>OU612059.1:121744624-123103374 GCA_914767635.1 Melanostoma mellinum | reverse complement strand
GGGCCTGAGTGCTCCAGCTGGTATTTTGAAAACCTACAACCAAAAAAAAAACCATCCTATAATACATGACTACTAATTAAACCATTCATAATTGTCTTGATTCCATTTTTCATTCCGATTGCAATGGTCAAAAACTTGTTTTTGTAGTTCATCAAAATATAAGAAGTCTGCGACAAAATTTCGTTTCCGTTGTATGTAATCTAGAAAGCTTTATTTATTTACCTGATCTGATTTTTGTGACAGAAATTTGGATGTTCTCCTATGAAATAGAAGATTTCAAGATCCCAAACTATGTTTTTTATGCAAATACTAACGACTCATATTTAGCCGGGGGCTCAGGTGTTTTTATTAAGGATATTTATGATAGAAAATTTCTTAATTTAAATCTGTTAAGTGCAGATGCTATTAAAGTTACTTGCATCATTTGTAATATAACCTTAGATTTTGTGTGTATTTATAGAACTCATAATGCTGCTACTAGTGTATTTTTGGAAGAAATTTCAGTCTATTTAGCTTCAGAGAAAGGAGCTTACCTAATTGTACTTGGTGATTTAAATATAGATTTATTAACTTCTGGTTATAGTACACAAGACTCATACGAATCTACCACTAGCTAGCCACTGGCTAACCTCATTTATCATTAAACCCGCTTCTCCAGCATCAGGTTCTTGTCTTGATCATATTTTTGGTCGGTTTTTGAAATTTACTAGTAATCGTTTATGCCTTAAATTTCGACATTAATATTACTAATCATTGCATGACTGGCTTAATATTTAACAACATTAGTATCAAAAATAAGATAAAAAACGCTTCTCCTTCTGTCTTATGTAAGATAGTCTATAACATGCTAACAGACAAACTGCTAAGTTAGAGTTGGAGTTCTGTTTATCTTGAATCTAACCCATCGCGAGCATATGAACTTTTTATTACAATTTTTAAGACCCTTAATCAGAATTGTAGTACGTATTCATACCGCAGAAAATCGGAAGATATGTTAAAACCATGGATAAATAAATCTCTCCTTTTTCGAATTGAAGCCAAACATTAACTTCATAAGAAGTGCTGCAAAAATCCACTTACTTACTTACTTAGGTGGGCATTACAGTTCGGGGTAAACCTGGGCCTCAACCAACATCCTTCTATAACGACTTCGATTTCGGGCGAGCTCTCTCCAGTTTCGCACTCCAAGTCGGTTGAGGTCTTCATCCACTTGATTGCGCCACCTAAGACGAGGTCTTCCCCTTCCGCGATTTCCCTGCAATGTGCTTTCGAACACCCGACGAGCCGGAGCGTTTGGGTCCATCCGCTCAACATGGCCCAACCATCGTAGCCTCGCGATGCGTATTCTTCTGGCTATGCCCATGTCGCGGTACAGCTCATACAGCTCGTTGTTGTATCTTCTTCTCCACACATTGCCTTCGCATACGGGACCAAAGATCATTCGGAGAATTTTTCTTTCAAGAACATGGGCTGCAGAAATTGGAAGAAAAACATAAACTTCGAGTGAACTTCTTTCAAAATATTTGTTTACAATTTTCACGCGATTCGGTTGTCAAGAATGTCAATGTCATCCAGGAGCATGAACTGTCAAACGAAGTTGGCTGCAGTTCATCATCATTAATTTCGGCTGCAAACAAAATGAAAATGGCTGCTTCGGACCTAGGTGCTCACACTACAGCACATTCCAATTTTAATTCGTCTAAATAGGTAGAAGCCGTCTGTCAAACTTTTAAATTAAGTAAACTTAGAATTCTTAGTTATAATATTGGAGGGTTAAAAAATAAAATTGAAGTTTTTGATTTTGTAAAATTTGTAAAAGAATATGATATTATTATTATTATTATAATTATTATTATTTATTAACATCCAATTAAAATTAACATGTTAACATAATATGAGCGCTAGCTGCTTAAAGCTTCTGACTCTTAGGTTAAAAAAAAATTAGTATGATTAATGAAGGTGCCTATGTATATATATTATATAATTAAATTAAATTATTTCACAATTCAGATTCAGATTTGAATATTGTTAGATTTAATAAAGTTGTAAATATTTTTAATATTCTCCGGGTCTAAGTTTCTTAAGATCTCTTCAGCTGATAAGGATGAGTTGTAAAGGCTTTTGTTAGGGGTAAATGATGTGCATACCCCTAATCCAAGAATGTGTTTAATATCGACTTCATGATAAAACTGACTCAGGGTCACACTGCAAGGGCGATGACTTCGAACAATGGGCTGATATTTGGGGCTTACTACCCCAACATAGATTATATGGAGAGAACACGTTTTAGTGGATTTGTCCCACCGGAGGCTTTCCTCTATTTTGACATGAAAGGTTTGATTCAGGATAGGTTGACGGTCCCGCTCATCTACCACGTCTGCCGTAAGTCCGTAGAACGACGGCTCTTTTACAGCCGAGACGTTGCCGCAGTAGGCGGAGAAGTTGAAGAGCTCCTCCGGTTCCGGGCGGTCTCAGATCGCGATCGACGGGACGTTTCTAAAATGTCAAAACTGTTCTGGTGGTTGTCTGAGCAACATATTGAAAATTTTACTGATAGCGAGTCGCCAATGGCTGGCTTGCAAAGGTTTAGGGTGTAAGACTTAGGATATAGGGGGTTGGCACAGTAGCAAACAAAAAAATTACAAAAATCAAATAAAAAAAAAATAATCACCAAATACAAAAAACTACAAAAAAAAAGAAAAGCTACTGTGGCTGCTCTAGTTTTAAGTTGATTTAAGTAGTTTTAATTAGTTTTAATAAGTTTTAATTAGTTTTAAGAAAACAAAAAAAAAAAAAGATCCTTCAAACTAAGTTTTTTAGAAAGATTTTCTTAGTTTTGACTTGCTCTAGTTTTAGATTCATAAGTTATCTTAAGGCCGAAAGGCCTTAGAGTACCCGCTTAGGGTCAGTAAGTTAATTAAGGTATTATATAAGCTAGTTTTACACATTTTTGTTAGCATTTAAGTAGATATAAGAAAAATTTAATTAAAATGAATTAAAAAAAAAAAAAAACAATATTAAAGTCCAACAATACTTTTTGAAACGATATGAAAACAGTACGATCAACAAGTAGACTTTGTAGTTGAAGAAACAGATCAGGAAACGAATACTTCACAAAACAATGTTGATATACTCTTAAATAAGAACTGTTCGAATGCTTTTACAATCAAGATTAAGAACCCACAGATGTTAATGATGAAGTTTTGCTTATAAATCGCAATACTGAAGCTGCTGAAGGCATTAAAGTCATTGCGCCTGGACAAGGGAAGCCACCACTGCCATGGCACTTGCATCCGGATATGGAAGAATTAAGTTTTCCGAAAATTTATTGCGGCCACTCCTTGGAAGCATTCAATAAAATATCCTATTCTGAAAGGGCTTAATCAATAGCTAGACGCTACGACCGCAGGGGTTGCATTCCCACAAATATTCTTTATATGGCAAAAAAGGAAATTGAAAAAGGTTGCCTTAGTAACATAAACATATGCTTGAGAAAAAGTAAAGTTTCAAATACTATTACAGCAGAAAATGTTCTGAGAAAAACTGCCGTAGATACTTTTGTTCATCATGATAACGGGTATCGTGTTTTAAATCGAATTCCCTCCTCACCATCTTACTGGGAGTTAAGAAAGAAACAACTCATGGCTATGATACGTCAATTAAGAAAATCAACTTTTTTCTTGACATTATCAGCAGCTGAAAGTAATTGGCCAGAACTTATACAACTTAACTTATACTTGCTTTACGGAAAACATATGACCATTGAAGAAGCAATATTGTTGAATCAACATGACAAAACTGATCTTATCCGAAAAGACCCTGTTACATGTGCCAGGTATTTTGATCAAAAAGTAAGTAAGTTCATGAATTACTTAAGAGATGAACATGGAGCCTTTGGAAAGTATGATCTTTTAGATAGCTACGAAAGAGTTGAGTTCCAATTGAGAGGCTCTCCACTCGAATATATGTTTTTGTGGTTGGAGAACGCACCTATTTACTCCGCCGAAAGTGATGCAGCAGAAGTTTTTAAATGCACTGAATTTATCGATGAATTCATTACTTATAAGCACGATGTCAAAAATCCGTTTCTCAATTACTTACGCCACAAACATACCCACACATGTACCAAAGGAAAAAAGAACAAAACAAGATGTAGGTTTAATTTCCCTATACCACCAATGCCAAGGACTATGATGTTGAAGCCTCTGAATAATCCGCAACAAATAAAACTGCAAGAATACAACTTAAAAAATATAAAAAATCTAGCCCAAAAATTCTTCCAAAAGCCCGAAAAAGAATCTATTGCATTTGAAGATATACTCTCAACTTTAAAGATAACAGAGGAAGAATATATTAATGCAATACGATCATCTATAAAAAAAACTCAAGTGTTTCTCAAAAGAGGCAGTAATGAAGTTGCTCTTAACTCATATAATAAAGACATTTTAAATTTGTTTGAGGCCAATATTGATATACAGCACATCCTAGAAGAGTATGGAATTGCCAATTACATCGTGAATTATATTGGAAAAGTAGATTCAGGGCTATCGAAACTTTTGAGGGAGGCTGCTTCAGACATAAACAATGGCTACAAGTGTGTACGCGATAAATTGAGAAAAGTTGCTAACGTGTTCCTGAACAGCAATCTCATGTTAGCACAGGAAGCTGCGTATCATGTTTTATCGTTGCCATTGTCAAAGAGTAGTAGAGGATCCATTTACATCAACACGAGTCCAAGCAATCAGAGAGTAATGATGCTTAAGGGAAACGCTCAACTGAAAGCACTTCAAGCTGATTCTCATGAAGTTTTCATGGACAACATATTTTTAAAATACAGCCAAAGATCAGGAGAATTGGAAAATGTTTGTTTAGCTGACTTTGCCGCGAATTTTGAAAAGTCTAAAAAAAAATTGAAGAAATTAACGAGGATGAGGACACATTTGAGTACAAAAAAAGACAGAAACCCAAAATTATTAGATATATCGGGTGATTTCTTAAGAGGTTTAGAACTTTTTTTTTAAAAAACACAAAAAATTCGAAAAAATGAATGAAATATTTATTTGAATCGATAGTTTGAACCTTGCAATTTAATGTTTAAAGATAATTCCATGCAAATGTTGACCGCGGCTGCGTCTCAGGTAGCCCATCCGCTGAGTCCAATTTTGGCATACTCTTTCACACATATCGGCCGGTATCTCACGAATGAATGCATGGATGTTGGCTTCCAGTGCGTCAATCGAAGCGGGCTTGTCCCTATAGACATTAGCCTTGACATACCCCCACAAAAAATAGTCTAATGGTGTCAAATCGCACGATCTAGGCGGCCAATTGACCGGCCCGAAACGTGAACATTTCGAACCGAGCACGAATTTTGATAGTAAAATTCAATAATTTGCAAGCTTTGTTAATTTGTAAGACGATCCATGGTTAAATTTCAAACCAAACTGAAGCTGTTTGACAGTGACACAAGGTACTAAACACACGTCAGCTGTCAAAACCAGTGTTGCCAAAACCAAACCAGCTAAAAAATCACCCATTAGAAGATACAAACTTATTCAAGATGAATCAAATTATTATAGAGAACAAATTCTTTTATTTGTTCCTTGGAGAGAAGAAGAAAAGCAGGTGGAATGCATTGATGTTAAGGAAACCTATCAAAATAACATTCGGATAATTGAAGAACATCGCGCGAAATTTTTTATAGCAGGAGACGAAGAGCTTGAGGAGGCATTAGAAAACTTAAATAATGAAGAGGATTCTGATCAAGAGGAAGAAAGTTCAAATAGAAATTTGGTTTCTCAGGATCAACAAATATACATCCTGGAACAAGGTGGAGTATACAAAGACCAGACGTTAAGTAGATATACTATTCCACCTAAGGTTTCAAAAGATGAAATAATAAGAATCATCGGAAAACTAAATGACGCACAAAGACTGTTCTTGATGCATATACATAAGTGTCTCAAAACGAAACAAATGATACCACTCAGTATTTTCTTGAGTGGGTCAGCAGGAGTCGGTAAATCCACCTTGATTAATGCAGTCTTTCAGGTGATTACCTATTTGTTTGACAACATGCATGGATCAATTACTGATTCAATAAAAGTTTTATTGACAGCGCCATCTGGAAAAGCAGCTTTCTTGATTCACGGAGTTACACTGCATACTGTTTTTGCTTTGCCCGTTTCGCAGTTTGGTGGACAAATGCCAGAGCTGTCGAGTGAGCTTGCCAACACTATCAGACAAAAATTGATCGACATAAAATTATTGATAATAGACGAGATTTCAATGGCTGGAAGCAGATTGTTAAGCCGAGTCGATACAAGACTCCGCCAAGTGATGGGTCGGAATGAACCATTTGGAGGAGTTTCAGTTATCGCTGTAGGTGACATGAACCAGTTACGACCGGTTTTTGACACATTCGTTTTCATGTTTTCTCCGAAGAACAACGAACTTGGTGTTTTTGCCGACCAGAATTCCCTATGGGAACCATTTGAAATTTTTGAATTGAAGCAGATTATGCGGCGAAAAATGAAGCTTCCTTTATTATGGCACTCAATAATATGGCAACAGGAAAATTCACAAATGACTACAGATTGCTCATTAGCTCACGGGAGTGTAACCCCTCTTCAGTGCCCTGCGATGCCATTCGATTGTATTCGACAAACCAAGACGTAGACAAGTATAATGAAGAAATATTTATGCATGCACCAGGGTAAGAATATGTTTCGCTTTCCACTGACGTTGTTCTTGGAAAAGTCAGCGAAGAGATAAAACAACGAGCTTTAGATAAATTGCAAACCAAAAAGCTCTCAGATCTTGGAGGCCTCCCTAATATTGTGAAATTTAAGACAAACTTAAAATATATGATCACGAGCAATATAGATGTTGAAGATGGCCTTGTTAATGGATCCAATGGAATCTTGAGGCTTGTGACAATGAAAAACGACAGTCACAAAATCGACAAAACATGGATTGAATTCCCATTAGAACAGTCAGTTGGATTTAAGGCCAAATGAGCGCTGTCTAATGTCGATTTCCTTTGCAAAAACAAAAGCACTCTAAAAAAGTGCTTTTTTTTTCGTGCTCACTGGAACAGAAAAGACAAAATTCTTCTTTTATCATTGTATGTGTGCTATTTTTGACAGCCAACTCTTCCCGTTTGTTTTGTTCTGCAATTCATATAGAAAGAATGTTTTCGAAACTTTATTAATAAATGCACTAGGAAGAAACCTCCTCATCCGAATAATTGTACACAACACTTTGAACAAAATTATTCACAGAATGCCTTTCGTTTTGTGTAAGGAATTTCAGAATTTCAAACACTTCTTCGTTGGAATCAGAACTAGATGACGACTCATAAATATTTTGATAATTTCAGCTAAAATTGAGCGATCCATTTTCACAAAATAGTTTATTGTTTATTTTTATTATCTCTCTTTCACAGTCCTTTAACCAAATATGCAAAATAATCAAACTGAAAACTGGTAAACGTCAAATGTTTTGTGTTGGTGTACGTGAAAGTGCGTGTAAATCTTGCCTCTGAATCGAGATTCGTAAAAGTGCTTTTTCGGGGCAAAAAAAAAAGTGATCTAGTGCCTCAATGTAACATATTTCGAGCAAAAAAGCACTTTTAAAAGTGCTTTTGTGTACCACTGGAAATCGACATAAATTTATGGAGGTAAACAAAATTGACCAAAGATTTGTTCCTATTTCTAGAAAAGCCCATCCAATTAACGTCAACACCGTTAACCACTATCAAATTGTTCGGAAGCAGTTTCCTCTCGTGTTGGCGGAAGCACTCACGATCCACAAAAGCCAAGGACAAACTTATAACTCGGTTTGTTTGGTATCTACGAAAAAAACAAAGGATTAGAAGATCTATGATGTATGTTGCTCTAAGCCGTGTTACATCTTTATCAGGCCTGTACATTTTAGGAAAATTTGAAACACCAAACCCAACAAAAGAAGAGGATTCGATATTGATAGAACTGAAACGTTTGCGTAAAACGAAAAAAATGGAACTATTGTTTAATAGATTTGAGCAAAAAAAAAGAGTTGATTGTAGGGTGCCACAATGCGCAGTAGCTCAATAAACATATAGATTCTATAAAAACGGACAAATGGTATTCTATGTGTGATATTTTGGTTGTTTCCGAAACTAACACCATATCAGCTGACACAATTGGCATAGCTGGATTCACTTGCTTCTACCGTTCTGACAACGGTTACACAGAAAGAAAGCCAAGAGGAATTATGTGTTTTAGAAGAGACCAAGTGTTAATAAAAAGTTTGACTTTCTACAGGTTAGGAGCAACAAAAGAAGAACAACAGCATATTGATCTTGTGTCTTTTTACGTGCAAGGAATTATTGTTGTTTCTGGATACAAGTCACCTCGAACTTCATTCGATGTTTTTAATCAATATCTACGAGAATTTATGAAAACAATAAAGAATCTTGCAGCAATGAAACTGGTCTTGATGGGAGATTTTAATATCAATATAATTAATAAAGAACACAGCCTACTGCATGACTTAATGAAATTTTGGAATTTAAAGAAAAATCTCAACATTTCAGAATCAACCACAGATAATAACACACAAATCGATGTTATTTTCTCCAACATCGACTCCCTGGATTGTGGAGTGTACGAGAGTTTTTTTTTCATACCACAAGCCCATATACTTCCAGCATTGAAAATTTTATTTTACGCCGACATTATGTACGTACTAGTTTCTAGTTACTGATTTTCAGATAAAAGTAATCTTTTGTTTACATATAAAAGTGATATTTTTATCGTTTTCATTTATTTATTTACTTACTTACTTGTTTAATGATGTACTTATTTATTTAATTTTTTTTTAATTATTTATTTTATTATTTATTTTCATACTTACTTATTTTACTTATTAATTTATTTACTTATATATTTATTAGTTTCTTTATTTATTTACTTATTCATTTTCTAGTTAATCATTTATTTACTTTCAATATTTTTCTTAGCTCTCTACTTTTCGCATTATAATTAAGTCTTTGGTATTATTAGACTAGTTTATTGAGGAGTATGCCTACTGGGGACACCTCGAAAAAAAAAGAGTGTAAAGTCTACCTCATGGGTCACTTGGAAGGCTTTAAAATAAAGAGATGAAAATGGTCAAGTTAAAAATAATACTTATAGAAAAACAAAAGCCTTAAGATATTTTACTTATTTCGCAATCGCAAGTACGTGCGACCCAGTAGTGCCCATTTTTTATTTATAGTTTGTGAAAAAGGCTTGATGACATTCCGGGGGCCGTCTGAGCTCTAGGATGAAGACTGTATATCCAACACAGCAAGCCGACCAACTGACCTCTTAGGTTTAATTGTTCCGTTCGGTAGCTTAACATCACAAGTGCGTACCACTCCATCCGGTCCAAGATACACTTTTATTACTCTACCCATCTTCCAGGAGGAACGAATGACGTTTGGTTCCACTAGTATAACTATAGTGTCTTCGTCTACTGGTTTTGTCTCTCCATGCCATTTAGTTCTTTGAGTTATTTCGGGCAGATATTCCACATACCACCGTTTCACGAATTCTGTCATTAAATGTTGTGACCTTCAACTATACAACTTACTGTTGATGTCGCTTTCATAAAAAACTCCAGGCGCCGTTAAATTTCTATCTTCGTCTCCAAAAAGCATCAAATTAGGTGTAAGTGGTTTCGGATCCTCAGGGTCGACAGGAATGTGTGCTAGGGGTCGACGATTTATCTGCCCTTGAGCTTCTGCAAGCGCGTTTCGCAGCACATCTTCTTCTTGAATTCAACCGTTTGTTTAATTGATTGGATGAGTCTTTCCCAAGCACCTGCCATCCATGATGAGTACGCAGGGATAAATCGCCAAACAATTCCTTCGTTTCTTGCTGCATAGTCAATTAGAGCTTGTTCCATTTCCTTGACATCCTTTTCTATAAGATTTTTGGTGCCGACAAAATTGAGACCGTTATCACTGTATACAAATTTGGCTACGACCCGATTTATAAGGAACCTACGGAGTGCCATATTACACTGGTCTAATGAAAGATCGTTGAGAAGCTCGATCTGGACGGCTCTAAAGGTTAGACACGTAAAATCATGCCGTACCTCTTGACGGTTCCTCTGCCAAATTTTACGAGTAGTGGTCCAAAACAATCCACGCTCACATGAGTAAACGGTCTCGAATCGAAAGACATACGAGCTAGCGGGAGTTGTCCCATCAGGGGCATTTGAGGCTTAGCTCTGATGAGCTTACACATATTACAACGAGTCTTGATTCTGAGCACAGCTGATCTTACACTTAGCACCCCGGTTTCGCGAATGTCCGAAATGATATTAGCTTTTTTTTTTTTATAATCAACGCGCACATACCCTTATAATGTTGTTAAACACAGTGCGAGCATTTAGGAAAATAGGAGAGGATTTGAAAGGAGACACCGATGCACGTTGCTTTTGAATCTTTGTGAATCGTAATTCAGGGGAAATACAGAGCCAGGTAAAGCATTCCACTTTCTATACTTGGCTGTACGTCCGAAGTTGGGCTCAAGGTAAAATTGATGAACATTCCTAGCGAGGCGGGTGTTGCGGCTAAATTGTTTCAGGGAAGGAATGCAACTGGCTACTTCACTAGAGCACTGCTTGTGAAAAAAGCGATAAAAGAGAGTGAGACAGGCAACGTTTCGACGATGTTCAAGAGAATCAATTGATTCTACGATTGAACTATCACCTATCAATTTTAACGCTCTATTTTATACCCTATCAAGGAGGTGCAAAGATGTTTGAGAAGCACTTGACCAGATATGGGAGTTATACTCCAGTTTTGGGCGGATGAAGGCCTTATAAATTGTAGCCAAATCAGAAGGGGCGAAGAACTTCCTGCATCGTCTCAAGACACCTAAGCATTTAGCAGCGTTTTTGGCGACTTCAAATATGTGGTCATTCCAACGAAGATCATCGTTTACACACATACCAAGTACTGACAGGTTTTCGGTTTCTTCGATGCAGGTTCCATTCATGGATAATGGCAATGGGGGAATGTTAAGCTTCAACGACAAGAGACAGCATTGAGTTTTCGAAGCATTGAATTCTACTCGGTTCATAAGACATGAAGCAATGCTGTCAAGGTCAGAATTCAATGAGCTTACCATACGCAACCGTTCCAGTTCCACATCCGAAGAGCAGGGACGTGAGTTTGGAAACGAATATGAAAAGCTGAGGGTCGAGTCGTCAGCAAAACAGTTAAGTGGATTAGAAGTTTCAGACAAGAGATCATTAATGAAAATGAGGAAGAGAGTCGGAGACAAAACGGAGCCCTGGGGTACAGCAGCATTTATGAAGTGGGTATCAGACTTGAAGCCATCCAACACAACTTGTATTGAACGGTCGGAAAGGTAGTTTCTAATCCAACGAAGAAGAGACTCATCGATACCAAAAGCACGCATTTTCGATAAAAGAGCCTGATGCCAAACTCTATCAAATGCTTTAGAAATATCAAGCGCAATAATCTTACTTTCTCCAAAACAATGTAAAGATTGGTTCCACTTTTCGGTGAGATAAGCCATCAAATCACCAGTGGACCGTTTGCTACGAAAGCCGTACTGACGGTCATTAAGAAGCTTTCGTTCTTCAAGATATTTCATAAGTTGACGGTTAATCAACGTTTCCATGACCTTGGAAAGAAGGGACGTAAGTGCAATTGGACGGTAATTGGAAGGAGAGGAAGATTCGCCTTTTTTAGGGACCGGCTGGACAAATGCAGTTTTCCATCTGCTCGGAAAAATCCCAGCAGAATAGGAAAGATGGAAAAGTTTACGCAGTGGTTTTGACAGCGTAGAAGAACACCTCTTCAGAATAACGGCGGGGATACCATCTGGACCAGCGGATTTATGTATGTTGAGATCTTTAAGGACTCTCGCAACCGAGCGAGTTCGAAAAAATATCTGCTTCATCAAAGAATTTGCAGACTCGAGCTCAGGTGGAGCCAATATGCTATGAGGAAGTGTCGAGTTGGCAGCAAATTGAGCTGCCAGCAAATTGGCTTTTTTGATAGAGCTGACATACTGAGAGTCATTGAAGACGAGCGTTGGGACCGATGACGTGGTCGACTTCTTAATGTTCTTTACAAAAGACCAAAAGTTTTTGCTTCCTTTTAGACACAACAGTATTTTTTGTCTTACTTTTTGGTCATGCAAAAACTTGGCCTTTTGTATATGAGCATTACAGATATTTCTGGCCCGTTTGAACAAATTTCGATTTTCTACTGTAGGGTTGCCTTTAAATTTTCGAAAACTACTTTCTCTATCCCTAATCGCGTCTTTACAGCTTGAATCAAACCACGAATTCTCTTTGGGGATGATACTTTTTGTTCTGTGAGGAACAAAGTTTCTCATGCCGTTGAGAATTACGTTAGATATCATATCAGCTGAAGCATCAACGTTTCCGTCGAGAAAGCACAATGACCAATTAAGATTTCGAAAGAAATTATTCAGGCCGTCCAATTGGCTTTCTCATATTGCCACACAGTTCTTTTAGGGACTTTATCTTTTTTTACCGTGACGGAAAGCGAAAAATCTACCGATATGACACAATGGTCCGATTTGCCTAAAGGAGATGATACTACAACCCTGTATTTTTCGGGATGAGAAGTGAGAAATAAGTCAAGAGTGTTGGCCGTATATCTGAACCCGAGTGGGCTCATCAACTAGTTGAGTTAACTGGTTAAACTCAGCGAAGATCTCAACACACTTTCCTTCGGGTGTTGTCAGGCCAGAATGTCGAAGCCAACCAGAATTGTGTACATTGAATGAATTGCGATTTCAGTGTGAGGATATAGGGAAACAATTCTTACTATGGAGTCAGATAGCGCATCAAACTCGTTAGAGGTCGAATTGCTATCTAAATTGGGGCTTCTATACATGAAACAATAATGAATGATATGCTTACGGACAGTGAATTTTAACCACATGAAATTAAAGTTCGTATTAGAACTTTAATTTAACTTTAACTTAGCCGTATTGTGGTAGAAGCTGGTAAGCAATATCATTCCGAATATAAACGGCGAGGCCATGGGAAGAGAAGAATAATGGCACTAAGCTATATCCAGGCAGGTTAAACTCTGATGAATCAGAATCAACACCCACCTGGGTTTCACTCAATGCCAAAACAGCTGGCCTGCATTTTGCAGTGTGAGCGTACAGAGAAAAGAAATTCGATCGCAACCCCCTAATGTTGCTATAATCGATTCTAAACTTACCCGACATTACGATCCACAAAAACACACAAAACAAAGTATCAACCGCAGACGCTTAATCTAAGTCAAATCAACAAGTGAACATTTAATTGGAAAACCAAAAACAAGTTACTAGCGGTGTTATGCCCAGCCAGCAACTTGATTTTAGTTAACCAACGGAATCAACACCGTTGATTGACTATCCGCTTAGCAAACTCACAGCCTCATTGTCTGCACACACTGCTTCGATAAGATAAGAGATCTTGTAGAAAAAATGTGTGCAGGCACTGAGACTGCGAGAGTGGTATGGGGAAGGAAGGAGATGAAGGAAAGCACTGAGTGTTTGGTCTATTTTTTTGTATATGTATATATGATTGGGTGGCACACAGCACTGAATGAAATTACACTGAAGTGATTCTATTAAACATATGGCGTGGCGCGGCAGGAAAGTTTTGATTGTTAATTAATTGGAAGGGTTTGGATGGTGAATTAATTTTTTTTTTGTTATTTTTGTTATAAAAGGAGCCCAGATTAAAGTTGTGGGGAAAAAGCACGGATTTTTGTGGCGGACACTAGCGCGGTGCGTGTTATCGCGATTGATAGCAGATCGGCACTTGTTTGCTCTCAGAGAATTAAGCTCAGCTGGGAAGGCGGCCTGCCGAATCTTTCTGAAAATCCAATCTTCAGCTCGATCGTATTCAGCTGGTGTTATAAAATGACTCTTGTGTTTCCCTCTTCAAGTAGATGTCTTTGGCTCGAAGCGGAGGAGCCCCACCTCGCTTGAAACCTTGGTTTCAATTCTTCATAAATGTCATAAGACACTGTTGATGGGCCAGTATGAACCATTACCCCAGCTTCTGACTCACTGATTATGGTACCCGAGTCATCCGATTGGCCTGGTTTGATAGGCCAACGATCAATAGGTTCTTTCAGGAAATCCGGTCTTTTGAACCACCTTGTATCAGCATCTCCCATACAGGAATCGCTCCATTTCGTTCCATCATCGGCGACGTTATCCGCAGAGCCTACGTGATACCATTGTCGGGGAGATGATGAATCTAATCTCTCTCCGATTCTTACAGCAACGAACGAAGGACACTTGAAATCTTTAGTATTGATCCATGCAAGAACAGTTCTCGAATCAGACAGGAATGTCACTTCTCGGATGGAAATAGAGTGAGAAGATTTTACAGTTGCTGCTAGACGCACACCCAGTTCAGCGGCTTCAGCTCTAAACGCGGTATTGAAAGCTTCTTAACTGGTGTTACTTTAGCCTTTGCCATTATCAATGCTACCTCCACGGCATCTCCTTTTTGAAAACGTAAGTATGGGACTGACGTTGAATCGTTAGGTGACCATGAGACATATAAACGCGGAATTTTCAGCTTTTCGATGTTCATTAACTCCTTGATGAATTCCAACCATTGCAGCTTGAGATGTTTTGAAATTGTTTCATCCCAGTTGAATCCTTCTTGCCATACTTCTTGCAGGATAACTCGCATTCGGATTATATAAAGCGAGATGAGACCCAAGGGGTCGAAAATTCGCATGATAGTCTTGAGCACCTCTCGCTTGGATATTCCAATCTCTTCATTTATCATCATCTTCAATAAGTTATCGTCTAAAACCCGGTATGTAAGAAGATCAGAGCCTGGATGCCAGTACAAACCCAAAACTTTAGTGATGTGGGTTTCTGATTCACTCGGATCCATACTAATCAGTCTGGAATTAACGTTGTTCTCTGGAATCTGCTTCAGGAACTCTAAGCTGTTTGATTGAACGCCAACTAAGTCGAAACTCATAGTTTTACAAATGTTGATTGCTTCTCTGGTTACAGACAAGGCTAGCTCCACACTATCATGACTGTTGAAGTAGTCGTCAACGTAGGTTCGGTTGACCAAACCATCCACTGCTTCTGGGAATTCTTATTTAAATTTGTTAGCGTGAGTGTTTTTTACAAATTGGGCACATGATGGAGAACACCTGGGACCGAACATCATCACCTCCATGATATAAACGGTAGGTGCTCTGGTTATGTCTCCATCCCTCCAAAGAACGCGTTGACAATGTTGGTCCTCTTCTCTGATTCGGATCTGGTGAAACATTTCCCTTACGTCAGCATTTATGGCAATCTTTCGCTCCCGCAGCTTGAAAATTCCGGCATGGGGAGGAACCAAATTATCTGGCCCTTTCAATAGGTGCGTATTCAGCGCCACTCCCTTTACTTTAGCCGCAAAGTCAGCTACATCCCTAGGCTTAGGCAATATTTTGTTCGGGTTCTCAATTACAAATGTGGGTGGGTACCATATTTTTGGCCATTCCTTCTTAAGCTCTTCTTCAGACGCAATCCTTGCATATCCTTTTGATAAGAGGGTTAAAATGTGCTTGTTCTTCCATTCTAAAAGAAGTGGCCTTTTTTTCAGCGACTTCTCTAATGAAAATAGTCGGTTCATAGCCATTGGGTAGCTATCAGGAAGCTTAACGTTGTCATGGTTCCACAACAGTCTATTTCGTAACGGTTATCTTCAAATTTCAATGTTCTTTCCATGATGTCCAGGGCTCTGCTCACTTCCTTACTCACCAAATCACCTTAAGGCGCCATAACACCAAAGTCCTCAGTTGTGAGATGGCGCTTTACTAACTCGTGAAGCTCATCTTCAAACTTTATAGCGTCATGAAAAAGCATTCGCATTGCTGGCCTGGAGACTTCGTTCACACAAGTCCGTTCAAGTGACCGTTGACGCTGACTTTCCATAGACTATCCAACCTAAAAGAGTTTTCAGTGCACATGGCTCATCATCCCTAGCATGCCTTTGACCGTGGCCCTAAGGAAACTTTGCATGGTCTAAACCTACCAATATTTTGGCCTAGCCTCAACAAGATCAACAAGCGGCAGCCCTCGAAGATGTAGGTAAAGCTCTTTTAATCAAGTTGCATCAACTGATTGGACTGGGAGCTCCAACCCCTCTACTGTATATACATTCTTCAAGAAATGACGTTTTTTCCTTCCAACACTCGATACTGCTAACTCCGTCCTAATAGACTCCTCTCTCCTTGACACCCCTTTCGTCCATTGAAGAGTTAGATGTTCTGGGTGACCCTCAAGTCCAAGCTCATTAAACAAATCTTTTTCCATCATAGTCAAAGATGATCCGCCGTCCAAAAATGCGAAGGTGTCAACAAATCTTTTATTACTGCCATAAATTCGTATAGGCACGACCTTAAACATTATAGGCAACTTGGTACTTACATGGGACGAATTGAAATTTGGTTGAGGAACGTAAGGAACAGCTGTCACATTTAATTTCTTATTCAGAGGAACAGTAGCCCTATGCAAAAGGGGATGGTGTCGACCAACACATCCGGATACTCCGCAGCTCTTCTTTTTTGTACATGACCTCTAATCATGTTGGGCAGGGTACAAACATCGAATACATATCTTTCGTTCACGAGGAAAAGACGTTCTTAATTCTGGCGTTATTGATTTAAATTCCCCGCAATCAATGAGGGCATGCTTGCCATCGCACCTAACACAAGAAACCATCGAAGCTGACGTAGGAAGTGGCTGATGCGTTAACACCCTGTTTGCATTCTTCTGTACTGGTTGAGACTTTTTGAGAACACAAGTCTCCAATGGCCTAACTAATTCCGGTGGCAAAGCAACCACCGCAATGCGAATGCTTTTTCATGACGCTATAAAGTTTGAAGATGAGCTTCACGAGTTAGTAAAGCGCCATCTCACAACTGAGGACTTTGGTGTTATGGCGCCTAAAGGTGATTTGGTGAGTAAGGAAGTGAGCAGAGCCCTGGACATCATGGAAAGAACATTGAAATTTGAAGATAACCGTTACGAAATAGACTGTTGTGGAACCATGACAACGTTAAGCTTCCTGATAGCTACCCAATGGCTATGAACCGACTATTTTCATTGGAGAAGTCGCTGAAGAAAAGGCCACTTCTTTTAGAATGGAAGAACAAGCACATTTTAACCCTCTTATCAAAAGGATATGCAAGGATTGCGTCTGAAGAAGAGCTTAAGAAGGAATGGCCAAAAATATGGTACCCACCCACATTTGTAATTGAGAACCCGAACAAAATATTGCCTAAGCCTAGGGATGTAGCTGACTTTGCGGCTAAAGTAAAGGGAGTGGCGCTGAATACGCACCTATTGAAAGGGCCAGATAATTTGGTTCCTCCCCATGCCGGAATTTTCAAGCTGCGGGAGCGAAAGATTGCCATAAATGCTGACGTAAGGGAAATGTTTCACCAGATCCGAATCAGAGAAGAGGACCAACATTGTCAACGCGTTCTTTGGAGGGATGGAGACATAACCAGAGCACCTACCGTTTATATCATGGAGGTGATGATGTTCGGTCCCAGGTGTTCTCCATCATGTGCCCAATTTGTAAAAAACACTCACGCTAACAAATTTAAATAAGAATTCCCAGAAGCAGTGGATGGTTTGGTCAACCGAACCTGCGTTGACGACTACTTCAACAGTCATGATAGTGTGGAGCTAGCCTTGTCTGTAACCAGAGAAGCAATCAACATTTGTAAAACTATGAGTTTCGACTTAGTTGGCGTTCAATCAAACAGCTTAGAGTTCCTGAAGCAGATTCCAGAGAACAACGTTAATTCCAGACTGATTAGTATGGATCCGAGTGAATCAGAAACCCACATCACTAAAGTTTTGGGTTTGTACTGGCATCCAGGCTCTGATCTTCTTACATACCGGGTTTTAGACGATAACTTATTGAAGATGATGATAAATGAAGAGATTGGAATATCCAAGCGAGAGGTGCTCAAGACTATCATGCGAATTTTCGACCCCTTGGGTCTCATCTCGCTTTATATAATCCGAATGCGAGTTATCCTGCAAGAAGTATGGCAAGAAGGATTCAATAGGTTGTATTTGGTGATGATTATAGGTTCAAAATTCGTTGGAATTAAAATCCTAACCGCTCCTTCTCAAAAGATATTCACGTTTTTATATTTCAGATCGGGACAATTTTAAAATATTTTTTCTAAATAGATATTTAAAGGTTTTTTTTATACTAAATACATATATATATATACATATATAATATATATATATATATATAATATATATATATATATATAATATATATATATATACTAGATGACCCACCCGGCGTTGCTCGGGTCTAACTTATTTAAAGCGTTGTTCACACCAAACTGTCTAGAAACGAAAACTAAGAAGACTAAGTTTAAGAATGCCCGAACATTTCTAGTTTCCCCGTTTCTGTAGGAATTTGGTCATGAAATATAGACCATGTAGGCGATAATGTAAATTTTAGAGTTCCCGTTGCCGTTACGGTTCCCTTTCATTTTCCCGACCCATTGAAATTATGTGGAAGTTAGAGCTCTTGTGTAAATTGCCCAACACCCCAACAATATTTTCTATCAAATGAATAAGAATCTAATATATAAAATTTCCATGTCACAATGTTATAAAATAAATTAATAATAAATTTACTTTAGAATATAGTTCATATGACATTTACACCGAGACTGTAAAATCTAATATATAAAATTCTCGTGTCACAGTGTTAATTAAAGAAACAATGTTAAGCGTAGATGGCCCTTATCACTTAGGGGTATGGAAAATAATTAGTAGCCGATTCTCAGACCTTCTGAATACGCATATAAAATTTGGTAAAAATCGGTAAAGCCGTTTCGGAGGAGTACGGTAACTAACATTGTGACAGGGAAATTTTATATATGTAAAGATATTATATATAATATATATATTATATATATATTATATATATACATTAGACTGCTTCTTTTTTTGGACTAATTTTTTTTTTCACTCCCATCCCGAAATTTTGTGGAAAATACCTAAAAAAAAATTCAGAAAAAATTTGAGCCCTTGATATTAACATTTAGTATTCGACCAAGGCATGCAAAGATTTCCCATATAAAATACACGTAAACTTAAACTTTTTTTCTTAAAAACTCTACAGTTCAGAGGCATTTTATGGTATAGTCTAGGACATTAGTAGGTTTTCTTTAGAATTGTATGCTCTACAAAAAAGCTCATTACGGTGAAGTCGTAACTCACACCGGCGAGTTAGTACCGGCCACCAAACCCAATTTTTTCGTAAAATTCTTATTTTTTGCCCCTATTTCGTAAATGACAATAGCTACAAAAGAAATGTTATCTACAAACTTGTAAGAAATTTAATTTTCTACAAAAAATTTTTAAGAATCAATATGCTAACATCGATATTTATTGAGATATTGAGCTTTTAAGTTAAGGAAGTATGGAATTTTAATTAATTATTACTAGTTTCGCCCTGTGGTCGAGCTTCGACCACTAAAGTTATTCTTTCTTTTTTACAAAAAATTTAAATATTTTTGTTTTTGTGTGCTAAACATCTCTGGTGTTCGTCCCGATAAAAATATTTGTTATTTTTTTGTCTGCTTAAGAAAAATTATCTTGAATCTGTCATAACTCCATGTGTCAAGTGCTATTTTTTTAATTTTTTTAATTTGTTTCATTATTAAAATAAAGAAGAAGACAACACTTACATCAACCGTCAAACTTGGCACGTATTTAAAAATCCAAATGAAATCTTTTTTTCTGCCGCCACTCCAATTAGGTTTTTCTGCAAAATTTAATATCCAAATTACGTTGGGAAAGTTAATAAGAATGCAACACTTACATAGGCGATCAATCTAGGCAGGTATTTTTTTATTAACATCAAATCAAATCAATAAATATAAATTTTTTAGCCGCCACTCCTGCAAAATATTCAAAAAACTTCCTCAGATAAAGCGTTCTACGAAAAAGGAGAGAAAATTTAATAATACACACACTCTCCTGAACCGATGAACTCAACTTACATTTAGCTTTTTCCACACAGTGAAAACGCTCAAAGAAAAAATAACAGTTTTGCATTCACACTTAAGCTGAGACGGAATAAACGCACACACACTTCTCCGTTTTCAGCGTCGCCGTAAATTCACCACTTCCAATGGTAATCATGTCCAATTGACCAAACGCTCACGTATGCGAGAGACAATACAAAAGCTGAGACGGAATTAACGCACACACACTTCTCCGTTTTCTGCATCACACTACCTGTTCGTAAAATCACCCTTCCACTGGTAATCTTGTATGAGCTCATGTATGCGAGAGACTATGAGATTGTAATGCACAGTGTAAAAAAACACAGTGTTTTTGTTGTTTTTTGCACGATTTTTCTACCGCAACTTAACCGGGTAAACGTTAACAGATCCGGAAAAAATTTATATTCTTCCATTCTATGGCTAAATACCTGTCAGAAAATATATACTTCATGCGGGTGCGTCATCGTTAAGTGGGGTAAAAATGTACCACAAAAAAACCACTTGCCGATTAATATATAGATTATTATTATTAATTAAAATTCCATACTTTCTTAACTTAAAAGCTCAATATCTCAGTAAATATCGATGTAAGCATGATGGTTTATAAAATTTTTTGTAGAAAATTAAATTTCTTACAAGTTTGTAGATAACATTTCTTTTGTAGCTATTGTCATTTACCGTATTGTCATATTTTCACCGTAATGAGCTTTTTTGTAGAGCACACAATTCTAAAGAAAACCTACTAATGTCCTAGACTATACCATTTTACATTTTATATGGTTAATCTTTGCATGCCTTGGTCGAGTACTAAATGTTAATATCAAGGGCTCAAATTTTTTGTGAATTTTTTTTTAGGTATTTTCCACAAAATTTCGGGATGGGAGTGAAAAAAAAAATTAGTAAAAAAAAAAGCAGTCTAATATACATATATATATATAGTCTTTATAATAAATGCCACTTGGTGGCGGAAAGTCAGGCAAGTGTTTCTCGGAATAAAAAAAGGAAAGTTCAAACAATTAATGTACGCCAATTTATTTATATTTTCTAGTTTTAGAAATCTCACTAGTATAAAAATATCCGAAGAGTAAGTAGTAATACAATGAATAGTCAGCTGAATAGTCGTATAAATGGTCAGCATCCGCTTTATAAATGCGATTATGAAGAAAATCGCACAAAAGTATGCGCTCTTTGTGGGAAAAAAATTATTTTCCAAAATAAACCTTCCCAAAATTTCTTTATATCTGAAAAGCAAATTGAAGTTATAAGAAAGCATATCAATAATGAATTTAA
Organism: Melanostoma mellinum; assembly: GCA_914767635.1. Lineage (NCBI taxonomy): Eukaryota > Metazoa > Arthropoda > Insecta > Diptera > Syrphidae > Melanostoma > Melanostoma mellinum. The sequence goes on along the minus strand of OU612059.1, from coordinate 123,081,962 downwards.
TATTTTTAATAGCAATTTCCCAAAAATTTTATGTAGCTCTTGCCGACTAACTATAAATGAATATGGAAATGACATTTTCAAAAGACCTCGTCCAACGATGCCCGATTACAAGGATCTTAAATTACACAGGTCTACAAAAAAATTAAAGTTGAGAGCTGTTCTGGTATTTTTGTGACACAGTTATGTTTTTCGGTGTGCTGAATCTGAAAATGACTTTCATTTGCTCGTAGAACGTCACGTTTTCTGACAATATAGGTATCCGTCTAATATATGGTCCAGTGGAAACACCTTCTATCAACTTTGCCTCCGAGAGGCTTGGAAACTTTAATATCATATTTGAACCAATTTCCATCTCTTAGAAGTGACTTTACAACTTGCTTCATCAATCCCAGCTTTATGTGAAGCGGCGGTAAAAAAAATTTATAACGAGACATCAAAGTTATATGCAGGGCGTTTTTTTGGCCAACCTTAAGCTCCCTCGAAGGCCAATACTTTTTGGTCCAGTCTCTACTATCTATCCCATAGACACGAAAAGTAATAATAATAATAACAAAATAAAAATGTACTTTTTTATTTATGACTTCAAATTAGCTCAAAAAAAGCCATTTTTTAAGAAAATTCTGGGCTTAGCAAAGTAACCTGACGTTCTAGAACTTTTTGAGTATTTTTTTAGTTTTCAGAACACCTAAATACATAGAAATCAGTTGAAAGCATCCAGACAGCTTTTTCTTTGTAGACCTGTGTTATCAGAAGAAACAAGAACGATGGGTTGTAATTGTTACATATGTCTAACAGCACGAGCTATGAGTCATAAAAAAAAGAAAAAAGGATTTGTCAACTGTAGTGTATGTGAGTACAAAGATTATCTTGCACTTGCTAATCCGATCGTTGATCACCATCACCATCTCGAGCACATGCACACAGCACACGGGATTAAGTCTCAGTCGGTGGCTGGACCTTGAGGTGTGCGGGTGCGTGTGTTGGCGAGCCGGTGAATATTACAAGTGGCGACGAGGATACAAATCCAAAGTTAAATAAAATAATATAATGTGAGTTATTTTATAAAAGCAATACAATATTATGTGTAGTGGAATATATACTATAAAAAAAAAGTGTTTCAATATCCAATAGTTTGTCGGGTTATTTTTAAATGGAAACTTAGTTCATGGACTGTTGTATGTACATATGTGTGTTTGTAGCAAAATTGAAATTAATAAGTTAATAACAGACTAGTTAGTTAAATTAATTGAATGGAAATTAATAAAAACAAGAAGAAGAAGAGTTATAAATGAAAAATGGGAATTGTTGTTTGGTATGCATGGTTACTTGTATTGGAAGACCTTCATTAAATTGAAAAATTATTTAAAAAATAGAAATTGGAATGTGGAACCTAAGCATTCATAATTACTAATTCACATATGTAGAGAATTAAATTACGGTTTCTCATTGGATTGAGAATGTTGAAAGACTAAAAAAAAAAAATTTTGGTAGGTAGTACTTACATTAAGAAAGTACCTATGGTTAATACTAATATACCTTCATTAAATTGAAAAGCATCGGCATTGTATGAATTTGGTCTCTGAAACCTACCAACATTTAATTGTTAAATTAATAAGAATAAACAATTTTGGGGGGACGCATCAGGTTGTGAATCTGCCGTCATTCAATTGAAAACAGAAATAACTCAAATCATTGGAGTAAAGAAAAAAAAAATATTGCATGAAAGCTTGCTTAGATTAGCGCTAGAACTGGTTTAGAGTAGCAAATGCGTAGATTAGAGGAAGAGCATGGTGAAGGGAAATATAAAAAAGAGTTTGCGAGTTCATTCATAAGACTTTTTATTGCTTTTCCAGTGGCTCCCACTAATTTTTTCTAGAAATGGCAAGCACGCTACCGAATTTGGAAGTGTTCTCTTTACAAGGAGAATCAACATCAGTTGGACTGAGATGGGAGAGGTGGAAGCGAGCCCTTACAATTTACCTTGAGGCAGCATCAATAGACTCTCCTACAAAAAAGAGAGCAACACTTTTACATTTCGGGGGATTAGAACTCCAAGAGATTTTCTACGATCTTCCAGGAGCAAATGTTGAAAGCTCTGAAGATAATGATGTTTTTACTATTGCAATTAAGAAACTCGACGAATACTTTGCACCTAAACAGAGTAAGGTCTACGAGAGACATATTTTCAGATTAATGAAGCAAGAAGAAGGGGAAAAGTTGGAAAAATTTTTGTTACGGTTAAGAAATCAGGCACGAAAATGCAAATTTATAGACTTAGACAACAACTTAATTGATCAAATAACCGAAAAATGCGTTTCCGATGACCTTAGGAAAAAAATATTAACTACTGGGGATAGCATTACTTTGGATAAAATTTTGATGGAGGCAAATACGCAAGAAGCCGTTGAACATCAACTAGAAGGATATGGAAAGAAATTTAAAACAGAACATGTCAGCGAGATTTCGAATAAAAAAAAATATGAATCTGTCAATCGCCGAAAATACGACAATAACAATATAAAAACAAAAAGCTCTTCATTTGGTTCATGTGGTAGATGTGGAAATAAAAGGCATTCTTCTTCTGATACAAAGTGTCCAGCTAGGGACAAAAAGTGTCACACTTGTGGTCGAACTGGTCATTTTCGACAGTACTGTAAAACAAAAAAACGTACTGCAAGTAATTTGCCTAGCGAAGATGATGGTCCAAAGCTTAAAAGGTTTAAAAGAAAAAATGACCAGATTGATTACGGTGAAGATGATAAAAACGAAATAGACTATGTTTTTCACATTGACGATGACGCTAGTATTGACTGCCTTATAGGGGGGATTAAGATTAAGATGCTCGTAGATTCAGGGTGTAAGTTTAATCTGTTAACGGATAAATCTTGGGAGAATTTAAAAGGAAAAAAAATTAAGGTATACAATCAAATTAAAAATCCTAACAAAACTTTCTTGGCATACGGAAGTCAAAACCCCTTAGACGTGATTGGATCCTTTGAATCAGAAATAAAAGCTGATGCGAAAATACTTAAAGCTACGTTTTATGTTATAAAGGGGGGAACAAAAGATCTGCTTGGCAAAATAACTGCGACTTCCCTAGGAGTCTTAAAGATAGGAATTGGTATTAATCAAATCGACACTATCAAAGCTTTCCCAAAGTTTAAAGATGTACTTCTTATAAACATCCCAATCGATGACTCTGTACACCCTGTCTCACAACCATGTAGGAGAATTCCTATTCCATTGGAAGCCTTGGTGGAGAATAAACTGCAAGAACTATTAGAGTCTGATATTATCGAGGAAGTTCACGAACCATCGAAATGGGTTTCACCAATCGTTCCAATCCTTAAAAAAAATGGAGAATTGCGACTTTGTGTGGACATGAGAAGGGCCAATGCCGCTATTATGAGAGAAAATCATCCTCTGCCCACAATGACTCAAATGTTGCCTAAGTTTCGAGAAGCTTGTGTATTTAGTAAATTGGATATCAAAAACGCCTTTCACCAATTAGAAATCCACCCAAAATCCAGATACATAACAACCTTCATAACCATGAAAGGGTTGTTTCGGTATAAAAGGCTTATGTTTGGCATAAACTGCGCCCCCGAAATTTTTCACAAAACTCTAGAAAAAATGTTACTTGGATGTGAAGGCGTAATCAGTTTTATAGATGATATTCTCATATTTGGAGCTAGTGAAGACCAACATGACATGCGACTGAAACATGTGCTAAAAATCCTTGAAGATAATAGGGTGTTACTAAATGAAGACAAATGTATTTTCAAAGTTAAAAACATTCAGTTTTTGGGTCATGAACTCACACCACAGGGTTTAAAGCCTCAAAACAAATACGTTGATAGTATCAAACAGTTTAGAACCCCGAAAATACTGGAGGAGCTTCAGAGTTTCTTGGGCCTAGTAAACTATATTGGTAAGTGGATACCAAATCTTGCAACACTGACCGAACCTTTGAAACAGCTTTTGAGGCACAAATTGGGAAAAAATACATCTATAGAGAAATTTTGGGGCAAAGAGCAAGAAACAGCATTTATGCATTTAAAAACAACTTTGAGTAAAATTCAGTCCTTAGGTTATTATAATGTGAACGATAGAACACAGGTTATCGCAGATGCTAGCCCAGTTGGATTAGGTGCTGTTTTGACGCAAATAAATTCCAAGGGTCCTAAAATCATCGCGTTTGGAAATCGAACACTATCTGATTGTGAGCGTCGTTACAGCCAGACGGAAAAAGAAGCCCTCGCGTTGGTTTGGGCCGTAGAACATTTTGATATTTATCTCTTTGGAAAAGAGTTTGACCTCATCACTGATCATGATCACAAACCGCTGGAAGTGATATTTGGACCCAAATCAAAGCCATGTGCTCGCATCGAAAGATCGGTTTTGCGACTTCAAGCATATACTTTTAAGACCATCTACAAGCCAGGCAAAATGAATATTGCTGACCCTCTTTCTCGTTTGTGTGTTTACTCTACTTCTGAACCGTCCGGAGGAGATTTTCATGTGCACCAAATATTAGAGCATTCGAGACCCCTTGCGATTTCGTTAAACGAGATAAGAAAGAATTCCAACATCGATTCCGAGATACAATTAGTAAGAAAAGGCATTCATGAAAACGAGTGGGTCGACTCTTTTAAATCATACAAGATTTTTGAGAATGAATTATGTTTCTATGAAGAAATACTCTTAAGAGGCAACAAAATCGTTATTCCAATGAATCTGAGAAAAGACGTTTTGAATGCAGCCCATGAAGGCCATCCAGGGATTGTTGGAATGAAAGGTCGATTAAGAGCAAAAGTTTGGTGGCCTCGTATCGATAAAGATGTCGAAAATCTAGTGAAATCGTGTAAGGGATGCACCTTGGTGGGTATGCCGACCCACCCCTTTCCCTTAAAGAGAAGAGAACTCCCTACTGCACCGTGGGTTGATGTGGCCGTAGATTTCTTAGGACCGCTTCCTAGTGGAGAATATCTATTTGTGTTGATAGATTACTTTAGTCGTTACAAGGAAATTAAAATAAGCAGAATAATAACTAGTGCCCAAACAATAAAAAAGTTGAAAGAAATTTTCAGTCGATTAGGCTTTCCCATTTCTATTACCGCTGACAATGGTAGGCAATTTATCAGCCAAGAATTTAGGTCCTTTTGCGCTGAATGTAATATAAAATTGTACAACACGATTCCTTATTGGCCGCAACAGAACGGGGAAGTCGAAAGACAAAATCGAGATATACTAAAACGACTACGAATCTGCAAAGTAGAGGGTAAAGACATGAAAGATAGTTTATACGAGTATCTTATGATGTACAACAGCACACCTCATTCTACGACAGGAAGTTCACCATCTGAACTCTTCTTTAGGAGACAAAATCGAGATAAAATTCCATCAATAGAAGCAATAAACGGCGAAATCATGGATTCAGATATTATAAGAGATACCGACAAAACTAATAAACATAAAGGCAAAGAATATGCCGACAAAAAAGGATGGCTTCTGAAAACATTATTGCCCAGGGTGATAAAGTATATGTAAAAAACATGGAAAAACCAAACAAACTTTGTGCAAACTTCGACTCAACACCTCATACTGTAGAAGCAACAAAAGGAGGAGAAGTTATGGTGAGAAATGATAAAACCGGTCAAGTTTTGAGAAAAAACATTGTGCATTTAAAAAAAGTAGAAGGTCAATGGACAGTTCAAAATAAGGAAAGCCAGAGTATAGATGATGACTCTGAAGAAATCGTATCCTAATTTCTTAGATCAAATCGTTTTTCATACAACTTTTACCTATTTACATCTCTTATTTTTGTTAAAGAAGATCATTTTTGTTTTTGTTGACTTTCACCAAATATTTATATTGTATATTATTATTAAAAAAAAAAAAACAAAGGGAAATGACTATGGATAAGGAACTAATAAAAGGAAGCAACGTGTTATAAAGCAATTAGTTATAATTGTATAATTTGCTGACAACACTACGGGTATGAATTTAATAAATTTTATAAAATAAGGAAGAGATGTAGTGTATGTGAGTACAAAGATTATCTTGCACTTGCTAATCCGATCGTTGATCACCATCACCATCTCGAGCACATGCACACAACACACGGGATTAAGTCTCAGTGGGTGGCTGGACCTTGAGGTGTGCGGGTGCGTGTGTTGGCGAGCCGGTGAATATTACATCAACCATCTTTTCTGGGACGGTATAGTCAAAATTGAGAAAATTGGAAAACATAGAGCCTTATTGTGGCCGAATAAATTAGGTATATCTCATAAGAGTTATCAAGGTAATATTTTTGAAGGCAACCAATGTCGAAAATTGCTTAAAGCGGCTGATAAATTGCAGGATCCAGAAATTTACGAGTTTGTAGGACCATATCGTTTACAGTCTTATATTGCTGCATTTAAGGCTATGAATAAAATTGTTGAAAAGTGCTTTGCTGCAAAAAAAGCTGATCTTACTGACTTAAGAAAAAATTTAAAAGAACTCCGTGAAGCCTTAAAAAGTCCTGAAATCTCCCCAACAATCAAAATTCATATTATCCTCGAGCATTTGGAAGAAGCAATCATATTCTTGAATAATGATGGCTTAGGTTTATGGTCTGAGCAGGCTGGAGAGTCAGTTCATAGCGAGTTCAATAAATTTTGGGATAGATTTAAAAAAAATTTGCTTGATGAACCATCTTTTATAAGTCGCTTAAAGAAAGCTGTCGTTACATTTTCATCACAGCATACTTAAATTGACAAACTAATGTCGATTTCCTTTCACCAATTTGCAGTCGACTGCAGTCGCTACTAAATTCGATTCTTTTTTGGGCATTTAGGAAATTAAAAAAGTAGCGATTCTTTTTTTTATGAATGTGTGTGTGTCCAACTGACTAATGAAGAAAAACAAGCACCACGGAACAAAACAATTACATTCATATTGTTAAGCACACAATTTTTATATTTTTTTTCACCAAATGTTTTTCAAATTCACAACTAAATACAAAACAATTCTGCTTCCTTTAATTTTTTTCATATGCCGATGTTTTTGTTTGCCGTTTTCGATCTGTCAAAATTGTTGTGTGTGTGAAAATCTGTGTGCAAATCCGTCTCAAAAAAGAGATCGACTGCAGTCGATTTTTTTTCCTCTTAAATGAATTCCATTGAAAAAAAAAATTGACTGCAGTCGATTTTTTTGTTGAAAGGAATTCGACATAAGATTTTCAAAACTCGAAAAAAATATAAAAAAACGTAAAAAATATCAAAAAAATTAAAAAAATTAAAAAAACGTAAAAAAAAGGAAAAAAGAGGTACAAAGTAAGTTGCCTCCACGTGGTGTACCTTGAAAACGATTTAGGCCGGCTAAAAACTTACGTAAACTCCTATATTACTCTACTGCATACCAAAAATCCAAACGAAATAATACTTTTTTCCAAATTGTTCCGATCTGAAATATAAAAATGTGAATATCTTTTGAGAAGGAGCAGTTAGGAATTCAATTCCAACGGATTTTGAACCTATAATCATCACCAAAGACCACCCAATTTACCGTTTTTGTCGACATTTTTGTGAAACCTATCGATGCTTCCTGCCTACCGTGTGGGAGAGCAAGTCGGGAGCATCAATTATACCGATTATTAATTGATGAAAAAATACTAAATCATTGTTGATTCATCTCTGTGAGAGGGTTTGAAGATTTAATAAGCGAATACGATTTTCATAAGGAGGGAGATTGAAAGGATCTTCCCAAGGAAGACCTTTGAGAGCAAAGCGTATGAATCTGTGCTGTATTGCTTCGATTCGAGATTTATGATTATCATAAAATGGTGACCACACCTGAGAAGCATACTCTAGATGGGGACAAACATAACAGTTGTGTAAAGAGAGGGTGACATAAGGGTCATTAAATTCCTTTGCCCATCGCTTAATAAAGCCAAGCATTGAATTTGCTTTGTTGATAATGAGGTTGATGTGTCTATTAAATTCGAGGTTGGTACTAAAAAGAACGCCGAGGTCACGGAATCTAGAAACTTGAGATAGGGATTGTTGCGATATTAAATATTCTCCAATGCTAGAACATTTTTTGCGGGTCATACTTTGGCACTTGGAAGTGTTTAAAATTAGCCCGTTCATTGAACACCACACAACAAAACTATCAAAATCTTTTTGTAAAAAGTCGCGATCTGAAGCATTTTTGATGATTTTAAAAATCTTCATATCATCAGCAAAGATTAAAATGTCGCTATAGGAGATGCAAGAAATTACATCATTTATTGCAACAATGAAAAGCAAGGGACCAAGATGACTACCTTGTGGCACGCCAGACATAGCATTGAAAGGTTTTGATAAAACGTTACGAAATTTGACTTCATAAAACCTGTTTTTTAAGTAGGAACTTATCCAAGCAATAAATACTGGGGGAAATCCAAAGGCTTTTAGTTTATAAAGTATGATGTTATGAGTAGGGATTGCAATCCCGGGATTCGGGATCCCGGGATCCCGAGTCTTTTTTCGGTCCCGAAAATCCCGGGATTTGAATCGTAAAATCCCGGGATTTTCGGGATTGATTTGTTGATTATTTTGGCATATTATTTTTATCTACTTGAAACTTTTCCGATAAAAACAAATTTAAATTGGATTCCACTTGGTTTTGAATTAATAATAAATTAATAACAATTTTTTTTACTGTCAATACATCCTTTGGGTGTATGTATTCCAAAACAAAGTAAAAAAGTTTGTCGTTCCTGTGTGTATAGCGCTTTATATCGTAATAATATTCTCAAGTAAATAATAATAATAAGAGAAGTAATAATAATGATGGCAATACATCATGAATAGAACACATGAAGATAGTATTCAAATATTTAAAATGAAAATAATTTTTAAAGGAAAAGAGAAACACACAATCAGTATAGGGTGAAGTATTCAAAATGAAAAGATTAACTAAAAAATAAGCGAAAGTTTGCAATTCTTTCAAAAATCGACTCAGCATTCACTTTTCTGTGGAGATCTAGGGTTAAAGTGTACGAAGGGAGATCTAGCATTTTTTTTTAAATTTATTTTGTGATAATTGTAATTTTTTTTTATTCCAAAAAGCTACATATTGGAAATCCATATTGCATAAAATAGCTTTGTGAATAAATATCTTGTTTTCATTTGTGAGAGCAGATTTATCGATTTATAAAAGGCTAAAGTTTCTTAATTACAAGAACATATTTTGAGTATCTACTAGTAGTCCGGTCAATTTATACATAAAAATAGTGGTCAAATAAAGAAAATTCCGACAGAGCCAAATTTTCGTAGAGACCTTAGGTTTACCACAAAGAATAAAGTGCCAAAAGTCCCCATCAGTCCCATGTGTGCGTAAAGAGTTATTCGGGGTCAAAGGTAAAAATTTTAGGTTTTTGAATTTTTCTCGAAAACGGTAAGTTTTATCGAAAAACACTTTAGGACAGAGTTGTAGATCTTGAAATTCTCTATAAAAATGGTCCCTATTATTTTTTCTCTAAGACCCACTATTTCCCAGATATTGCGCTTGTAAGAATCACGTTCTACATAATATTCGCACATATGCCACGTATATACATATTTAGGTGCTCAACCAAGACAAAATGCATACTCGTGTCTCCTTTTATGTCTACATTATACTATTCTAAGAAATTATACTCTTAAAAGACCACCGCCCGGTCCCTTACCGAGTCCCCTCTACTGGAATAACATCTGGCCTTGAATATGGCTATGTGTATTTATTACAAGCGTCTACTATTGTAGTAGTTAGTGCTGATCAATAAAAAAGAAATGTCACAATTTTGCTTAATTTGTAATAAACTTTTGACTGAAGATGAAACTGTTTTGGTCAGTCGTGGAATGACAAATTTAATCGACTCAAGTGTCGCGAGAAGTAATGAGTTTGCTGATTATTTAAGAAACCAAAAGTCCATAACAATTCACGTGGATTGCAGAAAATCATATACCCGAATCCTGAAAAACTTCAATCTCTGCATCAAAAAGACAACGTTAGGAAGAACAGGCCAGTAGAGCGCGAATAAGTGAATCCACATTTTGTTTAAAAACGCTGTTTATTTCTTTGTCTCTTCGTATTGACATCCTCTACATACTAGGGAGCGTTTTTATATTCGCGGAATGGGGGATATAGGATGGAAATAAAAAAACCAAATTATTTTTTCTTGTCAATGCAAGACGGATACATTTTTCAGATCTTTAAATTAATTTATTTATACCCTCATAAAAAAATGTTTTGTCTTTACCTTCAAAATACGCCGAAACTGCCTCTTTCACTTCATCATCATTGGTAAATTTCTTACCCCGAAGCTCTTTTTTCATTTTTGGAAACAGATAATAATCACTCGGGGCCAGGTCTGGACTGTAGGGTGGGTGATCCAAAATATCGAGGCTCACTTTATTCAGGGCAGCCAACGCAATGCGGATCTTGTGCACAGGCGCGTTGTCGTGCAAAAGCAGCACACCTCCCGTCAATTTCCCCCGTCTTTTCTTTTTAATGGCTTCTTTCAATCGCTCTAATATTGAAGCGTAGTATTCTCCGGTTATAGAAACACGTTTATCTTTATAATCGATAAGTAATATTCCTTCCGAGTCCCAAAAGACCATTGCCATGAGTTTTCCCGCTGACTGTGATACCTTAAACTTTTTGGGAGGTGCTGTGCGTTTTTTGTGCCACTGCATGGAGTCTTGTTTAGACTCAGGCTCATAATGATGAACCCAATTTTCTTCTCCAGAAACAGTTCGGCTCAATACACGTTCCTTGTCTTCATTACAGAGGTCCAAAAATGCACGTGAACACTCTACGCGCTGTTGTTTTTCTCCGTATTTCACTTTTTACTCCGGATTGTGTTGACGATAGCTCGAAGACAAATTGTCTAAGAACAATGAAACCTCGTATTCATACTAAGAGTAGCTGAACTCGTTACGACTATAATGAGCATAGTCACCCCCCTCTAACCCCCTCATTCCGCGAATATAAAAACGCTCCCTCGTAAGTATAGGATGTGCTTATGCCTTTTCTCATTATTTGGGTTCCCAATGAGTTGAGGGTCAGTTGAGAACGCCAATCACCGGGGAGAGCAAAGGTCCGCTAAACTAGAGAAGAGCTTTCTTTTTTTCTTGGAAATATCTGGCCATAGGTTTCTGGAAACTCTGCATGTTTCTTGAGATGACCTCCATTTTTTAGAAGGTTTTGTTGGGTTGGGATAACAGTATTGACCGGATTTTGACTAGCTTATCCGCCAATTCGTTACCAGTTATGGCACGATGACCTGGAAGAACCCAAATTAAATAAGCAGTATTCGTTATTAATGCTACAGTTTTCTACTTATTTGGATTTTGTGACAATAAAGAAGAGAATAAAGAAGAGATAGCTTTAATGAGCGCCTGTCTATGAGGATGTCAGTATTTTAGTTGATCAATTTTTCGGCTTCACAGATAGAATTTCTGATTGAAAGATACAGCAAAAGTGGAGAATCTTTATTGATCCTTTTATGGGCATATAATCTGAGAAGGGATTCGGGTATATGATTTTCTGCAATCCACGTGAATTGTTATTTTTTTTCTTGCATCTCAGAGACTTAAGTGGTACTGAACTTAGAGCAAGCTCATTTGTACACACTTATCTACGCTCTTCATCATTAATGCAAGTGTTAGTGGTTAGTAAACAACGCCAACACAAGCACAAATAGAACGTATACGAGGAAAAAAATAAAAGACATTACAATTTTTACAAAAAAAAAAAAAAAAGTACAAAATAAACTAGGGAAACATTATTAAACAAAAACTATACATAAATAAGAACAGAAATTAAGTAACTATTACAAAATATCAAATAAAAGTCATGCAGGTGGCACACTGGTTCTTAGTTTTAATTTTAAAGTATTTTTACTTAAATTGAAATCGGAAGCAAAAGGATAGGAGTTAGATAACCTACTCATGCGAGCTAATGGCTCATGCATGCCATAGTTAGTTCTGTGATGGGAGCTATGTAAAAACTCCAAATTACGTAGTTGGTGAGATCCTCCACGATAGTTGAAACTAATGTGGGAAAGCAAGTCGGGGGCATCAGTTGAACCGGTTATTAATTGATGAAAAAAAACTAAATCATTGTTAATTCGTCTCTGTGAGAGGGTTTGAAGGTTTAATAGGCGAATACGATTTTCGTAAGGAGGTAAATTGAAAGGATCTTCCCAAGGAAGACCTTTGAGAGCGAAACGTATGAATCTGTGCTGTACTGCTTCGATTCGAGATTTATGAATATCATAAAATGGTGACCACACCTGAGACGCATATTCTAGATGCGGACGAACATAACACTTATATAAAGAGAGGGTGACGTAGGGGTCATTGAATTCCTTTGCCCATCGCTTAATAAAGCCAAGCATTGAATTCGATTTGTTAATAATGAGGTTGATGTGTTCATTAAACTCGAGGTTGGTACTAAATAGAACACCGAGGTCACGGAAACTAAAAACTTGAGATAGGGATTGTTGCGATATTGAATATTCTCCAATACTTGGCGATCTTTTGCGGGAGAAGGTCATACTTTGGCACTTAGAAGCGTTCAAACTAAGTCCATTTTTAGAACACCATAGAACAAAACTGTCGATATCTTTTTGTAAGAAGTCTCGATCTGAAGCATTTTTGATGGTTTTAAAAATCTTCATATCATCAGCAAAGATTAAAATGTCACTATAGGAAATGCAAGAAATTACATCATTAATTGCAACAATGAAAAGTAAGGGACCAAGATGGCTTCCTTGTGGCACACCAGACAAAGCAATGAAAGGTTTTGATAAAACATTTCGAAATTTGACTTCATAAGACCTATTTTTTAGGTAGGAGCTAATCCAAGCAATAAATAATGGGGGAAACCCAAATGCTTTTAGTTTATATAGTATAATATTATGAGACAGTTGGTCAAACGCCTTAGAGAAATCAGTGTAAATGCAGTCAAGCTCGTTCCCACATTCAAGGGCGTTGGAACATTTATGATAAAAAGATAGAAGGTTGGTAGCCGTTGATCTTCTTTGCATAAATCCATGCTGCTGATGGCAGATGACATTCCTTGCAAAGAAGGATAGGCTTTCGCAGACTACTTGTTCAAATAGCTTGGGTATGCATGAAAGCTTTGAAATTGGCCTATAGTTTTTTATATCAATTTTTTCACCCTTCTTGAAAACAGGTGTTATAAATGATTTTTTCCAAAGAGTGGGAAATATTCCAGATTTAAAAGAAAGCTTGAATAGATATTCAAGTGGAGATGATAAACGTGAAGAACACTTTTTTAAAACAATTGGCGGAATCGAGTCCGGACCAGAAGAAAAGTCATCTTTAAGAGAAGAAAGGAAGTAAGTAATTCTGTCTCTGTGAATAGGGATACTATTAAAATTCACTTGCGCGGAGTGAGTTAAATACTGAAAAAAATGTTCATCAATTTCTAAATTCGTACTACAAAAAGATCCACAAAAATGGTTTGCAAAGGCATTGCAAATCTCAGGAGTATTTTTTAAAGAAATGCTATTAAAAACAAAGTTGAGGGGATACCCGTCTGATTTTTTTTTAGAGTTTACAAAGGACCAAAAACTTTTTGGGTCATTTTTTAGAGAGCACCCCATTTGATTGACATAATTAGAGTATAGATTTTGAGAAAGCGTTTTGAAGTCTTCAAAAAGACTTATGAATAGTTGGTGATCAGTTGGAGAGAGAGTAGTTAAATAGATCTTCCAAGCTTTGTTTCTTTTGTTCCTTAGAGTCTTTAATTCCTTGGTAAACCACGGTTGACTGAAACTACTATTTCTAAGCAACTTTTGGGGAATTGTTTTTTTCATGCTATTTTCTAAAATCGAGTAGAAGCAAGCGACTGCTTCGTCAATATTTGCAATAGTTGATATATTTTCAATACCAGCTATGCATAATTCATTCGATAGTAAATCGAAATTCGCTTTTCGAAAGTCAAAAGTATATACACAGTCTTTTAAATTATTAATATCTTGAGAGACGTTGCTCAATTCTATAAAAATATCTAAAGGGGGATGGAAATCATCAATTCTAGTAATGCCTGAATTTGATTGAAGAACTACCGTGCTAATAGCTTCGGATGAGAAAACTAAATCTAACATACGATTTTGATAGTTTCTAATACAGCTAACTTGCTGTAAGTCAGTAGAAATAATATTATCTAAACAAGAAAGCTCACTCTGTGGTGAAGTTGGAGAAGGTTTTTGGAAGGATCCATCGTCAGAGGGTAACCATTGAACGTATGGTAGATTGAAGTCACCAACTAAAAGAATTTGGCTTTCTAAATCTGACAATTCAAAAATATGATCCAAAATCAGGGCCAGTTCAGAATAAGCTGTGGTTGAACTTTTTGGAACAATATATACATTAACAATAAAAATATTTTTTAACAGTGTACAGACTTTCACACAAACGACATCAATAGACAGTTCAAACGGAAAGAGTATACGAGACGACATATATGTATTCCTGACCGAAATCAAGACACCACCCCCGACATCATCTGGTCTGTCTACGTGCCGATCTTTACGGTAGACCGAGAATTCAGGGCTCAAGATCTCGGTGTTCAAGTGACTTGAATTTAGCCAAGTTTCAGTCAAAGCAAATACGTCATGTTTAAAAACGTGGGAATTAACATACAAATCGGCAGTTTTACTGCGAAGACCTCTTACGTTTTGATAAAAGAGGGAGAATCTAATTAGTTTTTTGGTGCAGTATTAATAAGCAATTTGTTTTTAACTCTCCTGTTGATGGAAAATTCTTTAACAAGAGCACCACCAGGCCAAGAGTTACTGTCACAAATAGAGTCAAAAGACGAGGGCGGGACAAGCAATTTGAACGAAGACACAAAGCTATCGGTTTTGCTTATCTTACTACATTTAATAAAATTTTCATTAGGAATTAATTTCTTTGATACTAGATAGCGCAAAACATCGTTTGAATTAAGATCTGGCCTAAGCCGAGACACAAAAATTAACTTAGGTTTTGGAACTGCCTCCATTATGTGTTTTGAAAACTTTCAAACTAGTTCGTATGTTTCGTCGTATGTTTTTCGGGACTTCCATTCTTTTCATTGTTTTTGATCTATTTGACTATTCTTAAAAGAAAAAAAAAATAGTAAACTAGTTTTTGGGTATCCTTTCTCTTTTTCTAAACCCCTTCGTACATTGTTTTTTCTTTTGTATTTTTGAGTGTTAATATCGCTGTGTTCAAAGATCGTCTGAATTTAAACTTAATTTCAAAACAAAAAACCACTTGTAGCGTTTTTCATTGAAATCCGAAAGAACTACTCTCAAATGCAGAACTACTCTTTTCAATGAAACATTTTTCAACAGTTTTGTCGTAGTATTGGTGGCAATTGGCATGAATAGCATTGGGTGCATTCACTTCTGTAGTCACTATGTAGTCAAAATTCAATTAGTTTTGTGAATGCAAAATTGAACTACAAACGCAATAAATCCTTTTTTGTTTGTAATCTTTCGTATTTTTTTCCGAACAGCCGATTGTGAAACGTCGAAATGATTCTAAATTAACTTTATATCTGAAATCTTTACATTACGTGGGTTGAAAAATTTTCAACTCATTTCGCAGTTGTTTCTAATGACTGGATACGTAATTACTAAAGCAGTGAAAGCGCCCACTTGCATCTTTTCAATTTTTTTTACATTCCATGTAGGTTATGGATGGTAAGGGATGACGACGAAGAAGATGACAAAAAAGAATGCATCGAACTAACAAATTTTAAATTATTTACATATTTCTGTGCTCATATTCAATTATTTTCTTTTTTCTTTTCAATTTTAATAATCACCAAATAAATTTCCCAAAAATTGTTTTTCCATTGGACGTTTGATACAACAGCTGTTTTTGCATGTGCGTGTAATTTTCAGAGTAGATCTCCCAACCGATTGGGAGTAGATCTTTGGCGTTTAGAGTTACTCCAGAACTACTCTTTTTTCCAATGAAACACTAAAAATGGAAAATGTTGCATTTCCTTCATAATGTTTTACGTTTCTTAGTTATAAGAATACCTCATAAAATGACGAGATAAAAAACAGTTTGAAACTAGTTAAATAACTACAAAAACCCAATGCACAAAAGAGTTAAAATCATTAGAGAGAAGAAGCAAAAGGTTTTCACACCAATTTGTCATCGAAACACCACAAAAAATAGATTTAAATATAAATCAGCCATCAACCAAGTAATTTTTTTAACTGTCTAAAATATTGAGTCAATCCCGGGACTAGTCCCGGGATCCCGGGATTAACATATCTGAATCCCGAAATCCCGGGATTGAAAAAACCTTTCGGGATTGCAATCCCTAGTTATGAGACAGTTGGTCAAACGCCTTAGAGAAGTCAGTATAAATGCAATCAAGCTCGTTTCCACATTCAAGGGCATTGAAACACTTGTGATGAAAGGATAGAAGGTTAGTAGCCGTCGATCTTCTTTGCATAAATCCGTGCTGCTGGTTGCAGACAACATTCCTTGAAAAAAAGGATACGCTTTCGCAGACTACTTGTTAAAATACCTTAGGTATACATGAGAGCTTTGAAATAAGTCTGTAATTTTTTATATCAGTTTTTTCACCCTTTTTGAAAACAGGTGTGATAAAAGATTTTTTCCAAAGAGTGGGGAATATTCCAGATTTTAAAGAAAGTTTGAAAAGATATTCGAGTGGAGAGCATAAACGTGAGGAACACTTCTTTAAAACAATTGGCGGAGTCCTGTCCGGACCAGAAGAAACGTCATCATTGAGAGAAGAGAGGTAGTAAATAATTCTGTCTCTTTGAATAGGGATATTATTATAATTCACTTGCGAGCAGTGATTTAAATATTCAAAATATATTTCATCAATTTCTAGATTTGTATTACAAAAAGACCCATTAAAATGGTCTGCAAAGGCATTGCAAATGTCGGGAGTATTTTTTAAAGAAATGGCGTTATAAATAAAGTTGGCTGGATAGCCGTCAGTGGCGAGGGGTGAATAATTCCAAAAGGTAACTCGAAGGAAACTTAGTCACCAACAAAAAAAAGTTTACTTAAAATTTTTTTGTGCTATGTTTGTCTTCGCATCAAGCCAAAAAGTCAAGTATTTCAAACCAACCAGCTATTAGGTAGAGCGTCATAACTTTTTTTTTCATAAAACTAAGCTAATTAAAACTATTTGTTTCCTCTAAGTGAAAATCAGTTAAGCAACAGTCAACAGATATCAAGGCCATAATTAAACCACTGAAACTTACTATCGGAAAAATTTTCAGACTTCTTGCACTTTTAAATTTTTAAAGCCTATATTTGTAACATTTAAAAAAATCACGAAAAGCACCGAATCAATTTAAATTAGTATTGCACTGCGTTCTGCTGGTAAACTGCGTTTTTCAAATAAAATACGGGTCATTGGGAACTGAATTCATTTAGACCAGTTGTGCCACTTTAGAAAAATTCCAATTATAGTTTGCATTTTCTCCCAAAAATGTTTTATGCTATGAGATCTAATAGTCCGGGAGGTAGCGTTGCAAATTGGAAAGTCATAGTATGCCGGCTGATTTTTACACCAGTCGTTGATCTTGTAAGAGTTATTAGTGAACCGGCCGTCAGCTGCTCAAGTAGCGGTGGGTGTGGGTGTGGGAGGTCGTGAAAGTGGTAAAAAAAAAAAAATAAAGTCATAGTATGCCGACTGAAACTTTTTTCAGGGATAGTTTAGATCATACTGAGTTGACAAATAACCGTCAGCTGCATCGTGGAGGGGGGAATATGCGTCAGCTGCTCGCATGATCTTGTAAAAAAACACCTAAATTAAGGTAATAGTATGCCGGATGAAATTTCACTAGGTGATCGTTTGAGTTATTCAAAGTACGAAAACAATAGTCAGCTGCGTAGGTAGCGGTGGAAAGACCGTCAGCTGAAGCAATAAAGATTTCAAATATTGGAGCGATTATAGGCACTTATAGTCTATTGATTATGTCATTTCTTAAGGCACTCGAAAAAGGGCGGATTTTTATTGCATGAATCGATTAATGGCCTAATTTTGGAGAAAAGCTCCAAAGTGCTATTAAATTAGAGGGTGCAAATCGGAGATATGGGTTCTAAACCATCTTCATTCGTTTTTTCAATATATCTCGAAAATTAAGCCAGATTTTGATGCAACTCTAAGAATGTTTTTTGTAGAGAGCAAATTTTCCCATCAAATAGCATATTTCGAGTAATTGTAGAAAAAAGTTTTCTATCCAAAACGTTAAAACTCCCAACAAAAAAGTCAAGTTATTCCAGTTTTTGAGTTTTTTTAATGGCATTTCATTCTGGTTGGAGATATGTAGGTATAGGCAATGCTTCATAAAAAAGAAAGTAAATAAAATTTTCTTTTAAATGCTATATCAGAGAACTTTATGCGTCACAGAAATATAACCACTTAATCATAGACATTGAGCGTTGTTTTTCATCCTTTTTATACTGACCGCAGCTTCTTTGTATGGAACAAATTTGGACCAGACCCTGAGCAACTGTCGTTTCGAATATTTTGGGAAATTATTAAAAATTGCAAATTTTTCGCTGGCACAAATACCACCAACACGCGATGCCATCAAACAACATGGCCTAAGAACAACAGTGGCATAAAAACCTTTATTGACCAAGCTATGAAAAACTTTAAGAAAATTGTTTTTTTATAATATTTGATATTAGAGCATTTTAAACTAAATAACACATTTCAAAATTTTGTAGGGTCATCTAAAGACTCAAATTGATAGTTGTGCTCAAAAATTCCGTGTGGCCATAGGAAATAAAAAACATCATAAGAATGTCAAATATTTGTTTTCTTTTTCAATTCAACATTATTCTCATACACATATACAAACTTGGAAAGCGATTTTTGTGTTATTTTTTGGAAAAATGCTGTCATCATTTATTGCATATATTATTACTCACAATCACGCTCTTCAAAAGTCTAGCATGTTGTCCAAAAAAGCCGTTGTAATCATGCCGTTGAACTTAGATAAGAGCAAAAAAACGTTGAAACATGGAGATTACATAGTTCTTAAAAATCGCTATGGTCGACAGTGTCAAATTTTACTCATAAAGAGACTTTATTTGGAGTAAAATTCCGTTCTCAGGTACCGTCGCGTCGGTCAACAAATTAAAAATGTGGATTGATTCCGATTCGCATAATTGCACCTCCTGCACCAGAGATATTGCTAAAAAATGGCTTGTGTTTCCACTATAGGTTGCCATGGAAGCTGTGGTCACAGAAAACTACAAATTGCTTGCTCAATATTTTGTAAAGAATGCATGGGACGGGAGTCAATTGCGATATTGCAGAAGACGACATTTTTGAAGATGTAGATGTTAATGTCGATATCGACCTTCAAATTGTTATTGAAGAATTTTAATAGCACCAGGACAAAACACTTATATTGTTAGTTTAAAAAATATATATAAGTATAATATCGTTTTTTATATAAAATACTTTTCCATCGAGTAAAAAATATTTTTTTTTCAACAAAATAAGAATAAATGCCTATACTTAAGTGGTTATATTTCAGTGACGCATAAAGTTCTCTGATATAGCATTTAAAAGAAAATTTTATTTACTTTCTTTTTTATGAAGCATTGCCTATACCTACATATCTCCAACCAGAATGAAATGCCATTAAAAAAACTCAAAAACTGGAATAACTTGACTTTTTTGTTGGGAGTTTTAACGTTTTGGATAGAAAACTTTTTTCTACAATTACTCGAAATATGCTATTTGATGGGAAAATTTGCTCTCTACAAAAAACATTCTTAGAGTTGCATCAAAATCTGGCTTCATTTTCGAGATATATTGAAAAAACGAATGAAGATGGTTTAGAACCCATATCTCCGATTTGCACCCTCTAATTTAATAGCACTTTGGAGCTTTTCTCCAAAATTAGGCCATTAATCGATTCATGCAATAAAAATCCGCCCTTTTTCGAGTGCCTTAAGAAATGACATAATCAATAGACTATAAGTGCCTATAATCGCTCCAATATTTGAAATCTTTATTGCTTCAGCTGACGGTCTTTCCACCGCTACCTACGCAGCTGACTATTGTTTTCGTACTTTGAATAACTCAAACGATCACCTAGTGAAATTTCATCCGGCATACTATTACCTTAATTTAGGTGTTTTTTTACAAGATCATGCGAACAGCTGACGCATATTCCCCCCTCCACGATGCAGCTGACGGTTATTTGTCAACTCAGTATGATCTAAACTATCCCTGAAAAAAGTTTCAGTCGGCATACTATGACTTTATTTTATTTTTTTTTTTACCACTTTCACGACCTCCCACACCCACACCCACCGCTACTTGAGCAGCTGACGGCCGGTTCACTAATAACTCTTACAAGATCAACGACTGGTGTAAAAATCAGCCGGCATACTATGACTTTCCAATTTGCAACGCTACCTCCCGGACTATAATATCCACGCATATTTGTTATCAAAGTGGCAACCTTTGAGCTTTGACACATGAGTCTAGTGCAGAAACACATACAAATTCATGAAATAAGTCGGAGACCACCGTGTTATTTTCTTGTTCTTCAAGCAGAGACCTACCTCAACCTGCAAACCTGCCATATACATTTTTGTTTATAAGCATGTGTCCATGGGAAGAAATACGAAGGAAAGCGTTTTTTTCTTTTATAAAACCAATATCATGCAAACACCGAAGTGTGCAGAAGCAATGCTGCAAATGAGTACTGGGCTACTGCGCCGGCGCTATATTCACGTGCTCAGAGCACAAAGAGATAACAAACAACAGATTTACCAAAAAATATGACGCTAGAACACCGGGTTATTTTCTTCCATAAAAAAGCATGTATTGAACAGAGAGGTGCCTAGCGCTAGGCTCTTCTCTGTTCAATACATGCTTTCTTATGGAAGAAAATAAGACGATGTTCTACCGTCATATTTTTTGGTAAAAGAAAAAAGAGGAGAGAACACAAATTTGTTCTATCCAGCAACAAGTTTTATAAGACGTAATATTTGGGGTTACCTTGTATGTTGCTAAAGTTTTGTGTTTGTTTATGGAGTGAATTGAAGAGCCAACATGTGTGTAGAATAAAACGGAAAGCAGAGTGGTAGTTGTTAAAAAAATGTTGGCAGCGAGTTCATGTGTATGATTAAGTTTGATTCATGTTGCCAGAAGTCTAAGATGTTTCGGATGTGAATTTCAAAAGGTAAGTCGGAAATAATCGACGCTTCGCCACTGATAGCCGTCTGGTTTTTTTTTAGAATTTACAAAGGACCAAAAGCTTTTTGGATCGTTTTTTAGAGAACAGCCCATTTGGGTGACGTAGCTAGAGTACAGATTCTGAGAAAGCGTTTTGAAGTTTTCAAAAAAACTTATAAATATTTGGTGGTCAGTTGGAGAAAGAGTAATTAAATAGGTCTTCCAAGCCTTTTTTACTAAGGCTCTGAGGAATAAAAGCCTCAGAGCCTTTAGTTCCTTTGTAAAACACGGTTGACAAAAACTAGCATTTCTGAGCGTCTTTTGGGGAATGGTTTTTTTCATGCAATTTTCTAAAACGGAGTAAAAGCAAGCGACTGCTTCGTCACTATTTGTAAGGGTTGATATATTTTCAATACCAGCCCTGCTTAATTCAATCGAAAGCAAGTCGGAATTCGCCTTTCGAAAGTCAAAAGTATATAAACAGTCATTTGAATTATTCATAACGTGAGGTACGTTGCTTAGTTCAATAAAAATATCCAAGGGGGGATGAAGATCATCACTTCTAGTAATACCTGTATTAAAAGATCCTCCCCGCGCGCCGGTTGGGAGGGGAAAGTGGGCGGGGCATAATAAATAAATAAAACAACCGTGCTAATAGCTTTGGACGAGAAAACAAGGTCTAACATATGGTTTTGGAATTTTATAATACAGCTAACTTGCTGTAAGTCAGTAGATATAACATTATCTTAACAAGAAAGCTCACGTTGCGGTGAAGTTAGAGAGGGTTTTTGGAATGATCCATCGTCAGAGGGTAACCATTGGACATATGGCAAATTAAAGTGACCTAGTAACAGAATTTGGCTTTCTAGGTCCGACAATTCAAAAATATGATCCAAAATCAGCGACAGTTTAGCTTAAGCAGAGGCTGGACTTTTTGAAACAATGTAAACGTTAACGATAAAAATATTTTTAGACAGTGTACAGACTTTCACACAAACAACATCAATAGTCAGTTCAAACGGAGAGAGTATACGAGACGACACATATGTGTTCCTGACCGAAATCAAAACACCACCACCGACATCATCTGGCCTGTCTATGTGCCGATCTTTACGGTAGACCGAGAATTCAGGGCTCAAGATTTCGGAATTCAAGAAACTTGGACTTAACCAAGTTTCAGTCAAAACAAACACGTAATGTTTGAAAACGTGGGAGTTGACATACAAATCAGCAGTTTTACTGCGAAGACCTCTTACGTTTTGATAAAAGGGGGAAAATCTAATTAGTTTTTTGGAGCAGTATTGATAACCAATTTGGTTTAAACTCTCCTGTTGATGGAGAATTCTTTAACAAGAGCACCACCAGGTCAAGAGTAACTGTCACAAATAGACTCGAAAGACGAGGGCGGGACAATCAATTTGAACGAAGACACAAAGCTATCAGTTTTGCTTATCTTACTACATTTAATAAAGTTTTCATTAGGAATCAATTTCTTTGAAACGAGATAATGCAAAACATCGTTTGTATTAAGATCTGGCCTAAGTCGAGACACAAAAATTAATTTCGGTTTTGGAACCGTCTCTATTGGTGTAAATGATGCACCAGACTCTGGTACGGAATTGAGATTAGTTGATAAAGATCTATTTTCGAGATCCATTACTTCAACCACTACTTCCATCGGGACAGAAGGACTATTAACTTTGACGGAGTTGCTTCTCAATGTCTTCCGCTTTGAAGGAGAGCTCAATTTTTTGCTAGCTACGATTTCTTTTAGTGTTCGTATTTGGAAGTGTGACAGAGCTTTTAGTTCCCGACGGACGACGAAGACTGAGCAGTCAAGAGTTGAAGTAAGATCCTTCAAGTCAAGAGTTTTTTTGGAAATTGGAAATTCTATGTTCTCTGTAGATGTAGACTTGTCAACAGAGCTTCAGGGAGAGGAAAATGATTCTAAGTTCAAAACTGATTTATTGAAAATTTTGTAGAGCTGGTCAAAACCTTTTGACAGCTTTTCAATCTATCTAGTTTGAACGTAGACATTTTAATTGCTAAGTTGGAGAGAGATATCTTTTTACACTCCTCACAATACCAACAAACACTTTTAAAAGCACTTATTTTATCTAAAAGCGCATTGTTCGCCCTAATACATTTTGCATGAAATGCTTTGCCACATACACCATAGCATGCGAAAACTGGTGAGTTGGAACTATCCAGACATTTAAATGCTGCACAATCCATAGTTAGAAAGTAAAAAAAGTATTTGAGAGCAGAACAAAAAAAATTTACAAATATTGGGCAAAAAAAACAACTCAAACTTCACTCAACTAATGGGAACGGAGAAAAAAAACTTTTTCTTACCAATCACTACACAAATTAGCTAAACAAAAAACTTGGAAATTAATTGAAATTAAGTTGATATATAATTAAAAACAACACACCAAACAAAAACTCGAACTTTAAAACACTTATTCAACTTGCAGTTTATATTTTAAATTAGTAAACTACACAAGATAAATGAAAATAATTAAGATCCGATTAGAACACAGCTAAACACACAAGAACCAGTGTCTTGATAAAGACCTACCCCCAGTTTACACGATAAGTCGGTCAACACAAATGTATTAATAAGATCTTCGCTTCTGTTCATCAACTTCAAATCAGCTACGAAACCGTTTACTTTAACCGCCCACAACTGTATATTTGGATCACACTTCGATTTTAATACTGGAAGTTTAAGAAGATCTGCTGTCAACCTGTGCACTAACACATCAAACCGTCCGAATATTGAACGCAGAGAATTCAATAGTGCCACCGACGCTTGCACTTTTCGCGGGAAACCATCTCGTCTGTGTCAGGCTGCTCACAGCCTTTTGCCTCACAACTGTGTGGTATCTGCTTTTGGTCCATGATTATCAAATATATGTAATCACCACTTAATTGAATATAATCAATTCGAAATAAAAATTATGTTGCTGCCAGATCCCAAAAGAATAATAACCAAAAAA
This sequence comes from Melanostoma mellinum, assembly GCA_914767635.1. NCBI lineage: Eukaryota > Metazoa > Arthropoda > Insecta > Diptera > Syrphidae > Melanostoma > Melanostoma mellinum. Next base: position 123,057,720 of record OU612059.1, on the reverse strand, counting down.
AAACTTGGTGCGTTACAAATAACATTGGTTTTATTTCCTAATAAAATTTCAGATTAGGTTTACATATACTTTTAAAATATTTCTACTTACGAATTGGTAAGCCTCTCTAGCATCAACTTTTATATTTCATATTATAATTCTTTAATTTTGACTTTGCTTTTTACGTTAATTTCTACTTTTTTTCTATTAAAAAAATCTTGCTGCCGCCGGCCACAGCGAAAAATCAATGCAAAACCTTAACGTTACAAAAAAGAAATGCCGCTTTTTCTTCAGGCAAAAAAAAGATGGCTTCTTTTTTTCTTTCTCCTTATCTCCAAACTTTTACCACCGCCTCTTTACCTCCCAATCCTTACATTAACTTAACGAATGCTCTTTCAATATAAAAAAGAGACGTAAGTCTGTACTAGATCAAAATTTACAAGCAAAAGCACAAGTTGCCACTTAGATATTCTTCAAGTTTAATTTTTTATTTATAGTTTGTGAAAAAGGCTTGATGACAGATTATATCATAGGATATCTAATGAATTGAGAAATGAAATTCCTCTTCAGAGAGATAATTATTATTGTAATAGGCTAGTTGAAAACATGGGCAACTCAAAAAAAGAATGGGAAGTTGTCAACGAAATCTTGAACTCGAATAAGCCAAACGGTGATCTCGTAGGTAGCATTAACAATTCGTCTGTATCTGGGCCCTTAGAAGTCGGAAATGCATTTAATGATCATTTTGTACTGATACATTTCATTATACTTATGAACTATGTAAGTTATGTAATACATAAGAGAGAGAGAGAGATTAATACATAACACTACCCTTCCCTAATTTCAAAATATATACACATGTAAATTCATATAACTGATATATCGATTTTTTTTTTTTTTTTTGAAAATTACCAAAAAAGCGTTAAATTACATTATCGATACACAGTAGTTTACAATTCATTTAATTTCATATAAGATTTTTTTTTTTACTTTACTAAATAATACATCATTCTTAAATCACGAATAATAATTATTAATAATAATTCAAGTTTCACCAAACTCAAAATTTCTGTTATAATTTAAGCGAGTAGGAAATTTCCGAATTCTAGACGTTTTTCTAGGCTGTTGCAAATGATCATTAAAAGAGCCATCTTTTGTTTGAAACTCTGGACTAGAATTTGACCCTTTTCTTTTTTTGAAATTTTTATTCAACTCAATATCTGCCAAATTCGAATCTTGGCTTAGATCTTGAACTGACTTTTTCGTAATATCGAAAAAAGCTTTTTTTTCGAATCGAGTTTTTATTTGATCTCCGTGTACTTTTTTAACTACCCCATTAACTTTTATCAAATAAACAACTTTCGATAAACGTTTTTGAACTTTTCCTGGTTGCCATCTTACAAAACTATTTTTTATTGCTCTATACCAGATAAGATCATTTTCATTGAAATTTTTTTTCTCTTCTTTTGACCTTTTATTTTCAACATTTGATATTTTATTCAAAATTTTAACCTTGTCATTTTTATTATCATTTCCCACCTGTGGAGCTTTTAAATAATCAATCAATGTTCTTGGTTTGTACAAAAATATTAGTTCAGATTCTTTTGAAGCAAATGGAGGACCATTATCCGAAACTACCTCTTTAGGAAGTCCAAAAACAGAAAATATTTTTCTTAACACCTGTATAACGTTTTTCTCATTAACACAACATCAATCCATTTTGAGTATGAATCCACCATTATTAGAAATGTGTTGCCTTCAAAAAAGAAAAAATCAGTGTGGACTCTTTCAAAAGGATATCCTGAAGATGGCCACTTGGATAATTGAACTGGACTAGGTTTATTCGAAAGCTGTTGGCATTCATCACAAAATTTCACATAATTTTCAATGTCCCGGTCGATATTAAACCACCATAGCGAACTTCTCGCCAACATTTTCATCCTTACAATGCCAATGTGTCCATCATGCAACAATTTTAAAATTTGTTCTTTCAAACTACTTGGAATAGCAATTCTTTCTCTCAAAAATACACAACCATCTTGTTGTGAAAATTCAAATTTTCGATTTAAAAGCTTTTGAATTACTTGGTTTTTACTACTTTTTGGCCACCCTTTTTGTAAAAATTGTAAAATTTGAGACAAAATTTCGTCATTCTTTGTTTCATCGCGAATATTTTCAATATTTAAAGGGAGTTCTTCCGAAAAATTAACGAAATTGATTAACTCAGTTGAAACTTGTGTTGGTTCATTTAAAGGCAATCTTGACAGAGCATCCGCATTTCCCATCAAAGATCCCTTCCTATATTCAATATCATAATCGTATTGAGAAAGTATGAGTGCCCACCTCTGTAATCTAGCTGCTGAAATCGAATTTTTACTTTTGCTTCCAAAAATTGCCTGTAGTGGCCGATGATCACTAAATATTGTGAAATGATTCCCATAAATATATTTATGAAAACGTTTTACAGCAAAAATAACTGCAAGGGCTTCACGCTCTATATTTGAATAATTTTTTTCAGCATCTGACAACGAACTTGACACAAAAATTATAGGTCTTTCTTCACCATTACTTTCCCTGTGAAACAACACAGCTCCCACACCATAGGAACTTGCATCACACACTATTCCTAATGGTTTTTGAGGATCAAAATGAACAAGCACACTATTCCTATACAACCACCCTTTGCTTTCTCCGAATGTTTCTTCACATTTGCTATCCCAACAAAATTTAACATCTTTTTTAAGCAGATTATAGAATGGTGAAAGTTTGCTAGACAAGTTAGGTATGAACTTACCGTAAAAATTTAAAAGTCCAATATAAGATTTTAACGATGTTATATCAGTAGGAGTTGGTGCTTCCAAAATTGAACGCATTTTATCAGGCTTAGGACTTATGCCCTCTGAATTTATCTGATGCCCTAGATATTCAACCTTAGTTTTAAAAAATTGGCATTTCTCGATTTTCACTTTAACGTTGTGCTTTTCAAATCTTTTGAACACCTCTAAAAGATTTTCGTAGCATTCTTCAAAATCTTTGCCACCAATTATTATGTCGTCAATGTAACCCCTCACTTTTTTTATACCTTGCAAAATTTTGTCAGTAGCCGCCTGAAAGATAGCTGGTGCACATTTAACACCCATTGGCATACGCAAATATCTCATTAACCCTCTTGGGGTATTTATCGTAAGATACTTTTGTGAAGACTCTGATAGCATTATTTGTTGAAAGGCACCAGTGAGATCCAAAATACAAAAAACAGAACAACTTGCAAACCCAAAAAGGATCTCATCAAATCGTGGAAACGGGTAATGCTCTGAAATGATGTGTTTGTTGATAGTTGCTTTGCAGTCTACACAAATACGAATGTCACCACTTTTTTTCAAAACAACTACTATAGGGGACGCCCACTCACTGTACTTAACTGGAGTAATTATTCCTGTATCAATAAGCCTATCTAATTCTTTATCTACCCTTTCACGCAAACCAAAAGGTACTGTATATGCTTTATGGAAAATAGGTACAGTGTCTGGTTTCACTATAATGTCTGCAACGAACCCCTCAATAACTGACTTACTGTTCTCTTCGAACACTTTTGGAAATTTCAATAGTAACTCATTTTTAATAGACTTTTCCTCGGTCACATGATTTATATTGAAATTATACTTTCAATCTTTAAAGAGTATACTAAGCCAATCCCGACCGAGCAATGGAATAAAATCTTTTTCTGTTGCAACAACAACTAAACTTAAATTGTGAACCCTTTTATCAACCAAATCAGACACAAGAACCTTAATACAACCAACCAAATTGACCTTCGCTCCGGTAATAACATTCAGACTTCTGTTAAATTCATGTAAAATGCAACCAGCAAAAGTTTTTTTATATAAGTGTTCACTGATAACCGAATGACACGCGCCCGAATCGACTTCCATATTAACGGGTACTTCATTAACAACAACCTTTACAATCAAAGCGTCAGACAATGAATCAATGTTCAAGTTTCCCAAAGTTAACCTAGACAATTTTTTTTCATTTTCATATGCCACGTTATTTACTTTTAAATAATTTTTTTTTTGTGGACAAGAATGAGCATAGTGCCCTCTTTTATGGCATTTATAATAGGAAACATTATTATTACTGGAAACATTATTTGATTTCTTAAAATCTTCTTTAAATTGATCTTTCTTTATATAACCCCTTTGATCTTTAGGAAAATACTTTTTTTTACTGTTACCATTAAATCTACTTCTACTCAACCAATTTTGACTACCACCACCACCACTACCACCTAATTGCAGCTCCTTCACTTCACGCTTCGTCATTTCCATTGTAAGAGCAGTTTCACATATTTGGTTAAATGTTCTGGTTAGCGGTTCTTCCAATAGCTTCCTCTGTATTCCCTCGTCTCTTTGTGACCAGATAAATTTATCAGACAGCGCTTGGTCTAAATAGGCTCCAAATTCACATTTATCGGCAATGATTTTTAATTCGACTATGAAGTCATGCAAGGTCTCATCAGGTTTTAAATTTCGTGACATAAATTTATGACGTTCAGCACGCACATTGACTTTTGGCTTAAAATATGCTTGTAATTGTTCAATTAACTTTTTGTAAGTAAAGTCTTTCACTTCTTTTGGAGCTATTAGACTCTTTAAAATTTTATATAAATCTCCACCAGCCAAAGAAATAAATAAAGACATTTTTTTTTCTTCCACTATATCATTTAAAACGAACAAGTGTTCTATACGTTCTACGTATTGATCAAAATCATCTTCGATCATAAATTGTTCAATATTGCCTATCATCGACAATCCCGCCATAATCGGTTTTGCATCAACCATCTCGATTTTATGACAAACACAATTATTTCACTTTGGCTAATTTTTTTTTTTAGTCTCTTATCTTTTTTTACGTACGGTAGTTTTTATTTTACTTTTAGCACGGAGTCACGCCACTATCCTCGTCGCCAAGTATTATGTCTTTATTCATGTACGGTTCGTAATAGACTGATACATTTCATTATACTTATGAACTATGTAAGTTATGTAATACATAAGAGAGAGAGAGAGAGATTAATACATAACAAATACTACAAACACAATTCAGGACACTGCAATAAATACTGGTTCCGTTTGCCAATGTGACAAGGCTTTTATTTTTGACACATTCCAAAGACAAAGTTTTTTCTTTGAACGTTTTTCAGCTCTAGAAATTATTAAAATTATAAATTCTTTGAAAAATTCCAATTCTAAGTCGTGCGACAATATTTCAAGAAATATTTAAAAAAATATATCTTTTCTGATCTCTGATGTTCTCTCTCATATTTTCAATTTAAAAAGGTATCTTTCCAGATTCTTTGAAAGAGGCTGTCGTTATCCCATTATATAAAAAAGGTGATCCTATGTGCTTAAACAACTATCGCCCCATCTCCATTTTATCAGTTTTTGCTAAGGTCTTCTCAAAGACCGGCGTTAAATCTAGAATGTTGTCTTTCCTGAATAAAACCAAGTTTTTTTTTGACTCTCAGTTCGGTTTTCGAAGTGGTGGGTCTACTGAAGACGCATTGTTAAAATTGTGTAGTGAAATCTATAGCAGTCTTAATGAATCTGATATCCCTGCCGCTTTTTTTATTGATATCACCAAAGCCTTTGATATGGTAGATCATGAGATTTTGTTATCTAAGTTGAATAATATTGGTTTCAGAGGTCTTATCTATGATTGGTTTGGTTCTTATCTGAAAAATCGTAGTCAAAGAGTAAAGGTCAATAGTATACTGAGTGCTAAGAAATTGTTCAACATAGGTGTTCCACAAGGTTCTGTTTTGGGGCCAATCTTATTCCTTGTTTTTGTAAATTCTCTTTTCTCTCAACCTTTTTTTGGTAAAACTACAGCCTTTGCTGATGACACTGCTTTGCCTTATAGTAATAATAACTATTTTGATCTTTCGTTGGCCTTAAACCATGATTTAGAGTTGCTACGCGTTTGGTTCAAACTACATAAACTGATCATAAGTGATAAAACGAAATTCATGGTTTTCAATTTAAAAGGTAAAATACATAACGACATACCTCTAAAATATCATTCACCCAATTGTGGTAAGTTTCTTGTGGCAAAAAGTTGTTCTCATGCTTCTAATAGTATTACTTTCAATTCGAACATATGCTGCTCTGGAAACTGCTTCGATATAGAACTTGTTGATCGACTTCAAATCAGCTACGAAGCCGTTTACTTTAACCGCCCACAACTGTATATTTGGATCACACTTCGATTTTAATACTGGAAGTTTAAGAAGATCTGCTGTCAACCTGTGCACTAACACATCAGACCGTCCGAATATTGAACGCAGAGAATTCATTATAGCTTCATCATCGGTTGAATACTTTAAACGGTCACTGACCAGCTGGTATGCCTCCCCTTTAAGTGCTTTGCGAAGCAGAGCAACATTCTCCTTAGCACTGTATTTTCCTTCTATGGTCGTCTTTCTATATACCTCTTCGAAGTAAGGCCATTTTCTTTTATTGCTCCCTGAAAAACTTGGTAGCTCTTGGACATTAGTTCTATTTGAAATGGTAAGCAAACTAGCCATGTCGGCATGCTGAATTGAAAACTCGTGGAAACTATCTTGGTGGGCAGTTGAACGGATCGGAGTGGATTGACAAAGACGAGCAGAACTATTCAATATTGATTTATGATTGGCTTGGATTTGTTTAATCATTTCCAGATTTCATCAGAAAAAACCCTTGCGACCGGTTGTTTAACCCTTAATTCTTCCCTTCGAAAACCCTTTAAATGTTCTTTATTCATATTGGTGTTGACTACCAACTTTTTCTTTACTTCCTCTAATTCACTTCGCAACGTGAGAAGTTCAGCATCTTTTTCAGCAGCGGCCGCTTGTGCTACAGCCGCAGCCTCTTTCAATAAATCTACAGTGGCAACCTCTACTTCTTCTTTCTTACCTTGATCTAGCTCAGTACTCACACCGTTTCTTGACTCAGCATCCTTGGGATCTTCCTCCCTACACATCCGCTTTCTTCGCAATACCACGGAACGCTTGCACTTTTCGCAGGAAACCATCTCGTCTGTGTCAGGCTGCTCACAGCCTTTTGCCTCACAACTGTGTGGTATCTGCCTTTGGTCCATGATTATCAAATATATGTAATCACCACTTAATTGAATATAATCAATTCGAAATAAAAACTATGTTGCTGCCAGATCCCAAAAGAATAATTACCAAAAAAAACTTGGTGCGTTACAAATAACGTTGGTTTTATTTCCTAATCAAATTTGAAATTAGGTTTACATATACTTTTAAAATATTTCTACTTACGAATTGGTAAGCCTCTCTAGCATCAACTTTTATATTTCATATTATAATTCTTTAATTTTGACTTTGCTTTTTACGTTAATTTCTACTTCTTTTTTCTATTAAAAAAATCTTGCTGCCGGCCACAGCGAAAAATCAATACAAAACCTTAACATTACAAAAAAGAAATACCGCTTTTTCTTCAGGCAAAAAAAAGATGGCTTCTTTTTTTCTTTCTCCTTATCTCCAAACTTTTACCACCGCCTCTTTACCTCCCAATCCTTACATTAACTTAACGAATGCTCTTTCAATATAAAAAAAGAGACGTAAGTCTGTACTAGATCAAAATTTACAAGCAAAAGCACAAGTTGCAACTTAGATATTCTTCAAGTTTAATTTTTTATTTATAGTTTGTGAAAAAGGCTTGATGACAGATTATATCATAGGACAGTAGAGAGAGAGAGAGAGAGAAAAAAATCAACTTTTATTGTGCTCTAGCTTATTTCGTTTTTATTTTGCAATTATAAAGTTAATTAAAACATTAAAACACTGTAAAAAGATTTGTTTAGTGGAACCTCACAACAAAAAAGTGAAACAACATCAAATTAATAAAAGGTATGATATTTTAAGACCTTTATTGAAAATCACCAGAGAGGCATCCATTTTGCTCTGCCTAATTTTGGATATATGAAACCGAAAAGAAAATTGTAGGAAACATCTCCGAACAAACTGCCAATAAGCAAAAAATCGGTCGCATCCAAAGAACCTTCGATGTTCAAAAAGTCTTTTACAATGGCACCAACAGTCTCTAATTCTAACGACTTAAAATCTATTGTCGATAGTTGCCTGACTGAGCATCTAAAAAACATAGCAACAAAGGACGACGTTCTAGCTGTCACCGCTGAAATACAGCTCTTGCGGTCTCAAAACAAACATCTTACGGAACGTTTAAGCACTGTCGAAAGCTATTGCGAAATACTCGAAAGGCAACTTGAAATCTTACACCAGAAGGCACATGAAAGCATGATTGTGTTGCATTTACCTTCAGATGAGAAGACAGACATGAATAGTCTACCAAAACAAACTTGTCTCGGTCTCCTCAACCTAAATGAAAATGCTGAGCTTTCTTTTGTCAAAACACAGGAGTTTACCAATCGACACAACAATAAAACAACAATGGTATTAAACTTTGAAGACAAAAGCACCGCACAAAAAATCATTGAAGCCGCACCAAAACTCAAAAACACTGGAATAGTTGTTCATCGAGAGCAGTCTCTGCTTTACCGACAAAAAAGACGAACATTTTTCGAAATCAAAAAGAAACTTCTGGAAAAGAACTCGAATGTGAAAATTCTGATCAAGGGATCAAAAATAAAAGTATCAGACTTTTTATTTTCACACGATTCACTTCGAGGACTGAGAATCAAAACAAGCGACGAGCTGTTATTTGTCAAAACAACTTTTGGCGAGGAAGCAATGTGTTTGTTTGACATCTCCATCGTCAGTGGAGTCCAGAAAAACCCTTTGATGTCAAGAGCGCCCCCAATGACCCAGTTTTCATGGAAGCAAAATGGTTCGGGTCCCAGCTTCAACGCACACCATCATTCATCATAGGATAGAGCTACCGTCTGCCATAAAACTAATTTAATTTTTAATATCTGTTCTTATAATGTTACAGGGCTTAAAAACAAACTTTTAATGCCAGATTTTTTTTAGTTATATCTCAAAGTATGACATTTTTATATTATTAGAAACATTTGTGGAAGAGGGCAAAGAATTGCAATTTTCAAAGTATTGTAACGTGCGCTTAGTTCGCAAAAATAAAACTCTACTTTTCAATTTAATTCTACCACTTTATTCAGTATCGATATACACTTTATTTGAACTCAACTCGACTTTTGGACTATCACTTGTATTTACTCTTAACTTTATCACTCTATAAACAAGACTGCTCACTGGTTGCCTCGGGCGGGCTATTTATATCGAATGACATGCCATCTAGAACTCTCCAGTAACTTCTACATTGTCTCCACTCTACACTCTTTTGGCTGTCAAACATTTTCTACACTCACACACACTGGCTTACAAGCAACGCCCGTCATTTATACCATTCCATTATAGTGTTGCCAGTTGTGTTTTCGGTTGAACGTTTTTCGATTAGGAAATTGGTATAAAATGTTGGGTTCACGTTACACTGCCCCCTCCTTAGGATTGTTCGTCCCGAATAATTCCATCTGCAGCCTCGCTACTATATCGATGCAGCCTGTCACAATGAACTACTTTTAACTTGCCTCTTAGTCCTCTTTGGATGCGGTAAACCACGTCGTTAATCCTAGTGACTACAGTATAAGGACCTTCCCAGTTTTGCTGAAGTTTCGGTGACAATCCCTTTTGACGATGAGGATTATAAAGCCACACACGATCTCCTGCTTGGAATCCTGACGTTGTCGCTTTTGTGTCGTACCGTGTCTTCATTCGGTCGCCATAAACTGTGGCCCATGGCCCTGTTCTATTAAATCTATCTAGCCTACTCACCGCTATGTTTGAATCACAGACATAACAATTTCGGAACCACTTCTCCACGTCACCTCTAACATGCAGCCAGTAAAATCGTTTTCGCACGTTCTCCAGCGTCTTGTTGACTCCCAGGTGGCTTCCTGTAGGGCTTCTATGCATCTTTTGTAAAACCTCTTTGATTTTCGATTGAGGAACAATAAGCTGCATTACAAAAGATTTACCGTCAGGAGATTCCCATTTGCGCTGGAGTACGCCTTCTTGCACGCGAAGCGAGTCCCACTGTGCCCAATAGGCTTTGACAACAGAGCTTTGGTCAGAAATGTCGTTCCAGTCAGGTTTCGTGTTGTTCTCTTTCCATTTGAGAATCGGTCCGATGTCTGGATCCTTCTTTTGAGCAGACCTCAGTTCTTCCTTGTTCCATCCGAATATGGGTTCCACTCTCATCCGCTGAGTCTTGGTCTCTACTTTCCGCCAGCAATTCCATTGGGGGTTTTCTACCTGATGTCCAATTCGGTATTGATAAGTCTGCGGTCTTAATCTACAGCTCGCGGATTGATTTTCTTGGACTTCACAACGTCGACAAGCAGTTTCAGTTTTAATTGGTGGCAACCGGCATTGTCGCTGTAAGTGCCCCGTCTTATTACAATTCCAACATCTGGCAAGTCCGTTCCGCTGGTTCCTTTGTAGCTTAATTCCTGGGCATGATCCCGCCTCGAATATGGCTTCTCTTTGACAATGTACCATTTGAGAAGCTTGCTCAGATGCTTCCATCATTAATGCAAACTCTAGAGTTTCGGAAAGAGTTCGTGTTCTAGCAGTTCGCACAGATCTCTGAAGATGCTTGTCAGAAATGGCACGAACGAAGGACTCAACAGCCAGATGGTTGATGATTTCTTCTCCAGCATCCGGGTATGCCAGGTGAGCCAGTCTTTCGACGTCTGCTTGTAGCTGCTGTAGACTTTCACCCCTTTTCTGGACTCTGCTATTGAGTTGAACTCGGAAGACTTCTTTCAAGTGGCTATCACCAAAGCGTTTATCTATAGCTGCCACGAGAGAACTGAAATCGTAGATCTTACCAGCTGGAACAGTTTGAAGTAATTCAGCTGCTGGTCCTCTAAGAGCAAGAGTCAGTGCTATGTATTTGTCTTCGTCAACCCAGCCATTTGCTGTCGCAGCTGCCTCGAATTGTCTCTTGTAAACTGACCAAGACGACTGTCCGTCGAATGTTGGTGGTTGTACTTCTCTTTGCTTTAGACAATCTCCACAAGTTTTCCGTAGCTCCGTTTTCCGCATCAGGTCTAGTTCCTTAGCCATGTTTTCGATTCGTTTCTCCAAAGTGGCAAGCTGACTTTCGCATTGACTCTCAAGCTTGGAAAATCGTTTCTCAACACATTCAATGCGTTTTTCTAGGCCACAAACATTTTTCTCAATGTTACCCAATTTGCTTTCTAGAATGTTTTTCTGACCTTCCAAAACATTCTGTTGCGCCTCAAGTCTTTCGAGAATATTCTGTTGTTCTTTCTTTTGTTCGTTTCGTTGTTCTTCAATCAGCTTCTTTTGTTCGTTTCGTTGTGCTTCCAGTTGTTCCAGAACATTCTGCTGTTCCTTCTTTTGCTCATTTCGTTGCTCTTCCAGCTTCTTTTGTTGTACTTCGAGTCGTTCGAGAACATTCTGCTGTTCCTTCTTTTGATCGTTTCGTTGTTCTTCCAGACGTCCGAGAACCTTCTGCTGTTCTGTCTTTTGTTCTAATAAAAGCTTCATTATACTAGAAAAATCTACACTTTCACTTGCTTCCTCTTCCTCCACTTCTGTTTCAAAAACAAAAGTGTTTACGTCTTCCCCTTGCTGTTCCAAGTGGTTGCGCAAGCGCAGGACGAGCTCATTTTTCGATCCCGCTCTAGAAAGATTTCGCTTACCTAACTCACTTTTAAGCTCAATGCAGTTGAGCTCTTCTAACAACTTACCCATTTTCACTGTATATAATTATTATTTTTCTTTTTTACTTTTTTTTTTTTTTACACTTTACTAGTCAAATAAGTTTTATTTACACTTCTGACACCAATGTAACGTGCGCTTAGTTCGCAAAAATAAAACTCTACTTTTCAATTTAATTCTACCACTTTATTCAGTATCTACTTTCGATATACACTTTATTTGAACTCAACTCGACTTTTGGACTATCACTTGTATTTACTCTTAACTTTATCACTCTATAAACAAGACTGCTCACTGGTTGCCTCGGGCGGGCTATTTATATCGAATGACATGCCATCTAGAACTCTCCAGTAACTTCTACATTGTCTCCACTCTACACTCTTTTGGCTGTCAAACATTTTCTACACTCACACACACTGGCTTACAAGCAACGCCCGTCATTTATACCATTCCATTATAGTGTTGCCAGTTGTGTTTTCGGTTGAACGTTTTTCGATTAGGAAATTGGTATAAAATGTTGGGTTCACGTTACAGTATTTTAAAAGTTTTAATTTGAAATGGATGCCAGCTATTAGAAATAATAGACTTGGGAGAGCCAGCGGTGGCATACTGTGTGGCATCAAAAACAATATATCAACCAAAAATATCGCTTTTAAAAGTAGTGGGAACAAAATCGTAATTGATCTTACTATTAATTTTAAACATTTTTAACTGTCCCAATTTACCTTAACTTTAACGCATGGAATACTGATTTGGAACATCTTCATGACTTTCTTGTTAGCGAAGATTGTGACAATATTTTAATAGTTGGGGACTTAAACGGTCGTATAGGTAATTTTCAGAACCCTCCATTTTTAAACGATGGACAATTTTTATCTGAAAGAAATTCTTTAAACGCTAGTATGAATTCAAACGGTAAACGTCTTATCAATTTGGTAGAAGACTTTGGATTTTTGATTTTGAATGGGATCTCCAGAAGTGATTGTGCAGGAAACTTAACGTTTATATCAGCTCATGGTTGCTCTGTTATCGATTATTGCCTTATAAAAGGTGATTGGCTCAATGTTGTGAAAGATTTCGAAGTCGCTCCTGCTAATTGTTCAAATCATCTACCAATCGTTGTAACTTGTGAGTTTGATAGCCAAGATAAATCAGTTCGATCCCAATTAGAAAATGGAACCAACAGACTTCGCTGGGTAGAGAAAAAATCGGATTTATACAAAAGAAATCTTACCCAGCAGTCAGTCAATCTGCCACATCACATTACGAACTCGGTAGATGAAGCAACAAATCTAGTTTTTCAAATAGTAAGACAGTCAGCACCATTTGCATCAAATAATACTAGAAGGTCTTTCAAATCAGATTGGTATGACGAAGAGTGTAGGAAAAGTAGAGAGAGATCGTTCAAGTTCTTAAAACTTTTTAGGAGCTCCAATAATGTAGCTATGAAAGCGCTTTATATACAATTCAACAATGCTTTTAAGGATTTATGCAAACGAAAAAAAGAACTTTTTTTTTAGAAAATCAGCTTTGAATCTCATTAAAAGCCGTGATTCAAAATCTTTCTGGAAAAATGTGCGTATTTTAGGTGGGCGCAACAATTCCGTTTCGTCTACTCTAGAGCTTGATATTCTGGCATCACACTTCGAAAAACTTTTGTTGCCAGATCCAAACCAATTGTCTATAAATTTTGCACTTCCTTATGTATATATTGAAGAATTGGACTCTCCTTTTTCAATGTTAGAGCTGCTCGCAGCTCTAAAAAAAATGAAAAATAATACATTTTTTTTTTCTCAGTTTACGATATGTCAAGGAAGTGACGTGTAAAAACTAGCTCCATATAAAATCATTGATATTCACTGTTAACAAAGTTAATTTAGTAAACAAAAGTGTTATGCCTGATAGAGCTCATTGAACTGAACGTTTTGCAATTAATTGGTAGTCTCATCTTATAGTGCTATTTTGTTTAAAATCAAATACAAAATAAAAACAAGTGAAGTCGAGTTCTAACCTCACTCGTAAAAAGCAAAATCCTCACCATGACCTACGATCTAACTCGTCTGACCGCTCTTCCTCTCATGGTTCTCCTTACAACTCCTCTTTGGCTGCCTCTTCGTCGTCAAAAATGTCTGACAAAATTGAAAATCGATTAAATGAACTCGTAAAATCTATAAATGAAACAATTCAATCAACCGTTGAAAATGAAATAAAAAAACTCATCGTTTTAATGAAATTGAAAATAATTACAAAACTTTAGTCAAAACACTTGAGACAGATGTAAACAAAAAAATATCTTCTGTTAATGAAAAAATATTGAAACTTGAAAACAACACTCAAAACAATGATTGCAGAATTGATTCACTTAACAAAAACTTCTCTTTAATGAAAGATCAAAATGATTCGGTAAAACTCAGAATGCAAATAGAAGAACTAAACCGAAAGAATATATCAGGGGATATTGTTTTACATGGGATTCCATTTGTATTGGGTGAAGACTTGAATGAAATTTATAATAAATTTTGCACGAAAATAAGTGCTACCGCGATACGACCAAATAATATTACACGCACGAAACCGCAATCCAACTCGACTCGGAGCGCAATTGTCATCAGTTTGCCACATTAAAATTATAAAGTCTCTTTGCTTAGAAAAATAGCGGAATTCAACAAAACAAATGGACATCCACTTACTTTGAGTGATATTGGATTTGGATAGAGCAATCAATTTGTGAGAGCTTATGAAAGTCTGACAAAACAAACTCATGATCTGTTTCGAAAGGCAAATGATGAACGGCGAAAAAAAAATCTCTACTCTGTGTTCAGCAGATATAACAAAGTTCATATTAAAAAAAGTATGGAAAAGAGACCAATTTGCATAAGAAGTGTGGCTGAATTACATTCGATAGTATGCTCTCCTTTAACTGAAACTGAAACTCTTGGTATTGCTTCAAATAATTCTGCCAATAGACAAAATATTTTGACTGGGGAAGTTAATGTTGCTGGTGGATCGTTTGCTGCTGTGGGACTTGATGTTGCTGGTGAACATGTTGCTAGTGTTTATTGATTTCATTCATTCGTTTAAGGATTTCATTCATTTTAAACACAAAAAATAATTGCTTTTCATTATATAAAAAAGTCAAACGCAATAATTGAAAACTAATATAAATCTAAATGTATGTTTAAAATTTTATCCTTGAATGTCACTGATTTTACTGTGGATCTCATAAACAAAAAGATGATTGATTTAAAACTAGAGCCTTCAATTATTGGAAACATTATCTTATTGGTTTATTTATTTATAGTTTATTCATTTATTTATTTTTTATTATTTATTTTGTTTCTCTTTTCTTATAAACATTACCATTATTTTAACAAAACTAAATCAAAGATATCTTTTTCGAATGAAGTGGTGAATTGTCTTAGTAAATGTCATTATGGTAGGCACAAGTCCTGACAATGTAAGATCTATCTGCAATGTTTTGTGTGGTTTGCATAGAGGTCTAAATGTATGTCACTTAAATGCTGGAAGTATTTCCTCTAAGTATACGCTGCTATACCAAATGCTTGCTGGATCTAAACTTGATGTAATTATGGTATCGGAGTCTTGGTTGCATGAAGGTATCTTATCACAGAGAGTAAGTTTTCCAGGTTTTAAATTGTTTCGAAACGATCGTTGTACTCGAGGTGGTGGTGTTTGTATGTACGTTCGAAATAACCTAGTGTCAAAAAATATATATTCGTCGTCTAAGTCAAAAATTGAGTTCTTATGTACTGAAATCTCTAATGGATTTGATAAATGTCTGCTTGTTGTTCTCCACCTTGCTCTTTTAAAGAAGAATTTTTGAATGACTTAGAGGTAACGCTCTATAATTTGAATAGAAGATACAATCATATTTTGATTGGTGGAGACTTTAATGTCAATCTACTGGAAAACAATTCTGTAAAAGGAAAGTAAAAGGAAAACACGTATGTATCGTTTCGTGGTTCTGGTTAAACTCAATTCTTAAAAAGTAGGGAAGAGTCTATGTGGCGATCGCTTTGACAAGGTGAACACCAATTCACACAACGTGGGAAAATGCATGGCTTGCATATTACATGAAGTGAAATATGCAACCTGCATTATGAGTTAAGAGAATTGGCTCACCTTTGTCTGGACTACGGCGCGTGTACATGGTTTCGATTACATAAAACGTGTATGCAACATAGAGCAAACATTACACCACATATTCCTCCCCCTCTTTAAAAAGAGAGCTCTGAAATTTATTATAAACATAAAAACATAATACAGTTATACAAAATAAGTACAAAAAAAAAAATTTACATTTTGTTCATAATTGTTTCTTTTTTGTTTTTGTTTTTGTTTTTTTTACATTTCTTAGATTATAAGTACAAATAAAAAATTCTATATTAATATAATTTTTTTTTTTTTGTATTTTTTTCGACTTATTCTTATACTAGTATGTATTTACCTAGATTAATTTTTCATGATTCTTAAAGATAAATTTAAATGATTTGGCTATTGAAAGCGTACATTTGTATATATTTACCTAAAATTACTAGTACCTACTATTGATATTTAATTTTATTTTTTTTTTTATTCTCTTGAGTTCAAAAATTTTAGTAAGTATAATTTTGCTTTTTAGTTAGTCTAAAATAAAAATGTTTCATCATTCGTTCTCGTTAAAGTACAAAATTTTTTTCTTTTAATTCTCAATTGTTTTTCTCTTTGTAAGATTACAAATTGGTTAGTTTGATTCGTCTCTGTGTTTTACATTATTTAAATTGTTCATTTGGTTAAATATTACAAAAAAAAAGTCACTTATCAAAAACAGTACGTGTAAATAAAATTATTATTATTATTATTTTTTTTTTTTTTGCTATTTAATAAAAAAAAAAAAAATCACAAAATAAAACTTAACTTTTTCAATGAAAATTCTTTTTTCTTAATTAAATACAAAAATATTATTTTTCTTCTTGTTAATTGCAATTGGATATCTGTTTTTGTTTTTTCATGTTTTGTTTAAAAAGTATACATTTTTGGCAAAAAAAACTTCATTGTTTAGCAAATAGAAATAGAACTTGAAATGGGACTGGTATTAAACGAATTTAATTTTATTAAAATGAATCAATCGATTTAGCAAGTGTCTGAAGCCGCAAAATAGCATTTGAGTCCGCAAGCTTTGCTTTTCTTCTCGGTCTTGGTTTCGGTCTTTGCAAATTTTTATTTCTCTGTTGCACTCGAAAGTACATAATGAAAAGAAAAACAATGCCTGCTAGGAGCAAAAAATTTAGAAAATAGTGGTTGTAATCGTGAAGATTAGCCATGACCGAATATTCCTCAGACTTCTTAATAACCTCACTTATATTGGATTTAAGTCTGTTAAACTCCGTATGGTTTATCTCGAAAACCTTGGGAGGAGCTTGAATTACCGTGTCCGTACCTCCTAGAACCCATGCGCTTATGTTTGTACTGGGAATGAATGCATTATAAATTGTTTTATTAAAACTGAGATGGCCTTTTATTTACATTGTTGGCAGTTTAAAAGTACAGGGTGTCTTGAATGTTAATACGCCACACCCGGACACAGTCAGACTTGAGGATGTCTGGTTGCATGTGAGGTGCCCTGTTACATTACCAGTGACTGAGAAAACCCACGTATTAGGGTTCCTAAAAGCCATAACACAATAGCGCGTTTGCCTCGCGTCGACCTCATTTGACAGAACAATCAAAAGTTCAACTATACGAAATCTGTAGAGTCTCACACAATCACGCTTTGTCCTCAAACGCGTCGTTTGACAGACGTAAGCAAACGTAACGAGGCGACCAAAAGTTCAGCTATGTTGAACTTTTGCTCGCTTTCTGACATATCCCTCCATTTCAGTTTTGCAATAGGGAAGAGTAAAAAAATCGATGTAAGTAAAACATCGATTTACGAAACAAATTATCGATATGTCGGTATCGATGTTGGAATGTGTTTCAGCTGAAATTTATCGATAAAAATGCTAAACAAATATTTAAGTTCTCGTTGTTACAGCTGTATTAACGTATTTTTGTTGGATTATTCAATGTAGGTGTTGTTGAAGCATTTTAACTACTATGAATTTGCAATGGTGTTTTGAAAAATCGACTTCTACTTTATGTTATATTTTTCTTATCGATGATTTCGATGAATTTTCGATACATGAGCGAGTATAAAGTCGATTATAGATTTTTGTGGCAAACAAATCAATCAAATTGTACTTCATATTTGTGCGTGAAGTGTACTCAAGCTGAATTTTAGAGTGTTTTAGCAGAACTTTGTCGATGTAACTAGTATATAGATATTTCAGCTATCGTTGTTAAACCTGTATTAAACTCGACTTTTGCCACACGAAGGTGATGTTTAATCAGTTAAACTACTATAATTCTGAAAAGATGTTCTTAAAAATCGAGATTTCGATTGATTTTCGATGCATGGCCGCATGGGTTAATATAAAGTCAATCAATATAGGCGATATTGAAGGATTTATATCATTTTATTTTTGTAAAGGTGCTCGACCAATAACTTAAGCGATAATTTCATACCGTATATTGCGATAACATTTTTGATATCTGTATGAATATATCGATTATGTTGAAAAAGTCGACGAGTTTTTCATTTTAAACAGCAAATGTTATCACAAACATGTGATAACACAGTATAGAAATGCAACTACGCACATTATACTTAGCTCAATTGATTACACTACACATTTTACTTAGCTCCTCATTCATCCCTTTATCAGAAGTAACTTACAAATTAGCAATCGATCTAGTTTTCCATGTATTTAATACAAAAGAAAAAATCGATTTTTGTTATTGATAGTTACTGATAACGACGATGGTCGTTCGATACTTCAATCGATATATATTCTTAATTTTGCACAAGCTTAGACGAATGAATGACAGTAGGGCGTTTTGAGGATTTCTCATGTAACGTGAAGCCTACGTGAGGTCGACGCGGCGCAACGCTCTATTGTGTTTTGGCTTTAAGTCTTTTCCAAAAATTATATGTTGTATTTGATATTTTACTCAATTTACATCCCTGTAGATTATTAGATTTATGATTAAGCAGTGAAAACTCGCAATTGTTTGTATAGTGATGTTTTCTTGGGCGTTAATAAAAGGTAGGCTAAGCGTTACTAAGAAAAGCAACAATATCGAATAGCGATGGCACATTGTGCTGTTGCAAAACCCTTTTTGTTTGATTCCCAAAACTAAAAGAAATAAAACAGAAATAAAAATAATTCGTAATAAGCAAAGTGAAAAATTTAAATCATTTCACGTAGAAACATTTTCATAAAATGGTTTCAGTCTATTATTGTGAACTTTTTCTAGTTTTGTTCCTCTCAAAATAGTTGTATTTACACTATTGTTAGTTTCTTTAACTTCAAAAGGACCCTTGTACAATGAATATAGCTTGTTTTTTCTGGCCATATCTTGTAGTAGAACTTTATCTCCTACCTTAAAGGCAAATGGGTGAATGTTTTTATCGTAATGTTCTTTCGATTTGAACTTACTCACCTCTATATTTGCTCTAGCTATTTGATACGCTTTTTGCAATTTATTTCTTAGTAGATAAAAATAATTTTCATCATCGTAAATTGGAGAAGGAGTTTTTTTGATATTAGTTGGCATCTCGGAAGTAAAACCGTACAACACGTCCATCGGTGATAGTTTCGTACTAGCACGAGGAGTGTTGTTGTGAACATACATCGCTTGTCGAAGCCATGTATCCCAATCTGCTGGGGTCGCACTGGAAAAGGATCGTAAGTACTCTATCAGAGGACCGTGATTCCTTTCCAGAGCTCCATTAGTTTGTGGGTGATATGCCGTTGTTTCAAGTTTATTTATTTTGAGAAACTTACACACTTTCTTGAAAAGATCGCTGCAAAAATTTGCCCCTCGATCGGTTAGTAGCTGTTTGGGTATTCTATAGCGACATATAATCTCCTCAAAAAAAACCTTGGCGACCGTTTCTGCTTCCGCGTTAGGAAGTGGGTAACAGTCCATGAAACGGGTAAGATCATCTGCGAAGGTCAAAATATATTTGTTACCATTCGTAGTTGTTGGGAGTGGACCAACAATATCCATAAAGACCTTATCAAATGGTTTCTTTGAAGTGGCTGAAATCACCATGGGCATAATTGTACGTCTAGCTTTTTTATTTATTTGACACTTTTTGCAACCTTTAACGTATTTCTTGATAGTGTTAAACATGTTTTTCCATCTAAAACTTGGTCGGATGCGAAGATATGTCTTAAGAACTCCAAGGTGACCTCCTAGTGGAGAATCGTGATATCTTTGTATTGTTTTAATAATATCCTCTTCCTTTTCAATGAATGCCTTATTTTGGTATTCACCTGTAATAGGACTAGCATCTTCATCCTCATCAGTTAGGCTTTCATTACCTTGAGAAACTCTTCTTCTGTTAGTCATAGATATGCTCCCTGATTCCGTAAGATCCATACTTGGATTCTTGTCGTTACTGTCTATATCTTTGGTTTGTGCTTTATGTACCTGTGCTCTCGTTAAAACCTGAACGTCTGCATTTCTTTTGTCATGGGATACTATACGGCTTAGAGCATCAGCCACTACGTTATCCTTTCCTGGCTTATGTTTAATAGAAAATTCGTATTCAGCTAGTTTACATTTGAAATTCGATATTCTTGTTGATTCATTCGTTATTTTGAAAAAAAATGAACTAAGGGCTTGTGATCGGTATAGAGAGTGAAATTTCGACCCAAAAGGTAACATCGAAAATTTTTTACTGCCCAGACCATAGCCAGGGCTTCTCTTTCTATTGTTGAGTAACGACGCTCTACAGGGCTTAAAATTCTACTAGCAAAAGCAATAGGCAAATCTAATCCGTCTCGTTTTTGAGACAATACTGCCCCAATAGTTGTTCCACTAGCATCAGTAGAAAGATAAAATTCTTTTGAAAAGTCTGGGTATATGAGAATGGGGGGTTTTGTTATTATTTGTTTCAATGCAGTAAAAGCTTTTTCACACTCTTCGTTCCAGCAAAATTTTTGTTCCTTGTGAGTGATGTCTCGTAAAGGTTTTTCAAACTTGGAGAAGTTTGGAATGCTCCTCCTATAAAAATTTATCATTCCCAAAAATGATTGAACTTCTTTAGTATTTCTTGGAGGAGGTATTTGAAGAATGCTTTTTATTTTCTGTTCATCCGGCAGTACTCCCTTCTCTGTAATCCTGTAACCCAGAAAAACTATTTCCCGCCGAAGGAAATAACATTTCCGTGGCTGAAGTCGTAGATTAAATTTCTCTAACCGTTCAAGAACTGAAATTAATTTTTTATTGTGATCAGACAAGTTACGACCATACACCACAATGTCATCTAGGTAGACGAAACATTTAATACCTTGAAGACCACTTAGAATATGATTCATAAGGCGCTGAAAAGTTGCTGGCGCACCTTTTAAGCCAAAAGCCATCCTATTGCATTCGTAGTGACCTGTGTTTGTGCTGAAAGCTGTTTTTGGGCGGTCAGCTTTATCTATTAGTACTTGGTGATAACCACTTGCCAGGTCTAGTGTTGAAAAATATCTACTATTTCCCAGTTGATCGAGGATATCATCTATTCTTGGTAACGGAAAAGCGTCACCAATGGTAATTTCATTGATCTTTCTGAAATCAACTACCACCCGATACTTTCGTAAACCGTTTTCGTCAGCTCTTTTGGGAACCACTAGCAATGGGCTATTCCAAGGACTTTTGCTATCAGAAATAATTTTATCGTTATACATTTTATCAACTTGTTCTTTTATTATATGCCTATGTGCCTCAGGAAGACGATACTGTTTTGTATTGATAGGAGTTGCGTTTTTGGGAGTTGAAATTTTGTGATAGATAGCATTTGTGTACTCTAGCTTTTCGCCTTCTAGATGAAATGTATTGGCAAATCTTTGACATATTTCTTGAATTGTAGATCTTTCTTCAGGATTAAGATCCTCACGGAAATTAAGTTCCTTAAGTAGTTTCTTATTTCGTTCTTCATCTATCTTTTTCTTGCTCGAATATTTACAAATGGGGTATACCGATTTTCCTAGGGTTTCTGATTTTTCTTTCGATAATATCTTAAGATCGTAGTCGTCAAGGGGAAAAAATTTAATTGGATGATTTCTTAAAGTAACTTCAAATGAATTTGTGTTAGCTAAACTTATAACAATGAGACCATTTTTTACTTGACCCACAGATGATGCTATATAGATTTGAGGGCTTATTTCCTCAGAATAACACACAAGTTCACATTCGAAACATGTTTCACTCCGAGGGCTTAATGTCACATTGAGTTTAGTAGTAACTTTGTTCTCCTTCGTTTCTAATAGATCATCTTGCGAAGATGATTCTGTAACCGGAAACAAATTACATGGCGTACTGCTTCGAAATTTTTCACCCTGCGAGGTTATGAAGCAGTCAATCAGCCTATTTTGTCTCACTTTTAAGCTTAAGTTCACATTGAGCTTAGGAATAACTTTATTCTCCATCGGGTCTAATAGATCGTCTTGCGAAGATGATTCTGCTACCGAAACCAAATTACATGGCGTAATGCTTCGATGTTCTTCACCCGGCGACGTTGTGAGGCAGTCAATCAGCCTATTATGTCTTTCCTCCGGTTTGGTGATAGAACCGTCATCGTGCGAAGATGAATAAGAAGGCTTACTAGTCAAGTCTTTGATTCTATTAACTGAAGGACCATCCTGAAAAGATGCTGTGAAGACTTTTGAATAGGCAACTGATTTTTTCTATTAGGTTCGTGAAGAAATTTTAAAAGTTTATTCGGACCTTCAATGTTTGTATATTTAAACAAAATATCCTGACCAAGTATACCATCACAATCAAAATTGAAAATTTTTTCTGTGACATAAAACTTACATTTAATCGGAGGTTATAAAAGTAACTTGGCTTCAATAGAGCCAAGTGTAGTGCCCTTAGCATATATTCCATTTATGTCTATGGCATCGTTCTGATTAAATATAACATCTGGGTGTAGTGAATCTTCATTAATTAAACTAATGTCAGATCCCGTATCCGCTAAAAATTTTAATTTTTTTCTTAAACCTATATCAATTGGAATTTCAACTATACCGTTCTTGTTAAATTCCTTGCGTTCTTTAGATGCGTAGTCGAATGATTGAACGGTATTTCTTATCACCCGACAGTCATCTAGTTTTTTGGGTTCGAAATATTATTTTTCTCATCCCAACGCTTTTTAGTAAAACAATTCGATATTGAATGGCCTACCCTTAAACAGAAATCACACTTAGTTTCTCTTGTTTGTTTTCGCGTTGAATTTGTTGGCATAACCGAGGGCCTAAAGTTGGTATTTTCATACCTCTGCTTTGGTTTATTTTGGTTTTTACTACAATTAGTATTATCATGTCCGTATGCCCGACAAATTGAACAAAACGGTGTATTTTTTCTTATTCTGCACTCTTGATATGTGTGATTATACTTATTGCAGAAATTACACTTGACTTGAACATTGTTAGGAGGATTTGGAATAAAATTTTGGTTGGAATGCATATTGTTTTGCATGAACGGTTGATCAAACGATTGAGTCATGCCGGTTTGAGGCCACATTCCATAATTGTTTGAATTTTGAAAAGGCAAACCTATGGGATACTGAACCAAACTGTTCATTTCCAATTCTATTCTTATAAGTGTCTCACAAAGTTTATTTACCGACGTTTCTTTAGACATTATAACGAATTGCTTTATTATGGGATTACATACCCCCGATTTAATTGCATATAATGCTGCTAGCTCCGAATCAGTTATTAATGCCTTAGCATCCGCAGGAAATTGTTCTTGTGCGGCACTCTTGCACTCCGCAACCAAATTCTTAACTCTTAAAAGAAATTAATTAAGAGTTTCCGTTGGATACTGCCGAGTTTGTCGAAGATCATTCGAAACCTGGATATAGGTTTTCCGCGGAAGAAAATGACCTCGGAGTAACTTTTCAAACTCGTCATAGCAGGCAAAAGTGCAATTTTGCATAGCTAAGTATGCATTGCCTCTTAATTTTGTCAGAATTAACTGACAGAAAGTTATTTCTTGGTCTAGCCCAAGACATGATTTTACTTGTCTGCAGCAATTCAAAAATGCCTGCAGATCGGAAACTAAATTCGGTGTGGAATCACCGTTGAAAATTGGTATCAAATTTGATATCAATTGTGTCATCGAACTATGTTGCGAGCTAGCTACAAAAGAGTCATCGTGACTGTAATGTTTACTTGGCTCTCCATTGCCTTGTGGCTGTGACACTTGTCCAAATTCGGTCATTATTGATTCGAGTTTATTTAAACTACGCGGACCAAACTCTTTAAAATTTTTCAAATTTGATCGGAACAATTCAGTTTTACTTGCCAAATTCGAACTTGTTGACGGACAGTTTTGGTTTTCGAATTTATCTAATAAATTTACTAGTTTCTTATCTAATATCTTATTATCTATTATTAAATTCTTAAGCTTACTGTTTTCCTTTGCTGATCTTGTTGTCTCCAGTCCAGATCTTAGTCTTCTTATTTCAAGAGTGTTGTCTTGGTTTTGTTGATGGATGTCTGCCTCTGTCTCTACTATCGTACTGTTAAGGTCCTCCTCACTGGACATTTAACGCAGAATACACGTACGGTACACTTTGTAGTGTAAAATTTGTAATTGGAAGTGTTTCTGCTTTCAATCTTTAATTAATAACACTTTGGATATATTTTGCACAAACGAATAGCGTTTTTTTTTTCGTTCGACGGCGCGGAGAAACTTTTTTATTCTGTTGAATTTCTCTTTTTTTTTTTACTTCAGCTTGACTGCGAATCGAATCGAATACGTTTACAATTTTTTGTTTTTTTTTCGCAAATTATTTGTTAAAAGTTCGTTGGAGTTTAATTGTATTAAAGAAAGAAAACTGATTGGTTGAAATAAATATTTTTGTGGAATTTTTACAAGTATTTTGGGTTGCGCGCAAATGGCTACGCTCTTGCACACACAATCGGAAGCGATTTATTTTTTTCTTTTCACCGGCTGCGCCAATTTGTAAAAGGAAAACACGTATGTATCGTTTCGTGGTTCTCGTTAAACTCAATTCTTAAAAAGTAGGGAAGAGTCTATGTGGCGATCGCTTTGACAAGGTGAACACCAATTCACACAACGTGGGAAAATGCATGGCTTGCATATTACATGAAGTGAAATATGCAACCTGCATTATGAGTTAAGAGAATTGGCTCACCTTTGTCTGGACTACGGCGCGTGTACATGGTTTCGATTACATAAAACGTGTATGCAACATAGAGCAAACATTACACCACAATTCCACAACACGTTTGTTTCACTATTTTTGTGATAAGTTAAGCTTCTCAGTTATAAATTCCACATGGCCAACCTGTTTTCAATCACAATTTAATCCATTCCTACACGGTTAAAAATTTTGATATACTTTTTAATACAGCCCTTGTATTACAGCTGTATGCAATACAGTCAAAATTAGTTTTTAATATTTCCCAAATATTAACTTTCTTTCTTAATTATTTTGTATTACATTTTAATATTTCTGTATTAGGCCTACAATTTGTAACACAAACCCGATTAAAATGTAATCAACACGATTAAAAAACATTACTTTAGTATTCAATTCTAATTATTTCGACCTTTTCTGAGATTGTAGGCCAATTTGCTATTTAAATTTAATACCATAATTCTTAGCTTTTAACTTCTTTTATATTACAATTCAATAATCAGAGGTTATTTTATTCCATTTGCTATGTCAATGTACTGATATCCAGTATTACATTGGATTCAAACGTTTGGTGGTACCCTCGTGGTGTGATGGTTAGCATGTCCGCTTCGGTCGATCTTTGACTTTCGAGCAAGAAAGACTTCAGCGGAGACAGTGTTATACTGAAAGTATTTTTTCAAGTGAGTGAAAGTTCAATTGCAAAAAAAGTTATCGATTTGATAACTGAAAAGTTAGCAAAGTGGTAGAGTGGCGGACTCTGAAGCCGAGGGTCGTGGGATCAAATCCCACTCAGCGACCAAAATTTTGGAAGCTTTTTTTCACAACCGAGAGGTAGAAAACGTGATCCATTGGGAAGAAAGGCAAATGGTAAAGGAGAAAAGGGCAGGGGCATCGAAAGATGCCTCTGCGAGTAAAGCGTTGTTGGAAGCAACAACAACAACAACAAACAATACAGCAGCGGAAACCACCGCAAAATCGATAGCGGCAACAACCGCAACAACATCAGAGGCAGCTGGAACTGCAGTTAAGAGGAGGCGGCGCCTAAAAGTAAAGCCGAATTTAGTGCCCCGAAAACAAAAGATGAAGGGAGCGGCAGAGGAGGTCGACGACGATGGAATGTCGACTAGTTCAGAAAGCATCGTAAGTCTCAATTCGACTTACGATTATGAATCAAACGGTGGCGAGGGCCGTTATACAGGTAGCGGCAATTCGTTCGCTGCCTTGGCAGATGATAACAACATCGTCAACAACGACTAAAACGACGAAGACGAAAAGCGGATGTAATTTCTCACCGAGACGCTGGGAAAGTTAAGCAAGGAAATTGCGGAGATTAAAGAAAGACAAGAGGCTCGCAGGCGAGCGGAGAGGGAGGCGCATCAACAACAGTCGCAGTCAAAAGTTGATGCGCCAAAACAACAGCGACCAGCAGCAGCAGAAAAAACTGCAAACAAAAAAACTGCGCCCGTGCAGCAACGCGGGACTACAGCTAAAAAAGCTGAAATAAATAAGAAAACTGCTACCAATGAGCAGCCACGGGGGACCGCGGCTATAAAAGCCGCGACAACGAGCCAGGAGAAGCAGCCAGCAGAACAACAGCAGCAGCCAGCACAAAAACAGCAGAAGAAGCCACAAAAAAGCAGGGTGCCCCCTATTAACACCCTAAAAATGGAATTGCAAGCAACGAAAAATATATGTAAGTCCGCCATTGGCGATAAATTTACTATAAAACGATTAGGTCAAGATCGGCATGCGATCCAATGTGAAAACATTGGTGACCATAAGATCGTTCGGGAGTTGTTGAAAGTGACAGCCACCGAACATTTTACTTTTACTCCCAAAGAGGAGAAACCAAAATGCATGCTGTTGAAAGGGGTAGAACCTACCTCTGACCCAGAGGAGCTCTTAGTTGAACTCCGCAGGTTGGCGGGCGACGATCTCGAGTTCATCGGGGTCAAGTCGTTCACCACGGCCAAGGCAAGACGGGAGAAGCGGCTATTGCCGATGTTCCTCGTCACTTTATCACCCAATAGCCGTCTGGAGAGTCTAAGGAAAATCTCCGTCCTGGACTACCAGATGGTAAGATGGGAAAAATTAAACAGGCACGGGGACATTTTACAATGTCTTCGTTGCCAACGGTTCGGTCACGCCGCATTCAACTGCCAAATGCAGTCGAGGTGCGTCAAGTGTGGAGAGAACCACAACGACAAAGAGTGTAAGCTCGGTGAGACAAGGGTCGAAGACAAGACCCTACTGAATTGCGTACTCTGTGGTGGAGATGGGCACCCTGCTAATTATCGGGGTTGTCCTCGATACCAGATTATTAAAAAATCAAAAAAAGCTGCTCCAACAGCAACTAAGGATGAGGGAAGGCAAACTGCCAGACCGATTCCAAGGGCCGTCGTTCCCGAAGTCTCTTACGCCCAAATGGCGTGGAGGGCTGGGAAAACGGTACAGCCTCCTCAGAAAGCGGCCACACAGCCATCTGTGTCTAAGGCTGCTACTGGGGAGTCAGAGGTGATGGTCGCTCTGCGTGTCATTCAGGCACAAATGAGTGAGCTATCACGGCAAATAAGTGAGCAGGCGCGTAGGGTGGACTTGATCTATCGTGCAGTGCCTTCGCTTGCGCAATTTTTGGGTTAACGGGTGCGCTGCCGGAGAGGCCTTTCAAGATCCTAGCCGTGAATGTGAATTCGCTAGTTAGGGTAGAACGACGAGCCAACTTTTCTGAGTTGTTAAAAGACCAACGTCCCGATGTATGTATGGTTAGCGAAACTAGGCTAAACCAGCATCACAAATTGACGGATAACAATTACATTATCGTAAGGAGGGACCGACCCAACTCGACTTTCGCGGGTGGGGTTGCGATCTTCATACGTAAGGGCATTGCTCATAAGGTAATATATAGTGGTGAAGTACGCCGATTCCAGTTGCTGGAAGCGTGTATTGTATGCATCCTTCTCCAACAGGGGAGGCGCTTGTATGTGGTCGCGATCTATGCGCCGGAGGCTTCTCAAAATTCATGTTTTATAACAGAGCTTGAAACACTTTTTCGATGTCTGAAGCTGAACTCAGAAGAAAACTATTTCCTTTTGGCCGGTGATTACAATGCTAAACACCAAGATTGGGGAAATCGATTAGCCAATCCAAGGGGGACCCAGCTATTCAATTGGCTGGGGCTACACAGCATTGAGTGTAAAGTCGATCTGCTGGCTACTGACAGGCCTTCATATCCTCGAAGTGGCTCTTATTTGGATCTATTGCTTTTGGACTCAAGACTGAGACTGACCGACGACATTCTTCGACGGACGAAAAATTGTTTGACGACGGTTGAGTACGATAGTGACCACTGTGGACTTGCCGCCGTCATACTGCTTCCGAACGACCTTGTGGAACTGGAGGAGTACGTGCCGACGCACTCTTACAACTACGGTAAGACACGTTGGCCGCGCTTTTCCGGTGCCGTCTCAAGGGAACTTCGTTCGAACGGTATTGCTCCGCCATGCAACAGGAATCTGTCGAACGTTGAGATCGATGGATACCTGCAACGTATGGAGGATGCAATCCGTAGTACAATGGACAGGACAATTCCTAAATATAGGCAACATGACTCAACGAACATGTACAGAAACGCGACAATCGACGCACTCTACAAACAAAAAAGTAGACTCCTGTCGAGACTCAAACTCTTGCACAGGAGGTTTACTGACCGACACGATTTGGAGATTAGAACTCTGAGGTCACAGATCAAAAATCTCCAACAACTTATTAAAGAAAATTATAAAATTTCCATTTCATGTTTCTGGAACAACAAAATTCGGGCTGTACAGTCCAACAACCCGAGTATGTTTCCGGAAATAAATAAAATTTTTAGGAGAAAAGATCAAAATGACCTTCAGAGTATTAAACTCCAAAGGACGACAGAAAACAAAAACTTACTTTTGACAATAGGGATAGATCCGGATGAGGCCATCTTGGACGATGACCACTTTATAGTGGAAGATGCTCAAGAGAAGGTAGAGACTGTGGGTGCTGTTTTCGAGCAAGTATATAAGGTGAATGAGTGCGTTCGCCCGAATTACGACCTCGAGAACAGAGCCTTCGTTGGATACTTCTATCTTAGAGACGAGATCTCGCATTGGCGATCCGAGAATCCTGGTTTCACTAGGTTCAATGACGACCGACTTGCAAATGCAGTCATCGCCCAGCGAAACGGGGATAACACCCTGTTCGTTTCTAAGATGGACCTCGAGAACATCTTTCACAAAATAAAGAAAAAGAAGTCAGCAGGAGTCGACGGCATACCCAATGTTGTGCTGCGAAACCTCCCTGCGGAAGCGGTGGACATATACACCACGTTGTTCAACAATGCGCTGAATAATGCATATTATCCAGTGCGTTGGAAGACGGCAGTGGTCCATCCTCTCCTTAAAAAAGGTAAGGATGGTTCCAATCCAGCAAATCTCCGGTCAATTAGTCTTCTACCGAGTATCAGCAAGGTATTTGAGAAAGTTCTCAATAGAGCACTGTCCACATGGGCTGAGGACAAACATATTATTCCAGAAAATCAGTTCGGTTTTAAGGCGGGCCATGATACCACACATGCCGCGTCTAAACTAGTATCAGATATTCAATGGAACAAAGCTAAAAATCAGTGTACGGGTGCATGCCTGGTTGACTTGGAGAAGGCTTTCGATACCGTTTGGTTAGACGGTCTTTTTTATAAGTTGATCAGATATGGCATGAGTAAACCACTACTATATATTCTGAATGACATGCTTCATGGTAGAACGTTTGTTGTGAAAAGTTGCAATAGAACTTCTACCAGAACTTTTAAAATACAGAACGGTCTGCATCAAGGAGCGGTGAATTCTCCTATACTATTTAGCATTTTCACCGGCGATCTAATTGGTTCTCTTCACCATGCTATAGCGTACGCCGACGACCTTATTGCGTACAGAACAGGTCCAAAGATCGAAGTCATCAGAA
The DNA here is from genome assembly GCA_914767635.1 of Melanostoma mellinum. Classification (NCBI taxonomy): domain Eukaryota; kingdom Metazoa; phylum Arthropoda; class Insecta; order Diptera; family Syrphidae; genus Melanostoma; species Melanostoma mellinum. The sequence continues at coordinate 123,027,730 of OU612059.1, read as the reverse complement.
TACTTTTGCAGCGTGACTTCGATAAGATCCAGCAATATTGCGATGACTGGAAGTTGAAAATCAACGTCCAGAAATCGGAAACAATTGTGTTTAGAACCTCGTTGGCTCGGGCCTCATGGGATACGAGAAAGAACTGGCGAAAGCTGGTGATCGTTGATCTACATGGCAACCCACTGCCAAACAAAGTAGTAGTCAAGTATCTCGGCATCTGGCTAGATCAGTATCTATATTTTAACAAACATATGGATGCAGCTCTGGCCAGGGCTAGAGGAGCTTTTGCTCTGACAAGGCGACTGTTTCACAGCAGTCAACTTGATAGCAGAGTGAAGGTGTCTGCGTACCTGTCTTGGATTGCACAGAACACCAGAGTCGGAGTACAGAAAATATTATCCTAATGAGGTCCTTTACAACGGGGCTCAAATAAACAGGATCGACAACTTCATTATAAAACTGACTCGTGGTCACACTGCAAGAGCGATGACCTCGACCAATGGCCTAATTTTTGGGGCTTATTACCCCAACACTGAGTATATGGAGAAAACGCGCTTCAGTGGATTTGTCCCACCGGAGGCTTTCCTCTATTTTGATATGGTAGGGCTGATTCAGGATAGATTGGCGGTTCCGCTAATCTACCACGTCTGCCGTAAGTCCGTGGAACGACGGCTCCTTTACAACCGAGACGTCACCGCAGTAGGCGGAGAAGCTGAAGAGCTCCTCCGGTTCAGTAGGGCGGTTTCAGATCGCGATCGTCGTGACGTTGTTAAAACGTCGAAAATGTTCTGGTGGTTGTCGGAGCAACAACATGAATTTGATATGGATAGTGAATCGCCAATGGATGTCTTACACATGTTTAGCGTGTAAGTCTTAGGGTATAGGGGGTGGGTACAGTGGCAAACAAAAAAATCACAAAAATCCAAAAAAAAAAATTACAAAATACAAAAAAAAAAAATACAAAATACAAAAAACCCAAAAAAAAATTACAAAACACAAAAAAAAAAAAAATACAAAATACAAAAAACCCAAAAAAAAAATTACAAAACACAAAAAAAAGCTACTGTGGCTGCTCTAGATTTAAGTAGATTTAAGTAGTTTTAATTAGTTTTAATTAGTTTTAAGAAAACAAAAAAAAAATGATCAAGAAAGCTAAGTTTTTTAAAAAAATTTTCTTAGTTTTAACTAGTTCTAGTTTGTAATTAATAAGGTATCTTAAGGCCGAAAGGCATTAGTAGTAAGATATTGAATAATTTAGAGTACCCGCCTAGGGTCAGTAAGTTAATTAAGTTATTATATAAGCTAGTTTTACACATTTTTGTTAGCATGTAAGTAGATATAAGAAAAGATTAATAAAAATGAATTTAAAATGAAAAAATGAAATGAGCATGTCCGCTTGTCAACCCAGAGGTTCGCGGTTCGAATCCCAACAGAGGCAGAGACAAAAATGTTTTTCAACGAGTATCGCCTTCGGAGAGGAATTGGCAGTGTGTTAGTAGTAAATTCATTGCAATGGCAATTGGAGAGAATGAGAGCAGTTAGTAAAGAGTGAGTGCAGTTAGTAAAAAACAAATTAAAATGTAATAATGATGATATAAAAAAGTAACGCGTATTTTTTTTTTTCATTACCATGCAGCATTACTTTTTCATATCTTAACATTATTACATTTTAATATTTGTTTTATTAACTGCTCTCTTTTAATATTTGCAGTTTATTAGATTCTAATAAATTTTTGGTGTTGTCATATATGCAACCCAAAAAATATTAAAATCAACACCAAAATTTTTAACCGTGTAATAGACATTTTTGTGACGTCATCAAAAAATAAAACTTTGTAGTGACCAAATCAGACCAACATCTGAATTTATTCATGATTTCATGTTTTGTTCATTTCAATTTGATTCCAATATCTCAAATACTAACAGCTTTAGCTTTAGATCTTTTCGGTCTTTTAACATTACTGATATACAGAGTAATATTAGTGGTGAGTATTGGAATGATATTCTTTATATTTCTGATGTCACAACAAAAGTTTTGATTTTTAATGAGTTATTAAATGAACTTTATAATGAATACGTACCTTTAGTTCAAAAACGTGTTAGAAATGTTGATAATTGTCCTTGGTACAACAGAATTATTGAGCAACAAATTCATGAAAGAGACAAATTTTATAAAAAATTCAAACGAAATCCTTCCGTTTTTAATAAAAGTCAGTATGTGTTTGCACGCAACAGGGTAACGAACCTCATACGTTCTTGCAAAAGGTCTTATTTTTCGAAAAAGCTTAATCTTTCACTGAGTTCCAAAGAGCTTTGGAAAAATTTGAGGGAATTTGGTGTTGCTTCGAGCAAAAATTCTTCTACATGTGCTTTAGATCCACAGGAAATGCAAACCTTTCTTGCTCAACCAATGTCAAGCTCAACTCTACGTTTAAATTTCCATGACGTTGATGAAATTTTTTCATTTAACTCTGTTGAATCTCCTGAATTAATTAATGCCATCAAGTTTTTTTTTTTTTTTTTTTTTTTTGTCAGGAGTAAATCTTCAAAAGACACTTAGTAGTATTCGATACCAAGTAGTGTGGGATTCTTACTCACTAAAAACTCCTCATAATCAGAACCAATCTATAACGATCGACAACAGATTTTTCTTTCTCAATAATATTATCTCTTTAAGGGAAGCTTCAACTTTTAATGCTTCCCATGACTTTTAGGCCATTAGCTCGTGTGGCTTGGTTCTTCTTAATCTCCGAACATTGCCTCTCGTATTTAATACGGACTCCATTTCAGAGTTGATATGACTATGCAGTCGCTGATTGTGTGATACAGCATGTTTTCTTACAACTTCTGTAACCGTTTCTATTTGTAGGTCACGATGTAAATCGCTATTTCTTATATACCATGGTGCATTTACTATTCCACGAAGGACTTTGTTTTGGAACTTTTGGATGATTTCAGTATTTGTTTTCTTTGAACAGCCCCATAATTGGATTCCATAGGTCCAAACAGGTCTAAGTACTTGTTTATAAAGCATTATTTTATTTTCGACAGATAAGTCCGAATTTCTACAGAGTAACCAGTACATTTTTCTATACTTCAAGTTGAGCTCTTCCCTTTTCTTTTTGATATGCTCTTTCCATTTTAGCTTTGCATCCAAATTCATCCCAAGGTATTTGGCCGTATTGGCGTAGGGTACAGCTTGATTGTTGATGAATATTTGAACGTAGCTTAACTTTTTATTTGTAAAGTTTATATGTGCAGATTTAGCTTCTTTGAGCTTGATACGCCATTTTGTGGTCCAATCACTAACGGTGTCGACGGCATTTTGCAATTTCTCAGCAGCCTTGACGACGCACTTACTGGATGCCAAAATTGCGGTATCATCTGCAAAAGTAGCCATAATGGTGTTGTTATCCACTGGAATATCCCTTGTATATAGCAAATACAGGGTAGGTCCTAGGACGCTTCCTTGTGGAACACCGGCTTGTATATTACATAGCTTTGAATATTCTTGATCATACCGTACTCTGAAGAGCCGGTTTGAGATATAAGATTTTAGTATTTCGTAGTACTGCCTGGGTAGGTCCCTTTGCAGTTTGTACGCTAGCCCCTCATGCCATACCTTGTCGAATGCTTGAGCAACATCTAAAAATATAGCCGAACATACTTGTTTTTCTTCTAATGCTTTTTCAACTGCATCCGTTATTCTATGAACTTGGTCTATCGTGGAATGTTTATTTCTAAATCCAAACTGATGATTTGGGACTAGATTTCTTTCTTCTATGACTTTGCTCAGTCTTTTCAGTAGCAATTTTTCAAAGACTTTTGCCATTATTGGTATAAGCGATATTGGTCTGTAAGACGTCACTTCTGTTGGTGGCTTACCTTGCTTTGGTATAACAATTACTTCAGCAATTTTCCAATGATATGGGACATATTGGGTCTTTAGGCATGCATTTATTATGAATTGGAGTTTTATGAAGGCTTTTGATGGCATTTCTTTCATAACCTGAGCAGTTATTAGATCGTACCCAGGTGATTTTTTGTTCGATAGTTGATTTCGACACACACTTTTTATTTCTTTGAGTGTGACAATTGGTATGTCAACTTCATCGACTTTATCAATAAACTGTAAGCTGATTTCAGATGTACTTGCTGGGAATGACTTAAAAACATTCGCAAGATGTTCTGCAAACAGGTTAGCTTTTTCTTTCGGATTTCCGATCCAATTCCCGTTTAGAGATTTAATTGGCGGGTTTTGTAACTGCGGTCTTTTCAGGCGCTTAGCTGCTTTCAAGAGCGAGAAATCAGTTGAAGCATCAGTCGTTAAATTTTTCAGGAATCTACTTAATGAATCATTTTTGAATTCGTAGATTTGTTTTTTCAGTTCGTTGCTTAGCCGGTTAAACGCTGTTTTGTCGTCTGGAAATCTAGTATTTTGCCATTTTCTTCGAGCTCTTCTCTTCTCCAATATCAACTCTCTTATCTCGGCAGGGTATTTTGTTTCAGTTTGCTTCCTACTCGAGCAAGTTGGTGTACTTTCTTCTGCAGCTTGTTGAACATCGGCAATGAATTGTTCTACTTCAAGGTCGATTTGCTCTTTTGTTTCCATAGGGGATCTGAGATTTATATAGCTTTCAAGCTTTTCTCTGAATTCACTCCAGTTTGTTTTATTGTTTACTAGCTTAGGATTACTTTTTTCCATTATCTCCGATTCATTAAGTGATAAAATCACCGGTGTATGATCTGATGATAAGTCATATTTTCCTTCGACTCTTATATGGTTTCGTTTGATACCTTTGACTATGAAAAAGTCAACAAGGTCTGGTATTTTACTTGAATCCGATGGCCAGTATGTTGGTGATCTGGATGAATAAAACTCACAATTGTATTTGAGGCATGCTTTGTAAAGCCTTCTGCCTTTTGTTGTTATAAGTCTGGATCCCCAATGGGTGTGCTTAGCATTAAAGTCACCACCAACAAGGAAGTTATGTCCTAGTACATTCAGCAGTTCTGTATAATCATCTTCAGTCGGGGAACGCCTCGGCGGGCAGTATATTGATGCCAACTTGAAGTCTTTCTTTTTCATACCAATACTAATTATTGTTACTTGCATATTCTCGTTTGTAAACATAACTTCTTCATAATGTTTTAAGCTCTTTTTTATGAGGATTGCCGATCCACCTCTAGCCTTATCAGCTGGATGAGGAGCGTGGTAGCAAATATAGTTTGATATTAAATCATCAAGAACCAGTCCACTTGAGAAATGAGTTTCGGACACCAGACAAATATCTATGTGTTCGATGTCTAAGAAGATTTTTAATTCTGATAAATGGTGTAAAAGACCGTTTGCATTCCATGTTCCAATTTTTAGTGTTCTGTCCATCATTGTTTTTTAAGAGCGACTTCTTCACTTAGCCGTTTGATGTTCAAATCCTGATTGTCAATTCTTTTAAGAATAAGTTCAAGGATTTCTTTAATGGAAGTTTCTTCATTCTTCCGCACGTTTTTAACAATCTGTGAATAGGATTTTTTGTCGTCGCTTTTGCTTTTAACAGCTTCCTTCGGAAGTTCTTTCTTACTTTTATCTTCAGCTTCAGGAGTTCTTTTTGTGTTTGCTGGATTGCTGGGCTTTATTTCACCGGATGTCATTTTGCTTTTGGATTTTTGAAATCTTTTAGCAACTGGACAGCCTCTATAGCTTGCAGGGTGATTACCTTGACAGTTTACACATTTTGCTTTCTGTTCTTTGCTTGATGGACAGTCTTTAGTTGCATGTTTTCCTTCACACTTAACACAAGCAAACTCGCGGTTGCAATATTTTTGGGTGTGGCCAAATGCTTGGCATCGTTTACATTGCGGAACAATTTTTGATTTTCGCAGTGGTTCAATTTTGACTTTTATGCCCAAGATTGATCGAATATTATAGACATTTTCAAGACTTTGTTTGCTGTCGAAAGATAGCGTGAATAAAGGCAGTGATCTCTTTATTATTATTGGTTCCCCAGCAGAGTTCTTAGTAGTCTCATTCTTAATAAGATTGACTGCATCAAGGGCTTGGAAGCCTGCTTGAACAAGGTCTTCTACTAATTCTTTTGGAGAACATGAGGAATGTAGGCCTCTGGCTACTACTTTTATTGGTCTTGTGGATTTGTTTTCATAGGAGTGCCACTGGATTTTATGTTTGCTTAGTTCCTCAGTGACCAGTCTATAGTCATCATCTTCCTCGACATTGACTTTCCAATTGTCTTTGTTATACGATGTATATTTGCAAGCTTTTTTAGTACATTTCTCAATCATTTTCTTAAGATCTCCAAAATTTGGGAATCCTGTGATCATAATTGGTGGTGGTACAGTTTTTCTGTTGCCTTTAGACAAAGACTTCGGTTTAGCATTGGCTAGCACATTATTTGCATTATTCTTTGTAGTACCCAAGTCTTTTTTATTTTCATTTTTCGAGGTTTGCTGGTTCTTTGTATGCAATTCGGGGCTACCTTCCGCTTTTCGTTTTTTAGCAGTGCGCTTATTTCTTTTTCTTTCAGTTTCAAATAAAAGTTCTTCTTCGTCAGTTTGATACACAGTAACAGTATCTTGTTGACTTGTCTGAACCGTAGACTTGTGTTCCTTGTCAAATAGGGACACCTTTTCTTCGAGTTTTTTACTTGCTCCTGAAGACTTTGAACTAAGGTTTCAAGTTTCTTTCTTGCTGCTATTTCCTTTTGCCATTCATCATAGTAATCTTTTGATTTGGTTTGGCAGTTTTCTTTGATTTCTTTGAAACTCTGTTGCCCTGCAGTGTCGATCATTTCAGAGACATTGGTTTCTTTTTGGCTAATGACTTTTACGTCATTTGTCTTAGTTGGGGTTTTCGATGGTGTAACCCTTTGGGAGTAGTTTTTTGGTGGAGTTCTCTGTATTTTCGTACTCCTTTTTCCAAAATTTTTAAGCAATAAGTGGTCCTCCCCAGAATCCGTAGGACCGATCTCTTTAGAGAGTGGATTTTCCAGTTTTGCTGGACTGCCACCTGGGGTAATAAATCTGTTTGTTTTGTTCATTGCCATAAATTTTTTAAAACTTTTTTTTATGATACAAATAGGTCAGTTACTTCTATTCGCATTTTAAATTCAGCCGTCCCACTGGGATCAGACGCTGACCAGTGTGCCGCACAATATGTGTCAGACGCTCTTGGATTTATTGTTGAGCTGGTATATTCAGAGTGATATTTTTCTTTCTTTGCTCCTAGTTCCTGAAAAGATAACTCAGGTGACACAGCTCGTGGATCAATTGATCCAACGCTCGTCGTTAGTTGGATATCCAGCGGGCACCACTTGGAGGTGACGATGCGATTTTGCTCCGCATCAAGTCAATTCAATCCAATGCAGCTGGTGGAGATAACATCTCTCCTAAATTTATTAAATTGATCATTCCAATCATATTGAGGCCACTGTTGCATATCATCAATACTTGTATTTATAGCAGCTGTTTTCCAGAGCAATGGAAAAGTGCAATAGTCGTACCTATTCCGAAAAAGAGTAATACAACTGTACCTTCTGACTTTAGACCAATAAGTCTTCTTCCGTTCTTTAGCAAAGTTCTCGAAAAACTGTTAGCCAACCAAATTATGTCTTTTGTTCAAAGCAATGGCATGTTAACAAAGTGGCAGTCTGGCTTTCGAAATAAGCACAGTTGCGAGTCCGCTGTTTTGAAAGTTGCAACTGATCTACGCAATGCTCTTGATCGTGGACAATTGGGTTTAATGGTACTATTGGATTTTTCCAAGGCATTTGATAATATAGATCACTCTTTATTAATCCTTAAGCTGATTACTAAATTCAAATTCTCTAGGACTGCCATTAAGTTTCTGCAAAGTTACTTAAAAAATCGAACTCAGATAATAAAAACTGATACTGGGATATCAAATCCCTTTATCATCAACAGTGGAGTTCCACAGGGTTCTGTTCTTAGCCCACTGTTATTCACGTTGTTTGTCAATGACTTGCCTGGTATTGTTCAGCATTCTTCCGTGCATATGTATGCAGATGATGTAATAATGTATAATTGTTGTGGACAGTTTAAGTTGCAAAGGTGTGTTAATCAGGTAAATGAAGACTTACACAATATTCAGGAGTGGGCAGTTGCAAATAAACTTCACCTTAACCCTTCAAAAACTGTAAGCATGCTATGTTCTCGAAATCAGTGCAATAACTTAGATATTCCAAATATTGTACTTAATGGGCAAAATATAGAGTATGTAAATAAAGTGAAGTATTTAGGTTTCCAATTAAACACTCGATTAACATGCTGCGATGCGATTTAAGAAGCGATTCGAAAAATCTATTTTGCTCTAAGGTGTTTGAGATCCTCGTCTGATGTCTTGGATTCAAATTTAAAAAAACGTCTCGTCAAAAGTTTAATTCTACCGTTTTTCACTTTCAATTCTTCTGTGTATCCAGTTTTAGACTTTAATTGTAAACGCAAACTGAACGTAGCATTCAACGATTGCTTGCGCTTTATTTTTAATATACCAAGATTTGTTAGTGGTTCTAACATCCAAACTACATTATTAGGTCTTAGCCTGGAAAATTATTTAAAATGTAAGAGTACTGTTCTGCTTCACAACATTATATATAAGAGATGCCCGGGGTATTTAGAGGAACTACTTCAGTTTGCTCAGTCACAAAGAGGTTTGAGAATGATCATACCTCGCTTTACACATACAATTGCATAGAGATCATTTTTTGTATATGCTGTTCGATTGTGGAATGCATTGCCGATCGAACTGCAGAGAATAAGCTCGCCAACTTTATTTAAGGAAAAGATATCTTTGTTTTATTCAATCTACCATCATACTTATTATTAACTTATTTACTTCATTTTTTTATCTCAACTTATTATTAAGCTTTGTAAATGATCAATTGTTAAGCTATTTGTTAACGAATTTAAACTGTTTACTCAAACTTTATACATATAAAAGATTTTTAATCTTGTTGTATTATGTTAAGCACTGAAAAATAAATACAAATACAAATACAAATAAGGCAGCGGGCTCAGATGGCATCTCAGCTGAATTCTTCAAAAATGCCAGCTCTCTTTTTTTAGAACACGTTTTGGTGCTTTTCAACAAAATGTTTCACGAGGAAAATTTTCCGAAGTGCTTTCGTACTTCGTCGATCTCAGCAATTTTTAAAAAAGGTGATCCTAACTTACCCGAAAACTATAGAGGTATTTCCGTACTCAGCTCCTTTCGAAAATTATTTACACAAATTCTTTACTCCAGACTGGTTTCATGGGTTGAGCGAAATAAGAAAATAAGCTGCTTTCAGGCTGGGTTCCGGGCTAACCTTTCGACGGCTGACCAAATCTTTGCACTCACAAGTATTGCTAGGCGTTTTTTGGATAAAAAAGCTAATCTGTATGCATTCTTCGTGGATTTTAAGTCAGCTTTTGATACCATAAACAGAAGATCGCTTTTGTTTAAACTGGCAGCTATCGGCCTATCAACCAAATTCATAAAAATATACGAGCAACTACTCTCAAATATGACTGCTGTTGTTTCAAATGGCAGTAGCAAATCTAAAGAGTTTCGCTCTGATACGGGTGTTCCCCAGGGATGTATTTTGAGTCCTTTAATCTTTTCACTTTTTATAAATGATGTTGAAGATCATTTACCAGGGGGTGTTACTTTTGGTGATTTAAATGTCAAAGTCTTGTTGTACGCTGATGACGTTGTAGTTTTGACGGATAATCCAGTGACACTGCAGCTTCAGATAAACAAGTTTAAACAATTTTGTGATCTGTGGGATCTTAAAATCAACACAGCAAAAATAAAAATTTAAAAGCTAGTGCAGACTACATTCTTAAAGTCATGCAAAGATCTGACGACAATTTGCAGAAAAGAATTATGTTAGTGTCTTTGAGGTGTCGGTATACGCCTTTTAAGGACTGGTATGAACTAGCGTCGGCACACGACTTTTCTCTTAACCTCTCCGTGGATAACTTAAATTCATGGAGGTCTGATTTTTATGACTGCATTTCTTGCATTGATGAAAACGTGTACCGGTCGTTTCTTGATCGGGCTGGAGAGTCTGTTTCAAAATCAATATACAAAAGATTTAATCACTGTCTAGGAGAAACCAACTATTTTCGAAATGAATTTTCTGTAACGGAGATGAGTCTTATATTTAAGGCCCGTACTGAAATGCTACAGTTAAACTACAGGCCACATAGATCTGATCTTAGCCCGAACTGTACACTTTGTAACCTAAACGAACCAGAAAACATTTTCCACCTCCTGGCCGTATGTCCAGTGCTGCAAGAAATCCGACGTCTATATTTCAATAAGAGCTCCCTATCGTTGGAGGAATGCTTAAGCGTTCTTAATGGAGAGAGTGGTTGGAAATTACTTATACGGTATTCCTCACATGCGGTTTCATATAGAAATTTGTTCGACGACTTTTAGGATAACCTTCATATCAAATCCTTTAAAATTTTGTTCTAGGTTAGGTTAAGGTTAGGTTGAATGGGGGGTGCAGCCACAAGTGGCAACACCTCACTCGGATCTCGAGGATCCATTGTGCTCCCCGGGAAATCATAGGATGAGGAAATGGGAGGATTGGAGAGGTGGATGGTTATTGTGGTAGGGAACTCCCACTGAACCACTTGGAGCCCTGAGTAAATTTCAGGACGTTGCTCAGTGGGAGGTTAGAGATGTCGCCCAGTTCGTCGAAGAATTATTCTCCGAGGGTTTTTTTCCGAGTGTGGGCTAAGCTAGGACACTCACAGAGGAAGTGGAAAGATCCCTCCTCTGCCTCCTCATCTTGGCATCCTCTACATAAGTCGGATGTGCTAATGCCCATTCTCATCATGTGGGTACCCAACAAGTTGTGACCCGTGAGAATGCCAATCAACAGAGAGAGCCTAGGTCTGCTTAGCTGGAGTAGAAATTCTGTTTTTTTCTTGGAAATATCTGGCCAAAGGTTTCTAGAGACTCGGCATGTTTCTAAAGATGACCACCTGTCATTGGCGATTTTTAGAAAATTGTGTTTGATTCTGCTTTTTTCTTGCTCTAGTGGCTTTAGAACTGAAGTGTTCGCTTCGCTGGATTCGAGTACTGACCCGATTTTTGCCAGCTTATCCGCCATTTCATTACCGATAATGTCACGATGTCCAGGAACCCAGGTTAAACTAACTGTGTTTGTTTCACTGAGCAGTCTAAGGTTACTGCGACAGCTGTCTACTAGCCTGGATTTTGTGATAATGGATGAGATAGCTTTAATGGCCGCCTGGCTGTCTATGAAGAAGTCAATATTTTTGTTGATCAAGTTTTGCGTAGCAAGGTGCTTCGCGGCTTCGCACACTGCGAGTACTTCTGCTTGAAAAACACTGCAGAAGTCGGGAAGCTTTATTGATCTATTCATGTTAGGGTAGTCTGAGAAGATACCTGATCCTACCCCTTCGTCCGTTTTGGAACCATCTGTGAAGACGGAAATGTGATTTTCTTTTATAACCCTGTTTTCCTCCCAGCTTTCTCTAGTCGGAAAGACTGTTAGGGCCACTGGATTGAAATCAATATGCGGGGGGGGGGGTATAGTCTGTTTGGATGTCTATATCTGTATGGTTCATGATGGTTCTATGGCCTGATATGCCTGTTTTCCAATTGTTGCATTGTTTGAGTCGCAGTGCGCTTTTGGCCGCCATCTCCTTGGTAAAGAGATCTAGGGGGGCTAGCGATAGGAAGGTTTCCAGAGCTGCAGTTGGTGTTGTTCTCATGGCACTGGTTGAACCAATGCATGCAAGCCTTTGGATTTTGGTCATGGTCTTAAGGTTTGAAGCCTTCTCTAGTGATGGCCACCAGACTAGACAGGCATATGTGAGGATTGGTCTTATTATGGATGTATACATCCAGTGAATGGTTTTGGGACCAGGTCCCCATTTTTTACCAAAAATTCTACTACAAGTGTAGAAAGCGATTTGAGCTTTCCTTTCTCTTTCTTTTAAATTTTCTTTCCAGTTAAGTTTACGATCAAGGACAATTCCGAGATATTTTGCCGTACCAGATAAGTTTATTTGTATTCCATTAATGGAGGGAGGAAGTATATCTGGAATGTTACGTTTTCTCGTAAACAGAACAAGTTCTGTTTTTGTAGGGTTGACGTTTAGCCCACAGTTTTTCGCCCAGCTGGTGAGCTTGTTTAGAGCTGTCTGAAGAAGTTCACAAAGGGTGGTTGTGAATTTTCCCGAAGTCATGATGACGATGTCATCGGCATAGGCTACTGCTTTTATTCCGCTCCTGTCGAGTTTAACCAGGATTTGGTTAACTACTAGGAGCCAGAGTAGCGGGGATAACACTCCTCCTTGAGGTGTACCTCTACAAGTTTTTACTTTAAGGGTACTTTCACCCATTTCTGCTTTTACTATTCTCGTTTGGAGCATGGAGTCGATCCAGTTTGATAGCGTTGGCTCGATATTTATGGAACTTAATGCCATGCGAATAGCATTGTATTCAACGTTGTTGAAGGCCCCTTCTATATCGAGGAATGCAGCCAACGTGTACTCTTTATATTGGATTGACTGTTCAATGGTTCCGACTACTTCATGAAGTGCAGTCTCAACTGATTTGCCCTTTATATATGCATGTTGGGCTGTAGAGATCACATTGTTATTCAGTTTTGTTCGGATATGCGTTTCTATAATTCTTTCTAGAGTCTTAAGTAGAAAGGAGGATAGGCTTATTGGTCTGAAATCTTTGGGTTCAGTGTGAGAGGGCTTACCGGCTTTGGGAATAAATATGACTTTAACTTCTCTCCAACTAGTTGGAATAAAGGTGAGGTTTAGACAACCTCTGAATATTTGCACTAGTATCGGCACAATCAAGTCTTTGGGACTTTGGAGCATCATTGGAATGATACCGTCCGGACCCGCAGATTTGTATGCTGAGAATGAGTCAATGGCCCACATTACCTTCCTATTATCTACTAATAGATTTCCTATGTTGGATCTAACGTTAGCGCTAGGGTTTCCGCGTTCTGGGGATGTCATTTGAGAACACCCTGGAAAGTGGGTGTTCATGAGTGACTCTAGAGTTTCAGAGCATGAGTCAGTCCATGTGTTATCAGGTCTTCTGAGAAAACTAGGGATATTTTGGACCTTGGACATGACTTTTCTTAGCCTTGCTGCGTCATTTGTGCACTCAATATCTGAGCAGAAGTTGCGCCAGGCTGCTCTTTTTGCGTAGGTAGTTCTATTTTTGTATTCATTTTTACTGATCTTGTATAGGTCCCAGTCAGCCAAAAGGTTGCTAAATTTTGTTCTATTGAAGAGCCTCCTAGAGTTCCTTCTAAGGGTCGATAGTTCGCTTGACCACCATATGGGGTTGGATCTACCTTTCCCTTTGGATAACGGGCATAAGCTTTCGTAGGCATTGATTATGTCTGACGTAAGCTTGTTTACCTGTGTCTCTATGGCTGAGCAGTTAAGCAAAGGCTGATTGTTGTTCTGGCTGAGAGTTAGGGCCAGTTTTTGGTTATAGTGACCCCAGTCAGTTTTCCTAGGGTTTCTATAAGGGATACAGTTTTCAGATTTGTGTTCTATTTCGAATGTTATCATTCTATGGTCAGAGAAGGTTACGTTGTTGGAGACCCTCCAATTACTGGTTACTAGCGTACCAGAGTTGGTGGATAGTGTAACGTCTAACACTTCTTTTCTTACCTTTGTTACAAATGTTGGTTCGTTACCTCTATTCATAATTATCAGGTTGTTCTCAATAATATATTCAAAAAGTGACTCACCTCTTTCGTTCGTGTTTGTACTACCCCACTGTATATGATGGGCATTTGCATCACAGCCCATGAGTAGGTCCCAGCCATTCCTTTTTGTTGTGGCGACCAATTCTGCAACAGCTGCCGGCGGGGGGTTGGAGATTGCATCTCCCGGCATGTAGACGGAGGCTAGGATTAGGGGTGGAGCCCCTTCTCGCTCGCACTTCACTGTTGTCAGATCATTACTACTGTGAGGGGTTAGAAGGAAGAGATTTAAATTTGTCTTTGATAAAATGCATGTACGATAGTTACCTTCTGTAGGCCCTTTGCTAAAGAAAAGGAAGTGATCTTTGGATTTCAGTCCGCAGATCCGGCCATGATTTATCCACGGCTCTTGAATTAGGGCTAAGTCGATGTCAGTTTTTGACATCAACGCGGTCAAGGTGGCAGAGGCCAACTTACTGTGCTGCAGGTTTATTTGTAGCACCTTCATTGTCTTTTTTGTGTTCGTCATTTTTGTTTTGTAAGTTGGCAGCCGTTGCCGGCCTCACCCTAACCTTGTTTAGGCCAATGTTTAGTCTGTATCCCCTTTCTGGAAGCATAGCCATTGACTCATGATTGAGCATGACGAAGACATCTTGGCCTGCGCTCGTTGGCTCTTCCATCTCCAGTACTTCCCAGTCAGCACTTGGGAAACTTGGGTTGAGTTTTCGTAAGAAAAGCTCAATTGTTTCCTTCTTCAACCGCGGCCCAGGAATGTTTATCCGGAATTTGGGTCTGGTGGGGAGTTCTTTTTTTAAGGCAACTTTAAGTGTTGCTCCTTCTATAAAATCCGCCATTTCGGATATCTTTGTTTTTAGCTAGTTAAGGGTAAATTCATCATTGCACGTGAGAATTTTGAAACCCTTTAACGTCGAGATGGGTCCAAAATCAGGCACCGCGCCCGAGGACGTGGGAAGCTCGTCAGTCATGCACTCGAGTAGCCTTATTTCCACTCGAGTCCAGTCTTCTTCGCTTAGCCTTTTTTCTGGACTCCCCTCATTGATAATGGCCACCTGAAGGCTCTCTTTTATCAATTCCGCTACAGTACTTTTTTTGTCAGTTGTACTGGCCGTCTTGGGCTTTTTGTTCACGGACATTGGAGGGGGTGTCGAGTCATTGTGTCTGGCTCTCTTTCTTTGACTGCTTTCTTGGGGCTTTTTAAACCTTTCGGGTTTAGGACCATCCAGTGGTGGTCTCCCTGGGGTTTTTTTGGCCTCCGCAGTCTTTGCCAATATGGTTTTCTTTTTTGCTTCTTCTTTTGTGACTCTACCTCTGGGTTCTGCCAAGGGCAAGGTCTTGGCTTCCATTTTATTGATGAATTTCCGAGCCCAGCTTAGGCGTTTCCAATCACGGAAACACAGCGTTGAGGTGTCACCTTTGCCGAATCTTCTTACGGTCCTTCTGGCATTTTCGAGCCTCTTTTGACCTGGGTCTTGTGCATCTTCCTTTTTCTGTACCCTCGGATTAGGGCCTTTACCTTTTGCCGGCTCTGATGAGCGATGGCTCTTGGTTGGGGCTTTCTCCTCACAGACTTTGGGATGAGCGTTCTTTTCCGGACCCTTGTTTGGCGTTGAGGTCATTTTGGCCGAAATCTCATTTTTCGCCAGGAATTCGCCTCTTTTGGCCTCTGGCCGCCTTGGGACAGGATTTTCGGCCACGGTGACATCCGCGATAGAGTCGTCAGAACTGGTGAAAGATTGATAGTCGTCTTCCTCGAGGATGCGATGTTCCTCTTCCGACGTTATCTCTCGTCCACCTGCTCCTCCTTCTCCATCATCGGAGTCTGTGAAATCCATGAGGTTCTCCGAGAGTCCCTCATTGGTTTCAGCGGCTTTCCTGCTGCAGCCAGGAATGCAATCTTCTGCATTGTCTATCTTTTCATCTTTTCTTGTCACTGGCGACTTATCTTCTTTCGAAGCCAAGCCATCGCCGACAGCCGTGACTACTGCCGACTTTTGAGCGCATATCCCCGCTCGAGTTTTCTCTTCTACGTTTACTTTTTCCATGTTTTAGATAGACATCTCTGTTTGAGGTTTACTTGGTTGTTTGACTCTGCAACTGGATTGCTGGAGTGTCGAAACGTAAGCTCCCCCACCACGTCAAGGTGAAACCTCGTGGGAGAGAAAAAAAAAATTTTGTTCTAACTAATTATGAGCTCAATTTTTTTTTCTTTGGTTTTTTTTGCGCTTTTTAAATGGTGTTGCAAATCTTTCAAACACATTCCTAATTTAGTTTTAGCTAAACTTAAAGCCCTAAGTTTCTGAACACTTAAATCTTTTTAAAATTTTATTTAATCATTTGAAAATTTAAATTGTAAAAATTGTATAAATAATATCTTTGAACTATCTGTAACTCGAAGAGTCATATTTTATTTTGTTTCACTTTTTGTTAATTAATTTTAATATACCCAAATGTATACGTTTTCTCTCGAAATATTATGAGTATTAAATTTTCCGGCAGACGGCTTCAAGCCATGCTCGTAAATCTTTGAAATTTCAAAATCAAAATTGTACTAACATATTATGGAAAAAATAAAGATTCTTTAATAATAATATCATAGGATATCTAATGAATTGAGAAATGAAATTCCTCTTCAGAGAGATAATTATTATTGTAATAGGCTAGTTGAAAACATGGGCAACTCAAAAAAAGAATGGGAAGTTGTCAACGAAATCTTGAACTCGAATAAGCCAAACGGTGATCTCGTAGGTAGCATTAACAATTCGTCTGTATCTGGGCCCTTAGAAGTCGGAAATGCATTTAATGATCATTTTGTAAATTTTACAAACACAATTCAGGACACTGCAATAAATACTGGTTCCGTTTGCCAATGTGACAAGGCTTTTATTTTTGACATATTCCAAAGGCAAAGTTTTTTCTTTGAATGTTTTTCACCTCTCGAAATTATTAAAATTATAAGTTCTTTGAAAAATTCCAATTCTAAGTCGTGCGACAATATTTCAAGCAATATTTAAAAAAATATATCTTTTCTGATCTCTGATGTTCTCTCTCATATTTTCAATTTAAGCATACAAAAAGGTATCTTTCCAGATTCTTTGAAAGAGGCTGTCGTTATCCCATTATCCATTTTCATCAGTTTTTCCATTTCATCATTTTATCAGTTTTTGCTAAGGTCTTCTCAAAGACCGGCGTTAAATCTAGAATGTTGTCTTTTCTGAATAAAACCAGTTTTTTTGTGACTCTCAGTTCGGTTTTCGAAGTGGTGGGTCTACTGAAGACGCATTGTTAAAATTGTGTAGTGAAATCTATAGCAGTCTTAATGAATCTGATATCCCTGCCGCCTTATTTATTGATATCACCAAAGCCTTTGATATGGTAGATCATGAGATTTTGTTATCTAAGTTGAATAATATTGGTTTCAGAGGTCTTATATATGATTGGTTTGGTTCTTATCTGAAAAATCGTAGTCAAAGAGTAAAGGTCAATAGTATACTGAGTGCTAAGAAATTGTTCAACATAGGTGTTCCACAAGGTTCTGTTTTGGGGCCAATCTTATTCCTTGTTTTTGTAAATTCTCTTTTCTCTCAACCTTTTTGTGGTAAAACTACAGCCTTTGCTGATGACACTGCTTTGTCTTATAGTAATAATAACTATTTTGATCTTTCGTTGGCCTTAAACCATGATTTAGAGTTGCTACGCGTTTGGTTCAAACTACATAAACTGATCATAAGTGATAAAACGAAATTCATGGTTTTCAATTTAAAAGGTAAAATACATAACGACATGCCTCTAAAATATCATTCACCCAATTGTGGTAAGTTTCTTGTGGCAAAAAGTTGTTCTCATGCTTCTAATAGTATTACTTTCAATTCAAACATATGCTGCTCTGGAAACTGCTTCGATATAGAACTTGTTGATAGCTTTAAATACTTAAGTGTTACTTTAGATTATAAAATGAGCTGGTTGAATCATAATTTGCTTTTGAAGCAGTCTTTGAACAATGTAATAAGACAGATTTATCTTCTCAGCCAATATTGCGGGTTGCCATTGTTAAAGCTGGTTTATAACGGTCTTTTCAAATCCAAACTTCAATATGGTTTGGTTTGCTGGGGTGGTACTCATTTTAATAAAATTGAACCTTTGCTTATAAAACAAAAACAATGCTGTCCGTATTTTATGCAAAGTAAATCGATTAACTCCAAGCTTTGGTTTGTTTAAAAATCTTGAACTCTTTCCACTACGACATTTGTATTTCTATAAAGTCTTAAAAATAAATTTTGAGAAATCCGGGTACAACTCTTCTAGAATATATAAAAATCGACAGGAGGTGTAGCATACTTGGGCCCAGGGCGTACACTTATTAGACTAGTACCAAATGAAAGCTTACGTTCAGCCCAATCAGCCTGCCAAATATTTTAGAATTCGGTCTTGGTGATTTTGAGATAATTAGACTTGAAGTTGAGCGCCGGAAATGGGAAAAATCTGACATTTCCGCAAATAATTACGTATATCTCGAAAAGCATAGCACGTAGGACAATGATTTTGGTATCATATGAAAGATCATAAAAATATCTTTCATTTCATTCAAAATATTTTTATTTTTTATTTATTTTTTTATTTATGGCTTTATTAACCTTTAATAAATTACAGAGTTAATAATAAGGAAGTTGGCAATAGCTACCGGGGCTTTCTGCCATTGTGAATCAATATTAAATGTTTTTTTGCATATTGAGTGAAGCTAGAAGTTTAAAGGTGTCTTTGATGTTTTTCTCTGTTGGGTTGGTAAGGAAGTCTGCTAGTGTATTGGATGGGTTGATGTTCTTTAGTGTTGATTTGACGTATTGGCAGTCATATATTAGATGCTTCATTGTGAAGCACTCGTTTGAGGAGCAGAGGTGGCAGAGCGGCTGGGGATCTTTGGTCAAAAGGTGGCAGTGTGTTGCATTTGAGTGTCCTAGCCTCAGTCTTATGTAGCACCTGAGAACGTTGTGCGGCAGATTTGCAGGGTAGTTGGCTTTGGATGCCTCCGGGTTAATGGTGGAGTAGTGGTGGTCGTATTGTTCCCAGTTCCTTGTTTTGAGTTTGGTGGACATATTCAATAAAGATCGTTTTGCGTCCTTTTTGTCGAAGGTGTTGAATGTAAGTAAAGGTTCTTGCAGTGATGCTTTGGCGATCTTGTCCGCAAATTCGTTACCTGCGATTCCTACATGTCCTGGGACCCAAATGATTTTTATATTCTCGTTGCCGATGATTTTATCACGGAGACGCTGGATGATGTCCTTTTTATTGTTGGGGTTTTGGATAGCTGTAATGGTGGAGAGGCTATCAGTTAGTATGGCGGTTTTACTGTTAGTGAAGCTTGTAGCTTTCAAAATTGCGAATGCTTCGGCTGTGAAGATGGAGGACGTGCTAGGGAGGAGGCCTTTTAATAGAGTGTTATGGTTTTCGTCCACCACTGCGAAGGAGATGTCAAAATCGTTTTTTGATCCGTCGGTGTAAAGGAGGCTCCATTGGTTATTTCTTAAATCCGATAGCATTTCGGTGAATAATTTGTTGTAGACTACGTTGCTTGTTGTTGCTTTGGAAAACTTTTGAAGGTCCGTGTTGATAGATTTTTTTTTTTAATGTCCATGGTGGAAACTTTGTGTGGTTTTTTGTGTTGTTAAGTGCTGGGAGGTTCCATTTTTCGGATAGGTTAATGGCGTTTTGTAAGGATGATGGGTACGTTTAGTATCTGGTTCTTCGTAGAAGTTTTGTCGTAGCTGGGTGAATGGGAGAGATTTTGGAAGAGTTAACCTTAAGAAGAATTGATGCGGTGAGATATTCTGCACGTTCGGTGATTGATGGGAGCCCTGCGTCCGTAAGAATATTTTTTATTGGTGTTGTTCTGAATGCTTTCAAAGCGGTTCGAGCTGCGCAATGGTACGATGGTGTTATTAGTTTCAACGCTGATTTGGGACACTTGCTGTATATGGCAAGTCCATAATCAATTTTAGAGAGGACTACTAATTTGATTACATTTATTAGGGAAGTCAGGCTACAAAAACTATGTTTGGAGGATAGATACTTGATAATATTAACCCTGGTGGTGAGGGCTTTTTTTAGAGACGTGCAGTGTGATTTAAAGTTGAATTTAGTGTCAAATAGAATACCTAGTATTTTCAAGGTACTTACGTTTTCGATGCGGGTTCCATTTAGTACAATCTCAATGTGTTTGTTGCAGCTGGTTTTTTTACAAATGTGGATTGTCTTGCTTTTCTCGATTGAGATTTGTGTGCCTGAGTATTTGCCCCATTCTTCAATGTCAGTGAGTACGTTGTAAAAAATGTTTGCTACTTCATTGAGACCTTTGCATTTTGATAGAATGATGACGTCATCGGCATATAAAGAATAGTGGATTTTTTTATATTGTTTAAGTATGTCGCAAAGCTTGTTGAAAGCTATTGTGAAGAGTACTACAGAGAGTGGGGATCCCTGCGGGATTCCGTTGTCGAGTTTATGAACAGAGGAGTAGGTGTTATTAATTTTTAGTCTGAATTTTCTGTTTGTTAGGAAGGTTTTTACAAATGAAATTATTTTGGGACCGATTTTCCATTCGATCATTTGGTCTATTATAACGTGTATTCCGATTCGGTCAAAAGCTCTCTGGAAGTCAATAGAAAGAATGGAGACATGATTTTTGGTTGAAAGTCCGGAAGCGATGAGTTCATCAACATGCAGTAGTGCGTCCATTGTGCCTCTGTTTTCTTTGAATGCTACTTGATTGATGTCCAGAAGGTTATTCCTTTCGAGAATTCAGGATAGTCTCCTTGATATTATTTTTTCGATGATTTTACTTACGCATGGTAGGAGGGAGATTGGTCGGTAGCTGGATATTTTTGTCATTTCCTTGTTTGGCTTTAGTATGGGAACCACTTTGGCAATTTTCCACGTGTGCGGGAAAACACCTTGGGTAAGTATTTCGTTGTAGAGCTTGATGATCCGTTGTTTTACGGCGGTCGGACTGTTCTTTATCATGATGTATGATATTCGGTCAAAACCTGTATTTCCCTTACATGAGTTGATGCAGCTTTCGAACTCTATCGGGTTGATATTTTCTTCTATCTGTTGGGCTGTTTTGCTTACAGATTCAGATTGAGTAACGTTTGTCAAGACTCTGTTTTTGTTGTCGACGAAGGATGGGTGGAAGTTGCAATCGTTTGCGTCGGCAGACCAGCTTGATGCGAAACTTTCGGCGATGTCAATTGGTGTAGTCAGTTTTTGGTGGGACTGATTTTCAATTACTTTGATTGAGAATGGCTTGTAGTTGCCGGTTAGAGAATTTATATCCGACCAAAGTTTCCTGGGGGATGCTTTTGGGTTGATATTGGCGGTGAATTTTTCAAAGCTGGTTTTCTTTTCCTCTTTTACTTTTCTTCTGAAGACTGCATTCGCTTTTTTAAATGTGATTAGGTTGGTTGTGTTCGGATACTTTTTGAAGATTTTCCAAGACTTTTGTTTGTGTTCAAAATACAGTTTTCAAAATGCCTTATATTTCGAAAAAACAGACCTAAAATTTGTTTGAAAAGAAACATTTTCGTTGACCTTTGCCAGCCAATATCTCGAAAAAATCAGTGATGACCTATAATTTTTTTGTACCACTTTAATCCTTAATTGGTAAGCTTTAATCTATTTATATAAAAATAAGTCGGGTTTTCCTTCCTGACGCTATAACTCCAGAACGCACGAACCGATTTCCACGGTTTTACATTCGTTGGAAAGGTCTCAGGCTCCATGAGGTTTATAGCAAAGAAAATTCAGGAAAAATTTCAAGAGAAAAGCAGGAAGGGAAAATCATTTTTCAATTACATACATTCAACTCTGATCAGTTATTAAATGAGTTAACTCAGTTTCATGTGACACACGATCTTTCCCTGTGAAATTGTGAAATTGAGATTAAAATTATTCGTTTCTTAACAATTTAATTGGAAACCATCAAATCAATTCAAATACAATAGCAGGCATTTGTCCTTAAGGTGGTAAGCTTAACTATGTAAATTATGTGGATCGTGCATTTAAGTTTAAGTTCACCAGTCAGACAATAGTCCAAAATGCCAAAAGTAAGACGTGCGAACATCGGCCGTCGCACAAGACATGCAAGCCAGCAAGAAGTGTATTCACAGACCTTAAGCGAAGAACAACAAAATATAATAAGAGAAAATGCCAGATTGAGACAACGCTTGAGCACACGGAGATCATTGGCATCATACAATCGCTTGGCATTCCAATATGATCCCACTGCGAACTACAGTGATGATGGCAATTTAGAAATTGGACCAATAATACTGGTGGTCTATTCTTCCTGGACGCACCTGGAGTAACAGGGAAAACATTTGTCACTTCATTGATTTTAGCCACTATTCGATCAAGATGTGACATTGTTTTGGCGTTAGCATCATCTAGATATGGTCGTACTGCATATTCTGCGCTTAAGTTGCCACTCAATTTAAACACAATTGATACTCCAACATGCAATATTTCCCGATCCAGTGCAATGGGAAAATTGTTGATGCAACGCAAGCTCATTGTTTGGGATGAGTGCACAATTGCACATAAGAAATCACTTGAAGCACTTAACTTCACACAAAGTGCTGCACAGTTTTCCAAACAATTGTTAGCTGTTGGAAATGGAAAAGTTCCAGTTGATGCGACAACTGGATTAATTACTCTTACCAACGACTTGCGGATTTGTAGACTCTCAATTAGCTCTTATTGACAATGTTTTCCCTAACATTAGTGAGAACTATCAGAATTATGCTTGGTTAAGTCAACAAGCAATTCTCGCTGCAAACAATAATGATGTAAATGCACTGAATTTCACCATTCAATCAAAAATCGATGGCGATTTGGTGGCATATCCGTTGATTCCATAACAAATCCCGATGATGTAGTAAATTATTCAACGGGGTTTTTGAACTCTCTGGAGTTTACACTTAAAGTTGGTTCAGTTGGTGAATATAAGTTAATAATTCTTCAACACGAATTACTTTTTGAAAAAAGTTTTATTTCAACTTAGGCAGTCCAAAGGAGATACCACTCGACTCTCGATACAAATTAGAACTGAACTTACGAAAACTAATCTAATTCTTATGATACCTACAGAAGCCAATCATGTGCAAAAAAGATAAAGAAAGCTAAAAGTATTTCATCCAGTGGATGATCAATTTGAATATCTACAAAACCTAAGCTATTGTTTCCTGGAAATGTTGGCGTAAACAACGACTGTCGACGATCGACGTCTTCTTGGCGGATGTAAACACTATGGCAAGTGTGTGGATAGCATTGCGCGATTTCATAAGATACTTTTCTGAGTATCTTTGTCAGCATTAATTGTTAACTAATTCTTGGTATTAGCATACGTTAACTTATATGATATATGATATTGCGTAATTTGAATCCATCGCGACTTTACAACGGTACTCCACTTGCGGTGAAAAGACTTATGCCGAATTTGATTAAGGCAACCATTATTAACGGAAAGTACGCAGGTGAAAATTTATGTATTCCTCGAATACCAATGATTCCGTTTGACTTCAACGGTTGGGACTTGGTTTGTGTTGACATCCAAAAAACAAAAAATGTGGTTTACCATAAAGCACTTCAATGAAACGGATAATTTGCGGACAAGTGTATAACGCTTTATTTTTTTTTTTTCACTTACATTTTTTACTTAGAGAAGTTCAACTAAATTACAATTCATTTTTGTAAACGAAATGAATTCATTACTGTTGTAAAATGAAATAAAATTTTTGCTTTTCAAATATAAAACAAAAAAAAAAAACATTTTTCTTCATCTTTTAATTGCCAAACGAAATGTTACAAAAAAGCCATCTGGTGGCGAAACGGAGTTCGCCGGGTTTGCTAGTTTGATATATAATTACGCTATCATACATAAAGCATATCACGTACATTATACACAATTCCTAAAAAAAATTAAACAAAAAATATGTTCCACAGCAAATGCATTTTTTCATTTAATTTTTCGCAGTTCTTCTTTGTTTTTTACTAAACATAAAAACAAAATACATTTTAATGCTGCAAATGAGAAAAAAAATGACTAATCTTCGTTTAGATCTATATCAAAATACCATCCAAAAACAAATCTAAAAAAACTGGTTGCTAGGTACCAAGCTTACATACAAGTCCGCGACCGTTAGGCCTAATTCATTGATAACCGATTGTTGGCTTGTGAGTAAATTATGTAGTGACACAAAAACAAGTAATTCACAATTTCGCGGTCTTCCGGTGTTGTACTCCATTAACGAGAGAAAAATTGAGAAAAATTGTAGCAGCGCTCCAGATTTAAGAAAAAAGTGTTTTGAATTAAAAAGTATGAAAATGAGTAATGCTAATAACTGTGCAAATTGTAGAGTTCGCTTGAATAACTTGATTCAATATCGAAGTATCCAAAGCCATGAAATGCGGATAGTTTTAGCCTCCTGGATAACACCAGATGAAGTGAGTTGCAGTGTTTAATTTTTTTTTTTGTTTTTTAAATATCTTATTTAAATTAAAGATATCTGAGTCAGATTTGGTATGCTTGAATTGTTATAGAATTATTGAAAGCATCACTTCAACAAATCACCCTAATCACAATCGCGAGTATGGGCATTTAAGAATTTGCCTTTGCTGTGCATCTTCGTTAAGATCTCGCAGAAGCCGCAACGTACCTCTTAACTGTCGTGAGCGGTCTATCTTGAATCAACTGTTACCAATTAATCAGGTTAGTTTTAATTTTTTTTTTTTTTGTTCAATTATACCAGGTGCTTAAACATAATTTCTTAGCATCGTAATTTGCAGAGAGTTTGCCTACCTTGTTGGCTCCGTGCAAACCGCTCTGGGCGTAGACGTCGCCGCGAAAATATGATTGAACTAGACGAAGCACCTCATATTCCCGACACTGTTGCTGAACAGCTACATGACCCACCGGTAGTTCAGCAAAAAATACAATCTGCTGTATACAAGCGTATTATTGCGACTGGAAGACGATGTATGTCCTGGACGTTATAGGACCTTATGCTGCAACTGTATCTGATGCTAACATAATGAAACATCTGTTCAGAGACGATTATGGAACGTTCAGGCAATACTTTAGACAAAACGATGTTTTTATTTTGGACAGAGGATTCAGAGACGCAATCCCACATCTTGAATCTCAAGGATATAAGACTTACATGCCTGAATCCGTTGCTAAAGGTTACTTTCAACTTACCACAGAGCAGGCTAATAGATCCAGGTGTGGAACTATGGTCAGATGGGTCGTTGAAGTCGTGAACGGACGATTTAAAAGGGATTTTAAACTATTTCGGCAAGATTTTTTAAATCTAGCTGCTGGTCATTTGATGGACGACTTCAAAGTTGCAGCTGCAATTCTTAATAAGTTTCATCCAACCATTGAAGATAGTGCTGATGCGAACGTTCTGCTAGAACTGGCTTTAAATCGTTTTAATACTCCTAATTAACTCCTAAAATAATCTTAACAGAACCAGAGCCATGTTCAGCCGCATCGATGGTAATATCCCGAATTTAAGTAATTTCCCACAACTCACTATTCAAGAACTTCGTATGATATAATTGGGGAAATACCAAATAAACCAGGCTCGATCTTACTGTGGTGAACATTTAAAAGACCAGGGAACCTATACAATCGAAGTCTGCGAAGATCGGATGCGAATTGCCTCTACTGCTCATAATAGTCTCATAGGCAACAATAACTTTTTATTGCGGGGGCGAATCAAATCCAGGCATGTAAGTAGAAAAGTGTATCTCACTTACACCTTGGTGAATAGCGATGCAAACGCAGCACATAGTTCGACCGCAATAAAAGCTTACTATTGTAATTGTCTCGTTTGGAATGAGGACTGTTGATTGTTGCGCTCATGTCATGAGTATTTTATGGTATTTGGGTTACGCAAGGCACCAGGAAGCAATGAATATAGCACCAGCTTTGTTTTTGGATGGTATTTTGATAGATCTAAACGAAGATTAGTCATTTTTTCTCATTTGCAGCATTAAAATGTATTTTGTTTTTATGTTTAGTAAAAAACAAAGAAGAACTGCGAAAAATTAAATGAAAAAATGCATTTGCTGTGGAATATATTTTTTGTTTAATTTTTTTTTAGGAATTGTGTATAATGTACGTGATATGCTTTATGTATGATAGCGTAATTATATATCAAATTAAAGCTTACCAATTAAGGATTAAAGTGGTGCAAAAAAAATTATAGGTCATCACTAGTGATATGTGTCAACTCGGTTTCATAAACCGAGTCCAACCGGTTTGAGCCCAAATCGAGTTAACTCGGTTTACATTTTTTCGAACCGAGTTGGCAAACCGAAGAAAAAACCGAACCGTCAACCAAATAATTAAAATGAAATTAATGCAAGCAAACCGAGTTCGCTTGAACATAATCAAAACTACCCTCCTTTACCCAGTAGGAAATTTCCAAAAATTCACTACTGAAAATGCTGCCTTTTCCTCAGGGAAAAGTAGCTGCACTAGTGCATTTCCTACTGAGTAGGAAATTTGCTCACCAGTGAAAAAAAGGATGAATTCCTCGAGGAATTCATCTGGTGCTTTCATTAGGGAAAAGGTCATCAATGAATTCACTAATGAAATGTCATGCAATTGGTAGGCAGTCTGCAGTTCAAGTTGAATCTTGTGCGTTGTTTTCAAAAGAAAATAAAGAAGAAAACACGATGTACAGCAAAATCCTCTTTGAGAAACGCCAATCAGGTAGCGACAAAATTAAGTATGAGAAAACAACCCTTTCTTTTCTCTTTCTTTCGTTTATTCGCTTTAAAATATCTTTATTTTTGTGTCACATGTTGCTTCAATGGGTTTTGGATTTAGTTTCAATTTTGTGATTAAGAAAGACATACCTCGATTTGTAATTTATATGTACATATTATGTATATTATATATGTACATATTCCATTATCTATGTGTTCTCCCAAATGCATTCTTTCTCCTCAGAACACATTTCTGTCACAAATTCCCAAATTTCAAATTACACACATAGAACCAGTTTTTTCAGGCTATGAAAACGAAGATGCCATGGGTGTTGTGATTTCCTTACATCTCATTCATCGAGAAAGTGTGCAGGTGCTTCTTGCCAATGACAAGCCCATGTTAAATTCAGCAAAGGATTCAGTAGGAAATGCACTAGTGCAGCTACTTTTCCCTGAGGAAAAGGCAGCATTTTCAGTAGTGAATTTTTGGAAATTTCCTACTGGGCATACAGAAACACACACATCTGTTAAACTTGACTCGGGATATTTTACAGAAAATTAATTCCTAACTCGAGTTGCAGTATGTATCCAAAACATTCAAACCGTCTACCTATCAACAGACGACAATAAAAAAACCGAACCGCAGGCCAACTCGGTTTGACTTGACTCGGGATAAATTAATTTCCCCTATAGCTACAATGGATACATACTGCAATCTGCAACTCGAGTTAGGAATTAATTTATCCCGAGTTGGAATGCGGTTCGGTTTTTTCATTGTCGTGTGTTGATAGGTAGACGGTTTGAATGTTTTGGGTACATATTGCCACTCGAGTTAGGAATTAAATTTCTGTAAAATATCCCGAGTCAAGTCGGTTCGGTTCTTTCCTGTGTGATTAATTAGTAGGTACGCTTATTGCTTTTGGTTTTTTTTTTTTTTTATTAAATTCATTTTGACTAAATCCGTTTATTTCGATTAAAAAATTTGTTTGTTTCTATTTTTCAAAACATAGTATTGAAGGAAAAAGCGCAAATATTATTTTTGTAAACCGAGTTAGCCAACTCGAGTTACAACTCGGGTTAATCAAAATCCAACTCGGGTTAACCCGGTTTGTAAATTTTACGGTTTGGCACATCACTAGTCATCACTGATTTTTTCGAGATATTAGCTGGCAAACGTCAACGAAAATGTTTCTTTTCAAGCAACTTTTAGGTCTGTTTTTTCGAAATGTAAGGCATTTTGAAAACTGTATTTTGAATGAAATGAAAGATATTTTTATGATCTTTCATATGATACCAAAATCATTGTCCTACGTGCTATGCTTTTCGAGATATACGTAATTATTTGCAGAAATGTCAGATTTTTCCCATTTCCGGCGCTCAACTTCAAGTCTAATTATCTCAAAATCACCAAGACCGAATTCAAAAATATTTGGCAGGCTGATTGGGCTGAACGTAAGCTTTCATTTGGTACTAGTCGCATAGGTGTACGCCCTGGGCCCAGGCTCCATAGAAATATGCACCACCTTCCTTTGCGAGTTAATTCCAGAAATCTTGTTGCTGTACCCACCATCAAGAAAGCACATTTTTCTCATTTTTATAATATAACTGCACCTCGTCTTTTTAATAATCTACCTGTAATTGTTAGATGTGAGAGACAGTATTCCTCAAAAATATCAAACTTTTTTTTAATGAATTATAATGTTATTGAAAATTTACTGAATCCCCTAGAATGATCACTTTATTTAATACTGTCTTTCACTCGTTTTACTTTATTTTAATTTTTTTTTGCTTTACATTATTATCACCCCTATTATGGAATCCGGCGAATGCTATTTAGCGTGAGTTTCAACCATTCGCGAAAATTTTGCTATTATGGAATTCGACGAAAGGAGTTGAATGAATGACGGTAACAAAACCTGCACTACCGACTTTTCTGTTCAACTTATTTGGTATTAGTGAATTCGCAAACCATTCGCACTCCATATAATTTTTTCCATTTCACATTCGCGACATTTTTGTAGCGAATCGAGATTCGTAAAGACAAAAACTTACTAGAAAACAACAAACACAACATGAAAAGTGCAAATATGTTAGTTAAAATTTATGATACGGAATGTTCAGGTATTTATTTTACTTCTTTTTGAGAAAGCGGACCACAAACAGGGAAAAATTTCGTAAAATAGTTGAGCTGATGAAAACTGAGCCCGATGTGGCAAAAAACTTAACAAAAAAGTATTCGGAGCAGCAACAATTTTGGAAAGGCTGCAAACATCACTTAATAGCATGGGTTCACCATTTATGGAGATTATCAAATGGAAAAAAGTATGTATGCAGAAAAATTATGTGTATGCAATCTAATGAGTTTTTTATTTGAATGTAGTCTCTCATCCGAAACATCCAAAATACTCTTAATTTGGTATCGTAGTTCTATTCGAGTATATCTCGATGAGTTTTCTCTTACATCAAAATAATATGCAATTGAATGCACTATAAATATGACTTTTAACTTAAAACTGAAACTTGCTTTATTTTAATTTCAAATTTGTTTGCGTATGAAGTTAAATGAATTTTTTCGTTTTGTCGACATAAATGACAGCAGCACAGAGTAGAACCAGAGAGGACAGGAGCACTGTTCTTAACTGTTTCATTTCCTTAAAATGTTAAAGATTATTGAGCTGTGCCTTTTTAATACTTATTGTTGATCTGTTATACTTTATGGTTTTTTGGTATATGAAATAAAGATAAAAAAAAAATCCAAATTGCTTAGGTAACATTCAGTGGGTGATGGTTTTTTATTTTTTTGATGTATTCAGCGACAAAATTTAAATTGTATCGTAACTGTAAAATATGCACAACATTTCACTTTTATAATAATTGTTAAAGCATAAAAATGAATTGGCAACGAGGATCCCCGTCTGAATGCATCCTATTACATTTTAGTCAAGTGCCAAGTGAAAGGCGGAACCTGGAAGCAGGATTGATTATGTGTTCTTAGAGATAGTATGTAACGATAACAAAATCTTACTTGGTTCTGTATATAGACCTTACAACAACATTGATATATCTCCTTTATTAACAGTAATTGATGAGCTATCTTCTATATCACCTTTTGTAGTAATTGTAGGTGACTTTAATTGTAATATATTAAATGACTCATCTCTTGTCAACAACATGAGTACCCTAAATCTCTTTCCAGTTAATACCTCATCACCCACTCACTTCACTACTCATAGTAGCACCCTTCTTGATGTTTTTTTGTTAGTCATATGTTTGCATGTCATATGTCCTCAAATATAATCAAATATCAGTGCCTGCTTTTTCGCGGCACGATTTAATTCAAATGACTTTCGAATGTGAACCATTGATTTCGAGCAAAACTATAACTTTTCGAGATTTTAAACACGTCAATCGAAGTCTATTGGAATATGATTTGAAAAGAATTGAATGGTTTCGTGTTTATCAAATGCCTTTTGTAAATGATCAAGTATCCTTTCTTCAAGAGAACATAAAAAACTTATTTGAAACACACATCGCGCTGAGAACAAAAGTAGTTGGACCAAAAAATACATCCTGGTTTAATAATCATATAAAAAATCTAATACACGATCGCGACCAGGCCTATAAACATTGGACATATTTTCGACTACATTCGTTGCATGTTGAGTTCAAGCGACTTAGAAATAAAGTAACATTAGAGATACGAGAAGCAAAGAGACGTCATTTTGCAGAAAAGTTGAAACTTTCACAACCTGGGCAAAATTTGTGGAAAAATTTACGTGAAATCAGCATTGGCAAGCAAAAAAATACGAATTGTGAATATGTTGACTGCGACGAACTGAATAGAAAGTTTTTAGATCTTCCAAACTCTAAACTCGTTAATGAGACATCGGAAATTCCAATTGAAAATGTATCTTTTTCCTATCCAAGTTTTAATTTCTCACAGGTAAATGAAGCTGACGTCTTAGAAAGCTTCATTAAAGTAAAGTCTAATTCGATTGGAATTGATGATATTCACCCTGTCTTTGTCAAAGCGATTTTACCTTATATTCTCAAATACATAACACACCTTTACAATACAATCTTAATGACGAATGTATTTCCATCAGATTGGAAAAAAGGTAAGATTATTCCAATTCCTAAAACTGGAAGCGAGTTTCGACCGGTCGCGATACTACCATTTCTTTCAAAAGTCTTAGAGAGGTTAATGAATTTACAGATAAGAAAATATCTAACAAATAATAACTTGCTTTGTATCAATCAATCTGGTTTTCGTCCAAGGCACAGCTGTACAACAACACTTATTAACGTTGTAGAAAGTATTAGACAAGCCGTTGATAGTGACGATGTGACTTTTTTAGTCCTGCTGGACTTTTCAAAAGCCTTTGACACAGTTGATCACAAAATACTTTTTAAAAAATTAATAACTCAGTTTAATTTTTCTACATCTTCGGCTATGCTAGTGAAATCTTACCTGAGTCTGCGATCTCAGGCAGTTGTTGCCAGTTGCTCTATCTCAAATTTCCTTTCAGTGAATAGAGGGGTTCCACAAGGTTCTATTTTGGGACCTCTATTTTTTTGTATGTATATTAATGATTTGCCATTATGTGTGAAAAATTGCCAGTTGGATATGTATGCTGACGATGTTCAGTTGCGCCAAAGTTTTTCTCTGGGAATGGTTGAAAATGGTACTGTTGAAGTCAATGAAGACCTTGCGAACATTTAGTGTTGGTCAGAGGTCTCAATCCAGATAAATCAAAATGCTTGGCCATTGCAAGAAAAACCATAGACACGTCAGATTTTCCTAAAATACTTTTGAACGATAAACAAATTGAGTTTGCTGAATCAGCTAAAAACCTAGGTCTTATTTTTACAAAAACACTTTCGTGGAACACCCATATTAGATTGACAATAGGTAGAATTTACGGAGGTCTTCGCCTCTTATGGATCAACCAAAAAATAAAACCACTTAAGACACGTATTATGCTAGCCAAAACATTGCTTGTGCCTATAATGCTCTATGGTTGTGAAATCTTTTATAACTGTGACTATGAACACAAGCGAAAACTCAATGTTGCGTTCAATAGCATAGCTAGATATGTTTTTGGATTAAGAAGATATGATCATGTCTCTTATTTCTCAAAATCTCTCTATTGCATTAGCTTAGAAAATCTTTTCAAGTTTCGGACTCTAATTTTACTGAATAATATAATACAGAAACGTCAACCTCCATACCTTTATAATAAAATACGCCACTCGCAGTCTTCTAGAGCTTTATATCTTGCACCTTTACGATACACGTTCTTAATATCTGAACGCCAATTTTTTATAACTGCGATTCGACTGTGGAACTCTCTACCGCAATCTTTAAGAACGATTAGCTGTATTAAACTCTTTCAAACTAAACTAAAAGTATTTTTGCAGAGTTAAGGTAGTGATGATTGCATTTCTTTTTTGATTATTCTTTTTTATCTTTCTCTCTCTGAGAACTTAATCATTAATATTCTTCTTCCTTTTTCTTTTTTATGATTCATTTAATTTTTTGTTTTTGGATATAACTATGAACCAAATGAAACACACTATTACAAATATGTCAAGATTGTACTACTTAAAAAGATATTGTATCTTATTGTATATATCTACTCAAATAAATATATGAAAATATATGAAATAAAATAAAAATATGCCTTTCTCTTAGGAACGAATATCCTTGGCATGTATAATCCCTGATGGATTTTCTTCAAGTCATCTTATTCATATAGTGTTACGGGCCGTTTTTGGTCGTCGGGGTCGCGCTGGCATGCTTGTCCGGCTCCTGCTCGTCGTTGGGTGTGGGACTTGACCCCTATAACCCGTTTACAAAAGAAATTCATGCCAGTCTTGTTACCTGTTAGATGTTATTATGGTATCCGCGAGAATTCTCCTCCACCCACCCTACCATGTCACCGTACTCGCCTAAGTGACCCTTAATTAACCATCTCCTATATCCTTCGGTCCATCTATACACTTCCACTCACCCCTTTATGCCTAACCACACTTAGCAATTCATCCTCTCAATCAAAACACGCTTATTCATTTACTATTCATACTATAATTCATTTAATTTATCAAAAAATAACTAAATGAACATTAGTCACCTCAGTGGGTGCTTTTATGGACTTTAAATCTTACTCTATTCTTATTATTCTATGATCTAATTATTGAACCCTTTCCAAGTTTATTTATCAATATATATTAAAAATTATTCGTCGAAATATACCGCGCTTATAATTTACTTAATTTCAAAAATCCCCCAGAACTCAACCCCCTTCTCAAGTCTATTATGTGTATATGTAAAATTAAATAATTTTAATCAAGCAATAATGACTCACCGCTTATTATATCCGCTGACGATGTTGTGGCCACAGCATACGGGCAGGATTCCGGTGGTATACTTAATTTCGTAGACTTTTCTGCACTGTTGGCTTATCAATAATAGAGATAAATTATTTAATCCTACTTTACACACTCGATTACGTTGGTGAGTTCGCGCCCCGCCCACTTGCGCACCTTCTGGGTATATCCCGGTATATGTATATATTTAGATATATATACCCGTACTACGGTTCTCAAATTAAATTTTTAACACAATTATATGCCTTATGGGCCAATAAAAAAATAAAAGAAAGTCACCAAAGTGGTGCAACAATTAAAAATAAAATAAAATTGAATTTGCCGGGATGTGAACCCGGGTCTGCTGCCGCAGCTCCCTTTATGGGTGAGCACTCAGCCTACCCAGCCAAAAGTCTGTCTCGGTTTTGATGGATCTGCTCAGTGTTTTAATCGGTATCTAGAACCACCAATCCAAAAGTAGGGAATTTTCACTTAGCTCTAAGTTCACGGATTTTTTTCCGAGGACGGCGTAGATATAGAGTGTGGCGACTACCAGTTATGCTAACACTAGCCACCATCCACGGGTTCTATGTGGCTTTAACCTTTCAACAAATATCAACCTGGATTAAATTCCACAGGATATCAATCTTCGCAATTACACTCCACAATCCAAAAACTATCGTTAGCCAAATCGAAAAAAACAATTTCAGTAATTCCAACGATCCTCACTCTTCGACAGTTTTCAAACCTTTTCCTGCTTCACCGGTTAAATTGAATTAAAACCGTCAACTTCTCCTCTCCGGTTTTCCGTTGACGGAGATAACCCAGTGAATAAAGGGTTGATACCTTACAAAAGGTCCGGTAGTTCTAAATTTTTTATATGTTGTCTAGGATGGTTGTTAAGTGTTTAAAATGAAAAATGCACAATTCCCCCCCCCTCCGCGCCCGCCGCCATTTTGAAAAAACCGAAAAAAATCGGCACTTTTTTTAGATTTTCACTTATATCTTTGTTTCGGTGCATTTTAGCTACAAGACAGTTTTATTCAATGTTGTAGAGAATAAAATTCCCTATAATATACGTGTTAAATTTTGTTTATAGGGCAGATAGTTCACGAGATATGATATTTTAAAAAAGATCAAAAATACGCATTTAACAGAAATTTTTTCAAACTTCTAACTTTAGAACGCTGTACTTCAATTTTGACCTATTTGAGAAAAACAAGTATAAGAATAAAAATTGTAGGGAATTTAATTACCTACAAAATGGATGTATACTTGTTTTAACCAACCTTACGGAGGGGGCAGTAAGCATTAAAATGAAAACAACGGCATATTGCGTTTTTTGTTTTGTTTTAGCAATTGTTACTCCATAGTGTATTTTTAAAAAATCACTTATTATTTTCCAGTGGTGGCTTGAATTTGTAGTTTATACCAATCCTATTTGGGTTTCTTACATGTTATAGCGCAATGATCATCAGAAAGGTACTATTCCACTTGAATATTTCACTATTTCACTTAACTGGTGATAGCGGATGTTCAATTTCAAATAAGCCACCAACACAGCAGATACATTTTTTAAATATTCATTTATTTAAACATAGTGAGAACAAAAGGCAGTAATTATCATACAATAATCATTAGTAATTGAACTAAGTACTGAAAAAAAAGTTTTTATAAGCGCTTCGCTCGTTTTGTAGGTGGTGAGTTCATGAAGTCGGGGTCTTCATTTTCGTAACATAGTGAAATTACTTGATCGGCGTCGTCTTCCTCGTCGACGATGACTTCATTCCTGTTGTCACATTCTTGGCCAGCACAGAATTTGCAAAGGGTGGAACAATTAAGTCCTGCCTTTCTACAGCCACACATCGCCATACAGTCAGTTTTACATCTGCATGAAATAGTCTTGAGCAGGTTTGGGGGAGCCGCGTCTCTACTCATCCTGATAGGCTCCAGTCTTCCCGCTTTTCTACTCCAGCCCCACTCGATAGGGTCTTTAACAATCCCCATCCACTCCATGACCTGGTGGTATGTCCTCAGGAAGTCTAAATGTGCTGCGTCAGTGGTCGGAGGTAGTTTTGCCAGATTGAGCTTGGTGGTACTTGTTTTCAATTTGCAATAGCGGAGGGAGTTTAACGACTGTTCTCTACTTCCACCATACA
This sequence comes from Melanostoma mellinum, assembly GCA_914767635.1. NCBI lineage: Eukaryota > Metazoa > Arthropoda > Insecta > Diptera > Syrphidae > Melanostoma > Melanostoma mellinum. The sequence goes on along the minus strand of OU612059.1, from coordinate 122,992,680 downwards.
GGGATACCAAGATTTTCACCCCTGCTGCTGAAATTTCTTGGCAACTTGCAGCAGGGTCACTGAACTTCTCCGCCTGCTCCAGCAATGATGGGTCTTTCCTAAAAAGTTGGCAGAGTTTATTCTTTCCAAACCCAAAAATGTTTGAAGTGGTGTCACAGCCCGATATTGCGTGCAGGAGCAAGATGCAGCCTTTGGAGTTGTATTTGTAGGAGGTGGAGGAGTATATTGCGTCTGGATGTTTCCCTCGTGCTGGTTTTTTTTAGGTAGACATTGTTCACCGCAGGTGTTGTGCCAGTCAGCAGAACGAGAAGGTCAATGTCTTCCCCGACAATGATGACGGCGTCGTATGTGGGGGAGAGACATTTAGCTGTGGCAACTATCAACCTGTCAGCATCTTCGGAAGCTTGGTCTGTGGCTATGCTTGACGCTTGCATTGCACTCGAGAGCAGCTTCATGAATCGGTCCTTGTTCCCCTCATTGGCCAGGAACTTATCCTGAGGTGTGGTGTTGACAGTTGTTTTGTCAAACACAACGTCTGCCGATGAGTTTGCCTTATACCTTCTCGCTCGTTCAGCAGTCTTTGTCCCTTGCTGAGAAGGATCTGTAGCGTAATCATCGAAAATCACCATCACATTGGTGCCATAGTGACGCTGAACGTACTTGACGTAATCATGGCAAATCCCTTCAAAGGTGGAGCTTCTGTTCCATACAACCTTTGTTTGTTTGTTTGTTTTCATTTTAATGCTTACTGCCCCCTCCGTAAGGTTGGTTAAAACAAGTATACATCCATTTTGTAGGTAATTAAATTCCCTACAATTTTTATTCTTATACTTGTTTTTCTCAAATAGGTCAAAATTGAAGTACAGCGTTCTAAAGTTAGAAGTTTGAAAAAATTTCTGTTAAATGCGTATTTTTGATCTTTTTTAAAATATCATATCTCGTGAACTATCTGCCCTATAAACAAAATTTAACACGTATATTATAGGGAATTTCATTCTCTACAACATTGAATAAAACTGTCTTGTAGCTAAAATGCACCGAAACAAAGATATAAGTGAAAATCTAAAAAAAGTGCCGATTTTTTTCGGTTTTTTCAAAATGGCGGCGGGCGCGGAGGGGAGGGAATTGTGCATTTTTCATTTTAAACACTTAACAACCATCCTAGACAACATATAAAAAATTTAGAACTACCGGACCTTTTGTAAGGTAACCCCCCTTATTTGGTCTCTATTGCCTGTACTAAGATCTTTACCGGCTGGGGGCGGGACTTACTCCCATTTCCTGAGCTTTCTCTCACTCAACCGATTCACTGACAACTCAAAACAACCATATTGGGATCAAATTAGTGTTGCCACTATCCCACACTCAAAACAAACACTTTCGCATTCAACACTCCAGTCAAAATCCATATTTCGTTACACAGGGCTTTGCAGTTCATTCTCAGTTTTCATCACCAATATTCCAGACACTCAACACTATTCCCCACTATTCGCAAGTCAACACTATCTAACACTCACCGTCCCTCACTATTCACCCTTATTCATTTCCCCACGCATCGCTATTCATTCTTTCCATGAAAACTGACACATGAAATTGCAAATAGAACCCACGATGTTGTTTATTTACACTTGTTTGTAAGTTCGCGGAGTGTTTTGTGACTTATTCAAAAATAGTGTGTTCAAAATCTTTCAAAGCAGTAAGTAATCTTATTTCTCGTATAATTAAGCTCTCCATTCCCTATTCAATCGTTCTCTTTATTACATTATTTCAGATTGAACAACTTTAAAACGTGGGGCGGAACCCACTAAATCCTAGCCGGGCTATGTATATCTGTGCACTTTTAGGACAAGTACACACTCCTACACCTTTAAACGAAACATTCATGAGTTGCTGTATTAAGTAAGTATGCTCTCAAGTCCCTATATATGTTGTGTTTCTTAGGGATTAATCCTTTCATGTTTACTTTTGTCTTGCCTTTTAATTTACCCTACTGCCGTATGTCCTTGGCATGGAAAACCCCAACGGTCTTCCCACTTAGGTTATGCAACTCATACATGCAGTTGCCAACAATACAATGAACCCGAGCCTTCACAAATTTTGGAAGTAACTTGGCGTTCAGTCCCTGCGTAAACTTGCTTTGGGCAAAGTTTCGTCGGAACACCTCTTGCCCCAATTTAAACGATACTGGTCGTGATCGTGTATTGTACGTCTTTTGTGAATTCTCGTGTGCTTTTTTTAAATTTTGTGTAATATTTTGACGCGTTAACACCAAATTCGTTTCTCGTGTACTAACTTCCATGTCTGGATCAGTTAGTGCCGCTAAACTTCGTAGTATCTTGTAACTTGACGCGTGATTAACCATCTTTTGCCCGAAAAGTGCAAAGTAGGGTTGACACCCAATAGATTCATGGTTGTCAGACCTCAGTACACACGCGATATACGACAAATAGTTATCCCAACTATCTTGTTCCTCAGTTACGAATACTCGCAGTTTACTCAGTACACTCCGGTTAACTCTTTCTGAGATATTAGCTTGTGGTGAATACAATGCGGTTTTGACGTGTTGCACCCCATAGCTCTCTAGAAACTTTCGAAACTCAGACGAAACGAATTGCTTTCCGTTGTCTGAGTGCATAAACTCCGGAGTGCCAAACGCATGAAAAATCTCAGTTTCAATATATTTAATAATATTTTTCGAAGTGGCTTTCGGAAGCGCTTTCAAAAAAACGTATTTGGTGAAGTGATCAACACAAATAAAAATAGTCGTATTCCCCTTTTTGGTGCGAGGATATGGGCCTAATAGGTCAACATACATCCTTTGCATCGGTCTTTCGGTTACAATTTGCTTGGTCATGGGTGGACGCAGAACTTTATTCGGAGCTTTTACCATTTTGCATGTTTCACACTGCTCAACGAAAATTTTAATGTCTCTACCCATCTTTGGCCAGAAATACTTATCGCGTATCCGCAAATAGGTTTTGGAAAACCCACTGTGACAGCTCAACTTGGAGTTATGTGCCATTTCCATCACTCCACGAGTTAATGTACTGGGTATCCACAACCGCCAAAGGGAATCTTCACTTTCCCCCGCTTCGCTACGGAACCTAACCCTTTTATATATAAAGTTATCGGATACCACGAGATCCGGTAATGCGTCTTGATTTTTTTTTGAATGTTTTCCCGCAGACTTTTGTACTCTTCCGATTGGAACTCAGGTGAGTCTAAATCTACCTCGATAGCAATATCGTGTATGGAGATTTCCTCCATGTCCATCCGCGACAACGCATCTGGGACTACGTTTAGTGTACCTTTTCGATGCTCAATAGCGAAATTGAAACCTTGAAGTTCTAGACTCCAACGAGCTAGTCTGCCTGTCAGATCCTTAAGTGACATGAGCCACTTCAAACTTGAATGGTCAGTTATGACCCGGAACGGCATCCCCTCCACGTAAGCTCTAAACTTACGGATACTCAGCACCGCCGCGAGACACTCTTGCTCAGTGACGGTGTAGTTCTTCTGCGCTTTATTAAGTTTTTTTGACATGAAGGCTATGGGCTTTTCGTTACCATGATCATCCAATTGGAAAAGAACCCCTCCAACTCCCTCAGACGACGCATCACATTGGATGACAAAAGGCTTCTTGAAGTCAGCCTGAGACAACACTGGAGCCGAGGTAAGTGCTTGTTTTAATTTTTCAAATGCTTCCTTAGCTGGGGGCGACAATTCAAACTTTTTTTGTTTTTTTAGACAATCAGTCAATGGTGCGGCCAATTCCGAATAATTTCGAATAAACCTACGGTACCAGCCGGTAAGGCCTATAAATCTCCGCACTTGCCTAGCGGTCTTCGGTACTGGAAAGTTCACCATAGCAGAAATCTTTTCCGGGTTGGTTTTGAGAACCCCCTGGCCTACTATATACCCAAGAAACTTGACCTCGCGCATACAAAATTTTGATTTAATCAGATTGATTGTCAGATTTGCACGTCGTAAACACGCAGCCGCCTCTGACAAAACTCGCAGATGCGAATCAAAATCTGGGGTACATATCAGAAGGTCATCTAAGTAAATAAAAACGTTTTGTCGTAGACTTGCTGGGCTCACCCGATCCATCAGACGACACATTCTCTGGGCCGCATTACATAACCCGAATGGCATCACTCTGAACTGATACAGAGGCCGTCCCGGCACTGCAAAAGCAGTCTTTTCTCTGGACAGTTCATCCAACGGGATTTGATAAAATGCCTCAGTGAGGTCCAGAGCTGAAATGACAAACGTGTCCTCTAATCTACTGATAATACCTTCCACATGCGATAGTGGATAAGCATCTGATTTAGTCTTGCTGTTCAACTTACGACTATCCAAACACAATCGAAACTTTCCTGCTGACTTCTCTACTAACAACACTGGTGAACACCAAGGTGAGCTACTCTCTTCTATAATACCCATTTTTAACATACGGTCTACTTCTTTATAGACTTCAACCTGACGTACCGGCGACAACGGATAGATTTTGCATTTCACGGGAACTGAATCGCCTACATCTATCGTATGGGTTTCCAGATGTGTGTGCCCAAGACCTTGTTCCATTGAATTCGGAAACTGCTTCTTCAAAGCCTCTAACCGTATGGTTTGAGCCGAGGTGAGTACCAATGGAGATTCTTTTTCGAACAACTCTTCCTTTCCCTCAGTACTATTTAAATTTAAATCTAGCTCTTCGACAGCGGGGAGTAAATTGAATTCTCGCCAAAAATTCATTCCCAAATATACTTTTTGGGTCAAATTCGGGATCACATAAAAAGTTATGGTCTTCGTGACGCCGTCAAGGGTTGTTGGAATCTCACAAAAACCGATAATCCCATGCGATTTTCCATCGGCCGTTTTGACGAAGTTTTTGTAAGGCGTCATCCGAATACCATTCCTAACCATGAGCTCTTCACTATCCTTACCGATCACCGAAATCGATGCCCCACTGTCGAGTAACCCCAAGACTTGTTCGCTTTTCAGCAGCACACTCGCGTTCATTCTTCCATCCGTCTCTGACGTTATAATTGTTTCTAGAATCAATTTCTGGTAGGCTTTCCTCTTCCGAAACCTTTCTCTACACTTCCCTATATGGGCACTTGCCACCCTCTTTCCCATAATTTTATTCCTCGCCTGGTAATAATTCTTCTTCCTCTCATGCAACGACTTAGGAGTGCAAATCTTTACCGGTAAACCCTCCGATGTCGACACTTCACGTTGCAAGATTCTAACGGGAGCCTCTTTTGACTTTTGCTCAACCGTACCAACCGCCTCCCCTTCTACTAACCTATCTACTGGTGGTTCTGAAAGGAACGACTCTCCCCACCTCTTCGATCGTTCCCCTTCGAGTTTCCCTGATGCTTTCCACACTCAGGAGTACTTATATTTTTAGCCCCACACAGAAAACAGAACAATTTTCTCTCATGGGAAGGGCACTGGTAAAAGGAATGTCCCTGGTGGTCGCAATTCCAGCAAAGTAAGTTGGATGTCGGACGAGAGTAAGGCTTGCTCACGGCTGCCACTTCCTCCGTTCGATCTTCTTCTACTTCCGGCACCTCAATTTCACTAACCGTGCGAGGCTGCCCTGCCTTCCTCGCTATGAAACGTTCCGCTTCCCTAGCCTTCTTTCTCAACTGCTCCAAGTCATTTATCTCAGCAGCGAGCAAAATTTCACCCAACCTCTCTTTGGAATTACTTCTGACAACATCGATCAGCTTTTTCGCGTCAAACGGCTCGTTCAATCGATCGTTCAAACGAACCACCGATTCATAAAAGTCGTCAAATGATTCCTTAATTCCCTGCCTGCGGGTCAACAACCGCATGTAGAGCTCGACTTCACTCTCCTTTGAACCGAATTCCTTGTTCATGGCCGCTTTAATCTCCTCCAGATTCGCACTTGGTTGCTTCCGCAAAAAACCCCAAAACCACTTCTCCGCTTTACCCACCAGCAACTTATGAAAGTTGGCGGCTATGCCGGCCTTCGCTCTCCAAAAGATCCTGATTCGGACCATTCCCACTCCCACCGGGCCTACCCGCTAACTCCTCTTCCGACATTGTTGAACTATCTATTGAGTTCAGTTCTGAGAAACTCCAGGAGCGATCAAAACTAAACCGATTTATAGAATCCCTAAAACGTTGGTGAAATCTTACAAAACGGGCTTCAGAGTTCTCTAGCCACGCCTGGTAATCGTCTTGAAAAGATAACCTCCGATTAGTCATCCCACGAGACCCTCGTACCACTTCGCCCTATCCTACCCTTAAGGCGTGTCAGGCAATCTATCCCCAATGTCCACCCCAATACCCAGGGAAAACAGAATAGGAATTTCACTCTATACTAAGCAAAACAAACTCAACTAGATACCACCTTTCACACTTTCCAGTTCAAACACAATCAAGCCACGAATAAACACACTAACTTTTGTCGTACTAACACCTAAACTTTCAACTCCGCTGTAAACAGCTTCTAATTCTTCCTTTTCTTTATTTTTAGCTAACACAACTAAAATTACCGAAAAAACTTCAACACACTGCACGGAATAACACTTTTTTCATATACTGGCTCGGGGTGAGCTTACCAGAAGAAAATAAATGGACTATTGGACTAAGAGATGGCAAAGTTCTATGAGCCAACTTACCCAGAAGAAAACTGAGCAAGCTAAAAAAAAAATGAATTTAAACACTGAAACTACTCTGAATATATCAAATTAAAAAAAAAAATTATTTATTTGTTACAGGACATCCACCAACCACACGATCGGCAGATGACTCCGCAACTGTGCAGCAACAACCACTCAACCGAAGGAACGGTTAAACTCTTCACCAAGTCTATGCCGACTCTCCGGATTTATTTGAAAATAAAAAACATCCTTTCGTTCTGACGAAAACATCAGCATCACACCAACATCTCGACTTGAACTCAAGTCTGCCTCTTGATCTGACTCCGCCAAAGACTCCTTTCATCGCAACAGCAATCGGGGCACTACACCAATGAACCGGACTTATGAAAATTGTCTTTGACACGTAACTATACTAGAATAAGTAATTCTAAGTTATCAAAACAAAACTGAAACTAACTAAAAAAAATAAAACAAAGCAAATGAAAGGCTCAAAAATATCAAAAAAAAACTGTTTTGCTGCACACTCCTGCCTTACAGGCAGGCCTCACGTTCATGGGCGCCATTTTGTTACGGGCCGTTTTTGGTCGTCGGGGTCGCGCTGGCATGCTTGTCCGGCTCCTGCTCGTCGTTGGGTGTGGGACTTGACCCCTATAACCCGTTTACAAAAGAAATTCATGCCAGTCTTGTTACCTGTTAGATGTTATTATGGTATCCGCGAGAATTCTCCTCCACCCACCCTACCATGTCACCGTACTCGCCTAAGTGACCCTTAATTAACCATCTCCTATATCCTTCGGTCCATCTATACACTTCCACTCACCCCTTTATGCCTAACCACACTTAGCAATTCATCCTCTCAATCAAAACACGCTTATTCATTTACTATTCATACTATAATTCATTTAATTTATCAAAAAATAACTAAATTAACATTAGTCACCTCAGTGGGTGCTTTTATGGACTTTAAATCTTACTCTATTCTTATTATTCTATGATCTAATTATTGAACCCTTTCCAAGTTTATTTATCAATATATATTAAAAATTATTCGTCGAAATATACCGCGCTTATAATTTACTTAATTTCAAAAATCCCCCAGAACTCAACCCCCTTCTCAAGTCTATTATGTGTATATGTAAAATTAAATAATTTTAATCAAGCAATAATGACTCACCGCTTATTATATCCGCTGACGATGTTGTGGCCACAGCATACGGGCAGGATTCCGGTGGTATACTTAATTTCGTAGACTTTTCTGCACTGTTGGCTTATCAATAATAGAGATAAATTATTTAATCCTACTTTACACACTCGATTACGTTGGTGAGTTCGCGCCCCGCCCACTTGCGCACCTTCTGGGTATATCCCGGTATATGTATATATTTAGATATATATACCCGTACTACGGTTCTCAAATTAAATTTTTAACACAATTATATGCCTTATGGGCCAATAAAAAAATAAAAGAAAGTCACCAAAGTGGTGCAACAATTAAAAATAAAATAAAATTGAATTTGCCAGGATGTGAACCCGGGTCTGCTGCCGCAGCTCCCTTTATGGGTGAGCACTCAGCCTACCCAGCCAAAAGTCTGTCTCGGTTTTGATGGATCTGCTCAGTGTTTTAATCGGTATCTAGAACCACCAATCCAAAAGTAGTGAATTTTCACTTAGCTCTAAGTTCACGGATTTTTTTCCGAGGACGGCGTAGATATAGAGTGTGGCGACTACCAGTTATGCTAACACTAGCCACCATCCACGGGTTCTATGTGGCTTTAACCTTTCAACAAATATCAACCTGGATTAAATTCCACAGGATATCAATCTTCGCAATTACACTCCACAATCCAAAAACTATCGTTAGCCAAATCGAAAAAAACAATTTCAGTAATTCCAACGATCCTCACTCTTCGACAGTTTTCAAACCTTTTCCTGCTTCACTGGTTAAATTGAATTAAAACCGTCAACTTCTCCTCTCCGGTTTTCCGTTGACGGAGATCTTTACCGGCTGGAGGCGGGACTTACTCCCATTTCCTGAGCTTTCTCTCACTCAACCGATTCACTGACAACTCAAAACAACCATATTGGGATCAAATTAGTGTTGCCACTATCCCACACTCAAAACAAACACTTTCGCATTCAACACTCCAGTCAAAATCCATATTTCGTTACAATAGGCTGTTGCTTACAACTGTTTTAATTTTGCTTTGGATAAATTTAGGACAGAGCTTCGCATTTCTTTTTTTTTCGATTTATTGCTTAATATGAAGTTGCGCTTCAAAACAACTTGTCCAACGACATATCTTGCAGTTTTGCTTCGAGTATTATACGTTTTTTCATAAATGTAATGTGCGCGTTCTATTCTTTTATGTGGTTTTGAAGCATGTTCATTTTTGTGCTTTTTGGTAGAATATCGAATTCGGGGTTATTTACACTCCTCAAGCTTTGCCCAAACAAGGCTTCATGTGGCGAAACGCCGATGGCCGAGTGTTTCAGGTGAGGTTCTTGTCCCAATTGGACTGATCAGAGCCTATATAAGATCGTATGGCTGCCATTATTCACCTATTCACCCTCTCACTTGCATTGGCTTGTGGGGAATATGAAGCAGTTCGTATATGCTTTATTCCATATGTTCCAAGAAACTTGGCAAATTCTTTTCCGACGAACTGTATACCATTGTCAGATAACAGTGACTCGGGCACTGCGAAAATGGAAAACATATGTTCTTCTAAAAACCGGATTGCTGCAGCCGCTGTTGCTTTTCTCATTGCAGTCGTCAAAACAAATTTGGTCATTTGATCGAAATAAACCATGATAAAACAATTCCCATTTTTAGATCTTGGGGTCCAAGAAAATCTATGAAAACATTTTGAAACGGCCTATCAACGACAAAAGATTTGGCCCATTGGTGGTCTTAGAACAAAGTTAGGAGCCTTAGATGTTTTGCAAACTATACAGTTCCCCACAAACAACTTGACTTGGGCTGCCATGTTTGGCCAATAAAAGCGCTCCCGTAGGCGATATAACGTCCTTGCCACTCCACCAAGAGCAGCTTGGGGGGGATCATGGGCCAGTCGGATCAAGTCATTGGTCAACGCAGTGGGAACCCAAAGTTTCCAAATGCAGTCATCTTCGATAGGGTCGCCCGTACAGTGCTTAACCTTCTTATATTCAAAATTCTCTGAAATTTTCAGGTCAGGAAGCTGGGTTTGGTTTTCCTGCACGGTTTTGATCAACCTCTTGTATTCATCGGAATTGAAAGATGGATCATCGAGGTTGATCTGCAGAACTTTGGAGTGACTGTCAGAAGAGAGTTGTTGTGAAGTTATCTCACCTGCAGCATGCACACGCGACAGTGCATCTGGTGCAACATTCTGAGAGCCCTTCCGGTACTCTATCACAAATGAGTATCTTTGAAGCCTTAGACTCCAGCGTGCCAGTCTCCCGCTTAAATCTTTCTGACTCATGAGCCAACGAAGGCTCGAATGGTCTGTCACTATGGTGAAACTATGCCCTTCCACATAGGGGCGGAACTTCTCGACACCTAGTACTGCTGCCAAGCACTCTAGCTCCGTGACACTATAATTGCGCTGGGCCTGATTTAATTTATACGAAAATAACATATTGACTTTCGGCACCTTCTTTATCAAGCTGACTGCTGAAGGACACACCCAACACATGTAGACGAAGCATCACAATAAAATGATGTTCTTGTTTATGTTCTTCAAATGTGCTTGAGACTATCAATAAATCGTCCAAATAAACAAAAATACTTTGTTTCAACTCATTCGGAACCACTTTGTCTATAAGTCTGCACAAGCGTTGAGCTTCATTGCAGAGGCCAAAGGGCATAACTTTGAATTGATACAAGGGTCTACCGGGAATACTAAACGCTGTCTTTTCCCGTGCCGATTCTGCTAGAGGGATCTGCCGAAATGCGTCTTTAAGATCCACGCGTCTTATCGGATTGACGACTTAACAGATTCTCCACGTGAGGAAAGGGATAGGCGTCGTTCTTAGTTACTTTGTTGAGCTTCCTCTGGAAGACTACCAGAGAACTCCAGGCACCCTCACTCTTTTCAATGACATTCAACATGGCCAACATTCTATCCAACTCCTCGTACAATAATCGCTCAATGGCTGGAGACACGGGATAGTTTCGTTGTTTAATGGGTTCGGTATCCCCTGTGTTTATTGTGTGTTCTTCTAATGTTGTGCACCCAAGCCCTTCTTTGGCATAAGACGGAAACATGTGTATAACATTTTCGATTTTTCTGGATTGACTCACTGATAGCTCATGCGCATTTGAATCCCTTGCTCGAAGAGGACCGAGACTAATTTCAGAAACAATTTGGGGCGCAACCCCAAAAAGTAGCCAAAAATTGATCCAAAGATATAAAGGTTGTTCTGAGGTCGGAACCAAATATAGTTTAACTTCTTTAATGATATTCTTATAAGTTATATTTGTGGATATTTCACCAATTATCTGTTGTGGTTGGCCACTCGCAGTTTTAACGTTTGATTTGAAAGATTTGTACGGTATCCCCAGACTATTTAACCACTCTAAACATCCTGATCCGAGACAAGAAATGCTCGCACCTATCCAAGAGCCCAAAAACGGTTCTCCCCATAAGCGAAACACTCGCTTAGGGTCTAGGATCTTCAGTGTCGCAAAGCGTTGTAGCGCAAATTTCTTTGTGTTTTTGTCTTTTGTTTTTAAAACGAGTTCTCAATTTTTGAATTCGATCTGGAATTTTGGAAAAAATTCGATCGCGAGCCTCATAGTAAGCTTTTAATCGACTATGTAGTGAAACTGACTTATCTAAAGGTTGAAGAGGCTCGTTTTTATTACTGTTTTCTCTTTCAAGGATTTGAACGGATTTCAAGGTTTGAAGGGTTGCCTCTGGTTTTTTTATGGGGTCTGATTGTTGGGACGAATTCGGGGGTAACAATCATCTGGTAACAAGTTAGAATTCTTGAAGGTAGAGGCATTCGAATGAGTGTCTAAGGGCCAGTTGCTCAATCGAATTATAAATTTAAGTTCTACATAAAGTTTTCATTTTTGTATGAGACGTTCCGGAATTCTTAAGTTCTACATAAAATCCCCATACTAAAGTAGAACTTTATGCAGAACTTAAATTTATGATTCGATTGAGCAACTGGCCCTAAATTGGTCCTAGATCTTTCTTGGGTCGGCAATATTCCCCAGTAGTAGAATTGCCCCGCTTGTAGTTTCCTGAACATTTGGTACACTTGGGAGTTGTTGTATCCTCCATACCACATTTGTAACAAAATAAACTACGCTGTGGGTTTGGGCATTGGACAAAGGAGTGACCTTTTGTTTTGCAATTCCAGCAAATATAATTTGGCATAGTTTGGCTGGGTATGTGAAATATTCAACGCATCAACCTCTAACAACTCGACATTTCTAATTCACTTATTTGCTTTCGGCTTTCACTCAGAGAAAATGGCTTCGGGCTGAAGTGTTCGTTGGCATGCTCTTCGATAGACCGGCAAACATATACCATCTCCGCTAGGCTGGTAGTGTTAAAAGTTATTCGCAATTCATCCGTTCTCCTCTTAACGTTTGGTTTGATCAGCTCAATCGATTCAATTCTAGACTTGGGACATTAAAGACGAGCATTCATCACGAGAATCGGGTCGAAACTCTCAGTTTGACCCTGACGTCGCACACAGGTAAATTTACCCAAAACATGGCCATAACTACAAAAAACAAAAAAAATTGGGATTTGTTGTTTTTTTTAATGCAAAGTTGTTTACAAATAGTGTAAGCTATCATTTTCATTTTTAATCCATTTTTTATTCATTTTCACTTACAACTACTTACATGCTAACAAAAATGTATAAAACTAGCTTATATAATATCTTGACTAGCTTACTGACCCTAATCAGGTACTCTAAATTAAACAATATCTTAATTCTAATGCATTTCGGCCTAAGGATAACTTATTCATTTACAACTTATAGATATGGTTAAGACTAAGAAAAATTGAAAAACTTAGTTTTCTAGATCATTTTTTGTATGTTCTTAAAAATTACTTAAATCTAATTAAAGCTACTTGAAACTACTTAAAACTAGAGCAGCCATAGCAGCTTTTTTGCATTTTTTTGTAATATTTTTTTTTTTAGTTTTTATGTTTTGTAATTTTTTTTTTGGTTTTTTATGATTTTGTTTTTTTTTGGTTTTAAATTTTTTATATTTTTTTTTGTTTTTTTTTTGTATTTTGATTTTTATTTTTTTTGGTTGCCACTGTGTCTACCCCCTACCCTAAGACTTACACGCTAAACCTGTGTAAGCCAGCCATTGGCGACTGACTATCATCATCAATAACAATTTGTTGCTCGGACAACCACCAGAACATATCTGACATTTTAACAAAGTCACGACGATCGCGATCTGAGACCGCCTTACTAAACTGGAGGAGCTCTTCAACTTCTAGTGTAAGCTTCAAGCCTCATATACCATGCGATGCAAATTATAACGGTTTAATCAGTCGATGCTTTTAAAGTGCAAACTTTAAATTGACAAATGGAGTTTTTTCTGTGCTAAGAGTTCATTTGGTGTTTATTTTTCTACTTTTTTGGGCGCTTTGGAAAATAATTTTATATGGATTCTGTTGCTGGTAGTATGGTAAAACAAATACAATTTTTTTTTACATTATTTTAAGTTTGTAGTTAATTTTGGGAACAGTTGAGGCAATGTATTTGATCGGTATTTTTTTTTTTTTAATTTAATAGTGAAAATGTTACATTGATTGGCATTGTTTTGCAATCAAAATAGTCTTAAAATTTGCGTATGCATTTCCTTTATTAGAAACAGTTAAAACATATTGCTACTTTTTTAAATATTGGCTCTCAAAGATGATATGACGAGGCGTTTTTTTTTTTTTTTGTTTTTTAATATGAGCTTTTTATTTTTGTTCATTTATTTTCTGATTATTTAAGAAGTTGCACATCTCGATACATTAGTGAAAAATTCAAGTTTTTGGCCGAAATGAAGCTCAAAAATCCCCAAAAAAAAATATAAAGCACTTTCTTTAGTAAAATATTTCTAATAGGCTGAAAATATTTTTTTTTGTTAAAACCCACTGTTTTTAATATTATCACTTGATAATAAAACGAAATCAGGCCGAAACAATTTTGGCCATGTTTTTGGGAAAATTTACCTGTGTGCGTCGGTCAAACATTTTTCGAGATAGTTCCGAGTCGGTCTCAATACTCCTGTATTGCTCAACCTAGGCAAATTCCAAATTTTGCCAGTTCCAGAACCGACTCTCGGCGGTCCCTGATACAAAGAGGTGATAATGAAAATTCAAAAGCAACGTGCATCGATGTCTCCTTTGAAATCCTCTCCTGTTTTCCTAAATATTTATTTATTTATTTATTTATTATCCATCTATCGAGTTCATAACTCTTCTAGACTTAACAATATTTACATAAACTATATAGAAAAAAGTAAGAGCAAATATTAAACAATAAGTAGCAAAAAGAATTATCTTACATAATATGTACATATATATACAAACATGCTACGATACTAGACTCAAAACAATAGTTTTGAAAACCTCTCTGCTTAAACATAAGTCTATATTTTGATAAACGCAATTAAATTCATGACTAGAACGTGAAATCGGATCTGATCTACCGTAGTTTGTATAAGATCGGGGAACAAAAAACAGAATCGGCCTCGTCCTCAACTGTCTTGAAGGAGCATATAAAGAAAAAAAAGAGAGAAGTTTAGGACAATCAATTCGATTACAGAGAACATCTCTAGCAAGCATAACTAAATAATACTTCCTCCTAGCTTCGAGAGTCTTTAAATCTATTAACAGACATCTTGCATTGTAGTTAGGTAAAATATTATCAACCCAATTTAGTTTACGCAAAGCGTACCTCGAAACTTTTTTTTGAACGGATTCAATACGATTTATACCCACCCTATACAATGGACACCATATACAACATGCATACTCAAGAAGTGATCTTACAAGTGAAATATATAAAGATTTAATCGTGAAATTGTTTTGAGTTTCGCATGATGAATCCAACTAATTTATTAGCCTTAGAAATAACGTAGTCCAGATGCAAGCTAAAGGATAGCTTTGAATCGAAAATAACGCCAAGGTCTTTTTGTCTATCCACTGATTCAAGTTGAATGTCAGAAATGACGTATGAATGATCTATAACGGCGACCTGGTAAAGGTAATGCTCTTACACTTTGCTATATTCAAAAATAATCGATTTTCAACACACCAAGCTGACACTTCATCTATATCACGTTGAAGTCGATAACAATCCAATTCACACTTAATTGGCCTAAAAAGCTTAAGATCATCTGCAAAAAGCAAACATTCCGAATATCGAATTCTTGGTGCTAGATCGTTTATAAATAATATAAAGAGGAGAGGTCCTAAATGACTCCCTTGAGGAACACCTGAGTGATTAAAAATTTCTTTTGAAAGAACCGTTCCAATTTTTACATATTGTTTACGATTGGTCAAGTAATTTTCAAACCATATAAGTAGGCTAGAGTGAAAACCTAACAATTTCAGTTTTTTTAGCAGAATATCGTGTTGAACTCTATCAAACGCTTTGGAGAAATCTGTATAGATAGCGTCAACCTGATTTCCACGTTCAATACCTCTAATGCAGAAGTTAGAAAACAAGGCTAGATTAGTCACTGTTGACCTACCACTAACAAAACCATGTTGATCTACTGATATACTTGAACTAACCTCATCATAAAGACATTTCTTCACAATCGCTTCAAAAACTTTCGGTATCAACTTCAGTTTTGAAATGGGTCTGTAATTAATAACCTCTTGTTTTGAACCTGATTTATAAATTGGACTTATCATCGACAATTTCCAGTCATCTAAAAAGTTACCAGTGGAAAGCGATAAGTTGAAAATTTTAGTAAGTGGAGCCGCAAGACTTAAGGAACACTTCTTAAGTAAAGCCGAGCAAAAATTATCAGGGGCTAGTTTGAAATCGGACTTCAAAGATGAAAGCTGAATCAAAACCTGGTCCACTGACAAAGTTAAGCTTCCAAGATTAGTTAGTGTTTCACCACTTTGAATTTCGTGCGAATGAGGAACGGGATCTAGAACAAAGTTGGACTGAAAATAAGACGCAAACATATCACATATAACGTCCTCACTATTGGATGACTGATCAAGGTAATTCATACAAGTTGGAATCCCATATGACTTACGTTTTGAATGGTGCCATGACATTTGGCCATGTGCCATATGGCCATACTTCAAAATATGGCCATTTGACACTTTTCAATTGTGTCACATGGCCATATGGCCATTTGTCCCTTTGGCAATGTGTCATTTTACCATATTTTTTTGTGTCATTTAGCCAAATGGCCAAATGACGCTTTTCAAAGTGACAAATGGCCATATATTAGAATGTGGTCATTTGACACATTTTCAAAGTGTCGTTTGACCATATTTTTTGCAGGTGTTTCGAGCAAAAACAAAATGTTAGGTATGCGTATATTTTGGATGGGCTTTTTAGTTCAAGGCTATTTAACTGAACCTTTTTTTATCGTCTTGTTTTTTTTTTTTTTTAAGTAACTAATTTAACAGTTGCAAGAAATTTGAACAAGTATATTCATGGTTGCCAATTTGGTACTTTTAGTGTTGTACCTTCTTGTGGTTACAAGCAAATGTTAATTCTGCACTTCGCGCATGATAACCACGTGAGTAAGAACATTTTAATTTACATTTAGTTAAAAAAAAGATTGAGATTTCTTAAAAAAGAATTATAAATAATATTTATAATTTGGAAACATATGCAAAGATATTAAAATAAAATGGCGTTGAGATTTTCCAAAACATTATCATTATCAGTTTTCGAAGAAAAGATTTTCAATTGGATATCTATAATAGTAGATAAGAATACATAAACATAAATACATATGTATGTATGCATATTTATATGTACATTCATACTTTAAGTTTAAAGGTGAATGATAAACAAAAATGATCGTCATCATCTGCACGAAACGCAGCAAGCGCTATCTTTTTTTTTGTTTTTTTCCATCAGATAATCAATTTTGTGTGTGAAAATAAAAAAATTCGCGCGAATTTTTTTATTTTCACACACAAAATTGATTATCTGATGGAAAAAAACAAAAAAAAAGATAGCGCTTGCTGCGTTTTGTGCAGATGATGACGATCATTTTTGTTTATCATTCACCTTTAAACTTAAAGTATGAATGTACATATAAATATGCATACATACATATGTATTTATGTTTATGTATTCTTATCTACTATTATAGATATCCAATTGAAAATCTTTTCTTCGAAAACTGATAATGATAATGTTTTGGAAAATCTCAACGCCATTTTATTTTAATATCTTTGCATATGTTTCCAAATTATAAATATTATTTATAATTCTTTTTTAAGAAATCTCAATCTTTATTTTTGAATTTTTGCACTTTAAGAACAAGTTTCAAAGTGTCATTTGGCCATAATGGTCAAATGACACATTGCCAAAGCGACAAATGGCCATATGGCCATGTGACACAATTGAAAAGTGTCAAATGGCCATATTTTGAAATATGGCCATATGGCACATGGCCAAATGTCATGGCACCGTTTTGAATTAACAAATTTTCAAAAGGCTCGAGAATCACTTTTAATATTATTCTCAATATTACGCATATAGCTTTTATATACAGATTTTTTCGCAGACTCATATTCTTTTCTACATCGTATATATCGAAGGTGCAGGCTAGGATCTTTTCTGTAATTTTTATGTGCCTTAGAAAGTTTATTTTTAAGGTTACGTAATCTATTATTGAACCAGACAGGCTTATTTTTATGTTTTCTCTCTTTAAATGGAATAAACAAATTATATGCTTCCTCAATAACAGCAGTGAAAGAATCGTAACACTCCTTTAAGTTACGAGAACGAAGAGCTTCATCCCAATCGATGGCGTTAAAAAAATTATTCAATTCATCATAATTAGCTTTGCTGAAATCCCGAACAGAGTAAAACTCACGTTTATCAAAATTTAGCTTATCGAAATTTAAGAATTTTAAATCAAATTGCAAGGCAAAATGATGCTTTCTATTTCCAAAAATTGGAGTTTCTGATTTAACTAAATTTGCTTCAACTTCAGGATTAATAAAAACTAAGTCTAGAATTCGTCCTAATAAGTTTAAAACATAGTTGATCTGGTTTAAATTAAAAGACAGCATATAATCAATGAAACTCGACTCCAATTCATTTGAGACGTTGAAAGGAATTAAACATTTATCTTTTTCAGAGTAAATCCATTTTATATATGGGAGATTAAAGTCCCCTAAAATAATTATATTAGAACTAGGCCCTAACATATTAAAGACTTTAAGGATGTTATTGATATGCATCTGATAAATACTCATATTAGAGTCAGGTGGAATATATGATACAATAATATAAAGATTATTAACTCCAAATGGCAAGGTTACTTCCACACATAATTGTTCAGCAGTTTTGAATTCAAGTTGAACTTCTCTACATATAAAATATGATCTTAATGCTAGTAAAACACCACCACCTCTGACTAATCCAGTATCTTCAAACGATCTATCTCTTCTGAACACATTAAAATCAGCAGACCGGCATAGTTCAGCGGAAAGGACATCTTCAGACAACCATGTCTCAGTTAACGCAATAATGTGATAAGGGCAACAGGATACAGCAACGTAGAAATCCATCGTCTTAGTTTTCATACCACCAGCGTTTTGGTAATATACAGAGAGCATATCAATAGTGGTATGAAGAGCAGGAGAGAAGTTGAGGCTATTAGTTATTGAGGTTCTCTCAGCTGTCGTTGGGTCTTCGCTTCTTGTTTCGAAAAAATTCGTGAACCACAGTATGCGTAGGCCAAAAAGATACATCACATAGCAAATTGAAGAGCTCTTGGTTCCTCCCAACTTTGATTTCGAAGGAAGAGTACTCTTTCTCTGGCGACATCACAAATTTACGGATAGAGAGATTTGATAAATTAATTGATGAGCTCTTCTTAGCAATGTAACTTTGTATCAAATGCTCCGAAGTAGAATGAGAAAGGCGGGATACAAATATACTCCTTGCGGGTGGTAAAGCGATGAGTATGTCAACATTCGAGGGGTCCGAGATCAAATTAGTTTCACTCAAAGTTGTATTTGAGATAAGGAGCTCCTCGTCCACAATGGAACTTGTCGAAATATTCAGTGGTTTGGCAGAACTTAATACACTGGAAGAATAGGATCTTAAAGTAGAATCACTTACGTGGGATTGTACATCTAAGCTTCTGACTGATCCAGAACGTAGTACCCTTGTACTTGACGTTGAAGGCAATTGACGTAGTTGATCTTGTTGACTAAGCTTTTTTTGTTGTTGTTGTCGTTGTTGCTGTGGTTGTTGTTGATGTTGCTGTTGTTGTTGATGATGTTGTTGTTGGTGTTGCTCTTGTTGTTGTTGTAGCTGTTGTTGTTGATGATGTTGCTGTTGTTGATGTTGTTGTTGCTGATGTTGTTGTTGTTGTTGTTGTTGTTGTTGTTGTTGTTGTTGTTGTTGTTGTTGTTGTTGTTGTTGTTGTTGTTGTTGTTGTTGTTGTTGTTGTTGTTGTTGTTGTTGTTGTTGTTGTTGTTGTTGTTGTTGTTGTTGTTGTTGTTGCTGTTGTTGTTGCTGTTGTTGTTGCTGTTGTTGTTGATGGTGCTGCTGCTGCTGCTGCTTCTGCGGTTGTTGTTGTTGTTGTTGTTGTTTTTGTTGATGTTGTTGTTGTTGTTGTTGTTGTTGTTGTTGTTGTTGTTGTTGTTGTTGATGTTGTTGTTGTTGTTGTTGTTGATGTTGTTGTTGTTGGTATTGCTGTTGGTGCTGCTGCTGCTGCTGCTTCTGCGGTTGTTGTTGTTGTTGCTGTTGTTGTTGTTGTTGTTGTAGTTCTTGCTGCTGCTGTTGATGTTGTTGGTGTTTATGTTGTTGTTGTACGGGGATTGGCTTGGGTGAAGGGGTAAGGAGAATTAACGGAGGTTGAGATGCCACTACTGGGGTCAGAACATCCGGTTCATTGCTTTTAAAGGAATTCGACATAACACTTGTGCAGGCAACGTCAAAGTCGAAAATTTCTTTTAACTCCCTAAAAATTACTCGCACTGTGTTCTACAACATTACAAGGGTAGTCATAACCCCTTGATGTGCGCGTTTATTATAAAAAAAAAAAATAAATAACTTGTTTTTAGCATTTTAAGTCGATATAGAAAATCGTCCACAGTCATTCTATGGTTATCAAATTTTAAACCCCATTTGTAGAATTCAATCGCTCTGTTAGAGCTGTTTTGAGAATTAGGGGGAATTGGGGTCGTACTCGGGTCGTTTAGATTCAGATTGTCTATTTGGCGTAGAAAACTTTGGGCATTTTCACTCAGGTGGTCTACCGCAGGTGTTGGATTTTGAACCGTCTGACGATTCACGTCACCTACCATTCCTGGGTTATGGTTGGCCGTGATCTTGCACTCGGTTATACTCATGTCGAGTATAGATCTTGGGAAGAAGCAAGTGTTTATTCGTTTATCTAGCCCTTTTGGCATTTAATTAATAATTGACATGATCTCGGTCGCAACAGAAAGAACAGAGTCTCTCAGAACTAGGATCTTTCGGACGACCACGACCAATAAAAGCAAAACCCATTTTTGGTATCAAAGCGCAAAAAAAATCAATGCAACAGTCAGAACGTTTGTAGGTAGTACACAATGTCTCGGCCATTGATCCAATTGAGCTAAGATTAGAGCTCACGCAGCCAAAAGCATGAAGGGCTGACCTATGCTTTGGGACGACTACTAAAAATAATTCACAAAAAAAAAAAAGATCGCTCTCTTCCAATGGTTGAGTTAAAGCAAATTAATAAAAAAAAAATACTCTAAATGGCTATACCTGTAATAAAAGTTCCGGATTAATCATGGAATAAAACATTTTTTTTTTTCTTGTTTTTGGTCTTTCAAAGCCCCACGGTTGGCGCCACCTGTGTAACGATCTTCTTATTTCACATGAGCGAATTTGTTCTCGGTCGGTTGTTTACTCAGATCCACAGGGATCTCCGAACAAACAAAGGAACATGAAATAAGTTGTCCAGCTTATGAACACGACTCGGAATGCTTGCTTCCCCATTGGCTTGCTCGTCGGTGGGGTGGGTACTTGTGTTCGCCACTGAACTACCGCATTTGATAATCATGCCGACATGAATTGAAAACAACCAACAAAACGAAAAATAATATATATGACTCGCTATCTTTCCCAGAGCTTAAAAGTTTGTAACGAAAAAAGGAAAGGAAATACTAAAAACTCTTTTACTTCCCTGTTCAAATGGGATCCCCGGATGGCATTGGGTTCCCAGTGTTGCCCACCCTCTGTTTTCATCCATAAAGTTTGAAAACTCCATGGTTATCGTCCCACTAATTTTATATGATAACCCCTAATGAAAGTTTGAGTTACTATTTAGTAATAACTCATCTTGTTTTAACCAATCCTCACCTTTTCCCTTAAGCACTACCGTCAACGATCACTGCATCTCAGCTATTCTTCAAAAGTACAAAAAAGTGTATACGACCATGTATAGAGTATTTTTCATATTTAGATATTCATTTATAATTCAATTCGATGTGAAGTGACACTGTTATAGCAACGGAAAAATAAAAAGAAATCTTTAAATTTCAATGGACATATGTAGGTAAATGTAAATGGACTCTACGTTCCAATTGAGCTTGATATGCGATACCAATGACCTAGCATTACTTTCAAATAAATTCTATTTACTTTCACTCGTTGAATTGTTTCAACGTTCTATTATCTAATAATATGATCTCTTTTCTTCTTAACTTAAAATCGCTTCGAATTTATGCGATAAAAAAATTATATATATGTAAATTTTCAAAATGATTTAAGAGAGGCAATTATTAATATTCACTTTCTATTCATCGGGTAAATGTTCAAATTGGAAGGAAAATATAACAAACTGCAATAAAAACAATTTAACAAATGACTTACCGGCTTCCCAAAGATGGTGTGCACATCAGCTTTGTTGTGGCCTGGGCGCTGGATCTTGTTAAGCGCAGCTAAACAGTGGGGATATAAATTCTATTTTCAATTTGAACTGGATTAGGATTATTAAAGAGAATACTTAGCTTCAACTTTGGTTTTTTTTTTTTCTTATTTTTTTTTTTTTTTTTTTTTTTGTAATTAAGAGAAAATTTTCATATTTAGTTAAATAAGTTTATCTTATGTGCTAAAGTTTCATGGTGATGATCTTTAGGATGTCGTTATCGATTTGTTCTGGCAGGTATGATGACTGCTCTCATATATTTGAGAATAGGTGACGTAGTTTTGACTGAATTGGTGACGTAGTTTTGACTATCCGCGAACGGTCATAGGGAGATCGGAGCGAGGGCTTTCGTTCCGACAGCAACTGCAATAACTTATCCAATGATTAAGTTGCGGCTGTCGTCATTGAAAAAGCTCCACTTAATACGCACTGGATTAGAAAGGCCACTTGTATTTAGCGTAGGTTTAATAATTACCAGCTTATAAGGACTCGATTGATTTATAGGTGTTCTTCAAGGTTCAGTGTTAGGTCCAATTTTGTTTCTTATTTATATTAATAGTATAATTAGCCTTAGCACAAAAGGAAAAGTTTGTGGGTTCGCTGATGATATAGCTTGTGTCTATTCTAGTGATACAATGTTAGATCTAGTTTCAGATGTAAACTTTGACTTGGAGTTATTCAGACATTGGTTTGGAATTCATAAGCTTGTGATAAGTGACAAAACAAGAATTATGTTTTTCAATACACCTGCTTTCAATTCAAATACTCTACTTCTTGTACAGCATAGCATGGACTGTAGAAAATTCATGCTAAGTAATTTGTCTTGCTGTGTTGCTAGTGTGTGTCCAATTAATGACCTCGTTTCGGTTTGATCACATAAGTGTTTTCGTATCGACCCAGTAACTGAATATAAGTACCTTGGCTTAACAATTGATAACAATATGAACTGGAAAGCTCACACTTTAGCTTTAAAAAAATATTTGTTGTCAACCACGTATGTCATGTTCCATGTGAGAAATCTCTGTTGCAAGAAACTTATGGAAACTGTCTATTACGGATTGGTGCAGTCGAAAGTTCAATATGGTATCATTTGCTGGGGTGGAACTTATAAAAACTATTTGCAACCTATTTTAGTTACCCAGAAACATATTTTAAGAATAATCTGAAAAAAAAAAAAGATATGAACACATCTTCTCCTTGTTCGTCAGCTCAGGTAATCTCCCGCTAAAACATCTATATTTTTATAAAGTATTGAAAATATTTTTCTGTAGAAGTGGTTACCTCTCAAGCCACATTCGTTCACCTCATTTATTCAATTCACGTATTAAAAAGTGGCTTTTAAATTTTGATTTTGATGCAATCATAATAATAATATTATTATTATAATTTCCTAAACAACCAAAAGCCTCGGATAACGATAATGATTTCAAAGTTGACGACCCAACCAAACGAAAAAAGGACATCGACGTCCGGATCTGCACGTGGAACGTAAGATCTCTTAACGAACTACGTGCAGCTGGAGAACTAGCGGACGCTGCAAAGCAGACATAACCGCCATCCAAGAAGTGCGATGGAGTGGACCGGGCATAAAGAAGATGAAAAACTGTGACATCTACTATGGTGACTGCTACAGACAACAGAAACAGCGCTTATTTGGGTGCGGATTTGTCGTTAGAAGAAGACTCAGGGATAAAATCCAGTCAGTGAGCGTATAATGACCATCCGCATCAGGGCTAAATTCGCCAGCATTAGCCTTATATGCGCCCACGCCCCCACAGAAGAGAAAGACGACGATTCCAAAGACTGTTTCTACGAGCTCCTCGAAGAAACGTATGAGCAGTGCCCTAGACACGACGTGAAAATCGTTCTTGGCGATTTTAACGCAAAAGCTAGGGAAGGAGGACATCTTTGGAAATACAATCGGTAAGCATAGCCTCCATGACAAAACCTCCGAAAACGGATTGAGGCTAATCGATTTTGCTGCGGGGCTAAATCTTGTTGTAAGTAGTCACGCTTCCCGCATCTCAAAATTCATAAAGGTACATGGCGATCCCCAGATCAATTAACCGTCAACCAAATTGACCATGTTGCGATCGACGCAAGGCACTCTTCCAGTGTGCTAGATGTCCGAACTTTTCGAGGGGCCAACTTTGACTCGGACCACTACCTTGTTGTAGCCAAGGTACGAATGAGGATATCATGTTCACGACCTGCACGAAATAACGCTGTGAAGAGATATGACGCCGAAAAGCTACAATCGCAAGAGATTGCCAATGCCTTTTCCAATCGAGTATCCCTTCAATTATCCTTGAATCCCATGCCGTCAGCATTAAGCATTGAAGACCAGTGGCAGCTATGCCAAGCAGCCATCAGAACCGCTGCCTCTGAGGTTCTGGGTTTCACTCGGCCACCAAAACGAAACCCATGGTTCGATGAAGAATGCAGGCAGGCAAATGCAGCCAAACAAAAAGCACGACAAATGCTTATGCAAACACGAACGAGGGCTGCCTACGATCAGTATAACGAGATTTACAAGGAGAGAAGAAGGGAAGAACACCGAATTCTCAAAAAGAAAAAGAAGCAGCATGAGAAGCGCTCGTTTGAGGAAATAGAGAGGTGCCATGACAGGAACGAAATTCAGAAGTTTCACCAAAAGGTAAAAAGATCCTGCCAGGGTGGCAAACCCTGTAAAGACCAGCAGGGAAACATAGTTATAGAGTCACAGTCGCTACTGAGGATCTGGAAAGATCATTTCTGCAGACTGCTTAACGGCGATGAGGACACAAATTCCGCCGTCAGGCAGATTTCCCCATTCAGCTTGGACGATGATCAAGAATGCCGTCCTCCCGACCTAGAAGAAGTTAAGCTTGCTATATGCAAACTTAAATCAAATAACACTGCAGGTGCAGATGGCCTTGATGCCGAACTTTTCAAGGCAGCTGGAGATCAGTTGGAAAGGAGCATGCACCAGCTAATCTGCATGATATGGTCGGAAGAAAGCATGCCCGATGAATGGAACCTCAGTATCGTATGCCCGATCCTAAAGAAAGGTGACCCTCAAAATTGCGCCAATTTTAGAGGGGATAAGTCTCCTTAACGTCGCTTATAAGATCTTGTCTGCTCTAATATGTGAACGTCTGAAACCCCACGTCAACATCTTTATAGGTCCTTATCAATGTGGTTTTAGACCAGAGAAGTTCACAATAGACCAAATTTTCACATTACGGCAGATCTTGGAAAAAACCCGAGAATATAATATCGATATTCACCATTTTTTTTCGATTTCAAGGCCGCGTATGACAGTATCTACAGAGACGAGCTGTACAGAGCCATGTCTAGTTTCGGCATCCCTGCAAAACTCGTACGACTACACAGGATGACTTTGTAGAATTCACGCTGCTCCGTCAAGGTCGGTAAAGAACTCACCGAGACCTTTGATGTCGAAAAGGTTTTAGGCAAGGTGACAAACTGTCATGCGATTTCTTCAACATCATTGTTGTGGAATCCGGGAAGTATCTATTGAATAAAAACCTTTTTATGAATCGCAATAAAAAAATGAGAACACATTGCTACAGTTCAAAGTCTATATTTAATCTCTAAAGAAGAAGAAGAGTTATCGATTTTTAAAAGAGAGAGAGCGATATAACTTATCAACTTAAGGTTAAGGTCATAACACAATCTGAGCACAATCTGAGCTAAAAATTAAGGTCATAACAGTTCTCCCCCGCTTGACTAAAACTTAGGGATATTAGGAATCCATATTATAATCCCTTAAGTAAACTGGTGGCCTACGTTGACGTGATGACTGACGAATCGGATGTTGGCCTACGATGGTTGATGATTGTAGAAGACAAGCGTTGTTTTCAGGCGGTGGAACTGGAACTGTTGAATTGCTCGGATCGTTTTCGATTGTTGCCGGATTATTGGCAAAAGCTTGTTGAAAAATGATTTGTTGATCTGGGGTGGAATCGCGTAAGGTGATAGTTGACTGTCATTTTTTCTTAGTATCAAATTGATAGTTATGGCTTTTCCGTCTGTGTAAGATGATCAATTTGAGATCAAATTTTTTTCTACTGATTTGGTATCACTTAAAGAGAAAATGTTTGAAACTTAGATAAATGAGGGAAAGCACACACAAACCACGGCATCTGCCCTCGAACTGACTTCACAAACACCACTTTATTCTGGGATTTCGAAACTGTTAAACAATTTTAAGATGACTTTTTTTTTGTTTTATTAAACAACGAATGCAAAAGTGGTTTCGATGGTTAATTTCTAGGTGGGTTCGTCCAAAGAGTATCCCAGATCCTGTTTCGGATTCGAGCTAATTCATTTGCGTTGCTTTGTGCTATTGTTTCAGCAACTCCACTTCCACCAACAGAAGCTCCTATAATACCCTCTGGAACGGGTTCTCTATTTTCCACGCAAATGTTGTGCAAAGCAGCACAAACGTTTATTATTTGCGCTTCTCTTTTGGTGAATAAATTAGCTTTCTTTACTATTTTCTCTTTCATTTCGATTTTCACTATTTTGTAGGACTAAAAATTGTACAAGCACGAAAATATTCATATTTTATAGAAAAAATAAAAGGAATGACAATTCTCATCTATCAAATTTAATCTAATTGACACCTAAATAGGTGTCACTTTCAATTAGTCACAAAAATATGACTATCAAATTTGATTATCAGCTTACAAAGACCGATTTTCCTGATTTTGACTGTCAACTATCAAATATCACCTTACGCGATTCCACCCCTGATAGTTCTTGGTTGACTGGTGTTGTATTAGTATTGGTTGCTGGCGATGAAATTTGTTCGTCTGGAGTGGTATCTGTTGAACTTTGACTTGGAACACGAGTTTGACGTAGCTGGTTTATGTGTCGTTTGAACGTATATTCATTATTCAGTTTGACAACATAGTGAAGTCGTCCCATTTTCTTAGTAATAACACCAGGTTTCCATAGCATTTTATTTGCAGTGTAATATCGGGCTTGAACCCTTTCTCCCACGCTTAATTGCCTTGACGGTAGTACCGTGGAAGTACTTTTGAATTTGGTGCGCTTCAATGCGTCTAAGCGAATTCTGATTTGTCGTCCTAGATATTGTTCTGATGGTGATTTCCCGTTCTTGAGTGGTGTGGCTCGTTATTTGAATAGTATTTCTCTTATTTTGTGTACAAATGTTGAAGGTTCATTGTTCATTGCGGCTAATTTATTTTTGAGTGTTTGGATGTTTCTTTCAGTTAATCCATTTGTTGCTGGATGACCTGGAGCTATGAATTTTTGAAAAATACCCGAATCTTGACAAAACGATGTGAATTCTTCGCTTTTGAATATTGTCGCATTATCGGAAACCATGACATCTGGGAACATATTCCTACTTCTGCCCACTTCGACTTAGCATCCACGACAACGAGAAAGTAATGACCTTGAAATGGACCCGCATAATCAATGTGAATACGCTGCCAATTATTGTCTGGTTCTTCCCAAGGGTGAAGAGACGCTTGAACTGGATTGCTTTTAGTTAATGCACATGCAGAGCACGATTGCACGAAAAACTCGATATTTTTGTTTATTGAAATCCAATATACGTAACGCCTGGCAAGCTGCTTCATTTTTGTCGCCCCAACATGAGTATGATGCAGCTCTTTCAAAACAGTCTGTTGTAATTTACTGGGAATAACTACTCTCTGGTCTCTGAATAGAACGTCACTGTCGATAGTATACTCTGATTTCGAATCTCTTTTATTGCGCAAATTGAACAAAATTTTTGATAGGGTCTTATCTCGTTCCGTTTCATACTTTAATGTTTTGAAATTTATTTTATCTGAATTTATTTGATTAATAGTTTCGGAGCAAATTGAATGTACTTCATGATCTATAGAATTCATGTTGTGAATATTTGAATTTCGTAAAGCTCTTGACAAACAATCAGCATTAGTATTTTCGCTGCCCCTTTTTGAAATAACTTCGTAGTTATATCCGGATAAAAATGCTGCGGACGTGTCTAAATGCACCCACGGTGTAGTTCGTTTAGGTGGTGTTACACCGCACTTTTGAATAACCACTACACCGCATTTTAAATAACGAATGGAAATAAATCGAGTAGGTTCGTGTTACACCGCATTTTTTAAAGAAATCTCTCAAGTCATTTGACAGGATCGAATGCTTTTTAGTAGCTTTTCAAGTATAAAAACAGTATGAGTGAAAAAATATGCGGTGTTACACCGCATTTTTTAATAATCTCTCAAGTCATTTAACAGAAAAAAATGCTTTTTTGTAGCTTTAGTTGTAGGCCATCTAGCGCTGTATAGAAAAACAATGTAGTAGCTTTTCGCTATCATCCAATTTACAGATCCAAATTCGCTATGACCATCTAGAGTTGTATAGAAACATGATAGAAATAAGAAAATAGCTTTTCACTTACCTCGTTTCCACTTATAATTGAATCACACTTCAATTCGAATTAGTGCCAGTGTATACCAACATCGAATTGAAATAGGATTACCCGATCCGATACAGCTCTTGTAGCTGGATCGATTCAAAAGAGTGTGTTTTATACCTAGGTTACTCGATTCAGTGGGTAAGTAGATACCTGCATCGAAATCTGAATCATAATCCGATTCGATTACCCGATTCTAAGTGGAAACGAGGTAACTATAACCAATAGCGGGGTCCACACTGTCCAATTTGTTTGTCAAATTTGTTGGATGAAAAGTTGGACGGAAAAAACCCATAGCGTCCACACTCATCAAACAAGTTGTCCAACTTCATTCTGGTCTGAATTTCAACCATGAAGGACATAGCAGTAGCAGCGCAATTTAGGGATGAAATTTTAGAAAAGCAAGAAAAACAAAAAAAGAGGTGGACTACCTGAAAACATAATAAATGTGCACAATGAAAAAAAAAAAATATTCTTTCAGTCCGATGTGCACATTTTTCCAACAGAGTTTCACAGGCCTTATACGTTCTAGTTATATTTTTGTATTCTTCGCATTTTATATGCCATAGGTATCTCTGGAAAACTTTTGTAGATTTCAAACTTCTGGAGAATCCAAAACTCGCAATTTCAGTTTACAGCCATCTAATAAACTGATATAAACACTTTAGATTTAACTTTTACCACTTCTCTACTTGGAGTCAGTTCAACTTTAATTTAAATTATAAGCTTTAAACAAAAGCAACCCTTTACTATATAGTAGTTAAATGATAATTTCATTTTGGTGCCACTAAACTATTTATATTATCAATTTATCGTAATTTGCATTTTGTAGATATGTGCCCATTAGGGAAAAAATATTTTTACTTGCGACGTACCTGATAGTATCGTAAATTCATTCCTATTTCAATGTGCCTACCTACAAAAAAAAAATTTTCCGTGCGAGGTCCACTACCTGAAAATATTACAAATTCCATTTTCAATGTGCCCAACAAAGAAAAAACATTTTTTTCCTTGCGAGGTGCACTACCATCGTAAATTCCTCTTTCAATGTACCTACCGAACAAAGCAAAATATTCTTTCCGTGCGATGTGTACTACTTAAAAACATTTTTGAAATGAAATTTCTTCGAAGTTTGACGACTTGCGTCCACATTCATCCAACTTGTTGTCCAACTTGCAAAAATATCAAAAAAAATTTGAAAACCATCCAACAAATTTGACAAGCCTGTTGATGAGCCGCCACACTTTCAAATTTGCTTGACAAACTCGATGCTTGACAAACA
This sequence comes from Melanostoma mellinum, assembly GCA_914767635.1. Classification (NCBI taxonomy): domain Eukaryota; kingdom Metazoa; phylum Arthropoda; class Insecta; order Diptera; family Syrphidae; genus Melanostoma; species Melanostoma mellinum. Next base: position 122,963,215 of record OU612059.1, on the reverse strand, counting down.
AATTGGACAGTGTGGACCCCGCTAAACATTGTGATGCCAGATAATAACTATTTTGTGCTACTTTGTTATTTTTTAAGAATTTTTTTAAAACTCGAAGGAAGTTACTTATATCTTCGTAACCTTCTTCTGTGTTTTAAGTAAAAAAGAATTTTAAGCTTTCTCCTTCGCAACGCTCTTGATAAATATTTTGCTGATTAAACTTTTTTGCGGAGCTCGGTAAAAAGTCTATGAATTGCAGTTAAAAAATATCTTACTTTGAATATGTTTCGTTCTTTCTATTTTAAAAGCGTTATTGCTGTTTGTCCTATTCTGTGGACGTATTAGAAAGTTATTTCACTTAAACGACAATAGTGGCAACAGGAGCTTTACCATTTTACTGGTGTTTTAATAAAACGTTTATTGTAGTAAGGGTGATTTACTTACGTTGCAGACAAATCCTCCTCATTATCTGCGTCGCTGTTTTATTTCGGATCAACTGATAATTCAGAATCACTGTTTTCGGCATTTTAAGTTACAACTTACAATCACACCAAGGCACGAAAGTACTTGATGCTGATGCTAAAAAAATACAGATGCTAATATCTGTTGGCATTTTTCGTTTCTAAATGCAAATAAAGTTGAATGGAACTTAAGGGCACTGTCGCACTTGGAACGTCGAAAAAAAGTCAATTTTTCTTAATTTTTTTGTAGGAAAAGTATGAAATGCATTTAAACGAATTTTTGCACTCATATTAATACATGCTTGAATAATATTTTGTAATTTTTCCCACATCAAAATATTCATTACAACTGAACTTATATGTACAGGCTTGTCAAATTTGTTGGATGGTTTTCAAATTTTTTTTGATATTTTTGCAAGTTGGACAACAAGTTGGATGAATGTGGACGCAAGTCGTCAAACTTCGAAGAAATTTCATTTCAAAAATGTTTTTAAGTAGTACACATCGCACGGAAAGAATATTTTGCTTTGTTCGGTAGGTACATTGAAAGAGGAATTTACGATGGTAGTGCACCTCGCAAGGAAAAAAATGTTTTTTCTTTGTTGGGCACATTGAAAATGGAATTTGTAATATTTTCAGGTAGTGGACCTCGCACGGAAAATTTTTTTTTTGTAGGTAGGCACATTGAAATAGGAATGAATTTACGATACTATCAGGTACGTCGCAAGTAAAAATATTTTTTCCCTAATGGGCACATATCTACAAAATGCAAATTACGATAAATTGATAATATAAATAGTTTAGTGGCACCAAAATGCAATTATCACTTAACTACTATATAGTAAAGGGTTGCTTTTGTTTAAAGCTTATAATTTAAATTAAAGTTGAACTGACTCCAAGTAGAGAAGTGGTAAAAGTTAAATCTAAAGTGCTTATATCAGTTTATTAGATGGCTGTAAACTGAAATTGCGAGTTTTGGATTCTCCAGAAGTTTGAAATCTACAAAAGTTTTCCAGAGATACCTATGGCATATAAAATGCGAAGAATACAAAAATATAACTAGAACGTATAAGGCCTGTGAAACTCTGTTGGAAAAATGTGCACATCGGACTGAAAGAATATTTTTTTTTTTTTCATTGTGCGTGCACATTTATTATGTTTTCAGGTAGTCCACCTCTTTTTTTGTTTTTCTTGCTTTTCTAAAATTTCATCCCTAAATTGCGCTGCTACTGCTATGTCCTTCATGGTTGAAATTCAGACCAGAATGAAGTTGGACAACTTGTTTGATGAGTGTGGACGCTATGGGTTTTTTCCGTCCAACTTTTCATCCAACAAATTTGACAAACAAATTGGACAGTGTGGACCCCGCTATTGGTTATAGTGAAAAGCTATTTTCTTATTTCTATCATGTTTCTATACAACTCTAGATGGTCATAGCGAATTTGGATCTGTAAATTGGATGATAGCGAAAAGCTACTACATTGTTTTTCTATACAGCGCTAGATGGCCTACAACTAAAGCTACAAAAAAGCATTTTTTTCTGTTAAATAACTTGAGAGATTATTAAAAAATGCGGTGTAACACCGCATATTTTTTCACTCATACTGTTTTTATACTTGAAAAGCTACTAAAAAGCATTCGATCCTGTCAAATGACTTGAGAGATTTCTTTAAAAAATGCGGTGTAACACGAACCTACTCGATTTATTTCCATTCGTTATTTAAAATGCGGTGTAGTGGTTATTCAAAAGTGCGGTGTAACACCACCTAAACGAACTACAACGTGGGTGCATTTAGACACGTCCAAATGCTGCATAGCGCTGCAAGCGAGCTGATGTCATTTGAGGAATTTTCGAATGTTGAAAAATTCTAGCTAACGGCTGGTTGTCTGTGATTAATATGAAGGGTCTACCAAAAAGATATTCATGGAAGTGCTGAACAGCGTAAATGATGGCTAAGGCTTCTCTGTCTAGTTGAGAGTAGTTTTGCTCAGATGAAGTTAACGATCTAGACGCGAACGCGATAGGCCTTTCTTTACCACCAATGACATGCGATAAAACTCCCGCTATTCCTGTAGGGCTTGCGTTACATGCAAGTTGAATCGATAATTCTGGATCGTATGGTATTAATACCCGATCACTCGCGATTAGTGCTGTAGCAAATGGTATGTATTCGTTACTCAGTAACAAGTATTCTCTTTTGTACCGAATAACGAAACGTTACTCGCAAAAAAATGTCGTTACTTTTACGATGTCGTTACTGTCGTTACTTTCGTTACTTTCGTTACTTTCGTTACTTTCGTTACTTTCGTTACTTTCGTTACTTTCGTTACTTTCGTTACTTTCGTTACTTTCGTTACTTTCGTTACTCGGTATCGGTATCGGCATTTCGTATGTTTTTAGTTACTTTGGGTAGTTTGGTATTCGGATTGGTATTTCGCATGTTTAGTTACTTTCGTTACTCGGTATCGGTATCGGCATTTCGTATGTTTTTAGTTACTTTGGGTAGTTTGGTACTCGGATTGGTATTTCGCATGTTTAGTTACTTTCGTTACTCGGTATCGGTATCGGCATTTCGTATGTTTTTAGTTACTTTGGGTAGTTTGGTACTCGGGTTGGTATTTCGCATGTTTAGTTACTTTAGGTATTTTGGTACTCGGGTGGGTAGTCGAGTCGGTTCGGTATCGATATCAGTAGCAAATACCAGTACCTGTACCTTGTGTGTGTACTGAATTGTGTAATGTGTATACGTTGTATACCTGCTGTGGAGATGAAGGGTGCAACACACAGGCTAATTTGTGCGTCTGAAAGGGAAACAAATGGATTTCTTTTTTTATTGTTTCAGGTTTGTGGTTTTTTTTATGAGCCAATGAAAGGGAGTTATATGTATTTACGTTTGTAATAATGTAGGTGGTACCACATTTTTTTCTTATGTAGTGTTATGTTAAGGGTTGTTATTGGGATTGGCATTATTTGCATCTTTTATTGTACCTTGCTTTATTTTATTTATTATTATTTTCTTAGTTATTGCTTTTTCTTAGTTCCAAAACTCGTATGGTATGTTTTTGTATGGGTAATATTTGGTCATGTCTAACATGTCTAATAATAACAACCTTTGAAAGAATAACGTTTATAAATTCATTGGTTCTTTTTCTACATGATAGGAAAGATGCTTGGAAAATTGTATAGAATTATTTCTCTATCTTTAAGCAATCATCTATTATTATTTTGGCGATAGGTTTGTATGGTTAGTTATTAATTTTTTTGAGTCTGTATGTAAAGTAAAAAAATTTTCCAATTAATGAAAAAAAGAAGAAGAAAACAAATTTTAATGGGTATCATGTGTTATTTTCTTTGAGTAAAATTTTCGCAATGATTCCATTAATGAAAACTGAAAAGTCTTGTAAATCAATCAAATTGGTGATTTGCATTTCTAGCTGAACTTTGAGTTTTATTTTCTACTTCTGAGAAAAGGAAAGAAAGAATGAAGCATTTTGACATCATAAAAAATGGTAATTAGGTACGCCACCGAATTATGAATCAGAAAAGCCTTTTTTTTCTTTTATTCATTTATTGGTGGTTTTTTGGCGGTGGGCTGTGCAACCTTTTACTACCTGTTAAATAGAATTATATTGCAAAGCCAGACATATGACTTAATAAAAGCTATTAACTTTTACGCAATGATTTTTCTACAATGATATAAATATTTGTTAAGTTAACCCTATATAACTAACAAACTTAAATACAACATCTTTTTTAGAGATTCAACAGTAAAAAATACTTTTTTAACGCCAAAACCAAGTCTTAAAAAAGTAACGAAAGTAACGAAAGTAACGACATTTTTGTACCGAGTACTCAGATCAAAAGTAACGTATACATACGGGTACTCATTTTAACGTTACTTTTACAGCTCTACTCGCGATTTCATTTTTGAGGCTGCTGAAGGCTTTCTGACATCTCATTGACCACTTGAACGGTGTGTTCTTATGTAAGAGCTCACGAAGTGGTGTTGTAATTGTTGAAACGTTTGGGATGAATCTGGAGTAATATGTAACTAGCCCGAGAAATCGCCTTACATCATCGGTTGAATTAGGTCTTGGGATTTCTAAAATAGCCACCACTTTGGCTTGGGATTTCAAAACCTTATTATGTTCAATAGTGTGACCTAAAAATTCAATTTTTTTTCGAAGAAAGAGCATTTTGAACGATTTAAGTGTAAGTCGAATTTTTGAAGTTGTTTTAAGCATGCAATTAGATTAGATTTACATTCAGTAAGTGACTGGGCCGTGTATAATAATATCGTCAAAGTATGACTCTGTTTTGGGAACATTGAGTAAAATTTGATCTATTATTCTATTGAAATCAGCTGGAGCGGTTTTTATGCCAAACGAAAGGTGATTCATTTGGTATGTTCCCCTATGTGTCGAAATAGTTTGGATAATACTTGATTGTTCGTCAACTGCTACATGCAGATATGCTTTATACAAATCAAGTCTACAAAAGTATTTTGAATTTCGAAGGCTATTGAAAATTTGATCGATTTTTCTAATAATAGGGTAATGTGCATCTACGAGGCGCTGATTGACGCCGACCTTATAATCGACGCACAGTCGTATCCCTCCGTCAGCCTTAGGAATCACGACTAACGGTGAACCCCAATCACTACTTGCTGTTTTTTCCAAATAATTCAATTCGTTGTCCACACGTTCTATCAAAGCATATGGAATTGGACGTTCTTTTGAATAAACTGGTAAAGCGTTCGGACGTAACTTTAATGAGATCTTTTAATTTGGAATGCATCCTATTTTTTCTTCAAAAACGCTGGCGAATTCAGATACTAACTCTTCCATATCATGCGAAATACTAAAAGTATCAAAATTCTTACCTGAATCAATCTCATCCAAATCATTCAAGTTGATATTAAGGCGTCTGATCCATGATCTCCCTACTAAAGCTGCACAGCCATCTTGGACTACAAATAGGTCTTCTGTTATCTGCGTACCCTTGTATTGAATGTTGACGCTGGCTTTTCCGTCCGGAACATATCTATCTTGCGTGTAAGATCGAAAAATAATGTTTGTTGGAGTTAATTGCGGTGCTGACTTGAGAGAGTTGAATTGCTGTCGGAGCAAGAAGGTGTATGCTGAACCTGAATCTACTTCAAATTTTATTGTTTTGCCTTGAATATTGATGTTTGCGTAATAGCGTTCAAAATGATCAGCTGGTGAAAAGTCATTTTTGTATATAACGATTATGTTGTAGGTACCATATGCGGCTTCATCCTGGGCTGTTTGAACATGGTTTGTCGATGAGTTGGGTTTTGAACGATTTCCCAACAGAGTTGAAATGCAAACTTTAATTACGTGTCCAGTTCTTTTACAGCCGGCACATTTTGGTCTTGAAGAATCTGTGTGACAATCTTTGGCGTTGTGGTTGTTCTTGCCGCAGCGCAGACACAACCCTGCAATACCCAAGTCGTGGTAGTTAATTTTTGATTTTTGCACTGGTCGATTGGGTTTGCTGAAAACTTTAATTTTTTTATTAGTTGAAATTTTGTTTATGTCTGGAACGATACTTCCTTTTGTTTTGTCTGACACGGTGTGAAATTGCCTTTGAAACAATTTCGTCGAAATTAGAACAATCTGATTGCAGAAGCTGCTCTCTAGTGGTGGTGTCACGAACTCCACGAATGAACTGCGCCCTGAGAAAAACATCTGCAACAGACTTTTTGCATTCACATGTGAATTCACATTCGGCTAGGTCCACTCGCAGGCATGCAACGAATTCCGAGATCGACTGAGTTTCTGTTTGAAATTTGTTGAGGAATCGGTGCTGTGCCACCAAAACATTCCTCTTCGGAGCCAGGTGACATTCTAGCATTTTAAGCAATTCTTCGTAGCTTATTTCTGTTGGTGCCTGTGGTGCAGACAATGCTAACACTGTATTGAAGTGCTTCGAACCAATTGAATTTAGAAGAAGTTTCTTGCAGTACTCGGAATTTGAGGTTATGTCCTTCATTTCGGTGTAATTTTTGAAGCGTTGAATATAGATCTTGTAGCTTTCTTTTGATGAGTCGAATTGTTCGAAATTTGGAATTAAAGATGTTTGCACTTGATTCTGGAGTCTGGTGGAAGAGTTGGTGGTGTTGGTGGCGTTGGTGGCATTGCGGTTGCTGGTCAGTGTTACTAATTGATCTATCATCCTTTTCTGGGCAGACATAAATTCTGCAAACTGTTCTGCGTCCATTTCGCTTTTACCTCGTCGCCAATTTGTTGTGGAATCCGGGAAGTTTCTATCGAATAAAAACCTTTTTATGAATCGCAATAAAAAAATGAGAACACGTTGCTTCAGTTCAAAGTCTATATTTAATCTCCAAAGAAGAAGAAGAGTTATCGATTTTTAAAAGAGAGAGAGCGATATAACTTATCAACTTAAGGTTAAGGTCATAACACAATCTGAGCACAACCTGAGCTAAAGATTAAGGTCATAACAATCATACTTGAACAGACTGTAAGAAACTCAAACGTCAACACCAGAGGAACAATCTTTCAAAAGTCTGTACAATTACTCGCCTATGCAGACGACATTGACGTAATGGGAAGAAAAAAGCGTGATGTCATAGGTACTTTTGCGAGTATTGAAACAGAAGCGGCAAAAATGGGTTTGATGGTTAATGAGGGCGAAACGAAGTATATGCTGTCATCAAACAAGGACACAGAACTTCGACGAATTGGACAAAACGTCACAATAGACAGATATAACTTCGAGGTAGTACAGGACTTCGTCTACCTAGGATCCGCTGTAGACACGGACAACATAATCAGTGCGGAGATCAAACGGAGAATAACTCCTGCCAACCGTTGCTTCTTTCGGTTAAGAAGGCAATTGAGAAACAAAACCCTCTCCAGAAAAACCAAGGTAACCTTGTATAAGACCTTAATCATCCCAGTCCTGCTTTACGGCGCGGAAGCATGGACCTTATCGAAAGTGGATGAGGAAACTCTTGGTTGTTTTGAAAGAAAAATTCTCCGAATGATCTTTGGTCCCGTATGCGAAGACAATGTGTGGAGAAGAAGAAGATACAACAACGAGCTGTATGAGCTGTACCGCGACATGGGCATATCCAGAAGAGTACGCATCGTGAGGCTACGATGGTTGGGCCATGTTGAGCGGATGGACCCAAACGCTCCGGCTCGTCGGGTGTTCGAAAGCACATTGCAGGGAAATCGCGGAAGGGGAAGACCTCGTCTTAGGTGGCGCAATCAAGTGGATGAAGACCTCAACCGACTTAGAGTGCGAAACTGGAGAGAGCTCGCCCGAAATCGAAGTCGTTATAGAAGAATGTTGGTTGAGGCCCAGGTTCACCCCGAACTGTAATGCCCACCTAAGTAAGTAAGTAATAATATTATCAGGATCCTGCAATGAATTTGAATCATTTTGAATAATTTCTTTCGATTTTAACATAGATCAAAGTAAATAAAAATAATTATTTGTTTATTTTCTCGGCAAAATACACCACAACATTTGTTGATTAAATACATATCTTAGTAGTATACTATTAGTTTTCTTTTTGTTACTTTCGTCACTTGTCTTTAGGCAACAGATCGTACCTTTCCTTTTTTCTTTACTCATTTTAATATTGAAGTACACTTAATAAGCTTAACTTATATTGTTTATTATAATATTGTTTAACTGAACATGTAATTTATTTGTTGTAAATTTTTAGTAACTTCATAATTGTAAATATTATTATGTTTGAGAAGAAGAAAATAAAAATTTAATTGAAAAAAAAGGTGCCCAGGTGGAGGTAGGTGAGCTCTAAGCAGGTGGGGTAGGAGCTTCCGCGTGGAATGGAACCTTCTTTCTTGTGACAGAGGAAAGATGCCTCGACGTTTTGGACGTGATCGCGTGTCAGCGATCATGTTCGAAATTTCGTACATAGCATGAAATTCAAGATTGCTTAGGTAACATTCAGTGTTTGATGGTTTTTTATTTTTTTGATGTATTCAGCGACAAAATTTAAATTGTATCGTAATTGTAAAATATGCATGTTACTCATAAAGCTGGTCCCTACAGACTTTATGAATTTTTCTACTATAGCAACTGATGAGACTTTTGCTATGGAGTCGCCAGACGGCATGAACTTAACCCCCAAAATTTCTTTTGAGATGTTTTTCATACCACGATTTATTTGAAATGGGTTGTTTTTTTCAGCACCTGAGATTATAATAAAGCAAGGAATGTTTTCGTCGTTGTTTGTTATTTTGGGCATTTCTGGGAATTCTTCGTCGGGTTTTTAACGTTTTGGTTTGGTGAACCGGCTAAGAGGGACTTCGAAGTCCAGCTCTTTAAACCGGTTATGTTTTGAGGGGTCTGACATCCCCTCATTTTTCACTTATTTTTAATTTTTATAAGTATAAGTTTTTTCCTTAGCAATTTCAAAAGAAAAAATAAGTATTTGATTTGTGAAACACGAAAAAAGAAAAAACACGTGCTTAGGTTTGACAGCAGACTTATCTATACCACGTCTTTACACGGCGAATGCCCGAACTAATAATAGTAGGGTAAGGAAGATTAATTTCTTCGCAGATGATCCTAGAAAGAATTGAAATCCTAACTAATATTACAAATGTGAAAGTAACTCTGTCTGTCTGGCTTAGAAAGCCATCTCCCGAACAAACTACTGAATCGATTTAAATAAAATTTGGTACAGACATAGTATAGAACCTGAAGAAGGATATAGGCTATATGTTTTATCCCTATATTCCCACGGCAACGGGAACGTATACGATAATTTAGAAACTACAACACCGATTTCAAAAATTTTTCCACCGATAAAATGCTTCACTATCCCAGAGTAACATAAACCTTAATTTATCCACATATTCCTACGGGAACGGGAGTCCTCACTAATGTAACATGTGTGAAAGAAGCTCTGTCTGTCCGTCGTTCTAAGTTACCACCTCCCGCCAAAACTAATGAACCCATTTAAATGAAATTGTACAAAGATTGTTCTGAACTTAAGGACGGACATTGGCTTTATTTCATTCGAATATTCCCTCGGGAACGGGTCCCCACTATTATTATAAGTGCAAAAGTAGATCTGTCTGTTCACCTTTCTATGTTACCATCTCCCGCTCAAACTAATGAAAAGATTAAAATGAATTTTTGTACAAAGATTGTTCAGAACCTGAGGAAGGACATAGGCTATATATTTTATCCCTATATTCCCACGGGAGCAGGAACGTATATAGGAACTTTGACACTACAGCACCGATTTCAAAAATTCTTCCACCGTTGAAATGCTCCATAGTCCCGAAATAGCATTAACTTCAACTCATCGACATATTCCCACCAAAAAGGTCGACCTATTCCCACGGGAACAGGAGTTTTTACTAATATTGAAAATGCGAATTTAGCTATATCGGTACGTTTTTCGTAGGTCTTCCGTTCAAACTGCTAAACAGTTTTTATTAAATTAGCTACAGAGATGGTCAAGAACATGTGGAAGGATAAAGGCTATGTATTTATCCTTATATTTCCACGGGAACGGAAATGGGAATTCAAAAACTACGGTCTCAAAAGTACTTTTAACAGGGCTTCAAGGTGTCGAAATAGGGGATGAATGTTTCTTTTTTTTGAAATACCGCCATTTTTAAAGCTAGAAGTTTCAAAAAATGTTTAATGCTCTTAATCCTAATCCTAACTAATGTTATAAATGTGAAAGTAACTGTCTGTCCGACATTCTATGTTACCGTCTCCTGCCCAAACTACTAAACTGATTGATATGAAATTTTCTATAGAGATAGTCTAGAACCTGACGAACGACATGGCGATATATTTTATCTCTGAATTCCCACGGGAACGTGTACGGGAAATTAAAAACTACAGCACCGATTTCGAAAATTCTTCCGTTAGAATGCTACACTATCTCCGAGCAACATAAACATTAATTCATCCCCATATTCCTACGGGAACGGTCACCATATTCCCACGGGAATCGGAGTCTTTACTAATATCATAAGTCTGAAATGAAATTTGTCTGTCTATTTTTATTTGTTATCAAAAACCGCCCGAAGTTTTAAACCTATTTATATGAATTTTGGTACAGAGATATAGTCTTGAGCCTGAAGATGGACATAGGCTATTTATGTTAAACCTGTATTCCCACAAGAACGCAAACGTAAACGGGAACCTATAAACTACTGAACTGATTTCAAGAACTATTTCCCGGTTAGTATGCTACACTATCTCAAAGTTGCATAAGCTTTAATTTTACCCATATTCCCATGGGAACGGAAGTACTTACTTACATTATAGATCCGAAATCAGCTCCGTTTGTCTGTTTTTCTTTGTTATCATCTACCGCCCAAACTATTGAACTTATTTGTATGAATTTTGGTGCAGAGATAGTTTTGAGCCTGAAGAAAGACATGGGCTGTATTTGTTATCACAATATTCCTACGGGAACGGCAACGTAAACGGGAACCTTAAAGCTTCTGCACCGATTTCAAAAGTTCTGTCACCGTGAGGTGATTGATTGTCGATAATACACCTGAGAAGAAATGTCTATCTTGATCTTCAAATAAATATTGGCAATCGGATATGACTGTGTGAAAAGTCGATTTCGGCGCCGACTAATGAGATAGTTAACCATATCAACTAATAAGTTATGTTTGAAGTATTGGGGGATGTTGTCGAATATCTATCAGTAGACTATATTATAGACACTTAGCAAGTCACATCATACCCTACATAGAGTTTCTTAAGTTTATTCGAATTATCAGAAGTGGTTGCAAGTTTGTGTTCCAGTGCCAATAATGAATAATCTAGAATTGTACACAGCTACAAATTAAACATATGGGATGCTGCATTATTAAAGATTTGATAATGACTGAAACAGCGAAAGGGGAAAACTATTCCCCGTATTTCTTTAATCCCCACTGATTTGTCATTTTAGTTTAATGCCGTTTTCGTTTGGGAAAAAAGAGTACCCTAAGGGTACTTTTTTTGCTGTCAGAGTGACGTTGTGTTCGTTTGGCTGCTCTCAGGGTAATCTGAAATTACCCTCAGAGCAAGTTTTGCTACTCTAGAAATTTTTTCAGAGTAAACTCACACCAACATAAATGACATTTCTCGTTTGTCATTCTTGGCATCTCATTTCGAATTTTGTGTTCACGCGGGCGTTCACGAACCTATCGGTTTTGGTTTGCATAACTTGTCCATGCTGTTTTTGTTGTTCTCCGAGCTCAAAAAAATTTCTTATTGCCTTAAATTACCTTTGTATAAAATCAATCCAGACATTTATGAAGTTTATTACGTATCTTTTTAGATATAAGTTCTTTTTGTCAGTTTTTACTCCATTCAAAAAATGTTTACTTTATTGCTCATGAAATACGCAGAGATATGTTTCTGAAAGTAGTCAATTGCATTGAAAGCAAACTATATGTCAAACGCACACATACATTGACAAAAACGGAGTACTCTGATTTCATGTTCGTTTGATTTGTCAAAAATCAGGGTAGGTACTCTAAAAAAAAGGGTACTCTAGTTTTACCAAACGAAAACGGCATAAAAGAGTGTATCAAACTCGCAAAACCTTTTTATTTGACAAGAAATGGAAAAAGTAATAACGTCGTGTGCAAAAATTTATTGAAATAAAATAATAAAGAAATAGTTCACCAAAGTGCACGTGTCTTATTTGCAAAATAAGTAGCCTAAAAACTAAAAATGCTGCCGAAAGTCACTATTCCACGCAGACGAAGTCGCGGGCACAGCTAGTTGTCTATAAAAAGAGTATCTTAAAAAGAATACTAACCACTTAACACCCCGAACGGACGCAATAACTCTGTTTTTGTTTGCCAGCATTGAATTGCTTTGGTTTTTAAAAACTTTCGTTCTTAAAAAAAAAAAAAAAAAAAAAAAAAAAAAAAAAAAAAAAAAAAAAAAAAAAAAAAAAAAAAAAAAACTATCAGTCAACACCATTGACATAAGATGACAAAAACAGATAGTCATCTGATGTTAGGTGGTAACTTTTCTCGTTACCTCTCGGAAAACGAAAGATGGTCATCGCAAAATCTCACTATCCTTTTCAGTGCCGAAGTGTTGCGGTTTGGTTTTACTGCGTGAACACAATGGCTGCAGCCGCAATAAATGTCAAAATATTAAATATAAGTGAATACCACAACAACGCAAGCCGGAACCGCACAAGTTAAATTGATTTAACTGTTGCGGCTCCGGCTGCGGCTGCGTTTGCAGTGTTCACGCAGTTAGGGTGTGTGTATGGATATGACATATGACGCATCACTAGCAGTCCATACGTCAATGAGTAGAACCCACTGAAAAAAAAACTGAATTGTGATGAAGGCCCTCAATAGGTTTGTTCGTTGAAACCTTAGGGTCGCCCTGGGGCCGCTACAAAACGTTTTTTGAGGCACCTAACAAATATCAAAACCAGTTTGAAATCTGAAAATAAAGTGGTGTTAGTTATTTTACTGACAGCTTTACATTTAGCTGTATCTGTTCTTGTATCACAGTTAGATGTCGTGTTACAAAAGTAAGCAAATGGAAGTTGCGGGGCAAGAGAAGTAATGGTTTCCCTATTGCTTTTAAGTCCTCTATGTTTGTGGCTTGGCGTTTTTTGAGGACTGGGAAACCCAGGGTTTTTTGACAACTCATAGGTTTCGCAAGAAAACCTGGATCTTAGAGGAATAAAGAACCTGAGGGAAAACAATTACTTCTCTTGCCCCGCAACTTCCATTTGCTTACATTGTTGTTTTTGTAACACGAGATCCATCTGTGATACACGTATTAACCTGAATATAAAGCTGTGTCAGTTTCGAAATCCTGAAATAAAGTGGTGTTTGTGAGGTCAGTTCGAGGGCAGATGCCGTGGTGTATGTGTGGTTTTCCCTCTTGTTCTTTATTCCTCTAAGACCTGGGTCAACACTGGGGATAGTTCAACAAACAAACTTAATAGTTTAATAAAATTTTACTGGTTTTTAAGTTAAACTAATAAAAAAACTGCTCTCAATTTACAGCAAAACACCAGGTCGACCACCCAGACCAGCAAAATGTATAAACTGAACATTGTCTTCGTTTGGAAAAGAATGGTAACCCGCAATCAAAGCTTGAATTATGCCAATATATCTTAGTAATGCAAACCCCGAGACAATGGGTAGCACGCGTTTTGCAAATAAAATTTAGCGTACAAGTTTCCATGAGTGGAATATGAGTGCTCCAGTTTTTTTCAATGCCGCTCAAAGTTAATTACTATTCCGAAGTATGAAGGAATAGCAAGCAGCGAACAATATAACTTTATATAAGTTTCTTCAATAACTGAGAATTAGAACTCAACCGGATGTTTATAGATAATTAAAAAATTCCAAATGGATTGTGATATAACTGGCGTTCTAGTAACTGTTCAAGAATGTGATGAACAAACTGCTATTGACGTTAATGAATCAAGAGAGGTAGTCAGATCGAGTAACCAGTCATATCTACCTATATATAGCTCGACTAATTTTGCTTTTGAAAGAGTTGATATAGATTGCGGAAGCCGCTGTGATGGTTCAAAATTTAAAACGCCTCCGCAAGCAATCGGTTCTCACCAAAGCAATGGGTCATCGATGAAAATCTGTGAAGCTGATTGCGGGGAGGAGAGAGACACCTTTTCTCCTGTGAGTTCTAACAGCAGCCCAAGTGGGCATCTAAAAATACCCTTGGAAGTCGAGCTTCTTGAGTGTAATGTAGACAATAAAATATTTGAAAAAAAAAACAATCATACGACTCTTTCTTCCGCTATCTCAACCACGAAAGAAGAGAAGCAAAGGCAGAACGAAGAGATTGTCATCATGGAGACATCATCGATATCATCAGAAACTGGTTCTTGGGAATCGATATTTCTAAATCAAGAAATAATCACTGAAGCTGATATTCGCAAATGCTGCAATGATTTTTTGCAAAACGAAAGGCAACACTACTATAGTGGGGTAGAAAAGTCAACTAACACTGCTGCTTGTTTTATAGATGCTTCCTCGCTTCGTGATGAAGAAGAGGAGCAACTAGATCTCGTTAGTCCAGTAATATCCACTAATAGCAGAGCAGTATGTGAAGAGCATTTGGAATCCTTTCAATTTTGTAAAGCAACTCGATCCTCGCATAATAAAAAAAAAAAAAAAAACACAGAAAGCTGCAGTCTAATTGACGAATCTCCCCAAACAGCAGAAGAAAGTGATCAAATAAATAACCTATCAGACGAGGAAAAACTTTCAATAAAGCGCGATAAAACAAATGGTAACAATGTATTTGGAACATACTTATTTCAACCAACACAAATAAATGCCGAACAACGTGAGGTATCATCATCATCTTCAGATAGTAGCGAAGCAGTCGTTGTGCGAAAGCAATATGAGAAAGTCCAGCAATTTTCGGGGCACATAATAAGTCCCAAACTACCTTGCGTTAATGACATCAGCTATACCACTGACTATTCATCGTCAAGTCCAGCAGCGAGTATTGTGTGGTCGTCAGATGCGGAACGAAATCAGAAATCAACGCTTTTTTTACCGGATACTCCTCATAATTCCATTGTGCAAATACATGCAGGGGTGGAGTACCGAGATTCTGGAGCCTACTGCAGTGATGGCACAGACAGCCCCATGCCAGGTCAAAGAACTCCCAAACAGTTTTCAAAGTTTGACAAAGTAAATCCAATTTTTTGCGGAGGTGTTTCAATCCACGACTTAAAAAATAGAAAAACTGAGGCTTGTTCAATAGTTTCGGAAGGTTTTATATCCCTTGACTTTGAGCGTACCAACCAGAACGATGAAGAATTTAAAATTAGGCCTAAACTGAGAAATGCTATGGCCTCTTCGTGGGTAGTTGACATGAGTGACTGGAAACACGTGAAGGAGACAAATTCTTTATCCAATGTAGATAATATGTCCGAAAGTGGCAAGGGCTCCTTAATTTCATTTGAAAATTTCTCCAAAACTGAGGAAATACGAGATGAGACGGGAAAGAAAACCTCAATCTTAAGTAACGCAAAGAAGCCGCAGGGATTTTACGTTGATATATCTGGAGACTATAGCTCCCATAATGAAACGTCACCACCGTCTTTGGTGAAACAAAAATCATCATCAAATAATTTGAATGACAGAAAGAACATATTTTCAATGTTTATAGACCTTGGAGAGAAGAAAATTATTTCTAAAAAGGAGCCTGCTTTGTCAAGCTCATTCCACTTAAAAAGATTTGGTAAGGATGATCATATAAACTGTAGCACAAGCTCTTCAGAAACGCTAATGCCAGGTAGCGATCAAAAACCCCAATCATATTGTGATATAACGAGCGAAGGGCAGTTTATGAAAGTTACAAACGAAAATCCGCCAACCTCATTTGCACCAATTAAAAGAATTTCAAAAAGTGTGGAGTCTAATGATCCCAAACGTCTTTCTTGGACAGGCTATAAGCGATCTGCGTCTTTAACTGGAGATAAAGGGCTTATAAGCATAATCGACAAAATCCCTTTGATCTCAAAAACTTCTAGTTTATCAGTAGACTCATCTTTGTCGCCTTTTGAAGACCTGACTTCATCCAAAAGTGAAGTGGGCGGCACCCTCTCTAACACTTCTACAACATCTGAATCGGGACCTGATGGGACGGAAAATAACAGTGGCATTAAGATTAAGAAGCATCGGAGAGATGTCCAAATGAATGAAACTTTCGACAAGAGTAGTGTAGCGTCTCTGACAGATGGACTTCTTTCAAAAGACCTTTCACCTATTTCAACAGCCACAGATAATAAAGATTTAACATTCCACAGGGTTGAAGAATACATCCCTCATGACTTAAATGAACCTTCATCTCATCATCAAATTGAAGATGTTATTACTCGTTCTTTGCTTATGGAGACTATAATTGAAGCGAAGGAGACTTTATCTCCAAAGAAGTTTGCTGAAATTTATTCTCCGGCTCACACAATGGAGTCTCTGAATGCTACAATTGAAAAACAAAAAAAACTATTAGAAACTGTTACTGAGAATGCTGTAACCGAGTCGCGATCTTTTGTTAAGCTCTCGGATATGGACAAGCCACTCACTAGATTTGAGCTTCATTCAAATGAAACGTTGTCCAAATCAGTAGGAAACCATAGACAGATCAATCGTTTATTTCACGAATGTTCTCGCACCCGACCATATTCTTGGACTATGACCCGTTCCACAGGGCCCAGTATTTTAAATATAACAAACTCTGTTGACAATTTGAGAAGTTTGACACGTCTCTTTCCTCAATTTTCGAAGGAATTGAGCTGCAGCCTGCCAAATGATTTTGTAGGAAATGTTGAAATGTTGCACTATGAAAATTCTACGGATTGTTCGATAAACTCTAGCCTTACATCGAGTTTTGGTCGTTCTGAAATAGATGAATCTTCAATTTCCCTACGACAACCTCGTCGACTAGGTGAAGACTTACTAAAGATGTTTCTCCAAGAACTAGCCACCGATATGATTGTTGAGGTTAACGGTAGATGTATTAAAGCTCACAAATGTATTCTACGTTCGAGATGTCAATATTTTGCGGCCATGTTGGCTGGTGAATGGGGACAGAACTCAGGAAATGTCTCCATTCCAGGATATTCCTACAGTGCAGTTCATTTTGCTTTGTGTCACATTTATTCGGGCGCCTCGCACCCTCCAGACGGGATAAGTCTTATGGAACTAGCTGCATTAGCTGATTTGCTTGGATTGGAGGGTTTGAAAGAGGTTACAGCACATGCAATGAAGAACAACTACTGTCACAACTTCCATAAACCTTGCTCGGGCTGTATAGATGGGATATTACAAGTTCTACCAGTTGCTCTGAACCACGCCCTAGATGACTTATACAGAAAATGTTTGAAATGGACTTGCCGTCACTATGTAAAAGTTTGGCCAACAAGATCATTTGCTCAGCTACCATCTGATATTTTATTTAGGTGTCGTCAACAAATAGTTGCATATTTAGTAAGTTTTATCTTTAGTCAAGATTCTGCCTCTGAACAATTTAATTGCACATTCTTATTTTCTAGACATCCGAAACAGTTTTGGACTCAGTTTTGGATTGTGACAACCTACTTGCTCAACTGGCTCCTTTCCGATGGGCCTCAGTAATTGGAAACCTCGTGCGAGACATACTTGATGTTACTTATTCCTTTATAGCTAATCATTTTTCAAGCCTAATAGCAAGCGATAGCTTCCTTTCACTAGGTCATGACAAAAGTTGTAATATTCAGCGACTGAGCAGCCTTTTAATACGAACTGCATCATCACTTACACCTGATCAAGCATGTCGTAGTTACCAACGAATAACACGTTTAAATACTGTATTATCCTCAAAAACACTTAAAATACCAAATTTAGCAGATTTGGCTAAAGAGTTGCAGGGCCTTAATGAAGGAGAATTAGAATGGAATGATGAGTTTATCAGACTGATAAACGCAATTCTTGCTGCAGTGGAGCAGTGTCTGACACGACAATGCTCACGTGCTATGCGCGTCAATGCTTGGCAGCGAATGGATTTAGAGCTCCGTAAAAAAATTCAGACACTTGCAAGACTAACAGAACCAAATGATTTGAGAAATAGAAACGCAGTGACAAAATCTTTTTCGTTTGGTAGTAGCAGCGCAAGAAACCAAGATCTTTATCAAGTTAAGTTGGCTATTCAAGCACATTCAAAACGTTCGTTGGTTTATGATTCTCAGCTCTTCAAGGCCACATCGCATACTCAAACGCATGCACAAGATCTAAGTATTCAAACTATTGAAAAAGGAGTTCAAGCAAACAACGACTCCAACGAATGCGAAGGTAAATATCTATGCTAATATATATTTATGTATACTTATGTACATATGTATTTATCTTTTGTCACTTTATTATTTCAAGGTAAAGTTTTGAAAACTAGCTCCAGAGCACACCTTCTACTTAAGGCAAAATTGCCCAAGAATCATACGAACGAAAAAAATTCCTCTTACCGAAGAACACAATCTGAAGCATCTGCTGTGCGCATTACCAGTCAAAAACAAATTAAAAATAACATAGACACTGTTGTTGGAAGGCCTGTATCACGTCTTACTGAAATTCAGCCTCGTTATCTTGATCCAACGAAGCATCGTGGTATTACAAATAGCAACTGCTGCTCCGTTCGGAGTCAAACCAGTTCTAGCATTCCATTATCGTTGACGAAAGGTAAACACATTTCTTCCAGCGATAGTTCTAGAAACTCCAGTCCCGCTATACATAAAAATATTGCAAACCCGGATAGGAAAATCGGCACTATTTCTATTAACATGTCATTAGATAGTTTAACTTCCCCATCCCGGAGAAATAAAGCTAAATGCAAGTCGTCCAATCAATACTCTGACACATGTGTAGATTCCTTGGCCGATAGCATGAAGAGTTCAATGATAACTGAAAAAACTGTTTCCCAAGAGTCCTTATCCAGAAGCAAATTCATCCGATCTAATCCAGTAATTAGCAAAAAGCTAGTTTTAAGACAACTTAAAAATCAGAAAGTCCCTCAAACGGCGTCAAACCGTCCATTACCCAAAGGAAGGCCAAATTCTTCACACAACATCACATCAGCTGGATCGAGCCCTTCGTCCCTGACAAATAAGTCTGGAAGTAGACTTTCCAGCGTTGGTTCCACGAATTCGCCCCGAGATGTATTGAAACACAGATCCATCTCTGTACCTGTTAACCAAAGTGCGACAGGTACTGGCCACCCAACACCTTCGATTCCTCGCAAAAGTTTTATAAGTGCGAAGTCGAGAGAAATTCTTGCACGGCGAGCAGAAAAAAATAAACAACAACAATCAACCATTGGTGAGCAAAGTAATCAAGGGCTGTTGAAAGAAGGTATTGGTCGGGTATCAATGCCTGTATCAAATCGTCATACTCAATCAAACATTCCCACCCGAAGACCTAATTCTTTGTGTTTGAAGAAAAGTCATGTAGGAGATCAAAGAAACAAAAACAACCGTTGTCAGGAAACCCACAAATCAAAATTTATACCCAAAAGTTCTACAGCAAATGGAAGCAGTACAATAGAATTTCATATTCACGCTCCACCGCTAAAGGAAACAAAAACTAGTTTTATTGAAAGTAAACTGGATAGGTCTAGTACATTTTGCAAAGACTCTGCGGATCTAGCAATGAGCGGAAACGTGTTAAGCATAATAGAATAAAGGTGTTTGTAGCTAATTTATCATAACATTTTGTATTCAGTAAAGCCGGAAAATATTTGTGTAGAGTATTATCAGCTGTTTAGAAAAAGTGACACTCAAAGTCAAGTCAAAAGTGTCACAAGAAGCAATAAAACAAATTAATATTCTTATCATGAAATGAGTTCACAAAATAATGGAGTAGACTTGCTTTTTTCGACAAAAATTTGATCATCATCTGCACTTTTGATGATGCTTTTCAGAAGGAAGAGACAACTTTCTTCTATTCGAGTCAACCCATATATGCAGCAAAGGAAAACCAAAGGACATTTTCACAAATGAAGCTTATTTCATATTTTCATCTGAGTCTAGGCCGCTTTTTTGTCTCAAGAAACGACAAATGTCCGTGCAACTCTGGAAAAAAATACAAACGCTGCCATGGTGCGGTTATTGTGCTGAATTAGTAACTACATATATGGTTGTACAGTCTCTTGCTCACGTATCTAGCCTCTTATAACTCGTTCGATAAAT
Source organism: Melanostoma mellinum (assembly GCA_914767635.1). Classification (NCBI taxonomy): domain Eukaryota; kingdom Metazoa; phylum Arthropoda; class Insecta; order Diptera; family Syrphidae; genus Melanostoma; species Melanostoma mellinum. Next base: position 122,943,045 of record OU612059.1, on the reverse strand, counting down.
TTTGTGACTCTTCTTCTGATGACTTCATTATTCTCTTAATTTTGTCCAATGCAATAGCTGTTCCAATTACAGCTACAAATGGAAGTATTGGTGCTGCAAACCCTATTGCTAATAAAGAATCCAGCTTAGTTGATAAGGACGATGAAGAATTTACTTTGACTATTGGAGCAACACTAGCAACGCCAGCTCCAACTGCAACACTTCCAATAAACAAACCAGCTAAACATACAATTTATTTGAATGTTAAATCACTTATACGAAGATTATTGAAAGCCAAGAGCTCTTTTATAAAAGTTGCAATCAGTGGCACTACAGAAATAGCGCCAAAAATTCCACCTATTATCAGAGGTGAAAGACTGGTCAAGGTACTGAGTGCAAGACCTTGTAAAATACTTACTATAACCTCTATTACTACAGTTATTCCCAGAATTGTTGAATTAATTATCCCTAATTTTTTTATACTTGCAGTCTTTCCAGACTTCATCTAAATAAATCTCTTCCATTTTCTATTTTACAAAATTTAATTCAAAAGGCAAAATAAAAAAAAAAAAAAAAAACACAATAAAAAAAAGGCCCAGAAGATAAATGATGGACGAAAAAGTGTGGAGAATTTCAGAGATTGTAGTAAAAGATCTACAATTACCCTTTTCGCAGAGCAGCAGCTTACTACAAAACGAAAAGAAGAGCGAAATTTTTCGTTTACGATTCCGTTCTGTCATTTTTGTATGGGATTTTTCTTTTCGTTTCAGCAGCGTAGGCTCAACCGTATGTTGCTATATACAGCTCTAGTCAAAAGTACTGGATGAATTTTTAGAGACCTTCTTTAAACTTTGATAGAAAACTACTCAAATGTTTAGGAGGCAAATTATACACAACAGTCAATTTTTCTGTTTGATACAATTTTTTTGTCTTCGTTTTCCTAATTGTTCTGCAAACTAAAATTAGATTAGAGACGGTTTTGATAAAGGAAACATTTTTTTATTTGGAATCAATAAAGTTGTTGATGCTCACATTAAGAGTGTTCAATGACCTGTTCTAGAACAGTTTCAGACAGAAAAGATCAGACTTATGGTGTTCAATGAGAAATTTTCTGTTCTTTTCTGATCTTTTTTGTGTTCAATGAGCTGTTCTAGAACAGTTTAGCACAGCATTTTCTGCACCTCCTTTTGAGCAAGTGCAAGTTTGGTGAAAACTGTCAATAGCAGGTGTTGACTTTTTACTCGTAGTGTTTTAAGCGAATTGTAGTTTTAATTTATTGTGAAAAATTCCCAAAAATTTTATAAAATCAGGAAAATAACACCTAGCCTTGTGCTGAAAAAAAAAAATCACTTATTCGTGACGAAAATACGCTAAATTAAATTGATATCAGAAAAAGGAAAATTGGTGGTTGTTTTTTTTCGTTTTTGTTGTTGCTTATTTTGACAAGTTTGCTTCTTCTAACTTGCCTGACGTTTTTCACTGCTTCTGTGCTGTGCTGTTCTGATCTAAAAAAAAAAGCCATTGAACACATCTATTATATTCATATTTATATTAGAGACCGTTTTTTTTAGAAACTTTTTTTTTATTGAATCAATAAAGTTGTTGATGCTCACAATATATTCATAAAGTATTTCTGACCGTAGATTAATGTAGGTAACGTAGAAATAGTTAAAAAAAAAATTGTTACACACGGCATTTGAGAAACGAGTTTCTCCATCATTTCTTTGTACTACATCGGAAGTTGTCTCAAAATAATTCCGTTCGATCGGGTTATAAGAACCATACCTATAGTTTTCACCTGAAGGTTCTGTACACACTAATCAGTGTAGTCTTAAAAGGTAAAAAACACATGTTTTCAAATTATACTTAATCAAAATTAATTAATAATACTACAAACAAATAACTCAAAATAGATTTTGTTTGCTAGTTGTTTCTATAAATAATATTGTGATAATTTAAATGCGCTGCTTTCTCTTATAAAAAAGCCAAAGTATTCATCGTTTTGTAAACGTTTTCTATATTTTTCATTATGTGATTAGAGCAATAATTTGTGCTACACATACAAACTTATTTTTATTCAAAAAATATAATTTTGTTTGCGTGCGTATCCTTGCAGTTTTAAGGCTTGGAGTAGGTAATTTATATGTAGTAAGCGTTGACCGATAAGATCAGATTGTTCTGTAAGACAATTTTTTCTTAAAATTTTTGAAGTGCTTGAGCTTATGAATTCCATACCTAATAGACAGGCGAAGAATAAAAGATAAGTAAAAGTTTTAGTGTTACAAGTTCGATTGTACTTGGAAGAGAAAATGTTTATATCTCTTTTTGAAGCTATATACTTTCATATAATATTTTTCATGTAAATAAAGAAAAGTGAGATAGAGTGAGATAATCACCCTTATTACGAATTTCGTTTTAATAAAACGCCAATAACATGACTTATCTCTAGGTGCCACAATGGCCGCGTTCCTGGCACCTATCTTCGAAAATCTTGACTTAAGATTCTGTCATTTTTCCCTTGTAAAAAGTTTCAGATTTTCAGATGACAATTCAGGTGACATTTAGGGTGGTATTCACCAAACAAAATTAAGAGCGCTCTTAACTGCGTGAACACAATTCTGCAGAGACGCAGCCGCAAGAGATGTCAAAACATTAAATACAAGCGAATACAACAACAACGCAAGACGGAGCTGGACAAGTTAACTTGATTTTAACTCTTGCGGCTCCGGCTCCGTATGCGTATGCGTATGCATTGTGTTCACGCAGTAAAGCTAAGAGGCTCTTAGGCTGTGTGTGATTTGGGTTAAAATTTCTCACCTTGGATAAATTTTGACATTTGTTTTGCGGTGGATTGAGATGCTTAATTTTTGCTGTGTGAATTGGGTTAAAAGGGATTTTTTGAAACACTATTTTCTCTAAAATTCCTTTATAGTTAAAGAAATCTCCCTGTTAAAATTCCTTTTTATCGTTTAATTTAATTTAGTTTTTATTTAAAATAAAGCAACTTTAAAAATGTAAATTTGATATTACGTTCCAAAAAGTGTCAAAATCTCCATTTTGCTTAATTTCTCTCGTTCTTGTACTACTATTTTCATATGTTGAAACAATAGTCCCGCATTTTTTCCAAATATTTCCCATCACGGACAGTTTGATGATGGGTGTATGAACATTTGTTCTTACAGCACTGAGAACAACTTCAGGCAAAAAAAAAAATCATCGATTTGAGATTTGTTTACAAAATGAATAACCATTTGAATAAATGTTTTACAATAATTCTATTTATTTAAATTCGTGAAGTATGTTTGAAAATATAATTTTGCATAGTTACAATCATATTTGCATCTTTTGATAGTTACAATCATGTTTGCATTTTTTGATGTGTAAACATGTTGTCCAGCTCATTCGGATTTAATGAATTTTAGTTTTTTTTTCGAGAGACCCTAAAAAACAACAATTTTATTTCTACAATTATGTACATACATAAATGATTTTTGATAAAAAAAGGTCAAACTTACATTTATTGTAAGTTTTTCACGTTATTCTTCCTTGGTGTCCAATTTTTCGTGTGCCGTCCATACTGCTGACAACTACTTCCTGCTTTGTTTACCGATTGTTCGACAAAAAAAATTTGTGAATGCAACAAGAACTAGACACAGCTCTCTATCTTCACAAACGTCAAATTTTAACCCATTTTAAATGGGTTAAAATTTTATTCCCTCTTATTCACCACGCTAGTGTCATATTTTAATCCATTTAACCCAATTTTAACCCAATTCACACACAGCCTTAGTTTTAAATTTGGATGTGCTATTCACCAAGCAATAATAGGGTCTAGTCTAAGCTAATTCGAATATTCGAAAAATAAGGGTGTTGAGCCTGTGAACGCACACTTTTCGAACTACTTCGAAAATTTCAGTGTCAATTGCTTAGATGAATAAAGAACAAGATGGAAAACCACACTAACACATTGATACCACCCCACAAGCTGCTGCACGCACTCATTCACAAAATTTCACTAGCACCACCTTATATTCGGATCTCAACACTGGGCTTACACAAAATTTCACTAACACCACTTTATATTCGGATCCACACACAGGGCTTACACAAAATTGTACCGTAGTATTGGTATTCTCGTCTGGGAACCGGTTTTTGTTTTTTTTTTTTTTACTTTTAGTCACCTTAAGGCTACGTCTGGCAGAATTTTTGGATTTAAAACTTTTTTTTGGGTTTTGTAAATAAAATTTATTTGTGATTATATACTTTTTAAAGTATTTGGAAATCAAAATTTAAGCATCAAAATATTAAAACATTTTCTTTTTTGTTAAACATTTCTCTGAGTAGTCTCCTCCCTTCTATTTCTTCTTTTTTTAAAAACGTTTCTTAAGAGAAATAGACAGAAAAGTATGACTGTTAAAAAAATATATACTAAAGCAAAACAGTAACCAATAAATATGAATTCATTTTGCATTTGTTTGATGAAAGAGATTCCAACTTAAGCTTTCGATTCTCTTCTTGAAGCTGAGTTGAAAATTTAAGCAGTTAATTAATTGAATTAAAAAAAAAAATCAAAAGTAAAAGAATTGAAAGCGGATATCAAACTATGTAGACATTTTTTTAAAAACTTATCTCAATCAAAATATTGAAATGCAGAAATCTTTTAGATATTATGGAGAGCTCAGAAAGCCTTCACTCATCTCTGTAGCACAATTACTTACAAAGCACCAACACTTTAAGTTTTAATTTTTTTTTGTGTTAAGAAAAATTGAAAACTTAAAGTGTTGGATCTTTGTTAATAATTGTGCTACAGAGATGAATGATGACTTTCTGAGCTCAACACAACGTGGACAAAAATTCCACATTTAAAGATTTTGATTGAGACAAGTTTTTAAAAAAATTTCTACCGAGCTTTTAGTAAAAACAAAAAATCAAAGCTTAAAGTGTTGGCGCTTTGTAAGTAATTGTGCTACAGAGATGAATGAAGGCTTTCTGAGCTCTCCATAATATCTACAAGATTGCTGCATTTCAATATTTTGAATGAGATAAGTTTTTCAAAAAATGTCTACATAGTTTGATATTTAGGTTTTGGTATTAAAAAAAAGTTAAGACAAATAACCGAGCTGAGGGAGCGAATCAGAATATAATAAGTCCCAATAGAATCAGTATCGTTGCATGTTTATGAGTTTTCACATCTTGCCCAGCTTTACAAAAAAAAAATTGAGTTTTTAAAAAACTATAACTTTGGTGTTGTTCAAACCCTGCCCTTAAGAATTTTTCAGTAGTATGGTGAAAATTAAATTTCAGGTTATGTTTCAAGGTGGTTTCAAGTTGCCAAGCAAAAAAAAAATAAATTCACCACGCATATACTTCCACAACTTTTTCGCGCCTTTTTTCTGCAGCTCACACGTATTCGCAGATGGAGGCTGCGATTACAAAAACAACAATGTAAACAAATGGAAGTTGCGGGGAAGGAGACGTAATGGTTTTCCATCTTGTTCTTTATTCATCTAAGGTCAATTGTCAAAATCAGCTGTTAAGCAAACCAAAAACAGAAAAAATTTTCGGAAATTTAAGAAAAGGTAGTGTTATTACACAATGAAATCCAGTTTCATGAAACTAGTTTCACATTTCTCTTTTTCTTTCATTCGGTGTTTTTATTTTTGGGGAAAAATAGTTATCCGGTAATGCCTGGTTGCTTCAAAACCTCTTTTATTGGCGATTGAAAAACAAAAAAGTCATTATTATTAGTATTATTACTTATTATTGAACCCAAATAGAACAGAATAAACAAAAACACGAACAAGGACAAAGAGAAGCGTCAAAGCTGTTTCACGAAACCATAACCCATGCGACACAGGGTAGCTCATTGTCCATCTCTCTTTTTCGAACTTTCGTTCTCTTTTGCACTCATTTGTGAGTGAATATGATTTAATTTTTTTTTTTTTTTTATTAAAATTGATTGAAGTGAATTTAATTTTCATACTACCTTACACAAATACTTGGAAATCGAATTCCTTAATTTTAAACTGGGAAAATCTGTATGTTTTCCAATTACTTTTGCCAAAAACTATGTAGAACCGAAAGGTGAATCACACTACCATTTTATATCTGACACAGAGCTTAAATTGCATTCATGAACTGACAGTTTGAACTTCGAAGATTCGAGACTGCTGTGAATGTGAGCAGTGAATCTCATAGAAAAAAAATTAAGAATGCTTCAACTCCGAAAGAGTGTACAAGAAAATGCCAACGTCTTGGAACTGCCTGATCGTCTGTAATCTTTTACAACTTCTGAATTTTTGAAGTTTGATTCAGATCATATTTTAGGCTGAATAAGGAAGCTTTTATTTTTGTGCTAGGCAAATTAGAGAGAGAATTCAAAAATACAAGCACTTCTTCAATTCCTGCTATAAGGCGTGTTTTTTTTTAACCTAGTATATAGTACAGCATTCGAGTTAAAAAAAAAAAACGATCCGTCCACAGTATTTTCAGTACTATTTTCAGCAACAAGATGGAGCTCAACGTCAAAGCTTGCTGCTACTTTTCAAAGCTCTCTGTGAAATTCAAGATGAAACAAAATCAAATTCATACTAGGTTTGTTTCGTTAATTGTTCTATCAAATGAATAACGATACCAAGCCAGGTATGAATTTGTATTTTTTTCTTATTTTCCATACATCAGATTCTCTCTTACAGCTCTTTTTTTGCTATTTTTGGAGGCATCGTCCAGCAGTGAAGAAAGCTCTATGTCAAAGTCAGCTGTTTTGTTGAAAAAAACTTTCGGGTATGTTCGGGGAGTATGTAAAAAGATATTAAAAACTAATCTTTGATGAGATTTTCCATTGGCAAACAGAATCAATTTATTTTTTATCCAAACCTGTGGTAAAGCAATTTTACACTATTGACCAGTCTTTTCGATAGGTTTAGAAAGAAAATAAGTTGATTCTATTTACAAAACCGTGAAATTGAACTACATATAATATTCCGCACAAATAAACACAACCCAAATTAAATTAAGTTGAAACACGTACTAGCAAGACTTGAATTTCTATTGAAGAATGTTTAATTTTCATACATATATTTTTCTCTTTTGACCATTTTTTACTGCTTTGTTTGTTTGTTTGATTTGTTTTTTTCTTGCTATATTTTTTAGTCAAATAATTCCATGAGAAAAGCTATTAGCTTCAGCAAAAAAGAACTAGTGCAAAATCCTGTATTATATACACCACCAGGTAAGAAACAGAAGAAAATTCAATATGAATATAGTTTTTATTTCTTTAATTTTTAATCGAGAGAAAAAATTTCTTTGCGAATACCACATTTTTTTTGAACACGTCCTTTCGAAAAAGCTTTGATGAACTGAAATCATTGGTGGCGCCATCTTATTTTCAAAGCTGGAAACTATCAATCCACAGCAATGCCATCCCTGTTTTCACTGTGGAAAATTACGACAGTAAAATGATTTGTTGTTGTTCCCCAAGGGAAATTTTTACTGTACTATATACTAGCATAAAAAAAAAACACGCCTATAGTTAAACTGGCTTGTGCTTTAGGACTTATTCCCAGTGGGAGTTATCATAAACTATGTTCTACTACAAGTAGTGTATTAATGCAAAAGGCGTTTCACTATACGCCTGGAAAATGATTGAGCTCCAGACGCGAGGATTTGTGTTAAATACAAATTCAAATCCAGCCTTTACTTTGTTCTTATTTTGAAAGTTATTTTTATAAATAAAAAGATTAATATAATTTTCAACAGTTAAAAACACTTATTTTATTTCCTCAAATGCACATTTCAGAAGCAATGCTTCCATCGTCAGTGAGATTTATAAATTAAATTAAATTAAATTATTTGTCAAAAAACTAACAAAAACAAAAATGTTTCTAAACAAAGTTACAGTTGAGTTGAGTTGAATCTATTGAAAATTTTTTTGAATATTGAATCTTTGATTGGTCCATTATCATTATTCATAAGATTATTTTTGTTTTTAAATATGTAAAAAGATTCAAAAGCATCTAATTCATAATTGCTATTTACATTTCTTATTAATTTTAAATTTTGCAAACTAAAACTATGACTATTTTCTAACATATGTTCTGCAACACTAGACTTTTCTTTTTCATTATATTTAAGATGTGCAAAATGCTCTTTAAATCTTTTTAGAATAGGTCTTCTTGTCTGTCCTATATATTCTTTTGCACAATCATTACATCCGATAGAATAAATTCCTGATTTATTTATTTTACTAAAATATCAATTGTGGCACCTAAAGTTAACTCATGTTACTGGCATTCTACAAAAACGCCTACTTTAATAAAAGCGAATAAACCGATCTTTTGCTCGACAGAATTTCTTAAAATAAAAATTATACGATTTGTATGAAATAGGATAACTTTCCACTCGGAAGCGACGGAACCCTCCATAGGGCCGAATACATTATTTATGCCTATAAGATTTTTCTCGCAAAACTATTTCGATTTATAAAGTACTTTCTCCATTAAATAAATAAAATTAAATGAGTTGGCACTACAGAGTTCTGCTTGTCCAAAAAGTTATGCTTGTTGTTCGACAAAAAATAACATGAATGGCATTCAACTTTACGAACGTTCGATAACCACAGTAGGGTCAGATCACACTCCGAAAATCATTTGCGAAAAAATTTAAGTTGAATCACAGGGTGTGAGTTCGTCAACCGTAATACCGATTTCTCACACTCACATGTTTTTTGTTCGACTCGACTCGCCAATCCCAATAGGGGTATGAATGGTAAAGCAACGGTCACACACGGTTGGTTGCCAGCGGCGAGTCGAGTAACTGCTACTGCCAGCCGCTGATCAGCTTTGTGTGACCACGAAATTCACCACACTCGCTGGCAGCCGGCAAGTAATTAGCAGCGACTGGCAATATAAAAAAATACTGATACACATTTTATTTTTTTATTTAGTAAATTGTTCATTCGAGATTTGTGCGAAATGTCATAGAAAATTTTAAAAATTAGCAATAAAGTTCAAAATTTTTTTTTATGGTTTTCAGCAGCTATTTGCTGAGAGAAGCTGACGATTAGAAAGCCGATAGTGTGACCGGGTTGCCAGCCGCTGCCTGCTTCTGCTACTGCCAGCCGCTGGCAGCCGTGTGTGAGCCCGTAAGAGCAATGAGAAACAGATAGAGGGCTGAACTTATGTTTTTATGAAAACAAAAATTATGGCTTTTTTCCGCAATTGTAAGTGAATTTGTTCAGCTATAAAAAAAAAACACTTTTGTTGCATTGCAAATTTCATTTGGGATTATTTTTGCTTAGCATTAGACTTGCTGGGCAAAGCTTGAGTTAAGGAATTCATCCATATATTTTTGCTGATCGAAACATTTACTTGTGTCTACACATTGCTTGAATTTTTTAACTTTTAAATGTTGTTTTTTTTTTTTTACTATTCCAGCTAAGAAAGAATTGATATTTCCTTAAAAGTATATGTAAATTCCAAATATGTTTATTAAATTAATCGAGTAAAATAAAAAAAATGTAATCTCAAGATAATGGTGTTTCCATTTTTCAAAAAAGAGAGTGTTTGCAGAAAATGCCTTGTAAACATAGAGTTTCTATATTTTTTACAACTTCGAAGCGAGCTGAAATTTCTTGTCAAACGTAGTGCAAAAACCTCAGCTGCATACAGATGTGAAATTAACTAGCACCCGTATTTATTAGATTTCCCTAAATAGCTCTGAACAGATGAAGAGTTATGTACTGAATAGGACTCTTTTCTACGTTGAATAAATTCTTATTTATAAACCATTATAGTTATGATGTCTATATCTTACCTATCTATAATCTATAATATAATCTTTAATATTGAGCGGTAATATCCAGGTGTACTTCACTATCGAAAACAAACCGGTCTCTGAAAGCCATCTATGTGTCCGCCGGCATACTAACACTCCCTTGTCATTCCATAATAGCGATGACAAAAACCTATTCAGTCGCTATACTACCAAAATCGGCGTTCAGCATATTGTAACGCGAACCCAACATTTAATACCAATTTCCTAATCGAAAACGTTCAACCGAAAACACAAGCGGCAACACTAGTGTAAGTGTAGAAATATACCAGAAGGAAAAAAATGTTTGACAGGAGTGGAGAGTGGAGACCATGTGCAAATTACTGGAGAGTTCTAGATGAAATGTCATTCGATATAAATAGGCCGCCCGAGGCAACCAGATGTCAGTTTTGATTATAGAGCGATAAAGTTAAGAGTGAATTGTTGTTTACAAGTGATAGTCCAAAAGTCGAGTTGAGATCGAATAAAGTATAGATACTGAAGAAAAGTGGTAGAAATAAATTGAAAAGTGAAGTTTTATTTTGCGAACTAAGCGCAAGTTACATTGGTGTCAGAAATGTAAATAAAACTTATTTGACTAGTAAAGTGTAAGAAAAAAAAAATTTAAATACAGTGAAAATGGGTAAGTTGTTGGAAGAGCTCAACTGCATTGAGCTTAAGAGTGAGTTAGGTAAGCGAAATCTTTCTAGAGCGGGATCGAAAAATGAGCTCGTCCTAAGCTTGCGCAAATATTTAGAACAGCAAGGGGAAGACGTAAAGACTTTTGTTTTTGAAACAGAAGTGGAGGAAGAGGAAGTAAGTAAAAGTGTAGATTTTTCTATTATGATGAAACTTTTGTTAGAACAGCGAAACGAGCAAAAGAAGGAACAGCAGAATGTTCTGGAACAACTTGTAGCACAACGGAACGAACAAAAGAAGGAACAGCAAAATGTTCTGAGGTGTTTCTGATATCAAGGGGACTGATAAACCCTCTATTGAATATTTTAAGCCTGAATCTAGCTAAGGCAGGACATTCACATAAAATGTGTTCAGCTGTTTCTATGTCTTCAAGACAGAGACGACAGGTGTCATCTTGGCTGATGCCCATGTTTTTAAGATGATACTTGAGAGAGCAGTGTCCAGTGAAGAAGTCCGTAAGTAGTTTTGCGTCACGTTTGCTCATGTCAAGAATTTCTTTCATACGTTTGTGGGATAAGTCAATGAATAGTTTTGACTGACGATGGCCATTTGAGTTGTTTCAGGTGCTGATCATGTTCTGTCGTTCCCAGGTAGTTAATTCGTTTTTAAGGCCACAGTAGGGTTCAGGGCCTTTGAATTGGGACTGAGAGCCAAGTCTAGCAAGGCGGTCAGCCTCTTCGTTACCCGGTACGCCTTCATGACCAGGCACTCATGAAAGAGTTATTTTATTGTGAGTAGCTAATTGAAATATACATGTCAGGCAGTTCCAAACTAGTTTGGACTCGATTTTTGTTGAGGACAGAGCCTTTAGTGCTGCCTGACTGTCAGAGCAGATTAGGATGCTTGATCTTCGGAGGTTTCTTCTAATGCATTCCCTAATACAGAATTCTATAGCCATTACCTCTGCCTGAAAGATAGTAGTTGTGTTACCTAGGGATATAGATCATTTAAAGTTGGGACCGTTTGTTTTTGAACCGTCAGTATACCAGATGTATTGGAAGTTATTTGTAAGAACTACAGGGTTCTTCCATGCTGAGCGGTTTGGGAAGATTACTTCAAAGCGGTGGTGTAACAGTATGCGTTTAGGCATAAAGTCCGAGGAGTGGGCTGCAGGCGATTCCAGTATTGGGAGCACCTGCAGAATACTCATATGTCCTTGTAAGTTTTCCTTTCTCGAGTAGTTAGTGAGATGAAGCTTTAGTCCGCTTAGTGCAGCAGTCTTCTTTACTCTTTGATGTAGCGGAGGAAAATTTAATAAACTTTCTAACGCTAAAGTTGGGCAGGTGCGCATTGCACTTGTGATACCTACACAGGTTAGTCTTTGTAACTTTTGCAAAGATTTGCGGGCATAAACTTGTTCTGTTTTTTGCCACCAGATCAACGAAGCATAGGTTATGATGGGTGTGATAATAGTGAGGTATGTCCAGTAAATCATTTTTGGCCTAAGTCCCCACTTTTTACCAAAGAGTCTAGAACAGGCCCAGAAAGCATTTGTAGCTTTTGCTATGGTTTTCTCTAGATGTGGTTTCCAATTGAGTTTATTATCCAGGGTTACTCCTAGATATTTGACCTCTTTGGAAAAATTAATTTGAACACTATTTAGGGATAGTGTTTGGGGATCGATTTTACGTCTTCTGGTGAATAAAATGATGACTGTTGTGGTGGGGTTCACCTTAAGCCCTTCTTTATTGCAACTGTCACTAACCTTGTTCAGGGCACTTTGCATACGGTTTGTGACCTGTGCTTCTTGATTGCCTTGAATAGAGATGACTAGGTCATCAGCGTAGCCTTGTGTATCAAGGCCCATCTTATTGAGGTCGTCCAAGAGCTGATCTATTACAATTGACCAGAGTAGGGGAGATAAAACACCCCCTTGGGGACAGCCTTTAACAGCATTAACTGTTATTGATGTTTGACCTAGTGTGGTGGAGGTGATTCTGCCACTTAACATAGAGTCAATCCATTTAATGGTTGGTGTGTCAATTCCTTTGACAGTTGCAGTTGTTTGAATTGACAAGTACGTAGTATTATCAATGGCGCCAGAAATACCAAGAAAAGAGCAGAGTATGATGTCTTTCTTAGCAAACGCATTCTCAATTTTGCTGACCTGTTGATGGAGAGCTGTAACTGTGGATTTACCAGTTTGGTAAGCGAATTGGTTAGCATTGAGAGGATTTGCTATTAAGGCTGTACTGCGAATGTGTAAATCAATTACTTTTTCCATGACCTTTAGAAAGAAGGATGTGAGACTGATTGGTCTGAAGGATTTTGGGTCTAAGTTTGATCTATTGCCAGCTTTTGGTATGAATACTACTCTCACCTTTCTCCAAGTTTGAGGGATGTAGCTTAATTCAAAACTGGATCTATAGATAAGTATGAGTGAGCAGATTATGGTATCAATTCCATACTGCAAGAGAGCAGGAAAGATACCATCTTCTCCGGGCGCCTTGAAAGGCTGTTGGGAGGATATTGCCTATTTGATGGAGTCTTCGTTAAAAATTTTTCTTGCTAGACTTCTTGTTATACTATTAGGTGTAATGTAACTCACATTTGTGGTTAGAGATTGATCAGTGGTATGTATACAGTCAGGAAAATGAGTGGCCAAAAGTAGGCTCAGAGTTTCACTATAACTTTGGGTAAAACTACCATCCGATTTTTTTAAGAGACCAATACCGTTGTTATGATCTTTAGCTAAGGCTTTTTGAACTCTAATTGAAGAAGGCAAGTTATCAATACTTCCACAGAAGTTTTTCCAGGTAAGTCGTTTTTGCCTTCTTATCATCGAGTTGTAAGTCGTTAGAGTTGTTCGATATTCGCTCCACGAATTGGTTCGTTTAGCTTTGTTGAACATCTTTCGAAGCTTTCTTTTTAACTTCTCCAACTCACTGTTCCACCAGGGAACATCGCGATTTGAGTTGGTCTGTCTAATGTGACAGCTGGACTCGTATGCGCTTGTGATTTGTGAGCTTAAGCGTGTTGCATCCCTTTCAAGTTGATAAGGAGAGTCAATGTTTGGATAGGATGGTTCAAATTCACAACGAAGTGTCTCTGTGTAGAGATTCCAGTCCGTGTGTCTTGGTACCCTATTGTTTTCTAGATTGTTGTGATTCGGCCTTGACAGGTCAAATCTGATGTGCCGGTGGTCCGAGAATGATATCTATTTCGAGACATGCCAATTGAGAATGTTGTTGGCTATGGCAAAACTTGCCACTGTCATATCCAACACTTCTTTCCTAACGGAGGTGACAAAAGTAGGTTCATTTCCCTTGTTTAGAATATCTAAGTTTGAATGCATAGAAAATCTAGAAGTGACTCACCTCTTTTGTTGATGTCTTTGCTACCCCATATGGTGTGATGGGAGTTGGCATCACATCCAAGTAGTAGCTATCTTCCCCTTGCGTTGCAGTAGCCAACAATTTTTTTTTACCTCTTCAGGTGGTGCGGAGGTAGTCACCCCTATTATGAAAGGCGTTACACTTGAGTGATAATAGTCACTTTATTTGTCGAGTCACTTTTTAGGCGTTTAAGTATCGGTATTACGTTCCTTGAACGCCACTTGCTTACGATCCAAACGCCTTCCACATGATCAGCTGATCATGACAGATTTTGATTTGAATAGAAATTGTGGTTTTGTCTTGAAATTTAAATTGTTTTTGAATAACAAACGAAAGTTTATAGTTTTCCTCTGTTAATTGCAGTGAGAAATAGTGGAGTAGCGAGGACAACGAAGGGCAGAGGATTTTAGAAACAAAAAAAAGATAATCTGATAAGAGGAAGAAGAATCCTTTACAACCACAACTACAGTGACTTCCATTTGCTTTTTATTGAACAGAATCTGTTTAATCCTGTTTATCTTAAAATTTTGCATCGAACCAAACCCTTAAAAATATACACACATGAAAAATACGGCATGAAAAGATTTCGTTTCTCAATTATTTTAACTTTTGCCATTCTTTTTCAGTTCTAACCGCTAATTGCTATTCGTTCTTTTTTTTTGTCCTCCGTTTAAGAGACACCCCGTCAAAAATTTGTTGCATGTTGAGGATTTTGCTCCATCGATATGCTCATGATTTGCTTTTTTCACCCTAAATTCAGTCAAATAAAAGTTATTTAAGAAAAAAGAAGAAACCAACCACAACTTACATTTTTATTCAAGTAAAACAATCTTGGCGTTTGCAAATTTATAGTCGCCAAAAAATAGCGTTTTACTAGTCGTTTAACTGAAATAAAACGACAGCTGCAATACCGAAGAATGACAGGGTGTCGTTCAAAAAAATTACATTCCACTGAACGCTAAATGTCAAATGGCGTAACGCTAGGTTAAACGACTACATAGTGACTTTCATAATACCGATTTCCTTAAATGAAAGTTGTCGTTCAAGCAAAACGCCTACCATAATAAGGGTGATTATCTCCCGGGTAGTAGGCTGAAGCTATTACAATGTTTTGTAAGCCTCTTGCCGTGGGGATCTCAGCTAGTACCGCAACGAGATCATTTGTGATGAATTCTGGAATGGGAAGAAAGTTAGTTCTTTTATGGATAAGAAGCGCAGCCCGTGGTTGGAGTTGCGTGTTGTCGTATATTAACTTACACGATTGTGTTGGAAGGCCTTTTATTTGGCCTCTTACCACCCATGGTTCCTGGACTAGTAAGCAGTCCAGATCCTGCTTGACAAATTCCCTGCTTGCCGCAGCTGAGGCAGCTTTGGCGTGTATGAGATTTATCTGCAGGAATTTTAGGGTGGTGTAGCTCATTTTGTTTTTGGGGTTGAGGTAAAGTTCGCTGGTGCTTTTAATAGCCTCTGCCGAGCTTTACCTTTGGGCCTGGGGTCCCGTTTTTGAGCCATGAATTTGGCTGTGCTGCTTTTTGCAGCTGGTATTGCATTTTCGCTTTTTGGTGTTGGTTTGGCGACGGTTGTTGAGCAGGGAGGGGGGGGGGGGAGTTATTGTTGCATTGCCAGAGGTACCTTTTGGTGAGGAGGGCCTCAAGGCTGACGCCTTTGGTAAGGTATGTATGGCATTAACAACTGAGGGGGGAGGAACTGGGATTATTGGAGCTGTCAGCCTGTTTTGTAGATCTGACGTTGGTGAAGGCTGTGGAGCACTATTACCTGTCGTCAGAGTCATACAGGCTGTCTTGACAGGGGAGTTAGGTGGGGGTTTGGGGGCACCAGTTCTGTGAGGGACTTTAGGATGGCGGAGTTGAACATCGCCAAACCTTAAGTCTATGATGTCTTTTTTGGTTTTCAGTAGAGCCGCGGATTTGTGGTCCACCGAAAAGGTAAGATTGGAGGCGGCACCTTTGGCTTCTCTTATGACTCTCCATTAAGGAACGGAGAGACCCTCATTCTGGACCTTGATCACAGTGAGAATCTGCTCGTTCGTGTATGTAGGGCCAACGGGGAAATGGCCCACCAGAATTTGGTTTTTGGGAATTTCTTCCTCTTCAACCGCCTTCAGTGAAGCATTCTTCTAAGGCTTTACTTTTGGAATTTTGCCTTTTAGCCAATCAGCCGTGACCTTATTTTTGCAGTTGCAGACAAGCCATCCTGGTCTGAAACTGGTGCCAAAGAATTTGTCTTTTGGCTGCAAATCAAACCAAAGATGGTGTCCTGCAATACTGTCATTTGGTCAGTGTTAAGTAGCGTTTCCGGGAAGTCTGAGGCAAAGATACCTATTTTGTAACTCTCCAGCGCTTGCTTAAAATTTTTTTGCTCTATTTTTTGTTGATTTGGGGGCGGATTCAATGTGGAAGGCACATCAACAGACCTCTGCTTGTGAGCAATGTTGGGTTTTGCCATTTTGGCATGTTTTGTGTCCCTAGGGAAGGATTCAGAGCGATTCCTTTTTTCTCCCTTTGGAACAGCCGTTCTGGCTCTTTCCCTGGCTTCGACTTCGTTAAGGCCGCTAGCCAGAAGGAATTTAAAGCGTTTGCGAGCAGCTCCACAAAGCTTGACGCGCGCTTTTTGGGTGGTTTTGATCGTTTGATCAGTGTGTCTTGAACGGGCAGCCTCGTTAAGAAGTTTCGCCTCCTCCAAAGAACCAATAGGTGGAAGGTCGTCAAGACCTGTCTCCATTGGTGTGGATGCACTTAGAGCAGCATCACTCTCTTTAAGATTTACATTAAATATATCAATTTTGTACCCACGAGTATTAGGGAAAGGAGGTCACCATTGGCAGAGCCCTATGCCAACGTAAAGGACTTATAATTTAAACTGGATTTGAATAGGTATCCAAAGTTCGCAACTAGCGACTAAGAACTCCTTAGCCATTCAGCCTTCGGCGTCGCTGTTCAACCACTGGCTTGTGGATTGTTTATCGACCTTTACTGGTCTAGATCCGTTATGTTCGGTTATTGCGTAAGCAAGTTGCAGTGGCACCTCGAGCAGGATGTTATTTGCTAACGCATAACGGTCTTGAAAAGGGAGAGGCTAGAGTTTCATGGAATACCAGACTCTTATTGCGCTTCACCTGTTCCTGGGTCTTATGTCCCTGGCCACCTCTGGAACAACTTGAAGCACAAAGAAACGAACAAAAGAAGCTGGTTGCAGAACAAAAGAAGGAACAACAGAATATTCTCGAAAGACTTGAGGCACAATAGAATGTTTGGAAGGTCAGAAAAAACATTCTTGAAGGCAAATTGGGTAACATTGAGAAAAATGTATGTGCCATAGACGAACGCATTGAAAGTGTTGAAAAACAGCTTTCTGTTGTAGAGAATCGTTCGGAAAGCCGATGCGATAAGCAGTTCTCTGTTCTGACCAAGGAATTAGACCAGATCCGCAAAATCAAAATTCGAGAATCTGCTGGAGAATTTGCAAAGAAAAAAGGAAATGAAACCGCCGACATTTGATGGACAGTCTTCTTGGCCAGTTTACAAGAGACAATTTGAGGCAGCCGCGACAACAAATGGCTTGAATGGCGAAGACAAGTACATAGCACTGACTCTTGCCCTTAGGGGATAAGCAGCTGAACCTATTCGTGGCAGCTATAGATAAACGCTTTGGCGAGAGCCACTTAAAAGAAGTCTTCCGAGTCCAACTCAATAAAAGAGTCCAGAAAAGAGGTGAAAGTCTACAGCAGCTCCAAGCAGACGTCCAAAGACTGGTTCACCTTGCATACCCGGATGCTGTAGAAGAAATCATCAACCAACTTGATGTTGAGTCCTTCGTTCGTGCCATTTCCGATATACATCTCCAGAAGTCTGTGCGAACTGCTAGAACACGTACTCTTTCTGAAACTTTAGCATTCGCATTGACAATTGAAGCAGCAGAACAAGCTTCTCATGGAGTACATCGACTTAGAGAAGCCATAGTCGAAGAGTGCTCGTGCCAAAGAGCTGAAATACAAAAGAACCAGCGGAGTGGACTAGCAAGATGTTGGAACTGCAACAAGACCGGGCACTAACAGCGTCAATGCCGGTTTACCTAAGTGGGCACTACAGTTCGGGGTGAACCTGGGCCTCAACCAACATCCTTATATCACGACTTCGATTTCGGGCGAGCTCTCTCCAGTTTCGCACTCCAAGTCGGTTGAGGTATTCATCCACTTGATTGCGCCACCTTAGACGAGGTCTTCCCCTTCCGCGATTTCCCTGCAATGTTTCGAACACCCGACGAGCCGGAGCGTTTGGGTCCATCCGCTCAACATCGCCCAACCATCGTAGCCTCGCGATGCGTATTCTTCTGGTTATGCCCATGTCGCGGTACAGCTCATAAAGCTCGTTGTTGTATATTCTTCTCCACACATTGTCTTCGCATACGGGACCAAAGATCATTCGGAGAATTTTTCTTTCGAAACGAACAAGAGTTTCCTCATCCACTTTCGATAAGGTCCGCGCCGCAAAGCAGGACTGGGATAATTAAGAACAATGCCGACTACCAACAGATAAAGCCGCTTGGTGGAAGCAAGAGATCCAACCCAGAGCAAGGTAACAACAACACCAGCGCTGCTTATCAATCCGTTTCCCATCAGGAAAATGAGTAAGAACCAACTTCGAGGGGCAGAGGCTGGTTTCTTATACCGATGGCCCCAGAACCACCATCCAGGTCTCACAGACCAAACGAGACAACAAAAGTCTGACTGTGGAGACTACTATTGACGGGAACAAACATGCGGCAACCATCGACACCGGCGCCACCTGGTAAAGATGACGTGGCTTTATAACACCAATAGCTACCGTCTAAGAACCGCAACTGGAGAAGCAGCAAGAGTATATGGAGAAGTGCGTCTTAAGATCCGACTGGCCGATCTAGTGTTTACTCATCAATTCCTGGTGGCAGATATATGTGACGAGTGCATCATTGGAATCGACTTTATGAAACAGCACGGAGTTATTTCAGACATCGGTAATCAAGTTTTGAAGTACCAAAATAAGGAACTTCCAATGACTTATTCGAACGAAATTATGTCTACACTGAGAACTGTCATCACGGAAGATCTGATTTTGCCTCCTTCTTCGTTTGGACAAAACTGGAAGGTGAGTTTGGAAGCCTTCGATACCTCATAGTAGAGCCAGACCCAGAGTGTTCCTCCAAAAGCGTCATCATTGGGAAAACACTGGTAGCACCGAAAAACAAAATGGTCCCCGTACGATTACTAAACACCAGACCGTACAATGTAAGGTTGAAGAAAGGAGAAGTCGTTGGACGTTGCGAATCGGTTGCAGCAATTACGAAGATCACTGATGAAGCCCCGAGAAAAACTATAACTCCGGAGGAGCTCAAAACCATCGAAGCTAGAATATTGAATTCATCCAACCTTGATCACCAACAAACAAGGATGGCTGAAATTCTCCTACAAGAAAAAGGGGCAATATGGTAGGACACAGTTGGTGCAGCATCGCATCAACACAGGAGATGCAAGACCGATTCGTCAACCTGTAAGACGCCTTCCACTGACCAAACAAAGTGAGGTTGAGGAAGTGATAACAACAATGAAGAAGGACGGTCTAATCGAAAACACCAAAAGTCCTTGGGCGTCACCAGTGGTTCTAGTGAAAAAGAAAGACGGAAGCACTCGTTTTTGTGTGGACTACCGAAAGCTGAATGATGTGACTAAGAAGGACAGCTATCCCCTGCCCAGAATCAGTGATATCCTGGATGCCATGGAGGGAGCCCAGTGGTTCTCGACGCTGGATTTGAAGAGTGGATATTGGCAAGTTGATATCCACCCTGATGATCGGGAAAAGACGGCGTTTTCTACAGGTAATGGGCACTGGCAGTTCAAAGTTATGCCGTTTTGGCTATGCAGCGCTCCGGCAACATTAGAGCGTTTGATGGAGTGCGTTCTTCAAGGACTGACGTGGAAAGCTTGCCTATTCTACTTGGACGATGTCATTGTTTACGGGAAAACATTTGACCAACATTGCAAGAACCTAAGAGCCGTGTTTCAGAGACTTCGAGAGGCTAACCTTAAACTGAATCCGGACAAATGTGCACTTTTCAAAACCGAAGTTAAGTATTTGGGACACATCATCTCTTCCCAAGGAGTGAAGACTGATCCTGAACTTGACTCCGTCAAAAATTGGCCAACACCACAGGACAAACATCAACTCCGAAGCTTTCTTGGTCTTGCCACATATTACCAACGTTTTGTTAAGAACTTTGCTGGAGTTGCAAAGAGTTTGCATCAGCTCACCGAAAAAGGGAAGCAGTTTAAATGGTCAGGTGAGTGTGAGAAATCTTTTCAGGAACATAAATACCGCCTCTGTAACGCTCCAGTGCTGGCACATCCAACACCTGGCAAAACATTCATCATCGACGCAGATGCAAGCAACGTTGGAATCGGGGCGGTACTATCCCAAGTGCATGATGGCGAAGAGAAAGTGGTGGCATACTACAGCAAGGTCCTCTCGAAACCCGAAAGAAACTACTGCTTGACCAGAAGGGAACTGCTAGCTCTTATCTTGGCAACAAAGCACTTCCATAAGTACATCTATGGACAGAAATTCCTTCTGCGGACAGACCATGGTGCTCTGAACTGGCTGTTGAACTTCAAAAATCCAGAAGGTCAAGTCGCAAGGTGGATAGAAAGACTGCAGACTTATAGTTACCAGATTCAACACCGCAGAGGAAAGTTGCACTCAAACGCCGACGCATTATCCCGAAGACCTTGCAAAGTGGATTGCAAGCATTGTTGGCGGCAAGAATACAAAGAAAATACTACCGCTTAGTGACTGAGAGCTGACCCAATATGCGGATGGAGCAATGAGGAGGTGAGGACTGCTAAACAGGAGGATCCAGATGTCGAACCCTTTCTCGCATGGAAAGAAAATGAAGAGAAACCTGAATGGGGAGACATTTCTGACAGGAGTCCAGTTCTCAAAGCCTATTGGGCACAGTGGGACTCACTATATGTGCAAGAAGGTGTCCTCAGGCGAAGATGGGAATCCGCTGATGGTAAGTCATATGTGATGCAGCTGATCGTACCGCAATCGAAAGTCAGTGAAATTCTTCGGGAGATGCACGACGGACCTTCTGGAGGCCAACTGGGAGTAAACAAAACACTGGAGAAGGTGTGACATCGGTTCTACTGGTTACATGCTTGAGATGACGTGGAGAAGAGGTGCCGAACATGTGACAAGTGTGCTGCCACCAAAGGACCTGGTAGGAAGATTCAAGGTAAGATGCATCAGTACAACGTTAGATCGCCTTTTGAGAGGATTGCAGTAGATGTGGCTGGGCCTTTTCCAGAGACCAACGCTGGAAACAAGTACATTCTGGTTGTAATGGACTATTTTAGCAAGTGGCCTGAGGCGTATGCCATCCCAAATCAAGAGGCCAAAACGTTGGTGTAGTGTAACGATACCCTTATACGTTTTATACCATACCATATTATACCATACATATTGTACCTTCTCACTTTCTCAGCAGTAATAAAGTAGCTGTCAACATGAAAACATCTTGTCTTTTTATATTTTGCGTGGTAACATAACATGGCGACCGTGACAATTGAACTCGCTTTTCGCACACGTTCTACCATCGCAACCGAAAACTTTTCTTAAGATTAGACAGAAATTATGTAAATTGTGAATCAACAAGTTTAAAATGAAAAAAAAAAGTTTAATATACTCCCTATATTAACAATTAAAATCACATGCCCCTTAAATGTCTAAATTACAGTGGTAATTATCTAGTATTGGCAAATCTCTGTAAGCCAAATAAAAAAAAAAAAAAAAGACCACGTCTGAATAAAACCAAAACCAAATCAGTGAAAAATGTTAATTTGAGGCCTCTATAATATTATAATATAAAATATCTCAATATTTTGCGGTAAAGTAAGGTTAAATCTAGTAAAATTTGCTGCGAAGAAAAAAAAGAGAAGAAAAAAAACCCCTATATTTCATGACGTCTTCATCTCACCATTGTCATCACGAGCAACATTTTGATGCCGTAGCATAACAGTTAACAGTTATACACCAGCTCTACAGAAACTACAAAAAAAATAGACGACGTATTCTATTATATAAAATAAAAATACCTACATTTGAATTTTTTTTCTATCAAAATATAAGATTTATGTATTTGCATGAGTGTGAACGTATGTTCATTTTTTCGTATAGTATTTACTTTAAATATACATATTTCTATGAGTTTATTTAATACAAGCTAGCTTTTGTTTGAAAATGCTTTTCCTTTATGGAAACGTGGGATGAAATTTTCGAGATTTTAAGAAGTGGAAAGGACGAGTTTTTAAAATCTTATAAATGTCTCAATAAAACAGAAACGGTTAAATATGAGACAGTTTGACATGTTAAAAGTCTATTGAAGTCAATTGAATTAATTTACTCTACGCTTATAGATAATGAACAAATTCTTGAAAAAGAACAAAAGCTTTTGGGAAGTGAACTATTTGAGTATTGTAGGGACAAACTTTTAAAAATATTGAGTAAATACGAGCTTCCTAATGAATATGCAATCAATTTGGATACACCATTTAAAACTGGGGAAGTGAATAAAGTAAATATTATCGAATTACAGACAGAAAATAAAAAACAAGTGACAATGACTTTAACACAGGTAGAATTTATCAATACGGCGACTAAAATTCTGCCGGAATTCGACGGGAAGCCGTCAAATTTAAAAAGTTTTCTAGATGCCTTAGAAATACTAGATTCTTTTAAGGAAACATATGAACTATTAGCAACAAGGATAATCAAATCAAAATTAAAAGGATCAGCTAGAGATTTAATAACAACAGAAACGACAATAACGGCTATATTAGATAGTCTTAAAAAAGGAATAAAAACCGATTCTCCTGATACAATTTTATCTAAAATGTCAGGCATACAATACAAAACTGCGAATGAGTATGGTAAGGAAATCGAAGAATTATCGAAATCGGAAATATTAAAATCGGCATACATTTCAGAAGGATATTCGATAGAAGTTGCAAACAAAGTAACAACCAAGACTGTGGTTAAGTATTTAATAGACAATTATACCAATCTCGAAGTCAGAACGACTATGAGGTCTAGTGTATTGAACGATGCTACAGAAGCGGAAGCAAAGTTTACTGAAACTTCTAATAAGGTTGCGAAAAGCAATCAGAAATAAGGTATTACCATGCGAATTCAAACAATAGCTATACTCTCCAACATTTCAACTGTCAAAGGTGAAAGTTTAAAGTTTATTTGCTCGTACAAAAAGTTAATTTTTCTCATTAAAGTATCAGTCAACTTCACAAAGTAGCTCTTTTTTGCCTTTTTTATTTATTTATTGGTTCGAAACGACAGCAGGTGTCCCGCAAGGCTGCATTTTAAGCCCAATCATGTTTGCTTTATTTATTCCGATGTTCCTCCAGGAGGAGTATCTTTTACCGACATTCAAGTAAAAGTCTTGCTCTATGCTGATGACTTAGTTTTGCTGGCGGAAAACCCTTTTACCCTTCAGCTGCAAATAAACAGGCTAAAAACATTCTGCGAGAAATGGGGGTTAGTCATTAATACAAGCAAAACTAAGGTGATGATATTTGAGACTCGTCAAAGAAGAAGGCTTCCCGAAGGGAATTGGTTACTAAATAATATTGCTATTGAAGTGGCGCAGGAATTACAGTATCTGGGAGTTTTAATAACACACAACCTTAATTTCACGAAGCATGTTAAGAATAAGAGTAATGAGGCTTAATTGGCTTTGAGCTTAATGTGGCCCAAGTTCTTTGCGAACCAAGAAATTGATCTGATGTCAAAATTTCGTGTGTTTCGTGCGACTGTGAATACATGCATTTGCTATGGTACCCCGGTTTTCGGATATACTTATATAGAGGCGTTCGAAGCACTACAAAGATATTTCTTCAAGCGGTTATAGATTGCCAAATTCAACGCCAAATTATGCCATCTACGTTGAATCTGGATTATCGCCTCTTTACATTGAAAATCTAAAATCAAACACCGACTATTTAACAAGAGTGATGAGAAGAAGTGGAAGAAGTCTTCATAAATCAATCATGGTAAGATTGTTGCAAACGAGGGCTTCACCATTTAAGGATTGGAACGAGTTAGCCCTAGCCCACGGAACTAATCTTCCCCTAAGTGAAACAAACGTTGATGTTTGGACGGGGTTTTTTGCAAATGTCATCGCTAAAATTGATGAAAAAATTTACACCCATCATCTATCTAGAGCAACTGAAACAACATCTAGAAATATATATAAGCACCTCAATCACCACTTACCCTCGGAAGCGAATTATTTTTCTACTGAATTTTCGGCCGAAGCTATAAGCTACATATTCAGAGCTCGTATCGAACTGTTGAGCTGACTTGCCACAAATTTGCGATCCTTGCAACAGAAGAGAGAATGAAGATACAATCCATTTTATTGCGATCTGTCCAATACTGCAGGAAATACGACGATTGTATTTCGAATCAAGTCATCTCACCCTAAATCTACTCTATGAAATACTCAATGGAGCGCTAGGATGGTCTACCCTCTATAAGTACTGCAAACACGCCTTAGCATATCGCAATAGTTATGTTACTTAAACAGCAGTTGCTGCAGTTCAAGCACCAACATTGTTGTTGATATCTTTTGTGTTTCAAATCACTTTAAAATTGAAAACATATTGTAAATATATTTCTGTTTCAAATCCTTTCTATCGTTACTATATGCTTTTTTGAGTTTGTATACACATTAATTTCTTATTTGAAAAAAAAACTTTTTATTTTTATTTACTTTATTTCATTTTTATTCTTTATAACACTAAATGAAATGTCATATCAGGCAGACGGCAGAATAAGCCATGTCATTATTCTTAAGAAAAGAAATATTGTTAATCAAAATTTTTTGTTAATAAAGAAGTTATCTATCTATCTATCTATCTATCTAGTCTCCAAAGGGGCCGTGGTGGAGGTTTAGGTAGATTTGGACGTTACAATAGTCGTGTAAAGTCGCTGTGTTCCGACTACCAATTCGCCAACTGCCAACTGCTGTAGGCTCAGACCTCTTCGCACTAGCTGCAAAGTTGAGGTATGGTAGTGGAAACGACTTGGAACTTCTCTGGAATGGTTGTCGGCTCAATGCCTTATATTAACTAAAACCAGGGAGTATGTTCGATCGAGTTCACGATCACTAATGATATTTATTTCCAAATTCATACCCTATTTATACCAAGTTATTATGCTCCAATTCTGGTTATCGAACAATCGACCAGACTTCGATATCCGATTAAACGCTTCATCATCACATTCTTTTGGGTGAGCGCCAATGACCTATATCATAAACAAATGCTCATACCCAAAGACTATTGCTGTGACATAAACAGCGCGCATGCAGTCAAAGCAATATTCGAGGCACAGCCGAAGGTTGACAACCTGTTAATAGTAATAATAGAGCAATTAATTAAGAGGAAGAAGAAATCAAGACAAGAGTGTGGATTTCTACTTTTCCACGACTCTTTTACAAATACGGGAGTATGAAATGCATAAAGTTTTTTTTTCTTTTATCATATTGGATTGAACATTGTGGCTTTTTCTGGATGTTTACTTTTAGTTAATATTTTGGTATCATTTGTGATATTTACATTAGTTAAAATTTACTTATCTTTTTTTTCATTGTATGTTATGCAGTATTTGGTACAAATATTTGTTTTCGTTTTTTTTTTTTTTATTCAAAACAATATTCTCTTTTCAATTACTTATTATTTATATTTATATGCATATATTTATATTCAATACGTCTTACAATATATTCCTATTTTTAATTTAATGTATTTCTAATTTTAATTTTTTTTATTTTTTTTTTCGATTACTATACTTAGATCAATGGGTACTATACCTAGATCAATGGGTACTATACCTAGATCAATGCGCATTGAGTATAGTTTCTTATGATTAGTTTAGGGTGATATTAATTTTATGCTTAGAATAATTTATAATATATTTATATTTATTTATAATAATATGTTTCTCTATTTTTTTTTTTTTTTTTTAATTTACAATACTAGTATATATATGCCTAAACTGGTTTTAACCTATTTATTAATTCACATTTATTTCACAATTTAACAATTTCATTTTTTTTTCACAATTTCACAAATTACACAATAACATCCATAAAATCAATTTCTTATTTCTACATTTTCTTTCACAATTTCACAAATAACTTACATACAATCAATTTCCTATTCTTACATTTTCTTTCACAATTTCACAAATTGCACAATAATATTCATACATAAATGGTTCTTATCTGTTTTTGTTAACAATCAATTTCTTATTTTCAAATCTTCTTTCTGAACTTCGCGAATTGCAATGTACGGAAGTGTTGTGACAGAAAACATAGTATGGCAACCAGTTGTTCCAATCTGTATGTTTTTCTTCTACATAACTCCTAAGGTATGCTCCTAAAACTTTATGAGAATTTTCTAGTGCTCCAATGCTTTCATGGTGATAAGCGGTGGATTGCAATTGTTCTATCTTTAATAACTTACATAGATCTTTGAAAACTCTATTTATAAATTCTGTACCTTGGTCAGATGCTATGGTAGCAGGGACTCCATACTTAAAGATAAAACCTTCTACAAGTCCTTTAGCTACCGTATTAGCTTCTTTATTTGGTAAAGCAATGGCTTCTGTAAACTTCGTAACTTTTTAGAGACTCAAATAATGATGCTTTCAAACACCTTTATTTGCAGCATAACAAAATTTATAAGGACTTATGCAATAATAAAAAACAATTGTACCTTAAGAAAGCGGCTAAAGACCTTATCAATTGTAGAGACTCTAAAAAATTCTGGTTTAATGTGCGTGTTTTGGGAGGGCGTAGTAAGCCGGTCTCTAATAACATCAATGTTTATCAACTCGCCTCACATTTTGAAAACCTTCTGCTTCTAGACTCAACCCAGAATACTGTTAGTTTTGCTCTGCCATACACAAGCATCCCTGAGTTAGATTCGACTTTTACAATGCCTGAGTAACTTGAATCACTCAACAAAATGAAAAATAACAAAGCGCCAGGAGCAGATGGTATCCCAATAGAATTTTACAAGAACTCCACGCCTGAATTCTTAGAACTCATTTTAAATATTTTGAATAGAATGTTTCATGAGGAATCCTTTCCCAGTTGTTTTCGCTTGGCTAAAATATCTGCTATTTTTAAAAATGGTGACCCAAATCAACCTGAAAATTACAGAGGAATTTCGGTACTATGCTCCTTGAGAAAGCTTTTCACTCAAATGCTTTACCTCAGACTGTCGAGATGGGTGCACCGTAATAGCCTAATAAGTCCTTTCCAAGCTGGCTTTCAAGCTAATCTCTCAACTATAGACCACATTTTTGCACTTACTACCATAGCCAGGCGCTTTATTGATAAAAAAAACCTTTATATACATTTTTTGTAGATTTTAAAGCGGCATTTGACACCATTAATAGAAGGTCACTGCTTTATAAACTGTCAGTAATTGGGGTGTCAACTAAATTCATAAGGGTCTACGAACATCTCTTACTTAATATGTCTGCAACAGTATGCTGTGGTGAAAACCAATCAAGACAATTTAGTTCCGAATCGGGCGTCCCACAAGGATGTGTCTTAAGCCCCTTAATGTTCGCTTTATTTATCAACGACATTGAGAATAATCTACCAGGGGGAGTATTTTTTGGAGATGTATTTGTGAAATTGCTGTTATATGCTGATGATTTGGTTATTTTTGCTGATGACCCGGTGACACTTCAACTGCAAATAAATAAGCTAAAAAAATATTGTGATCTATGGGACCTCAAAATTAACTCTACCAAATCAAAGGTTATGGTTTTTAGATCTCAAAGTCGTTCCGATAGAAATTTAAGGATCTGGACACTAGACGGTAGGAATCTTGAAGTTGTGGATCAATTTAAATATCTCGGTTTCGTAATCTCACACAATCTGAGTATTAAGGCTCACATAAAAGAAAAACTGGCAGTTGCTAAAGTAGCAATCAATACAATGTGGTCTCAATTTTTTGCGAAATCCTTTGTTGATTCGACTTCAAAGTTCAAAGTATTTGATGCCACAATAAATAGCTGCTTCTGCTATGGCAATGAAGTGTACGGATTCCAATGGATGGAAGAAATGGAAACAATCCAGAGATACTTTTTTTAAAGAATTTTTAAATTACCTGCAAATACTCCCAGCTACGCTATTTATGTAGAGTCCGGTCTACCACAAATATACTTAAAAAATTTTAAAGCTAGCGCAGATTTCTTGTCCAAAATAATGAAAAGACCCAGCACCAATTTGCATAAAAAATTACTGTTAGTTTCTCTTCGCTGTGGTTATACTCCTTTCAAAAACTGGCTAGATCTCGCTTCGGCACATCATATTCCTATGAGCTTGAGTCTAAATAACGTAGAAGATTGGCGAAGTATTTTGTATGACTGTATTAAAGTGGTAGACGAAAGTTTGTACCAAACCCATATTGAAAGAGCGAGGGAATCTTCTTCCAGGAATTTTTATCGAAATTTAAATCTGAATCTACGCGAGAATAATTATTTTAGAAGAGACCTTTCTGTCTCCGATATGAGTCTTATTTTTAAAATTAGAACGGAAATTCTAGAACTTAATTTTAGACCATATCGAACAGATATTAATCCTACTTGTTCACTGTGTAATCTTAGGCAAAACGAAGACATTTTTCATTTTCTAGCTGTTTGTCCTATTTTGCAAGAAATACGGCGACTCTATTTTAATAGGAGTTCTCTAACGTTAGAAGAAAGTCAAAGCATTTTGAATGGAGAGTATGGTTGGAAGTTGCTGGTAGGATATATTTCACATGCAATGAACTACAGAAATACTTATTTGGATTTGTCGTGAGTAATACACACAACTTAATTTTGTTTTAGCTAAACTAAAAGCCCACTTTAACTATTGAAACCAAACAGATTTTTCCCCTTTGCATTTCTCTTTTTTCTTTTGTTTCTTTCTTTTTTCCTTTTCTTTAAAATCATTATTTTTCGATGTTAAATTCCTTTTTTCTCTTTTTTTATATTTTACTAAACAAATTTATATTTTTATTAAATAAATAAATTTGTGTTTGTATAACTAATTTTACCTTTTTTCCTTTAAATGATGTACAAGAAAAGATAAATTCACAAAATTATAGTTCTTATTTTAAATAAACTAAAATTGTTATCTCTTCAAGATCTTTTATAAGTTTACCGGCAGACGGCTTATAAGCCATGCTTAAAAATCTGTATTAAAATTGTACCGATGTTATTTTTTAGTACCAATAAAGATTCATATAATCTAATCTCTAATCTAATCTAAACTTCGTAAGTTCGACTTGTATGGTTAATATATATTTTGACCCATCTTCCGTCTCGTCAAGAGGTCCAACTAAATCAATTTATATTTTGTCAAAGCATGTTTCTGCTGTTGTAGTAATAGTCATCGGTTGATTTTTTGGTTGTATGTGTTTGTTTCGCTGACACATTGGGCAGTGCTTAACGTATGTCGTCACTTCGTTTTGCATTCCTGTCCAAAAATATTTTTTTTTTTTTTTTTTAAATTCATTTTTATTTTCTTTTTATCACTTATAACTACTTACTTGCTAACAAAAATGTTTAAACTAGCTTACATAATAACTTAATTAACTTACTGACCCTAGGCGGGTACTCTAAATTACTCAATAAGGAGTGTGTGTTTGACTTTGCATGTGAACGGACGTGTCGTGGGGTGCGCTCTTCTGTTTGCAAGAAAAGTTTAAAATATATATTCTTGAAAATGTTCTGCCTAGTTTGTAACAAAAAGATTGACCGCAGTGTTGTCGAAAAAATTAAATGCAGTGATTGCGCTTTATATTCACACGGATCATGTGCTAAATTAACTTCCGCTGATCTAGATTATTTGCTTAAGACTAATGACTCTTTTTACCGATGTGATATATGCTCTTCTCGCCGTCGGAAAACTCTACATACATGCGATACTCCCATCACAGCCGCCGGCTCGAGATCAAATGAAGCTCCTGACGCAAAAACATTCCCAGCTAAGAAAACAACAACAGATGGGAAACCGACTAAGAAACCTTCAGTTCCTTCTTATCAGCAACAAATACAACAGCAAACGCTTATTAATGAAGAAACACATCCAAATACAGATGGTGTCGTCGAGACAAGAGAAAATGAGTCTACTTTCGCAAGACAGCAGCAGCAGCAGATTTCAACACATGAGCAACAACATCAATCCCCCCCGTTAAAAAAGTCAATCACGTTAGATCTGTTATATGATGAAATACTGTGCTTGAAAAAAATCAACAGTAACTTTCTCACCACACTACACCAACTCCAAGATGAAAATAATTCTCTTAAGAAAAAAATTAACACTCTTGAGAGTAAAATTAATTCAAGAGAACAAAGAGAATTGGAGAACATCATCGAAATAATGGGAGTACCTGGTGTAAACAATAACAATGCAATTGATTGCGTCGAAAAAATTTTGCAATGCGGTTTGAATATCTCCGTACCTACAACAGATATACAAAAATGCTATGTTAAGCACATTAAGAATAAAAATAAAAGCTTACCGAAGATCACCGAAGTCATTCGTGTTCATATGGCCTCTCACCAAGCTAAACAAAACATCATGAAGAACAAGAGAACACAAAAGGGAAAGCTGAACTCATCGCTATTCGTCGCCAATGGAAAACAACCCATATATATAAACGACTGTTTTACAAGTTACACACGGGCTCTCTACAATGAAGCTAAAAAACTTAAGATTAATAATAATTACAAATACCTATGGTTTAATAGTTCAAAAATTTTAATGAAAAAAACAGATAATGGAAGTGTTGTTGTAATAAGGTCGTTCGATGACTTATCACTAATTAAAGATTAAAATCAAATCTAGAATGTTAAATTCATTTATAAACATCGATCTTACAAATAGCAACCCTTCCATTACCACTATCAATTCCATAAGAGACGAAATTTTCTTTAATAATAATCTTGATGAAGTTAATATTCCATTCTTTATTGTTCAACAAAATATACGCAGTCTTCGATCAAATTTTGATTTGCTTGTATGCAATCTGGAAGCTCTTACTTATTTACCGGATCTAATATTCTTAACTGAGATTTGGATTTTTAAGAACGAATGCGATAATTACTCGATTCCCGGTTATAACCTTCATTTAAATACAAATGAAACGTATTCTGCAGGTGGAGTAGGAGTTTTTGTACGTGAGTCATTGAATTATCATGTTGTATGTCCTAGTTTGTCTTCTGTTGACGTCTTACACCTATGCTGTCATATATGTAATAAAGTCCTCAACTTTGTTTGTGTCTATAGATTACACTCGTTTAATGTGGAGATGTTTCTTAATGAATTTTCCTCGTTCTTGAGCAGTACTAAAGCTCCCAATCTCACTGTTATTGGCGATTTCAATATAGATTTACTAGCAAAAAATTCTAACAGCGAGTCATACCTTGCTTTGATAGCAGAGCATGGGTTGTCCTCCTTCGTAAATGAACCTACTCGACCAATATCGCAGTCTTGTCTTGATCATGTTCTTGGTCGATTTAAAGACATATGTCTAGACCACTGTTATGGCATCAATTTTGAGTTACATATTACCGATCATAACATGACTGGTATGTTGTTCAAATCCTTAAAAATCTTGGAACCTAAGCAAAGTACATCTTCTTCATTTATAAAAAAGATTAATTTTAATGTTTTGAATAATGCCCTTCGCTTTGAGAACTGGGAAGCTGTGCTAGCAGAAAATAATGCTTCAAATGCGTATGACATATTTATCAAAACACTACAATCTTACATTGATTGCTGCAGTTATGAAAGGCTGATTAAAAAAACCGATAAAAGACTAAAGCCGTGGATCAATCCAAAACTACTTAAGAAAATTAAACAAAAAAATAAAATACGTTTGAAATGTTATAAGCATCCTTCCAACATCGACCTGAAACGAAGATTTAAAACTATGTGTAGAAATATCAACATTGAAATCAAGTCATGTCGCGATAATTATTATAATTCTCTGCTGATTAAGTCTATGGGTAACCCAAAAAATGAATGGAGAGCTATAAATAGTATCATTAATCCGAATTCTAAGAATACTTCTAACCATATCGTACTTAATAGTAACGGCTTAGAAATCAATGATTCTACTGCGGTTGCTAATACTCTTAACAACTTTTTTGGTTCAGTTGGTCAATTGGGTGAATCACACTCTTTTTGCAATGTGTGTAATGATGATTTAGGTTCTATTGAACAAATATCTCAAGGTAGTTTCTACTGTGCTCCCATCACTGGATCAGAGGTTTATTCTCTAATCAACACACTTAATAAGTCAAATGGTGAAGATGGTTTATCGAATCTTATTTTAAAAATGATTGCACTTAATGTATCGGATATTCTATCTCATTTGTTTAATCAAAGTGTTGAAAATGGTATTTTCCCAACGAGGCTAAAAAGCGCTATTGTGATTCCGATCTTTAAGAAAGGCGATAATAAGGTAGCTAACAACTATCGACCAATTTCAATGCTCTCCTCGATTTCTAAAATCTTTGAAAAAGCCATAAAACACAGGATGTTGGGTTTTCTTAAAAAGAGTAATTTTTTTAGTCCTTCACAGTACGGTTTTAGAAGTGGGCTTTCTACAGAAGATGCTTTACTTGATTTTTGTACCATTGTTAATAAGGGCTTGGACAGTAAAAAATTTTGTGCTGGTTTATTCGTAGACATAAGCAAAGCTTTTGATACTGTAGACCATGCCATACTTCTATACAAACTTCATGCTATTGGCTTTAGGGGCCAAGTCTATAAATGGTTTAAGTGTTACCTTAAAAACAGGACTCAAAAGGTCATAGTTGCAAATTGTTATAGTGATATTAGAATCTGTAACATTGGCGTACCACAAGGGTCTGTCCTGGGTCCCATCTTGTTTTTAATATATATTAACTCTTTGTTTAGTCTACCCTTTTCAGCAAAAATTACAGCTTTTGCAGACGATTTAGGCTTAGCTTACACTTCATCTAGCGCTCTGGATCTTATGGCTGATTTGAACCGTGATGTCCATTTATTGCGTATTTGGTTTGCTACTCATAAACTATGTGTCAGCGACAAAACAAAAGTTATGTACTTTAGCTTAAGGACAAGAAATGATCCAGATTTGGATATCGTTTTTCACGCACCTAACTGCCAACAATATAAAATTTCTTACTGTGCATGCAATGCTGATATAAACTTGTTGTCTTACGACATGCACAAAAAGTGTAGTAGTTGTTGTTTTAAAATCCAAGAAGTGAATGATTTTAAATACCTTGGAGTTTCTTTCGATCCGATGATGAGTTGGACTAATCATGTTACGGTTCTAAAACAATATTTACGTGCATCAATTAGAAGCTTCTACCATCTCAGGAAATACTGCAGTAATAGTACGCTCAAAAAAGTTTATTTTGGTATATTCCATTCTAAACTACAATATGGTTTAAGTTGTTGGGGTGGAGCTTATCAATCTAAAATAAATTCACTTCTCATCTTACAGAAATGTGCAATAAGGAAAATCTGTGGTGCGAATCGATTAACTCCGTCTATGATTCTATTTAGATCACTAAACATCTTACCCATAAGGCATTTGTATTATTTTAAGACATCTAAAATATTTTTTATGAGGGGTGGTTATTTACAAAGTCCTATTTCTGATGTCCGTTCTATGAGTAGAAATCGTGATTGTCTTGTGACTGTACCATCATTCCGTACCACTCATCTAAGAAATTTTTACTCTATTGTCTCCTGCAAGCTTTTTAATACGTTTCCATTAACTATTCGTTCTATTCGTGTAATGTCTTTATTCTTGAAAAAAACTAAAGCATGGCTTCTGGAAAATGATCACAACCAAATCGAAATTTTAGTGAATTATATCATGTAATCTGCACTTATTTTAATTGATTTATTTATTTATTTTCTTCTTAAACTTCTTTGTTCCATATCTAATGATCTAACTTTTTCGTATTCTGGAATGTATCTTTAAAATAAGCACCCCACAAGCTCTGTTATATTGGATAGATAAAACTTTATATTTAAATCGGCATTTACCACTATTTTAATTTGTAAATACAAAATGTCGCTAATTATATATATACTAAATAAATAAAATAATAAAATAAATAATAAACTTAATTCTAATGCCTTTCGGCCTTAAGATACCGTATATATTTCAAACTATAACCAATATTAACCCTAAGAAAATTTAAAAAACTTAGTTTTTCTGATCCTTTTTTTTTTTTGGTTTTTCTTAAAATCACTTACAACTTATTAAAACTACTTAAAACTAATTAAAACTACTTAAAACTAGAGCAGCCACAGTAGCATTTTTTGCAAAATTTTTTTTTTTTTTTGGTTTTTTGTGTTTTATAATTTTTTTTGGATTTTGTTTGTATTTTTTCTATGTTTTTAGATTTTCGACGCCGCTTTTAATTTTTAAATATTTTTTTTCATTTTATAATTTTTACGATTTTTTTTTTTTTGATTTTCGATGCCGCTTTTCTTTTATATTTTTTTTTTTTTTGATTTTTGTGTTTTTTTTTTGTTGTTTTTTTTTTTTGTTTTGAAATTTTTTTGGTTGCCACTGTGCCTACCCCTACACCCTAAGTCTTACACTCTAAACCTTTGCAAGCCAGCCATTGGCGACTCGCTATCAGTAACATTTTCAATATGTTGCTCAGACAACCACCAAAATAGTTTGGACGTTTTAATAACGTCCCGTCGATCGCGATCTGAAACCGCCCTACTGAACCGGAGGAGCTCTTCAACTTCTCCGCCCACTGCGGCGACGTCACGGTTGTAAAGGAGCCATCGTTCTACGGACTTACGGCAGACGTGGTAGATTAACGGAACCGCCAATCTGTCCTGTATCAAACCTATCATGTCAAAATAGAGGAAAGCCTCCGGTGGGACAAATCCACTGAAACGTGTTCTCTCCATATATTCTATGTTGGGGTAGTAAGCCCCAAAAATCAGGCCATTGTTCGAAGGCATCGCCCTTGCAGTGTGACCCCGAGTCAGTTTTATCATGAAGTTGTCGATTCTGTTTATTTGAGCCCCATTGTAAAGGACCTCATTGCGATAATATTTTCTGTACTCCGACTCTGGTGTTCTGTGTAATCCAAGACAGGTACGCAGACACTGTCTCTCAAACACCCGAATCTTTTCCATTTGAGACGCTGTAACATTGAACCACACAGGGCACCCATAGACAATCATTGGCCTTATGAGGGCCATGTAGCAAATCACTTTCACCCTGCTGTCAAGTTGTCTGCTGTGAAACAGTCGCCTTGTCAGAGCAAAAGCTCCTCTAGCCCTGGCCAGAGCCGCATCCATATGTTTGTTAAAATATAGATACTGATCTAGCCAGATGCCGAGGTACTTGACTACTACTTTGCTTGGCAGTGGGTGGCCATGTAGATCAACGATCACCAGCTTTCGCCAGTTCTTTCTCGTATCCCATGAGGCCCGAGCCAACGGGGTCCTAAACACAATTGTTTCCGACTTCTGAAAGTTGATTTTCAACTTCCAGTCATCGCAATATTGCTGAATCTTATCGAAGTCACATTGCAAGAGACCTCTGATGTCTTCGATCTTTGGACCTGTTCTGTACGCAATGAGGTCATCGGCGTACGCTATAGCATGGTGAAGAGAACCAATTAGATCGCCGGTGAAAATGCTAAACAAAATAGGCGAATTCACCGCCCCCTGTTGTAAACCGTTCTGTATTTTAAAAGTTCTGGTAGAAGTTACATTGCAACTTTTCACAACAAACGTTCTACCATGAAGCATGTCATTAAGAATATATAGCAGTGGTTTACTCATGCCATACCTGATCAACTTATAGAAAAGACCGTCTAACCAAACAGTATCGAATGCCTTCTCCAAGTCAACCAGACATGCACCCGTACACTGTTTTTTAGCTTTGTTCCATTGAACATCAGATACTAGTTTAGACGCGGCATGTATGGTATCATGACCCGCCTTAAAACCGAATTGATTTTCTGGAATAATATTTTTGTTCTCAGCCCATGTGGACAGTGCTCTATTGAGAACCTTCTCGAATACTTTGCTGATACTCGGAAGAAGACTAATTGACCGGAGATTTGCTGGATTGGAACCATCCTTCCCTTTTTTAAGGAGAGGATGGACCACTGCCGTCTTCCAACGCACTGGATAATATGCATTATTCAGCGCATTGTTGAACAACGTGGTGTATATGTCCACCGCTTCCGCAGGGAGGTTTCGCAGCACAACATTGGGTATGCCGTCGACTCCTGCTGACTTCTTTTTCTTTATTTTGTGAAAGATGTTCTCAAGGTCCATCTTAGAAACGAACAGGGTGTTATCCCCGTTTCGCTGGGCGATGACTGCATTTGCAAGTCGGTCGTCATTGAACCTAGTGAAACCAGGATTCTCGGATCGCCAATGCGAGATCTCGTCTCTAAGATAGCAGTGTCCAACGAAGGCTCTGTTCTCAAGGTCGTAATTCGGGCGAATGCACTCATTCACCTTATATACTTGCTCGAAAACAGCACCCACAGTCTCTACCTTCTCTTGAGGATCTTCCACTATAAAGTGGTCATCATCCAAAATGGCATCATCTGGATCTATTCCTAATGTCAGAAGTAAGTCTTTGTTCTCTGTCGTCCTTGGGAGTTTAATACCCTGAAGTTCATTTTGATCTTTTCTCCTAAAGATTTTGTTTATTTCCGGAAACATACTCGGGTTGTTGGAC
Organism: Melanostoma mellinum; assembly: GCA_914767635.1. NCBI lineage: Eukaryota > Metazoa > Arthropoda > Insecta > Diptera > Syrphidae > Melanostoma > Melanostoma mellinum. Next base: position 122,906,349 of record OU612059.1, on the reverse strand, counting down.
TGTACAGCCCGAATTTTGTTGTTCCAGAAAAGAGATATAGATATTCTGTAGTTTTCTTTTATTAACTGTTGGAGATTTTTGATCTGTGACTTCAGAGTTCTAATCTCCAAATCGTGTCGGTCAGTAAACCTCCTGTGCTAGAGTTTGAGTCTTGACAGGAGTCTACTTTTTTGTTTGTAAAGTGCGTCTATTGTCGCGTTTCTGTACATGTTCGTAGAGTCATGTTGCCTATATTTAGGAATTGTCCTGTCCATTGTACTACGGATTGCATCCTCCATACGTTGCAGGTACCCATCGATCTCAACGTTCGACAGATTCCTGTTGCATGGCGGCGCAATACCGTTCGAACGAAGTTCCCTTGAGACGGCACCGGAAAAGCGCGGCCAACGTGTCTTACCGTAGTTGTAAGAGTGCGTCGGCACGTACTCCTCCAGTTCCACAAGGTCGTTCGGAAGCAGTATGACGGCGGCAAGTCCACAGTGGTCACTGTCGTACTCAACCGTCGTCAAGCAATTTTTCGTCCGTCGAAGAGTGTCGTCGATCAGTTTAAGTCTGGAGTCTAAAAGTAAGAGATCCAAATAAGAGCCACTTCGAGGATATGAAGGCCTGTCAGTAGCCAGCAGATCGACTTTACACTCAATGCTGTGGAGCCCCAGCCAATTGAATAGCTGGGTCCCCCTTGGATTGGCTAATTGATTTCCCCAATCTTGGTGTTTAGCATTGTAATCACCGGCCAAAAGGAAATAGTTTTCTTCTGAGTTCAGTTTCAGAGTTCGAAAAAGTGATTCGAGCTCTGTTATAAAACATGAGGGTTGAGAAGCCTCCGGCGCATAGATTGCGACCACATACAACCGCCTCCCCTGTTGAAGAGGGATGCATACGATACACGCTTCCAGCAACCGGAATCGGCGTACTTCACCACTATATATTACCTTATGAGCAATGCCCTTACGTAAGAGGATGGCAACCCCACCCGCGAAAGTCGAGTTGGGTCGGTCTCTCCTTACGATAATGTAATTGTAATTCGTCAATTTGTGATGCTGGTTTAGCCTAGTTTCGCTAACCATACATACATCTGGACGTTGGTCTTTTAACAACTCAAAGAGGTTGGTTCGTCGTTCTACCCTAACTAGCGAATTCACGGCTAGGATCTTGAAAGGCCTCTCCGGCAGCGCGCCCGTTAACCCAAAAATTGCGCAAGCGAAGGCACTGCACGGTAGATCAAGTCCACCCTACGTGCCTGCTCACTTATTTGCCGCGATAGTTCGCTCATTTGTGCCTGAATGACACGCAGAGCGACCATCACCTCTGACTCCCCAGAAGCTTCCTTTGACACAGATGGCTGTGCGGGCCGCTTTCTGGGGAGGCTGTACCGTTTTCCCAGCCCCTAACGCCATTTGGGCGTAGGAGATTCCGGGAACAACGGCCCTTGGAGTCGGTCTGGCAGTTTGCCTTCCCTCGTCCTTAGTTACTGTTGGAGCAGCTTTTTTTGACTTTTTAATTACTTGGTATCGAGGACAGCCCCGATAGTTAGCAGGGTGTCCATCTCCACCACAGAGTACACATTTCAGCAGGGTCTTATCTTCGACCCTTGCCTCACCGAGCTTACACTCTTTGTCGTTGTGGTTCTCTCCACACTTGACGCACCTCGACTGCATTTGGCAGTTGAATGCGGCATGACCGAACCGTTGGCAACGAAGACATTGTAAAATGTCCCCGTGCCTGTTTATTTTCTCCCATTTTACCATCTGGTAGTCCAGGACGGAGATACTCCTGAGACTTTCCAGACGGCTACTGGGTGACAAGGTGACGAGGAACATCGGCAATAGCCGCTTCTCCCGTCTTGCCTTGGCCGTAGTGAACGACTTGACCCCGATGAACTCGAGATCGTCGCTCGCCAACCTGCGGAGTTCAGCTAAGAGCTCCCCTGGGTCAGAGGTAGGCTCTACCCCTTTTAATAACATACTTTTGGGCTTCTCCTCTTTGGGAGTGTAACTAAAATATTCGGTGGTTGTCTTTGCTAACAACTCCCGAACTACTTTATGGTCACCAATGTTTTTGCATTGGATCGCATGTCTGTCTACCCCGAGTCTTTTAATGGTAAAATTATCGCCAATGGCGGACTTACATAGATTTTTAGTTTCTTGGAATTCCATTTTCAGGGTATTTATCGGGGGCACCCTGCTCTTCGGTGTGGTCTTCTTTGGCTGCTGCTGTTGTTGTGCTGGCTGTTGTTGTTTCTTCGGCTGCTTCTCTGCTGGCTGCTTCTTGTTTGTGGTCGCTGGCGCGGCTTTTTTAGCCGCGGTCCCACGTTGCTGCTCTTTTGTAGCAGTTTTCTTTCCAATTTCCACAGCTATTTTGTTAGCTGTGGTCCCGCTTTGCTGTACGGGCGCAGTTTTCAAGATTGCAGCCTTTGTTGTTGTAGGCTGCTGTTGTTTGTTGACACCTTTCTCTGCTGCTGGCAATCGTTGTTGTTTTGGCAACAGTTGCTTGGCCTCGTATTCTGCTTGCCTACGGGCTACTTGCTTTGATTTAATCAGTTCTATTTCAGCGCAAAGCTTCTCCACTGTTTTTTTTAATTCATTGAGGCGCTTATCTTCCTCGTTATCTACATCGTCATCACGGTCTTCGTAAGCCAGTGTAGCGAAGGAGTTGCCGCTCCCGGTGTAACGGCCCTCACCACCGTTCGGCTCATATTCATAAGTCGAATTGAGACTTTCGCTGCTTGTCGACATACACTCGTCGTCGACTACCTTATCGCCCACCGCCTTTTGCTTGCGGGGCATTGAATTTGGCTTCGCTGTGCGCCGCCTCCTCTTGACTGCAATTGTTGTTATTGCTGCTGTAGTTGCGGTTGTTCCCGCTGTCGATGTTGCGGTTGTTGCCGCTGCTGTATTTGTTGTTTTTTTCGCTGTTGAATCCAGCTCTCTTATTGTTGTTGATGGACCGGAGAGGTCCATCACAGCACTATTGAAATTCTCTATATTAAATATTTCTTGTCTTTTTTCAATTTTTCTTAAGAAAAATATAAAATTCTGGTTCTCGTGGGGGTCGAACTCGCGTTCTTCCACACCGCAATCGGCTACCTTACTACTTAGGCTACTGCCCTTGTTAAAATTCACTGATTCTAATACTTAATAAGCACACACGGGATTATTTGTAAACACTGCTATAGTCGCCAACACGTCTGTGCGCTGTTGCAGTTGCTGAACGACTCAATATTTTTTCTTTATATTCCGCAACATGCGATTTATTCCGGCATGTCCACTTGTCGGTAACATGTGGTAGTCATTGAGTATAAGTTTTTGTTTTCCATGTCCGTTATTTTTATTTTATCTTCAATTATGTGCACTTTTATTTTATTTCCTTTGAATATTTCTTCTATCTTTTTCTTTAAAATATATAATTTCTCTTTGCGACGGTCGTCTGAGAGTTTACCTAAATCTTCTTTAGTTATATAAATATCTTTAATTGATAGAGGTCCGCAAATTGTACGCACGTCCCTCAACAACATTTTGTCAAATGATGCCGATCGAGCAATAGTGCTGTTCTTGGATTCCTCTTCATTATTTAATAATGGTTCACCGTTATTTTGCACGTCCCTGAACAACATTTTGTCAAATGATGCCGATCGGGCAGTAGTGCTTTTTCTGGATTCCCTTTTATTATTTAAAAATGGTTCTTTGATAGTTTGCACGTCCCTCAACAACATTTTGTCAAATGATGCTGATCGGGCAATAGTGCTTATCTTTGACCTATTTAATATCAAACAATTATTCCCTGGAATGTATCCTACAATGAGGTTTGGACTTATAACTCTGGTACCTTTTAATAAACTGTAATCTTTGTCTTCATCTTTGAAACTATTTAATATTTTCAACTCGACTATTTTTAGACCCTTTTCTGGCGGTTTAAGAAGTTCACTTATTATTTTTTCTCTCTCTAATTTAATTGTTGTTGGGTTTTCTTCTTTTAAATTTGAACAACAAGAGCACAAGCTAGAAAAGCTTGTGCTCTTGTTGTGACACACACAAATAAATTCCTGGAATGTATCCTACAATGAGGTTTGGACTTATAACTCTGGTACCTTTTAATAAACTGTAATCTTTGTCTTCATCTTTGAAACTATTTAATATTTTCAACTCGACTATTTTTAGACCCTTTTCTGGCGGTTTAAGAAGTTCACTTATTATTTTTTCTCTCTCTAATTTAATTGTTGTTGGGTTTTCTTCTTTTAAATTTGAACAACAAGAGCACAAGCTAGAAAAGCTTGTGCTCTTGTTGTGACACACACAAATAAATTCTGTAAGTCCTCTGACTTTAGTTGTATTCTACTTAATGCATCCGCAATGCAGTTGTCTTTGCCTGGTGAATACTCCACAGTAGAGTTATATTCCTCTAATATTAGCCTAAATTTCGTTAATCTACTTCAAGGTTGTTTTAGTGAGAACAGATATACTAGTGGTCTATGGTCCGTTAGTATTTTGAAACGTCTTCCGAAAAGATAGGGTCTGAAATGTTTTACTGCCCATACTATAGCGAGTAATTCTTTTTCTATAGTACTGTAATTCTTTTCGGCCTTATTTAATGATTTACTTGCGTATGCGATGGGTTTATCATCAAAATTTGATATAACAGCACCTAAGGCAAATCCAGAGGCGTCTGTTCGGAGTATGAATTCTTTTTCAAAATTTGGAAACTGTAAAATATTTGGGCTTATTAGGAATTCTTTTAGCAAATTAAACGAGGTAGGTATTGCAATCTTCGGAAAATTTAAATTCTACGTTTTTTCTTAATAAACGGTTTAAGGGAATTGCTAGTGTTGCAAAATTTGGTATGAACTTTCTATAGTAGTTAGCAAATGCTACAAATCTCCTTACTTCGTCTGCATTTTGTGGGATTGGATAATTTTTCATTACTATGGATTTTGATGGATCTGGTATAATACCTTTGTCTGATATTATATGACCTAGATCTAAAACTTCTTTTCTAAGGAAAGCACATTTACTTGGATGTAGTTTGAGATTTACTTCTCTCAATCTTTCGAATACTTCAATTAAATTTTTATTGTGGTGTTCTAAATTTTTACCGATCACTATAAGGTCGTCAAGATACACAAAACATTTTGAATACGTTAGACCGGACATTGCTATAGACATCATTCTTGAGAATGTACTAGGTGATATTTTTAAACCCATTGGAAGTCGTTTTAGTTGATAATGACCGTTTTCAGTGGAGAACGTTGTGCATGGCCTACTTTCTTTTTCTTATTTCATCTGGTAGTATCCTTGGCTTAAATCTATACAGGAGAAAAAAGTTGCACCTCCTACCATATCGAATATGTCAGTTATGTTAGGCAATGGAAATTTATCATCTTCGATGACGTCGTTAACTTTTCTATAATCAATTACTAATCGGAATTTTTGCATTCCTGTTACTGGGTCTTTCTTTTTGGGCACTACAAGAATAGGTGAGTTCCGTGCTGATACCGATGGTTCAATAATGTCGTTTTTAATCATCTTCTCTACTTCGTTTTGTGATAATCTAGGTAATCTATATGGTTTAGTATACTTCGCCGTATCTCCTACTTTAAGTGATATTTGGGCTTGACCTATATGTGTGTATGTTAGTTTATCGTTTTCTAAATGAAAAATATCTTGAAATTTAGTGCAAATAGCTTTAAGCTCTGATGCTTCTTCTGTGTCTAATGTGTCAAAATTAATTTGTGAAAGTAATAGTTGTGTTCGTTTCGTTTTGGAATTTGTTGTCTGTTCATACGCCAGTATGTGGTACTCTGAAAGAGCTTTGGAGTCTGGTTCTACCCATTTTAATTTTACTTCTTCCTGTCGAGTGTTTAAAATTTTTATTGGTATTTTTCCGTCTTTTATCCTAGATATGGAACCGGCCATGAATACTCCTTCGCAAAGTTCTTGGGAGTCTGTATGTTTACTGTTCAACCAATAGGTGGCTTCAGATCTGGGTGCTATTGTTACTGAGTTAAGTTTATTTTGACTTTCTATAGGTAAAGAAATTTGGAATTCTTAGACAAAGTTCAAAATATTAAAATAAGAGACAATGAAGTTCTTGTTTCATTTGACGTAGTGGCATTATTTCCTAGTATCCCAATCAAAGAGACATTAGGTTTTTTGAAAAAATGGCTCGATGAACGAGAAACCAATGAAGAAAAGAAAAAGATTTACCATGATACTGCAAGCTTGTGTATGGAATATAATTGCTGCCAGTTCTTGAATAAGTTTTATCAGATAACAGAAGGTACAACAATGGGAAATTCATTATCTCCATTCTTAGCGAATATGTTTATGTCTACATTCGAGAACACCATCGAAGAAGAAGGAAAGATGCCAGCAGTTTGGTACAGATATGTAGATGATATTTTTTCGTGTTTTGGATCCGAACAAAGTTCCATCATTCGTGGAATTTTTGAATTCGAAATGGCCAACTCTAAAATTTACTGCAGAGATTGAAAACGATGGAAAATTGCCGTTTTTGGACCTTCTTATCACGAGAAACAGAGAGAACAAGTTGGATTTTTCAATTTACAGAAAACCTACAAACATCCCAAGGTATATACCAAAGCACTCGTTTTGTCCCGTCCAATATAAAAGAGCAGCGTTCAATAGTATGGTATTTAGGTTATGCACAGTTCCGATGAATGCAAATAACTACATGGAGGAGTTAAAATACATAAAATATGTGGCGGAGCTTAACGGGTACGAAAGTGATATGATCACAAAAATGGTGGAAAAACAATGCAAAATATTAAGAAGAACGAGTTTAACCACGTTAAAAAAAAACAAAAGAAAACGAAGGAAAGAAAAGATTAAAACTGCAATATGCCCCCATAATAACCGACAGATTAAAGAAGGTATTCAAAAAACAAAATATAGACCTGATATTCGCTTCAAATGGAAAACTTAAAAATAAGCTAGGATCCACAAAAGATAAAACAGATAACAATAAGAAACCAGAGATTTATGAAATAACATGCAACGACTGTGAGCAGAAGTACTACGGACAAACAAAAAGGAACATAGAAACTCGATTTGGTGAACATCTATCCAACATTAAGTATAACAGACCAAATAAATCAGCTGTGGCATTACATATGCTAGAGAATAGTCATAGCACAACAAAAGACAACTTGAGGCTTATCGAACATGTGAGAGAAGAGTGGGCACTAGACGCGTACGAAAGTATTTACATGCACAAAAACAAAAACATAATGATGAACACAATGGAAGCTCCAATTAAATCATCTCTTTTCACCTGCTTACTTAATGTATGTTGTTTAAATGTCAAATGTAATGTAAGAAGAGACGAATTGATTTCTTTTTCATTTTTTGTGCAAAGTAACATTAATAATTCGTATTATGTTTGTATGTATGTAGTCAGAATAATTGATCTATATAAGTTTTAGTCACAATTAAGTATTAATGCAGTTTAAATTTGTGAAGTCAATAAGGCGTTGACTGATTGTTTATTATAATTACAATAGACTTCACGGTGTTGTTCATTTAAAGATTGATGTTAATAATTAACGTTTGATTTTTAATTCCAATTTAGAATACCTACTACTGTTATTTTATTTAATGTGTCTATTTGTATGCTTTTGTTTAGTGCTTGTTCTTTTATGGTGCAAATGGATGCGCCTGTATCTAGTAAAAATTTTGTATTCTTATTATAATTAATGTTGAAAACTACATATAGGCCGTTTATTATGTGCAGGGACATATTATATGTTCTATTGGGCTTAAATAATCCCCCCGATGGGTCGGCTCCCCCCTCGGTGGGTACTTCGTTTCCCTCATTTAAAATATAGGCTGATTCTCTATGTGTGCTACGTCTTATTCTGTTATTGTTAGGGTTACTTTGATTGTTACCTTGTCTGTTATTTCTGGGATGAAAATTATTTTGGTTGTTATTTGTTCTACCTTCGTTGCTATTGTAATTATTTCTATTCATGCTATTTTGTTGAATTGGGTAGCGATTTTGTGTTGAGCTGAATCTTGATTGATTTTGGGAAGAAAAATTGTTGGATCTTGGAAAGTTTTGCGAGTAACTATTATTACTAAAATTATTTTGCCTTATTGGGTTCCGGTTTCTATTGTCGTTATTGTGGTAAGCAGGTCGGTTGTAGTTAGGTCGATAGTTATTTCGGAAATTTTGAACATTATGGTTATGATTCGGGGTATAACTATTATTTGCATATCGTATTGTTTCTGTGGCTACTGCATTGTTTGGAGATAACTCCAATAAGTAGGAGATAGCATCCTGCATTTAGACGTGTCGGGCGCTATCGAGGATAATTTTATATCTTTCATTAACCCCTTGCTTTAAGAAAGCTAAACCTCTGCGTTCGTTTGCTAAAGTCAGCGTTTCCCTAGCTTGTTCCCCTTGAATGCTTATTTCTAATTCCGTCATTTTTGCTATAAGATCTTCAACTTCTGATACGAATTCTCGCATCGGCCTATTTTTCTGGCGTGCTCTGTCTAATTTTGATTGTATGCTTTCTATTGTTTCCCTATCTCCACATTTTTCTGTTATATTGGCTTTTAATTGTTCTAAGTTTTCCGGTTTGAGTGAGCCTAGTTCTGTTAACGCCTTACCCTGTATTTTGCACTTCAGTAAAAATTTAATTAGAATAGGTTTTGAGGTGTCGTTAAGGGTGTCATGGTAAAACTCGATGCTATTTAAAAAATCCCTAATATTTTCTGTTCGTTTGTTGACTGTTTCGCAGTTAAGTACTTGCAACTTTTGTGCCTTACTGTAGTCAAAGTCTGTCATTTTGTCTATTGGTTTTGTTTCTGCCTGACTAATTTTTACTTCTAATTCTTCTGTTGCTGATCCTTTTTCTGATTCTGTGTCTGTTAATACCTCTTACCACTGGCGGGGGAAAGTATTAACAAGAAACCCAGAGCAATAAAATGAATCGAACTGACACTAACGATTTTAAACTGAGAATGTGAATGCTTTATTTCTTACAAGACTATTTGTACATAAAACTAGCTTACATTGCAAATAATAGGACAATACTTTTTGGTGCCAGACAGGCATACTACTTCTATTGTAATTTAATATATTGCTGATTAATGAATATGTGACTGTGAGAACATGAACAGTTTTTTGAGTTAAGTGAAATATGAAGATGATACGATATGAGATGATGATGATGATGACTCGCGAGGTGCGCTCTGTTTGTGCTTAGGACAGCATAATGTGTTGTGGTTGTTGTCTCAACAGTGTCTGAATTATCTTCTTGTATATTCTGACTTATAATTTCTTTTGAGCGTTCTTTATATTCTTTTGCTTCAGAAGTTAATTTTGTCAAATACTCGTGTTCTGCTTCAGTGAGATCCTTCTGATTACAACTTGTAAATTCCTGGATGAACTCAACCCATAAATTTGAAATTTCTATTAGTTTGGCGTTAGCTCCTTTTGCTTTCCTTTTACGGTTTGGAGTCTTTTTAAAACTTTTGTGAAATTTTTTCAACTTATCTACAGCTAGTTCTAGTAGGCTGAAGTCCATCAAAAGATTTATGTACGTTCAACCCGATATCAATGGTCAAAAGAAGGAGTAAAAAAGGAAAATGTTTTTTTTTTTTTATTATTCTATTTTAGTTCTTATACAGACATTCTTCGCCTTGCAACATTGTTCTCTATTATTTGTTTCCTGACATTTGATCTAAACTTGTTCTTTAGGTGTTTCCAGGTGTATTTTAATATAATTCAAATTGCTAATACACAAAGAATTGTTTTAACATCCAGTCCAAAGTGGACTGGAGTAGAGTTGGTGTTGTCTAAAGAGCCGTTGTTATTGACAACCACCTCCTTTAGATTGGGTTTTTCCCATTCCCTCAAAATGATTTTTTACCCTACAATAATAATATTTGAAGATTTTTTTTTTAAAGTCTAGGTTTGGCGGCCTCCTCTCCTCTTTAGATTGGTTTTTTCCAATTCCCTCAAAACGATTTTTTACCCTACAATAATAATATTTGAAGATTTTTTTTTAAAAGTCTAGGTTTGGCGGCACTGGATTCCTTCCTCGATTTGGGTCGCCACCTTCTTGAAAAGATTCTAGAACCGTTGTTCTTCCTGTCGATTCTGCTTTTTTAGTCTCCGTTGTTGGTTTTGTTGGTTTTGTTTAAGTACTTTTATTTGTAAGAGGAACTTCTGCCGTTCCACTGTTCCTATGTTAGGAATACTGGCCAAACGGTGCAGATTCCTCAGTTCCTGTTTGTAGCTTTCACGTCTTCCTCCTCGGGTTCTTTTCTTCACGGGCACCGGATTGATTGGAGGTTGATTCTTCTTTGTGCGCCTTCTGTACTTTTCTACAGACAGAGGACGCGGGCCAATAGTTTTGTCGTTCTCTAGAATTGCCTGTTTCGTCTTAAGAAGAAGTTGCGCCTCTGCGAGGTGCTCTGCGGCCGCTATTAGGTCGCTCAGGGTTGTCATGGAAAAAATCTACTTTTTCTTTTTTTTTTATTACCGACAGCGCGGAAAAAAATTTTTTTATGATTTTGAAACTACTTTTGTGAACGAAAAGACTTTGTCTATTTTTATAATTTACTCCTAGTACTCTTTTGAACAACTCCTGGCACTCTTTCGAACAACTCCTGGCAGGATCGCCATGTAAAGTCGCTGTGTTCCGACTACCAATTCGCCAACTGCCAACTGCTGTAGGCTCAGACCTCTTCGCACTAACTGCAAAGTTGAGGTATGGTAGTGGAAACGACTTTGAACTTCTCTGGAATGGTTGTCGGCTCAATGCCTTATATTAACTAAAACCAGGGAGTATGTTCGATCGAGTTCACGATCACTAATGATATTTATTTCCAAATTCATACCCTATTTATACCAAGTTATTATGCTCCAATTTTGGTTATCGAACAATCGACCAGACTTCGATATCCGATTAAACGCTTCATCATCACATTCTTTTGGGTGAGCGCCAATGACCTATATCATAAACAAATGCTCATACCCAAAGACTATTGCTGTGACATAAACAGCGCGCATGCAGTCAAAGCAATATGATCCCTTATTACTTCTGTTGGCTGGCAGTGGCCTGCTGTTGGGAATCATATTGTTTTGAGTACAATGCACTCCATGGATACACAAGCAAGTCAAGTGTTATGTATTTCTATGCAATGCAACTGAATGTGAGAGGATCGGATATCGAGGCACAGCCGAAGGTTGACAACCTGTTAATAGTAATAATAGAGCAATTAATTAAGAGAAAGAAGAAATCAAGACAAGAGTGTTGATTTCTACTTTTCCACGACTCTTTTAGAAATACGGGAGTATGAAATGCATAAAGTTTTTTTTTCTTTTATCATATTGGATTGAACATTGTGGCTTTTTCTGGATGTTTACTTTTAGTTAATATTTTGGTATCATTTGTGATATTTACATTAGTTAAAATTTACTTCTCTTTTTTTTTTCATTGTATGTTATGCAGTATTTGGTACACATATTTGTTTTCGTTTTTTTTTTTTTATTTTATTCAAAACAATATTCTCTTTTCAGTTACTTATTATTTATATTTATATGTATATATTTATATTCAATACGTCCTACAGTATATTCCTATTTTTAATTTAATGTATTTCTAATTTTTTATTTTGTTTTAGATTACTATACTTAGATCAATGGGTACTATACCTAGATCAATGGGTACTATACCTAGATCAATGCGCATTGAGTATAGTTTCTTATAATTAGTTTAGGGTGATATTAATTTTATGCTTAGTGTTTTGACTTGAATGAGTCGTAAAATAATTAAAACCAAAAATGACTTGAAATAAAAAGCGAAAATAAAAAATGCAAACTTTCTTTGTGACACTTTTCAATTGTATATTTGCTTCTTGTATATAATTTTACACAGAAACTCTTTCATATAACCTCTGGTCTAATACATAGTTACATTAATTTCTTCTCAAGTATTCTATGTTTTTGTTTATGTCATTGACATTTGGCATTTCTTGTGGAATCTAATTTTAAGTATTGTTCCATTAATTATTTTATTTGAACATTCAATGTACTTCAGTGTACTTTCGTACATTCTCCCGCCTCGGAATGGTGAATGGTAAAATTTTGGTGTCGCAGAAATATACAGCAGTATGGCATCACCGTTTCCATTGATTTCAGCCACAAAGTATACTACATATTATCTACTCTGTGGTTTCAGCATTGAGATCGATTCCAATATGTTCCACGATAGTGAGACCACTCAGGTATACATGCAAATAGATAACAATGTTAGTGCATAATTAAAATGTAATCCCATATACACCCGTGCCCAAATAGAGTAACAATAAGACTATCATTACAGACATGCATATGGATACTACGTAAACACATTGTACAAACGAAGTAGTGTTTTTTCATTCACGCTTGAATGAAATTTTGATGGGTTGCTGGTAGTAAGCGTAGTACGGCAGTACTATTGACGAATTATATTTTGCAACCAGAAGTGTGGTGTGTGGTATTCAATGCCATTCATGTCCATTGTTAATCATTATGTAGTGTGTTTTTCTCTGTGCGGGTCGTTGAGTTAGTCGCGTCGTGTTGCTTTTTTTTTTATTTTGTTGTTTTTAAATTAATTAATGTGAAGTGATTAAATGCTTTAATCAATAGATCCAGTTAATGTTCAGTTGAGTTTTGCATTAAATAGTTTTGAATTTAATTTGTTGAAAGTGTGTTGAAAGTATGAAGTGTTTCGTTTACCAAACGCGCGCGAGAATTGTATGTGATGTGTGTATGCATTGGGAAATTTATTAGTTTCATTCGATTTAATTTTCAATTGATGTGGGTTTAAAATTCATTGAGTTGATTATTTTGAGTTTGATTCAGTGATTAATGAAATTTAGATTTCAATGATACAATTGAACGCCGTTATTTTACAATTAAGAATTTCGAGTTTTATATGCAATTAGCTATGTTATATACATAAGCAATAGTGATGCTGTAGCTGTTTCGTGTTTGCCTATAGTAGGTTTGTTAAATAGGCTCGTGTGTATTCGGTGGTTTTTTCGCGGTTCGCGTTAAGTACATAATGTTAATGTGCTAGCGTGTGTAAGCCAAATACCTTGTTCAATTTAAATTGGTGATGAACAAGTGTTGTCTTCTTCTAGTTAGAAAAGAATGCGACTTCTAACTAGAAATTGTTGTTTACGTTTTTGTGTTATAAGCAACTCGCGATATTTAGTTATTTATTTATAAGAAGTTGATTAAGTTTTAGGAGTGATTTATTCCAATTGAAGTTAATTTGCTTTGGTGTTTTCTCCATATATAGTCAGTGGACTGTATAGTGTTGAATATAGAAAAGTGTTGTGTTGTGCAGTGGTTTGTCAAATGCATTTTGCCGACGGCATTTGACATTTCTCGGTTGACTTAAATTTGTTTTCGTGTGGACTGTATTTGCATTTTAAATAGAAGATCTGTTTTCTGTGCAAGTTTGACTTGACATAGAATTCAATATTTTATTAATTGTGGTTTAAAATTTGAAGTGATCTTTTGTAAATTGTGTATTTTAAGCATTAAGTTTTATAATATATGCATGCGTTGTTGCAGTGCAGTAACTTTTATTAAAGAACATGCATTGTTACAGTGTTCTATGTTTTTGATATTTTGTGTATGCGGTTGCAACACAGCATTTAATGATGGATTGAATTCATTGCAGTTGTTTTGTACATTCTTATATCAACAAAACAGCTTTCAGGTGATTTAAAGTTGGGTTGATTGGTGTTTGAACAGCTTTATAGGTGTTTTAAAGATGTGTTGATTGCTGTTTCGAATGATGTGTTTTAAAGGTGTTTTAGTAGGTTTTAGGTTTTCTATTAATTTGTATTTCCTTTTATTACAGTAGATTTTAGGTTTCTATTAGTTTTTTTTTTGAAGTGAAACTTCTTATGCGACTTGCAAACATGCAGCGTTACACTTCCGTGTTACATGCAGCGTTACACTTCCGTGTTAAACATATTATCGATAGTTTTTGGCACTGCTATAAATTTGTTGCTATAACAGTTGTATGTTATATGACGCGTCATTATGGGAACTAATGCTGGATTTGGTATAGTTTAGTTTATGTAGATTATAATTTATAAAGCAGAAGAGTTAAAAAGAGAAGCGAAAAGAATTATGGCTGCAGATGAAAAATTATGGGTGCAGATGCATGTAAATCCACCTTAACTCTTTGTTCTTTCTTAATTTTCAATTTGTGTCGTGTGTGTGAAAATCGTGCCTGGCTTGCAAAATAAATTTCGATTGCTTCATAGAAATTGCGGAACTTTATTTCGAAGACAATATATACATATGTACATATGTACATATGTACAAATCAGAGCTTTTGGTGAGTGGTTACTGAAAGATTTTATTACAATTTTAATATATGTAGTTATGAGTATGTAGTAGTTAGTGGACGCATAATCATGTATATATAAGCAATTTCCATTTACGCCCGGCTCAAAAATGTTCGATCATGTCTAAACATGTTTGATCATGTCTAAACATGTTTGATCATGTCTAAACATGTTTGATCATGTCTAAACATGTTTGATCATGTCTTAACATGTTTGATCATGTCTAAACATGTATGTAAATGTTCTCCGTCTTGGGCTTAGGTGTTAAGACTGCGGTCTTCATTGGTCGGTCAGTCAGCTACCACTGACACTGGCCAATCAACGGTTTCAGAAAGGTTCCTGGTATTCTATTCCATACATAAGTACTATGTATGTACATAGATCTTTAAAATCCTAGTTTTCGTCCTCTAATCTTCACCAAAAAATAAAAAATTGTTCTATGAAATGGTGTTAAGTAGCTATCCCGTGAAAATTTACTCCGATCCATCTCTTTTCTTTTTCTTTTAAAGAAACAATACGAGTTCACTCAAAATAAATTTCTACCCCTTCCTATTTTCATTTTCATATTAGGAAGTTTCACTTCTTCCGCGCGGGGGGACTGCACGCACTATTTTTTTTTTTTACGCGAGTGATCATATGATGTCGATTTGTTCGGAAGTTTTGTTCGACGGTAATAAGCAAATCTTTGCTATAGGCCGCTTCAACTGTCCGTTTTGTGTTTTTACTGTCACGACACGTATCAATCCGTCCGATCCGGCGTGGGTTTCTTGTATTCTGGCAAGATTCCAGTCGTTCATCTTTGAGAAGAACCAAGTCTCCTACCTTCGGCATTTCTTTAATCTGCGTCCATTTTGGTCGTTGCTGAAGCCTTGCGAGATATTCGGAATTCCATTTTCGCCAGAATCCTTCTGCTAAAACCTGGACACGTTTCCAGCGATCTGCATGCGTGATGTTGAGATTTAATTCGCCTTGTGGTATAGCGTGCAATGATTCGCCGACTAAAAAGTGTGCGGGGGTAAGTGCATTTAAATCATCTAAGCTGTCGGAGATAGGGCAAAGAGGCCTCGAATTTAAACAAGCTTCTATTTGAGCTAGAAGCGTCATGAGTTCCTCGAAAGTTAGCCTTTCCGTTCCAACGACTCGTTTTAAGTGGTACTTGACCGCTTCCCATAATCCACCGAAGTGTGGAGAAGCCGGGGGAATAAAGTGCCATTCGGTACCGTGATTCGCCAAGTCTTCCGCAATTTCCTTCCAATCGTGTTGTGCTTCTTTCAACAATTTAACTAACTCGTTGTTAGCACCAACAAAATTAGTTCCGCAGTCGCTATATACCTTCGTACAGATTCCTCTTCTGGCAGTAAATCTTTTAAACGAAGCCATAAACGCTTTTGTAGTAAGGTCTGAAACAACCTCCAAATGAATAGCCTTTGTTGCTAGGCAGATAAATACTGCAAAATATCCTTTGAGAATTTTCGCACCGCGTGCCTTCCAGGACTTAATCTCGATGGGACCTGCATAATCCACACCAGTATGACTAAACGGTCTAGACATACGCACTCTCGCTGCAGGCAAATTTCCCATTAATTGCTGCATTTCAGATGCCTTTTGTCGATAACATGAAGGACACCTGTGTAGCTGGTATCTAACGCTTCTTCTTATTTGCCAAATCCAGTAACGTTGTCGAATGTAGCTAATCATTTGCTGGATACCGCCGTGGAGTGTATTTTTATGAGCATCTCGGACAACCAAATTCGTAAAATGATGGTTGTTTTGAAGCAATATCGGATATATCATAAGGAAGTAGAGAATTCTCCGAACTTCCTCCCACTCGCAGTACTCCGGTAGTATCGATAAAAGCATTTAACGCACTTAAAGGTTTGGGTGTCTTATTATTACGAATTTGTTGCATTTCGTTTGCGAACATTTCCTTTTGTGCTGCCTTAACGATGAGTACATGGGCAGCTTGCAATTCATTAGGTTTTAGTGGACCTGAAATGGGCTCCAGTTTGGGTCTACATTTTGCTACAAATCGACAACAGGTGGCAACAACTCTAATAACTTTGAGAAGGCTCGAAAAGTTACATATAATTTGTAGTAGACTGTCACTTTCTATTGCGTTTATGCTTAAAACTTTAATATTTCGTTGATCCTCCAACGTATCTATTTCGATGGGTTGATCTGGAAGATCGAATACCCATTTTTGTCGTAGGAATTCTGGACCATTCCACCACGATTTAGGTGATTCCAGTTCGGATGGATATACTCCCCTGGACGCTAGATCGGCTGGGTTATGAAGCGTTGCGACATGTCCCCAGCAATCGATCCCCACTAACCGCTGGATTTCCGAGACGCGGTTGGATACGAACGTGGTCCATCGAGCGGGAGTGGCGCGTATCCAGGCCAATGGTATTGTTGAATCTGTCCACGCATAGATTTTGACATCAGGAATGAGCAGAACCTCCTTGGTGTATTGTAATAACTCTGCCAATACTACTGCACCACAAAGTTCCAGACGAGGTAAAGTTATCGTTCGCTGATTTGGCGCTACTTTTGTCTTTGACAAAATAAGATTGACGTGAATTTTGCCTTCACTATCTAAGACACGTACGTAGGCTGCTGCACCGTAGGCCTTCATAGATGCATCACAAAACCCATGCAAATCGATCGATTTGTTGGTCTTGCTCATCTGGGTCCATCTTGGAATCCGAAGCCGCTCGATCAGATGGAGTTCTCGGAAAAAAGCATCCCAATCCTTCTTCAAAGAAGCTGGAATTGGTTCATCCCAGTCACAGCCAAGCTCCCATAATCGCTGCATCATAAGTTTCGCGGTGATGATACATGGTGAGATCCAGCCCAAAGGATCAAACAATTTGGCTATAGTTGACAGCATTGATCTTTTTGTGGTTGATTCCGTTGCAGATTGTAGATTTTGATATGAGAAGAAGTCATCAATGGGAAACCACTTGATACCTAACGTTTTGACGTGATTCGCTAGACTAAGCGGAAGTTCAAAATCAAGTTCCCTATCCTGAACTGGGATATCTTCGATGAGTTCTTTCGTGTTACTAGTCCACTTTCTGAGGTTGAGTCCCGCTGTTGCCAAAAGTTGTTTTGCCTCATCTCGTTTCGTTCTCGCTTCTTCAATGGTGTCCGCTCCACTTATTAGGTCGTCGACATACATATCTTCACGAACAACCTTCGCCCCCTCCGGAAAATTTTCGCTCTCATCATCAGCGACTCGTTTTAAAATTTTGATGGCAAGGTATGGTGCACTCGCTGTGCCAAAAGTTACCGTTTTTAATTTGAAAATTTTCACAGGTACAGTCTTTTCATCTCTCCACAGGATCAACTGGTAATATCGATCTGATTGACTGACCCAAATTCGTCGATACATTTTTTCGATGTCGGCGGTGAAAGTAACTCGATGAGTTCGCCATTTCGGCACCAGATCAATTATACTTGATTGTAGTTTTGGACCGACAAGCAACCAATCGTTAAGGGATTTGCCATCCGTAGTTTTCGCTGCAGCATCGAATACCACTCGGAGTTTAGTTGTAGAACTTGCTTCTTTGAAAACCGCGTGATGCGGTAAGAAATAATGGAATGGGGTGTCTAACACCGCACCATTACCATCTACCTCTTCCATTTGACCAAGTTCTTTGTATTCTTGGATACATTTCTTGTAGCCTTCCGCAAGTTTCTCGTTAGAATCTAGCCTCTTCTCCAGATGCATAAATCGTCGTAAGGCATTTTGCCGACTCGATCCCATTTCTGGATAGCCTCCACCTCTGAATGGTAACTTCACTTGATAACGACCATCAGGTAAACGTGTTGTATGTTGGTTGAAGTGATCGTTACAAGCAATGTCTTCTTCAGTCTCTTGCTTCTGAAAAGGTGTCTCTTCAATAGTCCAAAATTTCTCTAATTGGGAACTCAGATCCGTTAGTTGAACAAAGCTTCGGACTTGTTGTGGAATTTCGGCTGAAACTTTCCCAAAGACAATCCATCCCAGTTCGGTGTTTTGAGCTACAGGTCCATTTCCATCTTCTGGACGTCTTATTTCAGGAAGAAATATTTCGGCACAAACTTCACTTCCGAAAAGTAAGTCTATAGATGCAGGTTCATACAGATGAGGATCAGCTAACAGAAGACCTTTCAGATGTTTCCAAGTGCCAGGTACCACTCGCTGGGCCGGGAGATGGCTAGTCAACGACTTAAAAACCAACGCCTGAATGGCAGTCTCAAACGTAGAGTGACGGGAAGCAAATCTTACTTCGACGGAGTGTTGCGCAGTGCCGTTGTTGACCAACCCTAACCCAGATACCTATACATTTGTACGCCTTCTCTCCAATTTCAAAAGTTGTGCCGCTGCTTCAGTGATGAAAGACTTTTCCGACCCTGTGTCAATCAGAGCACGTAAAAGACGTATCTTACCATCTGCTGCTCGAACCTTTACCACAGCTGTCGCCATGAGCACCTGGTGTGCGTAACCACCTTGCGACTCGTGGTAACTAAAAGATTGTCCTACTGATGGCTGAAAGACAGGCGCATTCGGATTTATGGACGTCTGAAAAGTTTTCGCTTGAGACGAAGACGCGCTGGAGCTGGACGCATGAAATTGTTGGGTATGTCTGTTGCTTGAAGATTGTTGCTGTTGCTTGTCATGTAGCAGCGAATGCTGTCTTTGTTGGCAAAAGTAACATGAAGTGAGACTGTAGCATGTTCCAACAAGATGTCCGTAAGACAAGCAATTTTCGCATATCTTTAGCCTGGAAAAAGTTTCTTGACGACTTTTCACGTCCATGTTGAGGAATTGTTGGCATTTTCTCAAAGTATGCTTGCCTTGACTACACAGCTTACAAATCAGTTGCTCCACCGTGTTGTTCCTGTCTACGGTGTGGTTCCTATCTCCTGGCTTGGATGGCTGTTTGACGACTTGCTTTGCGTGCATAACTTTCGTCTTAACTGGCTGAAAACGAGGCCTTTTTTTGACGTGTGGCTCTTCTTTCGTCCTGTATGCAGCTTCATGTTCCTGTTGACCCATCACTTCCAGAGTTCGGAAACGTATCTCCAAAAACTCGGTAAATTCTTTGAACGAAGGCAAATCTTTCCTATTACCAAGTTTTTCTTCCCACAGGTTTTGACAGGAATGTGGAAGTTTCTGGAAAAGGAACCATATAAGGACGGTGTCCCAGTAAGACACAGGCACATCCATTTTCTCTAGCGCGAGAAAACACTCTCTGGTGGTGTACAGCAGATCTTTGATGCCCGTGGCAGTCTCACGAGTCAAGGATGGTTGACCAAAAAGTGCTTGCATTTGGGTGTGCACCAAAATGCGCTTATGATCGTATCGATCATTTAATAACTCCCAAGCCTTACTATAGTTGGCAGCCTCAACAGCAAAATTCTGCAGAAACCGATCTGCATCACCTGTCAAGCATGATTGCAAGAAATGCAGCTTGTCGATATCATCAAGACTGTTGTTGTTGTGGATCAGAGACTGAAACCTGTCGTGAAAAGCGCGCCAAGTGGTATACGAACCGTCGAATTTGGGTAAATCTATCCGTGGAAGTCTTAGTCCCGAATGAGCTGATGTACCAGTTGTATTTTGGGACGCAGCATCAAGTTTTTGAACGTTATAAACGATTGTTGACCATTTTTCAATGACTTCCAACAACTCTACACGGTACTCCAGGTAAATTTCATCTATCTGTTCGTAAACCACTTTTAACTCTTCTACTTTCATGCTCTCTTCCAGCATTCCACCTCCAACGATGGCTTCATAGTATGTTTTGGCCGATGACATATCTTCTTCCAACTTGCTTAGACGAGCTGACGCATACGCCTTTGTTCGACGTTCTTTTGAGGACTTCTTAAAATTGGTAAAATCCTTTATTATTTTTGCCAAGAGGTCTTTTTGTAATTGACCGTACTTGAAATTCTTGGTCTCACCCATAATAATATTTATTTCTTTTTATATCAACAGAAATACGACGAAAATTAATCAGACAAGTTTACGACACGTAAAGCAAAAAACTTTCTGCTTGTCTGCAACTGTTGCTGCTAATGCTGCTGCTAATGCTGCTACTGCTGCTAATGCTGCTACTGCTGCTACTGCTGCTAACGCTGCCAATATGTTGATCGAGACTTATGTCGATTTGTAGTGTCACTTCTGGACACTTTTGTTTAGAAATAAGTTAAATTAAACCACTTGTTAAACGAAAAAACACTTGTTAAGAACAAAGTATATTTTAAGTTTATTTAATTAATGTTAATCAACGAAAAAAAGATAGTTTTAAATGTACTTTTAAGTCACTTAATGCAGATTGTAAAATCTTTTTTCTTATGGGGGTATACACCGCACACACTTTTAATGTTTTTAATGTTTATCTTGTTAAAAGTGATTCTTGAAGGCAAGAAGGACCAAAATGTTTTGACTTGAATGAGTCGTAAAATAATTAAAACCAAAAATGAATGAAATGAAATAAAAAGCGAAAATAAAAAATGCAAACTTTCTTTGTGATACTTTTCAATTGTATATTTGCTTCTTGTATATAATTTTACACAGAAACTCTTTCATATGACCTCTGGTCTAATACATAGTTACATTAATTTCTTCTCAAGTATTCTATGTTTTTGTTTTTGTCATTGACATTTGACATTTCTTGTGGAATCTAATTTTAAGTATTAGGTCTGTTCGATGTGCAGTGCTCCAGTGCGCACTGGGGAATGTCAACGCACTGAAATTATCTGTCAATGCACTGAATACCTGCTCCGGATGCGATTTCACATCGAACACATAAGAGCTAAAACTCACGTAGCACTCGACTTTCATGAATTAGTTTCCTCCATTTGGCAATAAATATGGTTTTATTTCTTTCATAGATGTATGAAAAGATATGAAATATCAAAATGAAACCCAAATATTGAGTTACAACCCAATTGCCAACAAAATATACTTTGCGTAAACAGCTGATTTCCAATTGACAGCACTGAAAACCTCAACCCCAGAAAAAACCTGGGGCATGGCAGTGCGCACTGAGTGCTTGCACCGGACGAACATCGAACACAGTGCAAATGCACTGGGGCAGAAAAAATGTCACATCGAACGCATCAGTGCGATTTCAGTGCGCACTAGGGCGCCCCAGGGCGCACATCGAACAGACCTATTGTTCCATTAATTATTTTATTTGAACATTCAATGTACTTCAGTGTACTTTCGTACACTTAGAATAATTTATAATATATTTATATTTATTTATAATAATATGTTTCTCTATTTTTTTTTTTTTTTTTATTTACAATACTAGAATATATATGCCTAAACTGGTTTTTACCTATTTATTAATTCACATTTATTTCACAATTTCACAAATTAAATAATAACATACATTCAATCAATTATTACATTTTTTTTTTTTTTCACAATTTCACAAATTACACAATAACATCCATAAAATCAATTTCTTATTTCTACATTTTCTTTCACAATTTCACAAATAACATACATACAATCAATTTCTTATTTTTACATTTTCTTTCACAATTACACAAATTGCACAATAATATTCATACATAAAATGGTTCTTATCTGTTTTTGTTAACAATCAATTTCTTATTTTCAAATCTTCTTTCTGAACTTCGTGAATTGCATAAGTTTACAAATTATAATAATAACATATATGTATAAAATGGTTTCAATCTGTTCTTGTGAACAATCACTTTCTTATTTTCACATTTAATTTCGCAATTTACTCCTTCTTGTGATGAGACTTCATATGGTCCTATATATTGGATCTAACTTCTTTCTGCTTTCGTTTCTTAACAAGACTAAACTACCTACGTTGTAATCATGAGTTTTTGCTTTTCTATCAGAATCGTACCTATCTTTCCTAGAAATTTTCTTTTGTATTAAAGTATCCCTAGCATCCTTATGAGCAATTTGTAATCTGTGTTTTAAGTCTATCACATAGTCTTCGTAGTTGTACACTGGGTCAACTTTCTTTGTAAGATTTGAAGGCAAATTACATTGTCTTCCAAATACTAATTCAAATGGGGTGAATCCAGTTTCTGAATGTACAGAAGTGTTGTAACAGAAAACATAGTATGGCAACCAGTTGTTCCAATCTGTATGTTTTTCTTCTACATAACTCCTAAGGTATGCTCCTAAAACTTTATGAGAATTTTCTAGTGCTCCAATGCTTTCATGGTGATAAGCGGTGGATTGCAATTGTTCTGTCTTTAATAACTTACATAGATCTTTGAAAACTCTATTTATAAATTCTGTACCTTGGTCAGATGCTATGGTAGCAGGGACTCCATACTTTAGGATAAAGCCTTCTACAAGTCCTTTAGCTACCGTATTAGCTTCTTTATTTGGTAAAGCAATGGCTTCTGTAAACTTCGTAAGTTCGTCTTGTAGTGTTAATATATATTTTGACCCATCTTCCGTCTCTTCAAGAGGTTCAACTAAATCAAGGTATATTTTGCCAAAGCATGTTTCTGCCGTTGTAGTAATAGTCATCGGTTGATTTTTTGGTTGTATGTGTTTGTTTCGTTGACACATTGGGCAGTGCTTAACGTATGTCGTCACATCGTTTTGCATTCCTGTCCAAAAATATTTTTTCTTTATATTCCGCAACATGCGATTTATTCCGGCATGTCCACTTGTCGGTAACATTTGGTAGTCATTGAGTATAAGTTTTTGTTTTCCAGGGTCCATTATTTTTATTTTATCTTCAATTATGTGCACTTTTATTTTATTTCCTTTGAATATTTCTTCTATCTTTTTTTTTAATATATATAATTTCTCTTTACGACGGCCGTCTGAGAGTTTTTCAAACTCTTCTTTAGTTATATAAATATCTTTAATTGATAGAGGTCCGCAAATTGTACGCACGTCCCTCAACAACATTTTGTCAAATGATGCCGATCGAGCAATAGTGCTGTTCTTGGATTCCTCTTCATTATTTAATAATGGTTCACCGTTATTTTGCACGTCCCTGAACAACATTTTGTCAAATGATGCCGATCGGGCAGTAGTGCTTTTTCTGGATTCCCTTTTATTATTTAAAAATGGTTCTTTGATAGTTTGCACGTCCCTCAACAACATTTTGTCAAATGATGCTGATCGGGCAATAGTGCTTATCTTTGACCTATTTAATATCAAACAATTATTCCCTGGAATGTATCCTACAATGAGGTTTGGACTTATAACTCTGGTACCTTTTAATAAACTGTAATCTTTGTCTTCATCTTTGAAACTATTTAATATTTTCAACTCGACTATTTTTAGACCCTTTTCTGGCGGTTTAAGAAGTTCACTTATTATTTTTTCTCTCTCTAATTTACTTGTTGTTGGGTTTTCTTCTTTTAAATTTGAATTTCTAGCTTGTGCTCTTGTTGTGACACACACAAATAAATTCTGTAAGTCCTCTGACTTTAGTTGTATTCTACTTAATGCATCCGCAGTGCAGTTGTCTTTGCCTGGTGAATACTCCACAGTAAGGTTATATTTCTCTAATATTAGCCTAAATTTCGTTAATCTACTTGAGGGTTCTTTTAGTGAGAACAGATATACTAGTGGTCTATGGTCCGTTAGTATTTTGAAACGTCTTCCGAAAAGATAAGGTCTGAAATGTTTTACTGCCCATACTATTGCGAGCAATTCTTTTTCTATGGCACTGTAATTCTTTTCGGCTTTATTTAATGATTTACTTGCGTATGCGATGGGTTTATCATCAAAATTTGATATAACAGCACCTAAGGCAAGGGAGCGTTCAAGTATTACGTAACGCAATTTGGGGGGAGGGGGGTCTCTTAAAACGTTACGATGCGTTACAGGGGCGGGGGGGGGGGGGTCTTTCTTACAACGCGCTACGTAACATTTTTTTTTTTTTTTAATTAGGGAACAAAAACTCCCAAATTGGCAACCCTTTTCATTTACGTTTTTTACGGGGATACTTTCATGCCGCCACCTTGCCCAATACTTCAAACCCCACGCAAGCTCGTAGTACCCAGTCTCACAAGAGTGTTTAGATGCACTGTCGTTACGTGCATGGCAAAACTGTCCCAGACCATTGTGAAACTAAAGTACGGCCACAGCGCCTTGCTGCCAGAAGGACAAATGAGCTTCTCTGCATTGTGCGTCGTTATGAAACATCGTCTGAGGATGGGTCGACGAAGACGAAGTTGATGCAAGTGGCTTAACAATTCCAGAACCGTCTTCGTCTGCACTCCAGGTGCCTGTGATGAAAGAATCTGAGTGGCTAGCAAACCCGTGGACAGAGGAATAATTTTTGTTTTGTATTATTTTCTTTTGTATTATTTATTTATGTATTAATATTAAATGATTAGCGCAGTGGCAATTAAAAGTTTATAAAAACTATAACATAAATTTTTTCGACTTTATAGGGTAAAAATGGTCAATTGAGTGTTACGTAACGTTTAGAGGGGGGGGGGGAGGGGTACACGAAAACGTTACGGTGCGTTACAATGGGGGGAGGGGGGGTCAAAAATCTTCGAAAATTGCGTTACGTAATACTTGAACGCTCCCCAAGCCCAGAGGCGTCTGTTCGGAGTATGAATTCTTTTTCAAAATTTGGAAACTGTAAAATATTTGGGCTTATTAGGAATTCTTTTAGCAAATTAAACGAGGTATTGCAATCTTCGGAAAATTTAAATTCTACGTTTTTTCTTATGGCGCTTTCCATTGGTTTCACTCGAGGAAGGGAAGCACTCATTTTAAAAACCAATGGAACACCCAAAATTGTTTCTAATCAGTTTAACGTAATTTCCTTTGTGTGAGTGAAACACCTATGGCTCTTAAAAAATATTCTTTGAAGAAACTTTTCATTTTGACATTTGAGTAACATGTGTTAGTGCTTCTGAGTCGATTCTCACTTCAAATCGAGAAGCGGCTGTCACTCCTCAGAATCATGAGAAGCGATCTTTTTGCACCAATGGAACGGTTTGAGAATGCTTCTAGACGCTCCTGGACGGTCCTTTTCGTCCAATGGAAAGTGCCATTAATAAACGGTTTAAGGGAATTGCTAGTGTTGCAAAATTTGGTATTAACTTTCTATAGTAGCTAGCAAATTCTACAAATCTCCTTACTTCGTCTGCATTTTGTGGGATTGGATAATTTTTCATTACTATGGATTTTGATGGATCTGGTATAATACCTTTGTCTGATATTATATGACCTAGATATAAAACTTCTTTTCTAAGGAAAGCACATTTACTTGGATGTAGTTTGAGATTTACTTCTCTCAATCTTTCGAATACTTCAATTAAATTTTTATTGTGGTGTTCTAAATTTTTACCGAACACTATAAGGTCGTCAAGATACACAAAACATTTTGAATACGTTAGACCGGACATTGCTATAGACATCATTCTTGAGAATGTACTAGGTGATATTTTTAAACCCATTGGAAGTCGTTTTAGTTGATAATGACCGTTTTCAGTGGAGAACGTTGTGCATGGCCTACTTTCTTTTTCTTATTTCATCTGGCAGTATCCTTGGCTTAAATCTATACAGGAGAAATAAGTTGCACCTCCTACCATATCGAATATGTCAGTTATGTTAGGCAATGGAAATTTATCATCTTCGATGACGTCGTTAACTTTTCTATAAACAATTACTAATCGGAATTTTTGCATTCCTGTTACTGGGTCTTTCTTTTTGGGCACTACAAGAATAGGTGAGTTCCATGCTGATACCGATGGTTCAATTTTAATTTATCAAGCTTACTACAAGCAGTTAGAACATAGATTTAAAATTAAAAAATATTTAAACTTAAAACAAAAAAAAAAAAAAACAAAATATAAACAAATAAATAAATAAATAAATATATTTACAAATATACAGTGCTTAATTCTAAGTTGAAGTGCAAGGGTTAGAAGATGAAAGGGGAAGCGGAGTATAGATTTTTTCTTAGAGAAGAGGAACTAAGGGAAAAGTCAAAGGTATTTCCTATAGCATTCGCTGAACGTAGCATTCTGCATATGGGGTTGAAATAAGCGTAGTTTGTGCGGAGTGTAGGGAGGTGGAAGAAGGGAACAGAAAGTAGGTTGCGTGGATTAGTGTTCATGTAAATCAGCTCAAGTAATTCCGGGGAGTCTATGGTACCGGTCATGATTTGATGGACGAAAATTATGTCGGCGATATGACGACGTTTAGAAAGGGTGACCATGTCAATTAGTCGCAAACGGCTTTCATATGGAGGTAAAATGAACGGATCAGACCAAGGCAATCTACGCAAAGCGAATCTTAGAAATCTTCGTTGCACAGCTTCAATTCTACGGGATTGAGTTATTTGGTAGGGAGACCAAACCTGACTAGCATATTCAAGGATTGGTCTAACATAAGTGTTGAATAATGATTTAGTTACGTAAGGGTCGGAAAATTCTCTAGACCAGCGTTTGATAAACCCAAGAGAGGAGTTTGCTTTCGCTATAATATAGTTGATGTGAGAGTGGAAATTTAGCTCTTTATCACAAATGACCCCAAGATCACGAATAGACGAAACTCTGGGGATAGGCACGTTACTGAAGTAGTACGTTCGAAGACTAGAGGGTAAGCGTTTACGCGAGAAAGTCATAGATTGACATTTATTAACGTTAAGCTCAAGAAAGTTCTTATTACACCAAGTAAGAAAGCATTTAGGTCTTTTTGAAGAAGAGAGGAATCATGAGAAGAGGATATGACTTTTATAATTTTAATGTCATCTGCATAAATAGACAGATCAGAGAAAGAAATAATACTAGCGACGTCATATATGACCTAGATATAAAACTTCTTTTCTAAGGAAAGCACATTTACTTGGATGTAGTTTGAGATTTACTTCTCTCAATCTTTCGAATACTTCAATTAAATTTTTATTGTGGTGTTCTAAATTTTTACCGAACACTATAAGGTCGTCAAGATACACAAAACATTTTGAATACGTTAGACCGGACATTGCTATAGACATCATTCTTGAGAATGTACTAGGTGATATTTTTAAACCCATTGGAAGTCGTTTTAGTTGATAATGACCGTTTTCAGTGGAGAACGTTGTGCATGGCCTACTTTCTTTTTCTTATTTCATCTGGCAGTATCCTTGGCTTAAATCTATACAGGAGAAATAAGTTGCACCTCCTACCATATCGAATATGTCAGTTATGTTAGGCAATGGAAATTTATCATCTTCGATGACGTCGTTAACTTTTCTATAAACAATTACTAATCGGAATTTTTGCATTCCTGTTACTGGGTCTTTCTTTTTGGGCACTACAAGAATAGGTGAGTTCCATGCTGATACCGATGGTTCAATTTTAATTTATCAAGCTTACTACAAGCAGTTAGAACATAGATTTAAAATTAAAAAATATTTAAACTTAAAACAAAAAAAAAAAAAACAAAATATAAACAAATAAATAAATAAATAAATATATTTACAAATATACAGTGCTTAATTCTAAGTTGAAGTGCAAGGGTTAGAAGATGAAAGGGGAAGCGGAGTATAGATTTTTTCTTAGAGAAGAGGAACTAAGGGAAAAGTCAAAGGTATTTCCTATAGCATTCGCTGAACGTAGCATTCTGCATATGGGGTTGAAATAAGCGTAGTTTGTGCGGAGTGTAGGGAGGTGGAAGAAGGGAACAGAAAGTAGGTTGCGTGGATTAGTGTTCATGTAAATCAGCTCAAGTAATTCCGGGGAGTCTATGGTACCGGTCATGATTTGATGGACGAAAATTATGTCGGCGATATGACGACGTTTAGAAAGGGTGACCATGTCAATTAGTCGCAAACGGCTTTCATATGGAGGTAAAATGAACGGATCAGACCAAGGCAATCTACGCAAAGCGAATCTTAGAAATCTTCGTTGCACAGCTTCAATTCTACGGGATTGAGTTATTTGGTAGGGAGACCAAACCTGACTAGCATATTCAAGGATTGGTCTAACATAAGTGTTGAATAATGATTTAGTTACGTAAGGGTCGGAAAATTCTCTAGACCAGCGTTTGATAAACCCAAGAGAGGAGTTTGCTTTCGCTATAATATAGTTGATGTGAGAGTGGAAATTTAGCTCTTTATCACAAATGACCCCAAGATCACGAATAGACGAAACTCTGGGGATAGGCACGTTACTGAAGTAGTACGTTCGAAGACTAGAGGGTAAGCGTTTACGCGAGAAAGTCATAGATTGACATTTATTAACGTTAAGCTCAAGAAAGTTCTTATTACACCAAGTAAGAAAGCATTTAGGTCTTTTTGAAGAAGAGAGGAATCATGAGAAGAGGATATGACTTTTATAATTTTAATGTCATCTGCATAAATAGACAGATCAGAGAAAGAAATAATACTAGCGACGTCATTTATTGCAAGCACAAACAGGAGTGGACCTAGATGGCTGCCTTGAGGAACGCCAGAAGAGGCAAATATCGGGTTGGAAACTGCTTTTCTAAAAACTACTCTATACACACGGTTCTCAAGGTATGATTTGACCCATTCGATAATTTTTTTTTTTTTTTTTTTTTTTTTTTTTTTTTTTTTTTTTTTTTTTTTTTTTTTTTTTTTTATATAATTTGCGCACACATCAAGGGGTTATGACTACCCTTATAATGTTATAGAACACAGTGCGAGCATTTAGGAAAATAGGAGAGGATTAGAAAGGAGACACCGATGCACGTTGCTTTTGAATCTTTGTAAATCGTAATGTAGGGGAAAAACATGGCCAGGTAGAGCATTCCACATTCGGGTGGTGCGACTGAGATACGAATCTCTATACTTGACTGTACGCCCGAAGTTGGGCTCAAGGTAAAACTGATGAGCATTCCTAGCGAGGCGAGTGTTGCGGCTAAATTGTTTCAGGGGAGGAATGCAACTGGCTACTTCACTAGAGCACTGTTTGTGGAAAAAGCGATAAAAGAGAGAGAGACAGGTGACGTTTCGACGATGTTCAAGAGAATCAATCGATTCTACGATTGAACTATCACCTATCAATTTTAACGCTCTGTTTTGTACCCTATCGAGTAGGCGCAAAGATGTTTGAGAAGCACCTGACCAGATATGAGAGTTATACTCCAGTTTTGGGCGGATGAAGGCCTTATAAATTGTAGCCAGATCAGAGGGGGTGAAGAACTTCCTGCATCTTCTCAAGAAACCTAAGCATTTAGCAGCGTTTTTGGCGACTTCAAATATGTGGTCGTTCCAACGAAGATCATCGTTTACACACATACCAAGTACTGACAGCTTTTCGGTTTCTTCGATGCAGGTACCATTCATGGATAATGGCAATGGGGGAATGTTAAGCTTCAACGACAAAAGACAGCATTGAGTTTTCGAAGCATTGAATTCTACTCGGTTTTTACTACCCCATGCAACAATGCTTTCAAGGTCAGAATTCAATGAGCTTATCATACGCAACCGTTCCAGTTCCACATCCGAAGAGCAGGGACGTGAATTTGGGAACGAATATGAAAAGCTGAGGGTCGAGTCGTCAGCAAAACAGCTAAGCGGATTAGAAGTTTCAGACAAGAGATCATTAATGAAAAAGAGGAAGAGAGTCGGAGACAAAACGGAGCCCTGGGGCACACCAGCATTTATGAAGTGGGTATCAGACTTGAAGCCATCCAACACAACTTGTATTGAACGGTCAGAAAGGTAATTTCTAATCCAACGAAGAAGAGACTCATCGATACCAAAAGCACGCATTTTCGATAAAAGAGCCTGATGCCAAACTCTATCAAATGCTTTAGAAATATCAAGTGCAATAATCTTACTTTCTCCAAAACAATGTAAAGATTGGTTCCACTTTTCGGTGAGATATGCCATCAAATCACCAGTGGACCGTTTGCTACGAAAGCCGTACTGACGGTCATTAAGAAGCTTTCGTTCTTCAAGATATTTCATAAGTTGACGGTTAATCAACGTTTCCATGACCTTGGAAAGAAGGGACGTTAGTGCAATTGGACGGTAATTGGGAGGGGAGGAAGATTCGCCTTTTTTAGGGACCGGCTGGACAAATGCAGTTTTCCATCTGCTCGGAAAAATCCCAGCAGAATAGGAAAGATGGAAAAGTTTTCGCAGTGGTTTTGCCAGCGTAGAAGAACACCTCTTCAGAATAACGGCGGGGATACCATCTGGACCAGCGGATTTATGTATGTTGAGATCTTTAAGGACTCTCGCAACCGAGCGAGTTCGAAAAAATATCTGCTTCATCAAAGAATTTGCAGACTCGAGCTCAGGTGGAGCCAATATGCTATGAGGAAGTGTCGAGTTGGCAGCAAATTGAGCTGCCAGCAAATTGGCTTTTTTGATAGAGCTGACATACTGAGAGTCATTGAAGACGAGCGTTGGGACCGATGACGTGGTCGAGTTCTTAATGTTCTTTACAAAAGACCAAAAGTTTTTGCTTCCTTTTAGACACAACATTTTTTTTATGTCTTACTTTTTGGTCATGCAAAAACTTGGCCTTTTGTATATGAGCATTACAGATATTTCTGGCCCGTTTGAACAAATTTCGATTTTCTACTGTAGGGTTGCCTTTAAATTTTCGAAAACTACTTTCTCTATCCCTAATCGCGTCTTTACAGCTTGAATCAAACCACGAATTCTCTTTGGGGATGATACTTTTTGTTCTGTGAGGAACAAAGTTTCTCATGCCGTTGAGAATTACGTTAGATATCATATCAGCTGAAGCATCAACGTTTCCGTCGAGAAAGCACAATGACCAATTAAGATTTCGAAAGAAATTATTCAGGCCGTCCCATTGGCTTTCTCATATTGCCACACAGTTCTTTTAGGGACATTATCTTTTTTTACCGTGACGGAAAGCGAAAAATCTACCGATATGACACAATGGTCCGATTTGCCTAAAGGAGATGATACTACAACCCTGTATTTTTCGGGATGAGAAGTGAAAAATAAGTCAAGAGTGTTGGCCGCATATCTGAACCCGAGTGGGCTCATCAACTAGTTGAGTTAACTGGTTAAACTCAGCGAAGATCTCAACACACTTTCCTTCGGGTGTTGTCAGGCCAGAATGTCGAAGCCAACCAGAATTGTGTACATTGAATGAATTGCGATTTCAGTGTGAGGATATATGGAAACAATTCTTACTATGGAGTCAGATAGCGCATCAAACTCGTTAGATGTCGAATTGCTATCTAAATTGGGGCTTCTATACATGAAACAATAATGAATGATATGCTTACGGACAGTGAATTTTAACCACATGAAATTAAAGTTCGTATTAGAACAGAGGCCGTATTGTGGTAGAAGTTGGTAAGCAATATCATGTCTAACATATACGGCGAGGCCATGAGAGGAAAAGAATAATGGCACTAAGCTATATCCAGGCAGGCTGAACTCTGAAGGATCAGAACCAACACCCACCTGTGTTTCACTCAGTGCCAAAACAGCTGGCCTGCATTTTGCAGTGTGAGCGTACACAGCAAAGAAATTCGATCGCAACCCCCTAATGTTGCTAAAATCGACCTGAAATTTACCCGACATTACGATTTACAAAAACACACAAAACAAAATATCGAACGCAGACGCTATCTAAGTAAAATCAACAAGTGCAAATCTTATTGGGAAACCAAAAAAAAATTACAAGCGGTGTTATGCCCAGCAAGCAATTTGATTTTGGTTCACCAACGGGATCAACACCGTTGATCTCACTATCCGCCTAGCAAACCCACAGTCTCATTG
Organism: Melanostoma mellinum; assembly: GCA_914767635.1. Classification (NCBI taxonomy): domain Eukaryota; kingdom Metazoa; phylum Arthropoda; class Insecta; order Diptera; family Syrphidae; genus Melanostoma; species Melanostoma mellinum. Next base: position 122,874,266 of record OU612059.1, on the reverse strand, counting down.
ACTGCACAGCTGCACACACCACCCAGATAAGATAAGAAATTATCAAATCGAGCAAATGAGTGCAGACACTGAGACTACGAGAGTGGTGGGGCAGGAGAAGATAAGGTATGCACTAAGTGTTTGGTCTATTGATGGGGCTTTTTTTTTTTTTTGCTTTGATTAATTTTTGCACTGTGCTGCACTGAATTATTTTTGCACAAGAAACTTGATCACTTTTTCACAGAATGTGTTTTGATCACGGCGCGGCGGAAGATAAATTTTTGATTATTGATTTGACGTTTGTTTTATTGTTTTTTTTTTGGTATAATTATTTTTTTGGGGGAGAGAAACTTATTGGTTTATTATAAAACGGGGGAATGGTAAGCGGACACTTGGCACGGTGCGTGTTTATGCGTTCGGTATCAGATAGGCACTGAAGGTGGGAAGCCAAAGGCTTTGAGTTAGATAGATAATTTTATGGTTAATTTTGTCGAATGCTTACTAAAGTCTGTAGTAATAACATCGATCTCGTTGCCCTTTTCCATGGCCAAGAGAGTCTTTGATACGAATTGGGTAAGGTTATTCGTAGTAGACCTTCCTTTTAGGAATCCGTGTTGAAGTGAAGAGATAATTGGCTTACAATGAAAATACAGAGAGTCGTACACAATGCTTTCGAAAAGTTTAGGGATGGCGGAGAGCTTAGCTATCGGTCGATAGTTCGAGATTTGGTTTTTACAGCTCTTTTTGAAAATTGGGAAGATAAAAGATTCTTTCCAGACAGAGGGGAAAACAGCCTGGGAAAGGGAAAGTTGAAAAATATTAGCAAGGGGTTGATAGAGCACTGATGCGCACTTTTTAAGGAAAATTGCTGGGACACCGTCTGGACCAGGTGAGAAATCATCATCCAGTAACCTTAATTTATCATAATCAGTCTGGGGACAAACATTAAGAAAGACAAGAGATGTTTGCGGGCTATTCATCAGAAACCTGTGATAGTCAAGGTCAGGATCAGTCAGATCATTGGCATATGATTGTCTGAAAAAGGTAGCAAAGAGATTAACAATTACTTTGGGGTCATCGGTAGATTTGTCAAGGTAATTAAGCGTTGATGGAAGACCGTCCGATTTTCTCTTGACGTTAATAAATTGATAAAAACGCTTTGGGTCAGTGATTAGAGAGAATTGCATTTTATCAAGATAGGTTAAGTATAAAGATTGGCATAAAGTTGAGAAGTTAGAAGAGGCCTGTTGGTAGTAATAGTAATTGGAAGTGGTCTGGGATTTTAAATATGTTTTCCATAGCCTGTTTCTGGTGTTACGGATTTTTTTTTTAACTCTGTTGTGTACCAGGGAGCAGATGATACACAGGTTTTTTGAGATGTATAGGGAACACATTGTATGAAACATGCAAAAATTGAAGAATAGAAAAAGGAGAGAGCAATATCAATGGGTGTAGAGGGGTTAATAAAAAGATTAAAGTCGATTCCGCTTAAAAGATGACTAAGCATAATAAAATCGGCTTTACGGAAGTTAAAACTAGAAGTGTTCTCAGACTCCATAGTTGGAGTACTAAGATCAAGACAATAAATGAAAGATAGGGGAGGATGAAAATGATCAAGGGTGGATAAAAGATGTGAGCTTTTTAGGACGGCGGAGTTAAAAGGATCAGAGGAGAAGGCAAGGTCAAGTTGTCTCCCAAGATTGTTTAAAACGCAGCTCATTTGAAAGAGGCCTAATTCAAGAAATCTATCGGTGAATATGAATTCTTTATCAGAAGATGGATTAGAGGGAACGAAACAAGATTCGTCCTCAGAAGGAGTCCATTTCAAATCGGGCAAGTTAAAGTCCCCAAGTACTATAAAGTCATCATTGGAGTCTACACTCTCAATTAAAGGACCTATTGAATCAACAAATTGTTGATAGAAAAGACAGGGTTGTGAAGGGCGAATATAACAACAAAGAAGGTAAAGATAGCGTTTGGGGAAAGACAATTTAATACATACAAATTCAAAAAGAGGAGATTTAGATGTTTCGACCAGACACGCATTGAAGCGAATGTGTACGGAAAAGAACACCACGCCCAGTAGGAGCAATGTCATTTATTTGACCATCCGCACGAAAAACAGCAAAATCAGATGTGAATAATTCACTATCTAGAAAATCAGAGCACAGATTTGTTTCAGTGAGGGCAAAAATGTCATATGGGAGACATTGGGAGTTCATGTACACATCAGAAGTCTTAGTACGAAGGCCTCTAACATTCTGATAATATAAGGAAAGAAAAGAGACAGGGCGTAAAGATGGATTAGAGTTAAAGACTAGGCTTGTTATTGGAACGGGAGAAAGGTAAGCGTTTTAAATCAAGGTGGGAAGCGTATGTGGCAAGATCATTTGAAACAGTGGATGGGGAAATATTTAAAGTTTCATGAAAGTGAAGTAGATTTTTTTGAGAGCGACATGATCGGTTGGAAGGCCTTCTTTTTGTATCGATACTAATACGTTCATTTTGGTTTTTCCATTGATGCAAACCGTTTCCGACTTATTATAAAGGTAAGAGAGGTAAAGACGGACATTCTCATACAATTTACTGTGGCGTAGTCTAGCCATCAAATAACGACCATCAAACACATCACCGGTAGACAACGAGGCCGCAAATTTTGAGGTTAATTTAGCTGTGGGAGAGAACATTGGGTCAAGGACTGGTGGGGGTAAAGGGTTGGGGACAGGGTCAGGAAGGTTATGGATTCTTAAGGTGGTAGAGGGAGTAAAATAGTGAGGCGCTGGGTTAATTGTATGGGAGTGAACAAAATTGGAGTAGGGAGTTTTCAATTTGGTTTTAAGAGGGACAATTTTACGTTGGGAGAAAGTTTTCTTTATTATTTTCGAAGTGGATGAGCTTGTGGGATGGATAGGATTGGAACTAGGAAGGTTAAGCTTAGATCTAATTACAATTTTTTCTTTAGTATTAGATACACTCTTAAAGTTTTTATTGGGGAGCTGTTTAGTTAACTTATTTAAGCATTTAGAAATAGTGATGCTATCTTCAATAAATATGGGTTTGTGTGGTGAGTGAAATAACCATTGATATTTATGTTGTTTATAGATTTTAAAACTTGACGAGCTAATTTTGTGGCATTTTCCAATGTTAATCTTATATTTACGTTTAATGAGATTCTGAACCCAGGAACTGTCTACATTGGGCGGTAAATTATTTATAAAATAAGGGTCGCATTCGTTGAGTTCTTTCAAATTGTTAAGCCTGTCATTCTAGTCTCTTAAGGTCCAAGTGTTGTTAAGCCGTATGATGGTGGGCTCAGGGGCAGCAGAACATTCAGTCTGGGTGGAAGAAGTTGCTCTGGTAACATAGTCGATGGCTGGAGTGAGTGAAGAAGACAAAGGTTGCTTTTGAATCGACTCGTTAACTTCAGCAAGAATAGAGGTGTTGTAGTGCACATTAACTGGTTGGATGTTCAAAGGAATATCATTAAGTTTATCCAAATTAATTTTCAATTCATCGATTGCATCCTCAAAAGTAGACCGATTTATTGTTAATTCACTGCTGATGTCATTCATTTTTGAAATTAAGTCATGGTGGATTGCATTTAGATGGCAGGAAGCTGTTGAGGTTGATGAGGAAGTTGCTTGGTGACATGTTTCGAGATCGGAACGAATGTTTTTGATATGATCAGTTATTAAATCGAGCGGGTATGATTTTGGGGCTGAATTGAGAATAGATAGTATTTCGCTACTAACATTTTTAAAACGGGAGTCAAAGTAGTCAACACGCGAGTTAAGAATGTCCGCTATAGATGAAATTTGTTTTTCAAGAGCGGATTGCTTTGAAAACAAACGACTGACAAGAGTCTCGATAGAGCTTTCCAGGACTTCAATTGACTTCGAAAAATCGTCGAAGTGGTGAAATTGCGCGAGGACATTTTTATGAAAGCGATTATTATCACTTATAATAGAATTTGTTTGATCACTTAAACATTTAATGGCAAGGAGAACGTGGGAGAGCGATATTTTGATACACTCGTCACAGAGATAAGTAATATAACAAAGGTATTCATGCCTATTATGGAATTCGCAAGATTTTACTCCCGGGGAGTTGACAGGATTCGCGGTAGATTCGTGTTCTCCTTATTTGGTATTAGTGAATTCGACGAATGAGCTGTATTATCAATACCAGAACTACCTTATTGCTTTTCACTGCTGCTGTCCTCTGCGGTTCTACTCTGTGCTGCTGTCATTTATCTCGACAAAACGAAAAAATTCATTTAACTTGATACGCAAACAAATTTGAAATTAAAATAAAGCAAGTTTCAGTTTTAAGTTAATAGTGATATTTATAGTGGATTCAATTGCATTTTGATGTAAGAGAAAACTCATCGAGATATACTCGAATAGAATTACGCTACCAAATTAAGAGTATTTTGGATGTTTCGGATGAGAGCCTACATTAAAATAAAAAACTCATTAGATTGCATACACATCATAATTTTTCTATATACTTTTTTCAATTTGAAAATCTGCATAAATGGTCGACCCATGATATTAATTGATGTTTGCAGCCTTTCCAAAACTGTTGCTGCTCGGTTTTCATCAGCTCAACTATTTCACGAAATTTTTCCCTATTTGTGGTCCGCTTTCTTAAAAAGAAGTAAAATAAATACCTGAACATTCCACATCATAAATTTGAACTAACATATTTGCACTTTTCATGTTTTGTTTGTTGTTTTCTAGTAAGTTTTTGTCTTTACGAATTTCGATTCGCTACAAAAATGTCGCGAATGTGAAATGGAAAAAATTATATGGAGTGCGAATGGTTTGCGAATTCACTAATACCAAATAAGTTGAACCTAAAAGTCGGTAGTGCAGGTTTTGTTACCGACATTCATTCAACTCCTTTCGTCGAATTCCATAATAGCAAAACTTTCGCGAATGGTTGAAACTCACGCTAAATAGCATTCGCCGGATTCCATAATAGGGGTGATTCTTTTAAATAAGGGCATGATTTTTTAGTTAACCCGATACAGAGTGGATGATAGGATTTACCGCAAAGACCACTGCACGTAACACGTTGGGTGAATTTACTATCAAGAAGACAGTTGTTTGAGTCACAAGGACTATTCTCCATCATTAAATTTATGTATTATTTACTGTATTTTTTTTTATTTTATTGATAAACCGGAGTTTTTAGTTTAATTAATTAATTTTTTTTATTAGATTCTGTTTTTTTGTTTGTAGTGTACCGACCCGAGGTTATGTGGGTTATGTTATAAGCTAAAACTCTAGTTAGCACTTAGCACAAGGTGGAGTTAATTGCTGATCAAACTTATCGTAGCCACAAACCACAATCGTAGGTAAGGTAGTTTTGTTTACGTTGCGGGAAGAGAGATTATTGGTGATGATTTTTGTTTATGAAATAAAAAAACAAAAAAAAACAAAAAAAAGATTTAGATGTAATACCAAAACAACAATACTAAACTGAACTCACCCGTAAGGTAAGTATGATGAATAGGAGCAGAGTTTGATGATGGAATTTAGGTGATTGTTGATTCCTATTCAGTCACGATCGGCAGAAAGAATGGGGGCAGACCGATAAAGTACGTACAGCTGAGAAGATGCAGTTAGGCGAGGAACAACGATTTAAAGTTGTTATAAAAGTTGTGTAGAATTTTTCTCTGGTCCAGCAGTTAAGAGCGTAGAAACATAAAACAATAATATGGTTATGTGTAGTTTCCACGAATTGCTTCAAATTGGCAGAAGCATATACTAAAATCAGCACTAACCTGGGGGAAGTGAGATAGACACTTTTATGTCAGATATGCTGCCTGGTGATGAGGGAGATGACTGAATAATTAACACTCAGGAACCACTAATACACAACTGATTGTCAAAAAAAAAAAAAAAAATGACGATAGAAAAAATTTCGATTAACGCGAAATTAAATTATGAAATTCATAAAAATTAAGCGAATGCACTTCTAAAATTTCGATTGTTTCGTGTACAAGGGTAATAGAATGTACTTTTGCACAGGTTTGAAGATTTAATTAGTACACTAACAATGTTTAATAAAGAAATGAAAAACTTTTAGGTGAGGACTCGAAAATAAAGGCAAGGTCTCGCAGCCAAGGTTGCCAACTTTATATGTCAATAATTTTCTAGTGCTCCAATGCTTTCATGGTGATAAGCGGTGGATTGCAATTGTTCTGTCTTTAATAACTTACATAGATCTTTGAAAACTCTATTTATAAATTCTGTACCTTGGTCAGATGCTATGGTAGCAGGGACTCCATACTTAAAGATAAAGCCTTCTACAAGTCCTTTACCTACCGTATTAGCTTCTTTATTTGGTAAAGCAATGGCTTCTGTAAACTTCGTAACTTTTTAGAGACTCAAATAATGATGCTTTCAAACACCTTTATTTGCAGCATAACAAAATTTATAAGGACTTATGCAATAATAAAAAACAATTGTACCTTAAGAAAGCGGCTAAAGACCTTATCAATTGTAGAGACTCTAAAAAGTTCTGGTTTAATGTGCGTGTTTTGGGAGGGCGTAGTAAGCCGGTCTCTCATAACATCAATGTTTATCAACTCGCCTCACATTTTGAAAACCTTCTGCTTCTAGACCCAACCCAGAATACTGTTAGTTTTGCTCTGCCATACACAAGCATCCCTGAGTTAGATTTGACTTTTAAAATGCCTGAGTTACTTGAATCACTCCACAAAATGAAAAATAACAAAGCGCCAGGAGCAGATGGTATCCCAATAGAATTTTACAAGAACTCCACGCCTGAATTCTTAGAACTCATTTTAAATATTTTGAATAGAATGTTTCATGAGGAATCCTTTCCCAGTTGTTTTCGCTTGGCTAAAATATCTGCTGTTTTTAAAAAAGGTGACCCAAATCAACCTGAAAATTACAGAGGAATTTCGGTACTATGCTCCTTGAGAAAGCTTTTCACTCAAATGCTTTACCTCAGACTGTCGAGATGGGTGCACCGTAATAGCCTAATAAGTCGTTTCCAAGCTGGCTTTCAAGCTAATCTCTCAACTATAGACCACATTTTTGCACTTACTACCATAGCCAGGCGCTTTATTGATAAAAAAAACCTTTATATACATTTTTTTAAAGATTTTAAAGCGGCATTTGACACCATTAATAGAAGGTCACTGCTTTATAAACTGTCAGTAATTGGGGTGTCAACTAAATTCATAAGGGTCTACGAACATCTCTTACTTAATATGTCTGCAACAGTATGCTGTGGTGAAAACCAATCAAGACAATTTAGTTCCGAATCGGGCGTCCCACAAGGATGTGTCTTAAGCCCCTTAATGTTCGCTTTATTTATCAACGACATTGAGAATAATCTACCAGGGGGAGTATTTTTTGGAGATGTATTTGTGAAATTGCTGTTATATGCTGATGATTTGGTTATTTTTGCTGATGACCCGGTGACACTTCAACTGCAAATAAATAAGCTAAAAAAATATTGTGATCTATGGGACCTCAAAATTAACTCTACCAAATCAAAGGTTATGGTTTTTAGATCTCAAAGTCGTTCCGATAGAAATTTAAGGATCTGGACACTAGACGGTAGGAATCTTGAAGTTGTGGATCAATTTAAATATCTCGGTTTCGTAATCTCACACAATCTGAGTATTAAGGCTCACATAAAAGAAAACTGGCAGTTGCTAAAGTAGGAATCAATACAATGTGGTCTCAATTTTTTGCGAAATCCTTTGTTGATTCGAGTTCAAAGTTCAAAGTATTTGATGCCACAATAAATAGCTGCTTCTGCTATGGCAATGAAGTGTACGGATTCCAATGGATGGAAGAAATGGAAACAATCCAGAGATACTTTTTTTAAAGAATTTTTAAATTACCTGCAAATACTCCCAGCTACGCTATTTATGTAGAGTCCGGTCTACCACAAATATACTTAAAAAATTTGAAAGCTAGCGCAGATTTCTTGTCCAAAATAATGAAAAGACCCAGCACCAATTTGCATAAAAAATTACTGTTAGTTTCTCTTCGCTGTGGTTATACTCCTTTCAAAAACTGGCTAGATCTCGCTTAGGCACATCATATTCCTATGAGCTTGAGTCTTAATAACGTAGAAGATTGGCGAAGTATTTTGTATGACTGTATTAAAGTGGCAGACGAGAGTTTGTACCAAACCCATATTGAAAGAGCGAGGGAATCTTCTTCCAGGAATTTTTATCGAAATTTAAATCTGAATCTACGTGAGAATAATTATTTGAGAAGAGACCTTTCTGTCTCCGATATGAGTCTTATTTTTAAAATTAGAACGGAAATTCTAGAACTTAATTTTAGACCATATCGAACAGATATTAATCCTGCTTGTTCACTGTGTAATCTTAGGCAAAACGAAGACATTTTTCATTTTCTAGCTGTTTGTCCTATTTTGCAAGAAATACGGCGACTCTATTTTAATAGGAGTTCTCTAACGTTAGAAGAAAGTCAAAGCATTTTGAATGGAGAGTATGGTTGGAAGTTGCTGGTAGGATATATTTCACATGCAATGAACTACAGAAATACTTATTTGGATTTGTCATGAGTAATACACACAACTTAATTTTGTTTTAGCCAAACTAAAAGCCCACTTTAACTATTAAAACCAAACAGACTTTTCCCCTTTGCATTTCTCTTTTTTCTTTTGTTTCTTTCTTTTTTCCTTTTCTTTAAAATCATTATTTTTCGATGTTAAATTCCTTTTTTCTCTTTTTTTATATTTTATTAAACAAATTTATATTTTTATTAAATAAATAAATTTGTGTTTGTATAACTAATTTTACCTTTTTTCCTTTAAATTATGTACAAGAAAAGATAAATTCACAAAATTATAGTTCTTATTTTAAATAAACTAAAATTGTTATCTCTTCAAGATCTTTTATAAGTTGACCGGCAGACGGCTTATAAGCCATGCTTAAAAATCTGTATTAAAATTGTACCGATGTTATTTTTTGGTACCAATAAAGATTCATCTAATCTAATCTCTAATCTAATCTAAACTTCGTAAGTTCGTCTTGTAGTGTTAATATATATTTTGACCCATCTTCCGTCTCGTCAAGAGGTCCAACTAAATCAAGGTATATTTTGTCAAAGCATGTTTCTGCTGTTGTAGTAATAGTCATCGGTTGATTTTTTGGTTGTATGTGTTTGTTTCGTTGACACATTGGGCAGTGCTTAACTTATGTCGTCACATCGTTTTGCATTCCTGTCCAAAAATATTTTTTCTTTATATTCCGCAACATGCGATTTATTCCGGCATGTCCACTTGTCGGTAACATTTGGTAGTCATTGAGTATAAGTTTTTGTTTTCCAGGATCCATTATTTTTATTTTATCTTCAATTATGTGCACTTTTATTTTATTTCCTTTGAATATTTCTTCTATCTTTTTTTTTAATATATATAATTTCTCTTTACGACGGCCGTCTGAGAGTTTTTCAAACTCTTCTTTAGTTATATAAATATCTTTAATTGATAGAGGTCCGCAAATTGTACGCACGTCCCTCAACAACATTTTGTCAAATGATGCCGATCGAGCAATAGTGCTGTTCTTGGATTCCTCTTCATTATTTAATAATGGTTCACCGTTATTTTGCACGTCCCTGAACAACATTTTGTCAAATGATGCCGATCGGGCAGTAGTGCTTTTTCTGGATTCCCTTTTATTATTTAAAAATGGTTCTTTGATAGTTTGCACGTCCCTCAACAACATTTTGTCAAATGATGCTGATCGGGCAATAGTGCTTATCTTTGACCTATTTAATATCAAACAATTATTCCCTGGAATGTATCCTACAATGAGGTTTGGACTTATAACTCTGGTACCTTTTAATAAACTGTAATCTTTGTCTTCATCTTTGAAACTATTTAATATTTTCAACTCGACTATTTTTAGACCCTTTTCTGGCGGTTTAAGAAGTTCACTTATTATTTTTTCTCTCTCTAATTTAATTGTTGTTGGGTTTTCTTCTTTTAAATTTGAACAACAAGAGCACAAGCTAGAAAAGCTTGTGCTCTTGTTGTGACACACACAAATAAATTCCTGGAATGTATCCTACAATGAGGTTTGGACTTATAACTCTGGTACCTTTTAATAAACTGTAATCTTTGTCTTCATCTTGGAAACTATTTAATATTTTCAACTCGACTATTTTTAGACCCTTTTCTGGCGGTTTAAGAAGTTCACTTATTATTTTTTCTCTCTCTAATTTAATTGTTGTTGGGTTTTCTTCTTTTAAATTTGAACAACAAGAGCACAAGCTAGAAAAGCTTGTGCTCTTGTTGTGACACACACAAATAAATTCTGTAAGTCCTCTGACTTTAGTTGTATTCTACTTAATGCATCCGCAATGCAGTTGTCTTTGCCTGGTGAATACTCCACAGTAGAGTTATATTCCTCTAATATTAGCCTAAATTTCGTTAATCTACTTCAAGGTTGTTTTAGTGAGAACAGATATACTAGTGGTCTATGGTCCGTTAGTATTTTGAAACGTCTTCCGAAAAGATAGGGTCTGAAATGTTTTACTGCCCATACTATAGCGAGTAATTCTTTTTCTATAGTACTGTAATTCTTTTCGGCCTTATTTAATGATTTACTTGCGTATGCGATGGGTTTATCATCAAAATTTGATATAACAGCACCTAAGGCAAATCCAGAGGCGTCTGTTCGGAGTATGAATTCTTTTTCAAAATTTGGAAACTGTAAAATATTTGGGCTTATTAGGAATTCTTTTAGCAAATTAAACGAGGTAGGTATTGCAATCTTCGGAAAATTTAAATTCTACGTTTTTTCTTAATAAACGGTTTAAGGGAATTGCTAGTGTTGCAAAATTTGGTATGAACTTTCTATAGTAGTTAGCAAATGCTACAAATCTCCTTACTTCGTCTGCATTTTGTGGGATTGGATAATTTTTCATTACTATGGATTTTGATGGATCTGGTATAATACCTTTGTCTGATATTATATGACCTAGATCTAAAACTTCTTTTCTAAGGAAAGCACATTTACTTGGATGTAGTTTGAGATTTACTTCTCTCAATCTTTCGAATACTTCAATTAAATTTTTATTGTGGTGTTCTAAATTTTTACCGATCACTATAAGGTCGTCAAGATACACAAAACATTTTGAATACGTTAGACCGGACATTGCTATAGACATCATTCTTGAGAATGTACTAGGTGATATTTTTAAACCCATTGGAAGTCGTTTTAGTTGATAATGACCGTTTTCAGTGGAGAACGTTGTGCATGGCCTACTTTCTTTTTCTTATTTCATCTGGTAGTATCCTTGGCTTAAATCTATACAGGAGAAAAAAGTTGCACCTCCTACCATATCGAATATGTCAGTTATGTTAGGCAATGGAAATTTATCATCTTCGATGACGTCGTTAACTTTTCTATAATCAATTACTAATCGGAATTTTTGCATTCCTGTTACTGGGTCTTTCTTTTTGGGCACTACAAGAATAGGTGAGTTCCGTGCTGATACCGATGGTTCAATAATGTCGTTTTTAATCATCTTCTCTACTTCGTTTTGTGATAATCTAGGTAATCTATATGGTTTAGTATACTTCGCCGTATCTCCTACTTTAAGTGATATTTGGGCTTGACCTATATGTGTGTATGTTAGTTTATCGTTTTCTAAATGAAAAATATCTTGAAATTTAGTGCAAATAGCTTTAAGCTCTGATGCTTCTTCTGTGTCTAATGTGTCAAAATTAATTTGTGAAAGTAATAGTTGTGTTCGTTTCGTTTTGGAATTTGTTGTCTCTTCATACGCCAGTATGTGGTACTCTGAAAGAGCTTTGGAGTCTGGTTCTACCCATTTTAATTTTACTTCTTCCTGTCGAGTGTTTAAACTTTTTATTGGTATTTTTCCGTCTTTTATCCTAGATATGGAACCGGCCATGAATACTCCTTCGCAAAGTTCTTGGGAGTCTGTATGTTTACTGTTCAACCAATAGGTGGCTTCAGATCTGGGTGCTATTGTTACTGAGTTAAGTTTATTTTGACTTTCTATAGGTAAAGAAATTTGGAATTCTTAGACAAAGTTCAAAATATTAAAATAAGAGACAATGAAGTTCTTGTTTCATTTGACGTAGTGGCATTATTTCCTAGTATCCCAATCAAAGAGACATTAGGTTTTTTGAAAAAATGGCTCGATGAACGAGAAACCAATGAAGAAAAGAAAAAGATTTACCATGATACTGCAAGCTTGTGTATGGAATATAATTGTTGCCAGTTCTTGAATAAGTTTTATCAGATAACAGAAGGTACAACAATGGGAAATTCATTATCTCCATTCTTAGCGAATATGTTTATGTCTACATTCGAGAACACCATCGAAGAAGAAGGAAAGATGCCAGCAGTTTGGTACAGATATGTAGATGATATTTTTTCGTGTATGGATCCGAACAAAGTTCCATCATTCGTGGAATTTTTGAATTCGAAATGGCCAACTCTAAAATTTACTGCAGAGATTGAAAACGATGGAAAATTGCCGTTTTTGGACCTTCTTATCACGAGAAACAGAGAGAACAAGTTGGATTTTTCAATTTACAGAAAACCTACAAACATCCCAAGTTATATACCAAAGCACTCGTTTTGTCCCGTCCAATATAAAAGAGCAGCGTTCAATAGTATGGTATTTAGGTTATGCACAGTTCCGATGAATGCAAATAACTACATGGAGGAGTTAAAATACATAAAATATGTGGCGGAGCTTAACGGGTACGAAAGTGATATGATCACAAAAATGGTGGAAAAACAATGCAAAATATTAAGAAGAACGAGTTTAACCACGTTAAAAAAAAACAAAAGAAAACGAAGGAAAGAAAAGATTAAAACTGCAATATGCCCCCATAATAACCGACAGATTAAAGAAGGTATTCAAAAAACAAAATATAGACCTGATATTCGCTTCAAATGGAAAACTTAAAAATAAGCTAGGATCCACAAAAGATAAAACAGATAACAATAAGAAACCAGAGATTTATGAAATAACATGCAACGACTGTGAGCAGAAGTACTACGGACAAACAAAAAGGAACATAGAAACTCGATTTGGTGAACATCTATCCAACATTAAGTATAACAGACCAAATAAATCAGCTGTGGCATTACATATGCTAGAGAATAGTCATAGCACAACAAAAGACAACTTGAGGCTTATCGAACATGTGAGAGAAGAGTGGGCACTAGACGCGTACGAAAGTATTTACATGCACAAAAACAAAAACATAATGATGAACACAATGGAAGCTCCAATTAAATCATCTCTTTTCACCTGCTTACTTAATGTATGTTGTTTAAATGTCAAATGTAATGTAAGAAGAGACGAATTGATTTCTTTTTCATTTTTTGTGCAAAGTAACATTAATAATTCGTATTATGTTTGTATGTATGTAGTCAGAATAATTGATCTATGTAAGTTTTAGTCACAATTAAGTATTAATGCAGTTTAAATTTGTGAAGTCAATAAGGCGTTGACTGATTGTTTATTATAATTACAATAGACTTCACGGTGTTGTTCATTTAAAGATTGATGTTAATAATTAACGTTTGATTTTTAATTCCAATTTAGAATACCTACTACTGTTATTTTATTTAATGTGTCTATTTGTATGCTTTTGTTTAGTGCTTGTTCTTTTATGGTGCATATGGATGCGCCTGTATCTAGTAAAAATTTTGTATTCTTATTATAATTAATGTTGAAAACTACATATAGGCCGTTTATTATGTGCAGGGACATATTATATGTTCTATTGGGCTTAAATAATCCCCCCGATGGGTCGGCTCCCCCCTCGGTGGGTACTTCGTTTCCCTCATTTAAAATATAGGCTGATTCTCTATGTGTGCTACGTCTTATTCTGTTATTGTTAGGGTTACTTTGATTGTTACCTTGTCTGTTATTTCTGGGATGAAAATTATTTTGGTTGTTATTTGTTCTACCTTCGTTGCTATTGTAATTATTTCTATTCATGCTATTTTGTTGAATTGGGTAGCGATTTTGTGTTGAGCTGAATCTTGATTGATTTTGGGAAGAAAAATTGTTGGATCTTGGAAAGTTTTGCGAGTAACTATTATTACTAAAACTATTTTGCCTTATTGGGTTTCGGTTTCTATTGTCGTTATTGTGGTAAGCAGGTTGGTTGTAGTTAGGTCGATAGTTATTTCGGAAATTTTGAACATTATGGTTATGATTCGGGGTATAACTATTATTTGCATATCGTATTGTTTCTGTGGCTACTGCATTGTTTGGAGATAACTCCAACAAGTAGGAGATAGCATCCTGCATTTAGACGTGTCGGGCGCTATCGAGAATAATTTTATATCTTTCATTAACCCCTTGCTTTAAGAAAGCTAAACCTCTGCGTTCGTTTGCTAAAGTCAGCGTTTCCCTAGCTTGTTCCCCTTGAATGCTTATTTCTAATTCCGTCATTTTTGCTATAAGATCTTCAACTTCTGATACGAATTCTCGCATCGGCCTATTTTTCTGGCGTGCTCTGTCTAATTTGGTTATATGCTTTCTATTGTTTCCTATCTCCACATTTTTCTGTTATGTATATTCTGACTTATAATTTCTTTTGAGCGTTCTTTATATTCTTTTGCTTCAGAAGTTAATTTTGTCAAATACTCGTGTTCTGCTTCAGTGAGATCCTTCTGATTACAACTTGTAAATTCCTGGATGAACTCAACCCCTCCTTTTGCTTTCCTTTTACGGTTTGGAGTCTTTTTAAAACTTTTGTGATATTTTTTCAACTTATCTACAGCTAGTTCTAGTAGGCTGAAGTCCATCAAGAGATTTATGTACGTTCAACCCGATATCAATGGTCAAAAGAAGGAGTAAAAAGGGAAGTGTTTTTTTTTTTATTATTATTCTATTTTAGTTCTTATACAGACATTCTTCGCCTTGCAACATTGTTCTCTATTATTTGTTTCCTGACATTTGATCTAAACTTGTTCTTTAGGTGTTTCCAGGTGTATTTTAATATAATTCAAATTACTAATACATAAAGAATTGTTTTAACATCCAGTCCAAAGTGGACTGGAGTAGAGTTGGTGTTGTCTAAAGAGCCGTTGTTATTGACAACCACCTCCTCTTTAGATTGGGTTTTTCCCATTCCCTCAAAATGATTTTTTACCCTACAATAATAATATTTGAAGATTTTTTTTTTTTAAAGTCTAGGTTTGGCGGCCTCCTCTCCTCTTTAGATTGGGTTTTTCCCATTCCCTCAAAATGATTTTTTACCCTACAATAATAATATTTGAACAATTTTTTTTAAAAGTCTAGGTTTGGCGGCACTGGATTCCTTCCTCGATTTGGGTCGCCACCTTCTTGAAAAGATTCTAGAACCGTTGTTCTTCCTGTCGATTCTGCTTTTTTAGTCTCCGTTGTTGGTTTTGTTGGTTTTGTTTAAGTACTTTTATTTGTAAGAGGAACTTCTGCCGTTCCACTGTTCCTATGTTAGGAATACTGGCCAAACGGTGCAGATTCCTCAGTTCCTGTTTGTAGCTTTCACGTCTTCCTCCTCGGGTTCTTTTCTTCACGGGCACCGGATTGATTGGAGGTTGATTCTTCTTTGTGCGCCTTCTGTACTTTTCTACAGACAGAGGACGCGGGCCAATAGTTTTGTCGTTCTCTAGAGTTGCCTGTTTCGTCTTAAGAAGAAGTTGCGCCTCTGCGAGGTGCTCTGCGGCCGCTATTAGGTCGCTCAGGGTTGTCATGGAAAAAATCTACTTTTTCTTTTTTTTTTATTACCGACAGCGCGGAAAAAAAATTTTTTATGATTTTGAAACTACTTTTGTGAACGAAAAAGACTTTGTCTATTTTTATAATTTACTCCTAGTACTCTTTTGAACAACTCCTGGCACTCTTTCGAACAACTCCTGGCAGGATCGCCATGTAAAGTCGCTGTGTTCCGACTACCAATTCGCCAACTGCCAACTGCTGTAGGCTCAGACCTCTTCGCACTAACTGCAAAGTTGAGGTATGGTAGTGGAAACGACTTTGAACTTCTCTGGAATGGTTGTCGGCTCAATGCCTTATATTAACTAAAACCAGGGAGTATGTTCGATCGAGTTCACGATCACTAATGATATTTATTTCCAAATTCATACCCTATTTATACCAAGTTATTATGCTCCAATTTTGGTTATCGAACAATCGACCAGACTTCGATATCCGATTAAACGCTTCATCATCACATTCTTTTGGGTGAGCGCCAATGACCTATATCATAAACAAATGCTCATACCCAAAGACTATTGCTGTGACATAAACAGCGCGCATGCAGTCAAAGCAATATGATCCCTTATTACTTCTGTTGGCTGGCAGTGGCCTGCTGTTGGGAATCATATTGTTTTGAGTACAATGCACTCCATGGATACACAAGCAAGTCAAGTGTTATGTATTTCTATGCAATGCAACTGAATATGAGAGGATCGGATATCGAGGCACAGCCGAAGGTTGACAACCTGTTAATAGTAATAATAGAGCAATTAATTAAGAGAAAGAAGAAATCAAGACAAGAGTGTTGATTTCTACTTTTCCACGACTCTTTTAGAAATACGGGAGTATGAAATGCATAAAGTTTTTTTTTTTCTTTTATCATATTGGATTGAACATTGTGGCTTTTTCTGGATGTTTACTTTTAGTTAATATTTTGGTATCATTTGTGATATTTACATTAGTTAAAATTTACTTCTCTATTTTTTTTTTCATTGTATGTTATGCAGTATTTGGTACACATATTTGTTTTCGTTTTTTTTTTTTATTTTATTCAAAACAATATTCTCTTTTCACTTACTTATTATTTATATTTATATGTATATATTTATATTCAAATACCCGTGCAGTGTCGGGTTAGAATAGCACTGCAGCGCCTCCCCGCTTGTCGTAAAAGGCGACTAAAGGAACAATCATATCTAGACAACTAACATCAAAGTGAGTCTAGCGACACACATACCACCTAAAAACTCTCCCCAAGTATGCATGCAGATCCCGGGGTTTACACGACTGGAGATCACCGGTGTAGTAAAAGGGAAATCAAACTCATTAAATGGAGCATGCATGTGTCGAAAAGGATGAAAGGAAAATTTTTGAAAAATTTTGAGCATTATGGAAGTACTTGCGAACATAAGAAGCACTACCCCGCCAGGCAGTTCCATTGCTATGCATGGAGCTGATCCTGGACCGAGCAGCAATGTTCGGGTCAGAGCTATACGGATTCCGGGGGCTAGCAAAGTAATGCGACGAGTTGGACGAAAATTTAGAGTCGCGAGTTGGAACGTTGGAAGTATGACTGGTAGAAGTCTCGAACTCGAAGAGATGATGAGAAGGAGGCGAGTGGACATCTTGTGTGTTCAGGAAACGAAATGGCGAAACACAGCAAACAAAGCCCGTTTCTTGGATACAAAGACCAAGGCTTACAAGATGTTCTACTATGGAACGGAACAAGGTAGGAACGGAGTCGGTATCATCCTTGACCAAAGTTTATGTAACAGCGTGTTGACCATTTTGAAGTCCAGTGACCGTTTGATGTCTCTTAAATTGGTGATGGAAGGAAAGGTCTGGAATATAATCAGTGCATATGCTCCCCAAATAGGGTGTGAGCAGGAGGAAAAAGATGCATTTTGGCTTGATTTTCATAACCTACTTAAGAACATCCCAAAAGAAGAGTATTTGTTTGTTGGAGGAGATTTGAATGGACATGTCGGGAAGACAAACGAGGATTATGAAGACTGCCATGGAGGTTTGGGATTCGGCACCAGGAACACTCCTGGTGAAGATATTCTAAGTATGTGCAAGTCATACGGTCTAATCGTACTAAATACCATGTTCATCAAACAAGACCGACACCTTATCACTTACAGCAGTGGAGGAAATGAAACCCAGATTGATTACCATTTGGTAACCAATTACATGAAATCTCGGGTGAAAGACTGCAAAGTGATACTAGGAGAAGCTGCCGCTCAACAACACCGTCTTCTTTTAACAGAATTTTTTACGGATGCGGTGAAGGAAGTCAAACAAACAAAGGCTCCTAGGAGAATCAAGTGGTACAATCTGGAGAAAACCAAAGGACAGCAATTCATTTCGTATATGCAAAGTCAGCTGTGTAATACCATCGACGCAGTTTCAAATGCAATCACGGCACAAAATATGTGGGATCGCCTACAACGAACCTGCTTAGAGAGAGCCAAATCACTGTTAGGAGTCTCAAAAGGACACCACCAACAAGCTAAAGAAACCTGGTGGTGGGATGATGAAGCTAAAGCAGTGATTAGAAAGAAGAAAGCAGCTTTCCAAGCTTCGTCGAAGTGCCCCTCAAGAAATACAAATGAAAAAGCGCGTCTCAAAATGGAATACAAGAGCTGCAGAAAAGAAGCGAAGAAAAAGTGCGCCCAACTTCAAGCAAAAAGCACGGAGGGCCTGTATCGAGAGCTGGAAGAGATTTCTGCCCCAGCTGCTGAAGCAAATCAGGCAATCCAAGAGCTAAGACAAAGCAACTTGAATAAGGGAGCAACCATTTTCAAAATAGCCGCTCAGAGAAGGAGAAATGCGCAGGAGATTCGTTCGCCGAAGTTCATCAATGATGCTCAAGGAGTGCTACTTGTGGATGACGACAAAATTCTTCACAGGTGGCGACAGTATTGTGATGATCTTTTGAATGAACAGTTTCCTCGGCGCCACTTTCCAACAGCTGCACCTAACTTTACGGAAGTATCCGACGTCACAGTCGAAGAAGTTAGGGAGGCAGTTAAGAACTCCAAAAAAGGCAAAGCGATTGGGCCAGACGAGGTACCATATGAGTTTTGGAAAAATATGGGAGACATCGGGTTAAGATGGCTCACGATTCTCATCTCCAAACTTGTAAGAGGTGACAGTTTGCCTAATCAATGGAGGGAAAGTTTTCTTCTTCCAATGTACAAGGGAAAGGGAGATACCAGAAGCTGTGACAACTATCGTTCGATCAAGTTGATGTCCCACACTATGAAGATCGTTGAGCGGGTTTTGGATAGCCGACTGCGGAAAATAATAAGGCTGTCTGATGACCAATGCGGGTTTGTCGCGGGTAAGTCAACTACAGACGCAATCCAAAGTATAAGGATCATTATGGAAAAACACCGAGATGCCTTAGAGGATTTGCATATTGTGTTGGTTGACTTCGAAAAGGCATTCGATCGACAACCACGAGATCTGATATGGGTGGCCCTCAGACACCGAGGAGTTCCTGAAGCCTATGTGCGAATAATTATGGACATGTACGAGGGAGCAGTTACAAAAGTGAGATGCCCAGCTGGAGTCACCGAAGAATTCCAAATAACAGTAGGTGTACATCAGGGAAGTGTCTTGAGTCCACTGCTCTTTATTGCTGTTCTGGATTGTTTGCTCGAAGGAAAAGTAACGGACAATAAAGTACAACAATTACTCTTTGCTGACGATGGAGCCATCATAAGCGAGGATCCTACATCCCTGCAACGAGCACTTGACGTTTGGATTGATGTTCTGGAAGGAAATGGTTACCGTATTAGCGCTAAAAAGACTGAATACCTGTGCTGCCCTTTTTCTGATCCAGACAAGCCTATTCCAGACATTTATTTGAATGGAAATGTGCTTCCCAAGTGTGAAAAGTTTAAATATCTGGGATCTATGATCAATAGTAAAGCATCTTGTGATGACGACATCAATCATCGAGTAAGCGTAGGGTGGATGAAGTGGCGAGAAAACTCCGCTATCTTCTGTGATCGAAAAATGCCCCCTAAGCTGAAGGGAAGACTCTACACAGCAGTTGTCCGTCCAGCTCTGACATACGGTTCACAATGTTGGACAATGTACAAAAAGTATGAGAGCAAATTGACGGCAGCCGAAATGAAGATGCTTCGGATGACAGCAGGAGTAACAAAGCTTGATCGAATTAGAAGTACTAAGATCCGTGGAAGCCTTCATGTCAAAAGTACCATCTTGGACAAAATTCAGCACGACCGGCTCAGTTGGTATTGTCATGTTCAAAGGAGAGATCCGCAGAACCCCGTCAAAAAGGCAATATCGTACAACGTTTCAACAAATTCGCGACGAAAAAGAAAAGGCAGGCCAAAACACTCCTGGTACAAGCAAATGCAAAAACAGCAGCATTTGGTTGGCCTCAGACATGGAACAATCCAAAACCGGGAGGCTTGCCGACGATTTCTGAGGTCAACGCGGCGTACCCCACAGGCGGATCACTAGTGTGAAGCGGAAAAGTGGGAGAGTTGTGATCGCTTCAAGATCACTACTCGTAACGCCGGAAATGAAAAAGAAGAAGAAGATATTTATATTCAATACGTCCTACAATATATTCCTATTTTTAATTTAATGTATTTCTAATTTTTTATTTTTTTTTAGATTACTATACTTAGATTAATGGGTACTATACCTAGATCAATGGGAACTATACCTAGATCAATGCGCATTGAGTATAGTTTCTTATAATTAGTTTAGGGTGATATTAATTTTATGCTTAGTGTTTTGACTTGAATGAGTCGTAAAATAATTAAAACCAAAAATGACTTGAAATAAAAAGCGAAAATAAAAAATGCAAACTTTCTTTGTGACACTTTTCAATTGTATATTTGCTTCTTGTATATAATTTTACACAGAAACTCTTTCATATGACCTCTGGTCTAATACATAGTTACATTAATTTCTTCTCAAGTATTCTATGTTTTTGTTTATGTCATTGACATTTGGCATTTCTTGTGGAATCTAATTTTAAGTATTGTTCCATTAATTATTTTATTTGAACATTCAATGTACTTCAGTGTACTTTCGTACATTCTCCCGCCTCGGAATGGTGAATGGTAAAATTTTGGTGTCGCAGAAATATACAGCAGTATGGCATCACCGTTTCCATTGATTTCAGCCACAAAGTATACTACATATTATCTACTCTGTGGTTTCAGCATTGAGATCGATTCCAATATGTTCCACGCATTGACCTAATAGATATGGACTGCTAGTAACCAACTTTACGAGGGGTCCATTTAAGAGCAGCGCTTTAGTTTTGGGTGGTATTTTTATGAAGCTACTACTACTACTATAGCAACAGAATAACCATTGAAGTACTGCAATGAAAAGAACTTTTTGATTTTCACTGGTTTCAGTAGAACTGGTATTATATTTTTTTGGCACAACAAACTAAAGCAGCACCGTCGCTGTCGACAAAAGTTCTGCAAGGTTTGTATTGAAATGACATTTAACTAGCAGTCCATATCTATTATGTCAATGGTTCCACGATAGTGAGACCACTCAGGTATACATGCAAATAGATAACAATGTTAGTGCATAATAAAAATGTAATCCCATATACACCCGTGCCCAAATAGAGTAACAAGACTATCATTACAGACATGCATATGCATACTACGTAAACACATTGTACAAACGAAGTAGTGTTTTTTCATTCACGCTTGAATGAAATTGTGATGGGTTGCTGGTAGTAAGCGTAGTACGGCAGTACTATTGACGAATTATATTTTGCAACCAGAAGTGTGGTGTGTGGTATTCAATGCCATTCATGTCCATTGTTAATCATTATGTAGTGTGTTTCTCTCTGTGCGGGTCGTTGAGTTAGTCGCGTCGTGTTGCTTTTTTTTTTATTTTGTTGTTTTTAAATTAATTAATGTGAAGTGATTAAATGTCGTTAGTCGCGTCGTGTTGCTTTTTTTTTATTTTGTTGTTTTTAAATTAATTAATGTGAAGTGATTAAATGCTTAGATCCAGTTAATGTTCAGTTGAGTTTTGCATTAAATAGTTTTGAATTTAATTTGTTGAAAGTGTGTTGAAAGTATGAAGTGTTTCGTTTACCAAACGCGCGCGAGAATTGTATGTGATGTGTGTATGCATTGGGAAATTTATTAGTTTCATTCGATTTAATTTTCAATTGATGTGGGTTTAAAATTCATTGAGTTGATTATTTTGAGTTTGATTCAGTGATTAATGAAATTTAGATTTCAATGATACAATTGAACGCCGTTATTTTACAATTAAGAATTTCGAGTTTTATATGCAATCAGCTATGTTATATACATAAGCAATAGTGATGCTGTAGCTGTTTCGTGTTTGCCTATAGTAGATTTGTTAAATAGGCTCGTGTGTATTCGGTGGTTTTTTCGCGGTTCGCGTTAAGTACATAATGTTAATGTGCTAGCGTGTGTAAGCCAAATACCTTGTTCAATTTAAATTGGTGATGAACAAGTGTTGTCTTCTTCTAGTTAGAAAAGAATGCGACTTCTAACTAGAAATTGTTGTTTACGTTTTTGTGTTATAAACAACTCGCGATATTTAGTTATTTATTTATAAGAAGTTGATTAAATTTTAGGAGTGATTTATTCCAATTGAAGTTAATTTGCTTTGGTGTTTTCTCCATATATAGTCAGTGGACTGTATAGTGTTGAATATAGAAAAGTGTTGTGTTGTGCAGTGGTTTGTCAAATGCATTTTGCCGACGGCATTTGACATTTCTCGGTTGACTTAAATTTGTTTTCGTGTGGACTGTATCTGCATTTTAAATAGAAGATCTGTTTTCTGTGCAAGTTTGACTTGACATAGAATTCAATATTTTATTAATTGTGGTTTAAAATTTGAAGTGATCTTTTGTAAATTGTGTATTTTAAACATTAAGTTTTATAATATATGCATGCGTTGTTGCAGTGCAGTAACTTTTATTAAAGAACATGCATTGTTACAGTGTTCTATGTTTTTGATATTTTGTGTATGCGGTTGCAACACAGCATTTAATGATGGATTGAATTCATTGCAGTTGTTTTGTACATTCTTATATCAACAAAACAGCTTTCAGGTGATTTAAAGTTGGGTTGATTGGTGTTTGAACAGCTTTATAGGTGTTTTAAAGATGTGTTGATTGCTGTTTCGAATGATGTGTTTTAAAGGTGTTTTAGTAGGTTTTAGGTTTTCTATTAATTTTTATTTCCTTTTATTACAGTAGATTTTAGGTTTCTATTAGTTTTTTTTTTTTACGCGAGTGATCATATGATGTCGATTTGTTCGGAAGTTTTGTTCGACGGTAATAAGCAAATCTTTGCTATAGGCCGCTTCAACTGTCCGTTTTGTGTTTTTACTGTCACGACACGTATCAATCCGTCCGATCCGGCGTGGGTTTCTTGTATTCTGGCAAAATTCCAGTCGTTCATCTTTGAGAAGAACCAAGTCTCCTACCTTCAGCATTTCTTTAATCTGCGTCCATTTTGGTCGTTGCTGAAGCCTTGCGAGATGTTCGGAATTCCATTTTTGCCAGAATCCTTCTGCTAAAACCTGGACACGTTTCCAGCGATCTGCATGCGTGATGTTGAGATTTAATTCGCCTTGTGGTATAGCGTGCAATGATTCGCCGACTTAAAAGTGTGCGGGGGTAAGTGCATTTAAATCATCTAAGCTGTCGGAGATAGGGCAAAGAGGCCTCGAATTTAAACAAGCTTCTATTTGAGCTAGAAGCGTCATGAGTTCCTCGAAAGTTAGCCTTTCCGTTCCAACGACTCGTTTTAAGTGGTACTTGACCGCTTCCCATAATCCACCAAAGTGTGGAGAAGCCGGGGGAATAAAGTGCCATTCGGTACCGTGATTCGCCAAGTCTTCCGCAATTTCCTTCCAATCGTGTTGTGCTTCTTTCAACAATTTAACTAACTCGTTGTTAGCACCAACAAAATTAGTTCCGCAGTCGCTATATACCTTCGTACAGATTCCTCTTCTGGCAGTAAATCTTTTAAACGATGCCATAAACGCTTTTGTAGTAAGGTCTGAAACAACCTCCATATGAACAGCCTTTGTTGCTAGGCAGATAAATACTGCAAAATATCCTTTGAGAATTTTCGCACCGCGTGCCTTCCAGGACTTAATCTCGATGGGACCTGCATAATCCACACCAGTATGACTAAACGGTCTAGACATACGCACTCTCGCTGCAGGCAAATCTCCCATTAATTGCTGCATTTCAGATGCCTTTTGTCGATAACATGAAGGACACCTGTGTAGCTGGTATCTAACGCTTCTTCTTATTTGCCAAATCCAGTAACGTTGTCGAATGTAGCTAATCATTTGCTGGATACCGCCGTGGAGTGTATTTTTATGAGCATCTCGGACAACCAAATTCGTAAAATGATGGTTGTTTTGAAGCAATATCGGATATATCATAAGGAAGTAGAGAATTCTCCGAACGTCCTCCCACTCGCAGTACTCCGGTAGTATCGATAAAAGCATTTAACGCACTTAAAGGTTTGGGTGTCTTATTATTACGAATTTGTTGCATTTCGTTTGCGAACATTTCCTTTTGTGCTGCCTTAACGATGAGTACATGGCAGTTCATTAGGTTTTAGTGGACCTGAAATGGGCTCCAGTTTGGGTCTACATTTTGCTACAAATCGACAACAGGTGGCAACAACTCTAATAACTTTGAGAAGGCTCGAAAAGTTACATATAATTTGTAGTAGACTGTCACTTTCTATTGCGTCTATGCTTAAAACTTTAATATTTCGTTGCTCCTCCAACGTATCTATTTCGATGGGTTGATCTGGAAGATCGAATACCCATTTTTCTCGTAGGAATTCTGGACCATTCCACCACGATTTAGGTGATTCCATTTCGGATGGATATACTCCCCTGGACGCTAGATCGGCTGGGTTATGAAGCGTTGCGACATGTCCCCAGCAATCGATCCCCACTAACCGCTGGATTTCCGAGACACGGTTGGATACGAACGTGGTCCATCGAGCGGGAGTGGCGCGTATCCAGGCCAATGTCCACGCATAGATTTTGACATCAGGAATGAGCAGAACCTCCTTGGTGTATTGTAATTACTCTGCCAATACTACTGCACCACAAAGTTCCAGACGAGGTAAAGTTATCGTTCGCTGATTTGGCGCTACTTTTGTCTTTGACAAAATAAGATTGACGTGAATTTTGCCTTCACTATCTAAGACACGTACGTAGGCTGCTGCACCGTAGGCCTTCATAGATGCATCACAAAACCCATGCAAATCGATCGATTTGTTGGTCTTGCTCATCTGGGTCCATCTTGGAATCCGAAGCCGCTCGATCAGATGGAGTTCTCGGAAAAAAGCATCCCAATCCTTCTTCAAAGAAGCTGGAATTGGTTCATCCCAGTCACAGCCAAGCTCCCATAATCGCTGTATCATAAGTTTCGCGGTGATGATACATGGTGAGATCCAGCCCAAAGGATCAAACAATTTGGCTATAGTTGACAGCATTGATCTTTTTGTGGTTGATTCCGTTGCAGATTGTAGATTTTGATATGAGAAGAAGTCATCAATGGGAAACCACTTGATACCTAACGTTTTGACGTGATTCGCTAGACTAAGCGGAAGTTCAAAATCAAGTTCCCTATCCTGAACTGGGATATCTTCGATGAGTTCTTTCGTGTTACTAGTCCACTTTCTGAGGTTGAGTCCCGCTGTTGCCAAAAGTTGTTTTGCCTCATCTCGTTTCGTTCTCGCTTCTTCAATGGTGTCCGCTCCACTTATTAGGTCGTCGACATACATATCTTCACGAACAACCTTCGCCCCCTCCGGAAAATTTTCGCTCTCATCATCAGCGACTCGTTTTAAAATTTTGATGGCAAGGTATGGTGCACTCGCTGTGCCAAAAGTTACCGTTTTTAATTTGAAAATTTTCACAGGTACAGTCTTTTCATCTCTCCACAGGATCAACTGGTAATATCGATCTGATTGACTGACCCAAATTCGTCGATACATTTTTTCGATGTCGGCGGTGAAAGTAACTCGATGAGTTCGCCAGTTCGGCACCAGATCAATTATACTTGATTGTAGTTTTGGACCGACAAGCAACCAATCGTTAAGGGATTTGCCATCCGTAGTTTTCGCTGCAGCATCGAATACCACTCGGAGTTTAGTTGTAGAACTCGCTTCTTTGAAAACCGCGTGATGCGGTAAGAAATAATGGAATGGGGTGTCTAACACCGCACCATTACCATCTACCTCTTCCATTTGACCAAGTTCTTTGTATTCTTGGATACATTTCTTGTAGCCTTCCGCAAGTTTCTCGTTAGAATCTAGCCTCTTCTCCAGATGCATAAATCGTCGTAAGGCATTTTGCCGACTCGATCCCATTTCTGGATAGCCTCCACCTCTGAATGGTAACTTCACTTGATAACGACCATCAGGTAAACGTGTTGTATGTTGGTTGAAGTGATCGTTACAAGCAATGTCTTCTTCAGTCTCTTGCTTCTGAAAAGGTGTCTCTTCAATAGTCCAAAATTTCTCTAATTGGGAACTCAGATCCGTTAGTTGAACAAAGCTTCGGACTTGTTGTGGAATTTCGGCTGAAACTTTCCCAAAGACAATCCATCCCAGTTCGGTGTTTTGAGCTACAGGTCCATTTCCATCTTCTGGTTGTCTTATTTCAAGAAGAAATATTTCGGCACAAACTTCACTTCCGAAAAGTAAGTCTATAGATGCAGGTTCATACAGATGAGGATCAGCTAACAGAAGACCTTTCAGATGTTTCCAAGTGCCAGGTACCACTCGCTGGGCCGGGAGATGGCTAGTCAACGACTTAAAAACCAACGCCTGAATGGCAGTCTCAAACGTCGAGTGACGGGAAGCAAATCTTACTTCGACGGAGTGTTGCGCAGTGCCGTTGTTGACCAACCCTAACCCAGATACCTATACATTTGAACGCCTTCTCTCCAATTTCAAAAGTTGTACAGCTGTCGCCATGAGCACCTGGTGTGCGTAACCACCTTGCGACGCGTGGTAACTAAAAGATTGTCCTACTGATGGCTGAAAGACAGGCGCATTCGGATTTATGGACGTCTGAAAAGTTTTCGCTTGAGACGAAGACGCGCTGGAGCTGGACGCATGAAATTGTTGGGTATGTCTGTTGCTTGAAGATTGTTGCTGTTGCTTGTCATGTAGCAGCGAATGCTGTCTTTCTTGGCAAAAGTAACATGAAGTGAGACTGTAGCATGTTCCAACAAGATGTCCGTAAGACAAGCAATTTTCGCATATCTTTAGCCTGGAAACAGTTTCTTGACGACTTTTCACGTCCATGTTGAGGAACTGTTGGCATTTTCTCAAAGTATGCTTGCCTTGACTACACAGCTTACAAATCAGTTGCTCCACCGTGTTGTTCCTGTCTACGGTGTGGTTCCTGTCTCCTGGCTTGGATGGCTGTTTGACGACTTGCTTTGCGTGCATAACTTTCGTCTTAACTGGCTGAAAACGAGGCCTTGTTTTGACGTGTGGCTCTTCTTTCGTCCTGTATGCAGCTTCATGTTCCTGTTGACCCATCACTTCCAGAGTTCGGAAACGGATATCCAAAAACTCGGTAAATTCTTTGAACGAAGGCAAATCTTTCCTATTACCAAGTTTTTCTTCCCACAGGTTTTGACAGGAATGTGGAAGTTTCTGGAAAAGGAACCATATAAGGACGGTGTCCCAGTAAGACACAGGCACATCCATTTTCTCTAGCGCGAGAAAACACTCTCTGGTGGTGTACAGCAGATCTTTGATGCCCGTGGCAGTCTCACGAGTCAAGGATGGTTGACCAAAAAGTGCTTGCATTTGGGTGTGCACCAAAATGCGCTTATGATCGTATCGATCATTTAATAACTCCCAAGCCTTACTATAGTTGGCAGCCTCAACAGCAAAATTCTGCAGAAACCGATCTGCATCACCTGTCAAGCATGATTGCAAGAAATGCAGCTTGTCGATATCATCAAGACTGTTGTTGTTGTGGATCAGAGACTGAAACCTGTCGTGAAAAGCGCGCCAAGTGGTATACGAACCGTCGAATTTGGGTAAATCTATCCGTGGAAGTCTTAGTCCCGAATGAGCTGATGTACCAGTTGTATTTTGGGACGCAGCATCAAGGTTTTGAACGTTATAAACGATTGTTGACCATTTTTCAATGACTTCCAACAACTCTACACGTACTCCAGGTAAATTTCATCTATCTGTTCGTAAACCACTTTTAACTCTTCTACTTTCATGCTCTCTTCCAGCATTCCACCTCCAACGATGGCTTCATAGTATGTTTTGGCCGATGACATATCTTCTTCCAACTTGCTTAGACGAGCTGACGCATACGCCTTTGTTCGACGTTCTTTTGAGGACTTCTTAAAATTGGTAAAATCCTTTATTATTTTTGCCAAGAGGTCTTTTTGTAATTGACCGTACTTGAAATTCTTGGTCTCACCCATAATAATATTTATTTCTTTTTATATCAACAGAAATACGACGAAAATTAATCAGACAAGTTTACGACACGTAAAGCAAAAAACTTTCTGCTTGTCTGCAACTGTTGCTGCTAATGCTGCTGCTAATGCTGCTACTGCTGCTAATGCTGCTACTGCTGCTACTGCTGCTAACGCTGCCAATATGTTGATCGAGACTTATGTCGATTTGTAGTGTCACTTCTGGACACTTTTGTTTAGAAATAAGTTAAATTAAACCACTTGTTAAACGAAAAAACACTTGTTAAGAACAAAGTATATTTTAAGTTTATTTAATTAATGTTAATCAACGAAAAAAAGATAGTTTTAAATGTACTTTTAAGTCACTTAATGCAGATTGTAAAATCTTTTTTCTTATGGGGGTATACACCGCACACACTTTTAATGTTTTTAATGTTTATCTTGTTAAAAGTGATTCTTGAAGGCAAGAAGGACCAAAATGTTTTGACTTGAATGAGTCGTAAAATAATTAAAACCAAAAATGACTTGAAATAAAAAGCGAAAATAAAAATGCAAACTTTCTTTGTGATACTTTTCAATTGCATATTTGCTTCTTGTATATAATTTTACACAGAAACTCTTTCATATGACCTCTGGTCTAATACATAGTTACATCATCAACTTAAAGTGGAGACTGCCTCTCTTCGTAATAAAATTGATGCCATGGAAAGAAAAATCGTTGCAGCTGATGCTGTCCTTCTTGGCGTACCAAAAAGGGACAACGAGAATCTCACAGAGTTGTTTGACACTCTATGTCAAAATGTTAAATGTCAACAATGGCCAAAATGCAAACAAATATTTCGAACGAAACCGCAAAGAGGATCACAAGATAGTGCAATCATAATTAAATTTCACTCGACTGCAGATAAAGTCAAGGTACTAAAGGCCACTCAAGACTTTTGCAAATCAACAAAAAAAGCACTCTGTTTGAACGACATAGGACTACTGGGAAGTATGAAGCCGATCCATCTAAACGAAAGCCTCACAACTCATAACAACAACATCTTTCGCAAAGCTCTCGCACTTAAACGAGGAAGAAAGCTTACCTCAGTTTTCACCAGAGGTGGGAGAGTTTATGTCACATCAACATCTACCGGAAGAGCTTTCGTGGTGGACTCGTCCGAAAGCTTGGACTCAGCAACATTTCATGAAGCAGCACAGTCAAGCGCAAGTTTAACTAACAATATTATTTCTGATTCAACTTCAAATAATCTAATTTAAAATTTTATCTTTCTCTGTAATCTAATCTTCTAAATCATCTTAATCTTTTCAACTACTTTTTCATACAAATTTAAATTTTTCTATTATTTCCTCTTTAATCATTGTGATAATTCTCAGTCAAATCAAATTTTATTTTTTCTTCGCACACAAACATGAACACTCAGAGCAGTGCTATGAACTAAAACCTGCGTCTACGTACTATGTTGAATATTTTTTGTAAACAAAGAAAAGGGTTTAATATTTGTTGGGTCATGTGTTGACATAGTTTGTGTCTCTGAAACATGGTTTCGTGAAGACATCGACGATGTTCATTATTCTTTAAAGGGCTACAATCTAATGCGTGCAGACCGACATCGCACTGGGGGAGGTGGTGTAGCGCTTTATATAAAAACAGGAATATACAGTTCATTTGTCACTAGATCAACAACAGACAGCTTGATTGAATATCTATTTGTTGACATCCGGGCAGCCAGAAGACATTGTCTTTTAGGTGTTACTTATAGGCCAAATAATAGTGTTGACTTAACGCCCCTCTACACCATTGTCCGTCTCATATGCAGATGTAATCATTTGTGGAGATCTGAACTGTGACATCTTAAATCGAAATACCTCGTATTCATTTATTGGAAAAATGAACACCCTAGGTCTTTTACCGGTAAATACCACCGCTCCTACACACTTCACCAACACATCAAATACATTGCTTGACGTGTTCCTTGTAAGCGATCGCAAAAATGTTTTATTCTACGACCAGTTGTCCGCACCAATTTTAAGTATTGTTCCATTAATTATTTTATTTGAACATTCAATGTACTTCAGTGTACTTTCGTACACTTAGAATAATTTATAATATATTTATATTTATTTATAATAATATGTTTCTCTATTTTTTTTTTTTTTTTTAATTTACAATACTAGAATATATATGCCTAAACTGGTTTTAACCTATTTATTAATTCACATTTATTTCACAATTTCACAAATTAAACAATAACATACATTCAATCAATTATTACATTTTTTTTTTTCACAATTTCACAAATTACACAATAACATCCATAAAATCAATTTCTTATTTCTACATTTTCTTTCACAATTTCACAAATAACATACATACAATCAATTTCCTATTTTTACATTTTCTTTCACAATTTCACAAATTGCACAATAATATTCATACATAAAATAGTTCTTATCTGTTTTTGTTAACAATCAATTTCTTATTTTCAAATCTTCTTTCTGAACTTCGTGAATTGCATAAGTTTACAAATTATAATAATAACATATATGTATAAAATGGTTTCAATCTGTTCTTGTGAACAATCACTTTCTTATTTTCACATTTAATTTCGCAATTTACTCCTTCTTGTGATGAGACTTCATATGGTCCTGTATATATTGGATCTAACTTCTTTCTGCTTTCGTTTCTTAACAAGACTAAACTACCTACGTTGTAATCATGAGTTTTTGCTTTTCTATCAGAATCGTACCTATCTTTCCTAGAAATTTTCTTTTGTATTAAAGTATCCCTAGCATCCTTGTGAGCAATTTGTAATCTGTGTTTTAAGTCTATCACATAGTCTTCGTAGTTGTACACTGGGTCAACTTTCATTGTAAGATTTGAAGGCAAATTACATTGTCTTCCAAATACTAATTCAAATGGGGTGAATCCAGTTTCTGAATGTACAGAAGTGTTGTAACAGAAAACATAGTATGGCAACCAGTTGTTCCAATCTGTATGTTTTTCTTCTACATAACTCCTAAGGTATGCTCCTAAAACTTTATGAGAATTTTCTAGTGCTCCAATGCTTTCATGGTGATAAGCGGTGGATTGCAATTGTTCTGTCTTTAATAACTTACATAGATCTTTGGTACCCGTGGCGTAATGGTTAGCATGTCCACCTGCTAACCCAGAGGTTCGAGGTTCGAATCCCAGCAGAGGCAAAATGCAAAAATGTTTTTCCACGGGTATCGCCTTTCGCGAGGAATTGGCAAGTCCTCCGTTAATAAATTCATTGCCATGAAAAGCGCATTCTCAATTAGCCGTTCGGAACCGGCGAAAAATTGTAGGTCCCCTCCATTCCCTCACAAGGCATGGTTGTGAGAAATGCGCTAGGCCCAGGGGCTCCTCGCTCTGTTGTGCCACCCTATTTATTTATTTATTTATTTTATTTAGATCTTTGAAAACTCTATTTATAAATTCTGTACCTTGGTCAGATGCTATGGTAGCAGGGACTCCATACTTTAGGATAAAGCCTTCTACAAGTCCTTTAGCTACCGTATTAGCTTCTTTATTTGGTAAAGCAATGGCTTCTGTAAACTTCGTGAGATCGTCTTGTAGTGTTAATATATATTTTGACCCATCTTCCGTCTCTTCAAGAGGTTCAACTAAATCAAGGTATATTTAGCCAAAGCATGTTTCTGCCGTTGTAGTAATAGTCATCGGTTGATTTTTTGGTTGTATGTGTTTGTTTCGTTGACACATTGGGCAGTGCTTAACTTATGTCGTCACATCGTTTTGCATTCCTGTCCAAAAATATTTTTTCTTTATATTCCGCAACATGCGATTTATTCCGGCATGTCCACTTGTCGGTAACATTTGGTAGTCATTGAGTATAAGTTTTTGTTTTCCAGGGTCCATTATTTTTATTTTATCTTCAATTATGTGCACTTTTATTTTATTTCCTTTGAATATTTCTTCTATCTTTTTCTTTAATATATATAATTTCTCTTTACGACGGCCGTCTGAGAGTTTACCTAACTCTTCTTTAGTTATATAAATATCTTTAATTGATAGAGGTCCGCAAATTGTACGCACGTCCCTCAACAACATTTTGTCAAATGATGCCGATCGAGCAATAGTGCTGTTCTTGGATTCCTCTTCATTATTTAATAATGGTTCACCGTTATTTTGCACGTCCCTCAACAACATTTTGTCAAATGATGCCGATCGGGCAGTAGTGCTTTTTCTGGATTCCCTTTTATTATTTAAAAATGGTTCTTTGATAGTTTGCACGTCCCTCAAGAACATTTTGTCAAATGATGCTGATCGGGCAATAGTGCTTATCTTTGACCTATTTAATGTCAAACAATTATTCCCTGGAATGTATCCTACAATGAGGTTTGGACTTATAACTCTGGTACCTTTTAATAAACTGTAATCTTTGTCTTCATCTTTGAAGCTATTTAATATTTTCAACTCGACTATTTTTAGACCCTTTTCTGGCGGTTTAAGAAGTTCACTTATTATTTTTTCTCTCTCTAATTTACTTGTTGTTGGGTTTTCTTCTTTTAAATTTGAATTTCTAGCTTGTGCTCTTGTTGTGACACACACAAATAAATTCTGTAAGTCCTCTGACTTTAGTTGTATTCTACTTAATGCATCCGCAGTGCAGTTGTCTTTGCCTGGTGAATACTCCACAGTAAAGTTATATTCCTCTAATATTAGCCTAAATTTCGTTAATCTACTTGAGGGTTCTTTTAGTGAGAACAGATATACTAGTGGTCTATGGTCCGTTAGTATTTTGAAACGTCTTCCGAAAAGATAAGGTCTGAAATGTTTTACTGCCCATACTATTGCGAGCAATTCTTTTTCTATGGCACTGTAATTCTTTTCGGCTTTATTTAACGATTTACTTGCGTATGCGATGGGTTTATCATCAAAATTTGATATAACAGCACCTAAGGCAAACCCAGAGGCGTCTGTTCGGAGTATGAATTCTTTTTCAAAATTTGGAAACTGTAAAATATTTGGGCTTATTAGGAATTCTTTTAGCAAATTAAACGAGGTATTGCAATCTTCGGAAAATTTAAATTCTACGTTTTTTCTTAACAAACGGTTTAAGGGAATTGCTAGTGTTGCAAAATTTGGTATGAACATTCTATAGTAGTTAGCAAATGCTACAAATCTCCTTACTTCGTCTGCATTTTGTGGGATTGGATAATTTTTCATTATTATGGATTTTGATGGATCTGGTATAATACCTTTGTCTGATATTATATGACCTAGATATAAAACTTCTTTTCTAAGGAAAGCACATTTACTTGGATGTAGTTTGAGATTTACTTCTCTCAATCTTTCGAATACTTCAATTAAATTTTTATTGTGGTGTTCTAAATTTTTACCGAACACTATAAGGTCGTCAAGATACACAAAACATTTTGAATACGTTAGACCGGACATTGCTATAGACATCATTCTCGAGAATTTACTAGGTGATATTTTTAAACCCATTGGAAGTCGTTTTAGTTGATAATGACCATTTTCAGTGGAGAACGTTGTGCATGGCCTACTTTCTTTTTCTTATTTCATCTGGTAGTATCCTTGGCTTAAATCTATACAGGAGAAATAAGTTGCACCTCCTACCATATCGAATATGTCAGTTATGTTAGGCAATGGAAATTTATCATCTTCGATGACGTCGTTAACTTTTCTATAATCAATTACTAATCGGAATTTTTGCATTCCTGTTACTGGGTCTTTCTTTTTGGGCACTACAAGAATAGGTGAGTTCCGTGCTGATACCGATGGTTCAATAATGTCGTTTTTAATCATCTTCTCTACTTCGTTTTGTGAATGAGGTAATATATATGGTTTAGTATACTTAGCCGTATCTCCTACTTTAAGTGATATTTGGGCTTGACCTATATGTGTGTATGTTACTTTATCGTTTTCTAAATGAAAAATATCTTGAAATTTAGTGCAAATAGCTTTAAGTTCTGATGCTTCTTCTGTGTCTAATGTGTCAAAATTAATTTGTGAAAGTAATAGTTGTGTTCGTTTCGTTTTGGAATTTGTTGTCTCTTCATACGCCAGTATGTGGTACTCTGAAAGAGCTTTGGAGTCTGGTTCTACCCATTTTAATTTTACTTCTTCCTGTCGAGTGTTTAAAATTTTTATTGGTATTTTTCCGTCTTTTATCCTAGATATGGAACCGGCCATGAATACTCCTTCGCAAAGTTCTTGGGAGTCTGTATGTTTACTGTTCAACCAATAGGTGGCTTCAGATCTGGGTGCTATTGTTACTGAGTTAAGTTTATTTTGACTTTCTATAGGTAAAGAAATTTGGAATTCTTAGACAAAGTTCAAAATATTAAAATAAGAGACAATGAAGTTCTTGTTTCATTTGACGTAGTGGCATTATTTCCTAGTATCCCAATCAAAGAGACATTAGGTTTTTTGAAAAAATGGCTCGATGAACGAGAAACCAATGAAGAAAAGAAAAAGATTTACCATGATGCTGCAAGCTTGTGTATGGAATATAATTGTTGCCAGTTCTTGAATAAGTTTTATCAGATAACAGAAGGTACAACAATGGGAAATTCATTATCTCCATTCTTAGCGAATATGTTTATGTCTACATTCGAGAACACCATCGAAGAAGAAGGAAAGATGCCAGCAGTTTGGTACAGATATGTAGATGATATTTTTTCGTGTATGGATCCGAACAAAGTTCCATCATTCGTGGAATTTTTGAATTCGAAATGGCCAACTCTAAAATTTACTGCAGAGATTGAAAACGATGGAAAATTGCCGTTTTTGGACCTTCTCATCACGAGAAACAGAGAGAACAAGTTGGATTTTTCAATTTACAGAAAACCTACAAACATCCCAAGGTATATACCAAAGCACTCGTTTTGTCCCGTCCAATATAAAAGAGCAGCGTTCAATAGTATGGTATTTAGGTTATGCACAGTTCCGATGAATGCAAATAACTACATGGAGGAGTTAAAATACATAAAATATGTGGCGGAGCTTAACGGGTACGAAAGTGATATGATCACAAAAATGGTGGAAAAACAATGCAAAATATTAAGAAGAACGAGTTTAACCACGTTAAAAAAAAAAACAAAAGAAAACGAAGGAAAGAAAAGATTAAAACTGCAATATGCCCCCATAATAACCGACAGATTAAAGAAGGTATTCAAAAAACAAAATATAGACCTGATATTCGCTTCAAATGGAAAACTTAAAAATAAGCTAGGATCCACAAAAGATAAAACAGATAACAATAAGAAACCAGGGATTTATGAAATAACATGCAACGACTGTGAGCAGAAGTACTACGGACAAACAAAAAGGAACATAGAAACTCGATTTGGTGAACATCTATCCAACATTAAGTATAACGGCCATATTATTCACTCAATAACCCCGGGTTTAAATTTACATCCGGATGTAAAATCGCATAAACCCAGTTGTCAAACGCAAATCCATATTATTCACTCCAAATAAACCCGATGGATTTAAACCGCATTGCGTCGTCGGGTTCAAATTTTTATATCCGGATGTATTTTTGGTTCGTTCGCATACTTTAGGGAAATTTCAAATATTGCAGCCAAATCAAGCAAACTTACCTAGATTTTGACATAAAAAGTGTGCTTTATATATGTTACGCGAACAAACCCAACCCAATCTGTCAAAAGTAAGGTGAAGTAAAAGAAATTATTTGTTGTATTTTGTTCTCAAATTATTTATTGTAAATTGTTTTACTTCTTAGCTTACAACTGTGACCACACCTATGTACAGGTCTCCAGAAATGCTAGACACTTGGAACAATCATGTGATAGGACCGCAGTTAGATGTGTGGATGTTTTCAAAAACATCCATTCGAGGACTCCGCTAAACTTAGTATTGTAAATGGAAATTTTACAATACCCTCGGATTCTGGATTCAATTGTTTCCATGATGTAATCAAGGGATGTCTCACAGTCAACCCATCAAGTAGATTCAATGTATCTACAATATTGGACCGACTTGCAGCGATAGCTGAAACAAGGAATTGGTGGCCCAATTGAATTGGTGGTAGGTTTTGTGGTGTTGTAAATTTATATTGCACATTAATATAAAATATCTTATTTTCTTGACTATTTTCTCAAGGGCAAACCGATAGTGACGCCTCCATGCGAATCGCCACAACACAGTCCAGCAACTACGAATGGTCCGAAACAAAGTACACTTCCAACGCGACTACCACCACCACAATCACAACCCCGACCAACAAACTCACCCAATCTAGGAGTCTATTCAGACAACGATAATACTTCGGATAACTTTCCTCAACAGTACCAACAACAACATCCGGCAAGACCTCCACCGCCAATGGCAAATAATATGCAGTACAATCAAGCTCAAATGCCAATCGCTGGTGGTGCACAATCTAGTAGTTTGTTTTCATCAATTCGTGGTGGTGCTGGAAGTGTTTCGAATCATGATTGTTTCATTTTAATTCAATTCGTCAATCTTTAAACATACATAACACCCTCGTTCAGAATGAAGCGCTCTGTAAATAATTTTTTTTAGTTATAGAGTAATATGAAACTAATCTTTTGTATTATAATTTTAGAAAATGGCTGGAAATTCTAAGATTCTCTTCGATGGACTCGAAGAAAGCGATCCTGAGCTTACGTCGTTGATCAAACAGGACAAAGTACGACAACGATGTGGGCTAGAAATGATTGCAAGCGAGAATTTTACCTCGGCTGTATTGCAAACTTTCTTTACTACGAGAAGTTTAGAAAAATTGCTGACGATAACGGGGCATATTTGTTTGCTGACATGGCCCACATAGCTGGTTTAGTTGCAGCCAAAATTATTCCAAGTCCTTTCAAGTTTGCCGATATTGTAAGCACAACCCATAAAACGCTTCGAGGTCCTCGTGCAGGTTTGATCTTCTTCCGAAAGAGTGTTTGACAAGTTAAACCAAATGGAGAAAAAGTAATGTACGATCTGAAGGAACGTGTGAACTCAGCTGTTTTCCCAGGACTCCAAGGAGCCCCACACAACAATATAATGCTTGGTGTTACGGCACTGTTTGTGGCCTCAAAATACAAAGAGCTTTTTCCAATGGCGATTGGTGATTTTATTTATATAACCTATGATACCTACACAAAGAACCAGGTTTTAGAAATCGAAATAAAGATTATGAAAGCACTTGATTTTAATTGTAATTGTAATGTATGTTTAATAAATGAAATGAACATAATAAAGACAGAATGAAAGAGAAAAATTGTTTCCTTTGGACAAGGAAGAAGCACAAAATCAGCACCACAATCTGTGCTCGTTCTTTTTCTTTTGCTCCTCGGGTCGTGCGGCGCCAAGAATTGGGAAGTAATCTTCGTTGGTAATATCAGGTGCGGTGCCTTCGCGTAGTTTGTTCATCAGCAATGCAGAAACATTTTGCGAATTTCTTGGCCCTTGTTGCCTTTTCAGCAACACCTGAAGTAGCTGGTGGAGTTTCCATTTCTTGAACCTGCAACACCATGGAAAAGATAGTATATAAATTAAATCGACAATGCAATATATAAATGAAATTATTACTTACAATTTCTTCAAATTTAAAATCTTGGTTGGTTGGTTGTTGGTTGGTTGGTTGTTGGTTGGTTGTTGGTTGGTTGTTGGTTGGTTGTTGGTTGGTTGTTGGTTGGTTGTTGGTTGAACCTGCAACATCATGAAAAAGATAGAATATAAATTTAATTTAATCGACAATGCAAGATATAAATGAAAAGTATTGCTTACAATTTCTTCAAACAAAAATCTATTTACCAGCAGCACTTTCAACGATTTGACGTTTGTCACTTTGACAACTGGGTTTATTTTAAATCCGGGATCAAAATATAAACCTGGGATCAAATTTTGACAACTGGGTTTATTTCTATTGGATTTAAATTTATTGAGTGAATAATATGGCCGTAACAGACCAAATAAATCAGCTGTGGCATTACATATGCTAGAGAATAGTCATAGCACAACAAAAGACAACTTGAGGCTTATCAAACATGTGAGAGAAGAGTGGGCACTAGACGCGTACGAAAGTATTTACATGCACAAAAACAAAAACATAATGATGAACACAATGGAAGCTCCAATTAAATCATCTCTTTTCACCTGCTTACTTAATGTATGTTGTTTAAATGTCAAATGTAATGTAAGAAGAGACGAATTGATTTCTTTTTCATTTTTTGTGCAAAGTAACATTAATAATTCGTATTATGTTTGTATGTATGTAGTCAGAATAATTGATCTATGTAAGTTTTAGTCACAATTAAGTATTAATGCAGTTTAAATCTGTGAAGTCAATAAGGCGTTGACTGATTGTTTATTATAATTACAATAGACTTCACGGTGTTGTTCATTTAAAGATTGATGTTAATAATTAACGTTTGATTTTTAATTCCAATTTAGAATACCTACTACTGTTATTTTATTTAATGTGTCTATTTGTATGCTTTTGTTTAGTGCTTGTTCTTTTATGGTGCAAATGGATGCGCCTGTATCTAGTAAAAATTTTGTATTCTTATTATAATTAATGTTGAAAACTACATATAGGCCGTTTATTATGTGCAGGGACATATTATATGTTCTATTGGGCTTAAATAATCCCCCCGATGGGTCGGCTCCCCCCTCGGTGGGTACTTCGTTTCCCTCATTTAAAATATAGGCTGATTCTCTATGTGTGCTACGTCTTATTCTGTTATTGTTAGGGTTACTTTGATTGTTACCTTGTCTGTTATTTCTGGGATGAAAATTATTTTGGTTGTTATTTGTTCTACCTTCGTTGCTATTGTAATTATTTCTATTCATGCTATTTTGTTGAATTGGGTAGCGATTTTGTGTTGAGCTGAATCTTGATTGATTTTGGGAAGAAAAATTGTTGGATCTTGGAAAGTTTTGCGAGTAACTATTATTACTAAAACTATTTTGCCTTATTGGGTTTCGGTTTCTATTGTCGTTATTGTGGTAAGCAGGTTGGTTGTAGTTAGGTCGATAGTTATTTCGGAAATTTTGAACATTATGGTTATGATTCGGGGTATAACTATTATTTGCATATCGTATTGTTTCTGTGGCTACTGCATTGTTTGGAGATAAATCCAACAAGTAGGAGATAGCATCCTGCATTTAGACGTGTCGGGCGCTATCGAGAATAATTTTATATCTTTCATTAACCCCTTGCTTTAAGAAAGCTAAACCTCTGCGTTCGTTTGCTAAAGTCAGCGTTTCCCTAGCTTGTTCCCCTTGAATGCTTATTTCTAATTCCGTCATTTTTGCTATAAGATCTTCAACTTCTGATACGAATTCTCGCATCGGCCTATTTTTCTGGCGTGCTCTGTCTAATTTTGATTATATGCTTTCTATTGTTTCCTATCTCCACATTTTTCTGTTATGTATATTCTGACTTATAATTTCTTTTGAGCGTTCTTTATATTCTTTTGCTTCAGAAGTTAATTTTGTCAAATACTCGTGTTCTGCTTCAGTGAGATCCTTCTGATTACAACTTGTAAATTCCTGGATGAACTCAACCCCTCCTTTTGCTTTCCTTTTACGGTTTGGAGTCTTTTTAAAACTTTTGTGAAATTTTTTCAACTTATCTACAGCTAGTTCTAGTAGGCTGAAGTCCATCAAGAGATTTATGTACGTTCAACCCGATATCAATGGTCAAAAGAAGGAGTAAAAAGGGAAGTGTTTTTTTTTTATTATTATTCTATTTTAGTTCTTATACAGACATTCTTCGCCTTGCAACATTGTTCTCTATTATTTGTTTCCTGACATTTGATCTAAACTTGTTCTTTAGGTGTTTCCAGGTGTATTTTAATATAATTCAAATTACTAATACATAAAGAATTGTTTTAACATCCAGTCCAAAGTGGACTGGAGTAGAGTTGGTGTTGTCTAAAGAGCCGTTGTTATTGACAACCACCTCCTCTTTAGATTGGGTTTTTCCCATTCCCTCAAAATGATTTTTTACCCTACAATAATAATATTTGAAGATTTTTTTTTTTAAAAGTCTAGGTTTGGCGGCCTCCTCTCCTCTTTAGATTGGGTTTTTCCCATTCCCTCAAAATGATTTTTTACCCTACAATAATAATATTTGAAGAATTTTTTTTAAAAGTCTAGGTTTGGCGGCACTGGATTCCTTCCTCGATTTGGGTCGCCACCTTCTTGAAAAGATTCTAGAACCGTTGTTCTTCCTGTCGATTCTGCTTTTTTAGTCTCCGTTGTTGGTTTTGTTGGTTTTGTTTAAGTACTTTTATTTGTAAGAGGAACTTCTGCCGTTCCACTGTTCCTATGTTAGGAATACTGGCCAAACGGTGCAGATTCCTCAGTTCCTGTTTGTAGCTTTCACGTCTTCCTCCTCGGGTTCTTTTCTTCACGGGCACCGGATTGATTGGAGGTTGATTCTTCTTTGTGCGCCTTCTGTACTTTTCTACAGACAGAGGACGCGTGCCAATAGTTTTGTCGTTCTCTAGAGTTGCCTGTTTTGTCTTAAGAAGAAGTTGCGCCTCTGCGAGGTGCTCTGCGGCCGCTATTAGGTCGCTCAGGGTTGTCATGGAAAAAATCTACTTTTTCTTTTTTTTTTATTACCGACAGCGCGGAAAAAAAATTTTTTATGATTTTGAAACTACTTTTGTGAACGAAAAAGACTTTGTCTATTTTTATAATTTACTCCTAGTACTCTTTTGAACAACTCCTGGCACTCTTTCGAACAACTCCTGGCAGGATCGCCATGTAAAGTCGCTGTGTTCCGACTACCAATTCGCCAACTGCCAACTGCTGTAGGCTCAGACCTCTTCGCACTAACTGCAAAGTTGAGGTATGGTAGTGGAAACGACTTTGAACTTCTCTGGAATGGTTGTCGGCTCAATGCCTTATATTAACTAAAACCAGGGAGTATGTTCGATCGAGTTCACGATCACTAATGATATTTATTTCCAAATTCATACCCTATTTATACCAAGTTATTATGCTCCAATTTTGGTTATCGAACAATCGACCAGACTTCGATATCCGATTAAACGCTTCATCATCACATTCTTTTGGGTGAGCGCCAATGACCTATATCATAAACAAATGCTCATACCCAAAGACTATTGCTGTGACATAAACAGCGCGCATGCAGTCAAAGCAATATGATCCCTTATTACTTCTGTTGGCTGGCAGTGGCCTGCTGTTGGGAATCATATTGTTTTGAGTACAATGCACTCCATGGATACACAAGCAAGTCAAGTGTTATGTATTTCTATGCAATGCAACTGAATGTGAGAGGATCGGATATCGAGGCACAGCCGAAGGTTGACAACCTGTTAATAGTAATAATAGAGCAATTAATTAAGAGAAAGAAGAAATCAAGACAAGAGTGTTGATTTCTACTTTTCCACGACTCTTTTAGAAATACGGGAGTATGAAATGCATAAAGTTTTTTTTTTCTTTTATCATATTGGATTGAACATTGTGGCTTTTTCTGGATGTTTACTTTTAGTTAATATTTTGGTATCATTTGTGATATTTACATTAGTTAAAATTTACTTCTCTATTTTTTTTTTCATTGTATGTTTTGCAGTATTTGGTACACATATTTGTTTTCGTTTTTTTTTTTTATTTTATTCAAAACAATATTCTCTTTTCACTTACTTATTATTTATATTTATATGTATATATTTATATTCAAATACCCGTGCAGTGTCGGGTTAGAATAGCACTGCAGCGCCTCCCCGCTTGTCGTAAAAGGCGACTAAAGGAACAATCATATCTAGACAACTAACATCAAAGTGAGTCTAGCGACACACATACCACCTAAAAACTCTCCCCAAGTATGCATGCAGATCCCGGGGTTTACACGACTGGAGATCACCGGTGTAGTAAAAGGGAAATCAAACTCATTAAATGGAGCATGCATGTGTCGAAAAGGATGAAAGGAAAATTTTTGAAAAATTTTGAGCATTATGGAAGTACTTGCGAACATAAGAAGCACTACCCCGCCAGGCAGTTCCATTGCTATGCATGGAGCTGATCCTGGACCGAGCAGCAATGTTCGGGTCAGAGCTATACGGATTCCGGGGGCTAGCAAAGTAATGCGACGAGTTGGACGAAAATTTAGAGTCGCGAGTTGGAACGTTGGAAGTATGACTGGTAGAAGTCTCGAACTCGAAGAGATGATGAGAAGGAGGCGAGTGGACATCTTGTGTGTTCAGGAAACGAAATGGCGAAACACAGCAAACAAAGCCCGTTTCTTGGATACAAAGACCAAGGCTTACAAGATGTTCTACTATGGAACGGAACAAGGTAGGAACGGAGTCGGTATCATCCTTGACCAAAGTTTATGTAACAGCGTGTTGACCATTTTGAAGTCCAGTGACCGTTTGATGTCTCTTAAATTGGTGATGGAAGGAAAGGTCTGGAATATAATCAGTGCATATGCTCCCCAAATAGGGTGTGAGCAGGAGGAAAAGATGCATTTTGGCTTGATTTTCATAACCTACTTAAGAACATCCCAAAAGAAGAGTATTTGTTTGTTGGAGGAGATTTGAATGGACATGTCGGGAAGACAAACGAGGATTATGAAGACTGCCATGGAGGTTTGGGATTCGGCACCAGGAACACTCCTGGTGAAGATATTCTAAGTATGTGCAAGTCATACGGTCTAATCGTACTAAATACCATGTTCATCAAACAAGACCGACACCTTATCACTTACAGCAGTGGAGGAAATGAAACCCAGATTGATTACCATTTGGTAACCAATTACATGAAATCTCGGGTGAAAGACTGCAAAGTGATACTAGGAGAAGCTGCCGCTCAACAACACCGTCTTCTTTTAACAGAATTTTTTACGGATGCGGTGAAGGAAGTCAAACAAACAAAGGCTCCTAGGAGAATCAAGTGGTACAATCTGGAGAAAACCAAAGGACAGCAATTCATTTCGTATATGCAAAGTCAGCTGTGTAATACCATCGACGCAGTTTCAAATGCAATCACGGCACAAAATATGTGGGATCGCCTACAACGAACCTGCTTAGAGAGAGCCAAATCACTGTTAGGAGTCTCAAAAGGACACCACCAACAAGCTAAAGAAACCTGGTGGTGGGATGATGAAGCTAAAGCAGTGATTAGAAAGAAGAAAGCAGCTTTCCAAGCTTCGTCGAAGTGCCCCTCAAGAAATACAAATGAAAAAGCGCGTCTCAAAATGGAATACAAGAGCTGCAGAAAAGAAGCGAAGAAAAAGTGCGCCCAACTTCAAGCAAAAAGCACGGAGGGCCTGTATCGAGAGCTGGAAGAGATTTCTGCCCCAGCTGCTGAAGCAAATCAGGCAATCCAAGAGCTAAGACAAAGCAACTTGAATAAGGGAGCAACCATTTTCAAAATAGCCGCTCAGAGAAGGAGAAATGCGCAGGAGATTCGTTCGCCGAAGTTCATCAATGATGCTCAAGGAGTGCTACTTGTGGATGACGACAAAATTCTTCACAGGTGGCGACAGTATTGTGATGATCTTTTGAATGAACAGTTTCCTCGGCGCCACTTTCCAACAGCTGCACCTAACTTTACGGAAGTATCCGACGTCACAGTCGAAGAAGTTAGGGAGGCAGTTAAGAACTCCAAAAAAGGCAAAGCGATTGGGCCAGACGAGGTACCATATGAGTTTTGGAAAAATATGGGAGACATCGGGTTAAGATGGCTCACGATTCTCATCTCCAAACTTGTAAGAGGTGACAGTTTGCCTAATCAATGGAGGGAAAGTTTTCTTCTTCCAATGTACAAGGGAAAGGGAGATACCAGAAGCTGTGACAACTATCGTTCGATCAAGTTGATGTCCCACACTATGAAGATCGTTGAGCGGGTTTTGGATAGCCGACTGCGGAAAATAATAAGGCTGTCTGATGACCAATGCGGGTTTGTCGCGGGTAAGTCAACTACAGACGCAATCCAAAGTATAAGGATCATTATGGAAAAACACCGAGATGCCTTAGAGGATTTGCATATTGTGTTGGTTGACTTCGAAAAGGCATTCGATCGACAACCACGAGATCTGATATGGGTGGCCCTCAGACACCGAGGAGTTCCTGAAGCCTATGTGCGAATAATTATGGACATGTACGAGGGAGCAGTTACAAAAGTGAGATGCCCAGCTGGAGTCACCGAAGAATTCCAAATAACAGTAGGTGTACATCAGGGAAGTGTCTTGAGTCCACTGCTCTTTATTGCTGTTCTGGATTGTTTGCTCGAAGGAAAAGTAACGGACAATAAAGTACAACAATTACTCTTTGCTGACGATGGAGCCATCATAAGCGAGGATCCTACATCCCTGCAACGAGCACTTGACGTTTGGATTGATGTTCTGGAAGGAAATGGTTACCGTATTAGCGCTAAAAAGACTGAATACCTGTGCTGCCCTTTTTCTGATCCAGACAAGCCTATTCCAGACATTTATTTGAATGGAAATGTGCTTCCCAAGTGTGAAAAGTTTAAATATCTGGGATCTATGATCAATAGTAAAGCATCTTGTGATGACGACATCAATCATCGAGTAAGCGTAGGGTGGATGAAGTGGCGAGAAAACTCCGCTATCTTCTGTGATCGAAAAATGCCCCCTAAGCTGAAGGGAAGACTCTACACAGCAGTTGTCCGTCCAGCTCTGACATACGGTTCACAATGTTGG
Source organism: Melanostoma mellinum (assembly GCA_914767635.1). Classification (NCBI taxonomy): domain Eukaryota; kingdom Metazoa; phylum Arthropoda; class Insecta; order Diptera; family Syrphidae; genus Melanostoma; species Melanostoma mellinum. The sequence continues at coordinate 122,829,327 of OU612059.1, read as the reverse complement.
ACAATGTACAAAAAGTATGAGAGCAAATTGACGGCAGCCGAAATGAAGATGCTTCGGATGACAGCAGGAGTAACAAAGCTTGATCGAATTAGAAGTACTAAGATCCGTGGAAGCCTTCATGTCAAAAGTACCATCTTGGACAAAATTCAGCACGACCGGCTCAGTTGGTATTGTCATGTTCAAAGGAGAGATCCGCAGAACCCCGTCAAAAAGGCAATATCGTACAACGTTTCAACAAATTCGCGACGAAAAAGAAAAGGCAGGCCAAAACACTCCTGGTACAAGCAAATGCAAAAACAGCAGCATTTGGTTGGCCTCAGACATGGAACAATCCAAAACCGGGAGGCTTGCCGACGATTTCTGAGGTCAACGCGGCGTACCCCACAGGCGGATCACTAGTGTGAAGCGGAAAAGTGGGAGAGTTGTGATCGCTTCAAGATCACTACTCGTAACGCCGGAAATGAAAAAGAAGAAGAAGATATTTATATTCAATACGTCCTACAATATATTCCTATTTTTAATTTAATGTATTTCTAATTTTTTATTTTTTTTTAGATTACTATACTTAGATTAATGGGTACTATACCTAGATCAATGGGAACTATACCTAGATCAATGCGCATTGAGTATAGTTTCTTATAATTAGTTTAGGGTGATATTAATTTTATGCTTAGTGTTTTGACTTGAATGAGTCGTAAAATAATTAAAACCAAAAATGACTTGAAATAAAAAGCGAAAATAAAAAATGCAAACTTTCTTTGTGACACTTTTCAATTGTATATTTGCTTCTTGTATATAATTTTACACAGAAACTCTTTCATATGACCTCTGGTTTAATACATAGTTACATTAATTTCTTCTCAAGTATTCTATGTTTTTGTTTATGTCATTGACATTTGGCATTTCTTGTGGAATCTAATTTTAAGTATTGTTCCATTAATTATTTTATTTGAACATTCAATGTACTTCAGTGTACTTTCGTGTACTTTCGTACATTCTCCCGCCTCGGAATGGTGAATGGTAAAATTTTGGTGTCGCAGAAATATACAGCAGTATGGCATCACCGTTTCCATTGATTTCAGCCACAAAGTATACTACATATTATCTACTCTGTGGTTTCAGCATTGAGATCGATTCCAATATGTTCCACGCATTGACCTAATAGATATGGACTGCTAGTAACCAACTTTACGAGGGGTCCATTTAAGAGCAGCGCTTTAGTTTTGGGTGGTATTTTTATGAAGCTACTACTACTACTATAGCAACAGAATAACCATTGAAGTACTGCAATGAAAAGAACTTTTTGATTTTCACTGGTTTCAGTAGAACTGGTATTATATTTTTTTGGCACAACAAACTAAAGCAGCACCGTCGCTGTCGACAAAAGTTCTGCAAGGTTTGTATTGAAATGACATTTAACTAGCAGTCCATATCTATTATGTCAATGGTTCCACGATAGTGAGACCACTCAGGTATACATGCAAATAGATAACAATGTTAGTGCATAATAAAAATGTAATCCCATATACACCCGTGCCCAAATAGAGTAACAAGACTATCATTACAGACATGCATATGCATACTACGTAAACACATTGTACAAACGAAGTAGTGTTTTTTCATTCACGCTTGAATGAAATTGTGATGGGTTGCTGGTAGTAAGCGTAGTACGGCAGTACTATTGACGAATTATATTTTGCAACCAGAAGTGTGGTGTGTGGTATTCAATGCCATTCATGTCCATTGTTAATCATTATGTAGTGTGTTTCTCTCTGTGCGGGTCGTTGAGTTAGTCGCGTCGTGTTGCTTTTTTTTTTATTTTGTTGTTTTTAAATTAATTAATGTGAAGTGATTAAATGTCGTTAGTCGCGTCGTGTTGCTTTTTTTTTTATTTTGTTGTTTTTAAATTAATTAATGTGAAGTGATTAAATGCTTAGATCCAGTTAATGTTCAGTTGAGTTTTGCATTAAATAGTTTTGAATTTAATTTGTTGAAAGTGTGTTGAAAGTATGAAGTGTTTCGTTTACCAAACGCGCGCGAGAATTGTATGTGATGTGTGTATGCATTGGGAAATTTATTAGTTTCATTCGATTTAATTTTCAATTGATGTGGGTTTAAAATTCATTGAGTTGATTATTTTGAGTTTGATTCAGTGATTAATGAAATTTAGATTTCAATGATACAATTGAACGCCGTTATTTTACAATTAAGAATTTCGAGTTTTATATGCAATCAGCTATGTTATATACATAAGCAATAGTGATGCTGTAGCTGTTTCGTGTTTGCCTATAGTAGATTTGTTAAATAGGCTCGTGTGTATTCGGTGGTTTTTTCGCGGTTCGCGTTAAGTACATAATGTTAATGTGCTAGCGTGTGTAAGCCAAATACCTTGTTCAATTTAAATTGGTGATGAACAAGTGTTGTCTTCTTCTAGTTAGAAAAGAATGCGACTTCTAACTAGAAATTGTTGTTTACGTTTTTGTGTTATAAACAACTCGCGATATTTAGTTATTTATTTATAAGAAGTTGATTAAATTTTAGGAGTGATTTATTCCAATTGAAGTTAATTTGCTTTGGTGTTTTCTCCATATATAGTCAGTGGACTGTATAGTGTTGAATATAGAAAAGTGTTGTGTTGTGCAGTGGTTTGTCAAATGCATTTTGCCGACGGCATTTGACATTTCTCGGTTGACTTAAATTTGTTTTCGTGTGGACTGTATCTGCATTTTAAATAGAAGATCTGTTTTCTGTGCAAGTTTGACTTGACATAGAATTCAATATTTTATTAATTGTGGTTTAAAATTTGAAGTGATCTTTTGTAAATTGTGTATTTTAAACATTAAGTTTTATAATATATGCATGCGTTGTTGCAGTGCAGTAACTTTTATTAAAGAACATGCATTGTTACAGTGTTCTATGTTTTTGATATTTTGTGTATGCGGTTGCAACACAGCATTTAATGATGGATTGAATTCATTGCAGTTGTTTTGTACATTCTTATATCAACAAAACAGCTTTCAGGTGATTTAAAGTTGGGTTGATTGGTGTTTGAACAGCTTTATAGGTGTTTTAAAGATGTGTTGATTGCTGTTTCGAATGATGTGTTTTAAAGGTGTTTTAGTAGGTTTTAGGTTTTCTACTAATTTTTATTTCCTTTTATTACAGTAGATTTTAGGTTTCTATTAGTTTTTTTTTTTTACGCGAGTGATCATATGATGTCGATTTGTTCGGAAGTTTTGTTCGACGGTAATAAGCAAATCTTTGCTATAGGCCGCTTCAACTGTCCGTTTTGTGTTTTTACTGTCACGACACGTATCAATCCGTCCGATCCGGCGTGGGTTTCTTGTATTCTGGCAAGATTCCAGTCGTTCATCTTTGAGAAGAACCAAGTCTCCTACCTTCAGCATTTCTTTAATCTGCGTCCATTTTGGTCGTTGCTGAAGCCTTGCGAGATGTTCGGAATTCCATTTTTGCCAGAATCCTTCTGCTAAAACCTGGACACGTTTCCAGCGATCTGCATGCGTGATGTTGAGATTTAATTCGCCTTGTGGTATAGCGTGCAATGATTCGCAAACTTAAAAGTGTGCGGGGGTAAGTGCATTTAAATCATCTAAGCTGTCGGAGATAGGGCAAAGAGGCCTCGAATTTAAACAAGCTTCTATTTGAGCTAGAAGCGTCATGAGTTCCTCGAAAGCTAGCCTTTCCGTTCCAACGACTCGTTTTAAGTGGTACTTGACCGCTTCCCATAATCCACCGAAGTGTGGAGAAGCCGGGGGAATAAAGTGCCATTCGGTACCGTGATTCGCCAAGTCTTCCGCAATTTCCTTCCAATCGTGTTGTGCTTCTTTCAACAATTTAACTAACTCGTTGTTAGCACCAACAAAATTAGTTCCGCAGTCGCTATATACCTTCGTACAGATTCCTCTTCTGGCAGTAAATCTTTTAAACGATGCCATAAACGCTTTTGTAGTAAGGTCTGAAACAACCTCCAAATGAACAGCCTTTGTTGCTAGGCAGATAAATACTGCAAAATATCCTTTGAGAATTTTCGCACCGCGTGCCTTCCAGGACTTAATCTCGATGGGACCTGCATAATCCACACCAGTATGACTAAACGGTCTAGACATACGCACTCTCGCTGCAGGCAAATCTCCCATTAATTGCTGCATTTCAGATGCCTTTTGTCGATAACATGAAGGACACCTGTGTAGCTGGTATCTAACGCTTCTTCTTATTTGCCAAATCCAGTAACGTTGTCGAATGTAGCTAATCATTTGCTGGATACCGCCGTGGAGTGTATTTTTATGAGCATCTCGGACAACCAAATTCGTAAAATGATGGTTGTTTTGAAGCAATATCGGATATATCATAAGGAAGTAGAGAATTCTCCGAACGTCCTCCCACTCGCAGTACTCCGGTAGTATCGATAAAAGCATTTAACGCACTTAAAGGTTTGGGTGTCTTATTATTACGAATTTGTTGCATTTCGTTTGCGAACATTTCCTTTTGTGCTGCCTTAACGATGAGTACATGGCAGTTCATTAGGTTTTAGTGGACCTGAAATGGGCTCCAGTTTGGGTCTACATTTTGCTACAAATCGACAACAGGTGGCAACAACTCTAATAACTTTGAGAAGGCTCGAAAAGTTACATATAATTTGTAGTAGACTGTCACTTTCTATTGCGTCTATGCTTAAAACTTTAATATTTCGTTGCTCCTCCAATTTCGATGGGTTGATCTGGAAGATCGAATACCCATTTTTCTCGTAGGAATTCTGGACCATTCCACCACGATTTAGGTGATTCCATTTCGGATGGATATACTCCCCTGGACGCTAGATCGGCTGGGTTATGAAGCGTTGCGACATGTCCCCAGCAATCGATCCCCACTAACCGCTGGATTTCCGAGACACGGTTGGATACGAACGTGGTCCATCGAGCGGGAGTGGCGCGTATCCAGGCCAATGTCCACGCATAGATTTTGACATCAGGAATGAGCAGAACCTCCTTGGTGTATTGTAATTACTCTGCCAATACTACTGCACCACAAAGTTCCAGACGAGGTAAAGTTATCGTTCGCTGATTTGGCGCTACTTTTGTCTTTGACAAAATAAGATTGACGTGAATTTTGCCTTCACTATCTAAGACACGTACGTAGGCTGCTGCACCGTAGGCCTTCATAGATGCATCACAAAACCCATGCAAATCGATCGATTTGTTGGTCTTGCTCATCTGGGTCCATCTTGGAATCCGAAGCCGCTCGATCAGATGGAGTTCTCGGAAAAAAGCATCCCAATCCTTCTTCAAAGAAGCTGGAATTGGTTCATCCCAGTCACAGCCAAGCTCCCATAATCGCTGTATCATAAGTTTGGCGGTGATGATACATGGTGAGATCCAGCCCAAAGGATCAAACAATTTGGCTATAGTTGACAGCATTGATCTTTTTGTGGTTGATTCCGTTGCAGATTGTAGATTTTGATATGAGAAGAAGTCATCAATGGGAAACCACTTGATACCTAACGTTTTGACGTGATTCGCTAGACTAAGCGGAAGTTCAAAATCAAGTTCCCTATCCTGAACTGGGATATCTTCGATGAGTTCTTTCGTGTTACTAGTCCACTTTCTGAGGTTGAGTCCCGCTGTTGCCAAAAGTTGTTTTGCCTCATCTCGTTTCGTTCTCGCTTCTTCAATGGTGTCCGCTCCACTTATTAGGTCGTCGACATACATATCTTCACGAACAACCTTCGCCCCCTCCGGAAAATTTTCGCTCTCATCATCAGCGACTCGTTTTAAAATTTTGATGGCAAGGTATGGTGCACTCGCTGTGCCAAAAGTTACCGTTTTTAATTTGAAAATTTTCACAGGTACAGTCTTTTCATCTCTCCACAGGATCAACTGGTAATATCGATCTGATTGACTGACCCAAATTCGTCGATACATTTTTTCGATGTCGGCGGTGAAAGTAACTCGATGAGTTCGCCAGTTCGGCACCAGATAAATTATACTTGATTGTAGTTTTGGACCGACAAGCAACCAATCGTTAAGGGATTTGCCATCCGTAGTTTTCGCTGCAGCATCGAATACCACTCGGAGTTTAGTTGTAGAACTCGCTTCTTTGAAAACCGCGTGATGCGGTAAGAAATAATGGAATGGGGTGTCTAACACCGCACCATTACCATCTACCTCTTCCATTTGACCAAGTTCTTTGTATTCTTGGATACATTTCTTGTAGCCTTCCGCAAGTTTCTCGTTAGAATCTAGCCTCTTCTCCAGATGCATAAATCGTCGTAAGGCATTTTGCCGACTCGATCCCATTTCTGGATAGCCTCCACCTCTGAATGGTAACTTCACTTGATAACGACCATCAGGTAAACGTGTTGTATGTTGGTTGAAGTGATCGTTACAAGCAATGTCTTCTTCAGTCTCTTGCTTCTGAAAAGGTGTCTCTTCAATAGTCCAAAATTTCTCTAATTGGGAACTCAGATCCGTTAGTTGAACAAAGCTTCGGACTTGTTGTGGAATTTCGGCTGAAACTTTCCCAAAGACAATCCATCCCAGTTCGGTGTTTTGAGCTACAGGTCCATTTCCATCTTCTGGACGTCTTATTTCAGGAAGAAATATTTCGGCACAAACTTCACTTCCGAAAAGTAAGTCTATAGATGCAGGTTCATACAGATGAGGATCAGCTAACAGAAGACCTTTCAGATGTTTCCAAGTGCCAGGTACCACTCGCTGGGCCGGGAGATGGCTAGTCAACGACTTAAAAACCAACGCCTGAATGGCAGTCTCAAACGTCGAGTGACGGGAAGCAAATCTTACTTCGACGGAGTGTTGCGCAGTGCCGTTGTTGACCAACCCTAACCCAGATACCTATACATTTGAACGCCTTCTCTCCAATTTCAAAAGTTGTACAGCTGTCGCCATGAGCACCTGGTGTGCGTAACCACCTTGCGACGCGTGGTAACTAAAAGATTGTCCTACTGATGGCTGAAAGACAGGCGCATTCGGATTTATGGACGTCTGAAAAGTTTTCGCTTGAGACGAAGACGCGCTGGAGCTGGACGCATGAAATTGTTGGGTATGTCTGTTGCTTGAAGATTGTTGCTGTTGCTTGTCATGTAGCAGCGAATGCTGTCTTTCTTGGCAAAAGTAACATGAAGTGAGACTGTAGCATGTTCCAACAAGATGTCCGTAAGACAAGCAATTTTCGCATATCTTTAGCCTGGAAACAGTTTCTTGACGACTTTTCACGTCCATGTTGAGGAACTGTTGGCATTTTCTCAAAGTATGCTTGCCTTGACTACACAGCTTACAAATCAGTTGCTCCACCGTGTTGTTCCTGTCTACGGTGTGGTTCCTGTCTTCTGGCTTGGATGGCTGTTTGACGACTTGCTTTGCGTGCATAACTTTCGTCTTAACTGGCTGAAAACGAGGCCTTGTTTTGACGTGTGGCTCTTCTTTCGTCCTGTATGCAGCTTCATGTTCCTGTTGACCCATCACTTCCAGAGTTCGGAAACGGATATCCAAAAACTCGGTAAATTCTTTGAACGAAGGCAAATCTTTCCTATTACCAAGTTTTTCTTCCCACAGGTTTTGACAGGAATGTGGAAGTTTCTGGAAAAGGAACCATATAAGGACGGTGTCCCAGTAAGACACAGGCACATCCATTTTCTCTAGCGCGAGAAAACACTCTCTGGTGGTGTACAGCAGATCTTTGATGCCCGTGGCAGTCTCACGAGTCAAGGATGGTTGACCAAAAAGTGCTTGCATTTGGGTGTGCACCAAAATGCGCTTATGATCGTATCGATCATTTAATAACTCCCAAGCCTTACTATAGTTGGCAGCCTCAACAGCAAAATTCTGCAGAAACCGATCTGCATCACCTGTCAAGCATGATTGCAAGAAATGCAGCTTGTCGATATCATCAAGACTGTTGTTGTTGTGGATCAGAGACTGAAACCTGTCGTGAAAAGCGCGCCAAGTGGTATACGAACCGTCGAATTTGGGTAAATCTATCCGTGGAAGTCTTAGTCCCGAATGAGCTGATGTACCAGTTGTATTTTGGGACGCAGCATCAAGGTTTTGAACGTTATAAACGATTGTTGACCATTTTTCAATGACTTCCAACAACTCTACACGTACTCCAGGTAAATTTCATCTATCTGTTCGTAAACCACTTTTAACTCTTCTACTTTCATGCTCTCTTCCAGCATTCCACCTCCAACGATGGCTTCATAGTATGTTTTGGCCGATGACATATCTTCTTCCAACTTGCTTAGACGAGCTGACGCATACGCCTTTGTTCGACGTTCTTTTGAGGACTTCTTAAAATTGGTAAAATCCTTTATTATTTTTGCCAAGAGGTCTTTTTGTAATTGACCGTACTTGAAATTCTTGGTCTCACCCATAATAATATTTATTTCTTTTTATATCAACAGAAATACGACGAAAATTAATCAGACAAGTTTACGACACGTAAAGCAAAAAACTTTCTGCTTGTCTGCAACTGTTGCTGCTAATGCTGCTGCTAATGCTGCTACTGCTGCTAATGCTGCTACTGCTGCTACTGCTGCTAACGCTGCCAATATGTTGATCGAGACTTATGTCGATTTGTAGTGTCACTTCTGGACACTTTTGTTTAGAAATAAGTTAAATTAAACCACTTGTTAAACGAAAAAACACTTGTTAAGAACAAAGTATATTTTAAGTTTATTTAATTAATGTTAATCAACGAAAAAAAGATAGTTTTAAATGTACTTTTAAGTCACTTAATGCAGATTGTAAAATCTTTTTTCTTATGGGGGTATACACCGCACACACTTTTAATGTTTTTAATGTTTATCTTGTTAAAAGTGATTCTTGAAGGCAAGAAGGACCAAAATGTTTTGACTTGAATGAGTCGTAAAATAATTAAAACCAAAAATGACTTGAAATAAAAAGCGAAAATAAAAAATGCAAACTTTCTTTGTGATACTTTTCAATTGCATATTTGCTTCTTGTATATAATTTTACACAGAAACTCTTTCATATGACCTCTGGTCTAATACATAGTTACATCATCAACTTAAAGTGGAGACTGCCTCTCTTCGTAATAAAATTGATGCCATGGAAAGAAAAATCGTTGCAGCTGATGCTGTCCTTCTTGGCGTACCAAAAAGGGACAACGAGAATCTCACAGAGTTGTTTGACACTCTATGTCAAAATGTTAAATGTCAACAATGGCCAAAATGCAAACAAATATTTCGAACGAAACCGCAAAGAGGATCACAAGATAGTGCAATCATAATTAAATTTCACTCGACTGCAGATAAAGTCAAGGTACTAAAGGCCACTCAAGACTTTTGCAAATCAACAAAAAAAGCACTCTGTTTGAACGACATAGGACTACTGGGAAGTATGAAGCCGATCCATCTAAACGAAAGCCTCACAACTCATAACAACAACATCTTTCGCAAAGCTCTCGCACTTAAACGAGGAAGAAAGCTTACCTCAGTTTTCACCAGAGGTGGGAGAGTTTATGTCACATCAACATCTACCGGAAGAGCTTTCGTGGTGGACTCGTCCGAAAGCTTGGACTCAGCAACATTTCATGAAGCAGCACAGTCAAGCGCAAGTTTAACTAACAATATTATTTCTGATTCAACTTCAAATAATCTAATTTAAAATTTTATCTTTCTCTGTAATCTAATCTTCTAAATCATCTTAATCTTTTCAACTACTTTTTCATACAAATTTAAATTTTTCTATTATTTCCTCTTTAATCATTGTGATAATTCTCAGTCAAATCAAATTTTATTTTTTCTTCGCACACAAACATGAACACTCAGAGCAGTGCTATGAACTAAAACCTGCGTCTACGTACTATGTTGAATATTTTTTGTAAACAAAGAAAAGGGTTTAATATTTGTTGGGTCATGTGTTGAGATAGTTTGTGTCTCTGAAACATGGTTTCGTGAAGACATCGACGATGTTCATTATTCTTTAAAGGGCTACAATCTAATGCGTGCAGACCGACATCGCACTGGGGGAGGTGGTGTAGCGCTTTATATAAAAACAGGAATATACAGTTCATTTGTCACTAGATCAACAACAGACAGCTTGATTGAATATCTATTTGTTGACATCCGGGCAGCCAGAAGACATTGTCTTTTAGGTGTTACTTATAGGCCAAATAATAGTGTTGACTTAACGCCCCTCTACACCATTGTCCGTCTCATATGCAGATGTAATCATTTGTGGAGATCTGAACTGTGACATCTTAAATCGAAATACCTCGTATTCATTTATTGGAAAAATGAACACCCTAGGTCTTTTACCGGTAAATACCACCGCTCCTACACACTTCACCAACACATCAAATACATTGCTTGACGTGTTCCTTGTAAGCGATCGCAAAAATGTTTTATTCTACGACCAGTTGTCCGCACCAATTTTAAGTATTGTTCCATTAATTATTTTATTTGAACATTCAATGTACTTCAGTGTACTTTCGTACACTTAGAATAATTTATAATATATTTATATTTATTTATAATAATATGTTTCTCTATTTTTTTTTTTTTTTAATTTACAATACTAGAATATATATGCCTAAACTGGTTTTAACCTATTTATTAATTCACATTTATTTCACAATTTCACAAATTAAACAATAACATACATTCAATCAATTATTACATTTTTTTTTTCACAATTTCACAAATTACACAATAACATCCATAAAATCAATTTCTTATTTCTACATTTTCTTTCACAATTTCACAAATAACATACATACAATCAATTTCCTATTTTTACATTTTCTTTCACAATTTCACAAATTGCACAATAATATTCATACATAAAATGGTTCTTATCTGTTTTTGTTAACAATCAATTTCTTATTTTCAAATCTTCTTTCTGAACTTCGTGAATTGCATAAGTTTACAAATTATAATAATAACATATATGTATAAAATGGTTTCAATCTGTTCTTGTGAACAATCACTTTCTTATTTTCACATTTAATTTCGCAATTTACTCCTTCTTGTGATGAGACTTCATATGGTCCTGTATATATTGGATCTAACTTCTTTCTGCTTTCGTTTCTTAACAAGACTAAACTACCTACGTTGTAATCATGAGTTTTTGCTTTTCTATCAGAATCGTACCTATCTTTCCTAGAAATTTTCTTTTGTATTAAAGTATCCCTAGCATCCTTGTGAGCAATTTGTAATCTGTGTTTTAAGTCTATCACATAGTCTTCGTAGTTGTACACTGGGTCAACTTTCTTTGTAAGATTTGAAGGCAAATTACATTGTCTTCCAAATACTAATTCAAATGGGGTGAATCCAGTTTCTGAATGTACAGAAGTGTTGTAACAGAAAACATAGTATGGCAACCAGTTGTTCCAATCTGTATGTTTTTCTTCTACATAACTCCTAAGGTATGCTCCTAAAACTTTATGAGAATTTTCTAGTGCTCCAATGCTTTCATGGTGATAAGCGGTGGATTGCAATTGTTCTGTCTTTAATAACTTACATAGATCTTTGGTACCCGTGGCGTAATGGTTAGCATGTCCACCTGCTAACCCAGAGGTTCGAGGTTCGAATCCCAGCAGAGGCAAAATGCAAAAATGTTTTTCCACGGGTATCGCCTTTCGCGAGGAATTGGCAAGTCCTCCGTTAATAAATTCATTGCCATGAAAAGCGCATTCTCAATTAGCCGTTCGGAACCGGCGAAAAATTGTAGGTCCCCTCCATTCCCTCACAAGGCATGGTTGTGAGAAATGCGCTAGGCCCAGGGGCTCCTCGCTCTGTTGTGCCACCCTATTTATTTATTTATTTATTTTATTTAGATCTTTGAAAACTCTATTTATAAATTCTGTACCTTGGTCAGATGCTATGGTAGCAGGGACTCCATACTTTAGGATAAAGCCTTCTACAAGTCCTTTAGCTACCGTATTAGCTTCTTTATTTGGTAAAGCAATGGCTTCTGTAAACTTCGTGAGATCGTCTTGTAGTGTTAATATATATTTTGACCCATCTTCCGTCTCTTCAAGAGGTTCAACTAAATCAAGGTATATTTAGCCAAAGCATGTTTCTGCCGTTGTAGTAATAGTCATCGGTTGATTTTTTGGTTGTATGTGTTTGTTTCGTTGACACATTGGGCAGTGCTTAACTTATGTCGTCACATCGTTTTGCATTCCTGTCCAAAAATATTTTTTCTTTATATTCCGCAACATGCGATTTATTCCGGCATGTCCACTTGTCGGTAACATTTGGTAGTCATTGAGTATAAGTTTTTGTTTTCCAGGGTCCATTATTTTTATTTTATCTTCAATTATGTGCACTTTTATTTTATTTCCTTTGAATATTTCTTCTATCTTTTTCTTTAATATATATAATTTCTCTTTACGACGGCCGTCTGAGAGTTTACCTAACTCTTCTTTAGTTATATAAATATCTTTAATTGATAGAGGTCCGCAAATTGTACGCACGTCCCTCAACAACATTTTGTCAAATGATGCCGATCGAGCAATAGTGCTGTTCTTGGATTCCTCTTCATTATTTAATAATGGTTCACCGTTATTTTGCACGTCCCTCAACAACATTTTGTCAAATGATGCCGATCGGGCAGTAGTGCTTTTTCTGGATTCCCTTTTATTATTTAAAAATGGTTCTTTGATAGTTTGCACGTCCCTCAAGAACATTTTGTCAAATGATGCTGATCGGGCAATAGTGCTTATCTTTGACCTATTTAATGTCAAACAATTATTCCCTGGAATGTATCCTACAATGAGGTTTGGACTTATAACTCTGGTACCTTTTAATAAACTGTAATCTTTGTCTTCATCTTTGAAGCTATTTAATATTTTCAACTCGACTATTTTTAGACCCTTTTCTGGCGGTTTAAGAAGTTCACTTATTATTTTTTCTCTCTCTAATTTACTTGTTGTTGGGTTTTCTTCTTTTAAATTTGAATTTCTAGCTTGTGCTCTTGTTGTGACACACACAAATAAATTCTGTAAGTCCTCTGACTTTAGTTGTATTCTACTTAATGCATCCGCAGTGCAGTTGTCTTTGCCTGGTGAATACTCCACAGTAAAGTTATATTCCTCTAATATTAGCCTAAATTTCGTTAATCTACTTGAGGGTTCTTTTAGTGAGAACAGATATACTAGTGGTCTATGGTCCGTTAGTATTTTGAAACGTCTTCCGAAAAGATAAGGTCTGAAATGTTTTACTGCCCATACTATTGCGAGCAATTCTTTTTCTATGGCACTGTAATTCTTTTCGGCTTTATTTAACGATTTACTTGCGTATGCGATGGGTTTATCATCAAAATTTGATATAACAGCACCTAAGGCAAACCCAGAGGCGTCTGTTCGGAGTATGAATTCTTTTTCAAAATTTGGAAACTGTAAAATATTTGGGCTTATTAGGAATTCTTTTAGCAAATTAAACGAGGTATTGCAATCTTCGGAAAATTTAAATTCTACGTTTTTTCTTAATAAACGGTTTAAGGGAATTGTTAGTGTTGCAATATTTGGTATGAACTTTCTATAGTAGTTAGCAAATTCTACAAATCTCCTTACTTCGTCTGCATTTTGTGGGATTGGATAATTTTTCATTACTATGGATTTTGATGGATCTGGTATAATACCTTTGTCTGATATTATATGACCTAGATATAAAACTTCTTTTCTAAGGAAAGCACATTTACTTGGATGTAGTTTGAGATTTACTTCTCTCAATCTTTCGAATACTTCAATTAAATTTTTATTGTGGTGTTCTAAATTTTTACCGAACACTATAAGGTCGTCAAGATACACAAAACATTTTGAATACGTTAGACCGGACATTGCTATAGACATCATTCTTGAGAATGTACTAGGTGATATTTTCAAACCCATTGGAAGTCGTTTTAGTTGATAATGACCGTTTTCAGTGGAGAACGTTGTGCATGGCCTACTTTCTTTTTCTTATTTCATCTGGTAGTATCCTTGGCTTAAATCTATACAGGAGAAATAAGTTGCACCTCCTACCATATCGAATATGTCAGTTATGTTAGGCAATGGAAATTTATCATCTTCGATGACGTCGTTAACTTTTCTATAATCAATTACTAATCGGAATTTTTGCATTCCTGTTACTGGGTCTTTCTTTTTGGGCACTAAAAGAATAGGTGAGTTCCATGCTGATACCGATGGTTCAATTTTAATTTATCAAGCTTACTACAAGCAGTTAGAACATAGATTTAAAACTAAAAATATTTAAACTTAAAACAAAAAAAAAACAAAATATAAACAAATAAATAAATAAATAAATATATTTACAAATATACAGTGCTTAATTCTAAGTTGAAGTGCAAGGGTTAGAAGATGAAAGGGGAAGCGGAGTATAGATTTTTTCTTAGAGAAGAGGAACTAAGGGAAAAGTCAAAGGTATTTCCTATAGCATTCGCTGAACTTAGCATTCTGCATATGGGGTTGAAATACGCGTAGTTTGTGCGGAGTGTAGGGAGGTGGAAGAAGGGAACAGAAAGTAGGTTGCGTGGATTAGTGTTCATGTAAATCAGCTCAAGTAATTCCGGGGAGTCTATGGTACCGGTCATGATTTGATGGACGAAAATTATTTTTTTTTTGCATTTCAGAGACTAAGTAGTACTGAGCTTAGAACAAGCTCATATGTACATACTTATATACGCTCTTCATCATGAATGCAAGTGTTAGTATAACACCAACACCAGCACATAGAGAACGTAAGAAAAGTAAAAACAAAAAAAAGACATTATAACAAGAACTATCAAATAAATATTACAAAATTATCTTCAATAAAGTACACTATAAAATAAATAAGACATACAAAATGTGATATAATAAACAAAAACATACAAAATGTGATATATAAACTAAAATTAATTTAAACATGCAAACATGCAAACTAAACTTAAGAAAGTGGAGCACTGGTTTTTAACAAATTTTTTAAACTAGATTTACTTAAGTTGAAATCAATTAAACATGAGTTAAGATTAAAAAGTCTACCCATACGAGTCAATGGCTCATTCATGCCATAATTCGTTCTATGGTAAGGGCAGTATATTAAAACTAAGTTGCGCAGGTGGTAAGATCCGCCTCGAAAGTTGAATTGAACACAAGAAAGTAACTCAGGTGCATCGATATGTCCGGTAATAAGTTGATGAAAAAACACCAGATCGTTAATGGTACGCCTTTGAGATAGAAGTTGCATATGTAATAATTGGATTCTATGCTCATATGGTGGTAAATCGTAAGGGTTTTCCCACGGAAGCCCTTTAAGAGCGAATCTTATGAATTTATGTTGTACTGATTCAATTCTTGAGTTGTGTATTTCATAAAAAGGGGACCACACTTGAGAAGCATACTCTAGATGAGGTCGTACTAAACAATTGTATAGAGCAAGGGTAACATATGGGTCTTGAAACTCTTTTGACCATCTTTTCATAAAACCAAGCATACTATTGGCCTTACTAACGATGTAGCTGACATGTTGAGTAAAGTCCATATTGAAACTAAAATACACGCCAAGATCCTTAAAGCATTTCACTTGACTCAAAATATTATTGGAAATAGAATAACTTGGGTTGCTAGGTTCCTTCTTTTTAGAGAAAGTCATGCTTTGGCATTTATTGGGGTTTAGGTTGAGCCCGTTTTTAAAACACCAAACTGCAAAATGATTAACATCGGATTGGAGATGAGAGCGATCAAGCGAACCAGTTATCTTTTTAAAAATTTTCATATCATCAGCAAAAATTAATATTTCACTGAAGGAAATGCAAGACGCAACATCATTGATAGCTAAAATAAATAGAAGAGGTCCTAAATGACTTCCCTGAGGTACACCTGAGCCAGCATTAAAAGGGTGGGAAAGGATATTACGGAACTTTACTTGGTATGATCTCATAGATAGATAAGAAAGTACCCAATCAGTGAACACAGGTGGGAAGCCCATTGCCTTAAGTTTGAACAGAATAATATTGTGTGAAAGTTGATTGAAAGCTTTAGAAAAATCCGTGTAGATGCAATCGAGCCCATTACCATTTTCTAGTGCTAAGGAACATTTTTGAAGAAAACATAGCAGGTTTGTGACAGTCGATCTATTTTTAACAAAACCGTGTTGCTGTGTGCAAATAACGTTTTTTACACCGAAAGCCAGCTGGTCACATACTAGTTTTTCAAATAGTTTAGGAATGCTAGAAAGTTTGGCAATGGGTCTATAGTTTTTTATATCACATTTGTCCCCTTTCTTAAAAACTGGAGTAATAAATGATCTTTTCCAAAGTAGAGGGAATTTACTTGATTTCAAAGAAAGTAAGAACAAATATTGTAACGGGTATGCTAAGCATGACCTACATTTTTTTAGTACAATGGGAGGAATGCCATCCGGCCCGGAAGAAAAATCGTCATTTAAGGTTTCAAGACCCCAAAAAAGTTTATCAATTTCAATAACAATGTTATTAAAGCATACTTGATTACAGTTGCGAAGATAACTGAAGAAATCAGCATCAATGTCAACAGTAGTATCACAAAATGAGCTGCGAAACTGGTCAGCAAATGCATTACAAATATCAGAGATGTTCTCATAAGAACAGTTCTCATAAACAAAACTAGCTGGATAGTGGATAACCATCTGATTTTTTCTTTGAGTTAACAAACTGCCAGAACGTTTTTGGATTTTTTTTAAAAGAGTTTCCCATTCGGTCAATATAATTTGAATAAAGATTTTTAGAAAGTGTCTTAAATTCTTCAAAAAGAAAAACGTAAAACTCATAGTCGGAAACGGAATGAGTTTTAATATAAGTGTTCCAAGCTTTATTTCTTTTATTTATTAAGATTTTCAACTCTTTAGTATACCATGGATGGTTGGAGTCAGAATTTTTAAAATTTTTTTTAGGAATTGATTTTTCTATACATCTATACAGAATCAAATAAAAGCTGCTAACAGCTTCGTCAATATTGGTAAAAACTGATATGTTTTCAATACCAGACATAATTAATTCACCACAGAGCAAATCGAAATCAGCTTTGCGGTAGTCAAACACATAGGAACAATCATGAGAGTTACTATTAGTGTGGATTTCACCACTCAAGTCAAGAAAAATATTCAGAGGTGGGTGGTAGTCATCTATGTTAGTTTCATCTAGGCTAGGATCAGTAATACCGAAACTAGATTCAATAACAACGGTACTAACAGAGTCTGAAGAGAAGACCAAATCGAGAATTCGATTTTTAGAGTTTTTGATACAGCTTACTTGCCGTAAGTCGGTTGATGTTAAATTATCCAACAACATTAGTTCCTGTTGAGGTGAAGTCAAAGATGGCTTGAAATAGGTTTCATCCGAAGATGGTAACCATTGAATAAAGGGTAAATTAAAGTCACCTAAGAACAATACATAATTTTCAACGCACAGCAATTCATTAATATAATCTAAAACTAACGTTAATTCTTTATAAGATGAAGCAGAGCTCTTTGGTGGAATATATGTATTAATGATATAAACAATTTTTGATTTGATTGTGACTTTGACACATAATACATTTACAGTTAAATCAAATGGAAAGGTTATAAGAGAAGACATATATTTGCTACGAACAGCAGTAAGTACGCCACCTCCAACTTCCGAGGGTTTATTGTAGGTACGATCTTTTCTATACACTAAGTACTCACGGTCAAACAATTCAGTATCTAAAATGGCAGAGTTAAGCCAAGTTTCAGTCAGAGCAAAAATGTCATGACAGAATGCTTGAGAGTTGTTATAAAGATTGGCAGTTTTACTGCGAAGCCCTCTTACATTTTGGTAGAAAAGGGAGATACTTTCAAGTTTTTTGATCCCTTATTTACGTTACTTTTGGTATGACGAGCTAAAAATTCTTTAATAAGAGTATCAGGCGGCCAAATCTGAGGGTTACAAATAGCGTCAAAAAGCGTTGGAGAAACAATAATCTTAAAAGAAGCCACATAGTTGTTTGGCTTACTTATTTTATTACACCTAACAAACGAATCGTTTGTGATGCATTTATTAGTTTTAAGGTGGAAAATTATGTCTTCTGGAGTAGTATCCGATTTGAGACGAGATATAAATATAGTCTTTGGTTTAGGCACTGATTCCACAAACCGTGGGGGTCTATCATGATCAGATATTATAATAGCCTCATTGTTCGAAACCATAGGGGCGACAGATTCGATTGGATTAGGTGAGTTTGGAGAGCTTAAAGTGACTATTTCAGTCGTGTTTGAATTATAAGGCTCAATTGGACTAGGCTGAACAGAAGAGCTTAAGTTGAGTATTTCAGTCACATTTGAGTTAAGAGGTGTAGCTATATTGCTTCGCAAACCACTTCGTTTCGTACCAACAATTACAGAGGACACGCTGTCCTGTTTTTTCTTCAAACCCTTACTAGATTTTAAAGATTGGTAGGAATTAGAAGGAATAGGAGGAAGTTGAGAGTTTAAGTCGTCAGTAGAGGTAGAAATATCTACCGAGTACTGGGCGCTAGAGAATGAGTTGACATTAGCAACTGCTATATTAAAACAGCTTGAAATTTCATTAAAACCCTTTGATATTTTTGCTATATCATTTTTAAATGATTCTAACTTGAAGGCTAATTGAGAAAGAGAAATTTTTCTACAGTTGCTGCAGTACCAAAAAGCAATTTTCGATGCAGTAACTTTTTCAATAAATGCACTAGTAGAACCAACGCATTTTGCATGGAAGGCCTTGCCACATGGGCCAAAGCAGGCAAAAAGTGGGTTGTTGTTGGAGCTATCAATGCACTTGTCTGCTGCGCAATTCATTTTCTAATTTAAAAATGTCTGAACAAATCAAAATGAAAATAGCAGAAATAATAAAAAAAAGAAAGAAAAAAAACAAAAAAAAAATTTTTTTTCAAGGGAAGTACCGGGATTGAACCTGAGTTATTGAGATTCAAAGTCGAAGCTCCTAGCACCTGCGCTGAAGAATATATTGAAATAGAACGTGTAAAATTATGATAAAAAAAAATTTTATATTTATTTAATAAAGGAGGTAAACGTGTAAATTGTGAACAAAATATAAAATGAATAAAGAGAAAAACACTCAAGAGTAATTTTTTTTAGTTAGTGGATAACACTCAGATTAGTGGTAAACTACGATCTAAGAGAGATTGAAGTAGGAAAATATAGGTATGTAGGAAAGTTTATTACACATGCAATGGCTTACCAAGAATAATTTAACAAATAACTTCACGAAAGCATAAATGCTAAATTAGACACAACACTATACAATGAATTATTAGTAAGAATTAACAGGCTGTTATTAAAGAAAAAACTGATAAGGAACACAATTAAATAAAAGGTTAATTATCAAAAAAATGAAAAAATAATCGGAGCTAATTTACACGTAAACCAACACAGAAAAAACCAGTGATGTCGGCGATATGACGACGTTTAGAAAGGGTGACCATGTCAATTAGTTGCAAACGGCTTTCATATGGAGGTAAAATGAACGGATCAGACCAAGGCAATCTACGCAAAGCGAATCTTAGAAATCTTCGTCGCACAGCTTCAATTCTACGGGATTGAGTTATTTGGTAGGGAGACCAAACCTGACTAGCATATTCAAGGATTGGTCTAACATAAGTGTTGAATAATGATTTAGTTACGTAAGGGTCGGAAAATTCTCTAGACCAGCGTTTGATAAACCCAAGAGAGGAGTTTGCTTTCGCTATAATATAGTTGATGTGAGAGTGGAAATTTAGCTCTTTATCACAAATAACCCCTAGATCACGAATAGACGAAACTCTGGGGATAGGCACGTTACTGAAGTAGTACGTTCGAAGACTAGAGGGTAAGCGTTTACGCGAGAAAGTCATAGATTGACATTTATTAACGTTAAGCTCAAGAAAGTTCTTATTACACAAAGTAAGAAAAGCATTTAGGTCTTTTTGAAGAAGAGAGGAATCATGAGAAGAGGATATGACTTTTATAATTTTAATGTCATCTGCATAAATAGACAGATCAAAGAAAGAAATAATACTAGCGACGTCATTTATTGCAAGCACAAACAGGAGTGGACCTAGATGGCTGCCTTGAGGAACGCCAGAAGAGGCAAATATCGGGTTGGAAACTGCTTTTCTAAGAACTACTCTATACACACGGTTCTCAAGGTATGATTTGACCCATTCGATAATTGAAGGTGGGAAGCCAAAGGCTTTGAGTTAGATAGATAATTTTATGGTTAATTTTCTCGAATGCTTTACTAAAGTCTGTAGTAATAACATCAATCTCGTTGCCCTTTTCCAAGGCCAAGAGAGTCTTTGATACGAATTGGGTAAGGTTATTCGTAGTAGACCTTCCTTTTAGGAATCCGTGTTGAAGTGAAGAGATAATTGGCTTACAATGAAAATACAGAGAGTCGTACACAATGCTTTCGAAAAGTTTAGGGATGGCGGAGAGCTTAGCTATCGGTCGATAGTTCGAGATTTGGTTTTTACAGCCCTTTTTGAAAATTGGGAAGATAAAAGATTCTTTCCAGACAGAGGGGAAAACAGCCTGGG
Organism: Melanostoma mellinum; assembly: GCA_914767635.1. NCBI lineage: Eukaryota > Metazoa > Arthropoda > Insecta > Diptera > Syrphidae > Melanostoma > Melanostoma mellinum. The sequence goes on along the minus strand of OU612059.1, from coordinate 122,808,774 downwards.
AAAGGGAAAGTTGAAAAATATTAGCAAGGGGTTGATAGAGCACTGATGCGCACTTTTTAAGGAAAATTGCTGGGACACCGTCTGGACCAGGTGAGAAATCATCATCCAGTAACCTTAATTTATCATAATCAGTCTGGGGACAAACATTAAGAAAGACAAGAGATGTTTGCGGGCTATTCATCAGAAACCTGTGATAGTCAAGGTCAGGATCAGTCAGATCATTGGCATATGATTGTCTGAAAAAGGTAGCAAAGAGATTAACAATTACTTTGGGGTCATCGGTAGATTTGTCAAGGTAATTAAGCGTTGATGGAAGACCGTCAGATTTTCTCTTGACGTTAATAAATTGATAAAAACGCTTTGGGTCAGTGATTAGAGAGAATTGCATTTTATCAAGATAGGTTAAGTATAAAGATTGGCATAAAGTTGAGAAGTTAGAAGAGGCCTGTTGGTAGTAATAGTAATTGGAAGTGGTCTGGGATTTTAAATATGTTTTCCATAGCCTGTTTCTGGTGTTACGGATATTTTTTAACTCTGTTGTGTACCAGGGAGGAGATGATACACAGGTTTTTTGAGATGTATAGGGAACACATTGTATGAAACATGCAAAAATTGAAGAATAGAAAAAGGAGAGAGCAATATCAATGGGTGTAGAGAGGTTAATAAAAAGATTAAAGTCGATTCCGCTTAAAAGATGACTAAGCATAATAAAATCGGCTTTACGGAAGTTAAAACTAGAAGTGTTCTCAGACTCCATAGTTGGAGTACTAAGATCAAGACAATAAATGAAAGATAGGGGAGGATGAAAATGATCAAGGGTGGATAAAAGATGTGAGCTTTTTAGGACGGCGGAGTTAAAAGGATCAGAGGAGAAGGCAAGGTCAAGTTGTCTCCCAAGATTGTTTAAAACGCAGCTCATTTGAAAGAGGCCTAATTCAAGAAATCTATCGGTGAATATGAATTCTTTATCAGAAGATGGATTAGAGGGAACGAAACAAGATTCGTCCTCAGAAGGAGTCCATTTCAAATCGGGCAAGTTAAAGTCCCCAAGTACTATAAAGTCATCATTGGAGTCTACACTCTCAATTAAAGGACCTATTGAATCAACAAATTGTTGATAGAAAAGACAGGGTTGTGAAGGGCGAATAAAACAACAAAGAAGGTAAAGATAGCGTTTGGGGAAAGACAATTTAATACATACAAATTCAAAAAGAGGAGATTTAGATGTTTCGACCAGACACGCATTGAAGCGAATGTGTACGGAAAAGAACACCACGCCCAGTAGGAGCAATGTCATTTATTTGACCATCCGCACGAAAAACAGCAAAATCAGATATGAATAATTCACTATCTAGAAAATCAGAGCACAGATTTGTTTCAGTGAGGGCAAAAATGTCATATGGGAGACATTGGGAGTTCATGTACACATCAGAAGTCTTAGTACGAAGGCCTCTAACATTCTGATAATATAAGGAAAGAAAAGAGACAGGGCGTAAAGATGGATTAGAGTTAAAGACTAGGCTTGTTATTGGAACGGGAGAAAGGTAAGCGTTTTAAATCAAGGTGGGAAGCGTATGTGGCAAGATCATTTGAAACAGTGGATGGGGAAATATTTAAAGTTTCATGAAAGTGAAGTAGATTTTTTTGAGAGCGACATGATCGGTTGGAAGGCCTTCTTTTTGTATCGATACTAATACGTTCATTTTGGTTTTTCCATTGATGCAAACCGTTTCCGACTTATTATAAAGGTAAGAGAGGTAAAGACGGACATTCTCATACAATTTACTGTGGCGTAGTCTAGCCATCAAATAACGACCATCAAACACATCACCGGTAGACAACGAGGCCGCAAATTTTGAGGTTAATTTAGCTGTGTGAGAGAACATTGGGTCAAGGACTGGTGGGGGTAAAGGGTTGGGGACAGGGTCAGGAAGGTTATGGATTCTTAAGGTGGTAGAGGGAGTAAAATAGTGAGGCGCTGGGTTAATTGTATGGGAGTGAACAAAATTGGAGTAGGGAGTTTTCAATTTGGTTTTAAGAGGGACAATTTTACGTTGGGAGAAAGTTTTCTTTATTATTTTCGAAGTGGATGAGCTTGTGGGATGGATAGGATTGGAACTAGGAAGGTTAAGCTTAGATCTAATTACAATTTTTTCTTTAGTATTAGATACACTCTTAAAGTTTTTATTGGGGAGCTGTTTAGTTAACTTATTTAAGCATTTAGAAATAGTGATGCTATCTTCAATAAATATGGGTTTGTGTGGTGAGTGAAATAACCATTGATATTTATGTTGTTTATAGATTTTAAAACTTGACGAGCTAATTTTGTGGCATTTTCCAATGTTAATCTTATATTTACGTTTAATGAGATTCTGAACCCAGGAACTGTCTACATTGGGCGGTAAATTATTTATAAAATAAGGGTCGCATTCGTTGAGTTCTTTCAAATTGTTAAGCCTGTCATTCTAGTCTCTTAAGGTCCAAGTGTTGTTAAGCCGTATGATGGTGGTGGGGGCAGCAGAACATTCAGTCTGGGTGGAAGAAGTTGCTCTGGTAACATAGTCGATGGCTGGAGTGAGTGAAGAAGACAAAGGTTGCTTTTGAATTGACTCGTTAACTTCAGCAAGAATAGAGGTGTTGTAGTGCACATTAACTGGTTGGATGTTCAAAGGAATATCATTAAGTTTATCCAAATTAATTTTCAATTCATCGATTGCATCCTCAAAAGTAGACCGATTTATTGTTAATTCACTGCTGATGTCATTCATTTTTGAAATTAAGTCATGGTGGATTGCATTTAGATGGCAGGAAGCTGTTGAGGCTGATGAGGAAGTTGCTTGGTGACATGTTTCGAGATCGGAACGAATGTTTTTGATATGATCAGTTATTAAATCGAGCGGGTATGATTTTGGGGCTGAATTGAGAATAGATAGTATTTCGCTACTAACATTTTTAAAACGGGAGTCAAAGTAGTCAACACGCGAGTTAAGAATGTCCGCTATAGATGAAATTTGTTTTTCAAGAGCGGATTGCTTTGAAAACAAACGACTGACAAGAGTCTCGATAGAGCTTTCCAGGACTTCAATTGACTTCGAAAAATCGTCGAAGTGGTGAAATTGCGCGAGGACATTTTTATGAAAGCGATTATTAACACTTATAATAGAATTTGTTTGATCACTTAAACATTAAATGGCAAGGAGAACGTGGGAGAGCGATATTTTGATACACTCGTCACAGAGATAAGTAATATAACAAAGGTATTCATGCCTATTATGGAATTCGCAAGATTTTACTCCCGGGGAGTTGACAGGATTCGCGGTAGATTCGTGTTCTCCTTATTTGGTATTAGTGAATTCGACGAATGAGCTGTATTATCAATACCAGAACTACCTTATTGCTTTTCACTGCTGCTGTCCTCTGCGGTTCTACTCTGTGCTGCTGTCATTTATCTCGACAAAACGAAAAAATTCATTTAACTTGATACGCAAACAAATTTGAAATTAAAATAAAGCAAGTTTCAGTTTTAAGTTAATAGTGATATTTATAGTGGATTCAATTGCATTTTGATGTAAGAGAAAACTCATCGAGATATACTCGAATAGAATTACGCTACCAAATTAAGAGTATTTTGGATGTCTCGGATGAGAGCCTACATTAAAATAAAAAACTCATTAGATTGCATACACATCATAATTTTTCTATATACTTTTTTCAATTTGAAAATCTGCATAAATGGTCGACCCATGCTATTAATTGATGTTTGCAGCCTTTCCAAAACTGTTGCTGCTCGGTTTTCATCAGCTCAACTATTTCACGAAATTTTTCCCTATTTGTGGTCCGCTTTCTTAAAAAGAAGTAAAATAAATACCTGAACATTCCACATCATAAATTTGAACTAACATATTTGCACTTTTCATGTTTTGTTTGTTGTTTTCTAGTAAGTTTTTGTCTTTACGAATTTCGATTCGCTACAAAAATGTCGCGAATGTGAAATGGAAAAAATTATATGGAGTGCGAATGGTTTGCGAATTCACTAATACCAAATAAGTTGAACCTAAAAGTCGGTAGTGCAGGTTTTGTTACCGACATTCATTCAACTCCTTTCGTCGAATTCCATAATAGCAAAACTTTCGCGAATGGTTGAAACTCACGCTAAATAGCATTCGCCGGATTCCATAATAAGGGTGATTCTTTTAAATAAGGGCATGATTTTTTAGTTAAGGTGCCAGTTATAGCGATCAGGAAAACGAATCAGGAAAAATTTTCAAAATTAATTATCACTATGTTTTTGTTACAATTGAATAACAAATGTTATACCAATCAATAGTAAACAGCCCAGAGAATCTATTTTGCCAAGAAAATGTTCAATTGAACAAATACTTTGACATAAAATTGTATTTTTCTATTTTCCTGATGGAATTGAAACAGGAAATAGAAAAATACAAATTAAACAGCAAATATTTGTTCTATTATATCTTTTTTGGGCACAAAAAATTCTTTGAGTGATTTGCTATCGATTGGTATAACATTTGTTATTCTATTGTAACGAGAACATAGCTATTATTCCATTTTAAAATTTTTCATGATTCGTTTTCCTGATCGCTATAACTCTCCCCTAACCCGATACAAAGTGGATGATAGGATTTACCGCAAAGACCACTGCACGTAACACGTTGGGTGAATTTACTATCAAGAAGACAGTTGTTTGAGTCACAAGGACTATTCTCCATCATTAAATTTATATATTATTTACTGTATTTTTTTTTATTTTATTGATAAACCAGAGTTTTTAGTTTAATTAATTAGTTCTTTTTATTAGATTCTGTTTTTTTGTTTGTAGTGTACCGACCCGAGGTTATGTGGGTTATGTTATAAGCTAAAACTCTAGTTAGCACTTAGCACAAGGTGGAGTTAATTGCTGGTCAAACTTATCGTAGCCACAAACCACAATCGGTATAGTAGTGCAGACACTGGGTAAGGTAGTTTTGTTTACGTTGCGGGAAGAGAGATTATGGGTGATGATTTTTGTTTATGAAATAAAAAAACAAAAAAAACCAAAAAAAGATTTAGATGTAATACCAAAAGTATATTGCCTGGCAGAACAATACTAAACTGAACTCACCCGTAAGGTAAGTATGATGAATAGGAGCAGAGTTTGATGATGGAATTTAGGTGATTGTTGATTCCTATTCAGTCACGATCGGCAGAAAGAATGGGGGCAGACCGATAAAGTACGTACAGCTGAGAAGATGCAGTTAGGCGAGGAACAACGATTTCAAGTTGTTATAAAAGTTGTGTAGAATTTTTCTCTGGTCCAGCAGTTAAGAGCGTAGAAACATAAAACAATAATATGGTTATGTGTAGTTTCCACGAATTGCTTCAAATTGGCAGAAGCATATACTAAAATCAGCACTAACCTGGGGGAAGTGAGATAGACACTTTTATGTCAGATATGCTGCCTGGTGATGAGGGAGATGACTGAATAATTAACACTCAGGAACCACTAATACACAACTGATTGTCAAAAAAAAAAATTGACGATAGAAAAAATTTCGATTAACGCGAAATTAAATTATGAAATTCATAAAAATTAAGCGAATGCACTTCTAAAATTTCGATTGTTTCGTGTACAAGGGTAATAGAATGTACTTTTGCACAGGTTTGAAGATTTAATAAGTACACTAACAATGTTTAATAAAGAAATGAAAAACTTTTAGGTGAGGACTCGAAAATAAAGGCAAGGTCTCGCAGCCAAGGTTGCCAACTTTATATGTCAATAATATCGTTTTTAATCATCTTCTCTACTTCGTTTTGTATGTCATTTTTTTGTGAATGAGGTAATCTATATGGTTTAGTATACTTCGCCGTTGCTACTACTTTAAGTGATATTTGGGCTTGACCTATATGTGTGTAAGTTAGTTTATCGTTTTCTAAATCAAAAATATCTTGAAATTTAGTGCAAATAGCTTTAAGTTCTGATGCTTCTTCTGTGTTTAATGTGTCAAAATTAATTTGCGAAAGTAATAGTTGTGTTCGTTTCGTTTTGGAATTTGTTGTCTGTTCATACGCCAGTATGTGGTACTCTGAAAGAGCTTTGGAGTCTGGTTCTACCCATTTTAATTTTACTTCTTCCTGTCGAGTGTTTAAAATTTTTATTGGTATTTTTCCGTCTTTTATCCTAGATATGGAACCGGCCATGAATACTCCTTCGCAAAGTTCTTGGGAGTCAAAAATTCTTGTGTATGTATGTTTACTGTTCAACCAATAGGTGGCTTCAGATCTGGGTGCTATTGTTACTGAGTTAAGTTTATTTTGACTTTCTATAGGTAAAGAAATTTGGAATTCTTAGACAAAGTTCAAAATATTAAAATAAGAGACAATGAAGTTCTTGTTTCATTTGACGTAGTGGCATTATTTCCTAGTATCCCAATCAAAGAGACATTAGGTTTTTTGAAAAAATGGCTCGATGAACGAGAAACCAATGAAGAAAAGAAAAAGATTTACCATGATGCTGCAAGCTTGTGTATGGAATATAATTGTTGCCAGTTCTTGAATAAGTTTTATCAGATAAAAGAAGGTACAACAATGGGAAATTCATTATCTCCATTCTTAGCGAATATGTTTATGTCTACATTCGAGAACACCATCGAAGAAGAAGGAAAGATGCCAGCAGTTTGGTACAGATATGTAGATGATATTTTTTCGTGTATGGATCCGAACAAAGTTCCATCATTCGTGGAATTTTTGAATTCGAAATGGCCAACTCTAAAATTTACTGCAGAGATTGAAAACGATGGAAAATTGCCGTTTTTGGACCTTCTCATCACGAGAAACAGAGAGAACAAGTTGGATTTTTCAATTTACAGAAAACCTACAAACATCCCAAGGTATATACCAAAGCACTCGTTTTGTCCCGTCCAATATAAAAGAGCAGCGTTCAATAGTATGGTATTAAGGTTATGCACAGTTCCGATGAATGCAAATAACTACATGGAGGAGTTAAAATACATAAAATATGTGGCGTAGCTTAACGGGTACGAAAGTGATATGATCACAAAAATGGTGGAAAAACAATGCAAAATATTAAGAAGAACGAGTTTAACCAAGTTAAAAACAACAAAAGAAAACGAAGGAAAGAAAAGATTAAAACTGCAATATGCCCCCATAATAACCGACAGATTAAAGAAGGTATTCAAAAAACAAAATATAGACCTGATATTCGCTTCAAATGGAAAACTTAAAAATAAGCTAGGATCCACAAAAGATAAAACAGATAACAATAAGAAACCAGGGATTTATGAAATAACATGCAACGACTGTGAGCAGAAGTACTACGGACAAACAAAAAGGAACATAGAAACTCGATTTGGTGAACATCTATCCAACATTAAGTATAACAGACCAAATAAATCAGCTGTGGCATTACATATGCTAGAGAATAGTCATAGCACAACAAAAGACAACTTGAGGCTTATCAAACATGTGAGAGAAGAGTGGGCACTAGACGCGTACGAAAGTATTTACATGCACAAAAACAAAAACATAATGGCCGCGTTCCTGGCACCTATCTTCGAAAATCTTGACTTAAGATTCTGTCACTTTTCCCTTGTAAAAAGTTTCAGATTTTCAGATGACAATTCAGATGACATTTAGATTTTCAGATTTTCGAACATAGATTTTCAGATGGAAAATATTGGCTGAAAATCTGAACTTCAGATTTTACTTGTCAAAACAAGGAAACAACATATATGACAATCGAACTTTACTCGGTATTCTTGGGTTTTTTTTTTGTTCTACAAGTTTTCGCTCATTTGTTGAATTGAAATTGATAATTATTGGTGTTTGGATATTCTAATTTGTAAATTAATATTAAAAGTGAGGTTATCAACAAAGAAAATACATTTTTGAAGGCACACGGTTTTCATTTTTTTTTGTCAAAATTAAGTTAAATGAATGTAATTTTAGAACTGCTCAACTTGGAAATACTTGGAAGTCAAATTGTTGAACTTAAAATTGAAAAATCTGTGTTTTTACAATTAATTTTACTACTAACTATGTAGAACTGAGAGGTGAATCACGGTACCACTTTTAACAAAAAAAAAAGTTCAGATAGTCGTTCATGGACTGATAGATCTCTTCGAACTTTCGAAATTTGTCTTGAACCCGGCCAATGATGAACACAATGGAAGCTCCAATTAAATTATCTCTTTTCAACCTGCTTACTTAATGTATGTTGTTTAAATGTCAAATGTAATGTAAGAAGAGACGAATTGATTTCTTTTTCATTTTTTGTGCAAAGTAACATTAATAATTCGTATTATGTTTGTATGTATGTAGTCAGAATAATTGATCTATGTAAGTTTTAGTCACAATTAAGTATTAATGCAGTTTAAATTTGTGAAGTCAATAAGGCGTTGACTGATTGTTTATTATAATTACAATAGACTTCACGGTGTTGTTCATTTAAAGATTGATGTTAATAATTAACGTTTGATTTTTAATTCCAATTTAGAATACCTACTACTGTTATTTTATTTAATGTGTCTATTTGTATGCTTTTGTTTAGTGCTTGTTCTTTTATGGTGCAAATGGATGCGCCTGTATCTAGTAAAAATTTTGTATTCTTATTATAATTAATGTTGAAAACTACATATAGGCCGTTTATTATGCCCCCTGCACATATTATATGTTCTATTGGGCTTAAATAATCCCCCCCGATGGGTCGGCTCCCCCCTCGGTGGGTACTTCGTTTCCCTCATTTAAAATATAGGCTGATTCTCTATGTGTGCTACGTCTTATTCTGTTATTGTTAGGGTTACTTTGATTGTTACCTTGTCTGTTATTTCTGGGATGAAAATTATTTTGGTTGTTATTTGTTCTACCTTCGTTGCTATTGTAATTATTTCTATTCATGCTATTTTGTTGAATTGGGTAGCGATTTTGTGTTGAGCTGAATCTTGATTGATTTTGGGAAGAAAAATTGTTGGATCTTGGAAAGTTTTGCGAGTAACTATTATTACTAAAATTATTATGCCTTATTGGGTTCCGGTTTCTATTGTCGTTATTGTGGTAAACAGGTCGGTTGTAGTAAGGTCGATAGTTATTTCGGAAATTTTGAACATTATGGTTATGATTCGGGGTATAACTATTATTTGCATATCGTATTGTTTCTGTGGCTACTGCATTGTTTGGAGATAACTCCAATAAGTAGGAGATAGCATCCTGCATTTTGACGTGTCGGGCGCTATCGAGGATAATTTTATATCTTTCATTAACCCCTTGCTTTAAGAAAGCTAAACCTCTGCGTTCGTTTGCTAAAGTCAGCGTTTCCCTAGCTTGTTCCCCTTGAATGCTTATTTCTAATTCCGTCATTTTTGCTATAAGATCTTCAACTTCCGACACGAATTCTCGCATCGGCCTATTTTTCTGGCGTGCTCTGTCTAATTTTGATTGTATGCTTTCTATTGTTTCCCTATCTCCACATTTTTCTGTTATATTGGCTTTTAATTGTTCTAAGTTTTCCGGTTTGAGTGAGCCTAGTTCTGTTAACGCCTTACCCTGTATTTTGCACTTCAGTAAAAATTTAATTAGAATAGGTTTTGAGGTGTCGTTAAGGGTGTCATGGTAAAACTCGATGCTATTTAAAAAATCCCTAATATTTTCTGTTCGTTTGTTGACTGTTTCGCAGTTAAGTACTTGCAACTTTTGTGCCTTACTGTAGTCAAAGTCTGTCATTTTGTCTATTGGTTTTGTTTCTGCCTGACTAATTTTTACTTCTAATTCTTCTGTTGCTGATCCTATTTCTGATTCTGTGTCTGAATTATCTTCCTGTATATTCTGACTTATAATTTCTTTTGAGCGTTCTTTATATTCTTTTGCTTCAGAAGTTAATTTTGTCAAATACTCGTGTTCTGCTTCAGTGAGATCCTTCTGATTACAACTTGTAAATTCCTGGATGAACTCAACCCATAAATTTGAAATTTCTATTAGTTTGGCGTTAGCTCCTTTTGCTTTCCTTTTACGGTTTGGAGTCTTTTTAAAACTTTTGTGAAATTTTTTCAACTTATCTACAGCTAGTTCTAGTAGGCTGAAGTCCATCAAGAGATTTATGTACGTTCAACCCGATATCAATGGTCAAAAGAAGGAGTAAAAAAGGAAAATGTTTTTTTTTTTTTTATTAATCTATTTTAGTTCTTATACAGACATTCTTCGCCTTGCAACATTGTTCTCTATTATTTGTTTCCTGACATTTGATCTTGTTCTTTAGGTGTTTCCAGGTGTATTTTAATATAATGCAAATTACTAATACATAAAGAATTGTTTTAACATCCAGTCAAAAGTGTACTGGAGTAGAGTTGGTGTTGTCTAAAGAGCCGTTGTTATTGACAACCACCTCCTCTTTAGATTGGGTTTTTCCCATTCCCTCAAAATGATTTTTTACCCTACAATAGCTCGGCAAAAATCCTCGATCGAACCCTCCAAGTGGGTGCCGGGCGGGCAATGTTCACTACATATACTTATCAGTGTCTGTACGATGTCAGACGGTGACAGCCAAGGTTAGGTTGGATCGCTGGGTGGTTGTGACTTCTCAATAGCACAATCCTTAGAAATCCAATCTCACCATAGATACGAGGTTCCTAGTTTCAGTGGTGGTGTGAGCTTTTATAATCCGTGCCGAAGAATTAAAGGTTGGGGGATAAACCAATCAATAACGAGCTCTTCTGGATGCTTGGCAGGGTCCAGAATAGACTAGCCTTACCCCGGTACACGGCTCTGCCGGGGCTGACCTTTTCCTTCCGGAGTTACTCGTGGGACCTTCTATGGAATTTCTAAAAACAAACAAACAAACAAACAAACAAACAGACAAAAAAACGAATAAAAAGACGAAAAAGAAAACTGGGGGGAGGCAACGAAAGTTGTACACATTCTCCGATTTGGCTGAAAAGTCGAAGCAGGAATGTGAGCCAACGGCCAAACCTTCCACCAGTGGGATACTAGGTTCGCACACAGGCTCTGAACCAGCTGCAAAGCCAGTTCAGGTCTGTGCAGTGGGAACCAAGAATCCCGACTCTGGCCAGCAGCACAGCCCGCTGGAAACTGGTCAAGAACATGCTGCAAAGCTAGTTCTAGCCAGTGAATCGGAGGGCAAACGGACCGCCACTGCTAATAGTGGGGATGAAGTCCCCAATATTAGCTTTGAAAGCAATTCGCCTGCTTTGGTGCCATCATCAAAACAGGACGAGGTGAAATTAACAAAAAGGGGAAATGGAGGGGTGATCAACGACTCCGTCTCCACCTTGAATGCCCTTAAAATAAAGGACACGGGGAGGGCCGTTCAGACTGGCAGGGTTGGAGAGGCGAATAGCAACCCTACCTCTGCGGGTCGGTACGTACCCTCGTCGAGTGCAATGAATCCTCCAACTGGTGGAGCAGGAGAGGTGATTAACAACTCCAGCTCGGCCAAGGGGGGGACTCAGATCAAAAAAACGCCCGCTCAGATACGTCGCCAAGCCAGAAGGGTAATTGAAACGGTGGGTTGTAAACCCGCAGTGGAGAGAACCCAGGGTGAGGTTGAAAGATTGAAGTGGGCAAGTAAAATTGCAGAAGAGACCAGCCAAGACTCAACGTCGAAGCGAAACAGGTCGTTTGAGGTTGAAAAACCTCAACCAAAAAAGCCAAGAGTCGGGGTTAGCGTTCCATCGACACTGGTGCCGGGGCAATCCTTTGGTGACGTGGTAAAGGGACAGATTGTTGTCGCGGTCATCGACGGGAGCAATATAGATGGAAACATCTCTGCCGACAGGTGGGCGGACGTCAAGGCTCACCTCGCTTTCAGGTTTATACCTGTTATCGAGGCGAATCCGGGACCCCTCCCAAGAATTAGCGACGCTGGCTGGCATCAAAACCGCGTCAAGCTGATCGCCTGCCAAGACCAGAGATCGCTTCACCTTTATAAACTAGCTGTCAGCGGTTTAGGTGAGATCTGGCCAGGTGCTAAGCTAGAGGTTGTGGCAAGGGAGGATATCCCAAGCAGACCGAGAGCTCGTGCCTTGGTACCGGCCCTACATGAATCGCGGGAGATGGTTCTCCAGCTGATTAAATACAGCAACCCGGATCTGCCCACTCACGATTGGACGGTTCCGGTGATTGAAAAAGAGTCGGTGGGTCGTTATCGGTCGGCTCTTGTTATCTTGAATAAGGAGTCATTAGAACCCCTGGCGGCACGCGGGGGTGTTATTCAGTACGGGTTTGACAACCTAGTGCTGAAAATATACAAAAAAGATGAGGACGCTGCAAAGCTTCCAAAGCAAGCGGCTGAATCCGAAGCCAAGGAGTCCACTGCGAGCGTCGAATCTTCCATCATGGAGACAGACGCGGTAAGTTGCTCTGACTCTTTGGAACAGCTGTCTTGCTCGAAACTGGTCGAAAAGACTACAACAATAGTGTCTGAACAAGACGCAATAGACAACAAATCGTCCGATAAGGACGATAACAACAAAGGTGGAGTCTTAGACTCCGACGATGAAATGCTTGGGGTTCTCCTTTCTGAGGATGAGTTGCTAGACTCCGCCTCAGATATGGAGGACCGTAATGCTACAGTGTTGGAGATTAAGCTGGATGATTGTAGCAATGCTGCAAATACTCCAGATTAATCTCCATCACTCCATCAAAGCCTCAGCCGGACTCCTTCTCCGACTAAGCAAGTCCGGCGATGATATAGTCCTTATCCAGGAACCATGGATCAATAAATCCGTGGTAAAAGGACTCAGGACGAAAGATTATTCTCTGCTGTATGTGACGGACAAAGGTGAACCAAGATCCTGCATACTGGCAAAGAAAACACTTAACGTAGTTTTACTACCTAATTACAGCAATTGCGACACCACAACAGTAAAACTGCAGACCAACAGTGGGACTTACTGGCTCACGTCCGCCTATCTAGGCCATGACCAACCGGGGCCGCTACCAGGAGAGACGCTCGAGCGCGTAATAAAAAGCGCAACAAAGCTCAAAGCGGAGCTCATAATAGGAAGTGACGTCAACGCACATCACGTAGTATGGGGGAGTACGGACGTAAATGAAAGGGGTGAGTCTCTTTTTAATTTTATACTAAGTACTAACCTTCTTATATGCAATATCGGTAACGAACCAACCTTTGTCACAAAAAACAGACAAGAGGTTTTAGATGTTACCTTTGTAGCTCAATCAATCTATAACAAGATTAAAAATTGGGCTGTATCTAAGGATCACTCCTTCTCTGATCACAGATACATCCAATTTAGTCTAACAGATGACACACCAAAACCCATAGGCTTCCGTAATTATAGGAAAACTGACTGGGTAAAATTCAGGGAAATCTTCAAACATTGTTACAACTACAATGACAATAGCTTCCCTTCAAACCCCAAGGATCTTGACAGTAAAGTCGACGATCTAACTAGTGCTCTTAACCATGCCTTGTGTAACTCCTGTCCTCTTACCATAGTAAGAGGGAAGAAGAAACCACACTGGTGGACCAAGGAGCTAGAACCGCTCAAGAAAAGTTGTGCGAAGCTTTTCAATCGAGCCAAATCTTCCAGAAATCCCATAGATTGGGATCTATATAAGGAATCCCTTAGGATTTACAAAAAGAGGTTACGAATAAGCAAAAGATCCTCTTGGAGAGAATTCTGCAATAAGATTGAAGACTCCTCAGAGGCATCTAGACTTAGGAAAATCCTATCAACGAGTCCAAACATGCCAAGTTCTATAAAAGATGAAAACGGCAACTGGACCAACTCATATGAAGAAACATTAAACTTGCTACTGGATACTCATTTCCCTGGTAGCTCGTTGACAATAACAGACGAGGAGCACTTGCCTCGAATCGCAAACCAATCAGGTAAAGGTTTTATCTCTAAAGATATACTGTTATGGGCAATAAACAGCTTTGACCCTTATAAATCACCAGGGCCTGACGGAATCATCCCTGCGGAGCTGCAACAGGTTTCAGACATTATCATCTATAACTTAGAGATGATCATGAAAGGATGTATCAGCTATGCATATATTCCCAAAGCCTGGAGAGAAGCTAGGGTCGTCTTTATACCTAAAGCCGGCAAAAGCTCCCATGTAAATCCAAAAGATTTAAGACCTATTAGTCTATCATCCTTCCTCCTTAAAACACTGGAAAGAATGATTGACATACACTTAAGACAAGAAATTAAACCTAGTCTGATCTCAACGGCGCAACATGCCTATACAAAAGGTAAATCAGTGGAAACTGCACTCCACTCTCTGGTTTGCACCATTGAAAAATCCCTGCACTATAAAGAATACTCTCTCGTCGCATTCCTAGACATAGAGGGTGCATTTAATAATGTTAAAAATTCAGCAATCACTAATGCTCTTGATGGGCTGCTCATAGAGGAACACATCAAAAACATGATAACAACAATGCTCAGCAGCAGAATCATTAGTTCCGAAATAGGGAACTACAAAACAAGCAGAATGGCCAATAGAGGAACCCCGCAGGGAGGAGTTTTATCTCCCCTACTGTGGAACCTGGTCGTTAACAAATTGTTAATCGACCTAGAGGACGAAGGTTTCAAAGCTATAGCCTATGCCGATGATGTAGCAATTGCCGTTTCAGGCAGGCACCCACAAACCCTAGCTGAGCTGCTACAAACAGCACTTAACAAGCTTAACAATTGGGCTGCAGATTGTGGTCTGAACATCAATCCACACAAAACGGAATTAGTTCTCTTTACGAGGAAATACAAAATTCCGGATTTCAAACCCCCAACTATTAAAGGGGTAACTCTCACACTGTCAAATCAGGCTAAATATCTAGGTCTCATTTTTGACAAAAAACTGACCTGGAAAACCAATATTGAGGAAAGAGTAAATAAAGCCAACGTTGCACTCTTCTCCTGTAAAAAAGCCATTGGCGGGAAATGGGGTTTCTCCCCCCAAATCACCCATTGGCTGTTTACATCGGTAATTAGACCGATACTCACATACGGGGTGATAGTCTGGTGGACAGCACTAGACAAGATGATCAACTACAACTTCTTCTTCTTCATTTTCGGCGTTACGAGTAGTGACCTTGAAGCGATCACAACTCTCCCACTTTGCTGCTTCACACTAGTGATCCGCCTGTGGGGTACGCCGCGTTGACCTCAGAAATCGTCGGCAAGCCTCCCGGTTTTGGATTGTTCCATGTCTGAGGCCAACCAAATGCTGCTGTTTTTGCATTTGCTTGTACCAGGAGTGTTTTGGCCTGCCTTTTCTTTTTCGTCGCGAATTTGTTGAAACGTTGTACGATATTGCCTTTTTGACGGGGTTCTGCGGATCTCTCCTTTGAACATGACAATACCAACTGAGCCGGTCGTGCTGAATTTTGTCCAAGATGGTACTTTTGACATGAAGGCTTCCACGGATCTTAGTACTTCTAATTCGATCAAGCTTTGTTACTCCTGCTGTCATCCGAAGCATCTTCATTTCGGCTGCCGTCAATTTGCTCTCATACTTTTTGTACATTGTCCAACATTGTGAACCGTATGTCAGAGCTGGACGGACAACTGCTGTGTAGAGTCTTCCCTTCAGCTTAGGGGGCATTTTTCGATCACAGAAGATAGCGGAGTTTTCTCGCCACTTCATCCATCACCCTACGCTTACTCGATGATTGATGTCGTCATCACAAGATGCTTCACTATTGATCATAGATCCCAGATATTTAAACTTTTCACACTTGGGAAGCACATTTCCATTCAAATAAATGTCTGGAATAGGCTTGCCTGGATCAGAAAAAGGGCAGCACAGGTATTCAGTCTTTTTAGCGCTAATACGGTAACCATTTCCTTCCAGAACATCAATCCAAACGTCAAGTGCTCGTTGCAGGGATGTAGGATCCTCGCTTATGATGGCTCCATCGTCAGCAAAGAGTAATTGTTGTACTTTATTGTCCGTTACTTTTCCTTCGAGCAAACAATCCAGAACAGCAATAAAGAGCAGTGGACTCAAGACACTTCCCTGATGTACACCTACTGTTATTTGGAATTCTTCGGTGACTCCAGCTGGGCATCTCACTTTTGTAACTGCTCCCTCGTACATGTCCATAATTATTCGCACATAGGCTTCAGGAACTCCTCGGTGTCTGAGGGCCACCCATATCAGATCTCGTGGTTGTCGATCGAATGCCTTTTCGAAGTCAACCAACACAATATGCAAATCCTCTAAGGCATCTCGGTGTTTTTCCATAATGATCCTTATGCTTTGGATTGCGTCTGTAGTTGACTTACCCGCGACAAACCCGCATTGGTCATCAGACAGCCTTATTATTTTCCGCAGTCGGCTATCCAAAACCCGCTCAACGATCTTCATAGTGTGGGACATCAACTTGATCGAACGATAGTTGTCACAGCTTCTGGTATCTCCCTTTCCCTTGTACATTGGAAGAAGAAAACTTTCCCTCCATTGATTAGGCAAACTGTCACCTCTTACAAGTTTGGAGATGAGAATCGTGAGCCATCTTAACCCGATGTCTCCCATATTTTTCCAAAACTCATAT
Organism: Melanostoma mellinum; assembly: GCA_914767635.1. Classification (NCBI taxonomy): domain Eukaryota; kingdom Metazoa; phylum Arthropoda; class Insecta; order Diptera; family Syrphidae; genus Melanostoma; species Melanostoma mellinum. The sequence goes on along the minus strand of OU612059.1, from coordinate 122,792,222 downwards.
GGTACCTCGTCTGGCCCAATCGCTTTGCCTTTTTTGGAGTTCTTAACTGCCTCCCTAACTTCTTCGACTGTGACGTCGGATACTTCCGTAAAGTTAGGTGCAGCTGTTGGAAAGTGGCGCCGAGGAAACTGTTCATTCAAAAGATCATCACAATACTGTCGCCACCTGTGAAGAATTTTGTCGTCATCCACAAGTAGCACTCCTTGAGCATCATTGATGAACTTCGGCGAACGAATCTCCTGCGCATTTCTCCTTCTCTGAGCGGCTATTTTGAAAATGGTTGCTCCCTTATTCAAGTTGCTTTGTCTTAGCTCTTGGATTGCCTGATTTGCTTCAGCAGCTGGGGCAGAAATCTCTTCCAGCTCTCGATACAGGCCCTCCGTGCTTTTTGCTTGAAGTTGGGCGCACTTTTTCTTCGCTTCTTTTCTGCAGCTCTTGTATTCCATTTTGAGACGCGCTTTTTCATTTGTATTTCTTGAGGGGCACTTCGACGAAGCTTGGAAAGCTGCTTTCTTCTTTCTAATCACTGCTTTAGCTTCATCATCCCACCACCAGGTTTCTTTAGCTTGTTGGTGGTGTCCTTTTGAGACTCCTAACAGTGATTTGGCTCTCTCTAAGCAGGTTCGTTGTAGGCGATCCCACATATTTTGTGCCGTGTTTGCATTTGAAACTGCGTCGATGGTATTACACAGCTGACTTTGCATATACGAAATGAATTGCTGTCCTTTGGTTTTCTCCAGATTGTACCACTTGATTCTCCCAGGAGCCTTTGTTTGTTTGACTTCCTTCACCGCATCCGTAAAAAATTCTGTCAAAAGAAGACGGTGTTGTTGAGCGGCAGCTTCTCCTAGTATCACTTTGCAGTCTTTCACCCGAGATTTCATGTTATTGGTTACCAAATGGTAATCAATCTGGGTTTCATTTCCTCCACTGCTGTAAGTGATAAGGTGTCGGTCTTGTTTGATGAACATGGTATTTAGTACGATTAGACCGTATGACTTGCACATACTTAGAATATCTTCACCAGGAGTGTTCCTGGTGCCGAATCCCAAACCTCCATGGCAGTCTTCATAATCCTCGTTTGTCTTCCCGACATGTCCATTCAAATCTCCTCCAACAAACAAATACTCTTCTTTTGGGATGTTCTTAAGTAGGTTATGAAAATCAAGCCAGAATGCATCTTTTTCCTCCTGCTCACACCCTATTTGGGGAGCATATGCACTGATTATATTCCAGACCTTTCCTTCCATCACCAATTTAAGAGACATCAAACGGTCACTGGACTTCAAAATGGTCAACACGCTGTTACATAAACTTTGGTCAAGGATGATACCGACTCCGTTCCTACCTTGTTCCGTTCCATAGTAGAACATCTTGTAAGCCTTGGTCTTTGCATCTAAGAAACGGGCTTTGTTTACCGTGTTTCGCCATTTCGTTTCCTGAACACACAAGATGTCCACTCGCCTCCTTCTCATCATCTCTTCGAGTTCAAGACTTCTACCAGTCATACTTCCAACGTTCCAACTCGCGACTCTAAATTTTCGTCCAACTCGTCGCATTACTTTGCTAGCCCCCGGAATCCGTATAGCTCTGACCCGAACATTGCTGCTCGGTCCAGGATCAGCTCCATGCATAGCAATGGAACTGCCTGGCGGGGTAGAGCTTCTTATGTTCGCAAGTACTTCCATAATGCTCAAAATTTTTCAAAAATTTTCTTTCATCCTTTTCATCCTTTTCGACACATGCATGCTCCATTTAATGAGTTTGATTTCCCTTTTACTACACCGGTAATCTCCAGTCGTGTAAACCCCGGGATCTGCATGCATACTTGGGGAGAGTTTTTAGGTGGTATGTGTGTCGCTAGACTCACTTTGATGTTAGTCGTCTAGATATGATTGTTCCTTTAGTCGCCTTTTACGACAAGCGGGGAGGCGCTGCAGTGCTATTCTAACCCGACACTGCACGGGGAAAGATGATCAACTACAACAAGCTGGCCAAAGTTCAAAGAACGGCTAGTCTGTGTATTAGTGGTGCACTGAGGACAACCCCATCGGACGCCCTCAATGTACTACTAGATCTCACACCCCTAGATATCTTCAGCAAACAAGTCGCAGCTAGCTCAGCTACTCGACTCAGAGCTACATGACAGTGGACCAATAATCAAATCGGCCACACTACCATTCTAGATAACTTTAGATTCTTACCGAATCGATCCGACTACACCACCCCCAAGTTGGTGTTTGACAATAATTTCCAAGTAACCATACCTTCAAGAGAAGCTTGGGAAAATGGCGCTCTTTTGGAAAATGAAGCAATACACTTCTACACCGATGGTTCAAAAACCAGCGAAGGTGTGGGAAGTGGAATCTACTCAGAAAAGCTGAATCTCAGTCTTTTCTTCCGCCTACCCGATCATTGTAGTGTGTTCCAAGCGGAAATTCTGGCGATTAAGGAGGTGCTGTCTTGGCTCAAAGAAAACGTCATATCCTCCACGGATATTCGGATCTTCTCAGACAGCCAAGCTGCCCTTAAATCTCTTGCCTCTGTCTCTACAAAATCCATCACGGTCCAAAATTGTCAGATGTCTCTGAGGGAGATGTCAAATCAGTTTAACATTCACCTTTCATGGGTGCCAGGGCACAGGGACATACCAGGCAATTGTATGGCAGACGAACTAGCCAAAAAGGGCACGACCACTTCCCTACGCTCAGAATGGAACAACATAGGTGTACCTATCGCTACATGTAAACTCCTGCTTAGACAGGACGCTTCAAGGATAACAAACACTAGATGGACTGAGAGTAACACATGCCTTGCAACCAAAAAAGTTTGGCCGTGTGTGGACTCAAAACGATCAAAGAGTTTGTTGTCCCTGAACCGTCTGTGTCTAGGTTCTACCATAGGTGTTCTTACAGGACACTGTCTAATAGGGAGACACGCCAAAAGACTTGGTGTGTTTTCCAATGATTTCTGCAGAAGCTGCATGGACGAGGAGGAGGAAGAGACCGTTCAACACCTTCTTTGCTCATGCCCTGCACTGCTTCATAGGAGGAAGGCTCATCTCGGTGAATTCTTCTTCGATGATACTAGCGACCTAGCGTACATACCCCCTAAAAGTCTTTCAAAATATATTAAAAGTTCCACGTGGTTCGACTAGCAGGTGATTAACCGGCAAGTACCGTAATGGAAGATTAATAAGTGATTAACTCGTTAATCTTACATCGGGTTTCTGAGATCAGTAGGTGATTAACTTGCTGATCTCTGTGGTATCACAATGGGCCCTTGCAGCCTAAGTGTGTTAGGCAATGTACTCATTGACTGACAGCCACTTCCACCTAACCTAACCTACCCTACAATAATAATATTTGATGATTTTTTTAAAAAGTCTAGGTTTGGCGGCACTGAATTCCTTCCTCGAGGTTTCACCTTGACGTGGTGGGGGAGCTTACGTTTCGACACTCCAGCAATCCAGTTGCAGAGTCAAACAACCAAGTAAACCTCAAACAGAGATGTCTATCTAAAATATGGAAAAAGTTAACGTAGAAGAGAAAACTCGAGCGGGGATACACGCTCAAAAGTCGGCAGTAGTCACGGCTGTCGGCGATGGCTTGGCTTCGAAAGAAGATAAGTCGCCAGTGACAAGAAAAGATGAAGAGATAGACAATGCAGAAGATTGCATTCCTGGCTGCAGCAGGAAAGCCGCTGAAACCAATGAGGGACTCTCGGAGAACCTCATGGATTTCACAGACTCCGATGATGGAGAAGGAGGAGCAGGTGGACGAGAGATAACGTCGGAAGAGGAACATCGCATCCTCGAGAAAGACGACTATCAATCTTTGACCAGTTCTGACGACTCTATCGCGGATGTCACCGTGGCCGAAAATCCTGTCCCAAAGCGGCCAGAGGCCAAAAGAGGCGAATTCCTGGCGAAAAATGAGATTTTGGCCAAAATGACCAACGCCAAACAAGGGTCCGGAAAAGAACGCTCATCCTAAAGTCTGTGTGGATAAAGCCCCAACCAAGAGCCATCGCTCATCAGAGCCGGCAAAAGGTAAAGGCCCTAATCCGAGGGTACAGAAAAAGGAAGATGCACAAGACCCAGGTCAAAAGAGGCTCGAAAATGCCAGAAGGACCGTAAGAAGATTCGGCAAAGGTGACACCTCAACGCTGTGTTTCCGTGATTGGAAACGCCTAAGCTGGGCTCGGAAATTCATTAATAAAATGGAAGCCAAGACCTTGCCCTTGGCAGAACCCAGAGGTAGAGTCACAAAAGAAGAAGCAAAAAAGAAAACCATATTGGCAAAGACTGTGGTGGCCAAAAAAACCCCAGGGAGACCACCACTGGATGGTCCTAAGCCCGAAAGGCTTAAAAAGCCCGAAGAAAGCAGTCAAAGAAAGAGAGCCAGACACAATGATTCGACACCCCCTCCAATGTCCGTGAACAAAAAGCCCAAGACGGCCAGTACAACTGACAAAAAAAGTACTGTAGCGGAATTGATAAAAGAGAGCCTTCTGGTGGCCATTATCAATGAGGGGAGTCCAGAAAAAAGGCTAAGCGAAGAAGACTGGACTCGAGTGGAAATAAGGCTACTCGAGTGCATGACTGACGAGCTTCCCACGTCCTCGGGCGCGGTGCCTGATTTTGGACCCATCTCGACGTTAAAGGGTTTCAAAATTCTCACGTGCAATGATGAGTTTACCCTTAACCTGCTAAAAACAAAGATTTCCGAAATGGCGGATTTTATAGAAGGAGCAACACTTAAAGTTGCCTTAAAAAAAGACCTCCCCACCAGACCAAAAGTCCGGATAAACATTCCTGGGCCACGCTTGAAGAAGGAAACAATTGAGCTTTTCTTACGAAAACTCAACCCAAGTTTCCCAAGTGCTGACTGGGAAGTACTGGAGATGGAAGAGCCTACGAGCGCAGGCCAAGAAGTCTTAGTCATGCTCAATCATGAGTCAATGGCTATGCTTCCAGAAAGGGGATATAGACTAAACATTGGCCTAAACAAGGTTAGGGTGAGGCCGGCAACGGCTGCCAACTTACAAAACAAAAATGACGAACACAAAAAAGACAATGAAGGTGCTACAAATAAACCTGCAGCACAGTAAGTTGGCCTCTGCCACCTTGACCGCGTTGATGTCAAAAACTGACATCGACTTAGCCCTAATTCAAGAGCCGTGGATAAATCATGGCCGGATCTGCGGACTGAAATCCAAAGATCACTTCCTTTTCTTTAGCAAAGGGCCTACAGAAGGTAACTATCGTACATGCATTTTATCAAAGACAAATTTAAATCTCTTCCTTCTAACCCCTCACAGTAGTAATGATCTGACAACAGTGAAGTGCGAGCGAGAAGGGGCTCCACCCCTAATCCTAGCCTCCGTCTACATGCCGGGAGATGCAATCTCCAACCCCCCGCCGGCAGCTGTTGCAGAATTGGTCGCCACAACAAAAAGGAATGGCTGGGACCTACTCATGGGCTGTGATGCAAATGCCCATCATATACAGTGGGGTAGTTCAAACACGAACGAAAGAGGTGAGTCACTTTTTGAATATATTATTGAGAACAACCTGATAATTATGAATAGAGGTAACGAACCAACATTTGTAACAAAGGTAAGAAAAGAAGTGTTAGACGTTACACTATCCACCAACTCTGGTACGCTAGTAACCAGTAATTGGAGGGTCTCCAACAACGTAACCTTCTCTGACCATAGAATGATAACATTCGAAATAGAACACAAATCTGAAAACTGTATCCCTTATAGAAACCCTAGGAAAACTGACTGGGGTCACTATAACCAAAAACTGGCCCTAACTCTCAGCCAGAACAACAATCAGCCTTTGCTTAACTGCTCAGCCATAGAGACACAGGTAAACAAGCTTACGTCAGACATAATCAATGCCTACGAAAGCTTATGCCCGTTATCCAAAGGGAAAGGTAGATCCAACCCCATATGGTGGTCAAGCGAACTATCGACCCTTAGAAGGAACTCTAGGAGGCTCTTCAATAGAACAAAATTTAGCAACCTTTTGGCTGACTGGGACCTATACAAGATCAGTAAAAATGAATACAAAAATAGAACTACCTACGCAAAAAGAGCAGCCTGGCGCAACTTCTGCTCAGATATTGAGTGCACAAATGACGCAGCAAGGCTAAGAAAAGTCATGTCCAAGGTCCAAAATATCCCTAGTTTTCTCAGAAGACCTGATAACACATGGACTGACTCATGCTCTGAAACTCTAGAGTCACTCATGAACACCCACTTTCCAGGGTGTTCTCAAATGACATCCCCAGAACGCGGAAACCCTAGCGCTAACGTTAGATCCAACATAGGAAATCTATTAGTAGATAATAGGAAGGTAATGTGGGCCATTGACTCATTCTCAGCATACAAATCTGCGGGTCCGGACGGTATCATTCCAATGATGCTCCAAAGTCCCAAAGACTTGATTGTGCCGATACTAGTGCAAATATTCAGAGGTTGTCTAAACCTCACCTTTATTCCATCTAGTTGGAGAGAAGTTAAAGTCATATTTATTCCCAAAGCCGGTAAGCCCTCTCACACTGAACCCAAAGATCTCAGACCAATAAGCCTATCCTCCTTTCTACTTAAGACTCTAGAAAGAATTATAGAAACGCATATCCGAACAAAACTGAATAACAATGTGATCTCTACAGCCCAACATGCATATATAAAGGGCAAATCAGTTGAGTCTGCACTTCATGAAGTAGTCGGAACCATTGAACAGTCAATCCAATATAAAGAGTACACGTTGGCTGCATTCCTCGATATAGAAGAGGCCTTCAACAACGTTGAATACAATGCTATTCGCATGGCATTAAGTTCCATAAATATCGAGCCAACGCTATCAAACTGGATCGACTCCATGCTCCAAACGAGAATAGTAAAAGCAGAAATGGGTGAAAGTACCCTAAAAGTAAAAACTTGTAGAGGTACACCTCAAGGAGGAGTGTTATCCCCGCTACTCTGGCTCCTAGTAGTTAACCAAATCCTGGTTAAACTCGACAGGAGCGGAATAAAAGCAGTAGCCTATGCCGATGACATCGTCATCATGACTTCGGGAAAATTCACAACCACCCTTTGTGAACTTCTTCAGACAGCTCTAAACAAGCTCACCAGCTGGGCGAAAAACTGTGGGCTAAACGTCAACCCTACAAAAACAGAACTTGTTCTGTTTACGAGAAAACGTAACATTCCAGATATACTTCCTCCCTCCATTAATGGTATACCAATAAACTTATCTGGTACGGCAAAATATCTCGGAATTGTCCTTAATCGTAAACTTAACTGGAAAGAAAATTTAAAAGAAAGAGAAAGGAAAGCTCAAATCGCTTTCTACACTTGTAGTAGAATTTTTGGTAAAAAATGGGGACCTGGTCTCAAAACCATTCACTGGATGTATGCATCCATAATAAGACCAATCCTCACATATGCCTGTCTAGTCTGGTGGCCATCATTAGAGAAGGCTTCAAACCTTAAGACCATAACCAAAATCCAAAGGCTTGCATGCATTGGTTCAACTAGTGCCATGAGAACAACAACTGCAGCTCTGGAAACCTTCCTGTCGCTAGCCCCCCTAGATCTCTTTACTAAGGAGGTGGCGGCCAAAAGCGCACTGCGACTCAAACAATGCAACAATTGGAAAACAGGCATATCAGGCCATAGAACCATCATGAACCATACAGATATAGACATCCAAACAGACTATACCCCCCCGCATATTGATTTCAATCCAGTGGCCTTAACAGTCTTTCCGACTAGAGAAAGCTGGGAGGAAAACAGGGTTATAAAAGAAAATCACATTTCCGTCTTCACAGATGGTTCCAAAACGGACGAAGGGGTAGGATCAGGTATCTTCTCAGACTACCCTACCATGAATAGATCAATAAAGCTTCCCGACTTCTGCAGTGTCTTTCAAGCAGAAGTACTCGCAGTGTGCGAAGCCGCGAAGCACCTTGCTACGCAAAACTTGATCAACAAAAATATTGACTTTTTTGTAGACAGTCAGGCGGCCATTAAAGCTATCTCATCCATTATCACAAAATCCAGGCTAGTTCGTAGTAACCTTACATTGCTCAGTGAGACAAACACAGTTAGTTTAACCTGGGTTCCAGGACATCGTCACATTATCGGTAATGAAATGGCGGATAAGCTGGCAAAAATCGGGTCAGCACTCGAATCCAGCGAAGCGAACACTTCAGTTCTAAAGCCACTAGAGCAAGAAAAAAGCAGAATCAAACACAATTTTCTAAAAATCGCCAATGACAGGTGGTCATCTTTAGAAACATGCCGAGTCTCTAGAAACCTTTGGCCAGATATTTCCAAGAAAAAAACAGAATTTCTACTCCAGCTAAGCAGACCTCGGCTCTCTCTGTTGATTGGCATTCTCACGGGTCACAACTCGTTGGGTACCCACATGATGAGAATGGGCATTAGCACATCCGACTTATGTAGAGGATGCCAAGATGAGGAGGCAGAGGAGGGATCTTTCCACTTCCTCTGTGAGTGTCCTAGCTTAGCCCACACTCGGAAAAAAACCCTCGGAGAATAATTCTTCGACGAACTGGGCGACATCTCTAACCTCCCACTGAGCAACGTCCTGAAATTTACTCAGGGCTCCAAGTGGTTCAGTGGGAGTTCCCTACCACAATAACCATCCACCTCTCCAATCCTCCCATTTCCTCATCCTCTGATTTCCCGGGGAGCACAATGGATCCTCGAGATCCGAGTGAGGTGTTGCCACTTGTGGCTGCACCCCCCATTCAACCTAACCTAACCTTACCTTCCTCGATTTGGGTCGCCACCTTCTTGAAAAGATTCTGGAACCGTTGTTCTTCCTGTCGATTCTGTTTTTTTAGTCTCCGTTGTTGGTTTGGTTGGTTTTGCTTAAGTACTTTTATTTGTAAGAGGAACTTCTGCCGTTCCACTGTTCCTATGTTAGGAATATTGGCCAAACGGTGCAGATTCCTCAGTTCCTGTTTGTAGCTTTCACGTCTTCCTCCTCGGGTTCTTTTCTTCACGGGCACCGGATTGATTGGAGGTTGATTCTTCTTTGTGCGCCTTCTGTACTTTTCTACAGACAGAGGACGCGGGCCAATAGTTTTGTCGTTCTCTGGATCTGCCTGTTTCGTCTTAAGAAGAAGTTGCGCCTCTGCGAGGTGCTCTGCGGCCGCTATTAGGTCGCTCAGGGTTGTCATGGAAAAAATCTACTTTTTCTTTTTTTTTATTACCGACAGCGCGGAAAAAAAATTTTTTATGATTTTGAAACTACTTTTGTGAACGAAAAAGACTTTGTCTTTCTCTTTTGAACAACTCCTGGCACTCTTTCGAACAACTCCTGGCAGGATCGCCATGTAAAGTCGCTGTGTTCCGACTACCAATTCGCCAACTGCCAACTGCTATAGGCTCAGACCTCTTCGCACTAACTGCAAAGTTGAGGTATGGTAGTGGAAACCACTTTGAACTTCTCTGGAATGGTTGTCGGCTCAATGCCTTATATTAACTAAAACGAGGGAGTATGTTCGATCGAGTCCACGATCACTAATGATATTTATTTCCAAATTCATACCCTATTTATACCATGTTATTATGCTCCAATTCTGGTCATCGAACAATCGACCAGACTTCGATATCCGATTAAACGCTTCATCATCACATTCTTTTGGGTGAGCGCCAATGACCTATATCATAAACAAATGCTCATACAAAAGACTATTGCTGTGACATAAACAGCGCGCATGCAGTCAGAGCAATATGATCCCTTATTACTTCTGTCGGCTGGCAGTGGCCTGCTGTTGGGAATCATATTGTTTTGAGTACAATGCACTCCATGGATACACAAGCAAGTCAAGTGTTATGTATTTCTATGCAATGCAGCTGAATGTGAGAGGATCGGATATCGAGGCACAGCCGAAGGTTGAAAACCTGTTAATAGTAATAATAGAGCAATTAATTAAGAGGTCGTTGGCTGTGATTCCTTTACATCGTGGTCGGGCTCGTTACCAAGACAGAGTATCCTATAACGTTAGACAAAACGACGAACGTGCACAGTATAATAATTTCAATAACGAAAGCTCAAACCTAAGAAGTCGAAGACAGGTACGTTTGGTAACTGAACAGGATTCGGGAAACGATCAGAGCCTCAAGATACTCAAACCCAATAGCAAAATTATACAAACTCCATTTAAGTCTAAGTAGTTACGTCTCAATTAAAATTAACATCAACAACCAATATATTTTATTTCTGGTTGACACAGGCGCAGACGTATCCGTTTTAAAATCAAGCAAAACCGTAAATAAATTAATAAACACAAGGGAAATAATACAGATCAGTGGGATAGGACAAGGCGTTACAAATTCTTTTGGTAGTCTTGAAATCGATCTCAAAGCAGATGAAATATTGATCCCACATGTATTTCACATTTTTTCAGATGCATTTTCAAAACCATGTGACGGAATCTTAGGCATTGACTTTATTAGAAATTATAACGTTGTTTTAGATTATCTTGATGGAAGGGATACACTCATGTTACGCCCCAACAACTTTCCGCAAAACATTGCTTTTCCGATGACGGGTAGCCCATGCATAAATACTATAACAATACCAGCGAGGTCAGAAGTAATAAGAAAAATTAATGTTACCACATCTGAAACTGATTTCTAGATACCAAGCCAACATATAGAAACGGGAATATTTATAGCTAACACCATAGTTTCTAAAGAAAGTCCTTTTGTCCGTCTGGTAAATACAACAGAAAATAATGTAATATTAAAAAATGATATTTGTTTGCCTTCCAAATCCTTCCTGAGTCATGATGAAACAATTATGCTAAAATTTCAATCGAATTTTCCGAGTTTTGTTCATTCGAAGCTTAGTAAATTGTGTGCTGAGTACGTTGATGTATTCGTTTTAGAAACTGATAAAATATCGGCAAACAATTTTTATATACAAAAACTACGACTTAAAGAAGATGCCCCGGTGTTTATTAAAAATTACAGGACACCTCAGTATCAAATGACAAAGATTAATCAACAAGTAACTTAACTACTATCACATAACATAATAGAACCATCAATCTCCGAGGACAACAGCCCGTTGCTCCTAGTTCCCAATAAGAGTTTACCTGGCAAAACCGACAAGCGGTGGCGTTTAGTTGTTGATTATCGGCAGATAAATAAAAAGCTAACAGCTGACAAATATCCTTTACCAAGGATAGATGATATTCTGGATCAACTGGGTCGTGCAAAGTACTTTTCGTGTCTCGATTTAATGTCCGGTTTTCACCAAATCGAATTGTAGGAAAAGTCAAGAGACATTACTTCCTTTTCCACGGAAAAAGGTTCTTTCCGCTTTAAACGATTTCCGTATGGGTTAAAAGTTGCGCCTAACTCATTCCAGCGAATGATGTCGTTGGCATTTTCTGGCTTACCACCAGAACAAGCCTTTTTTTATACGATTTAGTTGTGATTGGTTGTCTTGAGAACCATATGATGCAAAACCTCATAGAAGTGTTTAAATTATGTCGAAAATATAATTTAAAGTTGCATCCAGAAAAATGCAAATTCTTTAGCCATGAAGTAACGTTTTTAGGGCATAGGTGTACGAAAAAGGGAATTTTACCGGATAAAAGCAAATTCGACATAGTTCTTAACTATCCAACACCCAAAAATGGTGATGAAGCAAAGCGTTTTGTAGCTTTTTGCAATTATTACAGGCGCTTCATCCCCAAGTTTGCTGATTACTCTCACCATCTGACCCGCTTATGTAAAAAAAATGTTGCGTTTGTTTGGACTGAAGAGTGCGTTCGTTTATTTAAAAAATGCTCTCCTTAGTCCCACAATTCTTCAATATCCAAATTTTGATAAGGAATTTTGCATCATCACTGATGCAAGTAAATATGCATGTGGTGCAGTTCTCACACAGGAATACAATGGAACATTTATGCCGGTTTCATACGCTTCAAGATCGTTTACTAAGGGAGAAATAAATAAATCGACAATAGAACAGGAACTCACTGCAATTCATTGGGCAATTACATATTATAGACCATATATATACGGACGAAAATTTTTAGTAAAAACCGACCACCGACCATTATCATACTTATTTTCTCTTAAAAACCCATCATCAAAACTAACCAGAATGAGACTTGACTTAGAAGAGTACGACTTCGTCGTAGAGTATCTTGCGGGTAAACAAAATTATGTTGCCGACGCACTCTCTCGCATTGATTTCAATGATATTAAATCAATATAAACAACAAATAAAGTATTAAAAGTAGCAACTAGACTAGAAACTAAAAGAGCTATTACCGCTGAAATCAAAGAAATTGAAAATCCCAACAAAACTGTTCTCATGCAGGAACCAAAAGTTTATGAAGTACTTAACTCTAAGGAGGTTAGATAACACTTTAATTTAAAATTTGTTCAAAATAACTGCATTTTAAAGCTTGGGAAAAAAATTTTAGAAACCTTCTCAGTAAAAGACTTTACTGTCAATGGAAATTTTTATTTAGATAAATTTTTTCCAGTGCTTCAAGAAAAAGCCGCCAGTAAAAATTTTGCAAAATTCCAAATTTCTCTTAATGACAAAATTTTCGAAATCACCCGGGTGAACGATTTTAAGGAAATAGGTAACAAATTATTAAAAAATATCAATATTGCCCTGACTACCAAGCTAATTATAATTTGTAATCCACAACAAAAGCAAGAAATATTAAAGAAGTACCACGATGACCCCCTGTTTGGTGGCCACCCAGGAATCACGAGGTTACTTAATAAAATTAGACAAAAATACAGATACAGGAAAAACATGACAAGGGATGTCAAGACTTACGTTAAGTCATGCAAGCTTTGTCAATTGAACAAAAACCTAAGAAAAACTAAAGAGTCCATAGTAGTCACGCCCACACCGGCAAAACCCTTTGACATCGTGTTAATTGATACGATTGGCCCTTTACCACGAACAATAAAAGGTAACGAATATGCTGGTATGTGATCTAACAAAATATCTAATTTCTATACCTTTGCCGAATAAAAATGCAAGATCAGTAGCAACAGCAGTTGTAGAAAATTTTGTGTTAAAATATGGACCAATGAAAAGAATTTTGACTGACTTAGGTACTGAGTTCAAAAATCAAGTTCTAACCGAACTCTGTCAACTTTTAAACATCAAAAAAAAAAAAAAAACTTCAACTGCTTATCATCATCAGACTCTAGGTACTATTGAGCGTAGCCATAGAACAATCAACGAGTATGTTCGTTCTTACATATCAGTACAAAGAGATGATTGGGATGATTGGCTTCAATTTTACACTTACTGTTATAATACAACCCAATCAACGGTCCACGAATATACCCCGTTTGAGCTAGTATTTGGAAAAATCCCAACCACTTTAAATTTTTTGGAAGAGGAAGTCAAAGTCCGATTACAGTCAGCAAATGCAAGGGCACAAAGGCTAACTGAAAACTCAAAGATGAAACAGCAGATACACTATAATAAATGCTTAAATGAGATATCCTAAGAAATAGGCGATTTAGTATTGGTAGAAAATGAAGTTGGTCATAAGTTGGAAAGCGCCTTTAAGGGCCCATACAAGGTTGTAGGTATAGACAGGAACAAAAATTGTTAATTAGAAGACAAAGATAGAAAAACTTTCCAAGTGCATAAAAATAGACTGAAAAAATTTGCAAGAAAATGACAAGCAATATATTTTTAATTATTTTACAAATTCCACAATCCATAAAGACTTTAACGTAAAAAGAGATTTATAATAGTTATGTATTATATATTTTTAACTATTCTACAAATTCCACAATCCATAGAGTAAAACTATATCGTAAGAGATTTATAAATCATTAGCAATACATATTCACAGCTGTGAATAACTCAACTAATAATAAAAAATAAAAATAAAAAAAAAAAATAAATTTATTAATTAATTAATTCACTGTTCATAAGTATATATATAAAAAAAATACTAATGAATTTCAGTAAAAAAGAAAAATTTTTTTCATATAAATATATTGAAATTATCCTTTTATGAATTTAAAAAAAATGTATTTAACTATACAATTATGTTGGTAAATTGATTTGTAATTAAAAACTTTGATAGTTTTTTTTAGTCCCATTGTAAAAAAAAAAAATTGTTTTGTTAATCTAAAAGTATGATTTTATTTGAAATTTAAATCATACTTTTTCGTTAAAAGGGAGATGTAGTGTAACGATACCTTTATACGTTTTATACCATACATATTGTACCTTCTCACTTTCTCAGCAGTAATAAAGTAGCTGTCAACATGAAAACATCTTGTCTTTTTATATTTTGCGTGGTAACATAACAGTGGTCGACCAGATTGTCTGCCTATGGAACTCCATTCCGACCAAGGGAGGAACTTTGAGTCAAACATCTTCCAAGTAGTGTGCGGACTACTTGGCATTAAGAAGACTAGAACCACACCGCTTCATCCACAGTCTGATGGGATGGTTGAAAGATTCAACCGGACCTTGAAAAACACCTCACCAAGGTCGTAGGCGACTACCAAAGAGACTGGGATAGGCACGTACCGCTATTCCTGATGGCCTATAGAAGTGCAGTACATAGCTCGACAGGACAAACACCATCTGACATCCTGTTCGGGAAAACCATGCGGCTGCCCAGCGAACTTAGATTTGGATGCCCCACAGAGGAGCCACAGGATAGACTCGCTGACATCCATAAAAGAACAAGGGAACGGATGAAAACCTACAGCGACCGGAGGAAGACACGGTACGACACAAAAGCGACAACGGCAGGATTCCAAGCAGGAGATCGTGTGTGGCTTTATAATCCTCATCGTCAAAAGGGATTGTCACCGAAACTTCAGCAGAACTGGGAAGGTCCTTATACTGTTGTCACGAGGATTAACGACGTGGTTTACCGCATTTAAAGAAGACTAAGAGGCAAGTTAAAAGTAGTTCATTGTGACCGGCTGCATCGATATAGTGGCGAGGCTGCAGATGGAATCATTCGGGACGAACAATTTTAAGGAGGGGGCAGTGTAACGCGAACCCAACATTTAATACCAATTTCCTAATCGAAAACGTTCAACCGAAAACACAAGCGGCAACACTATAGTGTAAGTGTAGAAATATATCAGGAGGAAAAAAATGTTTGACAGGAGGGGACAGTGGAGACCATGTGGAAATTTCTGGAGAGTTCTAGATGAAATGTCACACAAAATTAGTTTATTTTAATTGTTGTTTACAAGTGATAGTCCAAAAGTCGAGTTGAGATCGAATAAAGTATAGATACTGAATAAAAGTGGTAGAAATAAATTGAAAAGTGAAGTTTTATTTTGCGAACTAAGCGCACATTACAATTTTTTAGTTTTATAAATAAGGTTTTCCTGTTCAGAGATATTCAGCTAGGTTCCACATTTCACTTTCACGTGAAATGAAATTGAAATCGATCGAAATTTAGATTGGGTGTTCTGCATTTCACTTTTATCGATATGGATTCCATATTTTTCGAAATCGAAGTGAAACGAAATCGTTGTGTTCCACAATCCAATGTCGTCGGTTTCCAAGCGGTTTGAAATCACCCTAATTTATCTGTGTGGAATGGTAGAAGAAAGCAAACGCGTTTAAAAATGTAAGTAAAAAACTCCGTTGCAACCACACAAAATTAGTTTATTTTATTAGAAATTTGTTTTAAATAAGGGAAAGCTTAAAAATACTGCACAGGAGAAAATATTCGTGAACTTAATGAGCCAACATAAAAATTTTACCCAATTATTCATGAAAGGAGATCGTGTCGTCGCAGAGAAAGATACAACTGGATGGATAAAAGTCAGTAATAATAAAAAGAATCATTTGAAACAAATTTATCAAAAATAACATGAAAATACTTCAATTTTGCTCTCTAAAGTACTGGAGAGTTCTAGGTAACGCTCTTTCGGTGGCCTTAGGCTCAATGAAAGGAAAATCCCTATATGCACCTCCTCGCGTTAGAGAGCGGGTAACGCTAACGCACAAGGGGACCGAACAGCTGCCGGAATAAGTAGCCAACCCAGCTTTGCTGGACGGGGCACTGACTTGTCCCTGGGTTGAAGAAAGTCTCCCTAAAGGCGGAGGAACTGCAGTTTGCGGTCAACGGCACGGAAGTCTGGTGGCGGATGAGCTTTTTAAGAAGGCCAACGGTAGCAGCAAGTAGCGTCTGTATCCCAGAGTGGGCGGCTACAAAAGGCGTCTGTTTTCCCATAGTGGGCGGCCTCAATTGGTTATGTGTTCGACCATACAAAGGGCGGGTGTGCCTGTCGAATCTGAGCTTATGTATGTTATTAATCGTATCTCGGAAAACACCATGATGGAAAGGTATATGCTATTACATGAAATATGACAACAACTGGAAACGAGTCCCCAAGAGGTAACCATTTTATGGAGAATCCTTCTACAGCTTCGGCTGCAGTAAACCGCACATCGGATTTGGGGGTGCGGCATCTTTCATGCAACAGCGTCAATCAAGACGCCATAATAATAAATGAATCGTCAACAAATAGTAGAAGTCTTTCAAGAAATGCAATGGGTGCTTTTGGCTATCGTATACGTACAAAAATCGGAGCATGGAACGTTCGATCCTTGTATGGCGAAGGAAGATACGAACAGCTAGAGCGCGAAATGCTTCGTCTTAAGATCTGTATCCTGGGCATAAGTGAAACAAAGTGGAGAGGAAGAGCTGAATACAGATCTGACACTGGACAAACGAGAATGCTGTATTCCGGAGAGGATGAAAGAAAGGGTGGCCAAAGGCTGCATGGTGTGTGATGCTTCTTTTTCGAGGCTGGGGTAGGACTCAGGGTGTCTAGGGTCTACCCAAGGAAGCGTCGTAGGACTTGGGGGCTTCGGCGGTCCAACTTCTCCAGATGAATAAAACGAAGAGACGATCGGGTAATTTCTTAAGTAATGCTAGGTTTATTGTTTCACTCGTATCTCAAAATATAAATATAGTTTCTATTTATTACAAAAATGATTATTAACAATTCGGTAGTTAAATCCGGCTCCTGGTACCGGTCTTCGGAACGTCAGGTCGTCTTGGGGGCGTAGTGTTGTTTCCCCGGGGGGCGGGATGCTGCGGTTGCGGTGTCCTTTATGCGGTGATGATAACTGCTTAGGTGGCACTGCGTTAGGCAGGGCACTCTGTCGGCGGCCGCGGATTTCGAGGCAAAGGTCTGCGTTGCGTGGAAGGCAGAACGATCTATCGGCGGCGGCGGACTACGTAGGAAGCGCCTGCGTAGTGTAGAACGGCAGAGCAATTTATCGGCGTTGGCGGACTTCGTAAAAAGTGTAAGCGTTCGTCTTAAGGTAAAACACTTTGTCGGCGGCAGCGGATTTCGAAGCAAAAGTCTGCGGTTGCGGGTATTATCAATAGTACGATCGTCGTCTTGAAGAGAATTAATGACGAGGAGAGTATACCACACCGATGTGAGGCAACTTCCTATACGGTGAGGCTAGGTAGCAAGGAGAGTATGCAACGTCGGTTACACACCAATGCGATGCAACTTCCTATGCGACGAAGCTAAGCGAGGAGGAGAGTATACAACGTCGGTTACACACCAATGCGATGTATCTTCCTATACGGTGAGGCTAAATGACGAGGAGAGTAGCAACGTCGGTTACACACCAATGCGATGCAACTTCCTATACGGTGCGGCTAGGTGGCAAGGAGAGTATGCAACGTCGGTTACACACCAATGCGCTGCAACTTCCTATACGACGAAGCTAAGTGAGGAGGAGAGTATACAACGTCGGTTACACACCAATGCGATGTATCCTCCTATACGATGAGGCTAAATGGCGAGGAGAGTAGCAACGTCGGTTACACACCAATGCGATGCAACTTCCTATACGGTGAGGCTAGGTGACAAGGAGAGTATGCAACGTCGGTTACACACCAATGCGCTGCAACTTCCTATACGACGAAGCTAAGTGAGGAGGAGAGTATACAACGTCGGTTACACACCAATGCGATGTATCCTCCTATACGGTGAGGCTAAATGGCGAGGAGAGTAGCAACGTCGGTTACACACCAATGCGATGCAACTTCCTATACGGTGGAGACTACAAATAGTCGAAATCAGGAAGAGTATCTTCCACAGGAAAGGAGAAACTATACGTTAGAGGCACTGAGACCCGTATATCTGTTTCTCGAATTCAAATAAACAAACTAAACGAGGAGGAAAGTACACAACGTCGGTTACACACCAATGCGCTGCAACTTCCTATACGGCGGAGACTACAATAGTCAAGATCAGGAAGAGTATCTTCCACAGGAAAGGAGAAATAAGCAACTATACGTTAAAGGTACCAAGACCCGTATATCTTCTTCTCTCCTTATTGCAAATAATTCACCTCTATTCATAGATTTTCCTGATGCAAGGAAATGTGAATTGTAAGGCAATGACAACATTGCATACAAAAATGGGCCGACCATTGCCAATGCATTTCCCCATACGGAGATACACACAAACTAGGCAATACATGCTATTTGGCCTTGAAATACATTTTTATTGCACGATTTGGTTGCGTATGAATATTTTAATGGGAAAAGAACGACACGTAAAGTGTTTAGATGCGGTGTTCTATGGAAATTGTGACGCTTCGTCACAGATCCCCCCTTCTTAGAAAGACGAGAACCCTCTCGTCTCAACGACCTCCGGTGCTGACTGGGAGAGTTCGTGTATGTTTTTCTGGATTGAGGGACTTAAATCCTGCCCTTCTTTTCTTCTTTATATATTTTTTTTGTATTTATTTTTTTTTTATTTCGTTTGTTTTTTTTTTTTTTTTTTTGTTTGTTTTTTTTTTTTTTTTTTTTTTTTTTTTTTTTGTTTGTTTTTTTTATTTTTTTTTTTTTATAAACGTTATAATTAATAAACATAAATACTCTGAGAAAAGAAAACGATCGCCCTACGATCATAACAAAAAACTAGAAAATAGATCTTTCTAAAAATAATCAAAAAAAAAACCCGATCGTCCTACGATCATCATCTGGAACAGGTAAACTTCGCGTGGCCTAACCTTCCCGTAGTTCCATAGGCACCACTTTGTCTTTACCTTGGTATGACAACCTCGCCTCGGTCCCGGCGTTGTTAGGGGTCACGGTGATGCACCGGTCCTTTCTGTGTAACTCGAACGGCTTGGTATCGCGACGGTACACGTAGTCGATACCTTGGAATGGGTCTGCCACTGGAGCCCTTTGTCTGATGGCTTTCCTGAGCTGGTTCCTGGTAAGCGGGAGTTGGGAGCGTTCCTTTGCTTCTACTGCGACCATGCTGGTGTCTCTGGTATGCGTTGCGTCTGCTTCGGCTTCTGGAGAGCTAGGGCTTTGTGGTCCAGGCGGAGTTGCGGTCTCTTCGGTAGGGGGGAACAACCGGGGATCCAGACGGTGCAGCCGTTTGGCGGCTGGGCCCTTTAGTAAATCGCGTACGATCGCGCGCCGTACCTCGTCCATCGGCGGTAAATTTATTTCGCGGAGCTTCCACTTGGGCGTCGCTACTACTACCGGGAGATCGCTAAGATTCGCTCGCCACAGCTCTCTTATCTGGCGCTCGTCCCACAGTGTGCTGGCCTTATCCCGCACCGATTGGATCTGGCTCATCTGTACTGCTGGGCCCGGCGGAGGCCGAATGAGTACGGCTGGCGGGTGAATGGGTTTCGGGGTTACCCGGCGGGTTGTTGTTGCTTTGGTTGGTGCGGCTTGCACCAGTTGTAGTACAACCGGTCGGTCTCCGGGGTTCGGTCGGCAAGGCTGCGTTGGCTTCCGCTTGCACGGATGGTCAGGTGAAGTCGGCGGGGGCCTTTTCCTTGGTTGGTTGCTGCTGTTTTCCATTTTTAATTGAGCTGGTTGATTGGATCTCGAATTTTCTTTAACTCTAAAAATAGGTCCGTGTCGCTCGGTGGTCGGTGGTCGAATGAAATTTTCCTTGTTAATATTCGCCTGCGCATTATCTATTGCGCAGTTGTTGGTGTCAACAAGACATGATTTTGCCGTCGCTGCGGCTCCTTTCATCTCTCGTATATGTGCTCGGGTCGTAGCAGCTGTTGGCATAGCAAGTCTGCGGCCTCCTAGCTCTAGCGTGCATCCTGCCTCTCTTAAAAGGTCCATACTTAATATGGCGTCTTCTGCCAAGGTGGGTAGGAAAATAGTTTCTCCTTGCACTATTTTACCATTTAAATTCAGAGACAGGACATAATGCTCGGACAGTTCGGCCGTTCGACCGTCAGCAAATTCCACGGCGTGCGGCTTGTCTCTCCTAGCTGCTCCGATTTGGCGGCATTCTTCCCGTAAACTAGGGCCGATAAATGATCGCGACGAACCGGTGTCGATCAATGCATAGTATACTCTATCGCCAGCCTCGTTAGGCACGAACGGTCGAGGATCGGTTGGACTAGTTGGGCCGGGCTGGCGGAGAACGGCGTTATAACTTCGATGACAAGGGCAATCCTTGGTGAGGCGTCCGTCCTCCCCACAGTACGAACAGAACCATCTGAAAGGGCGTCGGCAATCTTTCTTATTATGCCCCCTCTGCTTGCATTGCCAGCAGTGCGTGTTTCTGTCGTACGTGGTGTTAGGTTGCGCTATCGGTGTTCGTGGCATGACGGCTTGACTAGAGTAGGCGGGTGAAGGCCTCTGGACTTGCAATCGAGGAACAGGTGCGGTCGGGTACTGGTATTGCTGATGACTTGAGGCAGGACGAGAGTTTCGATCTTCTTGACGTACAAACTCGTATTCCTCCGCAAGATCCATCAGCTCATCTAAAGTCGTAAATTCTATACGCTTGATGTAGAGTCGGTACTCTGGTCGTAGTCCGTCATAGATGCGGTCTACGTTATCCTCTATCGTCATGCGTGGATGTTGCCGAATCAGGTACTGGAACGAACGTACATAGTCTTTCGCTTTCTCCTTGGGGCCTTGTTTCTTGCGCATTATTTCATCTTCCAGTTTATGGAAATAACGTGCTGGCAAGAAATGACGTAGGAAGGCCTGGCGAAATACTGCCCAAGTGGTTAAGGCGTCTCGGTTGATCCTGAACCATTCTAGAGCCGTGTTGCGGAAAATTTCGGGCAGTGTCCGGAGCATGCCGTTTAACGGTATCTCATAACACGCTGCCAGGTCCTCGATTCTCTCCAAGAATTCTAAAGGTTTCCCGGAGCCGTCGAAACGGAATCCCCACTTGCGCACCGTATTCATTAACTCGGCATCAAAACTGCGTCCGAATCGGCCAGGTGGCGGATACGGGGCGGCGGACTGGTACGAATGAGAACTGTCGTGTGGTTCGATTTGCGGAGGGGCGGAAACTGCTCGTTCGGATCTGGCGGGGGGACAGTAATTCGCTGTTCGAGAAGAAATGGGTGCGGGCATGGCTGGTGTCTGGAACACTGGTACCTGAAGTCGGCTTTGGAACACTTTTTGCTGCTTGTGTTCCGAAGTGGATGGCGGTATATGCGATCCAGTAGCATGGTCTTCCTCGTCCGAAGGGTCAGCATTATTTCTTTCTTCCACCTTGTCTTCCCACTCAGCGCACAAATTCTGTGTTGAGCGGTGCATACGGGCTTCTTTTAGGTGGCGACTCAGGCGTTGACGTAATTCTTGGACCGTTCCACTGGTGTCTTGTCCCCGTAGGGTCAGTGTCTCTATTAATTCGGGCTTTTTCAGGAAATAGATGAATCCTAAGTTCTGGTATGGATTTGAGTTCTCCTCCAATCCCTGGGCATCTTCTTCAGGTACTTGGTCGGTCTCGGTAGGCATCTTGGAAGCTGGTCGGTCAGGTTTCGGTGTCGGTCGGTGGACTCTGCGTCAGTTCCTGGACAGGTACGGCGGACGGTTGAACTTTCTGCAGGTCCCTGCTCGGGCGCCAAATTGTGATGCTTCTTTTTCGAGGCTGGGGTAGGACTCAGGGTGTCCAGGGTCTACCCAAGGAAGCGTCGTAAGACTTGGGGGCTTCGGCGGTCCAACTTCTCCAGATGAATAAAACGAAGAGACGATCGGGTAATTTCTTAAGTAATGCTAGGTTTATTGTTTCACTCGTATCTCAAAATATAAATATAGTTTCTATTTATTACAAAAATGATTATTAACAATTCGGTAGTTAAATCCGGCTCCTGGTACCGGTCTTCGGAACGTCAGGTCGTCTTGGGGGCGTAGTGTTGTTTCCCCGGGGGGCGGGATGCTGCGGTTGCGGTGTCCTTTATGCGGTGATGATAACTGCTTAGGTGGCACTGCGTTAGGCAGGGCACTCTGTCGGCGGCCGCGGATTTCGAGGCAAAGGTCTGCGTTGCGTGGAAGGCAGAACGATCTAT
Organism: Melanostoma mellinum; assembly: GCA_914767635.1. Classification (NCBI taxonomy): domain Eukaryota; kingdom Metazoa; phylum Arthropoda; class Insecta; order Diptera; family Syrphidae; genus Melanostoma; species Melanostoma mellinum. The sequence continues at coordinate 122,769,856 of OU612059.1, read as the reverse complement.
CGGCGGCGGCGGACTACGTAGGAAGCGCCTGCGTAGTGTAGAACGGCAGAGCAATTTATCGGCGTTGGCGGACTTCGTAAAAAGTGTAAGCGTTCGTCTTAAGGTAAAACACTTTGTCGGCGGCAGCGGATTTCGAAGCAAAAGTCTGCGGTTGCGGGTATTATCAATAGTACGATCGTCGTCTTGAAGAGAATTAATGACGAGGAGAGTATACCACACCGATGTGAGGCAACTTCCTATACGGTGAGGCTAGGTAGCAAGGAGAGTATGCAACGTCGGTTACACACCAATGCGATGCAACTTCCTATGCGACGAAGCTAAGCGAGGAGGAGAGTATACAACGTCGGTTACACACCAATGCGATGTATCTTCCTATACAGTGAGGCTAAATGACGAGGAGAGTAGCAACGTCGGTTACACACCAATGCGATGCAACTTCCTATACGGTGCGGCTAGGTGGCAAGGAGAGTATGCAACGTCGGTTACACACCAATGCGCTGCAACTTCCTATACGACGAAGCTAAGTGAGGAGGAGAGTATACAACGTCGGTTACACACCAATGCGATGTATCCTCCTATACGATGAGGCTAAATGGCGAGGAGAGTAGCAACGTCGGTTACACACCAATGCGATGCAACTTCCTATACGGTGAGGCTAGGTGACAAGGAGAGTATGCAACGTCGGTTACACACCAATGCGCTGCAACTTCCTATACGACGAAGCTAAGTGAGGAGGAGAGTATACAACGTCGGTTACACACCAATGCGATGTATCCTCCTATACGGTGAGGCTAAATGGCGAGGAGAGTAGCAACGTCGGTTACACACCAATGCGATGCAACTTCCTATACGGTGGAGACTACAAATAGTCGAAATCAGGAAGAGTATCTTCCACAGGAAAGGAGAAACTATACGTTAGAGGCACTGAGACCCGTATATCTGTTTCTCGAATTCAAATAAACAAACTAAACGAGGAGGAAAGTACACAACGTCGGTTACACACCAATGCGCTGCAACTTCCTATACGGCGGAGACTACAATAGTCAAGATCAGGAAGAGTATCTTCCACAGGAAAGGAGAAATAAGCAACTATACGTTAAAGGTACCAAGACCCGTATATCTTCTTCTCTCCTTATTGCAAATAATTCACCTCTATTCATAGATTTTCCTGATGCAAGGAAATGTGAATTGTAAGGCAATGACAACATTGCATACAAAAATGGGCCGACCATTGCCAATGCATTTCCCCATACGGAGATACACACAAACTAGGCAATACATGCTATTTGGCCTTGAAATACATTTTTATTGCACGATTTGGTTGCGTATGAATATTTTAATGGGAAAAGAACGACACGTACAGTGTTTAGATGCGGTGTTCTATGGAAATTGTGACGCTTCGCCACAGGTGTTGGAATTATGTTGAACGAAGCAGCTAGGCGCAGTCTTATTTCCTGGGCGCCAATATCTGAAAGAATAATGACTGCAAGGTTCCGTTCAAAAATTTGCAACATCACAATCGTTCAGTGTTACGCCCCCACAAATGAAGCGGCCGAAGAAGACAAAACCGCGTTCTACTCTCACCTTAACTCGGTTTACAGTAGTGTTCCGAGAGGCGACATCATAATCGTCATGGGAGACCTCAACGCTCAAGTCGGTGCAGACAATTACGGTCTGGAACGAGTTATGGGAAAAAATGGCTTGGGGTCGCGAAATGAAAATGGTGACATGCTAGTCGACTTTTGTAACGTAAATCGTCTTGTAATTGGTGGGACTGTATTTAAACATAAGACGTGCAACAAAGTCACCTGGGTGCACCCAGATGGTCAAACCGAAAACCAAATTGATCACATCATGATTCAGCAGCGATGGAGGAAGTCTATGTGTGATGTCCGAAATATAAGAAATGCCGATGTGGGAAGCGACCACCATTTGGTTGTCATGAGTCTCAAATTAAGAACCGCTGCTGTATTAAGACAAACGCAGAATGCAGCAAGAAATCCAAAATTCAATACGAATGCTTTAAGTGATCCCAACATAAGTCGTAGCTATATCAACACCCTTAACTACAGAGCTTCGTCATTAAAATGTGAGTGCTGACTCAGATGTTGATGAGATGTGGGGTGAAATAAAAAGGGTTTTTATGGAGGCTGGATCCGAGACTGTACCTAGGCGTACGAGAGTTAGCGACTCTTGGATATCCCAAGACACCTGGGAAAAAATTTAGCTTTGTAAATCGTTGAAGCTTCAAATAAACGCCGAGACAGACGCTCAACGAAAGGCTGAATTGCGAAGTGAATATCGGACTGCACACAAGATGGTCTATCGTTGTGTGAGACGTGACAGGAGGGTGAGGATAGATGGACTCGCTGAAAATGCTGAAAACGCTGCAAGAAGAGGAGATATCCGAGAATTGTACCAAATAGCCAAAGAAGTTGTCGGGGAAAAAAGCAACAACAATCATCCTGTAATGGATGTGGATGGGACACTATTGGTATCAATTGAAGATCAGCTTCGCAGGTGGAAGGATCATTTTTGTGCCCTGTTAAATGATTCCGTTGAACAGAGTGCTGAAGTGCCCCAACTCAACGAGATGCGCAGATCCTGCAGGGGTATTGACATCGACCCCCTTCAGAAGCGGAAATTGAAACATCGATTAATCTCCTCAAAAACAACAAAGCAGCGGGACTTGACGGAGTACCAGCGGAATTCCTAAAAGCTGATCCCGCCACAGCAGCTAGTATCTTGCATCCGCTTATACAAGCTGTTTGGGAAAACGAAACCTATCCCAGGGATTGGAAGGATGGAGTCATTGTTAAGTTGCCAAAAAAAGGTGATCTCAAAAACTGCAACAACTGGCGTGGTATAACCGTTTTGTCCGTTTTTCCAAAGCTAATGGCAACTCTAATCCTCAAACGGATAAAGGCTAGAATTGAGACTACACTCAAGAGGCATCAGGCTGGCTTTCGTAGCGGTCGGTCGTGCGTTGACCATATCAACACCTTACGCATTGTTCTTGAGCAGTCTGCAGAATTTCAAACACCGCTAAATCTCATGTTTGTAGATTTTGAGAAGGCCTTTGACCGAGTTAACCGAGAATCTATGTGGAGATCACTTCTTGGTAGAGGAATTCCGCCAAAAATTGCTGCCATTATAAAGGAGTCCTACAACAATGCAAGGTGTTTCGTGTTGCATAATGGGCAGCTTTCCGACTCTTTCGAGGTGCGGCAGGGTGTGAGACAAGGGGATGTTCTATCGCCAATTCTTTTTCTGCTGGCGATAGATGATGTTTTGACGGCGAGCGTCGGTACAACTGAGAGGCAGAGTATTCAATGGAGAACGTTTCAAAGGCTTAGCCATTTAGACTATGCTGACGATATATGTCTCATGGCAAATAACATCAGTGGGCTGAACGAGATGTGTCAAACTTTACGGGTGAAAGGAGAAGCGTGCGGTCTTAAAATAAATAGCAAAAAGACAAAAATAATGCTAACAGGCCCCCCAACACAACATCGTATTATTCTGCATGACACGCCCGTTGAAGAGGTCGAACAATTTAATTACCTCGGAAGTATTGTATCAGCAAACGGTGGTACGGATCTGGACGTAAAAAGCAGAATAAATAAAGCTCGCGTTGCCTTTGGTGCTCTGTCCCAAATTTGGAAATCCAGTCAAGTCTCCTTACGCACTAAACTGAGATTCTTCGAATCCAATGTGAAATCCGTGCTATTATATGCTTGTGAAACATGGAAAGTCTCGGCCACCATCTCGAGAAAATCGCAAGCTTTCGTGAACCGCTGTCTGCGTCACATCCTGAGAATTCGCTGGCCACAAACAATATCCAATCAGGAGTTGTGGCGTAGGACAGGTCAGAGGCGCTTGGACATCGACATCAGAAAGCGCAAATGGCAATGGATTGGTCACACACTGAGGAAACCAAACGATGATATTGCGAAGCATTCCTTTGAATGGAATCCTCAAGGGTCACGGCGGGTTGGAAGACCAAGAACAACATGGAAATCTACAGTGTTATCAGAAGCTAATTCCCAGAGAAAGACGTGGCCACAGTTAAGGTATCTAGCTGCTGATCGAGAAGGATGGAGACGTTTTGTTGACGCCCTATGCCCCGAGCGGGGTTACAGGACCTGATGATGATGACTTCAATTTTACTTGCCACATATCAATACACACGTTGCATTTGCAATTTCTGATGGATTAGAAATGTCTCTCAATCTACGTCTTTTTATTTCCCCTGTCGAATACCTATCTTTTATTTTTGATTTCCAAAACCGAAGCAATAAGAACAGCACTCATATTTAATTCTCTGACCAGGGAGCTCAAGGAACTATTGAAATTAAATAAATTGAGTTTCAGATTAGATGACAGGTGTCAGTTGTTTTCATTTTCACTTGTAGTGATTTCGGAAAGTTTTCGAACTGATGAAATTGATCGAAATGCAGAACACTGTAAATAAATTCACTCGATTTGCAATTTCGGTTTCGGGTTCATTTCACTCGATTTCTGGAACCTAGCTGATTGTAAGAGGAACATAGCGCTATTCACTCCCTATAAATAAATTTTTATAAATAAGGCTATAGATCCAACCTTCCAGAGTAATAAAGAACAAGAGGGCAAGCCTCACACACTCAACTGCATCCGTTCACAAACTGACTTTACAAACACCACTTTATTTTCGGATTTCAAAACTAGTTTGAAATCCGAAAATAAAGTGGGGTTAGTGAATTCAATGACAAAGCTTTATAATCAGCCTAATACGTGTACCACAGATAGGTCTCGTGTTATAAAAGCAGCAATAGTCGTATTTTTTTGCACGCGGATATAAGCTTCGCCCAAAAAAAACTTCTTCCCCAAATTATTCAAATATTTGGCATCACTGCAATTTGACAAATTTTTTATTTAACAGCTGTTTGTACTAGACTGTAGACTACGATGGTGGTTGTGGAAACGAGCATGAACGTGTAATCATACAATTTTAAGGGGATAACAACAGCCCAGATAGTAAGTACAGAGGATCCAACCATTGAAACACAGTCCAAACAGAAAATGCAGAACTTTGCAGTTTACCGGCTGCCCAGAAGCTCACATAGTGATTCCAGGAGTCCCAGATAAAGTGAGTGTTCAGACAACAAATGCTGGTATTTCTAACGTAGCAAGTACCAAGCCAACAAATGCATTGCCAGAGATTCAATCAGTTGGAAAATCCTTCTTTCAATGAACAATCACCACAGACTTCGGGGAGTCCAGAATCTGATACGCAATCTGCAAATACAGCATCTACTTTGAATTCAACGTCGCATGTCCTTGACTGCATAGATTCTATTAAAACTCCAGAATCGACGACCGTGCCACCAGAAATCGGACCTAACCCTGCAAAACCACCAGAACATGCTTTCCTTTTTAATGCTTTTTAGCATTCAAGCGGACGGCTGTGTCTTTACACAAAAGCGTTTAAATACACCATTGGTCGATTGTTTTGACCCCAGCACGTACCTGATCGGTAAATAGTGTTAGTTAGTTAGTTAGTTAAAATGACTTTTATTTTATGTATAAAGCTAACAATTATTTAATAATTTCTTAAGTCTAATTGGCTTGGCCTTTGGCCGTCTACCAGGTGTACAATATATAATTTTAATTTTGAATTTATTCAATGAAACATAATTATTAATAGTTAAAAATCACCCTCTAAAATTCGTTTTCTATATCGAAGTGCAGCTACAGTGTAGTTGTATAAAGAATACCATCCTCTTTCTCCGTTTAGAACTCTTCAAGGACATCTTTCCTTCAAAATTGGACAAACTGCAAGGAAATGGAAAACATTTTCTCTAGTGCCCATGTTGCAAAGTTCACAGAGTGTTGGTAGATCGGTGCGGTGGGGAATGAAATTAAGGCTGAGCATCTCATCTCTTATTCTAAATATAGTGCTGATTTTTTCCACAGAATAGCAATTCAGGAAGTATGTATTTTTACCAAGATTGTAATTTAGTCTGCTATAATAGTTTCTGAAGATAGACGCTCCAGCCTCTTCAATATATCTTTCATAGGATAGTTGACCTAATTTCTCCAACATTGAGTTAAATTTCTCTCTAAGTGTGAAGGGTTGTTCGTTTGGCTGAATAACTATTTCTTTTCCACACTCCGACGCAATTTCATTCCACAATTTGCAGATATTCCCGTTGAATTTAATAACATTTTTCAGAACTATGTGAGGTATTCTTGTGTCGACCATCTCCAATACTTTTATTACATAATCGAAGTGCATTTTCAAGGTATGTAGGAACATAGGTGGAGTACAAGTTTCAATGTATAACATGTAATTTGGAGTGTTTCTCGGCAATCGAAACATCCTCTTCAAAAAGTATCGTAGAAACTTTTCAACGGAATCGTATGAACTATAACCCCATACCTGAGCTCCGTAGAGCAGTATATAAGCAGCAATTCAACGGAAAACCTTTTGTTTTGCAGTATGAGAAATGTAATTGTTCTTAATGCAACGATCCCATATCGATGAAATGGCTCGCTTAGCATCTGCTAGTTTTTCTTCAAGATGTGGACTTACGTTTAAATTTGCTGATATTAGCATTCCAAGATATGTGTACTTGCGTACGATTTGCACCTCCTCACCGTTGAAGTTCCACTTTTCCGAACGCGAGTAGCGTCCATTGCCATCTCTAAAAATCATAATTTTAGATTTCTGTAGGTTGACTGTTAAATTCCAGCTTTTACAGAATAAGTCGAGTCTGTTGATCATTCGCTGTAGACCGTCCACAGATTCACTCAAGAAAACAATGTCATCTGCATACATTAAAGCTGGAATTTTTACTCCGTAGAAATTTATCCCACCATGTACTGCATCAGTTATATCATTAATATATAAAATGAAAAGCAATGCGCTGAGTATACACCCCTGTTTGACTCCCATGGTTGTTTCAAATTCATCCGAGATTTCTTCTCCATCCCAAACAAGTGCAATATTATTCTCATCATCCCTGCGGAGCTGCAACAGGTTTCAGACATTATCATCTATAACTTAGAGATGATCATGAAAGGATGTATCAGCTATGCATATTGTTCGGGAATAAAGTTCACTTCCGAAGTCAACAACGAGAGGGGGAGAATGAAGAAAAGTGCCTTCCCAAGCGGAACCAAATTTAGAGGGCACAATGCCGAACCACACTGTCAAATTTGTTTATACTTATTTTTATTACACCTTCGGGTTACAATACAACTTATTCTTATAATATAATTCTAGTGAATATGATGCACCAATACAATACAAAAGGTTGATACCACGTATACACCAGGGAGACGACCACGTCGCGGAGAAGAATAGAGTAAGACTTTTTACGACCACGTCGGTTGAGGATAGAGATTGAACTGTCTGAAGTAACCACCAGCCACTAGCCACCATCCTTCAGTCCACTGCGTCCAAACTGCTGACTTACCAAAACTCCCACACGTTTAGGGAGTCCAGTAGCTGATACCAATGCCATGCACTGGCTGTCCAACGGCACAACAGAAAGAATGTGCCGACCCCTGCAACTAAGGCTACGATCCGTGGGAGAGACATCATACTGCAAACGAAAAGTAGCGGCAGGTCATAGATGCGACAGTATTTATACATCATAAATACTGCCATCGTATGACATCATCGACAGCGGTGTGTATCGGGTATCCACACCAAGTAGTAGATACCCTCAGACAAACGATCGTATCTGTGCCAAGTCATTGGCAGATACATTTCTCTGTACTTGCGTGGGTGTTGCTATGGTTGATAGCTGGGTCCTCAAATGTGGATATTTGAGGCGACCGATTTATCCATGATATGAGGCTGGCGGTGGTGACTGTTGGCTTGGATTGAAAAATAGAATGCATCGTCAGCATTCCGTTGGAGAATTAATTCGGTCATCGGACTGACCGAACATCCTGCCCGGTTGAACCGGATGGTTCAAGGAACTATGGTGTCAGCGTCTATATCAACGAGCCGGCAAAGCTTCTGCACCGGTCGTCGACATTCTCCAAATGCGGTGTGTAAGGTGGCATTCCGGGCCAGCCCATCGCTGCCCGGATGCACGGCTGTGACTCGACCGACTCGCCAATGAGTGGGAGGTAGATTGTCATGTCGTACCAAAACGATGTCCCCGATTTGCAGATTCGGCTCCCGTTTTTCCCATTTGTTGCGTGTCTGAAGGGTTACCAGGTATTCGTCAGACCAACGCTTCCAGAATTCCTGATGTATCTGGCGGAGCCACTGGTACTGCTTGAGTCTGTTCAGAGGAACATCCGGGATATGGGGTTGAGGAATTGCCAGTAGTGGGGTGCCAATGAGAAAGTCCCCAGGTGTCAGGGCCAACTTCTCGTCCAAGTCGTCATGCAGTGGTACCAAGGGCCTGGAGTTGAGGCAGGCTTCAATCTGTGTCGCCAAGGTATGAAACTGGTGGTACCAAAGTGATTGCGTACCCACCAGTCGAGTTAAGTGGTGCTTGGCTGATTTAACGGCAGCCTCCCAGAGGCCGCCTTGATGAGGAGCACCCGGGGTAATGAAGTGCCACCGAGTGCCAGCATGGGCCAAGTGCTGCTGGTTCTGTTCGCTCTGGAACGTCTTCAGGTCTTCTTGTAGGTACCGGTTGGCACCCACGAATGCGGTTCCATTGTCGCTGTATAAGTCTCGGCAGCGACCACGTCTGCTGATGAACCGAGTAAACGCATCTAAGAATGCCTGGGCGGAGAGGTCCTCGACGGCTTCCAAATGGACAGCCTTTGTGGCCATGCAGATAAAGATAGCCAGGTAACCTTTCACTGTAGTGCGAGATCTCTTCGTCCCAATTCGAAGCGTAAAAGGGCCACAGTAGTCCACCCCGGAGGCCAGGAAGGGGCGGGTGGCATTGACTCGATGGCTAGGCAGTGGAGCCATCTGTTGCTTGATCAACTTCCCTCGATGGCGTCGGCAGATGACGCATTTGTGTAGGGCCGTCCGGACCAGTTGTCGGCCATTCAAGATCCAATACTGCTGCCTGAGCGTTTGCAGCATCAATTGGACTCCACCATGCATCGTCGTCTTGTGGGTGTGCATGATGAGGAGCCAAACCAGGGCTCCGACCTTCGGAAGCACGATCGGGAACCGTTGCTCATGTGGGAGTGCGGCGTGAGTGAGTCGTCCTCCAACTCGGAGCACTCCACTGGGATCCAGGTAAGGGTTGAGTGAGAGTAGGGGGCTAGTGCTCGCCAAGGTAGCCCGCTTACGAACTGCTTGAAGCTCGTCAGGAAACGCCATTGCTTGCTCTAGTATAATGAGCCGTTCCATTGCGTGTTGTAGCTCGTCTGCGTCTACAACGGTCTGCTTACGGGATTTCTGGTTCCGCCATCGGAACATATAAGCTACTGTGTGGAGTAGCCGCTGGAGGGAACTGAATCGGTCAACTAGGGGAATGACGACCCCGTCTTGACGCCTCGTTGTAAGTTCCGGACGCCTGATGGTAGCGCCTGCAAACACCATGGTCTTCAATTCGTCTGAGACAAGAGCCAAGTCTCGGTCTTTGAGCTGCCCGGTTGGGCTGAGTGGGAGGTGGCCAGTGGTCAACCAAGTCGGACCTTGCCACCACAATGGATGTTGAATGAGTTCGGCAGCCTTGATTCCCCGACTAGCGCAATCGGCAGGATTCTGAGCTGTGCGAACGTGGTTCCAATGTTCTGGAGGGGTGATCTCCAAGATCTGTCGCACCCTATTGGCAACATAGGGTTTCAGGGTAGACGGCTCCTTCCGCAACCAGCAAAGCACAATGCTGGAGTCTGACCACATGTAGTATGGAGACGTCCGAAGTCCAAGTGCACGACAGGCATTGTCGTATGTATGTGCCAAGAGATGCGCGGCACATAATTCGAGTCTGGGCACGGTAGCGCCCTTGATTGGAGCTACCTTGGTGCGGGCAGTCAAGAGTGAGACACACACCCGGTTGTCAGCGTCAGTGGTCACCAGGTAGATCACTGCTGCGTATGCGCGAGTACTAGCATCGCAGAACCCATGGACAGTGGTGACATGCTGGCTGCGCATGCCCAACCACCGTGGTATACGCACTCGGTTGAGTGTATTGAGATCGTTTCGATAGGTAGTCCACGTTGCCTGGAGGTCGTCAGGCAGTGGGGTATCCCAGGTGATACCCGCCGTCCAAAGCGTCTGAATGAACATCTTCCCCACAATAACTACTGGGGCCAAGAGACCAGTCGGGTCGAACAGCTGAGCGACTTCACTGAGAACCCGCCGCTTGGTTGGCTGCGAGGCAGCAGGCTCCAAGTCCACCAAGAAGAAGAGCTCGTCAACTGTGGGGTCCCACCGCAAGCCAAGTACTGTGGCGGTCGGGCATTCTATAACGAGCTCTGTGGAAAGAGAAGAAGGAGAAACATTGTTAGTTAGGAAATTTGTTACCTCTGCGCGATTAGAGTTCCATTTGCGCAGTGTAAAATGCCCACTCTTGAGCACCCGGTCCACGTCTTTCGCCAAGGCCACGGTTTCTTTGACACTGTTACAGCTGGTGAGAAGGTCGTCCACGTAAAAGGCCTTCTCGATAGTCTCCTTTGCCGCTTGCGCGCGGGCTGGATTCCGGATAATGTTGTAGTTGTCCTCTGCACATTGTACCATAGAGCGAACGGATGTGTAGGGACTTGATGCCATGCCATAGGTGATCGTTGTGAGTTGGTAGACCGCCAGGTCTGCTGTAGGGGATTCACGCCAAAGAATCCGCTGATAGTCCCGATGCTCCGGGGCAACCAGAATTTGCCGGAACATCTTCTCGACGTCGGCTGTCAATGCTACCATGTAACGACGGAATCGCAGGATCACATTGATGAGTGAGTCCTGGATTGTTGGACCGACCAACTGGGTGTCATTAAGAGAGACACCACTGGTCGTCTTGGCTGAGGCGTTGAACACCACGCGGAATTTGGCTGTCACGGCGTGGTGTGGGATGTAGTAACAGTTGGGGTGGTCGCCATGTTGACCCACCCGTTCCATGTGTCCAAGACTCTCGTACTCCCTCATGAAGTCGATGTATTTCTCTCGTATCTCAGGGTTGCTCTGCAGTCGGCGTTCGAGACTGTAGAACTGGCGTAGTGCTGCACGGTAGGAGTCCCCGAGGGCAGGGGCGTCGTGGCGAAATGGGATTTGTACCATGTACCTCCCGTCAGATGTGCGGGAATGCGTCTCTTTGAAATGACGACTGCATTCATCTTCTCTGGAGTTGTCCGTTGGCACCTCTTCCAAGTGCCAGAATTTCTGTACTAAGTCTTCCAAAGTGCTGGTGGAAGAGTCTGCATGAGTTGGTTGGCAATGTAGCGTGTTGACCACCTGAGCGGGTCCTTTGAGCGATGCCGGTCCAAAAACCACCCATCCCAGTTGGGTGCGTTGTCCATGTGGTTCGTGAGGTTTCCCATGTATCACCTCACCTTGTACTAAGGAACCCCAGACATCTGCTCCCAGCAACATGTCAATCGATCCGGGGGTCCCGTAGTGACGATCGGCCAGAGCAAGGCCAGCTAGGTGTGTCCATTGTGACACGTCCACGTGTGTTTCCGGAATGGTTGTGGTGATAGTCGGAATGACTAACACTTTGAGGGTGACCTGGAAGTCAGTTCGGGTCGACCGGAGTGACAACGTCACTTGGTCTCGGGCCATGATGTTTCTAGAAGCGCCAATGCCATGTACGGCGACTTCTAGGGCTGCTGGCTGTAGGTGAAGCCTGTCAATTAAGTTAGTGGTTGCAAAACTTACCTGCGATCCAGGATCGCACAGAGCTCGGGCCAAGCGACGCTCTCTTGTTGGACCGTACGCATAGACAAGCGCCGTTGCCAGGAGTACGGTCGAGTTCGGATTGGTGAGTCAATCCGCGAGGTCTTCGGCTTCCTCTTCGAAGATCTCTGGAGGCCCACATCGCTTGTTGATGTATGGATCCGGATACGGACCTGCGCCAGGATCGGATAATTTCATCTGTCCCGGACTCCTCTTATCGGCATTCCGGCGGTTGGTCCCAGTTGACTCAGCGCTGCGACAGAGGAGGGTGTGGTGTCGCGCGCTGCAATGGCGACAGGAGCGTGTTGATGGGCATTGCGGTGCCCTGTGCCCAGTGCCGAGACAGTTGAAGCAGGCATTCCACTCCCTCGTCTTCGTCAGGCGGTTGTTGATTCCCATTGAACCAAAGCGTGAACACTGCGTGATAGAATGCGATTCTTGACAACAAATGCACCGTCCTGCGGTATTGGTAACCGCATATGTCCGGACTGCCCGGGTGCGCTGCTGACTTGAGGCAGGTAGGATAGCCTCTCTTCTAGGGTGTGGCTCCTGGCGTGTGGCGGGAGCCGACAGGCTACTGGCCCGCTCCTCCAAGTACTGGAGCAGGTCTTCTATCTTTGGTAAGTCGCGGGATGGGTGATGTAACCGCCAAGCCTTTTTTGTGGCGGCCGGCAGTTTCAGTAGCACAGCTGCCGACGTTATCACGTCCCAGTGCTCCACGAGCACCTTCAAGACCCGGAGGGCCCGGTAGGTTCCTCGGACGGTGTCTACGATTCGGAGGAGAGCGGCCTCGGTCTCCTCTGGCTCCGCCTTCAATAGGAGTATGCGCAGAGCGTGTGTTTCCGATAATTTTGCCGGGTTGTCGAAGCGGCGCTTGAGCTCCTCCCATAGTTGCTCGTACCCGCCTTCATACGTGCCACCAACCAACCCAACATCCTTGTCGTTGATGGCACTCCGGAGTTTTTGCAGCTTGTAGGGCTCCGGGAGATCCGCCAAGTGGATCAAGCTCTCGAATGTGTCCCGGAACGCCATCCAGGACTCCAATTTCCCATCGAATGTGGGAATCTTGACCGGGTCAAGTTTCATATCAATTTTCCGGCGCGTGCCATGTTGCGCATCTCTCAGCCCCGCCACGCTATGCTCGCTCCCGTGGTGGCTGTCGCGTCGTTCGCGCGTTGCGTGGAGTCGTTGCAGGCGCCGCTCTATCTCGATCTGAGCGGCCTGCTCCTGTGTCTCCACCATGGCGTACAAGGCATCGTGGACCTTGATACCATCAGTCGTCGCCTCGCCCGACACGAGTTCCATGTGTACCTGTACGAAACTCGCGTATGAATCCGTGAGCTTCTGGCGATAGCTCAGGAGCGTCGCCAGATCCCAATCCTCCGCCTCCTCAGTCAGGACCGCTGAGCTGAGCCTCTTGATGGCGGTACATAGAGACGATCGTCGGTTCAAAGCCATGATTTCTCTGATTTATCGTCTCAAATTAAATTGTCTTTCACTTGATTGCACTGGTTACTGGAACCGCAAAATAACCCACGTCACGCGCACGAGGATGAGTACTGTAAACACGCACAAACCGAGTATGGTAGCTTCTACCACACACATTAACTGTCCAAACGAAAACACGCACTTTTCAGGTCCTCACAGGAGGCACCAAATGTTCGGGAATAAAGTTCACTTCCGAAGTCAACAACGAGAGGGGGAGAATGAAGAAAAGTGCCTTCCCAAGCGGAACCAAATTTAGAGGGCACAATGCCGAACCACACTGTCAAATTTGTTTATACTTATTTTTATTACACCTTCGGGTTACAATACAACTTATTCTTATAATATAATTCTAGTGAATATGATGCACCAATACAATACAAAAGGTTGATACCACGTATACACCAGGGAGACGACCACGTCGCGGAGAAGAATAGAGTAAGACTTTTTACGACCACGTCGGTTGAGGATAGAGATTGAACTGTCTGAAGTAACCACCAGCCACTAGCCACCATCCTTCAGTCCACTGCGTCCAAACTGCTGACTTACCAAAACTCCCACACGTTTAGGGAGTCCAGTAGCTGATACCAATGCCATGCACTGGCTGTCCAACGGCACAACAGAAAGAATGTGCCGACCCCTGCAACTAAGGCTACGATCCGTGGGAGAGACATCATACTGCAAACGAAAAGTAGCGGCAGGTCATAGATGCGACAGTATTTATACATCATAAATACTGCCATCGTATGACATCATCGACAGCGGTGTGTATCGGGTATCCACACCAAGTAGTAGATACCCTCAGACAAACGATCGTATCTGTGCCAAGTCATTGGCAGATACATTTCTCTGTACTTGCGTGGGTGTTGCTATGGTTGATAGCTGGGTCCTCAAATGTGGATATTTGAGGCGACCGATTTATCCATGATATGAGGCTGGCGGTGGTGACTGTTGGCTTGGATTGAAAAATAGAATGCATCGTCAGCATTCCGTTGGAGAATTAATTCGGTCATCGGACTGACCGAACACATATATTCCCAAAGCCTGGAGAGAAGCTAGGGTCGTCTTTATACCTAAAGCCGGCAAAAGCTCCCATGTAAATCCAAAAGATTTAAGACCTATTAGTCTATCATCCTTCCTCCTTAAAACACTGGAAAGAATGATTGACATACACTTAAGACAAGAAATTAAACCTAGTCTGATCTCAACGGCGCAACATGCCTATACAAAAGGTAAATCAGTGGAAACTGCACTCCACTCTCTGGTTTGCACCATTGAAAAATCCCTGCACTATAAAGAATACTCTCTCGTCGCATTCCTAGACATAGAGGGTGCATTTAATAATGTTAAAAATTCAGCAATCACTAATGCTCTTGATGGGCTGCTCATAGAGGAACACATCAAAAACATGATAACAACAATGCTCAGCAGCAGAATCATTAGTTCCGAAATGGGGAACTACAAAACAAGCAGAATGGCCAATAGAGGAACCCCGCAGGGAGGAGTTTTATCTCCCCTACTGTGGAACCTGGTCGTTAACAAATTGTTAATCGACCTAGAGGACGAAGGTTTCAGGTTTAGCCTATGCCGATGATGTAGCAATTGCCGTTTCAGGCAAGCACCCACAAACCCTAGCTGAGCTGCTACAAACAGCACTTAACAAGCTTAACAATTGGGCTGCAGATTGTGGTCTGAACATCAATCCACACAAAACGGAATTAGTTCTCTTTACGAGGAAATACAAAATTCCGGATTTCAAACCCCCAACTATTAAAGGGGTAACTCTCACACTGTCAAATCAGGCTAAATATCTAGGTCTCATTTTTGACAAAAAACTGACCTGGAAAACCAATATTGAGGAAAGAGTAAATAAAGCCAACGTTGCACTCTTCTCCTGTAAAAAAGCCATTGGCGGGAAATGGGTTGTCTCCCCCCAAATCACCCATTGGCTGTTTACATCGGTAATTAGACCGATACTCACATACGGGGTGATAGTCTGGTGGACAGCACTAGACAAGATGATCAACTACAACAAGCTGGCCAAAGTTCAAAGAACGGCTAGTCTGTGTATTAGTGGTGCACTGAGGACAACCCCATCGGACGCCCTCAATGTACTACTAGATCTCACACCCCTAGATATCTTCAGCAAACAAGTCGCAGCTAGCTCAGCTACTCGACTCAGAGCTACATCACAGTGGACCAATAATCAAATCGGCCACACTACCATTCTAGATAACTTTAGATTCTTACCGAATCGATCCGACTACACCACCCCCAAGTTGGTGTTTGACAATAATTTCCAAGTAACCATACCTTCAAGAGAAGCTTGGGAAAATGGCGCTCTTTTGGAAAATGAAGCAATACACTTCTACACCGATGGTTCAAAAACCAGCGAAGGTGTGGGAAGTGGAATCTACTCAGAAAAGCTGAATCTCAGTCTTTTCTTCCGCCTACCCGATCATTGTAGTGTGTTCCAAGCGGAAATTCTGGCGATTAAGGAGGTGCTGTCTTGGCTCAAAGAAAACGTCATATCCTCCACGGATATTCGGATCTTCTCAGACAGCCAAGCGGCCCTTAAATCTCTTGCCTCTGTCTCTACAAAATCCATCACGGTCCAAAATTGTCAGACGTCTCTGAGGGAGATGTCAAATCAGTTTAACATTCACCTTTCATGGGTGCCAGGGCACAGGGACATACCAGGCAACTGTATGGCAGACGAACTAGCCAAAAAGGGCACGACCACTTCCCTACGCTCAGAATGGAACAACATAGGTGTACCTATCGCTACATGTAAACTCCTGCTTAGACAGGACGCTTCAAGGATAACAAACACTAGATAGACTGAGAGTAACACATGCCTTGCAACCAAAAAAGTTTGGCCGTGTGTGGACTCAAAACGATCAAAGAGTTTGTTGTCCCTGAACCGTCTGTGTCTAGGTTCTACCATAGGTGTTCTTACAGGACACTGTCTAATAGGGAGACACGCCAAAAGACTTGGTGTGTTTTCCAATGATTTCTGCAGAAGCTGCATGGACGAGGAGGAGGAAGAGACCGTTCAACACCTTCTTTGCTCATGCCCTGCACTGCTTCATAGGAGGAAGGCTCATCTCGGTGAATTCTTCTTCGATGATACTAGCGACCTAGCGTACATAGACCCTAAAAGTCTTTCAAAATACATTAAAAGTTCCACGTGGTTCGACTAGCAGGTGATTAACCGGCTAGTACCGTAATGGAAGATTAATAAGTGATTAACTCGTTAATCTTACATCGGGTTTCTGAGATCAGTAGGTGATTAACTTGCTGATCTCTGTGGTATCACAATGGGCCCTTGCGGCCTAAGTGTGCTAGGCAATGTACTCATTGACTGACAGCCACTTCCACCTAACCTAACCTTATTCTCATAGAGTGCTCTCAGAATATGTATAATTTTGGTTGATACACCGATTCTGCACAGTTTATAAAAAAGGGCTTCGCGTGAAATTGTGTCAAATGCCGCACGAAAATCGACGAAAAATGCATAAAGTTTTTTGTTTTTATCTTTAAACGTAGCAGCGATATTTGGTTAATTGTGGAATAACCTTTTCTGAAACCAGCTTGAAATTCTGTCAGAATATTATTTTCATTGACCCAGTCACTGAGTCTTTTGTAAATTAAAGCTGCAAACAACTTGGCTGAAGTGTTTAAAAACGATATACCCCTGTAGTTTGTTGGATCATTGTAATCACCTTTTTTGTGGAGTGGAAAAATTATAGATTTTCTAAAACTTTCAGGAACCTGGGTATTGTCAAAGATCCGATTGAACTCTACTGTAAGTAGTTTTAAGAATTCATTTGTAGAGTTTTTATAGAATTCGAAAGGGATTCGATCATTTCCTGGTGCCTTATTTGATTTGGTTTTGTTAATCGCTTCCTGAATATCTCGGAGTGTAAAAGGGCCATCTAGTTTATCATCCAAAATCATGGGTTCCGCATAGTGAAATAAGGGCGAGGATAGTCTGGCGTTAAGGAGGTTATGAAAATGAGCTCTCAACTGCGGGGCTTTCAAGGAAATAGAGATGGTGTTAGTACGTCCGTTCACATATTTAACGGCTTTCCAGAATTCAGCTGAAGATGTGGTATTATTAATCACAGATATATTGGCTTGTTCCTGTTTAGCTTTTTTATCGTAGCAAAGGCGTTTGTAGTCTTTATTGGCTTGGTTGTAGAGTTCTTGAAAAATAGTGGAGTTATTTTTTCTAAATAGCTTTAAAAGTTTAAAAGATTTAATTCTGGCTTGAGAGCATTCTGAATCAAACCATTTTTCTTTAAATTTAACAATTGGCCTTGATGGACTGCTTACTGGTACAGATTTTCTTATAATCTCTATTAATTTTTCAATATCAAGTAGACTATTTTGATTTGTTAGGTCTTCAATAAGTTTGTTCATGTTTTGTTCATAGATTGATCGCGTTCTTTCATTCCATATGAGTTTCGGTAAAAGACATAACTGTTTCAAGCCCATGTTGTTTTCACTCGAGGTTGCAGAGAATGTTACTTCTAGGGGCATATGGTCTGAATATATCTGAATATACTCCTACTTTGAAACTATCCAAGATCGAGTTCCATTTTCCAGCTATAAAGCAATAATGAATGACTGAGCACGAAGTTCCACGAAGAAAGGTAAATTCACCTTCAGCATCACCTACACAACTGCCATTCAAAACACGTCAATCATACGCGTCTGCAATTTGAAGTATCTTTGATCCTTTTCCGTCACAAACTGAGTCCTTAGATTTGCGTCTTTTGTCAAAATACGTGCCATCATAACCATTCACAAAACTGTTTTGCGAGAATCCTATCCGCCCATTGAAGTCACCAATAAGCATTATGTCGGGTGTATCCAAGGATTGGAGTGAGTCAGAAAGTCTGTCATAATCACGTTGCCAGTGGTTGCAATTTAAATATATTGGAATCATAATTACATCGCAATTGCTTGTTTTAATATCCAGAGCAATCATTTCACATATTCTTGTGTAACTAACCGATATAACATCAAGATTGTAACAGCATCCATATAACATACCTCCACTTCCTCTTCCATATATTGAAGTTTTTACTGCAGGAGTCCATTTTAGTTCATAGTTTGAGAATATTTTTTTAAATCTACTTTCATCATGCTCCAGAAGGTGGGTTTCAAATAATACAAATATATCAAATTTCTTAACATAATTAGAAAAGCTTACAAAATCTATCTTATTTTTTAAGCCTGCTATATTATAGCTTAATATTTTTACATTCTTATCTACTAAAAGGTTTTCAGTCGCACTC
This sequence comes from Melanostoma mellinum, assembly GCA_914767635.1. Taxonomy (NCBI): domain Eukaryota; kingdom Metazoa; phylum Arthropoda; class Insecta; order Diptera; family Syrphidae; genus Melanostoma; species Melanostoma mellinum. The sequence continues at coordinate 122,751,265 of OU612059.1, read as the reverse complement.
TGATAGACTGGTACACATCACGCGTCTTGTAAATGCATCCTAGACCTTGTGTTGTAAGCCATAGAACTTTTGCTTGATGTTGGTGGTTTTGATTTGGCATCACTGATGGAAGTGACATTTCTTTGACTTGTTGTCAAATTTGAAGTTTCTTTTCCAATATTTGTAATTACGTTTTCATTCAAAAACAATTTGTCGGGAATGTCTCCAAAAAGGGTTTTAATTATATCATTTTTTTTCAGCGCTGGTTTGTGTTTATTAGCTTTGTGTTAATTTAGCTCTGTGAAAATTTCACATCTTTGTGGTATTTTGTGTGATTTTAATACCTTTGTTGTTTGTTTTAGTGATTTAAAGTGATTAAAATCATTCTATTTTGTCTAGTTCCTGCATTTTTCGTAGAGAATTAGTTAAATTTGTGTTTCGTTTTTGATCACAGTGTTTGGTGAGAAATTGACTTTTTTTAATTTTTCGGTTCCGTTTGAGTGTATTTTGAGTAGTTTTAAAAACATACTTATCTCATTCTGGCCTATTGGTAAATTCAATAATCATCTTTTTCTAAATTAGTTATATTTTTGTTTATTTTTGTATATTTAAAGTAAAAACTTGCTTCAAATTATCTGCTTGGTGGTGCAATCGTCTAGCAGGTCAGCCTTTTATTATATCTTAATCTCCACGTCCTAGGTTCATATCCCAGTGGAGTCATATATATTTTTTTTTTCTTTCGTATTATTTTATAAAATTTTCTTTTTTTCTTTCTATCTTCATTGCATTTGCAATTTGCTTTATTATTTCATTTAATTTTATCATGGCCTGTGCTGCGGATAAATGCATGGAAAGCTCCAATAGTGCCCCTCTCTTTGAATGTTATGGGCCTTGCGGTAAAGTATTCCATTCTAAATGTATCGGATCAAACAATGCATTTTTAGACAAAATTAGTGCGTCTAAGATTGCATGTTGGTATTGTTCTGATTGTAAAAAGACATCAATTTACCTACTGGCAATTAAAATGTCCGCTTTTAAATTGGACATTTTAAAACTATCGAAAGGATTTGAGGAACTCCTTAAGATTTTCAAGGATAGTGTTTCCAATCTTAATTCGTTCTCTTCTCCACATAGTTCTGTGGATATTTCAAATTCTACTGATGATTTGGAGACTATCATCATTGACAAGACCCAAACATTAGCAGACCTTCAACAACAAACGACTTTTGCTACCAGCTCGGCCTTAGCTTCAACCAAAAGCTCAAAAAGAAATCGTGATGGCTTAGTTATTAATCAAAACTCTAGGCCTCCTCCTAAGCGTAAAACATTGAGGAGCAATGCGAGCAAAGGTCAAGGTCTTGAGTCCACTGCGTCAGTAGCTAAAAACAGTTACCCAAGATGTAATTCAATCCACTGCGTCAACGTTCGAAAACTCAGACTCTATGGATACGCAGCCTGTAATTGATCCAAATTCTCTGGGAATGAATGTTGATGATGTATAGGCAGACCACACTTACGCTCCGCTAATCCTTGAACGAAAAAACACAAGCCGACAATTGGCTCCACAGAAAAAAAGAACTCCCTCTGTTTTTTTTCTTTACTTTTCTTGTTTTTTATTATTTAATAGCACGTAGATTTGTATTACTGTATTTTTTGTTTTAAGTTACATATTATAATTTCAGCCGAAAAATAAAATTTTGTAATTTAGAAAAAACCAAATGGCGGAAGGCCCAAGAAATATTTTACTTAATCGAAATGATGTGTATTGGTTGGCTGTTGTAAGACGAGTGAGTAGACGTCGCTATGCGATTAACTACTTTAAAAGCGAACAGTATTAACTTTGTACCTAGAGTGACAAAATTAAGAGAGTAAGGGAGTGGCAGTGTTCACACTCGATTCTTATGAACATTACCGCCCCCCTTGGCGAGATAGGCAAAAAAAAAGTTATCGGAAAAAAATAAAATAAGTGAAATTTTGTTTAATTGGCAATTTAGTTAATAGGCAATAGGCACAGTTTTACTATGGGCGGACTATTTCTCCGTTTTGGGTCTTTAATGTTGCAACTCTGACTCGACCATCGGAACCCGGGTGTATATTTATAACACGACCTAGACGCCATTCGGTGGATGGCAGATTTTCGTTTTTAATGACGACCAAATCATCAACTTTAATGTTGGTTTGAGGTGTTTTCCATTTGTGTCGTTGATGTAGTTCCTTGAGGTATTCAAATTCATCTTTCCATCTGTGGCAGAACTGTTGTTGGAGGCATTTTACTTTTTCCCACCGATTGATTAGCGATAAATTTGCATCGGCCAGATTCGGTTCCGGAAAAGATAAAAGCGGACCGCCGCGTAAAAAATGCCCCGGCGTCAATGCCAACAGATCAGAAGGATCTGTGGACATGGACGATATCGGACGCGAGTTCAAACATGCTTCGATACGTGCTAAAACCGTTGCAAATTCTTCGAACGTAAATTTGGCCTTGGTCCCCAGCCCTCTTAAATGGCTTTTGAAACTTTTAACGCCGGCTTCCCATAGACCTCCCATATGAGGTGCCCCGGGTGGAATAAAATTCCATTTCAAACCCTGAACGCCATACTTAAGACTCGTTTCTTTGGGAATGGTGCCTACAAACTTCTTGAACTCCTTGCGTAAAATTGCATCGGCACCTGTAAGGTTCGTTCCATTGTCGGAGAACACTTCTTTAGGTAAACCTCGTCTAGAGGTGAATCTGGCAAAGGCCGCGAGGAACGCTTCAGATGACAAATCACTTGCCGCTTCAAGGTGAATTGCCTTGGTGGAAAAGCAGACAAACACACATGCATACCCTTTGGTCATACGACAATTCCGTGCATTGAAACTCTTGATTGTGAAGGGACCCGCGAAGTCGATTCCAGTAAATGTGAACGGTGGCGAAAAGGTAACTCTTTCGGGCGGTAGGGCAGCCATCATCTGCTTGCTTAAGTCTCTTTTGTTGGTCGCGCATATGGTGCAACGACGGATGCAAGACTTAACCAGAATTTGGAGTCTTGGTACCCAGAAACTTTGTCGTGTTAGTCGCACCATTAAAGAGTTGCCACCGTGCATAGAAATCTCATGAATGAATTGAACCAGGAGGCAAGCAAAACGGGATTCAAAGGGTAGTATTATAGGGTGACGTTCATTGTACGAAATGTCTGAGTTCGAAAGTCGCCCATTGACTCTAAGAAGCTTGTTTGAATCCAAAAATGGATTAAAGGACAAAATAGAACTTTTCGTTGACACTGGCTTGCCAGCTGCAAGCGGAGAATATTCTGTCGAAAAGTGAGCTTCTTGAGCCAATCGGATTAGACGAATTTTCACAAACTCCATTTCTGGTTGCGAGATGTCACGAGACTTGTAATTGCTGGGCTGTTGCTTTGAGACAGACCCGAAGAAGCGAAAAACATAGCACAATACACGCATAGCGCGGGATAACGTCGAAAAACGGTCAAGAAAATCTTCTGGTTCTTGTTGAGCTACCAATGAGTTGGTGTTTTGCTCAGAATCGTCGAGAGAAATGCCTGTTAGTCCTACTAGAGGACTCTGAAAATTTGGCTGGGCCACTACCGAGGAAACCTCTTTCTGTTCTAGATCTTCAGTACGTGGAGCGTCTGGCAATGCCACCGGCCATTGAGAGGCTGGTTCACAGAGCCATGATGGGCCCTGCCACCACATACGATTCTGCTTCAGATCGGAGGGCATTACACCTGAAGTGGCCAAGTCCGCGGGATTTTCGGCAGATCTGACGTGCTTCCAAACTGCGTTGCCGACATTGTCCTGTATTTCACTGGTACGGTTTGCAACAAAGGTTTTCCAAACGCACGGAGGTTTTTTGAGCCAGGCCAAAACTATGGATGAGTCTGTCCATAAAAAGATTTGATATGTCTGGACTGGAAAATTGGGTAAGTAAAATTTTATCATTTTTGAAAGCAAAAGTGCTCCACACAGCTCAAGACGCGGTAAAGAGACCGTCTTTAGAGGGGCAACTTTGGACTTCGCACACATCAAGTAGGAGGATGCTTCTCCATTAGGGTGACTTGCGCGTATATAAAGCGCTGCCGCATATGCTTTCTCGGAAGAGTCACAGAAGCCATGAAACTGAATCTCCACAGTGGGCGAGTATTCAACCCAACGTGGGATTTCTATAACCTGTATTTCAGGTAATGACTCTGCAAACTCTTTCCAAGTGGCAAATGATTCAGGGCTGATACGCTCGTCCCACTCAGTGTGCTCAGCCCAAATGCGTTGCATCAATGTTTTGGCGATTATCACTACGGGGGCCAACCACCCCGCAGGATCGAAAAGACGAGCAATTTGAGAGAAGACCTCTCTTTTGGTCGGATTTGTCGACAGTGGAATGCGTTGTGTTGTGAAGTAAAAATTGTCTCCTTTGGCATTCCATCGTACCCCTAGTGTTTTTGTGGTGCTGTCAGCATCGAGCTTCAGGAAACTTTCGTTCAGCACATGTTCTGGTGCCAAATGGTTAAGTAAGCTGGACGAATTTGCTGTCCACTTACGTAGTGGAAACCCAGCTGAGTTAAGCAACGTTATAAGTTCGATTTGTGCCTGTTTAGCCGAACTGAGAGAATGACCACCAGATAGAACATCGTCGACATAGAACTCCGATTGAATGATTCTAGACGCTAGGGGATACACGGTTCTGCCTTCTTTTGCCAGTTGCAAGAGGGTGCGGATGGCCAAATATGGAGCACAATTTACACCAAAAGTGACGGTTTGAAGTTCAAAGTCTTCGATTTCGGACTCTGGCGAACTGCGGAAGAGGATTCGTTGAAATGGAGTATCTCTAGGGTCAACCAAGATTTGGCGGTACATTTTCTCAATGTCCGCATTAAAGACAAATTTATAAAATCTCCAGCGGAGAATGAGAGATGGTAAATCTTGCTGCAATATGGGCCCTGGATACAACAAATCGTTTAAACTTACCCCATTCGACGACGATTGAGACGCATTAAAAACAACCCTCACTTTGGTGGTCGTGCTTTCAGGCTTTATGACCGCATGATGTGGCAGATAGAACGAGTTTACTTGACCTCTGGAAATCTTTTCGACTGGAGGCGCTTTCCGCATATGGCCGAGGGCGAGGTATTCCGAAATAACGCTTGAATATTGAGACCTGAGCTCCGCCTTCATGGCTAACGATCTTTCGACTCTAGAGAACTGCCTTAGTGCGATGTGCCTAGAGAACCCTAACTTGCCCTTTGACGATTGTGCCTTGAACGGCAGACGAACAACATACCTCCCATCCGAACGTCTCGAAGTTGTGTTTTTATAAAGTTCGTCACAGTAGCAGTCTTCTGTTGACCGAATGACTGTGGACGGCAGTTCCTCGAGCTCCCAAAATTTTCGTAGCTGAGTATCCAGATTGGAAGTACTCGAACTGTTCGATACTACGAATGTATTGAACGATTGGAACGACTCCGGAACTGGTCCGGACAGTACCCAGCCGAACATTGTGTTCTGAGCCACGAGGGAATCTGCGATAAGTTGGAGACCGTTCCTTATGATTGATGGGTATAAATCCGCACCGATCAGCAGATCGACCTGGGACGATTTATTAAACGTAGGATCAGCCAGTTTGAGGCCGCCACAAAGGTTAGGATCGATGATACTAAACGATGAACTTGGCAGATTGTTCGTCAATGATCGAAGCACAATTGCCTGGGCAGAAATGGTGATCTGGGCTTCATCTAAGCACGTGATTGCAAACGCACAGAGTTTTTTCGACGTTATGGCGAGATTACCACTGATTCCGGAAATGGTTGTATTCTTATCCGTTACGGGCAAGTTCAAACGCTTTTGTACTGCCTCTGAGATAAAGGATATTTCGGAACCAGGGTCGATAAGAGCGCGAACTATGTGTTTGGATTCTTTGCCAACAATGCAAACTAGTGCCGTTGCAAGCAATATTTTCTTCGGAGCCCCGACATGAAAGTTTTGAAACGACGCTTGAGGCACAAATGGAAGTGACGACGCCGATATTTGAGGAGATGTTGTTGCACTAGGGAGATTAGTGGACTGTATTTTATTTCCATTTTCGTTAGCGTTGAGGTGCAACAGTGAGTGATGCCGTTTTTTACCGTGGTTACAAGAATATTTGCTAGTACAAGCAACCTTTTCATGATTTGCGCTTAAACAGTTGTTGCACAGTTTGTGCTGCCGTACCGTTTTGATTCTCGTTGGGATTGACATTGCCGAAAATTTGGCACACTCATAAATGGAGTGCGCAGCCGCACAGATTTTGCATTCCCCCCCCCCCCCCCTGTTTTGGCAAGGTATGTGTTGACTCTATTGTTGTTTCGAACATTCGTATCCTTTTTGGGAAGTCTATTAAGCCCTGTGCCTTTTGTCGACGTGGTGTCCGAAATGGACTCCAGCACCTGAAAGCGAGACGTTAAGAACGAGTCTAATTGCTGCCAGGTCGGAACTTTCGTCGGGTCTTCCAGGGATTGTTCCCATAGAGTCAATGTAGTTTTGGGCAGTCTACTTGAACACGCAAAGACGAGAATCGGATCCCAGTTTTGCGTTATAACCTTATGCGCTTGCAACGTTGATACCGAATCATTTACAGTACTCTGAAGGGCTCGGAACAATTTGGCCGACTCTTCATGTACTGTTGGCAAGTTAAAGATATTTTTTACCTGATTGTTGACCAAGATTCGAGTATTCTCATACGTAGCCCGCAACGCTTCCCAGGCTAGTGAAAAGCTGGCATTGGTTAGCGGAAATTGGCTGACAATCCGATAAGCCTCGTCTTTGGTTTTGGCTCTAAGATGGAAGAGTTTTTCTACTTCACCCAACTGGGGGTGTTTAATGTAGACTGCCTCAAACATATCTCGGAAAACCGGCCAGGAAATATAATCCCCCTTGAATACCTCCGTCTCACATGGAGGTAATTTGAGGTGGCGAGGAGCGAATGTTTGTTCAGATATCGAATTTTTGCCAATACCCTCAGGTTTCAGTCGTGCTTCGTGATCGAGAAAAAAAGCTGAGCATGCCACATAATTTTCGTTGCACAGTTTATACTTGGTTTCTATGGCTTCAATGTCTAAGGCGGCTTCTCTTGTCTTTGGCCTGAATTTTATGCATAGCGCATACGCTTCTTTGACTGCGAGCCACCGTTCTCTTAATTCTGACTTTCTGACTTCGAGAGCGGAAAGTGTGTGCCCGTGATCTGGCACCTCTTTCGCCGCTAAGTGAAACTTGACCAATTGATCAGACGAGAAATTGAAGTCTTCCATCAACGCCATCACAGAAAGTGATTTTCAGATTGTATAAATGACAAGAAAGCGACACGAAACCAAGAAAATTTAAAACTAACTCGTGCTTACAGCACTCAAAAACGCAGACTCTCAAAAAAGGTCAAGATTTAAATTTAAAAATTTCAAAATTCAAAATTTTGAAGCACAAGAATCTTCAAAAGGCCTGAAGGATTTTTTAAAAATTTCAAAATTCAAAATTTTGAAGCACAAGAATCTTCAAAAGGCCTGAAGGATTCTACTGGGGGTCAACCACCCTGGCTTGGATACACTGTTACGAACGGTGTATGTGGCACGAACGAGAGAAAAAATTTCAAAAGTAAAATTCTATATTTAAAATTTCCACGAAATCAAAATTTTGGGGCACAAGAATCTTCAAAGGCTTGAAAGATTCTACTGGGGGCCAACCACCCCGGCTTGGATACACTGTTACGAACGGTGTATGTGGCACGAACGAGAGAAAAAATTTCAAAAGTAAAATTCTAAATTTAAAATTTCCACGAAATCAAAATTTTGAGGCACAAGAATCTTCAAAGGCTTGAAAGATTCTACTGGGGGCCAACCACCCCGGCTTGGATACACTGTTACGAACGGTGTATGTGGCACGAGCGAGAGAAAAAATTTCAAAAGTAAAATTCTATATTTAAAATTTCCACGAAATCAAAATTTTGAGGCACAAGAATCTTCAAAGGCTTGAAAGATTCTACTGGGGGCCAACCACAAAAAAAATCAAAATTTTACAGCGCAAGTCTCTTCAAAGGACTTGAGAGACTCTAAAAATTTCAAAAAAAAATTAAAATTTTAAGCGCAAGAATCTTCAAAAGGTTTGAAAGATTCTACTGGGGGACAACCACCCCGGCTTGAATACACCGTTACGAACGGTGTGTGCGGCACGAATGAGAAAAAAAAAATTTCAAAAGATCAAAATTTTAAAGCGCAAGACTCTTCGAACGGCTTTGAGAGAATCTAAAAATTTCAAAAAAAATTAAAATTTTAAAGCGCAAGACAAATGATGATGTATAGGCAGACCACACTTACGCTCCGCTAATCCTTGAACGAAAAAACACAAGCCGACAATTGGCTCCACAGAAAAAAAGAACTCCCTCTGTTTTTTTTCTTTACTTTTCTTGTTTTTTATTATTTAATAGCACGTAGATTTGTATTACTGTTTTTTTTGTTTTAAGTTACATATTATAATTTCAGCCGAAAAATAAAATTTTGTAATTTAGAAAAAAACAAATGGCGGAAGGCCCAAGAAATATTTTACTTAATCGAAATGATGTGTATTGGTTGGCTGTTGTAAGACGAGTGAGTAGACGTCGCTATGCGATTAACTACTTTAAAAGCGAACAGTATTAACTTTGTACCTAGAGTGACAAAATTAAGAGAGTAAGGGAGTGGCAGTGTTCACACTCGATTCTTATGAACATTACCGCCCCCCTTGGCGAGATACGCCAAAAAAAAGTTATCGGAAAAAAATAAAATAAGTGAAATTTTGTTTAATTGGCAATTAAGTTAATAGGCAATAGGCACAGTTTTACTATGGGGCGGACTATTTCTCCGTTTTGGGTCTTTAATGTTGCAACTCTGACTCGACCATCGGAACCCGGGTGTATATTTGTAAAAGAATTCATCTTTTAAAAATGATTTGAGTATTGCCGTCATACCGACGGAAAACAACTATACCGACCAAGAGGACAGAAGATAGAAGAAGAAGAGAAGAAGAGAATGTCAATATTAAAAAAGAGTAGAAGGGGACAGAAGATAGAAGAAAAATTTCATGAGGTGTCAATTGTCAAATCAACCCAAGAGAAGAATATTAAAAGAATTATTCGGTTTAGTTGAAATAGAATTGTTTAGTTTAACCCACAAATATTAGCTTCAATTGTTGTTTCCTGTTTTTTACAGGTATAATCTATTATTAATTTATGGAATTATTTTATTATTTTATGGTACCTAAATAAAAGAGAAACCTGTTTTTTACAGAGCAACACAATCGAGTTATTCATTGGTGGAATTCCTATCAATTTAAAAAATTTATAATCCACATTATAAAACAACAATTCTGCTAACACGACAATGGACAAACTAATGTTTGAATTCCGAATGAGAGGATCATCGGATGGAAAATCAACCATACTCTGCATAACCTCAATTAGCACACCGCATGGAAAGACACATACTTTACCTGATTCCTTGCAACCAATATCACTACATACAGAATTAGCCAAAACTCAAGCAGCGGCAAGAGTAAAGAATACCTTAAAGAAAAGAAACCAATTCAGGAAAATATGGATAACATTGACAAAAGATTTAAAAAGTACATACTTAGATGAGGATGGAAATTTGTTTTTCAATGATGAATACCTGGAAGAAACCATAGAAGGAGAACAAAAAGTTAATACTGGAATCGACTCTCAAAACGAAACACTACAAAGATTGCTAGAGAAACTATTAGAAGAAAAACAACAAAAATCAGAAGTCCAAAACTTAAGTAAAATAGCAAAAGATTTCACAATTGAAAAATTTGATGAAAAAAATCTAAACGCAAATCAATGGCTAATCGAATTTGAAAAAGAATGTGAACGATGCATGATACATGAAGACAGGAAAAAGATAGAAATCTTAAAACTTTTCTTAGAAAAAGCAAGCATGGACTGGTACACATGTATGATACTAAAATTTACTGTGGAATCAAATTGGGATGATTGGAAAAGAAATTTCAGTGAAACTTTTGGAAGCAAAGGTTGGTCTCCAATCAGATACGCTCACATTTTCAAGTACAAAACTGGTTCACTGCTTGAATATGCCATAAAAAAGGAAAAATTATTATTACAGGTGAGAAAATCGATTGATACACACACACTGATAGATTTAATAGCTATAAATTTACCAAACGAAATAGCAGATAAAATCGATAGAGAAACTTTAGAAAGTACACAGGACCTATATAATGAACTAGGCAAATTAGAATACATAACAAGAAAAAAGAAAATTTATACAGGAAATAAAACCAAACAAGAAGGTAAAACTGCATGTAAAATTTGCGAGAATGCAAATAAAGGAAAACGTTTCCACCCAGAGGAAGAGTGTTGGTTCAAAGACAAAACAAATAAACCAAATCATATAAGAACTATGAATAATAACACATTACTAGAGGTAGAAATAAACGAAGATGATTCAAAAAACTAGTTATATTACCATTAATAACGTTCAAAGTGATAATAAACGACAAGTTAGAAGTACCAGCATTATATGATCCTGGTTCAAATATGTCACTGATAAATGCGCGAATACTAAACATAAAACAAAATAATACAAGAGATAAAAAAACAAATAGTCACATTGAACACTATTAATGGGAAGTCAAACACAAGTGGAATGGTTACATTGAAATTAAAACTCTTAAATACAGAAGAAAAGATGAATGTTTTCATCAATGATGATATAAATTTCAGATACGATTTTCTAGCTGGCTTAGACTTTTGCAAAAAATTCAATATAAGCCACGATAATGAAAAGTTGCAGATCGTACAGAACAAAAATTTAAATAAAACAGTTATACAAAAAACCAAAGATGTCGAAATTCCTGATGCACTAGGCGACACAGAAAAAAGAAATCTATACATAAATTTTAACGAAAACTTAAAGGTAGATATATTTATAGCAGAAATCAATCATTTGGACTCAAAAAGACAATCAAAGATTGATAAATTAATATAAAAATATAAAACAGTATTCGCAAAAGACAAGTACGATATTGGAACAGTGAAAGACTACGAAGCTCATATTGACCTTATAATAGATGAATACTGTTATCAACGCCCCTATAAATGTACGTATGAAGACAGAAAAGAAATAAGAAACCAAATAGCGAAGTTATTAGAGAGAAAATTAATCGAGGAGTCATATAGCGCATTTGCAGCTCCAGTGACTCTGGCTTACAAGAAACAAGAAGACGGATCAAACGAAAAAAAGAAAGAGAGGTTATGTGTGGATTTCAGAAAACTTAATAAACTAGTTAAACACCAAGCACAGCCTTTCCCACTGATTGAGGACTTACTAATAAGGATGGTTAATTGTAAATACTTTACAACACTTGATATTAATTCTGCATTCTGGTCAATTCCTCTCAGGATTCAGGACAGACATAAAACAGCCTTCGTTACACAAGAAGGTCACTTTCAATGGACCTGTTTACCATTTGGCCTAAAGACGTCCCCGGCAATATTTCAACGAATATTAAGCAACATAATAAGAAAACACGAGCTGTCAGAATTCGCAGTAAATTTTATCGACGACATAATCATATTTTCAAAAGATTTCGAAGAACACATCACACATATATCAAAACTGTTAGAAGCAATAATAAAAGAAGGATTCAAACTAAAAATTTCTAAATGCTCATTCGCAAAGAAAACCGCAAAATATCTAGGTCACATAATTGAAGAAAATTCAGTAAAACCATTAAAGGATAACTTAACGGCTGTTAAAAACTTCCCGGTACCACAATCCAGGAAGAACGTTCGACAATTTTTGGGAAAAATAAATTTCTATCATAAATTTATCCCACACAGCACAAGGACTTTAGATCCATTACATAATCTTCTAAGAAAAGATGTAAGATTCATCTGGTCAGATAAATGCCAAGAAGCTTTTGAAGAAATAAAAAAATGGTTATGTTCAGAACCAGTTCTGAAAATATTCGATCCCGATGCTCCTATTGAGATATATACGGACGCAAGTATAGTAGGAATAGGGGCCGTATTAAAACAAAAGGACGAAAAAAACAATAATAGACCAGTAGCATACTTTTCAAAAAAATTAACAGAAAGCCAAAAGAAAAAAAAAGCGATATACTTGGAATGCCTAGCTATTAAAGAAGCAGTGAAATACTGGCAATACTGGCTGATGGGTAAAGAGATTATTGTATATTCAGATCATAGACCGCTGGAAAATATGAACCTAAAAGCGAGAACGGATGAGGAACTAGGAGATCTTATGTACTACCTATCACAATATAATTGAAGGGCTTATTGCAATAGTATGATAAGCCACACTTTTTCAAAAATGGTTTTTATTGGCTCAGTCTATTGGCTAATGGAATATCTACATACACTTTAAAGCATATATCTATTTTCCAACTAGTGTCGGTAGTCTGCATTAAAGAGACTTTTTCCATTAAGACTTTGCATTGAATTTTACTGTAATTACATGACAAGCCACTTGATGAAAGACATCAATTTAAAAAAGTTTTTTCTTATAAAATCGTAAAAGTTGTTTAATAGCATGGAAAACTCTGATCTTTCGGAATATATTGATGAAAATATACTTGCTCGATATTTTATACCATCAGACGATGGAATATCATTTGAAATAGCTAAGGTATGTGCGAAATATATATTTTTGTGGCTTATCATCTTATTGTAAGCAAAAGTCAACAAATTGTCTCTGTTTCTTGTGGCTTATCATGTTACTTAGTGTGTAATGATATAATTATTATTATGATAAGCCACCAAATCTTTCTTCTTTTATTTATTTTTTCGCACTTTCCATATTTTTTCCCCACACTATTTGGGGATAGTATTAAAGAATACTATGCAAAATATATTTAAAAAAACAAATTTGATAAAAATCACGCTCCCCAAATTTGTCTATTTTTTTCTTAACTAAAAATGCAATTTTCTCGATAATTTGAAAATGTGGCTTATCATACTATTGCAATAAGCCCTTCAATTTAAAAATCAAATATAATCCAGGAAAGACAAACCAAGAAGCTGACTGCTTAAGTAGAAATCCAGTCCTAGAATCTTCTCAGAACCTAGACGACTGTATTACCTTTGTAAATTACGCTTGTAAAGATGTACAAATAGAAAAGCTAAAATTAATCAACTTAACAAACCTGGAAGAGATAAAAAAAGACCAAAGTATAAAATTGGAATTAGAAAATAAAAATAAACTGATATTTGAAAATGGAATCTATTACAAAAAAAGAAAAAAAAAGAAAAAAATTATAATATCGGAAGAACTCAGCATACAACTAATAAAAAAAGTGCACGATAAATACTGCCACTTGGGAAAAACTCAAATGATAAACAAAATAACACCCTTTTATACGTCAAAAAACCTAATAAAAAATATAAATAGAATTTGTGATACCTGCGAAATATGTCTAAAAAACAAAACAAGAAGAAAGTCAAAGTATGGATTCATGTCACATCTGGGACCAGCAACTCGACCATTTGAAATCGTTTCTATTGATACAGTGGGAGGATTTGGCAGTTGCCGATCAACGAAGAAATATTTACATATTCTAATTGATCACTTCACAAGATACGTCTATATCCTAACATCAGCAAATCAAACCGCAAACGATTTTGTAAAACTCACTAAAATGGTAATAAAAAACTACAATATAGAGACAATACTAACAGACCAGTACCCCGGGATTAATTCCAAAGAATACAAAGAGTTTTTAAAAGAAGAAAAGATAAAACTAATATTTACAGCAGTGGACGCACCATTTTCAAATGGCCTGAACGAAAGAGTAAATCAAACTCTGGTAAATAAGATAAGGTGTAAAATAAATGAAACAGAAAAGAAAACTGCGTGGACGACCATTGCTCACAAATGTGTAGAAGCATACAATGAAACAGAACACACGACAACGAGATTTTCACCCAAATATTTACTAGAAGGAGAAAATACAAGTATACTACCGAAAGAAATAAAACCAACTTATATAAATGAAAGACTGAGTAAAGACAGAAAATTGGCTTTAAGAAATTCAATTAAATCGCATGAATACAACAAAAGAAGATTTGATGCAAATAGTAAAGAAATAAAACTGAAAGAAGGAGACAAAGTTTACATAGAAAATAAAAACAGAATTAACAGAAAAAAAACAGACGAACTACGCATTGGCCCATATAGCATAACAAAAAAAATTTCAAATTCAATCTACGAAATAGACACAGGTTACAAGAAAAAAGAATCAAGCCTTTTCCACATAACAAAGTTGACCCCACTATGTGAGTGCTGAGACAAACACATCCGTGTTGTCTCTCTCCGAGGGAGGGAGATGTAAAAGAATTCATCTTTTAAAAATGATTTGAGTATTGCCGTCATACCGACGGAAAACAACTATACCGACCAAGAGGACAGAAGATAGAAGAAGAAGAGAAGAAGAGAATGTCAATATTAAAAAAGAGTAGAAGAGGACAGAAGATAGAAGAAAAATTTCATGAGGTGTCAATTGTCAAATCAACCCAAGAGAAGAATATTAAAAGAATTATTCGGTTTAGTTGAAATAGAATTGTTTAGTTTAACCCACAAATATTAGCTTCAATTGTTGTTTCCTGTTTTTTACAGGTATAATCTATTATTAATTTATGGAATTATTTTATTATTTTATGGTACCTAAATAAAAGAGAAACCTGTTTTTTACAGAGCAACACAATCGAGTTATTCATTGGTGGAATTCCTATCAATTTAAAAAATTTATAATCCACATTATATATTTATAACACGACCTAGACGCCATTCGGTGGATGGCAGATTTTCGTTTTTAATGACGATCAAATCATCAACTTTAATGTTGGTTTGAGGTGTTTTCCATTTGTGTCGTTGATGTAGTTCCTTGAGGTATTCAAATTCATCTTTCCATCTGTGGCAGAACTGTTGTTGGAGGCATTTTACTTTTTCCCACCGATTGATTAGCGATAAATTTGCATCGGCCAGATTCGGTTCCGGAAAAGATAAAAGCGGACCGCCGCGTAAAAAATGCCCCGGCGTCAATGCCAACAGATCAGAAGGATCTGTGGACATGGACGATATCGGACGCGAGTTCAAACATGCTTCGATACGTGCTAAAACCGTTGCAAATTCTTCGAACGTAAATTTGGCCTTGGTCCCCAGCCCTCTTAAATGGCTTTTGAAACTTTTAACGCCGGCTTCCCATAGACCTCCCATATGAGGTGCCCCGGGTGGAATAAAATTCCATTTCAAACCCTGAACGCCATACTTAAGACTCGTTTCTTTGGGAATGGTGCCTACAAACTTCTTGAACTCCTTGCGTAAAATTGCATCGGCACCTGTAAAGTTCGTTCCATTGTCGGAGAACACTTCTTTAGGTAAACCTCGTCTAGAGGTGAATCTTGCAAAGGCCGCGAGGAACGCTTCAGATGACAAATCACTTGCCGCTTCAAGGTGAATTGCCTTGGTGGAAAAGCAGACAAACACACATGCATACCCTTTGGTCATACGACAATTCCGTGCATTGAAACTCTTGATTGTGAAGGGACCCGCGAAGTCGATTCCAGTAAATGTGAACGGTGGCGAAAAGGTAACTCTTTCGGGCGGTAGGGCAGCCATCATCTGCTTGCTTAAGTCTCTTTTGTTGGTCGCGCATATGGTGCAATGGCGGATGCAAGACTTAACCAGAATTTGGAGTCTTGGTACCCAGAAACTTTGTCGTGTTAGTCGCACCATTAAAGAGTTGCCACCGTGCATAGAAATCTCATGAATGAATTGAACCAGGAGGCAAGCAAAACGGGATTCAAAGGGTAGTATTATAGGGTGACGTTCATTGTACGAAATGTCTGAGTTCGAAAGTCGCCCATTGACTCTAAGAAGCTTGTTTGAATCCAAAAATGGATTAAAGGACAAAATAGAACTTTTCGTTGACACTGGCTTGCCAGCTGCAAGCAGAGAATATTTTGTCGAAAAGTGAGCTTCTTGAGCCAATCGGATTAGACGAATTTTCACAAACTCCATTTCTGGTTGCGAGATGTCACGAGACTTGTAATTGCTGGGCTGTTGCTTTGAGACAGACCCGAAGAAGCGAAAAACATAGCACAATACACGCATAGCGCGGGATAACGTCGAAAAACGGTCAAGAAAATCTTCTGGTTCTTGTTGAGCTACCAATGAGTTGGTGTTTTGCTCAGAATCGTCGAGAGAAATGCCTGTTAGTCCTACTAGAGGACTCTGAAAATTTGGCTGGACCACTACCGAGGAAACCTCTTTCTGTTCTAGATCTTCAGTACGTGGAGCGTCTGGCAATGCCACCGGCCATTGAGAGGCTGGTTCACAGAGCCATGATGGGCCCTGCCACCACATACGATTCTGCTTCAGATCGGAGGGCATTACACCTCGAGTGGCCAAGTCCGCGGGATTTTCGGCAGATCTGACGTGCTTCCAAACTGCGTTGCCGACATTGTCCTGTATTTCACTGGTACGGTTTGCAACAAAGGTTTTCCAAACGCACGGAGGTTTTTTGAGCCAGCCCAAAATTATGGATGAGTCTGTCCATAAAAAGATTTGATATGTCTGGACTGGAAAATTGGGTAAGTAAAATTTTATCATTTTTGAAAGCAAAAGTGCTCCACACAGCTCAAGACGCGGTAAAGAGACCGTCTTTAGAGGGGCAACTTTGGACTTCGCACACATCAAGTAGGAGGATGCTTCTCCATTAGGGTGACTTGCGCGTATATAAAGCGCTGCCGCATATGCTTTCTCGGAAGAGTCACAGAAGCCATGAAACTGAATCTCCACAGTGGGCGAGTATTCAACCCAACGTGGGATTTCTATAACCTGTATTTCAGGTAATGACTCTGCAAACTCTTTCCAAGTGGCAAATGATTCAGGGCTGATACGCTCGTCCCACTCAGTGTGCTCAGCCCAAATGCGTTGCATCAATGTTTTGGCGATTATCACTACGGGGGCCAACCACCCCGCAGGATCGAAAAGACGAGCAATTTGAGAGAAGACCTCTCTTTTGGTCGGATTTGTCGACAGTGGAATGCGTTGTGTTGTGAAGTAAAAATTGTCTCCTTTGGCATTCCATCGTACCCCTAGTGTTTTTGTGGTGCTGTCAGCATCGAGCTTCAGGAAACTTTCGTTCAGCACATGTTCTGGTGCCAAATGGTTAAGTAAGCTGGACGAATTTGCTGTCCACTTACGTAGTGGAAACCCAGCTGAGTTAAGCAACGTTATAAGTTCGATTTGTGCCTGTTTAGCCGAACTGAGAGAATGACCACCAGATAGAACATCGTCGACATAGAACTCCGATTGAATGATTCTAGACGCTAGGGGATACACGGTTCTGCCTTCTTTTGCCAGTTGCAAGAGGGTGCGGATGGCCAAATATGGAGCACAATTTACACCAAAAGTGACGGTTTGAAGTTCAAAGTCTTCGATTTCGGACTCTGGCGAACTGCGGAAGAGGATTCGTTGAAATGGAGTATCTCTAGGGTCGACTAAGATTTGGCGGTACATTTTCTCAATGTCCGCATTAAAGACAAATTTATAAAATCTCCAGCGGAGAATGAGAGATGGTAAATCTTGCTGCAATATGGGCCCTGGATACAACAAATCGTTTAAACTTACCCCATTCGACGACGATTGAGACGCATTAAAAACAACCCTCACTTTGGTGGTCGTGCTTTCAGGCTTTATGACCGCATGATGTGGCAGATAGAACGAGTTTACTTGACCTCTGGAAATCTTTTCGACCGGAGGCGCTTTCCGCATATGGCCGAGGGCGAGGTATTCCGAAATAACGCTTGAATATTGAGACCTGAGCTCCGCCTTCATGGCTAACGATCTTTCGACTCTAGAGAACTGCCTTAGTGCGATGTGCCTAGAGAACCCTAACTTGCCCTTTGACGATTGTGCCTTGAACGGCAGACGAACAACATACCTCCCATCCGAACGTCTCGAAGTTGTGTTTTTATAAAGTTCGTCACAGTAGCAGTCTTCTGTTGACCGAATGACTGTGGACGGCAGTTCCTCGAGCTCCCAAAATTTTCGTAGCTGAGTATCCAGATTGGAAGTACTCGAACTGTTCGATACTACGAATGTATTGAACGATTGGAACGACTCCGGAACTGGTCCGGACAGTACCCAGCCGAACATTATGTTCTGAGCCACGAGGGAATCTGCGATAAGTTGGAGACCGTTCCTTATGATTGATGGGTATAAATCCGCACCGATCAGCAGATCGACCTGGGACGATTTATTAAACGTAGGATCAGCCAGTTTGAGGCCGCCACAAAGGTTAGGATCGATGATACTAAACGATGAACTTGGCAGATTGTTCGTCAATGATCGAAGCACAATTGCCTGGGCAGAAATGGTGATCTGGGCTTCATCTAAGCACGTGATTGCAAACGCACAGAGTTTTTTCGACGTTATGGCGAGATTACCACTGATTCCGGAAATGGTTGTATTCTTATCCGTTACGGGCAAGTTCAAACGCTTTTGTACTGCCTCTGAGATAAAGGATATTTCGGAACCAGGGTCGATAAGAGCGCGAACTATGTGTTTGGATTCTTTGCCAACAATGCAAACTAGTGCCGTTGCAAGCAATATTTTCTTCGGAGCCCCGACATGAAAGTTTTGAAACGACGCTTGAGGCACAAATGGAAGTGACGACGCCGATATTTGAGGAGATGTTGTTGCACTAGGGAGATTAGTGGACTGTATTTTATTTCCATTTTCGTTAGCGTTGAGGTGCAACAGTGAGTGATGCCGTTTTTTACAGTGGCTACAAGAATATTTGCTAGTACAAGCAACCTTTTCATGATTTGCGCTTAAACAGTTGTTGCACAGTTTGTGCTGCCGTACCGTTTTGATTCTCGTTGGGATTGACATAGCCGAAAATTTGGCACACTCATAAATGGAGTGCGCAGCCGCACAGATTTTGCATTCCCCCCCCCCCCTGTTTTGGCAAGGTATGTGTTGACTCTATTGTTGTTTCGAACATTCGTATCCTTTTTGGGAAGTCTATTAAGCCCTGTGCCTTTTGTCGACGTGGTGTCCGAAATAGACTCCAGCACCTGAAAGCGAGACGTTAAGAACGAGTCTAATTGCTGCCAGGTCGGAACTTTCGTCGGGTCTTCCAGGGATTGTTCCCATAGAGTCAATGTAGTTTTGGGCAGTCTACTTGAACACGCAAAGACGAGAATCGGATCCCAGTTTTGCGTTATAACCTTATGCGCTTGCAACGTTGATACCGAATCATTTACAGTACTCTGAAGGGCTCGGATCAATTTGGCCGACTCTTCATGTACTGTTGGCAAGTTAAAGATATTTTTTACCTGATTGTTGACCAAGATTCGAGTATTCTCATACGTAGCCCGCAACGCTTCCCAGGCTAGTGAAAAGCTGGCATTGGTTAGCGGAAATTGGCTGACAATCCGATAAGCCTCGTCTTTGGTTTTGGCTCTAAGATGGAAGAGTTTTTCTACTTCACCCAACTGGGGGTGTTTAATGTAGACTGCCTCAAACATATCTCGGAAAACCGGCCAGGAAATATAATCCCCCTTGAATACCTCCGTCTCACATGGAGGTAATTTGAGGTGGCGAGGAGCGAATGTTTGTTCAGATATCGAATTTTTGCCAATACCCTCAGGTTTCAGTCGTGCTTCGTGATCGAGAAAAAAAGCTGAGCATGCCACATAATTTTCGTTGCACAGTTTATACTTGGTTTCTATGGCTTCAATGTCTAAGGCGGCTTCTCTTGTCTTTGGCCTGAATTTCATGCATAGCGCATACGCTTCTTTGACTGCGAGCCACCGTTCTCTTAATTCTGACTTTCTGACTTCGAGAGCGGAAAGTGTGTGCCCGTGATCTGGCACCTCTTTCGCCGCTTGGTGAAACTTGACCAATTGATCAGACGAGAAAATGAAGTCTTCCATCAACGCCATCACAGAAAGTGATTTTCAGATTGTATAAATGACAAGAAAGCGACACGAAACCAAGAAAATTTAAAACTAACTCGTGGCTTACAGCACTCAAAAACGCAGACTGTCAAAAAGGGTCAAGATTTAAATTTAAAAATTTCAAAATTCAAAATTTTGAAGCTCAAGAATCTTCAAAAGGCCTGAAGGATTTTTTAAAAATTTCAAAATTCAAAATTTTGAAGCACAAGAATCTTCAAAAGGCCTGAAGGATTCTACTGGGGGTCAACCACCCTGGCTTGGATACACTGTTACGAACGGTGTATGTGGCACGAACGAGAGAAAAAATTTCAAAAGTAAAATTCTATATTTAAAATTTCCACGAAATCAAAATTTTGGGGCACAAGAATCTTCAAAGGCTTGAAAGATTCTACTGGGGGCCAACCACCCCGGCTTGGATACACTGTTACGAACGGTGTATGTGGCACGAACGAGAGAAAAAATTTCAAAAGTTGCAATGTTGCAACTCTGACTCGACCATCGGAACCCGGGTGTATATTTATAACACGACCTAGACGCCATTCGGTGGATGGCAGATTTTCGTTTTTAATGACGACCAAATCATCAACTTTAATGTTGGTTTGAGGTGTTTTCCATTTGTGTCGTTGATGTAGTTCCTTGAGGTATTCAAATTCATCTTTCCATCTGTGGCAGAACTGTTGTTGGAGGCATTTTACTTTTTCCCACCGATTGATTAGCGATAAATTTGCATCGGCCAGATTCGGTTCCGGAAAAGATAAAAGCGGACCGCCGCGTAAAAAATGCCCCGGCGTCAATGCCAACAGATCAGAAGGATCTGTGGACATGGACGATATCGGACGCGAGTTCAAACATGCTTCGATACGTGCTAAAACCGTTGCAAATTCTTCGAACGTAAATTTGGCCTTGGTCCCCAGCCCTCTTAAATGGCTTTTGAAACTTTTAACGCCGGCTTCCCATAGACCTCCCATATGAGGTGCCCCGGGTGGAATAAAATTCCATTTCAAACCCTGAACGCCATACTTAAGACTCGTTTCTTTGGGAATGGTGCCTACAAACTTCTTGAACTCCTTGCGTAAAATTGCATCGGCACCTGTAAAGTTCGTTCCATTGTCGGAGAACACTTCTTTAGGTAAACCTCGTCTAGAGGTGAATCTTGCAAAGGCCGCGAGGAACGCTTCAGATGACAAATCACTTGCCGCTTCAAGGTGAATTGCCTTGGTGGAAAAGCAGACAAACACACATGCATACCCTTTGGTCATACGACAATTCCGTGCATTGAAACTCTTGATTGTGAAGGGACCCGCGAAGTCGATTCCAGTAAATGTGAACGGTGGCGAAAAGGTAACTCTTTCGGGCGGTAGGGCAGCCATCATCTGCTTGCTTAAGTCTCTTTTGTTGGTCGCGCATATGGTGCAATGGCGGATGCAAGACTTAACCAGAATTTGGAGTCTTGGTACCCAGAAACTTTGTCGTGTTAGTCGCACCATTAAAGAGTTGCCACCGTGCATAGAAATCTCATGAATGAATTGAACCAGGAGGCAAGCAAAACGGGATTCAAAGGGTAGTATTATAGGGTGACGTTCATTGTACGAAATGTCTGAGTTCGAAAGTCGCCCATTGACTCTAAGAAGCTTGTTTGAATCCAAAAATGGATTAAAGGACAAAATAGAACTTTTCGTTGACACTGGCTTGCCAGCTGCAAGCAGAGAATATTCTGTCGAAAAGTGAGCTTCTTGAGCCAATCGGATTAGACGAATTTTCACAAACTCCATTTCTGGTTGCGAGATGTCACGAGACTTGTAATTGCTGGGCTGTTGCTTTGAGACAGACCCGAAGAAGCGAAAAACATAGCACAATACACGCATAGCGCGGGATAACGTCGAAAAACGGTCAAGAAAATCTTCTGGTTCTTGTTGAGCTACCAATGAGTTGGTGTTTTGCTCAGAATCGTCGAGAGAAATGCCTGTTAGTCCTACTAGAGGACTCTGAAAATTTGGCTGGACCACTACCGAGGAAACCTCTTTCTGTTCTAGATCTTCAGTACGTGGAGCGTCTGGCAATGCCACCGGCCATTGAGAGGCTGGTTCACAGAGCCATGATGGGCCCTGCCACCACATACGATTCTGCTTCAGATCGGAGGGCATTACACCTCGAGTGGCCAAGTCCGCGGGATTTTCGGCAGATCTGACGTGCTTCCAAACTGCGTTGCCGACATTGTCCTGTATTTCACTGGTACGGTTTGCAACAAAGGTTTTCCAAACGCACGGAGGTTTTTTGAGCCAGGCCAAAATTATGGATGAGTCTGTCCATAAAAAGATTTGATATGTCTGGACTGGAAAATTGGGTAAGTAAAATTTTATCATTTTTGAAAGCAAAAGTGCTCCACACAGCTCAAGACGCGGTAAAGAGACCGTCTTTAGAGGGGCAACTTTGGACTTCGCACACATCAAGTAGGAGGATGCTTCTCCATTAGGGTGACTTGCGCGTATATAAAGCGCTGCCGCATATGCTTTCTCGGAAGAGTCACAGAAGCCATGAAACTGAATCTCCACAGTGGGCGAGTATTCAACCCAACGTGGGATTTCTATAACCTGTATTTCAGGTAATGACTCTGCAAACTCTTTCCAAGTGGCAAATGATTCAGGGCTGATACGCTCGTCCCACTCAGTGTGCTCAGCCCAAATGCGTTGCATCAATGTTTTGGCGATTATCACTACGGGGGCCAACCACCCCACAGGATCGAAAAGACGAGCAATTTGAGAGAAGACCTCTCTTTTGGTCGGATTTGTCGACAGTGGAATGCGTTGTGTTGTGAAGTAAAAATTGTCTCCTTTGGCATTCCATCGTACCCCTAGTGTTTTTGTGGTGCTGTCAGCATCGAGCTTCAGGAAACTTTCGTTCAGCACATGTTCTGGTGCCAAATGGTTAAGTAAGCTGGACGAATTTGCTGTCCACTTACGTAGTGGAAACCCAGCTGAGTTAAGCAACGTTATAAGTTCGATTTGTGCCTGTTTAGCCGAACTGAGAGAATGACCACCAGATAGAACATCGTCGACATAGAACTCCGATTGAATGATTCTAGACGCTAGGGGATACACGGTTCTGCCTTCTTTTGCCAGTTGCAAGAGGGTGCGGATGGCCAAATATGGAGCACAATTTACACCAAAAGTGACGGTTTGAAGTTCAAAGTCTTCGATTTCGGACTCTGGCGAACTGCGGAAGAGGATTCGTTGAAATGGAGTATCTCTAGGGTCGACTAAGATTTGGCGGTACATTTTCTCAATGTCCGCATTAAAGACAAATTTATAAAATCTCCAGCGGAGAATGAGAGATGGTAAATCTTGCTGCAATATGGGCCCTGGATACAACAAATCGTTTAAACTTACCCCATTCGACGACGATTGAGACGCATTAAAAACAACCCTCACTTTGGTGGTCGTGCTTTCAGGCTTTATGACCGCATGATGTGGCAGATAGAACGAGTTTACTTGACCTCTGGAAATCTTTTCGACCGGAGGCGCTTTCCGCATATGGCCGAGGGCGAGGTATTCCGAAATAACGCTTGAATATTGAGACCTGAGCTCCGCCTTCATGGCTAACGATCTTTCGACTCTAGAGAACTGCCTTAGTGCGATGTGCCTAGAGAACCCTAACTTGCCCTTTGACGATTGTGCCTTGAACGGCAGACGAACAACATACCTCCCATCCGAACGTCTCGAAGTTGTGTTTTTATAAAGTTCGTCACAGTAGCAGTCTTCTGTTGACCGAATGACTGTGGACGGCAGTTCCTCGAGCTCCCAAAATTTTCGTAGCTGAGTATCCAGATTGGAAGTACTCGAACTGTTCGATACTACGAATGTATTGAACGATTGGAACGACTCCGGAACTGGTCCGGACAGTACCCAGCCGAACATTGTGTTCTGAGCCACGAGGGAATCTGCGATAAGTTGGAGACCGTTCCTTATGATTGATGGGTATAAATCCGCACCGATCAGCAGATCGACCTGGGACGATTTATTAAACGTAGGATCAGCCAGTTTGAGGCCGCCACAAAGGTTAGGATCGATGATACTAAACGATGAACTTGGCAGATTGTTCGTCAATGATCGAAGCACAATTGCCTGGGCAGAAATGGTGATCTGGGCTTCATCTAAGCACGTGATTGCAAACGCACAGAGTTTTTTCGACGTTATGGCGAGATTACCACTGATTCCGGAAATGGTTGTATTCTTATCCGTTACGGGCAAGTTCAAACGCTTTTGTACTGCCTCTGAGATAAAGGATATTTCGGAACCAGGGTCGATAAGAGCGCGAACTATGTGTTTGGATTCTTTGCCAACAATGCAAACTAGTGCCGTTGCAAGCAATATTTTCTTCGGAGCCCCGACATGAAAGTTTTGAAACGACGCTTGAGGCACAAATGGAAGTGACGACGCCGATATTTGAGGAGATGTTGTTGCACTAGGGAGATTAGTGGACTGTATTTTATTTCCATTTTCGTTAGCGTTGAGGTGCAACAGTGAGTGATGCCGTTTTTTACCGTGGTTACAAGAATATTTGCTAGTACAAGCAACCTTTTCATGATTTGCGCTTAAACAGTTGTTGCACAGTTTGTGCTGCCGTACCGTTTTGATTCTCGTTGGGATTGACATAGCCGAAAATTTGGCACACTCATAAATGGAGTGCGCAGCCGCACAGATTTTTCATTCCCCCCCCCCCCCCCTGTTTTGGCAAGGTATGTGTTGACTCTATTGTTGTTTCGAACATTCGTATCCTTTTTGGGAAGTCTATTAAGCCCTGTGCCTTTTGTCGACGTGGTGTCCGAAATAGACTCCAGCACCTGAAAGCGAGACGTTAAGAACGAGTCTAATTGCTGCCAGGTCGGAACTTTCGTCGGGTCTTCCAGGGATTGTTCCCATAGAGTCAATGTAGTTTTGGGCAGTCTACTTGAACACGCAAAGACGAGAATCGGATCCCAGTTTTGCGTTATAACCTTATGCGCTTGCAACGTTGATACCGAATCATTTACAGTACTCTGAAGGGCTCGGATCAATTTGGCCGACTCTTCATGTACTGTTGGCAAGTTAAAGATATTTTTTACCTGATTGTTGACCAAGATTCGAGTATTCTCATACGTAGCCCGCAACGCTTCCCAGGCTAGTGAAAAGCTGGCATTGGTTAGCGGAAATTGGCTGACAATCCGATAAGCCTCGTCTTTGGTTTTGGCTCTAAGATGGAAGAGTTTTTCTACTTCACCCAACTGGGGGTGTTTAATGTAGACTGCCTCAAACATATCTCGGAAAACCGGCCAGGAAATATAATCCCCCTTGAATACCTCCGTCTCACATGGAGGTAATTTGAGGTGGCGAGGAGCGAATGTTTGTTCAGATATCGAATTTTTGCCAATACCCTCAGGTTTCAGTCGTGCTTCGTGATCGAGAAAAAAAGCTGAGCATGCCACATAATTTTCGTTGCACAGTTTATACTTGGTTTCTATGGCTTCAATGTCTAAGGCGGCTTCTCTTGTCTTTGGCCTGAATTTCATGCATAGCGCATACGCTTCTTTGACTGCGAGCCACCGTTCTCTTAATTCTGACTTTCTGACTTCGAGAGCGGAAAGTGTGTGCCCGTGATCTGGCACCTCTTTCGCCGCTTGGTGAAACTTGACCAATTGATCAGACGAGAAAATGAAGTCTTCCATCAACGCCATCACAGAAAGTGATTTTCAGATTGTATAAATGACAAGAAAGCGACACGAAACCAAGAAAATTTAAAACTAACTCGTGGCTTACAGCACTCAAAAACGCAGACTGTCAAAAAGGGTCAAGATTTAAATTTAAAAATTTCAAAATTCAAAATTTTGAAGCTCAAGAATCTTCAAAAGGCCTGAAGGATTTTTTAAAAATTTCAAAATTCAAAATTTTGAAGCACAAGAATCTTCAAAAGGCCTGAAGGATTCTACTGGGGGTCAACCACCCTGGCTTGGATACACTGTTACGAACGATGTATGTGGCACGAACGAGAGAAAAAATTTCAAAAGTAAAATTCTATATTTAAAATTTCCACGAAATCAAAATTTTGGGGCACAAGAATCTTCAAAGGCTTGAAAGATTCTACTGGGGGCCAACCACCCCGGCTTGGATACACTGTTACGAACGGTGTATGTGGCACGAACGAGAGAAAAAATTTCAAAAGTAAAATTCTATATTTAAAATTTCCACGAAATCAAAATTTTGAGGCACAAGAATCTTCAAAGGCTTGAAAGATTCTGCTGGGGGCCAACCACCCCGGCTTGGATACACTGTTACGAACGGTGTATGTGGCACGAACGAGAGAAAAAATTTCAAAAGTAAAATTCTATATTTAAAATTTCCACGAAATCAAAATTTTGAGGCACAAGAATCTTCAAAGGCTTGAAAGATTCTACTGGGCCAACCACAAAAAAAATCAAAATTTTACAGCGCAAGTCTCTTCAAAGGACTTGAGAGACTCTAAAAATTTCAAAAAAAAATTAAAATTTTAAGCGCAAGAATCTTCAAAAGGTTTGAAAGATTCTACTGGGGGACAACCACCCCGGCTTGAATACACCGTTACGAACGGTGTGTGCGGCACGAATGAGAAAAAAAAAATTTCAAAAGATCAAAATTTTAAAGCGCAAGACTCTTCAAACGGCTTTGAGAGAATCTAAAAATTTCAAAAAAAATTAAAATTTTAAAGCGCAAGACAAATGATGATGTATAGGCAGACCACACTTACGCTCCGCTAATCCTTGAACGAAAAAACACAAGCCGACAATTGGCTCCACAGAAAAAAAGAACTCCCTCTGTTTTTTTTTTTTACTTTTCTTGTTTTTTATTATTTAATAGCACGTAGATTTGTATTACTGTATTTTTTGTTTTAAGTTACATATTATAATTTCAGCCGAAAAATAAAATTTTGTAATTTAGAAAAAACCAAATGGCGGAAGGCCCAAGAAATATTTTACTTAATCGAAATGATGTGTATTGGTTGGCTGTTGTAAGACGAGTGAGTAGACGTCGCTATGCGATTAACTACTTTAAAAGCGAACAGTATTAACTTTGTACCTAGAGTGACAAAATTAAGAGAGTAAGGGAGTGGCAGTGTTCACACTCGATTCTTATGAACATTACCGCCCCCCTTGGCGAGATACGCCAAAAAAAAGTTATCGGAAAAAAATAAAATAAGTGAAATTTTGTTTAATTGGCAATTTAGTTAATAGGCAATAGGCACAGTTTTACTATGGGGCGGACTATTTCTCCGTTTTGGGTCTTTAATGTTGCAACTCTGACTCGACCATCGGAACCCGGGTGTATATTTATAACACGACCTAGACGCCATTCGGTGGATGGCAGATTTTCGTTTTTAATGACGACCAAATCATCAACTTTAATGTTGGTTTGAGGTGTTTTCCATTTGTGTCGTTGATGTAGTTCCTTGAGGTATTCAATATTCATCTTTCCATCTGTGGCAGAACTGTTGTTGGAGGCATTTTACTTTTTCCCACCGATTGATTAGCGATAAATTTGCATCGGCCAGATTCGGTTCCGGAAAAGATAAAAGCGGACCGCCGCGTAAAAAATGCCCCGGCGTCAATGCCAACAGATCAGAAGGATCTGTGGACATGGACGATATCGGACGCGAGTTCAAACATGCTTCGATACGTGCTAAAACCGTTGCAAATTCTTCGAACGTAAATTTGGCCTTGGTCCCCAGCCCTCTTAAATGGCTTTTGAAACTTTTAACGCCGGCTTCCCATAGACCTCCCATATGAGGTGCCCCGGGTGGAATAAAATTCCATTTCAAACCCTGAACGCTATAATTAAGACTCGTTTCTTTGGGAATGGTGCCTACAAACTTCTTGAACTCCTTGCGTAAAATTGCATCGGCACCTGTAAAGTTCGTTCCATTGTCGGAGAACACTTCTTTAGGTAAACCTCGTCTAGAGGTGAATCTGGCAAAGGCCGCGAGGAACGCTTCAGATGACAAATCACTTGCCGCTTCAAGGTGAATTGCCTTGGTGGAAAAGCAGACAAACACACATGCATACCCTTTGGTCATACGACAATTCCGTGCATTGAAACTCTTGATTGTGAAGGGACCCGCGAAGTCGATTCCAGTAAATGTGAACGGTGGCG
This sequence comes from Melanostoma mellinum, assembly GCA_914767635.1. Classification (NCBI taxonomy): domain Eukaryota; kingdom Metazoa; phylum Arthropoda; class Insecta; order Diptera; family Syrphidae; genus Melanostoma; species Melanostoma mellinum. The sequence goes on along the minus strand of OU612059.1, from coordinate 122,723,107 downwards.
AAAAGGTAACTCTTTCGGGCGGTAGGGCAGCCATCATCTGCTTGCTTAAGTCTCTTTTGTTGGTCGCGCATATGGTGCAACGGCGGATGCAAGACTTAACCAGAATTTGGAGTCTTGGTACCCAGAAACTTTGTCGTGTTAGTCGCACCATTAAAGAGTTGCCACCGTGCATAGAAATCTAATGAATGAATTGAACCAGGAGGCAAGCAAAACGGGATTCAAAGGGTAGTATTATAGGGTGACGTTCATTGTACGAAATGTCTGAGTTCGAAAGTCGCCCATTGACTCTAAGAAGCTTGTTTGAATCCAAAAATGGATTAAAGGACAAAATAGAACTTTTCGTTGACACTGGCTTGCCAGCTGCAAGCAGAGAATATTCTGTCGAAAAGTGAGCTTCTTGAGCCAATCGGATTAGACGAATTTTCACAAACTCCATTTCTGGTTGCGAGATGTCACGAGACTTGTAATTGCTGGGCTGTTGCTTTGAGACAGACCCGAAGAAGCGAAAAACATAGCACAATACACGCATAGCGCGGGATAACGTCGAAAAACGGTCAAGAAAATCTTCTGGTTCTTGTTGAGCTACCAATGAGTTGGTGTTTTGCTCAGAATCGTCGAGAGAAATGCCTGTTTAGAGGACTCTGAAAATTTGGCTGGACCACTACCGAGGAAACCTCTTTCTGTTCTAGATCTTCAGTACGTGGAGCGTCTGGCAATGCCACCGGCCATTGAGAGGCTGGTTCACAGAGCCATGATGGGCCCTGCCACCACATACGATTCTGCTTCAGATCGGAGGGCATTACACCTGAAGTGGCCAAGTCCGCGGGATTTTCGGCAGATCTGACGTGCTTCCAAACTGCGTTGCCGACATTGTCCTGTATTTCACTGGTACGGTTTGCAACAAAGGTTTTCCAAACGCACGGAGGTTTTTTGAGCCAGGCCAAAACTATGGATGAGTCTGTCCATAAAAAGATTTGATATGTCTGGACTGGAAAATTGGGTAAGTAAAATTTTATCATTTTTGAAAGCAAAAGTGCTCCACACAGCTCAAGACGCGGTAAAGAGACCGTCTTTAGAGGGGCAACTTTGGACTTCGCACACATCAAGTAGGAGGATGCTTCTCCATTAGGGTGACTTGCGCGTATATAAAGCGCTGCCGCATATGCTTTCTCGGAAGAGTCATAGAAGCCATGAAACTGAATCTCCACAGTGGGCGAGTATTCAACCCAACGTGGGATTTCTATAACCTGTATTTCAGGTAATGACTCTGCAAACTCTTTCCAAGTGGCAAATGATTCAGGGCTGATACGCTCGTCCCACTCAGTGTGCTCAGCCCAAATGCGTTGCATCAATGTTTTGGCGATTATCACTACGGGGGCCAACGACCCCGCAGGATCGAAAAGACGAGCAATTTGAGAGAAGACCTCTCTTTTGGTCGGATTTGTCGACAGTGGAATGCGTTGTGTTGTGAAGTACAAATTGTCTCCTTTGGCATTCCATCGTACCCCTAGTGTTTTTTTGGTGCTGTCAGCATCGAGCTTGAGGAAACTTTCGTTCAGCACATGTTCTGGTGCCAAATGGTTAAGTAAGCTGGACGAATTTGCTGTCCACTTACGTAGTGGAAACCCAGCTGAGTTAAGCAACGTTATAAGTTCGATTTGTGCCTGTTTAGCCGAACTGAGAGAATGACCACCAGATAGAACATCGTCGACATAGAACTCCGATTGAATGATTCTAGACGCTAGGGGATACACGGTTCTGCCTTCTTTTGCCAGTTGCAAGAGGGTGCGGATGGCCAAATATGGAGCACAATTTTCACCAAAAGTGACGGTTTGAAGTTCAAAGTCTTCGATTTCGGACTCTGGCGAACTGCGGAAGAGGATTCGTTGAAATGGAGTATCTCTAGGGTCGACTAAGATTTGGCGGTACATTTTCTCAATGTCCGCATTAAAGACAAATTTATAAAATCTCCAGCGGAGAATGAGAGATGGTAAATCTTGCTGCAATATGGGCCCTGGATACAACAAATCGTTTAAACTTACCCCATTCGACGACGATTGAGACGCATTAAAAACAACCCTCACTTTGGTGGTCGTGCTTTCAGGCTTTATGACCGCATGATGTGGCAGATAGAACGAGTTTACTTGACCTCTGGAAATCTTTTCGACCGGAGGCGCTTTCCGCATATGGCCGAGGGCGAGGTATTCCGAAATAACGCTTGAATATTGAGACCTGAGCTCCGCCTTCATGGCTAACGATCTTTCGACTCTAGAGAACTGCCTTAGTGCGATGTGCCTAGAGAACCCTAACTTGCCCTTTGACGATTGTGCCTTGAACGGCAGACGAACAACATACCTCCCATCCGAACGTCTCGAAGTTGTGTTTTTATAAAGTTCGTCACAGTAGCAGTATTCTGTTGACCGAATGACTGTGGAAGGCAGTTCCTCGAGCTCCCAAAATTTTCGTAGCTGAGTATCCAGATTGGAAGTACTCGAACTGTTCGATACTACGAATGTATTGAACGATTGGAACGACTCCGGAACTGGTCCGGACAGTACCCAGCCGAACATTGTGTTCTGAGCCACGAGGGAATCTGCGATAAGTTGGAGACCGTTCCTTATGATTGATGGGTATAAATCCGCACCGATCAGCAGATCGACCTGGGACGATTTATTAAACGTAGGATCAGCCAGTTTGAGGCCGCCACAAAGGTTAGGATCGATGATACTAAACGATGAACTTGGCAGATTGTTCGTCAATGATCGAAGCACAATTGCCTGGGCAGAAATGGTGATCTGGGCTTCATCTAAGCACGTGATTGCAAACGCACAGAGTTTTTTCGACGTTATGGCGAGATTACCACTGATTCCGGAAATGGTTGTATTCTTATCCGTTACGGGCAAGTTCAAACGCTTTTGTACTGCCTCTGAGATAAAGGATATTTCGGAACCAGGGTCGATAAGAGCGCGAACTATGTGTTTGGATTCTTTGCCAACAATGCAAACTAGTGCCGTTGCAAGCAATATTTTCTTCGGAGCCCCGACATGAAAGTTTTGAAACGATGCTTGAGGCACAAATGGAAGTGACGACGCCGATATTTGAGGAGCTGTTGTTGCACTAGGGAGATTAGTGGACTGTATTTTATTTCCGTTTTCGTTAGCGTTGAGGTGCAACAGTGAGTGATGCCGTTTTTTACAGTGGCTACAAGAATATTTGCTAGTACAAGCAACCTTTTCATGATTTGCGCTTAAACAGTTGTTGCACAGTTTGTGCTGCCGTACAGTTTTGATTCTCGTTGGGATTGACATTGCCGAAAATTTGGCACACTCATAAATGGAGTGCGCAGCCGCACAGATTTTGCATTTCCCCCCCCCTGTTTTGGCAAGGTATGTGTTGACTCTATTGTTGTTTCGAACATTCGTATCCTTTTTGGGAAGTCTATTAAGCCCTGTGCCTTTTGTCGACGTGGTGTCCGAAATGGACTCCAGCACCTGAAAGCGAGACGTTAAGAACGAGTCTAATTGCTGCCAGGTCGGAACTTTCGTCGGGTCTTCCAGGGATTGTTCCCATAGAGTCAATGTAGTTTTGGGCAGTCTACTTGAACACGCAAAGACGAGAATCGGATCCCAGTTTTGCGTTATAACCTTATGCGCTTGCAACGTTGATACCGAATCATTTACAGTACTCTGAAGGGCTCGGATCAATTTGGCCGACTCTTCATGTACTGTTGGCAAGTTAAAGATATTTTTTACCTGATTGTTGACCAAGATTCGAGTATTCTCATACGTAGCCCGCAACGCTTCCCAGGCTAGTGAAAAGCTGGCATTGGTTAGCGGAAATTGGCTGACAATCCGATAAGCCTCGTCTTTGGTTTTGGCTCTAAGATGGAAGAGTTTTTCTACTTCACCCAACTGGGGGTGTTTAATGTAGACTGCCTCAAACATATCTCGGAAAACCGGCCAGGAAATATAATCCCCCTTGAATACCTCCGTCTCACATGGAGGTAATTTGAGGTGGCGAGGAGCGAATGTTTGTTCAGATATCGAATTTTTGCCAATACCCTCAGGTTTCAGTCGTGCTTCGTGATCGAGAAAAAAAGCTGAGCATGCCACATAATTTTCGTTGCACAGTTTATACTTGGTTTCTATGGCTTCAATGTCTAAGGCGGCTTCTCTTGTCTTTGGCCTGAATTTTATGCATAGCGCATACGCTTCTTTGACTGCGAGCCACCGTTCTCTTAATTCTGACTTTCTGACTTCGAGAGCGGAAAGTGTGTGCCCGTGATCTGGCACCTCTTTCGCCGCTTGGTGAAACTTGACCAATTGATCAGACGAGAAAATGAAGTCTTCCATCAACGCCATCACAGAAAGTGATTTTCAGATTGTATAAATGACAAGAAAGCGACACGAAACCAAGAAAATTTAAAACTAACTCGTGGCTTACAGCACTCAAAAACGCAGACTCTCAAAAAAGGTCAAGATTTAAATTTAAAAATTTCAAAATTCAAAATTTTGAAGCTCAAGAATCTTCAAAAGGCCTGAAGGATTTTTTAAAAATTTCAAAATTCAAAATTTTGAAGCACAAGAATCTTCAAAAGGCCTGAAGGATTCTACTGGGGGTCAACCACCCTGGCTTGGATACACTGTTACGAACGGTGTATGTGGCACGAACGAGAGAAAAAATTTCAAAAGTAAAATTCTATATTTAAAATTTCCACGAAATCAAAATTTTGGGGCCCAAGAATCTTCAAAGGCTTGAAAGATTCTACTGGGGGCCAACCACCCCGGCTTGGATACACTGTTACGAACGGTGTATGTGGCACGAACGAGAGAAAAAATTTCAAAAGTAAAATTCTATATTTAAAATTTCCACGAAATCAAAATTTTGAGGCACAAGAATCTTCAAAGGCTTGAAAGATTCTACTGGGGGCCAACCACCCCGGCTTGGATACACTGTTACGAACGGTGTATGTGGCACGAACGAGAGAAAAAATTTCAAAAGTAAAATTCTATATTTAAAATTTCCACGAAATCAAAATTTTGAGGCACAAGAATCTTCAAAGGCTTGAAAGATTCTACTGGGGGCCAACCACAAAAAAAATCAAAATTTTACAGCGCAAGTCTCTTCAAAGGACTTGAGAGACTCTAAAAATTTCAAAAAAAAATTAAAATTTTAAGCGCAAGAATCTTCAAAAGGTTTGAAAGATTCTACTGGGGGACAACCACCCCGGCTTGAATACACCGTTACGAACGGTGTGTGCGTCACGAATGAGAAAAAAAAATTTCAAAAGATCAAAATTTTAAAGCGCAAGACTCTTCAAACGGCTTTGAGAGAATCTAAAAATTTCAAAAAAAATTAAAATTTTAAAGCGCAAGACAAATGATGATGTATAGGCAGACCACACTTACGCTCCGCTAATCCTTGAACGAAAAAACACAAGCCGACAATTGGCTCCACAGAAAAAAAGAACTCCCTCTGTTTTTTTTCTTTACTTTTCTTGTTTTTTATTATTTAATAGCACGTAGATTTGAATTACTGTATTTTTTGTTTTAAGTTACATATTATAATTTCAGCCGAAAAATAAAATTTTGTAATTTAGAAAAAACCAAATGGCGGAAGGCCCAAGAAATATTTTACTTAATCGAAATGATGTGTATTGGTTGGCTGTTGTAAGACGAGTGAGTAGACGTCGCTATGCGATGAACTACTTTAAAAGCGAACAGTATTAACTTTGTACCTAGAGTGACAAAATTAAGAGAGTAAGGGAGTGGCAGTAATCACACTCGATTCTTATGAACAAATGTCCTTATGGAAGCTGTTCCCAAACCTATATCTCTTTTTATCTCACGACTTAGGCCAGAAATCACGTCAGATGATGTTTTGCGGCATCTGGTTGACAAAAAGCGTATCCTTCTATTACGTCAATCAAATGTAACAAAATTAGTAAAAACAATAGCTTTGTGTCTTCATTCAAGTTAGTTGTTCCTCCTTCCCTCTCTAATTCTATTTTGAATTGTAATTCTTGGCCTGATGGTACACTCATTACAGAGTTTACATTACGCAGGAAAAAACCAGTAAGAACTGAACGGACACCTGAGCCAAAAAACTAAATAGAATTACCCTCTTTTACCAAAATGTTAGAGGGCTTCGTACAAAAATTACGAATCTTTAACTTAACTCTCATGTCTTCTCGCATGATATATTTGCCTTAACTGAAACCTGGCTCAATCCAAGTCATTTGGACACTGAGCTTTTTAGCCACGAGTTCTCAGTATATCGTAAGGACCGTCATTACGATAAGCCTGAAGATGTGGGAGGTGGTGCATTAATTTCTGTAAGAAATACTTACATGTCTTCTCAAATCACTTTTCCTTTTCCATTTACAATTGATGTCTTATGTGTCAAAGTATCCGTACAGTTAAATAGTATATATGTCGTAAACGTCAATATTCCTCCAAAGAGTCCTGTCTCAGCTTATACTGAGCTCTCTTTAGTTTTAGATTATGTAATGGAATTGTCTTGTCTTAAAAGCTATATTTTATTATTGGGCGATTTTAATTTGCCAGAAGTGAATTGGGTCCCTTCTAAAGACGGATCCTTTCAAGTAGCATCACTGACTTCGTCTCAGCAAGATCTTCGTTTACTTGACAATATCATTTCCTCAGACTTACAGCAAATAAGCTGTATTAGAAACTTTATGAATCGCATGCTCGATTTAGTTTTTTCATCTGACGCAGTTAGTACTGTTGTTCTTAAATCTAAGTATGGCATTACTAACTTAGATGATCTTCACCCACCTTTAGATATTTTTCTGGATTTAAGTTCTGATTTATATGTTCATAGTAACTCATTTGACTGTTCATACACTTTTGACTTTCGGAGAGCGAATTTCGATTTGCTTTCCGAAGAACTCACCAGAGCCGGTATAGATAATGTATCAGCTTCTGACAATATCGACGATGCAGTCAAATGCTTTTACTTGATCTTGGAAAATTGTATGAACAAAATTATTCCCCGAAAAATCCTTAAGAATTCCTGCTTTAATCAGCCTTGGTATACCAAAGAACTAAAGATTCTGCGAAATAAGAGAAATAAGGCCTGGAAAGCCAACATTAAAACTCATTCTACAACTGACTATAGTGTTTATATTAGTTTTTTTGAAAACTTTAACACGCTCTCCAAAACTCTTTACTCCAACTACCTAAGACAGATGTCTTTCTCTTTAAGGGATGACCCAAAAAGTTTTTGGCGATTTGTTAATTCAAAGAAAAAATCTGATGGGTACCCAGTTAACTTTATTTCTGGTGATACTCCGCTAGAGAATACTAACGATATTTGTAATGCCTTCGCTAATCATTTTCGAAGCTCTTTCTGTGATACCCCCATAGTAATAGATGAAAACTACTTTACGTATTTACGCAACTGCTCTCAAGTAAATTTTAATAATATCCCTGTTCATAGTGACAACATTTTAAAATATTTATCACTTCTGCAAGATGACTTTTCGTCCGGTCCGGATGGAATCCCGCCAGTTCTGTTAAAGAAATGCCGTTCCGTAATAATGTTCCCACTTCAATATCTCTTTCAGCTTTCAATCAAAACAGGTGTTTTTCCTAGTCTTTGGAAAAAGTCCTTTATCACTCCGGTTTTTAAAAAAGGTGATAAGATAGAAATAAAAAACTACAGGCCTATATCCAAGCTATCTTGCATCCCCAAACTCTTTGAACAGGTTGTTTGTGACAGCCTCTCATTTTTTACAAAAAATATTATTTGCAGGCAGCAGCATGGCTTTATGCAGAAAAGATCAACGGTAGCAAACCTTCTTTCTTTTCTTCACATATGTTCTAATGCCCTTGAAAATGGGTTTGAGCTCGATTGTATTTACACTGATTTTTCCAAAGCATTCGATCAACTCTCTCATGATGTAATATTATATAAGCTCAAAGCTTTTGGATTTCCAAAAATATTTATTGCATGGATTTGCTCTTATCTCGAAAATAGAACGTACCAAGTAAAATTTCTTAACAGCTTTTCGAGTCCCTTCAATGCTCTGTCGGGTGTACCCCAAGGCAGTCACCTTGGGCCTTTGCTTTTCATTATCGCAATCAATGACGTTGTTTCATGCATTTCGTATAGTGAAATTCTGATTTTCGCAGATGATATGAAAATTTTTAAATCCATTCAAAATACTACTGATTGCGTACTTCTTCAAAAAGATATCGATAACTTTGGGACATGGTGTGGAAAGAATGGTCTTAGTCTTAACCCTTCGAAGTGCCAAACAATGACATTCTCGAAAAAACGTGAACCTAGCAAAGCTATATACTTAATGTCTGGTCATTCATTATGTAGTGTCTCAAGTTTTCGTGACCTAGGTGTTTACTTCAGTATTAACCTTGAATTTAACGAGCATAGAAGCTCAATAGTAAGGAAAGCAAATTCTATGCTAGGTTTCATAAAAAGGTGGTCAAAAGAATTTGATGATCCTTATGTAACATTATCTTTGTATAACTGTTATGTTCGTCCTCTTCTCGAGTACGCCTCACAAGTTTGGTCTCCCCTATATGAAATTCATAAACATCGTATCGAGGCAGTACAACATAAATTTATACGTTTTGCTTTGAAGGGTCTTCCTTGGGAAGATCCATTCAATCTACCTCCTTATGAACATCGAATCAAACTTTTGCAATTGCAAACCCTTAGTCAAAGACGTATCAACAACGACCTAGTATTTTTCCATCAGCTTTTGACTGGCTTTATAGATGCTCTTTACTTGCTCTCGTCCATAGGTTTTAACTACCGCGGAGGATCTCACCACTTGCGTAATTTGGAGTTGATTCATTGCCCCCATCATAGAACCAATTACGGCATGAATGAGCCGCTATCGCGCATGAGTAGATTATATAATTCTAACTCCCTATTTTTAGATTTCAACATTAATAAATCTAGTTTAAAACAAAAATTTAAAACCAGTGCTCCACATGCATGATTTTTGTTCAATGATTTTATTGTTTTTCAAAATATTTGTAGTTTATACTTTGTTTTATTTTTAGTAGTTTTGTTTAATTATTATTGTATTTCATGTTAGGTGTTCTATATTGTATGTCACTATTTGTATTTTTTTTTCATATATATTTTTTCTATGCGTTCTTTATGTGCTGGTGTTGGTGTTTTCTAACCTCTAACACTTGCATTTATGATGAAGAGCGTAGATAAGTACGTACAAATGAGCTTGCTCTAAGCTTCGTGCGACTTAGTCTCTGAGATGCAAAAAAAAAAAATAAAAATCCCATTTTTTTCACCACAACTTAACCCTGTCGCAGAGTCCCAATAAAAGATATGACCTTCAATATGCAGTTTGTCATCCCTAAGCGATATTCTCCTCCCTGGATTTTTGCTACGAAGCTCCTTCATGATTGGTATCAGCTTTGCTCGACGCTGACGGATATTGAAAGGCAGATCCTTATGAATGGTCATTTTTGTCCCTTTTAGTTTTTTAACGTTCCTCAACACATCCCATACAGCCTGTTTGGATTTCATCTTTAAAATGAATGTCGCATTCCTAGGATCACGGCTAAAAACTCCGTACGCTGAATCAATAATTTGATTTGGCGCAGCATCCAACAATCCAGCGCAGACCGATTTCGCCTTTTCAGTCAGGTCAGTTTGACCATGACCATCAACAGGTAAGTGAATAACAAGGTTTGCCTCTGTATTTTTTTGTAAAAATTTTTCCAGCTGCTCTTCAAGTTGTCTGTTTTTTTCCTCTAAATGATTGACTTTTTGTACAATGACATCGTAACGTATAGTTAAGTCTGATATTTGGTTGTAAAGCAGTTGCAAGTCTGATTTCGAAGCAAGTTGCCCAACGAGCTTCTTGTTATTTTCAGTCAGAATTTCTTGCATTTTTTCTGCTGTCAATCCGGTGTTAGTGCCCATAGCGAGTTCTGTTTCCGAATTACTCAAGCTAGGATGGCGTTTCTTGTTTCCTTGGTGTTTTGGAGAGATGTCAGATATTCCTCTTTTGAACATTTAAGAGGTTAGGCTTTTCGGATTCACTTGTTTTTCTACTTAGAACAACTAAAGAGTTAAAACTTACTCCGATTAAATATTCTTTAGATAGAATTGCTTCTGATGTATTGATATGTATGTTTTTATGTTTTAATTTTGCACTTTTTAACACTTTTTATCTATTTTTTCTTGAGCGCTTAAATTGTTTGCTATTACTTTGACAGATGACAAATTAACAACCAAACCTGATCGGTAAGTACTCTGTGAAACAATCTCAAGGATTCTAAGTGATGGTTTATTGTGTTCTAAGGCCCCGACGAAGAACAGTCACGAAAGATCGCATGTTTCGAGTTTGTGATGCATGACCCAAGCAACTATTTTCATGACAAACGACACCGCCAGACTCGATGGACTACGACACCAAGCTCGGTGGTTACATCTGGACAAGCATGCGCGAAGTCGAAATTAACAAAAACCAGAAGGAAACAGTCGATGTTTAGTTTTTCATTAAATTTATTAGTTTCTACCACAATCATACATATATACGCTTAACAAACGACTAAAAATAAACTCGAATTATAATAGAAGTCTTCCTCAGGGTCCTTGGATTTGCTAGTTTTTGATTTGGTGTTGGTTGGAGTACATGTCAGCCACTTGGGAAGCAGAGGTGGCATCCATCTTCGGGTGTTTTGTAATCTTGTATCCGAATGAATCGCGGAAAACGCAGTGGGATGCCCTTTTCGGGATCCACAATGTCGATGGCTGCCTTGTGAGGAGAAAAGGTAAGCCAGAGATCAGCACATTTTATTTCTCACACTTGAACGGCGTCAAACCACTCGCTCGTTGGAGCTGTCGTATCGGTAGTGTGACTTGGGCGTCTTGATCACGTGCTTTTTGAAGAACTCAGCATGCGTTTGAAAGTCTTCGTAGCTGAAACCTTTAAGAGGTGCTTAGAAGTTTGTTTAAAAATAATGAGGTAATCATACCTGCTCCAATTTTGAAAATGCTCTGGTACTCCTCGTTGTCGGCGTCGTAGCAGGCCAATAGAAAGCCTCCGTAGGTCCCAGTTCGCTTTCCTTTGCCAATGTAGCCGCAATTACCACCACGTCCAGGGAGTCTCCAACACCACTGCGGTAGTCCTTCTTAAGTTTCAGCATTTCAGGCATTGACAAATGAGAAGAAAAACATCGGAATTTGTTTTTATTTGCTTTTTCAAACGAATGACTTTTGAATGAATTTTTTGACATTTCCAAAAATTCATCTTCCACACCTTGGTAGCACTTGCAGTTTATATTCGCTTCAGAAATAAAGTATTTAGTATTTTTAGCTTTAGTAAATAATTATAATATTTTATTTGAACAAAAACTATTTATAATATAAAATGAGAATTTAATAAAAGGTAGAAGTCGACTGTACTCTGCTGCTGGTTGTTGAAGAATCTGTCAAAGGTTCAGTTATCGAATCTGCTGATGTTATGTGACGTTTTATAATGTGCGGTACTTCGATACCTATTTACATAATATAACGATTGTTGCCGAAGCGTGTTATTTATCTAATAATGTTACATATTGTTCACATGAGAACGACCAACGAACGACGAATGAACGAATATTCGTCAATTTTGGCATTTCATTCACATTTGTGTTTTACATTCGTCACGAATAACGAACACAATTTGCATCCAAAACAAAAAAAAAAAAATGATTTTGAGGCTATGCACGCTCGAAAAATTTATTCGTTGGAGTGTGGATTGTATGTGGAACGAGAATAAAGTCTGACAGTTCGTACCTACTAGATATTTGTTCGTAACGAATAAATTTTTTTCTCTATTTTTCTAATTTGAAGTACAAGAATAAGAGTTTATCCACCTAAATATAAGTATGAACTATATTTCCATCATTTCCTTAAGAATTCGTGAGGATTTTATGCTTGTAAGGTACTTACATTTCTTGATTTATTCGTCGTTCGTTGGTCGGGCTCATGTGAATAGTCCTTTATTCACATGAGAACGACCAACGAACGACGACTGAACGAATATTCGTTGATTTTGACATTTCATTCACATTTGTGTTTTACTGGATGAACACAATGCATAAGCATACGCATACGGAGCCGGAGCCGCAAGAGTTAAAATCAAGTTTACTTGTCCAGCTCCGTCTTGCGTTGTTGTTGTATTCGCTTATATTTAATGTATGCATACGCATACGCATACGGAGCCGGAGCCGCAAGAGTTAAAAATAAAGTTAACTTGTCCAGCTCCCTCTTTCTTTGTTGTTGTATTCGCTTGTATTTAATGTTTTGACACCTCTTGCGGCTGCGTCTCTGCAGCCATTGTGTTCACGCAGTAACGAACACAATTTGCATCCAAAACAAAAACAAAATGATTTTGAGGCTAAGTACGCGCGAAAAATTTATTCCTTGGAGTGTGGATTATATGGCTTTAGCCTGATAGTTCGTACCTACTAGATATTTATTCTCTATTTTTTTAAACACAAAAATAAGAATTTGTCCACTTTAAAATAAGTAAAGTAAGTTACGACTGGAACAAAGTCGCTGTGGAATTGCAAAAAAAGCCAAAAGCGTTTGTACATTCCACTTCAGGGAGATAATTATGTCGCTTCAGAAAGCAACTTAACTTTATTACCTGGCGGTTCTGAATATTTCAGATATGCCACACTAAGTGATTTAATCCTCACCGTTGCAAAAGGACTCCAAATAAAAAGGTAATCTTCAATGTTTTGAATTCTAAAATTTTTCATAAATTAGAACATTTCCACAGAGAAATGTCCAAGCAAGAGGAATTCGGAGTAGCGGAATCGCACTACGGCGACGTGAAAAGTTCGTTCAACTCGGGCTCAATGCATTCGATCTGGAACAAATGAAAAATCTTATTTTGCTAAAATTCACAGAATGCAGTCTGGTTATAAAAATCTCTAATGGTCTAAAATAAAATTTCCAGTGAATTTCTCAGACATATTCTGCTTTGCTGATTTTATTGTGTACTTCAACACCGGTTGACTTAATTTTTTCAGCTAAATTCAATGAAGTTTAACATGGAACAGCACGGGGACAGTCTATATCTATTGCAAATGTTTTGCGAGCTTCTTTTATAGCGGTATTATAGGTTGTAGAAGCAAAAACTTTGAAGAAAACTTTTTTCGTTGTTTATAATATGTCAGATAAGAGAATGGACGAAGTTTAATGATAATAATCCAATAAATAGGTTTCTCTAAAACATTCTCTTCCACTCGAACGTTCGATTCGCTACTCATAATAGGGATCTTAGTTTCCGTAAATAAAAGACCATCATTGCCCTGTTGTTTTGCAATTAAAAGAAATTTTATTGTTTTTTTTATTGAACATTCCTTTCATTGCAATAAATGGTTATGTTACGATATTCGAAACGTTTGTTCTTCGTCACTGCCGGAACCCGAACCGCTAAAAGAGCCACTTTTAGATCGACTAGGTATCCGCGGCTCGACCCCCGATTTTGACTTTGAATGCGAGTGGGAGTGCGATTTTGATGCAGACTTGAAACCACTACGTGATCGTGATAAAACAAGATCTCTTTCAGCTTGGGCTGCTTCGTCGGTTTTGTTCTCTTGAACTTCCACTTCTTCATCTTCTTCGTCGTCGTCACCAACTGGTTCAAGCTGCTTCTCGCGATACTTTTGAGTACAATGTTCCTGTGCATCCAAAGGACGATGCCTTGCAACAAATTTTGTACTGTTAGGCTGTTGGCCAGCTTTGACACGACGTTTTCTAATACAAACTCGTGTTTCGTTGTAGTAGACACCGTCTTTGCGCTTTACAAACAAAGTAAGTTTATTCGTAACCTTTCTATGCTTTGCTCTTGACATTCCATGTGTACTCCCTTGCGATTTTATACTCGTATTCTTCGTCTTCCTTATGATCCCATAACAAAGTCCTCGCGACGTTTCTCTAAAGTGGATGCTGTAGGTAAAAACTAGGTAACGAACTGGTCGCCACTTTCGTCCATCACAGCACGAATCGTAGCCTGAGACATCTCCTCCAGCTGAGCTGGACCATTCTTGCTCACCGAGGCTGGATCGCTCCAGGTATTCTACTCTGGTACACTGCTCCTTTTCCTTGAAGAAAAGATAGGAGATTATTACAACCACATTTTTTTTTTTGTTTTTTTTTTTGTCAGGAGGAAATCTTCAAAAGACACTTGGCAGTATTCGATACCAAGTAGTGTGGGATTCTTACCTCACCAAAAACTCCTCACCATTAGCTCGTGGGGCTTGGTTCTTCTTAATCTCCGAACATTGCCTCTCGTATTTAATACGGACTCCATTTCAGAGTTGATATGACTATGCAGTCGCTGATTGTGTGATACAGCATGTTTTCTTACAACTTCTGTAACCGTTTCTATTTTTAGGTCACGATGTAAATCGCTATTTCTTATATACCATGGTGCATTTACTATTCCACAAAAGACTTTGTTTTGGAACTTTTAAATGATTTCAGTATTTGTTTTCTTTGTACAGCCCCATAATTGGATTCCATAAGTCCAAACAGGTCTAAGTACTTGTTTATAAAGCATTATTTTATTTTCGACAGATAAGTCAGAATTTCTACCGAGTAACCAGTACATTTTTCTATATTTCAAGTTGAGCTCTTCCCTTTTCTTTTTGATATGCTCTTTCCATTTTAACTTTGCATCCAAATTCATCCCAAGGTATTTGACCGTATTGGCGTAAGGTACAGCTTGATTGTTGATGAATATTTGAACGTAGCTTAACTTTTTATTTGTAAAGTTTATATGTGCAGATCTAGCTTAATTGAGCTTGATACGCCATTTTTTGGTCCAATCACTAACGGTGTCGACGGCATTTTGCAATTTCTCAGCAGCCTTGACGACGCACTTACTAGATGCCAAAATTGCGGTATCATCTGCAAAAGTAGCCATAATGGTGTTGTTATCCACTGGAATATCCCTTGTTTATAGCAAATACCTCCGACGCTGTGAAGAGATATGACGTCGGAAAGCTACAATCACAAGATATTGCCAATGCCTTTTCCAATCGAGTGTCCCTTCAATTATCCTTGAGTCCCATGCCGCCAGCATTAAACATTGAAGACTAGTGGCAGCGATGCCAAGAAGCCATCAGAACCGCTGCTTCTGAGGTTCTGGGTTTCACTCGGCCACCAAAACGAAACCCATGGTTCGATGAAGAATGCAGGCAAGCGAATGCAGCCAAGCAAAGAGCACGACAAATGCTTATTCAAACACGAACGAGGGCTGCTTACGATCAGTAAAGCGAGATTTACAAGGAGAGAAGAAGGGAAGAACACCGACTTCTCAAAAAGAAAAAGAAGCAGCATGAGAAGCGCTCGATGAGGAAATAGAGAGGTGCCATGACAGGAATGAGATTCGGAAGTTTTACCAAAAGGTAAAAAGATCCTGCCAGGGTGGCAAACCCCGAACTCAAGCCTGTAAAAACCAGCAGGGAAACATAGTTATAGAGTCACAGTCGCTACTGACTGTGACAGTCTGACTGCAGACTGCTTAACGGCGATCAGGACACAATTTCCGCTGTCAGGCAGATTGCCCCATTCAGCTTGGACGAAGATCAAGAATGCCGTCCTCCCGACCTAGAAGAAGTTAAGCTTGATATATGCAAACTTAAATCAAATAAGACTGCAGGTGCAGATGGCCTTGATGCCGAACTTTTCAAGGCAGCTGGAGATCAGTTGGAAAGGAGCATGCACCAGCTAATCTGCATGATATGGTCGGAAGAAAGAATGCCCGATGAATGGAACCTCAGTATCGTATGCCCGATCCTAAAGAAAGGAGACCCTCACAATTGCGCCAATTATAGAGGGATAAGCCTCCTTAATGTCGCTTATAAGATCTTGTCTGCTGTAATATGTGAACGTCTGAAACCCCACGTCAACAACTTGATAGGTCCTTATCAATGTGGTTTTAGACCAGAGAAGTCCACAATAGACCAAATTTTCACATTACGGCAGATCTTGGAAAAAATTCGAGAACATAATATCGATATTCACCATCTCTTTATCGATTTCAAGGCCGCGTATGACAGAGACGAGCTGTACAGAGCCATGTCTAGTCTCGGCATCCCTGCAAAACTCGTACGACTATGCAGGATGACTTTGGAGAATTCACGCTGCTCCGTCAAGGTCGGTAAAGAACTCACGAGACCTTTGATGTCGAAAAAGGTTTAAGACAAGGCGACAAACTGTCATGCGATTTCTTCAACATCATACTTGAACAGATTGTAAGAAACTCAAACGTCAACACCAGAAGAACAATCTTTCAAAAGTCTGTACAATAACTCGTCTATGCAGACGATATTGACGTAATGGGAAGAAAAAAGCGTGATGTCATAGGTGCTTTTGCGAGTATCGAAACAGAAGCGGCAAAAATGGGTTTGATGGTTAATAAGGGCAAAACGAAGTATATGTTGTCATCAAACAAGGACACAGAACATCGACGAATTGGACAATACGTCACAATAGACAGACATAACTTCGAGGTAGTACAGGACTTCGTCTACCTAGGATCCGCTGTAGACACGGACAACAACATCAGTGCGGAGATCAAACGGAGAATAACTCTTGCCAACCGTTGCTTCTTAAGGTTAAGAAGGCAATTGAGAAACAAAACCCTCTCCAGAAAAACCAAGGTAACCTTATATAAGACCTTAATCATCCCAGTCCTGCTTTACGGCGCGGAAGCATGGACCTTATCGAGACCGAATGATCTTTGGTCCCGTATGCGAAGACAATGTGTGGAGAAGAAGATACAACAACGAGCTGTATGAGCTGTACCGCGACATGGGCATAGCCAGAAGAGTACGCATCGCGAGGCTACGATGGTTGGGCCATGTAGAGCGGATGGACCCAAACGCTCCGGCACGTCGCGTGTTCGAAAGCACATTGCAGGGAAATCGCGGAGGAGAAGACCTCGTCTTAGGTGGCGCAATCAAGTGGATGAAGACCTCAACCGACTTGGAGTGCGAAACTGGAGAGAGCTCGCCCGAAATCGAAGTCGTTATAGAAGGATGTTGGTTGAGGCCCAGGTTCACCCTGAACTGTAATGCCCACCTAAGTAAGTAAGTAATATAGCAAATACAGGGTAGGTCCTAGGACGCTTCCTTGTGGAACACTGGCTTGTATATTACATAGCTTTGAATATTCTTGATCATACCGTACTCTGAAGAGCCGGTTTGAGATAAAAGATTTTAGTATTTCGTAGTACTGCCTGGGTAGGTCCCTTTGCAGTTTGTACTCTAGCCCCTCATGTCATACCTTGTCGAATGCTTGAGCAACATCTAAAAATAAAGCCGAACATACTTGTTTTTCTTCTAATGCTTTTTCAACTGCATCCGTTATTCTATGAACTTGGTCTATCGTGGAATGTTTATTTCTAAATCCAGACTGATGATGGATTAGACTTTGCTCAGTCTTTTCAGTAGCAATTTTTCAAAGACTTTTTCCATTATTGGTATAAGCGATATTGGTCTGTAAGACGTCACTTCTGTTGGTGGCCTACCCTGCTTTGGTATAACAATTACTTCAGCAATTTTCCAATGATGTGGGACATATTGGGTCTTTAGGCATGCATTTATTATGAATTGGAGTTTTATGAAGGCTTTTGATGGCATTTCTTTCATAACCTGAGCAGTTATTAGATCCAGGTGATTTTTTGTTCGATAATTGATTTCGACACATACTTTTTAGTGTGACAATTGGTATGTCAACTTCATCGACTTTATCAATAAACTGTAAGCTGTTTTCAGATGTATTTGCTGGGAATGGTTAGCTTTTTCTTTCGGATCTCCGATCCAATTTATCGGTGGGTCTTGTAACTGCGGTCTTTTCAGGCGCTTAGCTGCTTTCCAGAGCGAATAATCGGTGAAGCATCAGTCGTTAAATTTTTCAGGAATCTACTTAATGAATCATTTTTGAATTCGTAGATTTGTTTTTTCAGTTCGTTGCTTAGCCGGTTAAACGCTGTTTTGTCGTCTGGAAATCTAGTATTTTGCCATTTTCTTCGAGCTCTTCTCTTCTCCAATATCAACTCTCTTATCTCGGCAGGGTATTTTGTTTCAGTTTGCTTCCTACTCGAGTAAGTTGGTGTATTTTCTTCTGCAGCTTGTTGAACATCGGCAATGAATTGTTCTACTTCAAGGTCGATTTGCTCTTTTGTTTCCATAGGGGATCTGAGATTTATATAGCTTTCAAGCTTTTCTCTGAATTCACTCCAGTTTGTTTTATTATTTACTAGGTTAGGATTACTTTTTCCCATTATCTCCGATTCATTAAGTGATAAAATCACCGGTGTATGATCTGATGATAAGTCATATTTACCTTCGACTCTTATATGGTTTCGTTTATACCTTTAACTATGAAAAAGTCAACAAGGTCTGGTATTTTACTTGAATCCGATGGCCAGTATGTTGGTGATCTGGATGAATAAAACTCGCAATTGTATTTGAAGCATGCTTTATAAAGCCTTCTGCCTTTTGTTGTTAAAAGTCTGGATCCCCAATGGGTGTGCTTACCATTAAAGTCACCGCCAACAAGGAAGTTATGTCCTAGTAGATTTAGCAGTTCTGTATAATCATCTTCAGTCGGGGAACGCCTCGGTGGGCAGTATATTGATGCCAACTTGAAGTCTTTCTTTTTCATACCAATACTAGTTATTGTTACTTGCATATTCTCGTTTTTAAACATAACTTCTTCATGGTGTTTTAAGCTCTTTTTTATGAGGTTTTATGAGGATTGCCGATCCACCTCTAGCCTTATCAGCTGGATGAGATGCGTGGTTTCTTTGTGGCTAATGACTTTTACGTCATTTGTCTTAGTTGGGGTTTTCGATGGTGTAACCCTTTGGGAGTAGTTTTTTGGTGGAGTTCTCTGTGTTTTCGTACTCGGTTTTCCAAAATTTTTAAGCAATAAGTGGTCCTCCCCAGAATCCGTAGGACCGATCTCTTTAGAGTGGATTTTCCAATTTCGCTGGGCTGCCACCTGGGGTAATAAATCTGTTTGTTTTGTTCATTGCCATATATTTTTTAAACTTTTTTTTATGATACCAATAGGTCAGTTACTTCTATTCGCATTCAGCCGTCCCACTGGGATCAGACGCTGACCAGTGTGCCGCACAATATGTGTCAGACGCTCTTGGATTTATTGTTGAGCTGGTACATTCAGAGTGATATTTTTCTTTCTTTGCTCCTAGTTCCTGAAAAGATAACTCAGGTGACACAGCTCGTGGATCAATTGATCCAACGCTCGTCGTTAGTCGTACCACATGAAATTGAGAAACTTCTCTACCCATCAAGAAAAAACAACAGACGTACAAATTAATTTTTAAGTAAATCTTCAATTATGAATAATTTGTTCCTAGACTGTAGGTTGTAACATCATTCCTGTGAGGAGTGTTCATTTTTCGGAACTATTAAAAAAGTTGTACATTTATGTAATTCAACTAATTGATTTTATTATTCGTTTTACAGAGTATATGCTATATGTGAAGCAATCATATTTTGGTCGTTGAATTCTTGTCTTAGGTCCTTAAGAGTTGTCAAATTGCGCTTCTGTGGGTATCTGTAAATTATAAAATTTCACTAAAGACAAGGGTAACCAGTGTTGGCAAAATATACTTAAATTTCTTCGCATGTAGAAAGAGATATCCATTGTCCGCTTGCAAGCCATAAGGAGCATTCAACGCATTAAGTTTTTCAGATAATCTAACTTCGGCATCTGATTGATTGGTTAGATATTCAGTTTTCGTTTGATACGATATTTTGATTTTCTTGCTCAGATCAGTTTGAATCTGAACGCTTGGTTTCACAGCTCACAACTGGTTCAACGCTAGTTTCTTGAAGCAACTTTATCCTGAACAAAACAAAATGGATAATTGGTTTTTCAGCCTTCAGCTACTATTATTTGTTGATCCTTCAGCTTAACCGTCTGATTCTATTCGCCTTAAATTGTACTCTCAGTAGGTTACTTTACCCTGCGACTACACGATCAAGATATGGTAAGCCATCAGCCTACATATACAATCTGTCATATTCCTGTTCGTGTTTCGGATATGACGTATGTATGTTGGAACTGAAATGACTGCGTAGTACGCAACCATTTGGGTTGCAAGTATCTTCATAAATTTTATTTATTTGTAACGAGAGCTGTGATGTGAACGCTCAAGTCCAGACGTTCACTGGACGAAATACGAGTCTTGCGGGGACCGTCTACTCGCTTTCTGAATGGCCAGATCCCACGATTGTTTGCGTGCCATCGCAGCTCATCGAATATTACCATTTTTTAATTCATTCTACTGTAGACATTCAAAACGATCACATACCTAAGTGATTAATAAAGATTGTAAAGATTTCAATTGTACATTTGTTTTGATTTATACATTTCTGTGGCGATTTTAATTGTGCATTTGTTTTTGATTTATTCATTGGCAACCGTGACAGGACTTTCTTCTTAAAGTTTTAAGTGTACCTGTATTAATTAATTAATTAATTAATTTCATTAAAAAAAAAAAAATAAGTCAGTAGAATCAGTGTTCTGTTTAAAAAAAAAAAAAAAATATCTCGAACGATGAAGTGTTTCCAGAAGGTCTTGAAGAGCTCTCTGATTTTCAAGATGCAACGAGGAAAGAAATGTTGGATCTTGTCCGCAACTACGGTAAGGATGGCCAAACCCGAAAAACGGTGGATAAACTGTTACAGAAAAAGGAAAGACTAGAAAATCTATGGGACTATTTCGACACAAACGACACCCAAATCCGTGACAAGTATTTAGATAAACCTCATCACGAGTATTTCATGAAGGAGTTTTACGAAAAGATAAAAGGCGCTTAAGAAAATATGAAAGCGGACATCATCAGTCGCTTGAGCAGTCTGCCAGTCCTGGACGCAAACCAGACCATGGAGAAGCCACCAGCAGCAACTCCATCAGGATCAGCAGCAGCAGCAACAGAAGCAGACAAGATGAAGATGACCAGAGCACTTACAAGGGATAGGTATAAAATGTTGTCAAGACATTTTCAATCCTCATTGGATAATTGCAGTACGGAATTCAAAAATACCTATCCCCATATGTTCGAAATTAAAGTTAAGAACCTAGTGGATAATTTTGAACAATTAAAATTAGTTTTTCAACGGGTGGAAGGCGATTTGGAAGAAGAAGATGTCAATATCTACTTTCATCTTCAAAAACAGCTAGCCATTATCTCCGATTCATTAAGTGTTAAAATCACCAGTGTATGATCTGATGATAAGTCATATTTACCTTCGACTCTTATATGGTTTCGTTTGATACCTTTAACTATGAAAAAGTCAACAAGGTCTGGTATTTTACTTGAATCCGATGGCCAGTATGTTGGTGATCTGGATGAATAAAACTCGCAATTGTATTTGAGGCATGCTTTGTAAAGCCTTCTGCCTTTTGTTGTTATAAGTCTGGATCCCCAATGGGTGTGCTTACCATTAAAGTCACCGCCAACAAGGAAGTTATGTCCTAGTAGATTTAGCAGTTCTGTATAATCATCTTCAGTCGGGGAACGCCTCGGTGGGCAGTATATTGATGCCAACTTGAAGTCTTTCTTTTTCATACCAATACTAATTATTGTTACTTGCATATTCTCGTTTTTAAACAAAACTTCTTCATGGTGTTTTAAGCTCTTTTTTATGAGGTTTTTATGAGGATTGCCGATCCACCTCTAGCCTTATCAGCTGGATGAGGAGCGTGGTAGCAAATATAGTTTGATATTAAATCATCAAGAACCAGTCCACTTGAGAAATAAGTTTCGGACACCAGACAAATATCTATTCGTTCGATGTCTTAGAAGATTTTTAATTCTGATAAATGGTGTAAGAGACCGTTTGCATTCCATGTTCCAATTTTTAGTGTTCTGTCCATCATTGTTTTTTAAGAGCGACTTCTTCACTTAGCCGTTTGATGTTCAAATCCTGATTGTCAATTTTTTTAAGAATAAGTTCAAGAATTTCTTTAATGGAAGTTTCTTCATTCTTCCGCACGTTTTTAACAATCTGTGAATAGGATTTATTTTTGTCGCTTTTGCTTTTAACAGCTTCCTTCGGAAGTTCATTCTTACCTTTATCTTCAGCTTCAGGAGTTCTTTTTGTGTTTGCTGGGTTGCTGGGCTTTATTTCACCGGATGTCATTTTGCTTTTGGATTTTTGAAGTCTTTTAGCAACTGGACGGCCTCTATAGCTTGCAGGGTGATTACCTTGACAGTTTACACATTTTGCTTTCTGTTCTTTGCTTCATGGACAGTCTTTAGTTGTATGTTTTCCTTCACACTTAACACAAGCAAACTCGCGGTTGCCATATTTTTGGGTGTGGCCAAATGCTTGGCATCGTTTACATTGCGGAACAATTTTTGATTTTCGCAGTGGTTCAATTTTGACTTTTATGCCAAAGATTGATCGAATACTATAGACATTTTCAAGACTTTGTTTGCTGTCGAAAAATAGCGGGAATAAAGGCAGGGATCTATTTATTATTATTGGTTCCCCAGCAGAGTTCTTAGTAGTCTCATTCTTAATAAGATTGACTGCATCAAGGGCTTGGAAGCCTGCTTGAACAAGGTCTTCTACTAATTCTTTTGGAGAACATGAGGAATGTAGGCCCCTGGCTACTACTTTTATTGGTCTTGTGGATTTGTTTTCATACGAGTGCCACTGGATTTTATGTTTGCTTAGTTCCTCAGTGACCAGTCTATAGTCATCATTTTCCTCGACATTGACTTTCCAATTGTCTTTGTTATACGATGTATATTTGCAAGCTTTTTTAGTACATTTCTCAATAATTTTCTTAAGATCTCCAAAATTTGGGAATCCTGTGATCATAATTGGTGGTGGTACAGTTTTTCTGTTGCCTTTAGACAAAGACTTCGGTTAAGCATTGGCTAGCACATTATTTGCAATATTCTTTGTAGTACTCAAGTCTTTTTTATTTTCAGTTTTCGAGGTTTGCTAGTTCTTTGTATGCAATTCAGGGCTACCTTCCGCTTTTCGTTTTTTAGCAGTGTGCTTATTTCTTTTTCTTTCAGTTTCAAATAAAAGTTCTTCTTCGTCAGTTTGATACACAGTAACAGTATCTTGGTGACTTATCTGAACCGTAGACTTGTGTTCCTTGTCAAATAGGGACACCTTTTCTTCGAGTCTTTTTACTTGCTCCTGAAGTCTTTGAACTAAGGTTTCAATTTTCTTTCTTGCTGCTATTTCCTTTTGCCATTCATCAAAGTAATCTTTTGATTTGGTTTGGCAGTTTTCTTTGATTTCTTTGAAACTCTGTTGTCCTGCAGTGTCGATCATTTCAGAGATATTGGTTTCTTTGTGGCTAATGACTTTTACGTCATTTGTCTTAGTTGGGGTTTTCGATGGTGTAACCCTTTGGGAGTAGTTTTTTGGTGGAGTTCTCTGTGTTTTCGTACTCGGTTTTCCAAAATTTTTAAGCAATAAGTGGTCCTCCCCAGAATCCGTAGGACCGATCTCTTTAGAGTGGATTTTCCAATTTCGCTGGGCTGCCACCTGGGGTAATAAATCTGTTTGTTTTGTTCATTGTCATATATTTTTTAAACTTTTTTTTATGATACCAATAGGTCAGTTACTTCTATTCGCATTTTATATTCAGCCGTCCCACTGGGATCAGACGCTGACCAGTGTGCCGCACAATATGTGTCAGACGCTCTTGGATTTATTGTTGAGCTGGTACATTCAGAGTGATATTTTTCTTTCTTTGCTCCTAGTTCCTGAAAAGATAACTCAGGTGACACAGCTCGTGGATCAATTGATCCAACGCTCGTCGTTAGTCGTACCACATGAAATTGAGAAACTTCTCTACCCATCAAGAAAATACAACAGACGTACAAATTAATTTTTAAGTAAATCTTCAATTATGAATAATTTGTTCCTAGACTGTAGGTTGTAACATCATTCCTGTGAGGAGTGTTCATTTTTCGGAACTATTAAAAAAGTTGTACATTTATGTAATTCAACTAATTGATTTTATTATTCGTTTTACAGAGTATATGCCATATGTGAAGCAATCATATTTTGGTCGTTGAATTCTTGTCTTAGGTCCTTAAGAGTTGTCAAATTGCGCTTCTGTGGGTATCTGTAAATTATAAAATTTCACTAAAGACAAGGGTAACCAGTGTTGGCAAAATATACTTAAATTTCTTCGCATGTAGAAAGAAATATCCATTGTCCGCTTGCAAGCCATAAGGAGCATTCAACGCATTAAGTTTTTCAGATAATCTAACTTCGGCATCTGATTGATTGGTTAGATATTCAGTTTTCGTTTGATACGATATTTTGATTTTCTTGCTAGATATGGTAAGCCATCAGCCTACATATACAATCTGTCATATTCCTGTTCGTGTTTCGGATATGACGTATGTATGTTGGAACTGAAATGACTGCGTAGTACGCAACCATTTGGGTTGCAAGTATCTTCATAAATTTTATTTATTTGTAACGAGAGCTGTGATGTGAACGCTCAAGTCCAGACGTTCACTGGACGAAATACGAGTCTTGCGGGGACCGTCTACTCGCTTTCTGAATGGCCAGTTCCCACGATTGTTTGCGTGCCATCGCAGCTCATCGAATATTACCATTTTTTAATTCATTCTACTGTAGACATTCAAAACGATCTGTGTTGCAGTAGTGGAAATAAGGTGTTAGTTATTTCACATACATACATATAACCTCAAGGGCGGTGTCCATACGTAACTGGGAGGCTGAAAGAAACATAGATGCCCAGAGCGGGATTCGAACCCACGCATCCGGCCTACCTAATGAACACTCTACCACTGCACCACGGAGGAGTGGAGTTCTCTGTGTTTTCGTACTCGGTTTTCCAAAATTTTTAAGCAATAAGTGGTCCTCCCCAGAATCCGTAGGACCGATCTCTTAAGAGTGGATCTTCCAATTTCGCTGGGCTGCCACCTGGGGTAAT
This sequence comes from Melanostoma mellinum, assembly GCA_914767635.1. Classification (NCBI taxonomy): domain Eukaryota; kingdom Metazoa; phylum Arthropoda; class Insecta; order Diptera; family Syrphidae; genus Melanostoma; species Melanostoma mellinum. The sequence goes on along the minus strand of OU612059.1, from coordinate 122,698,102 downwards.
AAATCTGTTTGTTTTGTTCATTGCCATATATTTTTTTAACTGTTTTTTATGATAACAATAGGTCAGTTACTTCTATTCGCATTTTATATTCAGCCGTCCCACTGGGATCAGACGCTGACCAGTGTGCCGCACAATATGTGTCAGACGCTCTTGGATTTATTGTTGAGCTGGTACATTCAGAGTGATATTTTTCTTTCTTTGCTCCTACTTCCTGAAAAGATAACTCAGGTGACACAGCTCGTGGATCAATTGATCCAACGCTCGTCGTTAGTCGTACCACATGAAATTGAGAAACTTCTCTACCCATCAAGAAAAAACAACAGACGTACAAATTAATTTTTAAGTAAATCTTCAATTATGAATAATTTGTTCCTAGACTGTAGGTTGTAACATCATTCCTGTGAGGAGTGTTCATTTTTCGGAACTATTAAAAAAGTTGTACATTTATGTAATTCAACTAATTGATTTTATTATTCGTTTTACAGAGTATATGCCATATGTGAACCAATCATATTTTGGTCGTTGAATTCTTGTCTTAGGTCCTTAAGAGTTGTCAAATTGCGCTTCTGTGGGTATCTGTAAATTATAAAATTTCACTAAAGACAAGGGTAACCAGTGTTGGCAAAATATACTTAAATTTCTTCGCATGTAGAAAGAGATATCCAAAGCAAGCAATAAGGAGCATTAAACGCATTAAGTTTTTCAGATAATCTAACTTTTTCGGCATTTGATTGATTGGTTAGATATTCAGTTTTCGTTTGATACGATATTTTGATTTTCTTGCTCAGATCAGTTTGAATCTGAACGCTTGCTTTCACAGCTCACAACTGGTTCAACGCTAGTTTCTTGAAGCAACTTTATCCTGAACAAAACAAAATGGATAATTGGTTTTTCAGCCTTCAGCTACTATTAATTGTTGATCCTTCAGCTTACCCATCTGATTCTATTCGCCTTAAATTGTACTCTCAGTAGGTTTCTTTACCCTGCGACTACACGATCAAGATATGGTAAGCCATCAGCCTACATATACAATCTGTCATATTCCTGTTCGTGTTTCGGATATGACGTATGTATGTTGGAACTGAAATGACTGCGTAGAACGCAACCATTTGGGTTGCAAATATCTTCATAAATTTTATTTATTTGTAACGAGAGCTGTGATGTGAACGCTCAAGTCCAGACGTTCACTGGACGAAATACGAGTCTTGCGGGGACCGTCTACTCGCTTTCTGAATGGCCAGATCCCACGATTGTTTGCGTGCCATCGCAGCTCATCGAATATTACCATTTTTTAATTCATTCTACTGTAGACATTCAAAGTGATCACATACCTAAGTGATTAATAAAGATTGTAAAGATTTCAATTGTACATTTGTTTTGATTTATACATTTCTGTGGCGATTTTAATTGTGCATTTGTTTTTGATTTATTCATTGGCGACCGTGACAGGACTTTCTTCTTAAAGTTTTAAGTGAACCTGTATTAATTAATTAATTAATTAATTTCATTAAAAAAAAATAAAATAAGTCAGTAGAATCAGTGTTCTGTTTAAAAAAAAAAAAAATATGTCGAACGATGAAGTGTTTCCAGAAGGTCTTGAAGAGCTCCCTGATTTTCAAGATGCAACGAGGAAAGAAATGTTGGATCTTGTCCGCAACTACGGTAAGGATGGCCAAACCCGAAAACGGTGGATAAACTGTCACAGAAAAAGGAAAGACTAGAAAATCTATGGGACTATTTCGACACAAACGACACCCAAATCCGTGACAAGTATTCAGATAAACCTCATCACGAGTATTTCATGAAGGAGTTTTACGAAAAGATAAAAGGCGCTTATGAAAATATGAAAGCGGACATCATCAGTCGCTTGAGCAGTCTGCCAGTCCTGGACGCAAACCAGACCATGGAGAAGCCACCAGCAGCAACTCCATCAGGATCATCGGTAAAACCAGCAGCAGCAGCAACAGAAGCAGACAAGATTAAGATGACCAGAGCACTTACAAGGGATAGGTATAAAATGTTGTCAAGACATTTTCAATCCTCATTGGATAATTGCAGTACGAAACTAAAAAATACCTATCCCCGTATGTTCGAAATTAAAGTTAAGAACCTAGTGGATAATTTTGAACAATCAAAATTAGTTTTTCAACGCGTGGATGGCGATTTAGAAGAAGAAGATGTCAACATCTACTTTCATCTTCAAAAACAACTAGAGATTCGACTGACTGGCTTACCAACAAAAGGTACTACATCGGATCATCAAATGGCAATTGCTTCTTTGAAGCTACCAAAAATTGAACTTCCAAAGTTTGACGGATGTTACCTTAAGTGGCGTCAGTTCTATGATTTATTTAAACCAATGATCCTTGAACAACCGATTTCGCCGGCCCAGAAACTGTACTTTTTGAGTTGAAGCACTCAGTTTGATTCAAGGATTTCCAGCGACAGATAGTAATTTTGAAGCAGCCTGAGAGACACTGATGGACAGATATGACAACAAACGGCTACTTTTGTGTGCACAGCTCGAAAACCTATTGTCCCAACAATCAGCATCGGGAACTGCTTCTAGCTTGCGGAAATTGCATGACAACACAAAGGAAGGAATTCAGGTCGTGATCAATCTAAGATTCGCGGCACATGACTGGGATCCAATAGTGGTCCACCTTATCTGGAAAAAAGTTGACAAAGAGAGAAGAACCCTCTTCTAACAGTCCCTAGATGACAAAAGGAGCAGTCCATCGCTATCAGAGTTGCTAAAATTCATCGAATCTAGGTTTCAATTGCTTGAAACCATCACACATTCCGATGAAAAAAGGAAGACAACCGCCATAGCAATTGAATCCAACGGCTGCGTGATGTGCAGCTTAGGTAACCATAAAATATATAAATGCAAAAAATTATAATCTCTTTCAGGTGCTGATCGTGAGAAGTCTGTTCAACGAATCGGAATTTGTAGAATTTGTCTGAGATCGGGTTATACTCAAAATTCGTGCAACGCAAGTGTAATGCACATCACTAATTAATGAAAGTATTAGTCTCTTCTCTAATACTAGCTGTCTTATCGGTTATGCTAAGCTCTTTTCCTCTCCTTTGCATTAATAAGATAACAGGATAAACAGTTTTGTACTCGATTGAACTTGGAACTTAAGATATGATTGTTAGTTTGTAAGATGAGATAATAAATAGCATTGAAGCAAGAAGGTTGTGTGTTTTCGACTCAGAGCGATAAAAGGAGATTTAACAGTTTGGCGACGAGGAAAACGGAACGGTTACCACATATAAAAAAAAGTCAACGCGTGTTGTAAAATTTTAAAGAATAAAATAGTTTTGATACTACGGCAATGACAAAATTAATCGGAAAATTAGAAGAATTCGAGCCAGGTGATGATTTTGAATCGTATGAAGATCGGCTTCGAATTTATTTCACGATCAATGATATAAAAGAAGACAGGAAGTCTTTAATTTTGCTTAGTCTAATTGGCAAAAATTGTTTTAAAGTGCTTAAGTCAATTTTGCAACCGAATGAACCCGCTTTAATGAAATATAATGATTTAATCGAAGTGCTAAAGCGACATTTTGAGCCTCGATTAAACATGAGAGCTGAACGGTACAAATTTAATAAAGCGGTACAGCGAGAAGGAGAAGCTATAACGGAGTTCATAATACGACTTATGGCACTAGCACAAACATGAATCGATTGATGTGTAACTGAACGGACGTGTGTGACAGTTGTGGCATTTTCAAGCTGGTTTAAAGTAGCTCTAAATTCTTTTCCAAGGTTCAAAATCAAGTCATTGCTCTTTTAATACCTAATGACAATTGCTGTTCACTTTGATTTATAAAACAATCATAATTAATACATTTTTAATCTAAATGAAACATCATAAGAAATCACAAAAATATAACCTAAAATTAAATCAGTGAATCTCTCTCTGCTGAATAAAGTTTTTCCCCAATCTACCCACAAACAAAAATAAATACATACATGAAAAGCTGTTCAATTTGATGTCTTCAAAACGTAGCAGAGTAAATTTCTCCCAATCTCCTTCACCACCGAAACAACCGCAAAAAATAACAACAATCGCCCGTCTTACACGATCAACGTCGCAATCACTAACACAATCAACTTTTTCACAAAACGCACCAACTACGATGTCGAAAAATTCCGGTAATAATAATTCTCTTGAAGACTGCACAATTTCCGAAAAACTGGAGAAAATTCTATTGCAAATTTTCGACTCCGAAAAAAAAAATAACACAAAAAATTGATATTGAAGTTGGAGATTTAAAGTCCTCACTTCAGGCTGTGAATAACCGTTTGTCTCTCTTGGAATCAAAACAAAATGAAATCGATACACTTAAAGCCGAGAATGAAGAACTCAAAGAAAAATTGAATAAACACGACGAGGCTATACAAAAACTCAAACTCGACGTAAAGACAAACGAAGAAAAACAACAACTAAGGGAGACAATAAGCGATGCACTTCTACATGGGATTCCGCAGCTACCGAACGAAAACTTGCAATCAATCTTTTTCAACCTTTGTGATTGCTTAAAAATTAAAGAACCAGTAATTAAAAACATTTTTCGACTCAAAACTAAAAATAATTCACTCGCACCACCGATAATTATAAAATTCACCTCGCCAAGTGACAAGAGCCTTGTTCTAAAGTCGATTGCCAACTATCGAAAAACAAATAGAAAGCAGCTTTGTCTCCGTGATCTTAAACTGAAAGAGGATGGTGTCAACAACAACAACTGTAAACTTTCTCCCGTTTACATCCACGAATGTTTAACAGTGCAAAATCGGGCTCTTCTACAGCACGCACTTAAATTAAAGCGAGAGAAAAAATTGCAATCTGCTTATACTTTCCGAGGGCTTGTCTACGTGAAGAAGAACAACGAAGAGAATGCAAAATTAATTAAGACTGCTGACGACCTTGCCGCGTTCTCCCACAACGTTACCAACAACAGCATCTGATGTCAACAACACACGCACTTAAGCATATAATGTTAAGTTTGTATGTCATAAAGTATTATAGATTTTTTCTTTATAAACCTTTATCGTTATCTTTTTTAACTTCTCTAAACCTGTTATTTGAAATCATAAATTGGATTAACTCACTGTTAATATTTCTAAACTATAAAAAATATTTCTTATCATCACACCTTCCGTCTATTTGCTTATTGTTTCACCTTTTTAATAAGTCTTGTTTACTTATTCTTTTGGATCTAAGGGTATGTTTCTTTTTCTTCGTAGTTTTTGAAAATGGCTGAAATGAGCAAAGTAAACAAAAGTTCCACTGACGTTTCTCGGGCTATGATCAATGTTTTATGTAATCAACAATCTGGTCTGCACATTGTTCATTTCAATGCATTTACAAACATTACTCGTCCCTATAATGCTATATGGCTGTGAAATCTTCCAAAATTGTGATTATGAGCACAAGCGAAAACTGAATGTTGCTTACAATAGCATAGCTAGATACATTTTTGGACTGAAAAGATACGACCACGTTTCTGAGTTTTCTAAATCCATCTATGGTGTTACTCTCGAAAACCTTTTCAAGTATAGATCGTTAACTTTATTGAATAATGTCATACAAACGCGCCAGCCACCGTACCTCTTTATTAAAATATGTTATTTGCGTTCTAATAGATCATTGAATCTTGTGCCTTTGCGTTATACGTTTTTATTATCTGAGCGCCAATTTTTCATAACTGTGATACGTCTGTGGAACTGTCTACCCAGATCTTTAAGAATGATAAGCCATACTAATCTTTTTGGAACTAAATTAAAAGAATATCTGGCAACGTTAAGGTAGTGATGATATATGTAAATATGTAAATTGAACAAATTTTAATTTCAATTTTTTTTTTAATTTTTATTTTTCTGTTTCCTTTTCTTCTTCATTTTGATTTTTCTTTTATATTTTTCTTTTATATTTTTTTTTTAAGTCTTACGATTTCAAAACTTTGTATTATAATTGTTGAACTTGAGCAAAAGAATTACAACACATCTAGATAAAATAATTAAGTTTATACTACTTTAAAAGATATTGTATCTTACTGTATAAATCTATTTAAATAAATGTATGAAATATGAAATATGAAATATGAAATATGTAATGTCCGTGAAAATTTTTTAGATTTCATACAAAAAAAATTTCAAAAAGTAAGTGGTCGTTATATTAAGGGATTTAAGACATCGATAGTTTTGAAGAATGAGACAGTTCCCATTTTTCATAAGGCGTATTCTGTACCATTACGAATAAAAGACCAGGTAGGAAATGAGCTAGAACGCCTAGTGAAATTTGGAATTTTAGTCCCAGTGAAGTACAGTGCTTGGGCTAGTCCCATCGTATGTGTGATGGTGAAATACGCATATGTATGGATTGTCGTGTGACTGTTAATAAGTTTATTGTTACAGAACACTATCCTTTGCCATTTATTGAAGAAATTTTTGCTAGTTTAGCAAATTGTTCAATTTTTTGCACCCTAGATTTGTCAGGGGCGTATCAACAAGTTTTGGTGGAAGAAAGTAGTCAAGAGTATTTGGTAATCAACACACACAAAGGGCTTTTTAAGTTTACACGTCTTCCTTTTGGACTTAGTAGTGCTCCGTCGGCTTTCCAATCAATTATGGATCAAATTTTAAAAAATTTAGATAACGTTTTCTGTTTCATAGACGACATTATTATTGGTGGAAAGGATAAAGAAGACTGTCGTGTTAAGTGCATAAAGGTTTTTGAGCGACTGAATGAACATAACGTTCAAATTAACTCAAGCAAATGTAAATTCTTCCAGTCATCAGTCATTTATCTAGGACATATTTTGTCCAATGGAAAAGTCTATCCAAATAAGGAAAAATTGAGAGCCATTTTTGAGGCTCCAGTTCCACAAAATTTGCAGCAACTGCAATCGTACCTTGGATTATTTAATTATTATGGTCGCTTTATGCCAAACTTGTCTTATCATTTAAAGGAGCTTTATAGACTCTTAAGAAATAATGTGAAATTTCAATGGTCGGAGTCATGTCAAGAAGCATTTCAAAAAAGCAAGTCGTTGATTTCAAAATATAATGTCTTAGAGTTGTATGATCCTGACAAACAAATTGTCTTAGCATCAGATGCCAGTCCATACGGAGTGGGTGCAGTGATGTCTCATATAATAAATGGTGTTGAAAAGCCAATCATGTTTGTGTCTAGTTCACTTTCAGACGCGGAGAAAAATTATTCACAGTTGCATAGAGAGGCCTTAGCAATTGTATTCGCGGTTAAAAAATTTCTTAAATACGTATTTGGCAAAAGTTTTAAAATATATACCGACCATCAAGCGTTAAAAGAAATTTTTCATCCCCGAAAAGGAACCTCGGGTGTCGCAGCAGCTAGATTGCAGCGTTGGGCGGTATTTCTTTCGATGTATGACTATACAGTAGAGTATAGAAAAAGCTCATTAATGTGTCATGCTGATGCTCTATCGCGACTTCCGTTAACCGATGGCACTAACATTGAAGTAGTAAGGCTAATCAATTCTGTGACTATGCCATTGTCATATCAAAATTTCAAAGTTGATGTCGAAAGGGTCAAATTAGAAATGAAGAAGGATACCCTGTTAAGCTTAGTCTATAACTACGTTGTAAATAACCAGTGGCCTAAGGAAGTCAGTCATGAATTGCAACCCTATTACAGAAAACGAAATAGTTTTTCAACCGAAAATAATTGTTTATTTTATGGCGACCGGATAGTTATCCCAAAGTGTTTACAAGCAAATGTGCTGAAACTACTGCATAGTATGAACCACTCCGGAATTATTAAAATGAAAACTTTAGCCCGTTCGTACATGTGGTGGGAAGAAATCAACAGTGACATCGAAACATTTGTAAAACAATGTTTAGTTTGTCAAAAAACAATGAATGTACCTAAAGAAGTAGTGAAAACATCATGGCTGGAAACTAATTATCCGTTTGAGCGCATTCACATAGATTTTTTTTATTTTTCGAAATTCCAGTTTTTAATTCTAGTCGATTCTTTTAGTAAATTTTGTGAAGTGTGTTTGATAAAAAATAACACAGCCACGAACTTAATAATTGCCTTAAAAAATTTTTTTTCAATTTTTGGTCTACCTAAGGAAATAGTGTCAGATAATGGACCCCCGTTTGGCTCATATGAGTTTAGAGCTTTTTGTAATAAAGCAAATATTAAAGTAACTAAGTCACCGCCTTATCACCCGCAAAGTAACGGCTTAGCTGAGAGAAACGTTCAAACCACGAAGAAAGTCTTTAAAAAATACTATATGGAAAATAAAGAGCTTGACATTCATGAGTTAATTACCAATTTTTTATTTAATCAAAGAAATATCCCACATTCCAAAACTGGTAAAAGGCCTTCGGAATTGATTTTTACCTATAAGCCAAAGATCCTTTTAGATAATTTAAATGAAAATATACAAAAGAAAAGTATTAAGAATTCTAATAACAAGGCAAATCCGAAAAATTAATTAAAGTCAAACAAATTGTGTATTGAAAATTTTAAAAGTGAATTTAAAATTGGAGATAAAGTCTTATATTTAAATCATTTTAAAAATGAAAATGTTAAATGGGTTCCGTCAATTATTATGGAAATTGTGAGCCCAGTTACGTTTTTAATTAAAGTGGGAGATAATATAAGATATGTTCAGAAAAATCAATTAAAAAAATCAACTCTTGAAGATAAACATCATCCATCTGTGGATAATTGTATCATATCACAAAAAACACGAAATCAGAAGCCAAAATTGAATATAGAAATAAATGTAGAGGAATCCCAGGACAATGAAATTGAAAAAGAAAATGAATGTAATAAAAAACATAAACGAACAAAAAGAATGTATGGAAAATATAAATCCGATAATGGTCCTGTGCGTAGATCAGAGAGAAATAAGAAAAATTTTGGTTACAAATATATAAGTAAAATAATTTTTTTTTCGGAGGGGGAAAGATGTAATGCACATCACTAATTAATGAAAGTATTAGTCTCTTCTCTAATACTAGCTGTCTTATCGGTTATGCTAAGCTCTTTTCCTCTCCTTTGCATTAATAAGATAACAGGATAAACAGTTTTGTAATCGATTGAACTTAGAACTTAAGATATGATTGTTAGTTTGTAAGATGAGAGAATAAATAGCATTGAAGCAAGAAGGTTGTGTGTTTTCGACTCAGAGCGATAAAAGGAGATTTAACAGCAAGGGGGTGTTTTCTTTGGAATGGCAAACACAATACATTGTTGCACTACAAAAAAGAAAGTAAATACAATTTAAAGGCAAAACCAATTTCTAATGCCAACACTATATCTTCCATAGGCGATCGAAACCAGCAAATAAAACAAAGTCAAGGGGTGGAAGGTCAGTCGTCAAACGCAGCTAGCACTTCCAGATCCAATAACCGTAGCATTTATCTAGCGACAGCATTAGTTAACGTAAGGTCCACATGCGGCACATTACTTCCCTGTCGTGCGTTATTAGATTCTCTATCACAAATCCATTTTGTGACAGCAGCCTTTGCACAAGCCTTAGGAATTCAGAAGCATCGATCCGAAACCTCCATAAGCGGGATTGGAGGGCATGGAACGCCAACACAATTTGCCACAGAACTCTCATTTCAATCGCGAAATGGAAGCTTCAAAGGCAATATTGAAGCAACGACCCTGGCTAAGATAACTGACTATAAGCCGCATGACAGTCACACCGAGTTACGTGACCTACCTGCTCACATACAGTTGGCAGACCCAGGATTTATGACAAACCAAAAAATAGATTTGCTGATTGGTGCTGAATTGTTATTTGATCTTTTACTTCCAGGAGAAATCTTTATTGGTCCTCAACTTCCACTACTTCGAAACACGAAACTGGGTTGGATTGTAGCAGGTGGTGTTCAAGGAACCAAACATAATGCTGTATGCAGCATTGCCACAGCACCATCTCTTTCAAAAATCGAAAAACTTGTAAGCAGATTCTGGGAGTGTGAAAGTCATGATTCTCCAAATAAACGGATGAGCAATGAAGAACGTAATTGTGAAGACTTCTTCAACTCGACTACACAAATTCTACCCAGTGGAAATTCATGGTAAGTCTTCCGTTCAAAAAGATCCATCGTCCTTAGGAGCATCTTTTGAAAAGGCACGCAAAAGGTTTTGTTGTGACAACAAATGCAAACGACCGAATTCTACACTACAAACTAAGTAAACAACAGCAGGTGAATGACCAACAGGTTAATGAACGACACCACCAGTTGGCATTTGCATTGTATTTAATTGCCTGCATTGCATTTCTTTTCATTTCATTTATGTATATATTGTTTGTCTGTATATCGAATTATTTATTGCATAGTTAGCAGTTAAGTTGTATTAATATCTTGGATAGGAAATAAATATTTCACTTGCTAGTAAACCAGCAACCAGTGCATTTGTTTTTTCAAGAGCAACTCGCTTAAATTAACCTTGCACTCTCTTCGCTCCCCGGATTATTCCATTTTTAAAAGCAACACGCTTAGATTGGAATAATCCTCAAACTCTGCTCGCTCTATTATATAGCGTTATCGCTTATAGAGGCAAACGACGGCGCAATAGCCAACGTTTTGAGTACGAGACTCTCCGCCAACAATTAATCATGGTCCTTCGAGGAAATGAACAAGAAAGCGTAACCAGGGTTTAGACATTGGTTAGTAAAAGCGTAGCCAGGGCTTCAAACATTGGCTAGTGAAAAGTGAGCGAATAAGCGTAACCAGGGCTTAGACATTGGTTAGTAAAAAGCGTAGCCAAGGCTTCAAACATTGGCTAGTGAAAAGTGAAGTTACAAAAAAAAAACGCTGCAAACTTGTGTTTGAGTTTCACCAAAGTACGAAAAAACTACTGTCTCTATCTATAAGATTATATATAATATAGAACAAGACAATTCAAACAAAAAACTAAGATGTTGGACGAAACAGATGTATTTATTATAATCTCGAAGCAAAAGGCCTTGGCAGAAGAAATCGAAAAGCAATATCGAAACTTCGGTAAGGATAGTGCCTCTAGAAAAACACAAAAATACAAAGAAGATAGGCTAGAACGCCTCGAAAAATGTTGGTCTGAATTTCATTCAAACCATACTGAAGTAGCTCCCTTTGTAAAATTTGATACACCCTACGTACAAAGGGATACGTACAACAGAGTAAAAGTGTTGTACGAAAGTTTTAAAAAGGAATTAGAAAATATAGATCCAAGTGTCGCACAAGCTTTGAAGGAAGTGGAAAGGCCTGAAGTCCCTCACGATGTTCCCACTGCAGAAATTTCAAAGAAAGTTGAAAATACATCTAATGCCTCTGCCTACAAAGCCACCACCGCAAAGCCGGACGAGAATTCAACTGCCGTACAAAGTCAACGGTTGACAAAGTTGAAACTGAGGATAACGGCCATTATCGAGAATATAGAAGAATTTGAACAAACATTCGATGACTACTCCAAGGACATTTACGACTTTCAACAAAAAATACTGCTGGAGCAGTTGCGAACATTCACTGAATTACATGAAGACTTCATCTGCAATTCATCTGAAGAAGACCTTGAGAAACCTTATGTAACGAATAAGGAATATAAAAATGTCAAACAAGAGGTCAACAGATTTCTCAATACAATGGCATTAAAACTCTCCAGTAGTAACAAGCCGAAGGAACATAAGACTGAATCAATGCTTCCAAGGCTTAAAATACCGACATTTAAGGGTAATTATTTGGAGTGGCAGCAGTTTTATGACTTGTTCCTCAATATAATACACGCCAAGGCCAATTTAACAACGACTGAAAAAATGGAGTATTTAAAAACTCATTTGGAAAGAGAGCCACTGCAACTCATAAAGCATCTAACGTTTTCAAGTGAAAATTATAATAGCGCTTGGGAGATCTTAAAAAGTAGATACAACAATGAGCGAAAAATAGTGTCTATGCATATAGAGAAGATGCTCAAATCTGGACATAACAGCGCTCCAACAGCGTCTTCCATCAAAAACAGCTTGGATGCTATTAAAGAGGGACTAGCGGCACTAAAAAATTTGGGATATGACACTTCTTCATGGGGTCCTATGATTGTTCATATGACTACAAAGTCACTTGATACAGAATCAAGAAATTTGTTTGAACAATGTTTAGAGGAGCCAAATAAAATGCCGAAAATGAAGACTCTCCTCGACTTTCTGGAAAGACGTTACCAAGCTCTTGAAGTAATGTCAACAAACAAAAAACAAAAGAACTCATTTGAGGAACCAAGATCTGGAGTCCGTAACTTCGTCATAGATGCAAAAGTTATTCAATGTCCAATATGCAAAGGAGACCATAAAATATACGCATGTCAAAAGTTTTTAAAATTATCGCCAAAAGAAAGATGGACACAATGCAAGCAGGCAAAGCTTTGCCTGAACTGTTTGAGGCATAACAAACAGATCCAATGCTTTAGCAAGAAAAATTGCCAACATTGCAACAAGAAACATCATTCACTTCTTCACATGGAACGGACTGATAGGCCAAAACAAACAGAATTGATAGAAGCTGCAAGATCATCCGCACAAATAAATCATAGCGAACAGAACCAGAATGTTTTAATCGCAACGGCAATCCTAAAAGTTAATAATGACAAAGGACAGAACGTTACAGTCAGAGCACTTATCGATCCTGGATCCCAAGCCTCGTTAATCACCGAGTCGGTTGTACAGACACTGAAACTTAAAAAACAGGACGTTTGTGTTGAAGTCTGCGGTCTAGGAGCAACAAAAGCAGGAATTGCCACCAATAAGGTAGATGTGACCATAATGCCACATTTTGCTTCGAGTTTTAAGCTAAAAATAGAAGCTCTGGTGTTGTCAAAATTGACAAGGCAGTTACCTTCGAAGCAAACAAACACTAAACAAGTTGAAAAGTTCGACCTTCTAGAGCTTGCTGATCCAACATTCAATATTCCAATTGCCAATTGATATGATAATTGGAGCTGATACCTATGGCGACATCATGTTAAGTGGTATTAAACGAGTCGCTGCTAGATCACTAATCGCTCAAAGATCACAGTTAGGTTGGCTGATCTCTGGACGAACATCAAACGACATTCCCGACACATACAGTGTTACTGGACTAGTAGCACTTACATCAATTGATCAACAACTAGAAAAATTTTGGGAGATAGAAGAGGTTAATCAACCAAAATTCCAAAAGTCGGAAGATAAACGGTGCGAACAAATCTATAAGGATACACACTACCGAAAGGACAATGGGAGATATGTTGTGAAGATCCCATTCGACGAAGATTTAATCCAAACAAATCCACTGGGTGAATCAAGAAGTAGAGCTACAGCTAGATTTCGCCAGCTGGAGTTGCAGCTTAACAAGAATCCTACCCTAAAAAACGATTATACACAAGTTATAAACGAGTTTCTCAACCTGGGGCACATGGTAGAAGTCAGTAACAACTCATCCAACAAAAACAATATTTTCTATATGCCACATCATGCCGTTATTAAACCTACGAGTACAACAACCAAACTTCGTGTTGTTTTTGACGGGTCAGCAAAATCAACGACTGGAGTAAGCCTAAATCAATTAATGCTGACAGGCCCTAAGCTCCAATACGACATAACTACAATTTTGACGCGTTGGAGAAAATATAAATATGTTTTTTCTTCGGACATTGAAAAAATGTACCGCCAAATTGAACTACACGAAGAACACCAAGATTATCAGAGGATATTATGGCGCAGTTCTAACAACCAACCTATTAAAGAGTATAAATTAACGACTGTCACGTATGGTACAGCTTCAGCACCTTATCTGGCTATTAAGACTGCAGAATAACTAACAATGACTTCTATGTTGATGATGTTATGTCTGGAGGAGATACCGTCGCGGAGTGCATGGCAGCTCAGAAAGAACTTGACGAGATGCTTAAGGGAGCAGGCTTTCAGCTTCGAAAATGGCCTGCAAACAACAGAAAACTACTACAACATATACCGATTGAGTTACGCAATCAACAAAACAAAGACGTGATGAAAGACGAAACTATAAAAACTTTGGGTATACACTGGAATCCGTTAAGTGACACATTTCAATTCAAGGTGAACGTCGATACAAAAATAACTACGGAAATACTTACCAAACGCAAAACATTGTCCGAAATAGCCAAGTTATACGACCCTCTTGGATGGTTGGGTCCAGTAACTGTCAGTGCCAAAATTTTAATGCAACGTATTTGGCAAGCAGAGCTACAATGGGACGAACCACTTCCAACCGAACTGCAAAAACAGTGGAACAAACTAAAGATAAACCTGATTGCAGTGGAAGACATTCGAATTCCAAGGTGGATAAACTCCAAAAAGGTTCAAGAATTTGGGCTTCACGGATTTTGTGATGCTTCAGAGGAAGCATATGCAGCAGTAGTTTATGCCAGGATAGCTCTACCAACGGGTTTCTTTGCTACAACAATTGTAGCTGCTAAAACAAAGGTGGCCCCAATCCGGAAAAAAATATCTCTTCCGAAATTGGAACTATGTGGTGCTCACCTATTATCAAAGCTGCTGGCAGAAACAATGAAGACATTTGGGTGCCAAGTTAAAAACATATTTGCTTGGACAGATTCGATAATAACGCTGGCCTGGCTACAAAAATGTCCATCTACCTGGAAAACATTTGTTGCGAACCGAGTCTCAGAAATACAAGAGGCAATAAACGTTAGCTGCTGGAGACATGTTCGATCAACTGATAATCCAGCTGATGATGGTTCAAGAGGCTGCCTTCCAAAACAGATGGCAACCAATGATTTATGGTGGAATGGACCTCATTGGCTAAAATTCGATTCTGAACAATGGCCGTTAAACAACCAACAGCCAATCGCAATGATTGATATTCCCGAAGCAAAAAGGGTGCTAACAATTAGAGTTGAAGAAATTGACGACCTGACTAAGAGATTTTCTTCATACACAAAACTAATAAGAGTCGCTGCTTATTGCAGACGATTCATATCAAACTGCAAAAACAAACTAAAGAAGAAACCATTGGAAACCGGTAATCTAACAACAAGGGAATTGAGCGATGGAAGTAAAGGAATCATACGATATCTACAAGAGAAGGTGTATTCCAAGGAACTAGAATCTTTACGAGATGGGAAGGTGATCAACAAAAAGAGTAAGGTACTATCCTTGAACCCGGTTCTGAACAACGAGAACATCCTTGTTGTGGGCGGGCGGCTACAAAACGCGGATCTTTCTAGCTCAGAGAAACATCCTATCATTTTACCACATCAAGAGTGGTTCACAAAACTATTAGTAGAAGATGCCCATGAACGCACACTGCATGGTGGTATTCGACTTACAATGGCTAAACTGAGACAACGCTACTGGATTATACAAGCAAAAAGATGTGTTCGACAAGTGATAAATAAATGTATAAGATGCTTTAGATTTACTGCTCAACCAAATACTCAACAAATGGGGCAACTTTCAGCAGCAAGAGTGACACCATCAAGACCCTTTACACATACGGGTGTTGACTATGCTGGACCAATTCAAATACTGATCTCAAAAGGACGAGGAAACCGGTCAACAAAGGGCTATATCGCTATATTTGTCTGCTTTGCTACAAAAGCAGTTCACATCGAGCTTGTGAGTGACCTCACTTCAGCAGCATTCATAGCAGCATTGAAGCGATTCACATCAAGAAGAGGGATATGTTCACATTTCTACAGTGATAATGGAACTATATTCATTGGAGCTAACAAAGAAATCCAACAACTAGTGAGAGCAGCCATTAAGTACGGTGTAGTAGACGCATCATCAATGCTTACGAAACATGAAATGCAATGGCATTTCATACCACCAGCAGCACCGCACTTTGGCGGTTTGTGGGAGTCAAGCGTTAAATCCACAAAATTTCACCTAAAACGAATAACTGGAGACACCATGCTAACATTTGAGGAATTTTAGACATTATTGACTCAAATAGAAGCATGTCTAAACTCCCGACCACTTACGACAATCGAAAACGATATTGACAACAATACGATACTTACTCCGGGACATTTTCTAATCGGAAGTTCTCTGAATGCTGTACCCGAACAACTCATTGATGAAAAGAAAACGTTCCGTTCACGCTGGCAACTAATACAAAAAATGACTCAAGACTTTTGGAAAGTCTGGTCATCAGAATATTTGTCACAGCTTCAACAATTGCCTAAATGGAAACAAAAAGAAGACAACATTAAAACTGGCAATATAGTTCTTGTCAAGGAAGACCGGCTACCACCGACCACCTGGATGATGGGAAGGATATCAGAAGTTCATCCTGGGAGTTACAACGGTGTTCGGGCTGCAACTGTATACAGTAACAATAAACATTTAAAGCGACCAATAGCCAAATTATGTAAACTCCCGATAGAAACGAAAACACCAGTA
Organism: Melanostoma mellinum; assembly: GCA_914767635.1. Classification (NCBI taxonomy): domain Eukaryota; kingdom Metazoa; phylum Arthropoda; class Insecta; order Diptera; family Syrphidae; genus Melanostoma; species Melanostoma mellinum. The sequence continues at coordinate 122,681,662 of OU612059.1, read as the reverse complement.
AACCAAGTTCAGGTTAATACGTCAATAAATCGAGTACAACCATTTTCGTGGCTATGCATTTTGTTTGGGTTACTGAACCTAGCTGACTCCTCTCCAATTCGCCAGATACACGATGTTGAAATATTTCCATTCGAAAGTCATCCTGGAATATATTTCGAAGATATAGGACAAGCCAACTTAATTTCAAGCTCATGGAAGACAATTGTTTTCTTTAATTTGACGAACTATTGGCAGGAATACGAAGCATACAAGGAAATTGTTTCAAAAATGGAGAGAGTATGTTCGTCATCGGGAATGGAGGAACTAAGGTCCATTATGTGCGAAGGAATACTGAACCAATTTGGGTATCAACTTCAACAAATAGAGCTCAACAATGAAATTCTCTTACACGCAAACGACGATTCATTGAAAAGGCAAAGACGATCACCATTTGACTTTATTAGAACAGTCACTAATGAATTGTTCGGAATACTTGATCAAAGATTTGCTGAGAAATATGAGCAAACAATAGAAGCTGTTCAAGAAAATGAAAAACACTTGCTACAACTCATGAAAAATCAAACAACCATTGTTGACTCCACTATCAATATCTTCAAGAAAGAACAATCGAAAAATTTGAATCAAATTATGTTACTAAGTTCTATTGTCACAAAATTGGAAAACGAAACAGATAAATTCGAGTACATGGAGCGATTTTCTGCAACTGCTCTTAACGGTATACTTATTATGATCAAATATAAAGCAACCCAGAGCATATTGCTTGATATTCTGCTATCAACGCATGCTGGAAGAATACACCCTCTTATCCTTTCAGTCCGACAATTCAAGGATGAGTTGACTAAGATTCATCTTTTTCATCTTTCGAAAAAGAGATCAGCCACTTGCACCACCAACCATCACCACTATTCCAATGCGAAGTCTCAACAAGACGAAGTCTCAACAACGACGTAACACACAAACATCCTTTGAAGACATCGACTTCTGTGTATCTTCATTTTGAGGGGCCCAGCATGTTGTGACAACAAATGCAAACGACCGAATTCTACGCTACAAACTAAGTAAACAACAGCAGGTGAATGACCAACAGGTTAATGAACGACACCACCAGTTGGCATTTGCATTGTATTTTATTGCCTGCATTGCATTTCTTTTCATTTCATTTATGTATATATTGTTTGTCTGTATTTCGAATTATTTATTGCATAATTAGCAGTTAAGTTGTATAAATATCTTGGATAGGAAATAAATATTTCACTTGCTAGTAAACCAGCAACCAGTGCATTTGTTTTTTCAAGAGCAACTCGCTTAAATTAACCTTGCACTCTCTTCGCTCCCCGGATTATTCCATTTTTAAAAGCAACACGCTTAGATTGGAATAATCCTCAAACTCTGCTCGCTCTATTATATAGCGTTATCGCTTATAGAGGCAAACGACGGCGCAATAGCCAACGTTTTGAGTACGAGACTCTCCGCCAACAATTAATCATGGTCCTTCGAGGAAATGAACAAGAAAGCGTAACCAGGGTTTAGACATTGGTTAGTAAAAGCGTAGCCAGGGCTTCAAACATTGGCTAGTGAAAAGTGAGCGAATAAGCGTAACCAGGGCTTAGACATTGGTTAGTAAAAAGCGTAGCCAAGGCTTCAAACATTGGCTAGTGAAAAGTGAAGTTACAAAAAAAAACGCTGCAAACTTGTGTTTGAGTTTCACCAAAGTACGAAAAAACTACTGTCTCTATCTATAAGATTATATATAATATAGAACAAGACAATTCAAACAAAAAACTAAGATGTTGGACGAAACAGATGTATTTATTATAATCTCGAAGCAAAAGGCCTTGGCAGAAGAAATCGAAAAGCAATATCGAAACTTCGGTAAGGATAGTGCCTCTAGAAAAACACAAAAATACAAAGAAGATAGGCTAGAACGCCTCGAAAAATGTTGGTCTGAATTTCATTCAAACCATACTGAAGTAACTCCCTTTGTAAAATTTGATACACCCTACGTACAAAGGGATACGTACAACAGAGTAAAAGCGTTGTACGAAAGTTTTAAAAAGGAATTAGAAAATATAGATCCAAGTGTCGCACAAGCTTTGAAGGAAGTGGAAAGGCCTGAAGTCCCTCACGATGTTCCCACTGCAGAAATTTCAAAGAAAGTTGAAAATACATCTAATGCCTCTGCCTACAAAGCCACCACCGCAAAGCCGGACGAGAATTCAACTGCCGTACAAAGTCAACGGTTGACAAAGTTGAAACTGAGGATAACGGCCATTATCGAGAATATAGAAGAATTTGAACAAACATTCGATGACTACTCCAAGGAGATTTACGACTTTCAACAAAAAATACTGCTGGAGCAGTTGCGAACATTCACTGAATTACATGAAGACTTCATCTGCAATTCATCTGAAGAAGACCTTGAGAAACCTTATGTAACGAATAAGGAATATAAAAATGTCAAACAAGAGGTCAACAGATTTCTCAATACAATGGCATTAAAACTCTCCAGTAGTAACAAGCCGAAGGAACATAAGACTGAATCAATGCTTCCAAGGCTTAAAATACCGACATTTAAGGGTAATTATTTGGAGTGGCAGCAGTTTTATGACTTGTTCCTCAATATAATACACGCCAAGGCCAATTTAACAACGACTGAAAAAATGGAGTATTTAAAAACTCATTTGGAAAGAGAGCCACTGCAACTCATAAAGCATCTAACGTTTTCAAGTGAAAATTATAATAGCGCTTGGGAGATCTTAAAAAGTAGATACAACAATGAGCGAAAAATAGTGTCTATGCATATAGAGAAGATGCTCAAATCTGGACATAACAGCGCTCCAACAGCGTCTTCCATCAAAAACAGCTTGGATGCTATTAAAGAGGGACTAGCGGCACTAAAAAATTTGGGATATGACACTTCTTCATGGGGTCCTATGATTGTTCATATGACTACAAAGTCACTTGATACAGAATCAAGAAATTTGTTTGAACAATGTTTAGAGGAGCCAAATAAAATGCCGAAAATGAAGACTCTCCTCGACTTTCTGGAAAGACGTTACCAAGCTCTTGAAGTAATGTCAACAAACAAAAAACAAAAGAACTCATTTGAGGAACCAAGATCTGGAGTCCGTAACTTCGTCATAGATGCAAAAGTTATTCAATGTCCAATATGCAAAGGAGACCATAAAATATACGCATGTCAAAAGTTTTTAAAATTATCGCCAAAAGAAAGATGGACACAATGCAAGCAGGCAAAGCTTTGCCTGAACTGTTTGAGGCATAACAAACAGATCCAATGCTTTAGCAAGAAAAATTGCCAACATTGCAACAAGAAACATCATTCACTTCTTCACATGGAATGGACTGATAGGCCAAAACAAACAGAATTGATAGAAGCTGCAAGATCATCCGCACAAATAAATCATAGCGAACAGAACCAGAATGTTTTAATCGCAACGGCAATCCTAAAAGTTAATAATGACAAAGGACAGAACGTTACAGTCAGAGCACTTATCGATCCTGGATCCCAAGCCTCGTTAATCACCGAGTCGGTTGTACAGACACTGAAACTTAAAAAACAGGACGTTTGTGTTGAAGTCTGCGGTCTAGGAGCAACAAAAGCAGGAATTGCCACCAATAAGGTAGATGTGACCATAATGCCACATTTTGCTTCGAGTTTTAAGCTAAAAATAGAAGCTCTGGTGTTGTCAAAATTGACAAGGCAGTTACCTTCGAAGCAAACAAACACTAAACAAGTTGAAAAGTTCGACCTTCTAGAGCTTGCTGATCCAACATTCAATATTCCAATTGCCAATTGATATGATAATTGGAGCTGATACCTATGGCGACATCATGTTAAGTGGTATTAAACGAGTCGCTGCTAGATCACTAATCGCTCAAAGATCACAGTTAGGTTGGCTGATCTCTGGACGAACATCAAACGACATTCCCGACACATACAGTGTTACTGGACTAGTAGCACTTACATCAATTGATCAACAACTAGAAAAATTTTGGGAGATAGAAGAGGTTAATCAACCAAAATTCCAAAAGTCGGAAGATAAACGGTGCGAACAAATCTATAAGGATACACACTACCGAAAGGACAATGGGAGATATGTTGTGAAGATCCCATTCGACGAAGATTTAATCCAAACAAATCCACTGGGTGAATCAAGAAGTAGAGCTACAGCTAGATTTCGCCAGCTGGAGTTGCAGCTTAACAAGAATCCTACCCTAAAAAACGATTATACACAAGTTATAAACGAGTTTCTCAACCTGGGGCACATGGTAGAAGTCAGTAACAACTCATCCAACAAAAACAATATTTTCTATATGCCACATCATGCCGTTATTAAACCTACGAGTACAACAACCAAACTTCGTGTTGTTTTTGACGGGTCAGCAAAATCAACGACTGGAGTAAGCTTAAATCAATTAATGCTGACAGGCCCTAAGCTCCAATACGACATAACTACAATTTTGACGCGTTGGAGAAAATATAAATATGTTTTTTCTTCGGACATTGAAAAAATGTACCGCCAAATTGAACTACACGAAGAACACCAAGATTATCAGAGGATATTATGGCGCAGTTCTAACAACCAACCTATTAAAGAGTATAAATTAACGACTGTCACGTATGGTACAGCTTCAGCACCTTATCTGGCTATTAAGACTGCAGAATAACTAACAATGACTTCTATGTTGATGATGTTATGTCTGGAGGAGATACCGTCGCGGAGTGCATGGCAGCTCAGAAAGAACTTGACGAGATGCTTAAACTACTACAACATATACCGATTGAGTTACGCAATCAACAAAACAAAGACGTGATGAAAGACGAAACTATAAAAACTTTGGGTATACACTGGAATCCGTTAAGTGACACATTTCAATTCAAGGTGAACGTCGATACAAAAATAACTACGGAAATACTTACCAAACGCAAAACATTGTCCGAAATAGCCAAGTTATACGACCCTCTTGGATGGTTGGGTCCAGTAACTGTCAGTGCCAAAATTTTAATGCAACGTATTTGGCAAGCAGAGCTACAATGGGACGAACCACTTCCAACCGAACTGCAAAAACAGTGGAACAAACTAAAGATAAACCTGATTGCAGTGGAAGACATTCGAATTCCAAGGTGGATAAACTCCAAAAAGGTTCAAGAATTTGAGCTTCACGGATTTTGTGATGCTTCAGAGGAAGCATATGCAGCAGTAGTTTATGCCAGGATAGCTCTACCAACGGGTTTCTTTGCTACAACAATTGTAGCTGCTAAAACAAAGGTGGCCCCAATCCGGAAAAAAATATCTCTTCCGAAATTGGAACTATGTGGTGCTCACCTATTATCAAAGCTGCTGGCAGAAACAATGAAGACATTTGGGTGCCAAGTTAAAAACATATTTGCTTGGACAGATTCGATAATAACGCTGGCCTGGCTACAAAAATGTCCATCTACCTGGAAAACATTTGTTGCGAACCGAGTCTCAGAAATACAAGAGGCAATAAACGTTAGCTGCTGGAGACATGTTCGATCAACTGATAATCCAGCTGATGATGGTTCAAGAGGCTGCCTTCCAAAACAGATGGCAACCAATGATTTATGGTGGAATGGACCTCATTGGCTAAAATTCGATTCTGAACAATGGCCGTTAAACAACCAACAGCCAATCGCAATGATCGATATTCCCGAAGCAAAAAGGGTGCTAACAATTAGAGTTGAAGAAATTGACGACCTGACTTAGAGATTTTCTTCATACACAAAACTAATAAGAGTCGCTGCTTATTGCAGACGATTCATATCAAACTGCAAAAACAAACTAAAGAAGAAACCATTGGAAACCGGTAATCTAACAACAAGGGAATTGAGCGATGGAAGTAAAGGAATCATACGATATCTACAAGAGAAGGTGTATTCCAAGGAACTAGAATCTTTACGAGATGGGAAGGTGATCAACAAAAAGAGTAAGGTACTATCCTTGAACCCGGTTCTGAACAACAAGAACATCCTTGTTGTGGGCGGGCGGCTACAAAACGCGGATCTTTCTAGCTCAGAGAAACATCCTATCATTTTACCACATCAAGAGTGGTTCACAAAACTATTAGTAGAAGATGCCCATGAACGCACACTGCATGGTGGTATTCGACTTACAATGGCTAAACTGAGACAACGCTACTGGATTATACAAGCAAAAAGATGTGTTCGACAAGTGATAAATAAATGTATAAGATGCTTTAGATTTACTGCTCAACCAAATACTCAACAAATGGGGCAACTTTCAGCAGCAAGAGTGACACCATCAAGACCCTTTACACATACGGGTGTTGACTATGCTGGACCAATTCAAATACTGATCTCAAAAGGACGAGGAAACCGGTCAACAAAGGGCTATATCGCTATATTTGTCTGCTTTGCTACAAAAGCAGTTCACATCGAGCTTGTGAGTGACCTCACTTCAGCAGCATTCATAGCAGCATTGAAGCGATTCACATCAAGAAGAGGGATATGTTCACATTTCTACAGTGATAATGGAACTATATTCATTGGAGCTAACAAAGAAATCCAACAACTAGTGAGAGCAGCCATTAAGTACGGTGTAGTAGACGCATCATCAATGCTTACGAAACATGAAATGCAATGGCATTTCATACCACCAGCAGCACCGCACTTTGGCGGTTTGTGGGAGTCAAGCGTTAAATCCACAAAATTTCACCTAAAACGAATAATTGGAGACACCATGCTAACATTTGAGGAACTTTAGACATTATTGACTCAAATAGAAGCATGTCTAAACTCCCGACCACTTACGACAATCGAAAACGATATTGACAACAATACGATACTTACTCCGGGACATTTTCTAATCGGAAGTTCTCTGAATGCTGTACCCGAACAACTCATTGATGAAAAGAAAACGTTCCGTTCACGCTGGCAACTAATACAAAAAATGACTCAAGACTTTTGGAAAGTCTGGTCATCAGAATATTTGTCACAGCTTCAACAATTGCCTAAATGGAAACAAAAAGAAGACAACATTAAAACTGGCAATATAGTTCTTGTCAAGGAAGACCGGCTACCACCGACCACCTGGATGATGGGAAGGATATCAGAAGTTCATCCTGGGAGTTACAACGGTGTTCGGGCTGCAACTGTATACAGTAACAATAAACATTTAAAGCGACCAATAGCCAAATTATGTAAACTCCCGATAGAAACGAAAACACCAGTAAACCAAGTTCAGGTTAATACGTCAATAAATCGAGTACAACCATTTTCGTGGCTATGCATTTTGTTTGGGTTACTGAACCTAGCTGACTCCTCTCCAATTCGCCAGATACACGATGTTGAAATATTTCCATTCGAAAGTCATCCTGGAATATATTTCGAAGATATAGGACAAGCCAACTTAATTTCAAGCTCATGGAAGACAATTGTTTTCTTTAATTTGACGAACTATTGGCAGGAATACGAAGCATACAAGGAAATTGTTTCAAAAATGGAGAGAGTATGTTCGTCATCGGGAATGGAGGAACTAAGGTCCATTATGTGCGAAGGAATACTGAACCAATTTGGGTATCAACTTCAACAAATAGAGCTCAACAATGAAATTCTCTTACACGCAAACGACGATTCATTGAAAAGGCAAAGACGATCACCATTTGACTTTATTAGAACAGTCACTAATGAATTGTTCGGAATACTTGATCAAAGATTTGCTGAGAAATATGAGCAAACAATAGAAGCTGTTCAAGAAAATGAAAAACACTTGCTACAACTCATGAAAAATCAAACAACCATTGTTGACTCCACTATCAATATCTTCAAGAAAGAACAATCGAAAAATTTGAATCAAATTATGTTACTAAGTTCTATTGTCACAAAATTGGAAAACGAAACAGATAAATTCGAGTACATGGAGCGATTTTCTGCAACTGCTCTTAACGGTATACTTATTATGATCAAATATAAAGCAACCCAGAGCATATTGCTTGATATTCTGCTATCAACGCATGCTGGAAGAATACACCCTCTTATCCTTTCAGTCCGACAATTCAAGGATGAGTTGACTAAGATTCATCTTTTTCATCTTTCGAAAAAGAGATCAGCCACTTGCACCACCAACCATCACCACTATTCCAATGCGAAGTCTCAACAAGACGAAGTCTCAACAACGACGTAACACACAAACATCCTTTGAAGACATCGACTTCTGTGTATCTTCATTTTGAGGGGCCCAGCATGTTGTGACAACAAATGCAAACGACCGAATTCTACGCTACAAACTAAGTAAACAACAGCAGGTGAATGACCAACAGGTTAATGAACGACACCACCAGTTGGCATTTGCATTGTATTTTATTGCCTGCATTGCATTTCTTTTCATTTCATTTATGTATATATTGTTTGTCTGTATTTCGAATTATTTATTGCATAATTAGCAGTTAAGTTGTATAAATATCTTGGATAGGAAATAAATATTTCACTTGCTAGTAAACCAGCAACCAGTGCATTTGTTTTTTCAAGAGCAACTCGCTTAAATTAACCTTGCACTCTCTTCGCTCCCCGGATTATTCCATTTTTAAAAGCAACACGCTTAGATTGGACTAATCCTCAAACTCTGCTCGCTCTATTATATAGCGTTATCGCTTATAGAGGCAAACGGCGGCGCAATAGCCAACGTTTTGAGTACGAGACTCTCCGCCAACAATTAATCAGGTTTATTTCACTGGAACGCTGACTGGAACTCAACAATGAATTACGTCTGCAGTACACACAATTTTTATTGGAACATGTGGGTCATATGAGTCAAATAGAGAATTCGGATATTCCACAGACGCACTATTTCATCCCGCATCATTGCGTTTTGAAACCAGAAAGTTCGTCAACAGCATTGCGTGTAGACTTTGACTGTTCAGCGAAAACATCCTCTGGAAATTCTCTAAACGATGTTCTGGGAATCGGACCAACAGTTCAACCTGATTTGTTTTCAAAAATCTTTCGATTTAGATTAAAAAGATATGCATTCACAGCAGACATCAGCAAGATGTATCGACAGGTTTTACTTCGACCAGAAGACAGAGCTTTTCAACTTATTCTTTGGAGAACAAAAAATGATCAACCTCTGATTACTTATAGGATTAACACCTTGACTTATGGTTCGGCTTCCGCTCCATACTTAGCAACTAAATGTCTCGTTCAACTTGCAAAACAATACGAAAATGTTCACGTAAACGTATCCCAAACAGTAAGTCAAAACATTTACGTGGATGATTTACTTGCTGGAGCAGACTCAGTGTCAAAGGCTAGAGAATTCCTTGAGGAGATTATACTACTTCTAGAAAAGGGTAAATTTGAATTAAGAAAATTTTGTTCTAATGATGAAAACATTTTAAAGAACATCCCTGATGCGCACAAAGAAAAATTGGTAAGGTTTCATCAGTCTGACGTTTTTAAAAACTTGGGATTAATTTGGAATCCAACCATCGATTGTTTTGAATTTGGTTTTAATTTTGAAAAATTTAAAACGCCAGAAGCGACTGTGACGTGCAGAAGTGTGTTATCTGATCTCGCTCGTTTATTTGATCCTTTAGGTTTACTGAGTCCTGCAATAATGCTTGGAAAGCTTTTTGTTCAAGAAATGTGAAAAACGAATAATTAATTAATGAGTGGTACCCGTGGTGTGATGGATAGCATGTCCGCCTGTTAATCCAGAGGTTCAAGTTCGAATCCCAGAAGAGGCAAAAATGTTTTTTCACGGGTATCGCCTTCCGCGAGGAATTGGCAAGTCCTCCGTTAGTTTTCATTGCCATGAAAAGCGCTTTCTCGATTAGCCGTTCGGAACCGGCAGAAAATTGTAGGTCCTTTCCATTCCCTCACAAGGCATGGTTGTGAGAAATGCGCTAGGCCCAGGGGCTCCTCGCTCTGTTGCGCCACCCTATTTATTTTATTTATTTTTGAATAAATAATTTAATTAATTAATTAAATTAATTAATTTAATTAATAATTTCGAACGCACTAAAGATGTCCTGCTAGATGTTATCCTGGACTTAAATCATGCGAAGATCAACCCGCAGATAATAACACCAATGCAAGTAAGTAGTCAACTGCAGCTGATTCAAGGAAATCTACCTTCATCGCTGAGGCTGCCCAGTGTTTCGGCTTTGGAAATGTTAAAATTAATAACAGTCAAAGGACGGACACTACATGAAACAATTGTGTTAGAAGTCTTAATCCCGTTAGCCGAAGATCAAGAACTCCAAGTTTTTAACCTCATTCCATTGCCCATTGTTCACAACAATATGAGCCTACTCGTCGATGTAACATCTCCATACCTTGCGGTTACATTAGCGAGAGATAGACATTTTGGACTCTCCTATATTGAATTCAATTCTTGTACACTAATAGGAACGAGAAATCATCTTTGCAGACAGTTTGTGCCTACTAGAGTTCACTCCAAAGATTTTAAAGTGTGCGAAATGGCTCTATTAAACCACGAGGACAACGCTTTGGAAATATGTGATCTAAAGGAAGTACCTCCACAAGATCACAAACTCCGTTCTGGTAGCAGTCTTTACATGGAACACCTTCCGCACCTCCGTATTGGCTGGTCTCCGCATATCGTTCTTGAAGGAAGTTGTTTGTGCTGTGTCTGCACTCACTGCTTCCAAGGTCCTGAAGCGTGCTTCCAAAAACTCCAGAAAATCGTTCCAGCTTGGCAGTTCTTTCTGGTTCCCCGACTGCTCTTCCCACAACTGCTGCAAATTACCAGGTAACTTGTTGTTTACGATATGCACTAATATGACATCCCATTGATCCACAGGTACATACAGATTTCTGAGTGCATGGACACACTCTTGCGAGGTGAAGATTACCTCCTTCAGCTCATCAACAGACTCCTTAACAAGGCACTTTTGGCTAAAAAGAAGTTTTAGTTGTGCGTTTACTTAGACACGCTTGTTGTCGTATCGTGCCCTTTATAACTCCCATACCTTGTCAAAACTACCCGCGACACAAGGTAAATGCTGCAGCAAACGATCCGCCTCACCTTCTTAACACGACTTCAGGAATTTCATCTTGTCGATGTCCGTTAAATTATGGTTAGAACAGACCAAGGTATCAAATCTGTCGTGAAACGACCGCCACTTTGTATATTCCCCATTAAATTTAGGGAGATCAATTTTTGGTAATCTCAGTTCGGTACGAACCATACCTGACTGGCCTAAACTCTGACCAGCCTGACCTGCTGCCATCGCTGACTTTGCAGGAACCGAAGACAAACTCTCCAACAATTTTGTTAAATCAGACCTTTAATCTATGTAAGTATCGTTGATTTTATCATAGACCTCAAAATAATCATCTTTTTCTATATCAGGTTCCAACTTTGAACCCCCAACGACGTTCTGGTTGTAAATTTTTGCTGAAGCCATATTTTCTTCAAGTAGGGCTAAGCGTCTACTCGCAATTGCACGCGTACGACGTGCTTTGGGCTCTTTCTTGAAGTTCCTGTTGTTCCTCTCAATTTGCTCCAGGAGGCATTTTTGTAGAGCACCGTAGAACAGCGAAGAGCAGGCACTGGATTCGACATTTTTACGTATTTTTATTTTTGTTTGGGTATAGCTATTTATTTATAAAGTACTGTAACGCGAACCCAACATTTAATACCAATTTCCTAATCGAAAACGTTCAAACGGAAACACAAGTGGCAACACTAGTGTAAGTGTAGAAATATACTAGGAGGAAAAATGTTTGACAGTTGTAGTGGAGAGTGGAGACAATGTGGAAACTACTGGAGAGTTCTAGATGAAATGTCATTCGATATAAATGGGCCGCCCGAGGCAACCAGAGGGCAGTTTTTTGATTATAGTGTGATAAAGTGAAGAGTAAATTGTCTACAAGTGATAGTCCAAGAGTCGAGTTGAGATCGAATAAAGTATAGATACTGAATAAAAGTGGTTGAAATAAATTGAAAAGTGAAGTTTTATTATTCGAACTAAGCGCACGTTACATTGGTGTCAGAAGTGTAAATAAAACTTATTTGACTAGTAAAGTGTAAAAAAAAAGTAAAAAGAGAAATAATAATTATATACAGTGAAAATGGGTAAGTTGTTAGAAGAGCTCAACTGCATTGAGCTTAAAAGTGAGTTAGGTAAGCGAAATCTTTCTAGAGCGGGATCGAAAAATGAGCTCGTCCTGCGCTTGCGTAACTATTTGGAACAGCAAGGGGAAGACGTAAACACTTTTGTTTTTGAAACAGAAGTGGAAGAAGAGGAAGTAAGTGAAAATGTAGATTTTTCTAGTATGATGAAACTTTTGTTAGAACAACGAAATGAGCAAAAGAAGGAACAGCAGAATGTTCTCGAACTTAAAGCACAAAGAAATGAGCAAAAGAAGGAACAACAGAATGTTCTGGAACAACTTGAAGCACAACGAAACGAACAAAAGAAGCTGATTGAAGAACAACGAAACGAACAAAAGAAGCTGATTGAAGAACAACGAAACGAACAAAAGAAGGAACAGCAGAATGTTCTCGAAAGACTCGAAGTACAACAAAAGAATCTTGAAGAGCAACGAAACGAGAAAAATAAGGAACAACAGAATATTCTCGAAAGACTTGAGGCGCAACAGAATGTTTTGGAAGGTCAGAAAAACATTCTAGAAGGCAAATTGGGCAACATTGAGAAAAATGTGTTTGCGCGTTGAAGGTATGGAAAAACAGCTTTCTGTTGTAGAGAATCGTTTCGAAATCGTAGAAAGCCGATGTGATAAACAGTTCTCTGTTCTGACCAAGGAATTAGACCAGATCCGCAAAATCAAAATTCGAGAATCTAATGGAGAGTCTACAAAGAAAAAGGAGATGAAACCGCCAACATTTGATGGACAGTCTTCTTGGCCAGTCTACAAGAGACAATTTGAGGCAGCCGCGACAACAAATGGCTGGGATGACGAAGACAAGTACATTGCACTGACTCTTGCTCTTAGAGGACCAGCAGCTGAATTACGTCAAAGAGTTCCAGCTGATAAGAGCGGTGATTTCAGTTCTCTCGTGGCAGCTATAGATAAACGCTTTGGCGATAGCCACTTGAAAGAAGTCTTCCGAGTCCAACTCAATAACAGAGTACAGAAAAGAGGTGAAAATCTACAGCAGCTCCAAGCAGACGTCGAAAGACTGGTTCACCTGGCATACCCGGATGCTGGAGAAGAAATCATCAACCAGCTAGCTGTTGAGTCCTTCGTTCGTGCCATTTCCGATATACATCTTCAGAGGTCTGTGCGAACTGCTAGAACACGTACTCTTTCTGAATCTTTAGCATTTGCATTGACAATTGAAGCAGCAGAACAGGCTTCTCATGGAGTACATCGACTAAGAGAAGTCGTAGTCGAAGAATGCTCGTGCCAAAGAGCTGAAATACAAAAGAACCAGCGGAGTGTACCAGTAAGATGTTGGAACTGCAACAAGACCGGGCACTTACAGCGTCAATGCCGACTACCACCAAATAAAGCCGGTTGTCAACATTGTGGAAGCAAGAGATCCAATCCAGAGCAAGGTGACAACAACACCAGCGTTGTCTATCAGCCCGTTTTCCCATCAGGGAAATGAGTAAGAACCAACTTCGAGGGGCAGAGGCTGGTTTCTTGTATCGATGGCCCCAGAACCACCATCCAGGTCTCTCAGACCAAACGAGACAACAAAAGTCTGACTGTGGAGACTACTATTAACGGGAACAAACATGTGGCTACCATCGACCTAGTACGTCGAGACCTGGTAAAGACGACGTGGCTTCATAACACCAATAGCTACCGTCTAAGAACCGCAACGGGAGAAGCAGCAAGAGTATATGGAGAAGTGTGTCTTAAGATCCTACTGGCCGATCTAGTGTTTACTCATCAATTCCTTGTGGCAGATATATGTGACGAGTGCATCATTGGAATCGATTTTATGAAACAGCAAGGAGTTATTTTAGACATCGGTAATCAGGTTTTGAAGTACCAAAATAAGGAACTTCCAATGACCTATTCGAACGAAAGTACGTCGACACTGAGAACTGTCATCAGGGAAGATCTGATTCTGCCTCCTTCTTCTGAAGTGATCGTTTGGACGAAACTGGAGGGTGAGTTTGGAAGCCTTCGATACCTCATGGTGGAACCAGACCCAGAGTGTTCCTCCCAAAGCGTCATCATTGGGAAAACACTGGTAGCACCGAAGAATAAAATGGTCCCCGTACGATTACTAAACACCAGACCGTACGATGTAAGGTTGAAGAAAGGAGAAGTCGTTGGACGTTGCGAATCGGTTGCAGCAATTACGAAGATCACAGACGAAGCCCCGAGAAAAACTATAACTCCGGAGGAGCTCAAAACCATCAGAGCTAAAATACTGAATTCATCCAACCTTGATCACCAACAAACAAGGATGGCTGAAAATCTCCTACAAGAGTACACTAACAACTTCGCATCGCAAAAGGGACAATATGGTAGGACACAGTTGGTGCAGCATCGCATTAACACAGGAGATGTCAACCCGCAAGACGCCTTCCACTGGCCAAACAAGGTGAGGTTGAAGAAATGATAACAGCAATGAAAAAGGACGGTCTTATCGAAAATTCCAAAAGTCCTTGGGCTTCACCAGTGCTGCTAGTGAAAAAGAAAGACGGAAGCACTCGTTTTTGTGTGGACTACCGAATGCTGAACGATGTGACTAAGAAGGACAGCTATCCCCTGCCGAGGATCAGTGATACCCTGGATGCCATGGAGGGAGCCCAGTGGTTTTCGACGCTGGACTTGAAGAGTGGATATTGGCAAGTTGATATCCACCCTGATGATCGGGAAAAGACGGCGTTTTCTACAGGTAATGGGCTCTGGCAGTTTAAAGTTATGCCGTTTGGGCTATGCAACGCTCCGGCAACATTCGAGCGTTTGATGGAGTGCGTTCTTCAAGGACTGACGTGGAAAGCTTGCCTAGTCTACTTGGACGATGTGATTGTTTACGGGAAGACATTTGACCAACATTGCAAGAACCTAAAAGCCGTGTTTCAGAGACTTCGAGAGGCTAACCTTAAACTGAATCCGGAAAAATGTGCACTTTTCAAAACCGAAGTTAAGTTTTTGGGACACATCATCTCTTCCCAAGGAGTGAAAACTGATCCTGAAAAAGTTGACTCCGTCAAAAATTGCCCAACACCACAGGACAAACATCAACTCCGAAGCTTTCTTGGTCTTGCCACATATTACCGACGTTTTGTTAAGAACTTTGCTGGAGTTGCAAAGAGTTTGCATCAGCTCACCGAAAAAGGGAAGCAGTTTAAATAGTCAGGTGAGTGTGAGAAATCTTTTCAGGAACTCAAATACCGCCTCTGTAACGCTCCAGTGCTTGCACATCCAACACCTGGCAAAACATTCATCATCGACGCAGATGCAAGCAACGTTGGAATCGGGGCGGTACTATACCAAGTGCATAATGGCGAAGAGAAAGTGGTGGCATATTACAGCAAGGTTCTCTCGAAGCCCGAAAGAAACTACTGTGTGACCAGAAGGGAACTGCTAGCTCTTATCTTGGCAACAAAGCACTTCCATAAGTACATCTATGGACAGAAATTCCTTCTACGGACAGACCATGGTGCTCTGAACTGGCTGTTGAACTTCAAAAATCCAGAAGTTCAAGTCGCAAGGTGGATAGAAAGACTGCAGACTTATGATTACCAGATTCAACACCGCAGAGGAAAGTTGCACTCAAACGCTGACGCATTATCCCGAAGACCTTGCAAAGTGGATTGCAAGCATTGTAGGCGGCAAGAAGAAAAAGAAAATATTACCGCTCAGCGACTAAGAGCTGACCCAATATGCGGATGGAGCAATGAGGAAGTGAGGACTGCTCAACAGGAGGATCCAGATATCGAACCCATTCTCGCATGGAAAGAAAATGAAGAGAAACCTGAATGGGGAGACATTTCTGACAGGAGTCCAGTTCTCAAAGAATATTGGGCACAGTGGGATTCACTATATGTGCAAGAAGGTGTCCTCAGGCGAAGATGGGAATCCGCTGACGGTAAGTCATATGTGATGCAGCTGATCTTACCGCAATCGAAAGTCAGTGAAGTTCTTCGGGAGATGCACGACGGACCTTCTGGAGGCCACCTGGGAGTAAACAAAACACTGGAGAAGGTGCGACATCGGTTCTACTGGTTACATGCTAGAGATGTCGTGGAGAGGTGGTGCCGAACATGTGACAAGTGTGCTGCAACCAAAGGACCTGGTAGAAAGATTCAAAGTAAGATGCATCAGTACAACGTTGGATCGCCTTTTGAGAGGATTGCAGTAGATGTGGCTGGGCCTTTTCCAGAGACCAACGCTGGAAACAAGTACGTTCTGGTTGTAATGGACTATTTTAGCAAGTGGCCTGAGGCGTATGCCATCCCAAATCAAGAAGCCAAAACGGTGGTCGACCAGATTGTGTTTAACTGGGTGAGTAGGTTTGGCGTGCCTATGGAACTCCATTCCGACCAAGGGAGGAACTTTGAGTCAAACATCTTCCAAGGAGTGTGCGGACTACTAGGCATTAAGAAGACAAGAACCACACCGCTTCATCCACAATCTGATGGGATGGTTGAAAGATTCAACCGGACCTTGAAAGAACACCTCACCAAGGTCGTAGGCGACTACCAAAGAGACTGGGATAGGCACGTACCGCTATTCCTGATGGCCTATAGAAGTGCAGTACATAGCTCGACAGGACAAACACCATCTGACATCCTGTTTGGGAAAACCATGCGGCTGCCCAGCGAACTTAAATTTGGATGCCCCACCGAGGAGCCACAGGACACAAACGAGTATGTGGACGACCTCAAGGAGAGACTCGCTGACATCCATAAAAGAAGAAGGGAACGGATGAAAACCTACAGCGACCGGATGAAGACACGGTACGACACAAAAGCGACAACGGCAGGATTCCAAGCAGGAGATCGTGTTTGGCTTTATAATCCTCATCGTCAAAAGGGATTGTCACCGAAACTTCAGCAGAACTGGGAAGGTCCTTATACTGTTGTCACGAGGATTAACGACGTGGTCTACCGCATCCAAAGAGGACAAAGAGGAAAGTTAAAAGTAGTGCATTGTGACCGGCTGCATCGATATAGTGGGGAGGCTGCAAATGGAATTATTCGGGACGAACAATCTTAAGGAGGGGGCAGTGTAATGTGCACCAAACATTTCATGCTAATTTCCTAATTGAAAACGTTAAACCGAAAACACAAGTGCTGGCAACGCTATAATGGAGTGCTATAATGGAAGACGTTGTTTGTGGGTGAGTGTGTGTGTGTGCGGAAAAATACCGGGAGGGGAACTTGTCTAGACATCATGGTTCATAGAAAAACTACTAGAAATCTCTCGATGTTTCGCACTTCTATATAAAGAGGGAGCTTACGCAACCAGAGGTCAGTTTTATTTAGAAAGTGATAGTGTGAATATTGAATAAACGTAATTGAGTTGACTTCGAATAAAGTGTATATCGAAAGTAGATACTGAATAAAGTGGTAGAATTAAATTGAAAGGTAGAGTTTTATTTTTGCGAACTAAGCGCACGTTACATTGGTGTCAGAAGTGTAAATAAAACTTATTTGACTAGTAAAGTGTAAAAAAAAAAGGAAAAAAAAAAATAATAATTATATACAGTGAAAATGGGTAAGTTGTTGGAAGAGCTCAACTGCACTAAGCTTAAAAGTGAGTTAGGTAAGCGAAATCTTTCTAGAGCGGGATCGAAAAATGAGCTCGTCCTGCGCTTGCGCAACTATTTGGAACAGCAAGGGGAAGACGTAAACACTTTTGTTTTTGAAACAGAAGTGGAGGAAGAGGAAGCAAGTGAAAGTGTAGATTTTTCTAGTATAATGAAGCTTTTATTAGAGCAAAAGACGGAACAGCAGAAGGTTCTCGAACGTCTGGAAGAGCAACGAAACGATCAAAAGAAGGAACAACAGAATGTTCTCGAACAACTTGAAACACAGCGAAACGAACAAAAGAAGCTGATTGAAGAACAACGAAACGAGCAAAAGAAGGAACAACAGAATATTCTCGAAAGACTTGAGGCGCAACAGAATATTTTAGAAGGTCAGAAAAACATTCTAGAAGGTAAATTGGGTAACATTGAGAAAAATGTATGTGCCCTAGAAGAACGCGTTGAAGGAAAAACAGCTTTCTGTTGTAGAGAATTGTTTGGAAAGCCGATGCGATAAACAGTTCTCTGTTCTGTCCAGGGAATTAGACCAGATCCGGAAAATCAAAATCCGAGAATCTGCTGGAGAATTTGCAAGGAAAAAGGAGATGAAACCCCAACATTTGATGGACAGTCTTCTTGGCCAGTCTACAAGAGACAATTTGAGGCAGCCGCGACAACAAATGGCTGGGATGACGAAGACAAGTACATTGCACTGACTCTTGCTCTTAGAGGACCAGCAGCTGAATTACTTCAAACTATTTCAGCTGGTAAGAGCGGCGATTTCAGTTCTCTCGTGGCACCTATAGATAAACGCTTTGGAGATAGCCACTTGAAAGAAGTCTTCCGAGTCCAACTCAATAACAGAGTCCAGAAAAGGGGTGAAAGTCTACAGCAGCTCCAGGCAGACGTCGAAAGACTGGTTCACCTGGCATACCCGGATGCTGGAGAAGAAATCATCAACCAGCTTGCTGTTGAGTCCTTCGTTCGTGCCATTTCCGATATACATCTTCAGAGGTCTGTGCGAACTGCTAGAACACGTACTCTTTCTGAAACTTTAGCATTCGCACTGACAATTGAAGCAGCAGAACAGGCTTCTCAGGGAGTACATCGACTAAGAGAAGTCGTAGTCGAAGAATGCTCGTGCCAAAGAGCTGAAATTCCAAAGAACCGGAGCGGACTAGCAAGATGTTGGAACTGCAACAAGACCGGGCACTTACAGCGTCAATGCCGACTACCACCAAATAAAGTCAGTTGTCAACATTGTGGAAGCAAGAGATCCAACCTAGAGCAAGGTAACAACAATACCAGCGTTGTCTATCAGCCCGTTTCCCATCAGGGAAACGAGTAAGAACCAACTTCGAGGGGCAGATGCTGGTTTCTTGTATCGATGGCCCCAGAACCACCATCCAGGTCTCTCAGACCAAACGAGACAACAAAAGTCTGACTGTGGAGACTACTATTAACGGCAACAAACATGTGGCTACTGTTGAAAATACATCATAAATCTGTCTAAATAAAAAACTTAAAATTCTATTCCTATCTCCTTCTACTTAAAGTAAACTTATTTACAAAGTTATTTCTATTTCTATCTCTTTCTACCTAAAGTAAACTTATTTGCAAATGCTTATGATAAGTCACCAAGATACTGTTACTGTGTATCAAACTGACGAAGAAGAACTTTTATTTGAAACTGAAAGAAAAAGAAATAAGCGCACTGCTAAAAAACGAAAAGCGGAAGGTAGCCCCGAATTGCATACAAAGAACTAGCAAACCTCGAAAACTGAAAATAAAAATTAAATGGGTACTACAAAGAATATTGCAGATAATGTGCTAGCCAATGCTTAACCGAAGTCTTTGTCTAAAGGCAACAGAAAAACTGTACCACCACCAATTATGATCACAGGATTCCCAAATTTTGGAGATCTTAAGAAAATTATTGAGAAATGTACTAAAAAAGCTTGCAAATATACATCGTATAACAAAGACAATTGGAAAGTCAATGTCGAGGAAGATGATGACTATAGACTGGTCACTGAGGAACTAAGCAAACATAAAATCCAGTGGCACTCGTACGAAAACAAATCCACAAGACCAATAAAAGTAGTAGCCAGAGGCCTACATTCCTCATGTTCTCCAAAAGAATTAGTAGAAGACCTTGTTCAAGCAGGCTTCCAAGCCCTTGATGCAGTCAATCTTATTACGAATGAGACTACTAAGAACTCTGCTGGGGAACCAATAATATAATAAATAGATCCCTGCCTTTATTCCCGCTATTTTTCGACAGCAAACAAAGTCTTGAAAATGTCTATAGTATTCGATCAATCTTGGGCATAAAAGTCAAAATTGGACCACTGCAAAAATCAAAAATTGTTCCGCAATGTAAACGATGCCAAGCATTTGGCCACACCCAAAAATATGGCAACCGCGAGTTTGCTTGTGTTAAGTGTGAAGGAAAACATACAACTAAAGACTGTCCATCAAGCAAAGAACAGAAAGCAAAATGTGTAAACTGTCAAGGTAATCACCCATGCAATCATGCAAGCTATAGAGGCTGTCCAGTTGCTAAAAGATTTCAAAAATCCAAAAGCAAAATGACATCCGGTGAAATAAAGCCCAGCAAACCAGCAAACACAAAAAGAACTCCTGAAGCTGAAGATAAAGGTAAGAATGAACGAAGGAAGCTGTTAAAAGCAAAAGCGACAAAAATAAATCCTATTCACAGATTGTTAAAAACGTGCGGAAGAATGAAGAAACTTCCAATAAAGAAATTCTTGAACTTATTCTTAAAAAAATTAACAATCAGGATTTGAACATCAAACGGCTAAGTGAAGAAGTCGCTCTTAAAAAACAATGATGGACAGAACACTAAAAATTGGAACATGGAATGCAAACGGTCTTTTACACAATTTATTAGAATTAAAAATCTTCTAAGACATCGAACACATAGATATTTGTCTGGTGTCCGAAACTTATTTCTCAAATGGACTGGTTCTTGATGATTTAATATCAAACTATATTTGCTACCACGCTCCTCATCCAGCTGATAAGGCTAGAGGTGGATCGGCAATCCTCATAAAAAAGATCTTAAAACACCATGAAGAAGCTATGTTAACAAACGAGAATATGCAAGTAACAATAATTAGTATTGCTATGAAAAAGAAAGACTTCAAGTTGTCATCAATATACTACCCGCCAAGTGGTTCCCCGACTGAAGATGATTATACAGAACTGCTAAATCTACTAAGACATAACTTCCTTGTTGGCGGTGACTTCAATGCTAAGCACACCCATTGGGGATCCAGACTTTTAACAACAAAAGGCAGAAGGCTTTATAAAGCATGCCTCAAATACAATTGCGAGTTTTATTCATCCAGATCACCAACATACTGGCCATCGGATTCAAGTAAAATACCAGACCTTGTTGACTTTTTAATAGTTAAAGGTATCAAACGAAACCATATAAGAGTCGAAGGTAAATATGACTTATCATCAGATCATACACCGGTGATTTTATCACTTAATGAATCGGAGATAATGGGAAACAGTAATCCTAAGCTGGTAAATAATAAAACAAACTGGAGTGAGTTCAGAGAAAAGCTTGAAAGCTATATAAATTTTAGATCCCCTATGGAAACAAAAGAGCAAATCGACCTTGAAGTAGAACAATTCATTGCCGATGTTCAACAAGCTGCAGAAGAAAGTACACCAACTTACTCGAGTAGGAAGCAAACTGAAACAAAATATCCTGCCGAGATAAGAGAGTTGATATTGGAGAAGAGAAGAGCTCGAAGAAAATGGCAAAATACTAGATTTCCATACGACAAAACAGCGTTTAACCGGTTAGGCAACGAACTGAAAAAACAAATCTACGAATTCAAAAATGATTCATTAAGTAGATTCCTGAAAAATTTAACGACTGATGCTTCAACCGATTATTCGCTCTGGAAAGCAGCTAAGCGCCTGAAAAGACCGCAGTTACAAAACCCGCCAATAAAATCTCTAAACGAGAATTGGATCGGAAATCCGAAAGAAAAAGCTAACCTGTTTGCAGAACGTCTTGCGAATGTTTTTAAGCCATTCCCAGCAAATATATCTGAAAACAGCTTACAGTTTATTGATAAAGTCGATGAAGTTGACATACCAATTGTCACACTCAAAGAAATAAAATGTATGTGTCGAAATCAACTATCGAACAAAAAATCACCTGGGTACGATCTAATAACTGCTCAGGTTATGAAAGAAATGCCATCAAAAGCCTTCATAAAACTCCAATTCATAATAAATGCATGCCTAAAGACCCAATATGTCCCACATCATTGGAAAATTGCTGAAGTAATTGTTATACCAAAGCAAGGTAGGCCACCAACAGAAGTGACGTCTAACAGACCAATATCGCTTATACCAATAATTTCAAAAGCCTTTGAAAAATTGCAACTGAAAAGACTAAGCAAAGTCATAGAAGAAAGAAATCAAATCCCAAATCATCAGTTTGGACTTAGAAATAAACATTCCACGATAGACCAAGTTCATAGAATAACGGATGCAGTTGAAAAAGCATTAGAAGAAAAACAAGTATGTTCGGCTTTATTTTTAGATGTTGCTCAAGCATTCGACAAGGTATGACATGAGGGGCTAGAGTACAAACTGCAAAGGGACCTACCCAGGCAGTACTACGAAATACTAAAATCTTTTATCTCAAACCGGCTCTTCAGAGTACGGTATGATCAAGAATATTCAAAGCTATGTAATATACAAGCCAGTGTTCCACAAGGAAGCGTCCTAGGACCTACCCTGTATTTGCTATATTTCTTACTTACTTAGGTGGGCATTACAGTTCAGGGTGAACCTGGGCCTCAACCAACATCCTTCTATAACGACTTCGATTTCGGGCGAGCTCTCTCCAGTTTCGCACTCCAAGTCGGTTGAGGTCTTCATCCACTTGATTGCGCCACCTAAGACGAGGTCTTCTCCTCCGCGATTTCCCTGCAATGTGCTTTCGAACACGCGACGTGCCGGAGCGTTTGGGTCCATCCGCTCTACATGGCCCAACCATCGTAGCCTCGCGATGCGTACTCTTCTGGCTATGCCCATGTCGCGGTACAGCTCATACAGCTCGTTGTTGTATCTTCTTCTCCACACATTGTCTTCGCATACGGGACCAAAGATCATTCGGTCTCGATAAGGTCCATGCTTCCGCGCCGTAAAGCAGGACTGGGATGATTAAGGTCTTATATAAGGTGACCTTGGTTTTTCTGGAGAGGGTTTTGTTTCTCAATTGCCTTCTTAACCTTAAGAAGCAACGGTTGGCAAGAGTTATTCTCCGTTTGATCTCCGCACTGATGTTGTTGTCCGTGTCTACAGCGGATCCTAGGTAGACGAAGTCCTGTACTACCTCGAAGTTATGTCTGTCTATTGTGACGTATTGTCCAATTCGTCGATGTTCTGTGTCCTTGTTTGATGACAACATATACTTCGTTTTGCCCTCATTAACCATCAAACTCATTTTTGCCGCTTCTGTTTCGATACTCGCAAAAGCACCTATGACATCACGCTTTTTTCTTCCCATTACGCCAATATCGTCTGCATAGACGAGTAGTTGTACAGACTTTTGAAAGATTGTTCTTCTGGTGTTGACGTTTGAGTTTCTTACAATCTGTTCAAGTATGATGTTGAAGAAATCGCATGACAGTTTGTCGCCTTGTCTTAAACCTTTTTCGACATCAAAGGTCTCGTGAGTTCTTTACCGACCTTGACGGAGCAGCGTGAATTCTCCAAAGTCATCCTGCATAGTCGTACGAGTTTTGCAGGGATGCCGAGACTAGACATGGCTCTGTACAGCTCGTCTCTGTCATACGCGGCCTTGAAATCGATAAAGAGATGGTGAATATCGATATTATGTTCTCGAGTTTTTTCCAAGATCTGGCGTAATGTGAAAATTTGGTCTATTGTGGACTTCTCTGGTCTAAATCCACCTATCAAGTTGTTGACGTGGGGTTTCAGACGTTCACATATTACAGCAGACAAGATCTTATAAGCGACATCAAGGAGGCTTATCCCTCTATAATTGGCGCAATTGTGAGGGTCTCCTTTCTTTAGGATCGGGCATACGATACTGAGGTTCCATTCATCGGGCATGCTTTCTTTCGACCATATCATGCAGATCAGCTGGTGCATGCTCCCTTCCAACTGATCTCTAGCTGCCTTGAAAAGTTCGGCATCAAGGCCATCTGCACCTGCAGTCTTATTTGATTTAAGTTTGCATATATCAAGCTTAACTTCTTCTAGGTCGGGAGGACGGCATTCTTGATCATCGTCCAAGCTGAATAGGGCAATCTGCCTGACAGCGAAAATTGTGTCCTGATCGCCGTTAAGCAGTCTGCAGTCAGACTGTCACAGTCAGTAGCGACTGTGACTCTATAACTATGTTTCCCTGCTGGTTTTTACAGGCTTGAGTTCGGGGTTTGCCACCCTGGCAGGATCTTTTTACCTTTTGGTAAAACTTCCGAATCTCATTCCTGTCATGGCACCTCTCAATTTCCTCATCGAGCGCTTCTCATGCTGCTTCTTTTTCTTTTTGAGAAGTCGGTGTTCTTCCCTCCTTCTCTCCTTGTAAATCTCGCTTTACTGATCGTAAGCAGCCCTCGTTCGTGTTTGAATAAGCATTTGTCGTGCTCTTTGCTTGGCTGCATTCGCTTGCCTGCATTCTTCATCGAACCATGGGTTTCGTTTTGGTGGCCGAGTGAAACCCAGAACCTCAGAAGCAGCGGTTCTGATGGCTTCTTGGCATCGCTGCCACTAGTCTTCAATGTTTAATGCTGGCGGCATGGGACTCAAGGATAATTGAAGGGACACTCGATTGGAAAAGGCATTGGCAATCTCTTGTGATTGTAGCTTTTTGACGTCATATCTCTTCACAGCGTTAGTTCGTGCTGGTCGTGAACACGATATCCTCATTCGTACCTTGGCTACAACAAGGTAGTGGTCCGAGTCATAGTTGGCCCCTCGGAAAGTTCGGACATCTAGCACACTGGAAGAGTGCCTTGCGTCGATCGCAACATGGTCATTGATCTGGGGATCGCCATGTACCTTTATGAATTTTGAGATGCGGGAAGCGTGTACTACTTACAACAAGATTTAGTCCCGCAGCAAAATCGATTAGCCTCAATCCGTTTTCGGAGGTATTTGCTATATACAAGGGATATTCCAGTGGATAACAATACCATTATGGCTACTTTTGCAGATGATACCGCAATTTTGGCATCCAGTAAGTGCGTCGTCAAGGCTGCTGAGAAATTGCAAAATGCCGTCGACACCGTTAGTGATTGGACCAAAAAATGGCGTATCAAGCTCAATGAAGCTAGATCTGCACATATAAACTTTACAAATAAAAAGTTAAGCTACGTTCAAATATTCATCAACAATCAAGCTGTACCTTACGCCAATACGGCCAAATACCTTGGGATGAATTTGGATGCAAAGCTAAAATGGAAAGAGCATATCAAAAAGAAAAGGGAAGAGCTCAACTTGAAATATAGAAAAATGTACTGGTTACTCGGTAGAAATTCTGACTTATCTGTCGAAAATAAAATAATGCTTTATAAACAAGTACTTAGACCTGTTTGGACTTATGGAATCCAATTATGGGGCTGTACAAAGAAAACAAATACTGAAATCATTTAAAAGTTCCAAAACAAAGTCCTTTGTGGAATAGTAAATGCACCATGGTATATAAGAAATAGCGATTTACATCGTGACCTAAAAAATAGAAACGGTTACAGAAGTTGTAAGAAAACATGCTGTATCACACAATCAGCGACTGCATAGTTATATCAACTCTGAAATGGAGTCCGTATAAAATACGAGAGGCAATGTTCGGAGATTAAGAAGAACCAAGCCACACGAGCTAATGGTCTAAAAGTCATGGGAAGCATTAAAAGTTTAAGCTTCTCTTAAAGCGATTATATTATTGAGAAAGAAAAATCTGTTGTCGATCGTTATAGATTGGTTCTGATAACGAGGAGTTTTTAGTGAGGTAAGAATCCCACACTACTTGGTATCGAATACTGCCAAGTGTCTTTTGAAGATTTCCTCCTGACAAAAAAAAAAAATTGTCGTACCGTTTTTGGTACGGGAAAATCTTCTACACAACTGGTTTTACTGGGGTCAGGCTGTGCCCCAGCGGCGGAACATTTGTGTTCCAGGTATACCACTTCTTTGGGCAAGAATTGGCATTTCTTCAGCTGTACCTTTAAATTGTGCTCTCGCAACCTATCGAGAACTAGTTGTAGTTTTCTATTATGATCTACCAAATTCTTTGCGTAAACCACGATATCATCTTGGTAAACAAAGCATTCCAGACCTTGCAGGCCGGTTAAGATATAGTTCATTAAACGTTGAAATGTTGCAGGAGCACCTTTCAGACCGAACGGCATCCTATTGAATTCATAGTGGCCGTAAGAAGTGATGAGACCGAACTTGCCGAGAACGGACGTGTCGTGGGGTGCGCACATTCATTTTTGCTTAAGGCTAGCTCATTATTTATTTCTGTATTTACAATGGTCTGCACAGTTTGCAATAAAAAAATCGATCGCATCGATGTTGATAAAATTAAATGCTCTGAATGTAATTTGTTTTACCATAGTGCGTATGTTTATTAATTGTTAATTATTTTAACTTATCAGCTACTGACCTCAAATTTTTTTAAAACTCGAAAGATACTTATTTTCGTTGTGATAAATGCATTTCTCTTCGGCGTAAATCTCTGCATCATCGTGATGGTTCGATATTAACGTCGTCGGCACCAACTACAGCAACAGAATCGTCGTCTAATCCGTTGATCAATAAAAAAACAACAAGAGAACTGCCACCTAAGAGGACAACAAAGGGAGGAGTGGCAAACAGAAATGCACAATCACCTGCTATGCAATCGTCATCATCTACTCAGAACAAGAATGCACTTATCGATGAAACAAGCACCGCCGACCTTCAGTCAAACAGGTTAATAACCCTTCAAATGCTCTATGAAGAAATCATCAACTTAAAAAAAATGAATCATGACTTTTTCACTACCGTTCAGCAACTAAAAAACGAAAACAAGATCTTAAGAGAGAAGATCACGTCTCTTGAAGTTAATCTCAACTGGAGAGAACAAAAACAATTGGAGAATTGTGTAGAGATTCGTGGTGTTCCTGACGTCAACGACGACAATGCTATGGATCGTGTACAAACAATTTTTAATTCGGTGCTAAATGTCACCGTTGGTTCTGATGATATCCAGAAATGTTATGTTAAACGTGCGTGGAAGAAGAAAAATGTTCCTGGATCTTTCAATAGTAACAGCAACAACTACAATTCTGATGGAAATATTATTCGTCTTCAATTCACGTCAAAGGATTTAAAACTCTCTGTTATGAAGAGCAAGAGATCTGCCAAGAAGAATTTAATATCTTCGTTGTTTGACGGACGTAGTAAGGGCAATATATATATAAATGATTGTTTCACAAAATTTACTAGTTCTTTATATTCGCAAGCAAAAAAAGTTAAGGAAGATAAGAAATTCAAATATTTATGGTTTCAGAACTCTCAGATTTTGATGCGCAAAATAGATAAGGGGAGGATCACTGCTATAAGATCGCTTGAAGATTTGGAGAAGTTAGAAGACGATTAATGTATCGTCAGCTTATAATGTATATTTTTCAAAATGTTTGATTTAAGTAATAGTTTCTATCAATATAGCAGTTACCCTTCTAATAACATCATGCGAAATGTAACCAATTTTAGTTTAAATTTCAAAAATAATGTAAATTCCTTTTCTGTTGTTCATCAAAACATACGGAGCATGCGGAAGAATTTTGATTTGTTGATATGTAATCTAGAAGCATTTGTTTACTTGCCAGATCTTATTTTCTTGTCAGAAATATGGATATACGATTGTGAGAAAGATGATTTTAGTATTCCTGGATTTAATTTCTATGCTAATTCTAATGAAAGCTACTCTGCAGGTGGTGTAGGGGTTTTTGTACGTGATTTGTTCGAGCATGAAGTCAAACGTTTTTGCTTGCAAAGTGCTGATGTTTTAAAAATTACGTGCAAAGTTGATAATGAATATTTTAATTTTCTGTGTTTTCTTAGACTACAGTTTCGCGATTCTGATGTTTTCTTGGAAGAGCTTTCAAACTTGTTGATGGTAGAAAAGGGCTCAAACTTAGTAATCATTGATATTTTAACAAGCAGCAATTTATCTGACTCTTTTAATGCCCTGTTAGCCGAGTATGGTTTTTAAGTTTTATTAATGAACCAACGCGACCACTATCCGGTACTTGCTTAGATCATGTCTTTGGTAAATTTTCTGAATTAGTAACAGATCTTTGTACAGGTGTGAACTTTGATTTGGGTGTAACTGATCACTGTATGACAGGGATTGTATTAAATAGTTTAAAATATGTCAATCAGGTAAAACCTGATAACAATGTAGCCAGAAAAACTAATTTTGAAAAACTAAATGGTGAGCTTTTATTTGAAAGCTGGAAACAGGCATTTGAAACAGGCTTTTGTTGGCCTAGTGGGTCGTTGCTGGCATGCTAGCTCCATTTTTAGCTCGTCGGACGGGGCAGGTACTTGACCCAACTAACCCTGTTCCAAAAAATATTCATGCCAGGCTTAGGCAATGGTGTTAGTTTGCCTGCGGACAAATTGTTCGTTACCCTCCCTTCCTTGGTACTGTATCCGCCTAAGTACCCCTTAATATGGCCCCTTTGTTTCCTTTATTTCCTTTCCATTACCTATGCTCAAGACAATGCTAACAAAGCTTATGATAAAATATTATAATATTTTACAAAGTCACTTGGAAACCTCTACCGAAACTTTTGTCATAAAGAAAACCAGCCACAAATTGAAACCTTGGATGTCATACCATGTCCTAAAACTTTCCAAACTGAAAAACAAATTAAGAAAAAAATGTTACAAAAATCCTTCTAATCCAAGTTTAAAGAAAAGGTTTAAGAAACAATGCAAAAAGGTAAAATGTGAAGCGAAATCATGCCGCGATAATTATTTCCACAACAAGTTTCAAAATGCTATGGGTAATTCTAGAAAAGAATGGGAGGTAATAAATTGTATAACAAACAGAAATAAAAAAGACAAATCTAATTCCATTGCTCTAACGATAGATGGTCAAGATATAGCTGATCAAACAGTGGTAGCTAACATTTTTAATGACTTTTTCGTTTCTGTTGGTGATAAGTCATCGACTATGGTCGGTAATAATGCATGTCTAATGCACTCTGACGTAGTTGAGAGTACAAACTTTTCTAGAAGCTTTTTTTCGAACCAATTACAGGCTCCGAAGTCTTGAAATTGATTTAATCTTTAGATAACTCTAACTCTGTTGGGTTTGATAATGTGTCAAAACAAACCATTAAAAGAACTGCGCTTTATCTTCTCGACATACTGGTTTATCTTTTTAACTTAAGTATTTGTTCAGGAACTTTTCCTGACAAATTGAAATGCGCCTATATTTTACCTCTTTTTAAAAAGCGTAACAGAAAAGATAAAAATAACTATAGGCCAATCTCCTTGCTTTCATCCATTTCAAAAGTATTTGATAGAAGACAGTGAGTGAGAATTGATGATCATCTTAGTAGCTTCCTGTTTATCAACAAAGGTGTTCCCCAAGGCTCTGTCCTCGGCCCAATATTTTTTTTAATCTTTATTGATTCCCTATTCTCGCAAGGTTTTTTAGGTAAAATAACAGCTTTTGCTGACGACTTGGGGATTGCATATACCTCGTCCAGTCCACTTAATTTGGTTGCTGACATTAACCATGATATTAGATTATTAGGTTTATGGTTCATGGCACATAAGTTAATGATAAGTAGCAAAACGAAGCTAATGTTTTTTAGCCTATCTTCGAAGGATCCTCCTGATTTAGATTTTTGCTTTCACTCCTTAACATGCAGTAAGTTCCGTTGTCTAGACTGTTCTTGCATACCATTTAATGATGGAATCAGTTATAAGGATGATTCAATTTGCGGATCGTCTTGTTTCAAGATTGAGGTTGTGGAAAAGTTTAAGTATTTAGGTGTGTTTATTGATCAAAATTTAAATTGGTTAGATCACATCTCTTATCTGAAACAACATTTTCGAATATCTCTTCGTTACATCTACCATCTTAAGAAGTTCTTGAGTAGTAGTTCCTTAAAGTCGGTTTATTATGCACTTTTTCATTCTAGACTACAATATGGTATCTCTTGTTGGGGAGGGACCTTTGCTACCAATCTTCAATGCCTTGTTGTGTTACAAAAAAAAGTTATTCGTTTACTATCAGCTGCAAATCGTAGAAGCTCTTCAATATTGCTATTTAGAAGTTTGAATGTCCTTCCAGTTAAACATTTATATTACTTTAAGGTTTTAAAAATATTTTTCATAAAAAGTGGTTACTTTCAAAGTCCTTTGACTCATGCACGTAGTTTGCGAAGCAATTCTTTAGCACAAGTAAATATCCCTTCTTTTCGTACTACTCACTTCAGAAACTTTTTTACAATTACTGCCTGTAAGCTATTCAATAGTTTGCCTATTAATTTGAGACACATTAGAAGTTTATCTTCTTTTTTGAAGCAAGTTAAGCTTTGGCTTTTTAGTTTTGATCACACCGCAATAAGAAATGTACTTACATATGTGTCATAATCTGTAACACTTTCTCAAACAATGTTCATATCTTGTTTTGATTTATAGATTGCTTGTTATCCTCTGCATTTTTTTGTATTCCTCAATAGAGATAACTAAACTTAGTAAAAAATAAAAAATAGAAAGTAAATATAAACATAATATATAATAATGTTCACCCCACATTAATAAATTTTGCAAAAAAAATTATTTGAATTACATTGAATTATTATTTTGTTATAATTTAAATTTTGTATAAATTCACTGAAGTGATATTCTACACTTTCACATATAAATATGGAAATTTTTATCACTACTTATTCTTAAATGTAACTTTAGCTTTATACCTACATAAGTTCAAACTAATGTACATTTTTTGAATAAAGATTTAAATGAAATGAAAAGATGTGCTAAATGCTGTTTTTGTTCTGTCCTTTGGGTCGACCAGCACTTGATGATATCCACTTGCCAAATCTAGCAAGGAAAAATATCTGACATGTCCTAATTGGTCGAGAATGTCTTCGATTCGGGGTAGAGGAAAAGCAGTTGGTCGTTGTTGATATCTCGTTGCTTTTCAGGTAACCTTTACATTTTGGTGTTGATAGGTGGTTGATCTTGTTTGGTAGGTATACTCTGTTTTATTGTAGAAGTATACGTTAGCTTATCACCTGGTAGAAAAAATATGTCGTTATATTCCATGCATAAATTAATGATGGAATTTCTTTCCTCGTCATTTAGTGTTTCGTCTAGAATAAGTTGCTCTTTAAGATTCTTTTCTCTGGTATTGTTCGTTGTCACGTTAGTATGGTAATACTTCGGTTCAGGGATACTTGCAATATTATTTATTGATGTGTTTTCCAAAAGCACGTAATTTTTTAACTCTATTAGATGTAGTACAACTTGTTTGATAGTTGCATTGTGTTCTAGAGTGTTTATGACCGGAACAGACACCTTTTCTCGTCCTCCTGCTACAATACAATTTCAAAGAAGGACTCCTTTTTGGATATGCTTTGATAAGCAATTCATATCTTCGTTGAGTTTGACCGGTAGTTTTACGATCATTTTTGATCTTTCTGGTATCTGAATTTTTTCTTTTAAAATTATTTTTATTTTACTACTCGTTTCTTCAGAGATCTTCTCGTTTTGATTTTTACTAGCCGAGCCTCCTAGGGCTGACTTTTCAGTTTTAATTATAATCAGAGCCGCGTTGGGTTGATTTTATATTTTTTGTTTTTGAGTCAGATCCGCTTTGGGTTGACTTATCATTAGCTTGAATTTTTGAATCAGAGCCACGTTGGGTTGATTTTATATCATTTGTTTTTGAGTCAGATCAGCTTTGGGTTGACTTATCATTAGCTTGAATTTTTGAATCTGAGCCGCGTTGGGTTGATTTATAATTTTTGATTGTTGGATCAGAGCCGCGTTGGGCTGATTTTATATTATTTATTTTTGAGTCATATCCGCTTTGGGTTGACTTGTCATTAATTAGGATTTTTGAATCAGAGCCGCGTTGGGTTGGTTTATTATTTGGATCAGAGCAGCGTTGGGTTGATTTATCGTTTTTGATTTGTTCTTTATTATTCGGTTTGCTATGGATACCAGAGCCTCTACTAATTATAAATTTTTCTTCCCCAAAAATCACATTCAGAATTCATTTGAAAAACCCTTGCCCCAGGATTAAACTCATTCTTATTTTGGGTTGAGAAGTTGGGTTTGAAAATAGGCTCGTTATGAGTATTCCTAAATGGATTTGTGTGGTTTTGCTTTGGAACATATTCGTCTCTATTGTTTATATTATAGTTGTGATCTTGGAATTTTGTGCTTTGATAATTTGAATTATTTTTTCTACGGCAGAGTCGGGTCTCATGTCCGTAGGTTTTACAGTTTTCACATACGGGTGTATTTTTCCTTTTCAAACAATCCTCGTATGTGTGACCTTTAAATAGGCAAAAACTGCAAGTAATTTCGGGTTTTGTTTTGTGTTCTCTACCTTGGCTTTTCTCGAAGTCTTTATCTATAGGAATCGTTTCCTCTGACAAGTGTGGTTGAAACATTTGCTTCTGTGCCGCCCCTTTTTGCAGTTTTTCCATCATGAAAGCTTTCTGTAGAATGCCTTCAAAAGTGGGTTCGGATAGCCTTAATAAATACTGCCCTAGATGGGGATTTAGAACCCCACTGCCGAAAGAGGATATGGCAAAATCTTCCAACTGCGTTTTCACAGTGTCCGCATTTTTAAGATATTTTATTTCTGCTGCTTCACGGCACTGTGCCAACTTGTAGCGAAGTCTTGAAGCAAACTGTACTGTACTTTCTTGTCTTTCCTGTTTGTCACGTCACTAACTCGTTATAGTTTTCTACTGGGAGGTATGTTCTACTGAGTAGATCCTCGGCTTCCCGAAAAGTTGCAGGTCTGGCTGTATCTATAGGCCCTATGCTTCACCTCGCAATCTTGTGGTCAATAAACTTGCAAAAGCTTCCTTTTCCTCCTCTGAGAGACAAAACATCACCTGCCTACAACATCCAATGAATGTTTGTAGTTGGGAAACTTTTGGGTGTCCCTCTCCGGAAAATAAAGGAACGACCTGAGCCGTAAGCTTGATAATTTTCGTGTAATCCACCGCCATGTATAAATTAATGGTCTCACTTTCTGAATCGGAAAAATCTTGGAATTCCAAGTTAGTTTGAGACTGGTCCGTAAAGGAGATTTGGGGTGGGGTCTTTATTTGGGCAATACGATCAGTCAGCTTAGTACTGCCTTGGTTAAGAAGGATTAACTGGAAAATCAGAGAATCTGTCTTTAACTTTGCTATCTGTTTAAGCCGTTCAAGCCTTTGTTTTTCTGAAGATGCTTCGAGTTGGTCTAAACCCAATAGGGATATATTTCCCGTGGATTGAGCCCTTTCATGTATTGCTTTATATTGCTCCAATACTCAGATTAAGGTAGGTCTCGTTATTTGACTCCTCTGAGTCCGAATTTGACATTTATTTGGAAAAAAAAAATTTGTTTGGTTCTAAAATGATGCCTCCTTTTATTTTTTATTGTTTAAACCACATGCGAGTTGTTAAACGAAATTTAAAATTCGGATTTAATGAGATGAATCTCTAGCATCATCCTACCGGTACCGGCTGCGCCATTTGTTTTTTTTCCCAGCACAAACAGCTTTCAATTTGAACCCATAACCTTTCTCTTTTCTTAGAACAACCTTGGAACAGAATCCACGAGCTTTGAACAACAAAACAATTATGTGTAATCGTTATTTCTATTATTTTTATTTCTAAAGATCTCAACATTGTTACAGTTTCTGATTATCAAGTCGGTTCTCCCGACTCTTCACCTTTTCGTACTCGGCCTGGCGAATCTCCCGGGCCTTGGCCAGCAAAGCCTTTTTGTCTTTATCGGTTGATAAAGCTACCATCCGGTTAACCTCTCCCAGAGCACGCCTAACCCTCACTCTATGTCCGCTCCTATGCTTGCGAGACACTGACTGGTGCAACTGGAGGTTGTATGGGTTTCCCTACTTCTTGGGTCTGGCGTCGGCGGTACTCGTTCAGGGAAATAGGTTTGGGTCTCGCTTCGGGATTCCGTCTGATAGCTTCGGCAAGGGGGGAGTCGGTGTCTGGGAAATTATATTTAAACGTTGGTTCGGTGCTCATACTAAGAGCACCGTCCTTTATTATAACTTGTCTATTATTTCAACTTTCTTTCTTAATGTGTTTAAGCAGTCAAAGAACGAATAAATATCAAAAAAAAATTTATCTAAGGTGGATGGGAGGAGGAGAGGGATTTTCCAGTGTATTGTGTGCAGCCCACTGGGAGGCTAAAATGTAACGCCCTTAAAAGGCCGATTTTTTTTTTTTTTTTTTTTTTTTTTTTGCATCTCAGAGACTAAGTCGCACGAAGCTTAGAGCAAGCTCATTTGTACGTACTTATCTACGCTCTTCATCGTAAATGCAAGTGTTAGAGGTTAGAAAACACCAACACCAGCACAAAACGAACGTATAGAAAATATATATGAGAAAAAAAAATAAATACAAATAGTGACATACAATATAAAACACCTAACATGAAATACAATAATAATTAATTAAACAAAACTACTAAAAATAAAACAAAGTATAAACTACAAATATTTTGAAAAACAATAAACTAAGAAACATTGAACAAAAATCATGCATGTGGAGCACTGGTTTTAAATTTTTGTTTTAAACTATATTTATTAATGTTGAAATCTTAAAGTAGGGAGTTAGAATTATATAATCTACTCATGCGCGATAGCGGCTCATTCATGCCGTAATTGGTTCTATGATGGGGGCAATGAATCAACTCCAAATTACGCAAGTGGTGAGATCCTCCGCGGTAGTTAAAACCTATGGACGAGAGCAAGCAAGGAGCATCTATAAAGCCAGTCAAAAGCTGATGGAAAAATACTAGGTCGTTGTTGATACGTCTTTGACTAAGGGTTTGCAATTGCAAAAGTTTGATTCGATGTTCATAAGGAGGTAGATTGAATGGATCTTCCCAAGGAAGACCCTTCAAAGCAAAACGTATAAATTTATGTTGCACAGCCTCGATACGATGTTTATGAATTTCATATAGGGGAGACCAAACTTGTGAGGCGTACTCGAGATGAGGACGAACATAACAGTTATACAAAGATAATGTTACATAAGGATCATCAAATTCTTTTGACCACCTTCTTATGAAACCTAGCATAGAATTTGCTTTCCTTACTATTGAGCTTATATGCTCATTAAATTCAAGGTTAATATTGAAGTAAACACCTAGGTCACGAAAACTTGAGACACTACATAATGAATGACCAGACATTAAGTATATAGCATTGCTAGGTTCACGTTTTTTCGAGAATGTCATTGTTTGGCACTTCGAAGGGTTAAGACTAAGACCATTCTTTTCACACCATGTTCCAAAGCTATCGATATCTTTTTGAAGAAGTACGCGATCAGTAGTATTTTGAATGGATTTAAAAATTTTCATATCATCTGCGAAAATCAGAATTTCACTATACGAAATGCATGAAACAACGTCATGGATTGCGATAATGAAAAGCAAA
Organism: Melanostoma mellinum; assembly: GCA_914767635.1. Taxonomy (NCBI): domain Eukaryota; kingdom Metazoa; phylum Arthropoda; class Insecta; order Diptera; family Syrphidae; genus Melanostoma; species Melanostoma mellinum. The sequence goes on along the minus strand of OU612059.1, from coordinate 122,646,216 downwards.
GGCCCAAGGTGACTGCCTTGGGGTACACCCGACAGAGCTCTGAAGGGACTCGAAAAGCTGTTACGAAATTTTACTTGGTACGTTCTATTTTCGAGATAAGAGCAAATCCATGCAATAAATATTTTTGGAAATCCAAAAGCTTTGAGCTTATATAATATTACATCATGAGAAAGTTGATCGAATGCTTTGGAAAAATCAGTGTAAATACAGTCGAGCTCATACCCATTTTCAAGGGCATTAGAACATATGTGAAGAAAAGAAAGAAGGTTTGTTACCGTTGATCTTTTCTGCATAAAGCCATGCTGCTGTCTGCAAATAATATTTTTTGTAAAAAATGAGAGGCTGTCACAAACAACCTGTTCAAAGAGTTTGGGGATGCAAGATAGCTTGGATATAGGCCTGTAGTTTTTTATTTCTATCTTATCACCTTTTTTAAAAACCGGAGTGATAAAGGACTTTTTCCAAAGACTAGGAAAAACACCTGTTTTGATTGAAAGCTGAAAGAGATATTGAAGTGGGAACATTATTACGGAACGGCATTTCTTTAACAGAACTGGCGGGATTCCATCCGGACCGGACGAAAAGTCATCTTGCAGAAGTGATAAATATTTTAAAATGTTGTCATTATGAACAGGGATATTATTAAAATTTACTTGAGAGCAGTTACGTAAATACGTAAAGTAGTTTTCATCTATTACTATGGGGGTATCACAGAAAGAGCTTCGAAAATGATTAGCGAAGGCATTACAAATATCGTTAGTATTCACTAGCGGAGTATCACCAGAAATAAAGTTCGCTGGGTACCCATCAGATTTTTTCTTTGAATTAACAAATCGCCAAAAACTTTATGGGTCATCCATTAAAGAGAAAGACATTTGTCTTAGGTAGTTGGAGTAAAGAGTTTTGGAGAGCGTGTTAAAGTTTTCAAAAAAACTAATATAAACACTATAGTCATTTGTAGAATGAGTTTTAATGTAGGCTTTCCAGGCCTTATTTCTCTTATTACGCAGAATCTTTAGTTCTTTGGTATACCAAGGCTGATTAAAGCAGGAATTCTTTAGGATTTTTCGGGGAATAATTTTGTTCATACAATCTTCCAAGATCAAGTAAAAGCATTTGACTGCATCGTCGATATTGTCAGAAGCTGATACATTATCTATACCGGCTCTGGTGAGTTCTTCGGAAAGCAAATCGAAATTCGCTCTCCGAAAGTCAAAAGTGTATGAACAGTCAAATGAGTTACTATGAACATATAAATCAGAACTTAAATCCAGAAAAATATCTAAAGGTGGGTGAAGATCATCTAAGTTAGTAATGCCATACTTAGATTTAAGAACAACAGTACTAACTGCGTCAGATGAAAAAACTAAATCGAGCATGCGATTCATAAAGTTTCTAATACAGCTTATTTGCTGTAAGTCTGAGGAAATGATATTGTCAAGTAAACGAAGCTCTTGCTGAGACGAAGTCAGTGATGCTACTTGAAAGGATCCGTCTTAAGAAGGGACCCAATTCACTTCTGGCAAATTAAAATCGCCCAATAATAAAATATAGCTTTTAAGACAAGACAATTCCATTACATAATTTAAAACTAAAGAGAGCTCAGTATAGGCTGAGACAGGACTCTTTGGAGGAATATAGACGTTTACGACATACAGTGCTCCCCGGTTAATTGCGTCACCTTAAATGCACAACTTTAGACGCATTTAACAGGGGAACGCAATTAAAAGAATCCCGCTTAATTGATCTGCTGTCCCATTTAGAAAAACCCCGCTTAATTGAAATGAAAACGCAATAAAGCGATTTTTTTTACGACTTTGGCAAGAAAGTCAAGAAGAACCTTTTTAATGAAAATCAAAATTTTATTGAACGGAAAATTAACATATAATGGTAAGACATAAAAAAAGAACAAAACAATTTCAGCCTAGGAATGATTGAAAAGGAACAATTTTTCATAATGTACACAACACATAAATTATGAATTGGTACATAATCCGTGCGTATATCTTTAGCAAGCGTACAAGAGGGAATTAGTCAGATTTGCTTTTTATTTGGCTAGAACATTATATCATGGTAAGAATCTGTAATTTTCACCTGCATTGTTTCCTTACACATTTTCAAGATTTAAATTTGCAGTCGCTAAACTCTGATGTTTCAGCAAACAATAGGCTCGTTCGTTGAACTTTACCCAGAGTTGACCCAAGTTTTCTTGACAATCTTATGAGTTGTCAAAAAAAACCTGGGTTTTCCAATTCTCAAAAAACGCAAAGCCACAAAATCACCACACATCCCTGTCATTTGAATAAAAATACATGCCATTTGACAGCCCTCAACTCGCCACAGCAAAAACCTAGGGTGAGTTGAGGGAAAACCCAGGTCAACCCCAGGGCTAAAAAACACTCAATTTGACATTCAGGGCGACCTTAGGTTTCTCAAAAAAACGCTTTGTGGCGACCCCAGGGTTTTAACGAACAAACCTAATAATAAATAGGTGTGTTTCTTTACTGAAAATTCGCACGAAATGCACCGAAATTCGGTGAAAGTTAGTCTAATCCTGTACCAGCACAGCGATTTTTCGTAGCAGTGCACAAAAGAGAGTGCTCACGAGAGAGTAAAAAATCTCACAACGATTTAAGTCATGTCAATTTGACTATTAACTTGTAGGCGTGCAACAATGCGACCAATTCATCATCAATCATTTAAGGTGTAAGCAAAAAGTGACTTCAATGATTTTTGTTTTTTTCGTTCAATTAACCGGGCAATTTTGCTTCAAATTGAAAAAAGAGTTTTGATTTTTGGACCATTTAACCGGGAAACGCAATTAAGCGGAATGCATTTAAACGGGAAATTTTATGTATATTTCTTATGTGATCTTTTTTTTGCATAGGATTCAGGTCAATTAAACGGGTAACGCAACTAAGCGGGGGGTATTTATCCGGGGATTACTGTATATACTATTTAACTGTACGGATACTTTGACACACAAGACATCAATTGTAAATGGAAAAGGAAAAGTGATTTGAGAAGACATGTAAGTATTTCTTACAGAAATTAATGCACCACCTCCCAAATCTTCAGGCTTATCGTAGTGACGGTCTTTACGATATACTGAGAACTCGTTGCTAAAAAGCTCAGTGTCCAAATGACTTGGATTGAGCCAGGTTTCAGTTAAGGCAAATATATCATGCGAGAAGACATGAGAGTTAAGATAAAGATTCGTAATTTTTGTACGAAGCCCTCTAACATTTTGGTAAAAGAGGGTAATTCTATTTAGTTTTTTGGCTCAGGTGTCCGTTCAGTTCTTACTGGTTTTTTCCTGCGTAATGTAAACTCTTTAATGAGTGTTTTTTTTTTTTTTTTTTTTTTTTTTTTTTTTTTTTTTTTTTTTTTTTTTTTTTTTTTTTTAAAAGAAGAGGCTTATATGCTAACCTGGAGAACTCAGACTTAATTACCGGTCCATTGTACTACCAAGGTAGCAGCCTTCCCTTTTTTTTGTGTTGCAGTAGTGGAAATAAGGTGTTAGTTATTTCACATATAACCTCAAGGGCGGCGAAACTAGGAGGCTGAAAGAAAAGTAGATGCCCAGAGCGGGATTCGATCCCACGCATCCGGCCTACCTACTGAACACTCTACCACTGCACCACGGCCGCCCCTCTTTAATGAGTGTACCATCAGGCCAAGAATTACTATTCAAAAAAGAATTAGAGAGGGAAGGAGGAACAACTAACTTGAATGAAGAAACAAAGCTATTGTTTTTACTAATTTTATTACATTTGATTGACGTAATAGAAGGGATACTCTTTTTGTCAACCAGATGCCGCAAAACATCTTCCGTGGTGATTTCTGGGTTAAGTCGTGAAATAAAAAGACATATAGGTTTGGGAACAGCTTCCATAAGGACATTTATTCCCAGAGAATTTGGATCAATTACAGGCTGCGTATCCATAGAGTCCGAGTTTTCGAACGTTGACGCAGTGGACTGAATTTCATCTTGGGTAACTGTAGGATTTTTAGCTACTGACGCAGTGGACTCAAGACCTTGACCTTTGCTCGCATTGCTCCTCAATGTTTTACGCTTAGGAGGAGGACTAGAGTTTTGATTAATAACTAAGCCATCACGATTTCTTTTTGAGCTTTTGGATGAAGCTAAGGCCGAGCTGGTAGCAGAAGTCATTTGTTGTTGAAGGTCTGCTAATGTTTGGGTCTTGTCAATGATGATAGTCTCCAAATCATCAGTAGAATTTGAAATATCCACAGAACTATGTGGAGAAGAAAACGAATTAAGATTGGAAACACTATCCTTGAAAATCTTAAGGAGTTCCTCAAATCCTTTCGATAGTTTTAAAATATCCAATTTAAAAGCGGACATTTTAATTGCCAGTAGGTAAATTGATATTTTTTTTACAATCGGAACAATACCAACATGCTATCTTAGACGCACTTATTTTGTCTAAAAATGCATTGTTTGATCCGATACATTTAGAATGGAATAATTTTCCGCAAGGCCCATAACATTCAAAAAGAGGGGCACTATTGGAGCTTTCCATGCATTTATCCGCAGCACAGGCCATGATAAAATTAAATGAAATAATAAATCAAATTGCAAATGCAATGAAGATAGATAGAAAAAAAGAAAATTAAATAAAATAATACGAAAAATAAAAAAAAATATTTATATTTGACTCCACTGGGATATGAACCTGTGACGCGGAGGTTAAAATATGATAAAAGGCTGACCCGCTAGACGATTGCACCACCAAGCAGATAATTTGAAGCAAGTTTTTACTTTAAATATACAAAAATAAACAAAAATATAACTAATTTAGAAAAAGATGATTATTGAATTTACCAATAGGCCAGAATGAGATAAGTATGTTTTTAAAACTACTCAAAATACACTCAAACGGAACCGAAAAATTAAAAAAAATCAATTTCTCACCAAACACTGTGATCAAAAACGAAACACAAATTTAACTAATTCTCTACGAAAAATGCAGGAACTAGACAAAATAGAATGATTTTAATCACTTTAAATCACTAAAACAAATAACAAAGGTATTAAAATCACACTAAATACCACAAAGATGTGAAATTTTCACAGAGCTAAATTAACGCAAAGCTAATAAATCAAACCAGCGCAGCGCTTCCACTTGACTTGGAGGCTATGTGTTCTTCTTTGTAGAATGAAACGAAATCTTCGTATATTAAGATTCTTTATTTTCCTTCAATAGTTCAGCTTATCTTAAACTAGTCAACTTAATTGACTCTCTTTTCTGACACACTTAACTGACACTCTTTTCACAACCTACTTTGGTTTATATAGCTTATTCTTAAACTTAACTTTCGGAACTGCATTTGGCCTCATAACCGCCAGCTGGTGTCATGGTTTTCCATAGTCATCGTTTTTTTGTTTATGAACCACTGTGCCAATCGCATATTTTTCTGTGTGTAATGCTTTGTAATGCTATTAGGGTTTTTGTTTTCATTTGTTTGTTTTTTGGGCTACAGGTGTTTTTGATTTCTTTTAACCCATTTGTGCATTTAATTTTTAATTTAATTTTAATTTTTTTAATTTTGGTGGGGCTACCGCCCCATTTATTAGCTTAATACAAGCTTAAAATAACTTAAACATACTAAACTCAAACTAATTAAAACTAATTAAAGCTAAATTAAACTACAGGGATGAGAAATGGTTTAAAAGGAGGACTTTCAGACAAGAACTTGGAAGATTAAGGTCGAAAAGAAAAGGAACAGAGTTAATCTTACTCATCATGCGGGTAAGGGGTTCGTTGAGACCATAGGATGTACGATGAGCAGGAAGGAAAAAAAAATCGGGATGATCTTACGTTTCGGGGATTAGTGTTGAAGGAGATTAGATCTAAAAGGGGAAGCAGTCAGTGTTACCAGTAAGAAGTCGGTGAATGAATATGATGTCAAAGACATTCCTTCTGTTTTCTAGGGAGTGGAGATTAAGGATTGCGAGACGTTGGCGGTAAGGAGGCAGGGTGAGAAAGTTTCTAACATCGTAGAGATCCCGAAGGGCAAACAGCAGATAACGACGTTGAACACTTTCGAGCCTAGATATATGAACCGCTTGATATGGAGCCCACATTTGCGATGCATACTCTAGGAGAGGGCGAACATAGGCAATATAGAGGGATTGCGTTACAAGGGGGTGTTGTGTATGAAACAGTCTTTTACTCACTGTACATTGTGTACAACCACTATGTATATAAATAAGTTCCCCACGTACTGTCAAGTTATGTTATACATACCATATTGTACTGTACATTGTAGAACCACTAGGTATATAAATAAGTCTCCACGTAATGTCAAGTTATGTTATACATACCATATTCTAGTTCAGTCGTGTACATTATCTTATGGAATAAAGAACATATAATTGAAATAACAATTGGCGACGAGGATGGTGCCATAAAAAAAAAAAAAAAAAAAAAAAAAAAAAAAAAAAAAAAAAAAAAAAAAAAAAAAACAAGTGGTTAAATTGTGTGAAATCATCAGGGAAAACTAAAATATTAAATTACAAGAGTTACATGACGGAAGGTGACGATACTACCAAATTTAAAGAAGAGTCAGAGCACATGTTTTCTAATCCAACAAGCATGGGGCTGATTGGAAATTTAGAGGTTTTTATACCTGGCGACGACTTCACAGTTTACGAAAAACGTTTTGCTCAAATACTTAAAATAAATAAAATCGACGAAAGTAATAAAGTTCCCTTATTTTTGACATTGGCTGGAGGAGAGGTCTGTAAAACTCTTAAAAATTTACTGTATCCAGATGAACTAGATAGTAAATCGCTGGAAGAAATTTTGTCACCACTACGCAGTCATTATGCACCAAAGACCCATTAACGTTCTGAGAGAGTAAAATTTTACATGGCTAATCAACAATTTGGTGAATCAATATCTGATTATGTCGTAAGACTTAAGGAATTATCACTTAATTGTCAATTTGACAAATATCTTGATGAAGCGCTATCTGACAAGTTAATTACCGGTGTGCAGGACGGGAGCCTGAAACAAAAAATGTTATTGGAGCCTGACACAAACAAATTCGCTGACTACTGTCTCTTGGCCACCAACTTTGAAACGGCAGACAAAAATTCCAAAGAGATAACAGAAATACACCAAATTAATTCAGTCAAACCTTACAGTCAATCATCCTTCATTGAAAAGAAAAAGTACGATAACAGCACGAGGTATCAAAATTCAGGTCGACAAAAAAGTAGATGGAACGAGCAAAACAGACAAAATTACTCGATCAACGGGGACGAGCAGAAGAGACAAATTAATTCAAACAACGCTTCAAATTTGAGATGCTATCGCTGTAATCGCAGATTCCACACCAGAGCCGAATGTTACTCAAAGATTAACAACATAACGGGAGCACGTGGATCGCCACCAGCAGGTTGTATTTTGAACGTCGAAGGCGAAGAGGTCTTATTTGAGGTAGACACGGGATCATTTATAACATTAATTAGTGAAGCTATATATATTAGTTATTTTTCTCATATAACATTAGATAAAATGTGTAAAAAAATATTTTCATTTTCAGGAGACCTAATCGATGTAGTAGGACATTTTTCGGCAGGAGTGCAATAAGAGGGTGCTGGTTATAATCTCGATTTGGTGGTAGTTAAAACCAAACTCAAAGCAGCATGTTTATTAGGCAGAGACTGGTTAGATGTCTTGCTGCCAGAATGGAGAGCATTGCTTTTAAAAAGTCCACTTAAATACAAACAAGGTAAATTAGAATCAATTGCATGTGTTAAAAGCGGAGAAGAAATTAATAAAACCTTATTAAATGTCATACGCGAGAAATGTCCAAATATTTTAAATCAAGAAATTAATACACCCATTGTGGGATTCGAAGCTGATATTAACCTATCAAAACTGCATGCTGATGCACGTCCTATATTTTGTAATTCATTTATAACAACCCTATAAATTTCGAGAACAAGTTGGGGAAGAAATAGATAAGTTGGTGAATCAAAATATATTGGTGCCTGTAAAGACGGCCCGTTGGGCCTCACCAATGTTTGCGGTTCCTAAGCCAAACGGTCAAATTAGATTATGCGTTGATCTTAAAAAGACAATCAATAGATTCATTGACATAGAGCAATAACCTCTACCCCTTCCTGAAGATATGTTTGCAAGTTTGGCTGGTTATAAGTATTTTTGTGTGATTGATTGTGTAGGTGCTTACTTGCAAGTTTTAGTCGAAGAAAAATCTCGAGAGTTTTTGACTGTTAACACTCCAAAAGGGTTATTTCAATACACGCGACTTGTTTTTGGGTTAAGTAGTAGTCCAGCTATTTGGCAATCAATCATAGATCGAATTTTATTAGGAACCAAAGCCTTTGCATACCTGGATGATATACTCATTGGTGGTAATAGTTACGAAGAATGTGAAAGTCGATTATTCGAAGTGTTAGAAAAACTTAGCAAACATAATGTACGAATCAATGTAGACAAATGTTAATTTTTAGTAACCGAAGTTAAATATTTGGGGCATATTCTTAGTAAAGGTACTATTCGCCCATTGCCAGATAAAATTATAGCTATAGAAAATGCCCCCGAACCAAAAAATATTACAGAGTTACAAGCATATTTAGGGTTGCTAAACTATTACTCCCAATTTTTACCCAATGTCTCTTCTCATTTAAAATGTCTCTATGATCTCTTGAGAAAAAATCAGAAATTTAAATGGGGCTCTTCTGAGCAAATGTGCTTTGAGCAAAGTAAACAATTGTTAAAAATTAATTGCGTTTTGGAATTGTACGATCCAAAAAAGCCAATTTTAATCGCCACAGACGCGAGCCCTTATGGCATTGGAGCAGTAATGAGCCACCTAGTTAATGGAGTTGAAAAACCCATTCGATTCGTTTCTCGGTCATTATCCCCAGCTCAAAAGAATTGGAGCCAGCTTCACAGAGAAGCCTTTGCAATAATTTTTGCCTTAGAACACTTTCATAAATATATTTATGGACACCAGTTCACATTAAATACGGATAACCAAGCGATAACAGAAATCTTTAATCCATCAAAAAGTACAAGTTCGGTAGCAGCAGCTCGTCTACAGAGATATGCGGTTAAGCTCAATATGTATCAATATAGAATTGTTCATAAAAAATCCTCGGCGATGGGGCATGTAGACGCGCTCTCTCGGCTACCATTACCTATAGTAGAAAATGATTTTCAAGAGAACTATGTTAAGTTTCTTTCATTCTCCTCTGAAATGCCGATAGACATGGAACGGATCAAAACAGCAACAAAAGAAGACTTAGAATTAAAACAATTAGTAAGTTTTCTTAAAGATGGACAACTTAAGCCACCTAACGAAAATGTAATAGGGATCTATATAAAAGGTCGTGAAAATTTTAAGAAATTTAGTTTGGACAATCAATGTGTGTTTTATATGGACAGAATAGTCGTCCCTAGAACTCTGCGGCCAATGATTTTACAAATGCTACATGAAAGCCATGTAGGCATAGTAAAAATGAAGCAACTCTCTAGGCTATATGTTTGGTGGCCGCACATAGATAGCGACATTGAAAAATTTGTAAGATCGTGTATGCCATGCCAACAATTGCAAAATTTTTCGAAAGAAGAGACTTGGCATTGGCCTGTCACCAAATGTCCATTCGAACGCGTCCACATGGATTTTTTCTTCTTGGGGAAAAATACCCTTTTATTACTTGTGGACTCATACAGCAAGTATGTGCATATATATGTAATGCAAAAAACAAATGTTTTTGCCGTAACTGAAAAGCTTGAAGAATTTTTTTCTGTTTTTAAACTTTGTTCTGAGATTGTTACCGATAATGGGCCGCCCTTCAACTCGAATATATTTTATAATTTTGGAAAACGATACGGTATTAAGATAACGAAATCACCACCATATCACCCCCAATCGAACGGCGTCGCCGAAAGAAACGTACAAACGGTTAAGAAGCATTTAAAAAGGTTTTTAATAGAAAACTCCACAAAAAGCATATCAATTACTAAATTAATTAATAAATTTTTGTTCATGCAACGAAATACGATAGCATCATCAACATCTTGCACGCCTGTCGATCTTGTTTTTAGTTATAAGCCTAAGACTATGTTGGATTCTTTGAATAATAAAAAAACGTTAGAACAAACAAAAGTAATAAAATTACCAAAAAAAATTGAATTTTCATATAAAACAATTTTAAATAAAAGAAAATGTATAAAAAATTCGGATGAATATAAACCAAATGAATTAATTATGTATAAAAATATCTTTGGAAATAATGTTAAATGGATTCCAGGTTGAGTCATTAAAAAAATAAGTAATTTCATTTATCAAATCTGTTTAAACAATAGTGTAGTTAAAACAGCACACAAAAATCAGATTAAAAAACAATTTAATAAAAACAAGTATTTTTTGAAACAAAACTATAACGAATTTAATGATCAAAATGAAGACAATAATTCAGTTTTGAGAAAAAGAAGAATCAGTGAAACTGAAATAGAAAAATGTGAAAGGTATTGGAATAATCGACCAAAAAGAATTTCAAGAAAACCTGAAAGATTAGGTTATGATGTTTAATTATATTTTTTCTACCATAATTTAGATATAAGTTATAAATAATATGTATACTTGTAAAAAGACTTATATATATATAAAAAAAAAAATGTATTAGATTACCTTAATTTCTAATTTTTATTTTATATTATTTGCCTTCAAAAGGGGGGAAAACTGTTGTGTATGAAACAGTCTTTTACTCACTGTACATTGTACAACCACTATGTATATAAATAAGTTCCCCACGTACTGTCAAGTTATGTTATACATACCATATTGTACTGTACATTGTAGAACCACTAGGTATATAAATAAGTCTCCACGTAATGTCAAGTTATGTTATACATACCATATTCTAGTTCAGTCGTGTACATTATTTTATGGAATAAAGAACATATAATTGAAATAACAGGGGGTTGCGGAACTCTTTGGACCATCTCTTGATAAAACCATGGGCAGAATTAGCTCCTGAATCCTGATATTACCTCGTCAATATGAGAACGAAAATTTAATTCGCTGTCGCAGAGAACTTCTAAATCTCGGATAAGCTGCACACGGTTTATGGAAATGTTCTGAAGATAATAGGATCTGGGGGGAGGTTTATTACTTTTACGAGACAAAGTTAATGCTTCGCATTTGGCAATGTTTAACTCAAGAAAGTTTTTAGAACACCAAAAGACGAATGAATCGAGGTCATTTTGAAGCTGGAGAGAGTCTCGATCAGATGTGATGACTTTGAAAATTTTAGCGTCATCCGTGTAAAGTGAGATAGAAGAATATTGGATGATCTGTTCGACATCATTAATGGCAAGAATGAAAAAGAGGGGTCCAAGATGGCTGCTGAAAGAGAACTGAAAGAGTAGAACGGAAACGAACTCTATATTGGCGGTTATCCAAATATGAAGATATCCATTTGAGAAGGATAGGGCTGAATCCGAGGAAGGAAAGTTTAAAGAGGATTAAAGTGTGAGAGATTTTGTCGAAAGCTTTGCTGAAGTCTGTGGTAATGACGTCTACTTCGTTTCCTTTTTCCATCGCAGAACGAGAGAAGGAAACAAACTCAACTAGATTAGTGTTTGTAGACCTTCCCTTACAGAAACCATGCTGCTTGGAGGATATCATTGATTTGCACTGTAGACTTGGGTAGTTCCGGACATGTATAGTTCCTGGAACTATGTCTTTTATCGGACACATTTCAGTTCGTTCCACAATCCGAATTCAATCATGTCCATGTCCGACCTGGCAAAGACGATACAAGAAAAAAAGTATGCGTGGGAGAACATGTCACAGTTGCAAAACAAACACACAACCAGCTACCTGTTTATGCCGACCCAACAGCAACACACGATAGGAGAACATTTTTCCCATTTTCCCAGTCTACAGAGTACAGAGTACACAAACTAGGGTGGGTAGGCAAGTATGCAGCGTTGCCACTGTTTGAAAAATGTTCCGAAGTCGATTTACAAAAAAAAATTCAGTAGATTACATTTTTATGCAGAAAGTTTTTTTTGTAAATTGCAGTAAAGTGACAACAATATGTGTTTTGTATTATTGCCTTTCTCCATACCTTTACACAAATTGCGCAATGCGCATGCACCGGAGACAGTGAGAAAGAAAACATGTTCGTTAATCGGTCCGATCTGTTATGATTTGATACTTATATTGTTCATTTAGTTCCATGTCTTTCTTGATATTCTTCTTATGTTCATGATGAAAACATTTCCGACGTAGCCAACATTGTAGTTCCATGTCCGGAACTATCAATCGGTCCGATCTCTTTACAGGTTCATTGTGCACTTGCTAGTTCCATATCCATGTCTTTTACAATGCTGGTTATTCATTTCAATCCTTTAATATCGCGTTCAGTTCAATTTTGTTGTTTTGTTTGGTCCGATTCTCATGTTCTTTTATGTTCGTTGTTTTATAGGTAGGTCTAGGTATACCCATATCGTTATTTGGTTTTACTTACCGTAGGGGCCAGTTATAGCGATCAGGAAAACGAATCAGGAAAAATTTTCAAAATTAATAATCACCATGTTTTTTTTACATTTGAATAACAAATGTTATACCAATAAATAGTAAACAGCGCAGAGAATTTTTTTTTGCCAAGGAAATGTTTAATTGAACAAATACTTTGCCGTAAAATTGTATTTTTCTATTTTCCTGATGGAATTGAAACAGGAAAATAGAAAAATACAAATTAAACAGAAAATATTTGTTCTATCATATCTTTTTTGGGCACAAAAAATTCTTTGAGCGATTTGCCATCGATTGGTATAACATATGTTATTCAATTGTAACGAAAAAATAGTTATTATTCCATTTGAAAACTTTTCCTGATTCGTTTTCCCGATCGCTATAACTGGCCCCGTAATTCTTTATTGGTTTGTTCATTTGTCCATTCCAAATACAAAATTCTGGTAAGGTAGTTTGGTTAGCTTAGCTGTGATTTGTGAGTTGAAATTTTTTCTTTTACTTAATAAACATTTCTTAAATAATGTTTTTTTAGTTGTTTTGCTATTCTGATATCTAGGTTCATGCAGTGCCGGATTAAGCCAGCGCGGGGCCTGTAGCAAATTCTGTCAAGGGGCCCTTGCTTTGCTTTAGGTTCTCAAGTTTAGGGTATTAAATAAAACAAAATTGTTACAAATAAACTTTTCTGGATTTAATATGGGCAAATTTAGAGATAACACTTTCAATATCGACTTCTTTAAGCAAATCATGCTCTATATTCAACAAAGTGAGATGATTAAGACGTTCTTGGCCCATCGTGTTCCTTAATTCATTTTTAATACGTTTTAATGTTGAAAAAGAACGTTCGCCACTGCAGTTAGTGATCATGAGAGACAAGTAAATGCGCAAGGCAATTTCTAAGTTTGGGAAACACGATTCTAAAGAAATATTTAATAAAAGTTTATAAAATTGCTGTTCCAGAGGCTCCTGTTTCGTGCTGTCAATAACAGTAGCCACATCTGTTTTCAGCAGCTCTGCGAACTGCACTAATTCGCCACCTAGGCTGTTCTCCAAATCATCTTCGTAAGCACTGACCATACTTGAGGATTTTTCCAAAATCTCTTCTGTTGTAAGAGATTTTAGCTGTCGAAATACTTCAAAAACACTAGTAATCTTATGATATGCCTTCATACGTTTAGTTAAAGCAGACAGTACGTTATCAATAATGACAATAAACACCTGAACTTCGAAACGTTGTCCAGGTGTTTGATTTTCAACAAAGTCGTCGAGTGTAGTAGAGCCGCTGAAATGGTCGTACTTTGTATTTCGCTTGATTCGTCTTGATGTCTGTTGCTGGTATTCTTCACAGTTGGTCAGATCTTTGGCTCTTACCTCAATATCTGAAAATGTGGATCGCATTGCTTGGACATAGCTATATAATGATTCATAAAGGGCGTATCCCGTATTAAGGTCTTGATCAGACGACTGCAGCGAAGCACTAGTCGCTTGCAAGCGTTCTAGGATTCCATTCCATGTAATTGTCATTATTCCCGTTTCTAGCTTATTCATCGTTGAAACTAGTCCGTAAGCTTTATTACGGCACTCCGCTTTTTGATCCACGTCGTTGAAAATGTCTTCCAAAACTTGCTTAATAGTAATAAAACCACATAAAAGTGCTTTCGTAGCATCAGCTCGGGCTGACCACCTAGTGTTCGATAACCGTTTCAAAATCGGAATTTTTAAGGTAGAATCTTTAAGTGCGTTCGTAAGACGACTTCATCGATAGGTAGAAGCGGAAAAAAATGTATAGAGATTTTCAATGAAATCGAAGAAAAGTAATGCTTCTGTACAGCAGTCTGCAGCGCACTTAGCAACCAAATTTAATCAATGTGCAAGACAGGGAATGTATTCGGCGTACTTATTTATTTCCTTAACTCTGGCTTGTAAGCCGATGTATTTGCCACTCATGTTGCTGGCATTATCGTAGCTTTGCCCACGACAATCTTTGATATCAATGCCACTCTCACTTAAGAAATCTAGTAAACTTTGAGCGAGTTGTTCAGCAGTATGACCTTCCATGTCCAAGAACTTAACAAATCTTTCCACTGGTCCAGATGGCAGAACATAGCGCACTATCAGAGTCAGTTGGTCTACATGCGATATATCTGGAGTAGAATCCAATGAAACTGAGTAGTATTTGCATCTCTTAATTTCGCAAATAATTTGATCTAGTATGCTTGATGCAATTAGATGAATAAATTCCTCACAAGTTGTTTTTGATAAATATGACGTATGCCCCTTTCCTTTATTAGCATGATTTTGTATATGTTGAGCCATAAAAGCGTCAAATTGGGCTATTAATTCTAGCAAGCCTAAATAATTTCCATTGTGAGGTGAACCAACAATTTCGTCACTTCCTCGAAACGCAAGACCTCGTTCTGCTAAAAACTTTATTACTGCAATGATTCGTTTTAAGAGTAGCCTCCAATACTTTTGCTCAGTCTCAATTTGGCTCACAAGTTGAGAATCAATACGCGTATTCTTCTTTTTGAGGTTTAACAGCGAAATTATGGCTTGTCTATGCGGAGTGCTTTCTTCATGTCTTGTCAACAAATTGTGCGCATTCTTCCAGTCGTCTAATCCGTCTTTCGTAAACCGTGGTGACGAACTATCTGAATTCGTAACTTTGCAAACAAAACAGAAAAGTCGTCCTTTGGTTTCCGAATAACACAACCAGTCTCTGGCGTGAGTTTTATTCGTTAATTTATGTTTATAGGTGAAAAATGACTTATGGCAGAATCGTGGCTTATTTTCGTTTTCGTAAATTTTCTTTGAAGACAAAAAATCACTATTCATATGTTGCAGTTCGCTGCTTCCTTTTTCAATCCAATAATCTCTATCAAAGTTGCTCGGCCATTCACCAATATCTTTGGAGTATATTTTACTTTCGTTTTGTTTTTGACTTGAAACTGTAGTGACATTAGAATCAAGTTATAATATACCATCGACTACTTCTTGGTTAGAACAGGACGACTCTAGATTGAGAGGACTGGCTGTACTTTTAACTTCTCTTCGGCTATAACATGATATAGCTAAATTAGGAGGAATTGCTGTCTCTTCAACTACAACATCATTTATAGAAAATGTAGCTTCATCAGAAACGGTAGTAGTACCACTATCATATGTACAATGAGATGCAACTTCTGTATTTTCTAATTTACTTTCTGTAGATTCAGCAACAATAGCAACATCACTCTGAACATTAAAATACTCGATCAGCTTACGTGTTTTTGATAGAACAGCTTCTTTCTTTTTTTCCTTTTCATCTTTTGCTTTACGCTTAGCACTTCCAGAAGCGTAGTGCCGACCCGTATCTCTAGATCTGCTGCTCATGTTACCTACGGTCAGACAAATATTTTTTAAATTTTAAATTTAAAAAAAAATTAACTTGACAAATGCGATTTATTTGTAATACGCAAAACATATCTAGTAAAATATCTTACCTTAAGAGAGGTTATTCTCGTTGATATTTTTGCCTTTGTACATACAAAAACTCTTCTATTGTGTTTTAAAAAAGATAATTGAATGAGTTGCACACAGCGCTACGTCACGCACGAAAACAGTACTCGAAGCAATGTCAAAACAACTTTTCTCAAGAATGACTCACATCTAAAGTGCTTTTAAAAGTTTTTTACGTTGTGCCAAAGGTAAATGTATAGCAATTTCTTATTGTTTGATAGTCAATAGAATCCTATTTTATTTGTTCGAGTTACGACTAGCTCGATCGATGACAATGTCAGGGAATTCCCCTATTAGTTTTGCAGTGCTGCCAACCTGCGTGTAGTGCAGTGCAACTAGTACAACACCAGAGATAAGAAATAATTAGATGGCAAACCTTTACTTCTCTTGCCCCGCAACAACCATTTGTTTACATTGTTGTTTTTGCAATCACATCCTCTGTCTGTGAATACGTGCGAGCTGGAACGAAATGGAGTCAATAATTTATGAAAGTGTGTGTGAGGTGAGTTTATTTTCATTTGACGTTAAAATATTTCTTTATTAGCGCAGTTCACACTGGTTACCTAGTTGGACAGACTGGGTTTGATGCATAGAGTAGTATAGAACAAAAGGGAGTTCGCTTAATTTCTTGCCATACAACTTCCATTTACTTATATTGTTGCTTTTGTAACACAGGATTTATCTGTGATGATACACATATTCAGCAGAATACGAATTAGTACTAGTGAAATTAGACTAACTATCAAATTGATGAAAAATAAGTCAGGGGATAGATTCAGTTGTGTAAGTTATGCTTACGCTTTTTTAAGTCTCTTTTTTAGTTTGATGTTAGTTGGATGGTCTTTTGTTACTAGCTTACAGATTGTAAAATTAGTCGTCCAAATATACTTTTCAATAAACTTTTGCAAATAATTTATGTAATCGTAAAAAAAATATGATTTACCTTACTGCCAAAGCGCATTTTACTTAAATTATATTTCATTTCATATATATATATATGTACATTTATATATTTCATGTATTTCCGTTATCAAATA
Organism: Melanostoma mellinum; assembly: GCA_914767635.1. Classification (NCBI taxonomy): domain Eukaryota; kingdom Metazoa; phylum Arthropoda; class Insecta; order Diptera; family Syrphidae; genus Melanostoma; species Melanostoma mellinum. The sequence goes on along the minus strand of OU612059.1, from coordinate 122,629,132 downwards.
CCTTATTTTCATGGTTTATATGAAATTCTTCTCGATAGGAATAGTTTCTAGCTTGCTTTATCAGAATTGTCTGCAGAAGTTCAAAATCACACAAGTTGGACAGTGTTCGTTCAGATCAATATCTTTCCAACTATTTGTACAGTGTGAACTGCTCTATGTTGAAAAATGGTCAGGTTTTTTTAACTTTCACCACGAAAAAAATGGCCGCGAAAGCGAAAGCTAAGGGTAAGGCTAGACATTTGTTAGCTTCTGTGAATAATTGAAAAAATTGCTCCCGTAGTTTTTCCAAACTGGAAAGTGCATTTTTGGTATTTTTTGTAATGAATCAATTGTTATTATTGCTGTACTATGATTTTTATTTATACTTTTTCTTTTCAAACTCATTTCAAAGCTAATTTAAGTTTTAATGCACTTTTGATATTTTTCTTATAGTATATATTTTTTTATAATATATTAAAATATGTAATAGTTTTTGACATTTTATTTTGTTAAGACTAATGATGTCCAAAATCAAAACTAGAGACAAATCTAAAACTGCCTGCAAAAAAAGAAATACATGCATTGATTAATGCATGAGTGCTGTACAACTGCAAAGAAAAAATTTTAATCTAAGTTTTAAATTTTTGTAGTAATAATAACACTATTGATACTAATAATAAAAATAACTCTTACTTTAGATTAAGCATTTACCTATTGAGCACAATAGCAATAGAAAACTATTAGTTTGATTAATTCGTTCTCTTAGGTAACTAAAACAATAAGGACTGATGAAAACTGTGAGCAACAGAAGAAACTCTTCTATTGTTACAAAACCTCTTGTTTTCAAAGAAAGTTTGTTAATTCATCAAACTTAAAGAAAAGAATATAGAAAAATTGTAGTGTGAAAATAAAAACAAAAGTTTCTATAAAATGTTTTAAGGATAATAAAACGCTTTCAAAATACAAAACGGCAGCTAGACGTGGCTTTAAGGTGGAATTTCTAGAATTAAAATGGTGGAACGTGTTGGAAGCTGTACTCAAAGTGGTAGTAGTGAGATTTTGTGTAAAGTCAATCCGTGGAAGCTGTACTCAAAGTAGTAGTAGTGAAATCAGCTTGTAGGCAGTTTCAATGTGTGTGTGAAGTTTGCCATCTAATTATTTTTTATCTCTGTACAACACATAACGTGTGGTGTGGCCAGCGCTCAATTTTAGAAATGTGGTACAATTTAAAATTATTGTTGTAGATTTTGATACCAACGTTTCTCGTGGTAGGTATTATACCTAAACCTACCTTTAGTAATTTAAAAAACGTTTAAAATCCAAAATATCCAAATATGCATACCTTAAGCACTTATTTTATAGTAAAGATATTCAAGGAAATTAAATGTCGACGAACACATAAAATGTGTAATTTTTAATTGAATAACTTTTTGTTTATAATTTGAATAGTTCATGTTTAAATTACCCGCCTTTTTACTTGAGACTCTGAAACACCTTGCTCTTAATCTACCGTTACTAGCTTTCAATACTCTCGAAACATGATCGATATGATAATCGATTCAAAATAAGGTCAGCTATATTCACTCATAAAATGAATCTATATTTTATAATAAATCAACCAACCACAGTAGATTGGATTGTGACTGACCACGTGACTGAGTCAATAAAATTTAAATAGTTTGCCTACTTTTTCTCGAAATACTGATAATCTATATTATATTAAAATCGATAAAAAAGTACAATCTCGGCTACGTAAACTCGCAAAATAAATGTATGGTTAGGTTAGGTTAGGTTAAAATGGCTGTCAGGAAAACAAACTGACACACTTAGACCAATATTAGGTTCATTGTGATACCATAGTTATTATGCGAGGGAGTACCTCACTTAACAAAACCATTTGGAGCTTTTAATAAAGCGAAGGATATCCAGGGGATCTGTGTGTGCCAGATCGCTTGGATCATCAAGAAAATATTTTCCTTGATGCCGCTTTCTTTTAGAAGAGAGTGCCGGACATGAGCAGAGGAGGTTTGGGATTGTCTCCTCCTCCTCCTCATTTAAGCAACTTCTGCAGAAGTCATTTGAGGGAACGCCAAGTCTTATGGCGTGTCTTCCTATCAGACAATGTCCGGTGATGACATTGATTACGGAGCTAATTTGCAATCTGGCAATTGATAACAAATGTCTTGTGCGTTTTGGATCTAGACCTGGCCATATCCGTTTTGTTGCCGCGCACGTGGTGATATTGTACCACCTATGATTTGTTCTATCCATAGCCTCTTGCTTTAGCATAAGTTTACATGTAGCGATTGGTATACCAATATTCAACCTGCTGGTTGAGATCGGTAGAACGGTTCCTTCTCTGGCGAGTTCATCGGCTTTGCAGTTACCCACGATATCTCTGTGCCCCGGCACCCAAATAAGGCGAATATTGAACTGTTCAGTCATCTCCCTAAGACATAGGCGACAGTTAAGGGCGGTTACTGAGTTTGTAGAAACAGCGCCGAGTGATTTGAGGGCTGCTTGACTATCTGAGAAAATCCGGATATTCGTTGAGGATATCACGTTTTCTCTTAGCCATGATAGGACCTCTTTGATCGCCAGAATTTCCGCTTGGAACACGCTACAATGGTTTGGAAGGCGGAACGAGAGACTTACGTTAAGTCGGTTTGAGTACACCCCACAGCCTACCCCTTCTTCGGTTTTTGAACCATCTGTATAGAAATGAATTGAATCATCTCTCAAAAATTCTTCGTCGTCCCAGGTCGTTCTCGGTGGGATTGAGACTTGGAACTTATTATCAAAAACCAATTGGGGGATGGTGTAGTCGGAGTGACAGGGGATTGATCCGAGTAAATTCAGGATTGTAACGTGACCGATGTTGTTTTCGGTCCATTGGGAGATAGCTCTCATACGAGTGGCTGCACTGGCGGCCATTTGTTTGCTGAAGATATCTAGTGGTGTGAGGTTAAGGAGTGTATTTAGTGCAGCTGAGGGTGTTGATCTCAGTGCTCCGCTTATACACAGACAGGCTGTTCGTTGGACCTTGCTTAAATTGTCGCAGTAGGTCCTTTTATCAAGAGCGGTCCACCATACCACTACTCCGTATGTGAGTATTGGTCTGATGACTGCGGTGTAGAGCCAGTGGGTGATTTGGGGGGAGAAGCCCCATTTAGTGCCAATGGCTTTTTTGCAGGAAAACAGGGCTACGGTTGATTTCCTGATCCTTTCCTCTATATTGGCTTTCCAGTTTAGCTTTTTGTCTAGGATAATACCTAGATATTTGGCTTCGTTTGAAAGTACAAGTGAGATTCCATTTATTTTTGGAGTTATTAGTTGAGGAATTTTATATTTCCTGGTGAAGAGAACGAGTTCAGTTTTCTGAGGGTTGACCCCTAGATCACATTTTCCCGCCCATTTTACAAGTTTATTTAGAGCGGTCTGCATCAGGTCCGTAAGGACGTGAGCATGTTTACCGGACACCGCAATGGAGACGTCATCTGCATATGCAATCACTTTGAATCCCTCAGCTTCTAAGTCAACTAGAAGTTTATTGACGACTATATTCCATAGAAGGGGGGATAGGACTCCGCCTTGCGGTGTTCCTCTACTGACAGATCTCTTTGCAGAGAAGTTTCCTAGAGTAGAGTTGATTCTTCTGCTTTTTAGCATTAGATTTATCAACTCCACTATGGAATTATCTACTTTGAGCTTCGTCAGTGCCTTTGTAATTGCAAAGTTGCTGACGTTATTGAAGGCGCCCTCTATGTCGAGGAAGGCGGCCAGAGTAAATTCTTTGTGATGGAGGGAATATTCTATAGTACGTACCAGGGTGTGTAGGGCCGTTTCTACAGATTTTCCCTTGCAGTAGGCGTGTTGTGCTGTAGATAGCAATTTTGGATCTATAGCTGTACGCAGGTGGATATCAATCAGTCGTTCTAAAGTTTTAAGAAGGAAAGATGATAGACTTATTGGTCGGAGATCTTTTGGGCTTACGTGGGATGATTTCCCAGCCTTAGGTATAAACACCACCTTGACTTCTCTCCACTGAGTGGGGATATAGTTCAAGTTGGTACAGCCGATGAGAATTACTTCGAGGACAGGGATAATAATGTCCGCGGCCTTTTGAAGTTCGGCTGGAATTATACCATCAGGTCCATGGGATTTGTATGGGTCAAAGCTATTAATGGCCCAAACTAATTTTTCCCTTGTAATCAGATCGTGGTTGTTTGTTATTATGCTACCTGGTTCCGTGGAATCATAGTTGCATAAGTTCTTAGAGCTTCCTGGAAAGTGGGTGTCCAGAAGCAAATTGAGCGTTTCTTCGCAGGATTCTGTCCAGCCGTCAGCTGTTTTCAAACTGCTAGGCATGGTCGGACTCTTTGAGAGGATTTTTCTTAATCTAGAAGCTTCTGAAGTATCTTCTATTTTTCCACAGAAGTTTCTCCAGGAAGTTCTTTTATTTTTCCTCAGTTGATATTTATAAGTTTTGAGGGATTCCTTGTAGGAGTCCCAGTCTATTAAAGTTTTAGATTGTTTAGCTCGGTTGAAAAGTTTTCTACATTCCTTCCTGAGCGGTTCTAGCCCCGAGCTCCACCACAGTGGTTTCTGTTTTCCTCTTATTTTTATAAGAGGACACGATTTCTGCAGCGAATGGTTAAGGGCAGTTGTAAGATCATTGACTTTTTTGTCTAGATCATGTTTGTTTGTAGGGTTTTGTAAAAGTTCAGGTTTAATAAACTTTTTCAAAATTACCCGATATTTTTGCCAGTCAGTTTTCCGATAGTTTCGGAAGACTGGTTGCTTGAGAAGTTCCTCATTTAGATCAAATTGAATGTATCTATGATCAGCAAAGGAGTGTTCAGTAGATACTTTCCAATTTGTAATCCTATGATGAACCGAATCGGAGACAAGAGTGATATCTAAGACTTCCTGTCTGTTTTTGGTGATGAATGTTGGTTCATTGCCAATATTACTTACTATAAGGTTAGTACTTAAAATAAAATCAAAAAGTGACTCACCCCTTTCATTTATGTCAGTACTACCCCATACTGTGTGATGCGCATTAGCATCGCATCCAATGATGAGGCAGATCTTCTGCCGTTCTGCTGCAGCGACAATCCTTTTAAATAAGTCGCATGGAGGAGGGCCAGGATGGTCATGGCCGAGGTAAGCTGATACCAGCCAGTAGATGTTGTCACTGGTCTGGTATCTTATTGTGGTTACATCACGATTGCTGTAATGAGGGAGTAAAAATACATTAGTGCTACTTCTTACCAATATGCAGGATCTGGGTTCACCTTTGTCCTTCATATACAGTAGAGTATATCCAGGAGTCCTTAATCCTCGAACGATGGACTTGATGATCCAGGGCTCTTGAATAAGGACAATATCTTCCCCTCTCTTGTTTAGGCGGAGAAGAAGGGAGGCCGAAGCCTGCTTGGAGTGTTGGAGGTTAATCTGAGTTAGCTGCACCATCTTGGGAACAACTAAGTAGACTAACCCCCACCACGGTCTGGTTGAGGTCGTCGTCTGTTTTGCTCTCAGAGTTTGACCTAAGAAGGTCATCCTCGCTGAGCGAAACCTCGTTAGCGGAGTCGTCAGTCTCCAAGTCGGAGAATTTGACGACGGTTTGGGCATCGGAGTCATCAGTCTCCAAGTCGGAGAATTTGACGACGTTTTGGGCATCCAAGTCGGATGTGGAGGGTTTTTTATCATACGTTTCAGCAGAGGATGTGCCGAGCTCGTCTATCTCCATGGGTGGAGGGTCGACTTGCCCTGCGGGTTCTTCCACTGAAGACGCACTTTTTGTTATGGAAGATGGAACGATGTTCTGTTCTTCATCTTTTTTGTATATTTTTAAGGCAATGTTTGACCAGCCGAACCGAATCATGCCTTTTGTCGCAGCCAGGGGAGCTAGGGAGTCCTTATTGATGACTATTATAGCCGATCTATAGTGACCCTCCGGCTCTTCCAGCTTCGCGACTTTCCAGTCATGGGTAGGAAGGGTTGGATTGCCGAATTGAATCATTTTCATGATAGTTTCTTTGCAGGAGAGTTCTGCTGGTAATCTAGCGCGAGCTCTAGGCCTGCAAGGGATATCCTCCCTTGACACGACTTCAAGCTTAGCACCAGGCCAGAGTCCCTCTTACCTGCTTATCGCAAGCTTATACAGATCGCGCGATCTCTCTCCATCAAACGCGATTAACCTGACGCGCCCCTGATACCATCCTGCGTCCTCAAAGATGGCAGGTTCCCCTGGGTTTTCCATCATAAGAGTCCAGTAGGAGGCCTGGAGCTTGTTCATGATGATCGCCCATTGATCGAAAGAGATCGCACCATCCGCGTTACTCCTGTCAATGACAGCGAAAATGGGTTTGTCCTTCAGTGCGTCACTGTACGACATGTCTTTTTTGGAGCTGAGGGTGCTTGGTTTTTGCACCTTAGGCCTTTTGGCGTTCGGGGTTGACTGCTCGAACGAGCGTTGGCGCTTAGACGTTGAGTCTTCGCTGTTTTTCTCATTTATTGCAATGATTTTCATTGCCCACTCAAGTTTGGCAGATTGCGTTGAATCCAGCTTAGGTTTAGGTACCGCACCTAACACCTTCGCAGTTTTCTCCGCGTTCCGCCTTTCTTTGTGGTTTGGGAATGTAGGTATGTTGGGATGCCCTTCGTTATCCGTTCCACTGTAAGACACAGTTTCACCTTCAACTTGGGGGTTAGGAGGATTGGGAACCCTTTCGTTTTCAGTTCCACTGTAAGTCACAGTTTCACATTCAACTTGGGGGTTAGGGGGATTGGAGACCCTTTTGTTATCAGTTCCACTGTAAGTCACAGTTTCACCTTCAACTTTGGGGTTAGGGGGATTGGACACCCTTTCGTTGTTTGCCCCACTGTAAGTCACAGTTTCGCCTACAACTTGGGGAAGGGAAGGAGTGTTTCCGGAGCTCGAAGGAGGTCCTCCCCTTTCAGCCACGGAGCCGATAGTCTCGGCACCTGTACCGTCTGGGTTGGTCGACCTTGAGTCCTTTGACATAGGATGGGATGAGGTGGAAGGTTGGGGCAGTGGTTTTGATGAGGGTAGCCATTTCGTCAACTTATCACAGTTCGCGTTGGAACCGAAAGTCTCGGCCCCTCTACTTACTGCAACAGTCTTCTCCGGGGTCCCTTCAATGCGGGCAGTATGAGTGGAAGTGCTACAGAAAGTCTCTGCAACTCTCCCACTGGTTTGGGCATCCTCCTTAGGAGGGGCGTTAGAACCAGAGGGCTCTCCACATTTCTTGGTTAGCTTGTGAGGCCTTCCTTGAACTGCAGTCGGCTCCCCAGCCCTTCCGCAAATCGCTTTTTTCGTCTTCGTAAATAAATTTGTCACTGGCGACTTATCCTCTTTCGAGGCCAAGCCATCGCCGGCAGTCGCGACACCTGCCGACTTTTGAACGTATATCCCCGTTCGTTTTTTATTCCTTTTATTTACTTTTTCCATGTTTTTTCAATCAAGTTTTTCAACATTGAGGTTTTGTTTTTGAGTTATGTTGGTTGGTCAGGTTCTGCAGCTGGATTGCTGGAGAAGATGTCCATAAGCACCCCCACCACGACAAGGTCAACTCATAGGGGGTGAAAAAAATAAATGTATACCTATACAAAAAAATGAAAATCTGGCCGCTTGAAGGGTAGAAATGTGGTTTAATTTCGGATAAAATATAACGTGACGAAATCGAGTTTTATATTTTCAGATGGGAGTAAAGCATAGCCTAAGCGCTTCACGCTTAAGTCATGCAAATTATTTTTAGGTTCCTATCTAAATTTTTTTTTTTACGATCAGATAGGAGTTGGAGCGCGGCTGCGCGGGGCCCCCCCAATGCGCGGGGCCCGTAGCATTTGCTACTCCTGCTATATGGCTAATCCGGCACTGGGTTCATGTCATAATTTAATTTTGGAAATCTAAATTCTAGACTAGTCTTTTACTAATTGAAAATTCAAAGTCTTATTGAAGTGGATTACTGGTAATTTTAGAATTTGTGGTTTCTTTTTCTGTTTCTTTTTATCTGTCGGTTGGTTTTTTCAGTTGTTTTGCTATTGTGAATTGCGAATAATAAATTTGGATTTCCTTATTGTATTCAGGTGGACTATTGGTAAGTTTAACTATACTTATTTTTATTTGTGTTCCTTGAAATTTAATTTGGTATTACTTGATGAATGGATAGTAAAGAATGTAATAAGTGGACCTTTGCAAACTGTATGTTTGTATTTTTTAAACATGATATGCAATTCTCTGTCTATGTCTGATAGTTTGTACACATAGCCAAAACGGCTGCCCTGATCTTAGAATTTATTAACTGTGTATTTTTTATGGGTTAACTCAGGGACAGATGGGTTGTTGATAATGAACTTCTATGTAATAACGGTACTTATCTTTAAACCGTTATGATGAATCTTCTTCTACATGATGATGATATCCAGTATCCACTGCAATGATTTCAATGAAAGATTTTAACTTGAAATGTGTTAAGTTTTGAAGTTTTTACAAATTTTATGCAACTCTTTTCCATGTAATCAAGTAATACTAAGCTGTAAGCTCAAGCTGGCAAGTATTGTATGAATTTTAAAAATGTAGTTGTGTTTAATGACCTGCTCTGATCGATTGTAGAGCAGAAAAAAACAGCTTTTTGGTGTTTAATGACAATTTTTCTGCTCCGAGCAAGAACTTTTTGAGTTTAATGATTTAGATCACTTTAGAGCAGCATATTCTGCACTTGCTTTTGAGTCAGAGCAGATTCTAGCTTCAAATATTTTTGTTTATATTTTGCGTTTTGCAATCTATTTGAAATCGAATATGACTTAAAATCAATTGAATTAACATCGCCATGTTAGTTTAGTTTTGATTTCAATGTTTCCGAATATAGATTTTTATTATAATAGGATACCAAACATAATTTTGCAAACTAGCTAAGCTCACAAAATGTTTGTTGCTTTCTTATCAGCTGACTTTGACACCAGCTGACTCTGCTCTAAGTTGCCTGACATTTTTCATGTTTCTTGCTCTGCTCTGAGCTGCGCTGCTCTGCTTTTTTTCACTAAACATACTTGATATGTATCCAGTTTTCTTGTATTATTTATAGAGATGTTGTTTTATTATTTGTCTAACTTGTCACATTTCCTATATTGTACAAATTTTTAGCCTTGAACCATAAAGTTTTGCTATCACAATGGCTATGGCTATGCGAAAAAGAAAAACCAGTTTTCTTTGGGACCATTTCTCCGAAATCGATTGCCAGAAAGCAAAGTGCAAGTACTGCAGCCAAATTATTGCATTTACTTCTGGCATTTTGGACAATTTAAGTAGACATCTTAAAAGACGTCACCCTGGAGTCTCAACTAGTGCTATAGAGCGCCAGATAATACCAACACCAACCCCTGCTGATACTGAAAATGACCAGCATTCACTAAGAACGGAAGTTACTCCTATTGCTGTAGAAGCAAACGAAGCTAGACCGCAAACATCGCGCAAAGTACAGCAAAAAATCCATCAGTTTGCTGAAAGTACAAAACCTCTTTCACAGCAACGGAAAACAACCAACTTGAAAAACATTGTCTGAGAAGCTACTGCCTCAACTTTGTTTAAGATTAGAGCAAGAAGTTCAGCGGAAACTTGCAAATGTGTCAGCAATTTGTCTCACGACGGACGCATGGACGTCCATCAATAATGCAAGCTTCATTGCAGTAACAGCGCACTATATTGACACTGAGAACGCAAAGCTTGGCTCGAATCTGCTCGGTTGTATAGAGTATGGAGAGCGTCATACCGGCGCAAACATATGCCAGTTTTTAAAGGAGCAAATGATTAAATGGAAGATAGAAAACAAAATTGAGGCAGTTGTTAGCGACAATGCTGCGAATATCATTTCAGCAGTAAATTTAGGGAATTGGAAATCCATTGGCTGTTTTGCACACTTGCTGAATTTGACAGTGCAAGCAGGAATAGAACAAATCGCAGAACACGTTCAAAAAGTGAAAAGCATTGTCGAGTACTTCAAAAGAAGCACTAAGAGCCTGCACAAGCTTCATGAAATACAGAAGCAAATGGATTTGCCCGTGTTGAAACTAAAGCAAGATGTTCCAACCAGATGGAATTCCACCTTTGACATGCTGGATCGGCTTTTGAAAGTCAAAAACGCCGTCATTGCTACGCTTGCCCTAGTAAAAAACGAGCTCTCACTAAATGAACAAGACTGGGATGTTATAGAGAAAGTGGTGCCAATATTACAAATATTTGAGGAGGTCACAGTAGATATATCGACCGAAAAAAATGTAAGTCTATCAAAAGTGATAGTTTACTGTCGGCTTCTAAAGCGACAAATCAGTAAGTATATGGTAGAATTGGATACAAACACTTTTGATCGAGAAAATCTAGTACCCAGTAGTGTTCGAAAGTTGTTGGTAGCATTAAGTGACGAAATTCAGATAAGGTTCAACCATCTCGAAAAAAACTTCCTTTATGCTGAGTCGACCATTCTGGATCCCAGATTTAAGAGCAGAAGCTTTCGAGAAGACGCTAATTTTAAAAGGGCATTTGAAAGCCTTAAGACCAAAGTTGGGTCTCAGTCGCTAAGTACAGAGTGAACTGGAAATACATCTGCTCCTATTCTAGAAGTATTAGTGCCAACTACATCAGCATCAGCTATTGAGAAAAAGAGGAAAATTTGGGATGAGTTCGATATGGAATCTGAACAACTAGTTCCTGAGAACTCCTTAGCTGCTGGGATAGTCGAGCTGCAGCAATACATGATTGAGCCTCTATTGAAAAGGTCAGAAGATCCTTTGCTGTGGTGGGATGCAAGGAAGAACGTGTATCCTATACTTTATCAATTCATATTGAAAAGGCTGAATTTGGTTGCAACATCGGTACCATGCGAGCGCATATTTTCCAAAGCCGGTCTCATACAAACAGATAGAAGAAGTCGTTTATCACCAAAAAAAGTATCACAGCTTCTTTTCATAAGTAGCAACTTAGTGTAAATCACAGAGGAGATACATCAAGAAGACAAACCATACTTTTTTTTCTTTTGTTCCCTATTATTTAATGACAAGGATAGTTCGAGTTGTCTTTTAACATTTTGTTATTTTGTTGCGTTTCAAACATTTTTTATTATTATTTTTTAAAATATTATTATAGTGTTAAAATCGAAATAAAATTAAAAGAATATGCTGATTTGTTTTGCTACAACTGAATTTAAAAGACCTTGAAGTTAATTATTCGTTTTAAACAAAATACTTATACATATATTTAGTTGATAAAAATAATCGAAATAAATTTATTTGAACTCTTTTTTTTTCTTATTGCATAAGAATGTAAAAACGCAATTAATTTAAGTTGTTTATTATTTGTTTTAAACAATATATATAAATATTTAGTTAGTAAACAAAATCGGATTAAATTTTTTTCAGACTGAATTCTACTATTCGTCTTCGAGTTTGAGGAGACCATTAAGAGCAGTTGACTGATTAAAGCTTAGAAGCCCAGTAGAGAAATGGCGAAGATAGGAAAAGTAAGTCTGGTCTAGATCTGGGGTTTTTTGGACAAAAGACAGTTTAAAGTAACTTGCAAAAAAATTTGCGATTGTTGTTGGTTCGTTGGAAGATTGGCTTTCGTAGTGAAGAGAAGGAGGGAAACCATAATTTTTTTTTATAATTGATAAACTTATAAAACGATTTTGGCTCCGAAGATTAGCTTGGGTGGTGGATGTAAAGTCATTGTAAAGAGCTTCATTGAGGTTGGAAAATTTATAAAACACTCCAATGTAATCAGAGTAATCGAAAACTGAAGGGGAGCGTAGAAATCTATTCCAGAGCTTATTTCTCTTGTTTCGTAGCTCACGTAGTCTATGATTGTACCAGGGAGGGGATGTTGAATCACGCGAAAGGGGAACATAGAGATTTATGCAGTGCAACAATTTCTCGTAAAACAGACTAGTTGCGTCATTCATTGAGAGATTATTAAAGTCGAATGAGGCATTAGAGAGGATTTCATTGATTTTCTTGAAATTAGCTTTACGAAAGTTGAACGAATACTTACTTGGGCTAGGTAGAAGAAAAGGTAAGGTTATAAAAAAAAAGAGAGTGAGAGGCAGGTGAAAGTTGTCAATAGTGGATAATGAGGATGTGGTTTCTGAGACAGATGAGTTAATGGGGTCGGAAGTGAAAATAAGATCAAGCTGCCGGCCCATATAGTTTTTAATACCACTCATTTGGGAAAGGCTTGAATCAGTAAGACCGTCCACGAAGACACATTCTTTGAGGGAAACGGGTGAGGGAGTGAAAGCAATTTGATCTTCTGAAGTGTTCCATTGAAGATAGGGAAGATTGAAGTCACCGAAAATAATTATCTCATCTTGTGTTCCTGAGATGTCAAGCACTTTATCGATAGCAGCAACAACCAATTTGTACGAGTCTGTTGGTTCGCCGGGAAGGATGTAGAAACACATCAGGAAGATGGACTGATTAGAGAATGTTAGTTTGATAGAGATGTAGTCTAGTAGTTTGGAAGAGGAGGATGAAACGAAGGAAGATTCGCATTTATTATGGACAGCAATTAGCACGCCTCTATTTGGGGTTTCGCTATGAGGTTGTTCATCATCACGAAAGACATTGAAAAACGAAGGAAACAGCTCTTGACTTTTGATGTCCTGGGAAAGGTTTGTTTCAGTAAGTGCAAATATGTCAAAGGGAAGATTGTGAGACTGCAAGTAAACTGAGTGAGTTTTAGAACGAAGACCTCTTACGTTTTGGTAATAAAAAGACAGAGGGTGGAGATTAGAAGGGGGATAACTGGATTCAGTGTTAGGAGCGATAGAACTTTTCTGTTTCGGAACGGATTCTTTGAAGGTAAGAAATTCTTTTGGACTGAACGTACCGAGAGAAAGCTAAGAGATCTTTGGAGACTTGCAACGAAGAGATCTTCAAGAGCTCGTGGTATTTATTGTAGAGCTGCCTTAGGTGTTGAGGATCAGAAGGAAGACCTTCCTTTTGAATAGACGCTAATACGTAGCTTTTCGTTTTACCGTCTACACACATATCGTCTGGTTTGTCGTTATACCAGGAACAGACGAATGTTGTCAAGCACCTTACTATCTCTAAGTTTTGAAAGAGCATAACGGGACTCGGTAGACTCAGTAAGGGACTGTTGCGTGAGTTTAACAGTAGGTGGTAATAGAGGATCGAATGTTGGTGAGGAATCGAGCGGAGAGCGGGATGAGCTTGGGTTTAAAATATGTGAACTAATAAAGTTTGGATATTTGGCGCCTGAGGTGAGGTCGAAACTAGGGACAGAAGGAGATTTTATTGGATTCGAAAAATTTAATGGAGGGGTCTGTGGATCCGGTTTAATATTGAATAATATTTAGATCACAGTCAATTGATTGTTTACTTTTTTATGTAGATACCCGCAATGTCTTTGCGGTTCAATCAATTTTGACTATACAACACAACAGCATTCTTAGCCGTAACTCCATTCAGGGACCAACACTTTTCACTATCACAGACTGAATACCTGCGTTGCATTCATATCAGCGAGAGAAATTATCTATGTAAGCAGCGACATCCAGTTTTCAACGCAAATGCCTTGGAAAACCAATGTGAAGTTCACATGTTGAATCATAAAAGGGAGTTCTCATCATATTGCAAACTTAGATCTACCGATGCTGACGGGATGTGGATCCAGCTTCATAATCCTAATCAATGAGTGTTTGCCTTTCATCACGAAGAAATAGTCTCGGCAGTATGCGGGTCCGATGTCGTAACGGCAAAACTTCAAGGCGTAGGACTTATGAAACTAACAGCTAACTGTGTCATCAAACAACCCACCATGACTATAATGCCCATAGTATATATATGCATATATAAGAACTAAGTGCCTCGTTTCTGCCAACACTCAACTTGAGTGTATTCGTGGATAAGTTTGCAATCGAGCCAATACAAGCTAAAAACCAGAAGAAGGAGGAAATCATCATTCGAGGAGAAGACGACTTGGCACTACTCAAAGGGAAAATAGCGTACCAAGGAACACAGCAAACATTACCAAACAAAATCTCTCATCATGATGTTCACCAGTACTCGATTGGTTACCTTTCATTTTTTGGAGTTGTAATTCTGGCCACACTTTTGCTACTATTACGGAAGAGGATGGCAATTGCTCAATCCCCACATACTATAGAGTTTGAGCTCAAAGATATCAACGCTGGGGAGAATGTTGACACATAGTTTTAAGATACATAATTTCCCGTTAATATAAAACCATAGTATTGAACAACAGTTCAACGCGGGCAGTATATAATTTCGCAATTACTCATATCATACTTTTTCCTTCTTTCTTGACATACTGTAAATAATTGAATTAATACTAACCTGCTTGCCATATGCATTCTCATGCATTTATCAATGGATCAGCATTAATGCCGAATTTACTTTTGTAACTAAATTCCTTTGAACTCAATCAATACAAATTTTGTGTACAGTCAGCATAAGCATACCTTTAGCATACCTTTGTAAAAAAGTTAGCGTAAGCATTTCTTTTGTATAAATAGTATTGTAAGCCAATAAAGATTATCATTTACGGTCAACAGGTTGTTGTGTTCATTTGTAATTATTACTTCACCGCACCAGTGGTAATGAAGTAATAATAGATCACATCTACGAATCAACTCCAGCATACAAAGGTACAAGAACCTTTTGTATTGCCCTCTTCGGTCTGGTCAAGGTTTATGTACCCTGTCCAGCCAGTCGGTGCAAATTAGTGCCGACTTTAACATCCATTTAAAGACCCATTGGTTGTAATTATCTCCTATCTTTTTCAAGGAAAAGGAGCAGTGTACCAGAATAGAATACCTGGAGCGAAGCAGCCTCGGTGAGCAAGAATGTTTCAGCTCAGCTGGAGGAGATGTCTCAGGCTACGATACGTGTTGTGATGGACGAAAGTGGCGAACAGTTCGTTATCTAGTTCTAACCTACGGCATCCACTTTAAAGAAACGTCGCGAGGACTTTGTTATGGGATCATTTATAAAGAAGACGAAGAATACGAATATAAAATCGCAAGGGAGTACACATGGAATGTCAAGAGCAAAGCATCGAAAGGTTACGAATACAATTACTTTGCTTATCTGCATTCGATATACATACACGGAGGAACTTCCTCTTCCTATAACAAGGCATCTGTAATCCTCTTATCTTCTCTTGCTTCAATCCTTTTTTTTCTGTTTCCCAGAGTTGAATCTACATCCATGTTTCCAGTGGTGTTAATGGAGGGAAAACAACCAGGCTTCAGTATGAGCCGTCTATAACTCACAAACCCTAAAAAATTTTAGCACCTCTAAAAACTATGCGTGTTTTTGTGTAGTTACCCATTTCATACTGGATATTGAATTTTTAAATTTAAAGTTTTTATTTACAGATATTGCCCGTGTCTTTCTATTTAATTCCCGCTTTTTTGTCTCCTCAAACGTCACAGCTAAATGTTGAAAAAGCGAGACATGCGCGTGTCGTAATCTTATTATTTTTTAATTCATGGCTCCAACTCAAGAAAATTTGGGCTATCCAGCGCTCAGGTGACCTTAACAAGCCCTTGAAATTTATGAAATTCTAAAAATCAAAAATTTTTTCTGTTCAAACTAGCGCTATTTGGCATCGAGCTATACTCTATAAATTTTTTTTTTTCCATCAATTCTTCTCATTTTTAATATTTTATTATTTCACAAATCTAAGTTCTAAAAATTTGAAATCGGAAAGCCCTAAAGACACTTCATTGGAGACTTCGAGTGTCGTCATATTTGCTCCCGCTAGTCAATATATCATATTTCTGGACGATAGTTGTGACAATTCTATTATCGAATCGATTGACTTATTGAAAAATCTAACCCAAGGGCTACACGATCAAGACATGGTAAGCCTTTCGCGAAACACTTAAACCTTCTTACATACACAACCAAACTTTTCGAAATAGAACCCCAACTGGTATCGAATATTGAAAGCCACCCGAGAAGCAGTTTCAGTAGCCATGAAATTGACAGCTTCGTTAAATACCCTCAAAAAGATAAAAGAGTGCCTGGAAAAAACTTTAAACTTCAAATTTTTTTTTTGGCGCCATCTTGGAAATATATAATGACACGTTGATTAAAAGCCCGTTGCCTGGCAAATTGTAAGTCACCTACCTCATATTATTCGAAACACGAACAGGAATATGACAGACTGTATATGTAGGCTGATGGCTTACCATATCTTGATCGTGTTGTCGCAGGGTAAAGAAACCTACTGAGAGTACAGTTTAAGTCGAAGAGAATCGGATGGGTAAGCTGAAGGATCAACAAATAATAGTAACTGAAGGCTGAAAAACCAATTATTCATTTTGTTTTGTTCAGGATAAAGTTGCTTCAAGAAACAAGCGTTGAACCAGTTGTGAGCTGTGTAAGCAAGCATTCAGATTCAAACTGATCTGAGCAAGAAAATCAAAATATCGTATCAAACGAAAACTGAATATCTAACCAATCGATCAGATGCCAAAAAAGTTAGATTATCTCAAAAACTTAATGCGTTGAATGCTCCTTACGGCTTGCAAGAGGACAATGGATATTTCTTTCTGCATGCGAAGAAATTTAAGTCTATTTTGCCAACACTGGTTACCCTTGACTTCAGTGAAATTTTATAATTTACAGATACCCACAGAAGCGCAATTTGACAACTCTTAAGGACCTAAGACAAGAATTCAACGACAAAAATATGATTGCTTCACATTTATGGCATATACTCTGTAAATAGAGAAAAAATGGCACAGATGCTTCATTGAAAAACGAATAATAAAATCAATTAGTTGAATTACATAAATGTACAACTTTTTAATAGTTCCGAAAAATGAACACTCCTCACAGGAATGATGTTACAACAAATCTTGATTTCTTGATTACTAACGGCTGATTTTTTAAGAGGTTTAGAACTTTTTTTTTTTTAAAACACAAAAAATTCGAAAAAATGAATGAAATATTTATTTGAATCGATAGTTTGAACCTTGCAATTTAATGTTTAAAGATAATTTAATGCAAATGTTGACTGCGGCTGCGTCTCAGGTAGCCCATCCGCTGAGTCAAATTTTGGCATACTCTTTCACACATATCGGCCGGTATCTCAAGTTACGTCTGAGACGTCACCCAAACCTGTTTTTCACCACCTCCCACATTCCCCTAGCCTAACGGCTTTTTCAAGTTCCCCAACGGGTTCCCACGCCATTTTTGCTTAGCCAGCAAAACGTGTCTGGAACCACTTTTTATTTCTCATCCTAAAGCACAACAAGGTATTCATATTTCGCTAAAGACAATGAAATATGAATATTTTGTCAACAAGTGCATTCCTTTCCCTCTCCCAAAAATACATTAAAACAGAGGTTACCTCAAGAAGAATAATTTTGTAAAAGTTAGTTTAAGTTCTAATATTCACTCATCTGGTTCAGAAGTGCAGCCTCGCTTTGGACAGCGGCTTCTGTTCCAGTTTGATAAAACTACATACCTGTAACATAGAATAAGTGATGAACGAATAAATAATAAAATAATAAAAGAAAAAAAACAGTTATGTTTTTTTTAAAGCAAACCGCTCAACCACGAACGTAAATGGCGCAGTCGGTCGTGCGAATAAGTACAAAAGAACAGTGCGATTAAGTACAGATAACAATACGTTTAAGTATAGTGCGTTTAAGTACAAAATAACTAAGACTCACAACAGTGCGATTAAGTACAGAAATACAAAATACAGTGCGTTTAAGTACCAAACCGTTAAGATTCAGTGCGATTAAGTACAGAAATACAAAATACAGTGCGTTTAAGTACCAAACCGTTAAGATTCAGTGCGATTAAGTACAGAAATACAAAAATACAGTGCATTTAAATAAAAAATACAGTTGTCCAAGTCAACAATACTAACAGCGCGTACAAAGCCAAGCAAAATTAACAAAATTAACGATAAACGAAATAAATTGTTTGACACAACAAGACAAGGCAGAATGGCTCAGAACAACATAGAGCAATGTCTTACAATGATTACTCAGCTGCTGGTAAGTCGGGAGCAACCAGTAAGCGTGAGGGCCAAGATTGAAAAAGAGATTCGATTTCTGAATCCATTCGAAGGAAGGAGAGGAACTCTCCCAACATTCATCGCTTCAGTAAATAAAACGCTGGCAAGCTACAGAGCAGAGGACAGGCAGCAGGTATACGAAGTCATCTTTAACACCAAAATAACGGGAGCAGCGAGGAACTACCTCATCATAGATCCCCCAACCAACTGGGAAGAATGCATCAGCAAACTAAAGAGACACTTTCGACCAGCGAGGGACGAATTGGCAATAACCAAACATATCAACAATTTAAGGGTAAGATCTATATTAGAGTTAGATAATAAAATTAGGTATATTATAGACGACATAACAGAATGTGCCGCCTTCAGCGACAACACAAAAACTATAACCGATATTTTATTTAACGTATTAACAATGAAAATTAAGGAACTCGTCTCGGGATCATTAGCATATGCAATAATAAACATCCATAATCTAAATGAAATAAGGGACATTATCAACAAATTCATTGGTCAGGACCAAGGAAACCTAACTAACTATTATAATTCAGGTCGTATTAATAACCACAAGAATAACTTTTTAGGGCAACACAATAGTTTTAGAAACCCTGAGCAAACACCAAACAGACATTTTGACCAAACACAGCATAGAAACTACACCAACTCAGGACAGACAAGAAACACTAGACAAAACTATAATAACTCACAACAATATAGGAATGCGAATCCATTCAGATCGCAATCAAATGCAGCTGAACCAATGGATACGTTATCAGCATCGTACCAAAGAGAGGTAAATACTCTTGATAATGTGACGGATTTTCGGGAAGCCAGCCCAAAAGCAAACTTCCCTATATAATAGTTATTACAGAAAACAAATATAAACTTAGAATATTAATAGACACAGGTGCTGACACCAGCATATTAAATCCCGGTTTATGCCATCCCAAATGGCACGTGCTTCTTGATAAACCGATAAAGGTACAAACAACGAGCATGCCAATATTTGTAAGGAAAAAAGTTAGAATTCCATTATTCAAGGAATTTAAATTAGATAAAACCGCCGAATTCTTGGAATACAAATTCCATGACCAATTTGACGGACTAATAGGTAATAACATTTTATTACCTTTACAATCAATTATCAACTACAAAGAAAAACTAATTGTCACTGGGGACACAAAAATCCCAATTTTTTTCAATAGACTAGAGGAAGATGCTAGTTTATATGAAGAAAACCTACCTGAACTATCTATTTACCACACTGAGACGAGCAAGGACCCAGTGTCGGAACAAATACGAATTAACCACCTTAACGATGAAGAAAAAAAGGAAATAATAAAACTAGTAGCCCAATACTCAAGTATTTTCTATCAAGAAGGGACCGATTTGACATTTACTAATGCGATTAAGCATAGTATAAAAACGGTAAACGACATCCCCATATATACCAAAAGTTATAGATACCCTGAAGTACATAAATCAGAGGTATCTAGACAAATAAATGAGATGCTTGAGCAAGGAATCATCCGCCCAAGCAAATCTCCTTACTCTGCTCCTATTTGGGTCGTTCCGAAAAAGGAAGACGCCTCTGGGAAACGGAAGTGGAGAATCGTCATCGACTATCGCAAATTGAACGAAGTTTCAATAGATGATAAATTTCCAATTCCGAATATAGAAGATATATTCGATAAATTGGGAAAGTCGATGTATTTCACAACCCTCGATTTGGCCAAAGGCTTTCATCAAATCGAGATTGCGGATGAAGATGTGAAAAAGACAGCGTTTTCAACTGCAAATGGTCATTACGAATTTGTTCGTATGCCATTCGGATTGAAGAACGCGCCCGCTACTTTCCAAAGACTGATGAACTCTGTTTTATCAGAATATATTGGAAAGATTTGCTTTGTATATCTTGATGATATTATTGTTTTTTCGACATCTTTGCAAGAACATATAACATCACTTAGTAAGATATTCAAGCGCTTGAAAGAAGTTAATCTAAAAGTACAATTAGATAAAACAGAATTCTTGAAAAAAGAAACGGAATTCCTTGGACATATAGTTACAACAGAGGGTATTAAACCCAACCCTAACAAAATTTCAGCCATACAGAATTTCAAACTACCTACCTCAACAAAACAAATTAAATCATTCTTAGGCATCACCGGATACTACCGGAAATTTATTAGAGACTACGGCAAAGTAGCCAAACCTATGACTAATTTCCTAAAAAAAGGAGCAAAAATAGACACAAAAAATCCAGATTATATTAATAGCTTTGAAAATTTGAAAACTTTAATTACATCTGACCCGATACTTAAATATCCTGACTTTGAAAAAAAATTTACACTAACCACGGACGCATCAAATTACGCAATTGGTGCTGTCCTCTCGCAAGAGAATCATCCAGTTTGCTTTGCCAGCCGCACGCTAAACGACCATGAAACAAAATACTCTCCCATCGAAAAAGAGTTATTAGCCATAGTGTGGGCCACAAAATATTTTCGACCTTACCTATATGGAAGGAAATTTTTGGTCAGAACTGACCACCGACCCTTAGTTTGGCTAAGTTCACTTAAAGAACCAAACGCTAAACTGCAAAGGTGGAAGGTTAAACTGGAAGAGTTCAACTTTGATATAGAATACATCAAAGGTAAGGATAACCAAGTAGCCGATGGTTTATCCCGATTAGAAATCAACTTCCACGAAAATGACGACAATTTAGATAATCAGTCGTTAATAGCAACTATCCACAGCGCAAATGAGGACAGTAGCGACTATATACCCATTATAGAAACCCCGGTAAACATATACAAAACTCAGATAATTCTAAACGAAACCAATAACATAAGTAATCATAAGATTTACCATGCTTTTAATAAAAGGAGAATTGTAATAGAAATAAAAAAATTTCATGAAAAATTTATTCTCGACATTATGAAAAAATTCATTCCGCCCAAAGGAATTGTAGGCATTTTTTCAAAACATGACAACCTATACGCAAAATTTCAAGACGTATATATTAAATACTTCAGCAAAAACAAACTTTTGAGATTCGTTAAATGCACGAAATTTTTAGGAGACCTTGAATGCGAAGAAAAACAATTACTGGTAATTTCAAAAACCCATGATTCATTAAATCATAGAGGAATTAATGAGACTTATGAGGAAATCAAAGATACATACTATTGCCCAAACCTTAAAGATAAAATTCAAAAGTTTATAAACAACTGCAAAACTTGCAATAAAGCTAAATATGAAAGAAAACCTAACAAAATTCCATGGAAACTCACCGAAACTCCTATAAAATGCAATCAAATCATACACATCGATATTTGGTATGCAAATATAAACCTAATGTATGTCACAATGATTGACAAATTTTCAAAACATGTCACAGCATACGAAATCAAACATAGAACTTGGCCTTCCTTACTACACACATTAGAAAACAGATTCGCCACTTTAGGAATTCCTGAACGAATAATAACAGACGGAGAAACAGGTTTTTCATCATTAATTATTAAAGAATTTCTAAACGAAAATAATGTAGATCTACACATAACCACCCCATATAATAAAACTGGCAATTCGGATATCGAAAGATTCCACTCCACTCTTAACGAGCATATTAGAACCTTCACCGCCGATGAAAATAACACAGACACTCTTAGGCAAAAAGTCTTAAAAGCAATAACTATCTACAATAGAACAATCCACTCCACTACAAAAAAGAGACCAATAGATTTCTTAAATGGAACCATATCTAACGAAGAATATCCAAAAATTACGGAAATAGTGCAAAAGAATAAGGAAAATTATATAAATAAACTAAATAAAGACAGGAAAGATATTGATATTACTGAAAACAAACAGCAATATTTGAAAATCAGAGCAGGGAATAAGCTCAAACCAATACACAAGAAAACCACCATACAATTGTCTGACTCAGATCATGTTAAAGATGAAAAAGGAAGTAAATTCTACAAGACACAAATAAAACGTAACTACAAATACGAAAATACTTAATTTTTTTCCAGACATTATTCATCACCTTTCTGACAGTTACTAATGGACAGAAACTAGACATACAAAATCTAAACACAGGAAACGGATTTATAACAATCAAAGAACAAAACTTAAATATTATTGAAAACTATACGAAAATATTACACAATATTAATTTAACAACTTGGACAGAAAACCTTGACATTTTAGAACATAATGTAAATGAATTGAACGAAAATAATGAATTCGCAACAATAAAACACAATTTTAATAGTCTAGTATTAGAAATAGAAAATACTTTAGGACATCATCATAAGTCAAGAAGAGGTTTATTTGACGTAGTAGGAAAAGGCTTAAAATATTTAACTGGTACAATGGACCACGAGGACGAACAAGAAATCAAATCTAAACTTAACTTAAACGAACAAAATAATAGACTATTGATAGACGGACTAAATGACCAAATAAAGATAAACACAAACTTTAACGAAATTACAAACAACATTACAAGACAAATTAACAAACAACAACACGACATTAAGAAGCAGTTTGAGAATTTAGGTAATATTATAAACGAGGATCATATTAGAATCATAAGAATGCAACATGCATTTCAAGTTAGTTACGACATAGAGCTGTTAAGAGATCAAGTAAGAAAAGTAAAAGAAAATTTAATGCTAAGCCAACTAGGAGTTCTAAGTAGAGATTTATTAACTCCAAAAGAAATCCACAAATTTAATGTTACACTCAACAAAATACCAAATATAAAAAGTTCTGCCATC
The DNA here is from genome assembly GCA_914767635.1 of Melanostoma mellinum. NCBI lineage: Eukaryota > Metazoa > Arthropoda > Insecta > Diptera > Syrphidae > Melanostoma > Melanostoma mellinum. The sequence goes on along the minus strand of OU612059.1, from coordinate 122,606,257 downwards.
CTTCATGAGGATCAAATAATATTTATCTTACTTTTACCTAATTATTCCAAAGACATTTTTTATAAAATAATTATTGAACCGATTCCAAACAAAAATAATCTTGAAATTGTTATACCAAGCAACCACTTTATTACAAATGGAAAACTAATGTTTTATAACATGGAAAATAGTTTAAAATTAAAAGACTTAAAAATTGTAAATGATACTTGCCTATCAAATCTATTAAATGAAAATGCTGAATGTGAATTTAAAGAAAATAAAAATACAGAAATAAAACAAATGGCAAACAACATTGTAATAACGAAAAATATTGAACAAACAGAGATATCACATAATTGCCATAATTACAAAATAAATATAGTCGGAAACAATATTATAAGATTTGAAAACTGTAAAATTGAACTAAATGATGTTAAATACGAAAATTTTATTTACTATGATAATTTTATAATACCAAGTTACAAAAATATAACAATTAAGAAAATTGTAATGAATTATAACCCTGAGGACCTCCATTCAAATCAATTAGAAAATCGCAAAGCTATAGAAGAGATAAATGGGAAATATATCGCTCACATTTCTACGAACATTGGAAGTTCGCTTATAATTTTCATTATTTTGTCAATCATTTCGATGTTCATTTTTAAATACAAAACAAGTTTTAAAGTAAATGTAAAAAGTTATGATTCTCCGGAGAAGAATCTTAAGGGGGGAGGAGTTACGTCTGAGACGTCACCCAAACCTGTTTTTCACCACCTCCCACATTCCCCTAGCCTAACGGCTTTTTCAAGTTCCCCAACGGGTTCCCACGCCATTTTTGCTTAGCCAGCAAAACGTGTCTGGAACCACTTTTTATTTCTCATCCTAAAGCACAACAAGGTATTCATATTTCGCTAAAGACAATGAAATATGAATATTTTGTCAACAAGTGCATTCCTTTCCCTCTCCCAAAAATACATTAAAACAGAGGTTACCTCAAGAAGAATAATTTTGTAAAAGTTAGTTTAAGTTCTAATATTCACTCATCTGGTTCAGAAGTGCAGCCTCGCTTTGGACAGCGGCTTCTGTTCCAGTTTGATAAAACTACATACCTGTAACATAGAATAAGTGATGAACGAATAAATAATAAAATAATAAAAGAAAAAAAACAGTTATGTTTTTTTTAAAGCAAACCGCTCAACCACGAACGTAAATCTCACGAATGAATGCATGGATGTTGGCTTCCAGTGCGTCAATCGAAGCGGGCTTGTCCCTATACACATTAGCCTTGACATACCCCCACAAAATATAGTCTAATGGTGTCAAATCGCACGATCTAGGCGGCCAACTGACCGGCCCGAAACGTTAAATTAACTGTTCACCAAACTCGCCTCGCAATTGCGCCATTGTTTCGCGTGCTGTGTGGCATGTGGCACCGTCTTATTGAAACCACATATTATCATGCAAGTCAAGAACTTCCATTTCGGGCAAAAACAAGTTTGTTATCATCGCTCGGTAGCGTTCACCATTGACAGTAACGCTGCGATTCGCATCATCTTTGAAGAAATATGGCCCAATAATGCCGCCGGCCCATAAACTGCACCAAACAGTGGCTTTTTCGGGATGCATTGGTAGCTGTTGCAATGCTTCTGGCTGATCTTCACTCCAAATGCTGCAATTTTGCTTATTTACGTACCCATTCAACCAAAAATGAGCCTCATCGCTGAACACAATTTTTCGATAAAAAGCGTGCTCGAACCGAGCACGAATTTTGATAGTAAAATTCAATAATTTGCAAGCGTTGTTCATTTGTAAGACGATCCATGGTTAAATTGCAAACCAAACTGAAGCTGTTTGACAGTGACACAAGGTACTAAACACACGTCAGCTGTCAAAACCAGTGTTGCCAAAACCAAACCAGCTAAGAAATCACCCGTTATAAATAAAATAAATAAAATATAATAATATATATAAAATAGCTTTTTTGTTTGCGCGACACAAAATTCCTAAGAAAGAGCAAAACTTTAAACTAACCTATTTAATTGGCCTGAAAAATATCCCATACGGTGTACCCTATAACCATGGTTAGGTTATAGGCTATACTGAAAACCTAAAAAATAACAATTATCTAAGATATCTTACAATTTCAAAAATTTTTCGTACTTACCAAACTTTGTTTACCTTCCAAATGACGTTTAGAATAATATAATAAATAATTCTCAAAATTGCAACCCATACTCTGTTTCCATGGTGGGTTGAATAAAGGTTGACTTTGTCCATGGAAACAGGAATAATGAGTGAAAAGAAAAATGGGTGCGTTCAAGAAAGTATCTAAGACGATATAGATCCCATGTTAGTCCATGTTAGTCCATGTTCACACTGGTCGATTTGTCGAACAGTTTGATGGTGAAGAAGTAAGTGGGGGCAGTTGAAGGGGTGTTTCCCAAAATTGAATCAACACGAACTGTTGAAACTTCGTGCGAACAAAGCGACCGTTTTCTTTCTCTGTCACACACATTGGTTGGTATTGACATCATTTCCACATTGTTTCAAGAAAGTCAAAACAATTGTTTTTTTTCCTGCCAAACAGAAAGCAGTTGTCGTTTATTTATTTATTTGTCATTTGTAAATGAGAATAGTCATGTGTAAAAAAGATTAATCTCAATAATTTCAAATTGAATAAATACGAAATACCGGAAAGTTAACAAACGCCTTCCATCGTTACTTGAAAAGAACGCCATGCGTGCGTTGTGTACCTAGAATCCAGATGCGAGTGGTAACGAAGGATATTGGATTTGTACCATGCCTGACTAAGTTGGACAATGTTGTGGTGATATTCAATCCAGTAAATGCTAACCAACAGAATCTCCATATGGCTGCAAATTATGACCCGACAATCTTGGATCCAAATAGGTTAATGTATAAACACAAATACAAATACTAGTCAATATAATGGATCTTAAAAAGAGTCCATATAAGAGTATAATCCGAATGTGTTATCGCATTCTGAGTCTTTCCCAACAAGATTACAGAAAAATCAGGTATGTTCCAAGGAATCTGTTGATATTATCTTGACAAACTATTTTTTTTCTTCCTTCCAGGAATACATGGCACAGCATTTTGGATTGATGCAAAAACAAATTGGATATGATTTTCTGGCAGAAGATATGATCACAGCATTGTTGTATAGTAATCGAAAATTTCTGGAAAAGCATACATGCACAGCCTCAAATTGAGACATTTGTAGGCTTGATTCGTAAAATCATGCTGTGCTGTGAAAGTTGTCGCAATATTGGCTATTAATATATTATTTCACATTAGTTGTTTCTCATAGGTAGTGAATTTGTAGCGGAATTTTGTTAATGGCAACAACAATTCGGGTCGCAACAAGGAGAAACGTTTCTATTGTAATGTACACCCAACATTTCATGCTAATTTCCTAATTGAAAACGTTAAACCGAAAACACAAGTGCTGGCAACGCTATAATGGAGTGCTATAATGGAAGACGTTGTTTGTGGGTGAGTGTGTGTGTGTGTGCGGAAAAATACCGGGAGGGGAACTTGTCTAGACATCATGGTTCATAGAAAAACTACTAGAAATCTCTGGATGTTTCGCACTTCTATATAAAGAGGGAGCTGACGCAACCAGAGGTCAGTTTTATTTAGAAAGTGATAGTGTGAATATTGAATAAACGTAATTGAGTTGAGTTCGAATAAAGTGTATATCGAAAGTAGATACTGAATAAAGTGGTAGAATTAAATTGAAAGGTAGAGTTTTATTTTTGCGAACTAAGCGCACGTTACATTGGTGTCAGAAGTGTAAATAAAACTTATTTGACTAGTAAAGTGTAAAAAAAAAGTAAAAAAAAAATAATAATTATATACAGTGAAAATGGGTAAGTTGTTGGAAGAGCTCAACTGCACTGAGCTCAAAAGTGAGTTAGGTAAGCGAAATCTTTCTAGAGCGGGATCGAAAAATGAGCTCGTCCTGCGCTTGCGCAACTATTTGGAACAGCAAGGGGAAGACGTAAACACTTTTGTTTTTGAAACAGAAGTGGAAAAAGAGGAAGTAAGTGAAAGTGTAGATTTTTCTAGTATGATGAAGCTTTTATTAGAACAACAAAAGAAGCTGATTGAAGAGCAACAGCAGAATATTCTCGGACGTCTGGAAGAGCAACGAAACGATCAAAAGAAGGAACAGCTGAATGTTCTCGAACAACTTGAAGCACAACGAAACGAGCAAAAGAACCTGTTTGAAGAACAACGAAGCTAACAAAAGAAGGAACAACAAAATATTCTCGAAAGACTTGAGGCGCAACAGAATGTTTTAGAAGGTCAGAAAAACATTCTAGAAGGAAAATTGGGTAATATTGAGAAAAATGTTGTAGAAAATCGTTTGGAAAGCCGATGCGAAAACCAGTTCTCTGTTCTGTCCAAGGAATTAGACCAGATCCGGAAAATAAAAATTCGAGAATCTGCTGGAGAGTTTGCAAGGAAAAAGGAGATGAAACCCCCAACATTTGATGGACAGTCTTCTTGGCCTGTCTACAAGAGACAATTTGAGGCAGCCGCGACAACAAATGGCTGGGATGACGAAGACAAGTACATTGCACTGACTCTTGCTCTTAGAGGACCAGCAGCTGAATTACTTCAAACAGTTCCAGCTGGTAAGAGCGGCGATTTCAGTTCTCTCGTGGCAGCTATAGATAAACGCTTTGGAGATAGCCACTTGAAAGAAGTCTTCCGAGTCCAACTCAATAACAGAGTCCAGAAAAAGGGTGAAAGTCTACAGCAGCTCCAAGCAGACGTCGAAAGACTGGTTCACCTGGCATACCCGGATGCTGGAGAAGAAATCATCAACCAGCTTGCTGTTGAGTCCTTCGTTCGTGCCATTTCCGATATACATCTTCAGAGGTCTGTGCGAACTGCTAGAACACGTACTCTTTCTGAAACTTTAGCATTCGCATTGACAATTGAAGCAGCAGAACAGGCTTCTCATGGAGTACATCGACTTAGAGAGGCCATAGTAGAAGAATGCTCGTGCCAAAGATCAGAAATACAAAAGAACCAGCGGAGTGGACCAGTAAGATGTTGGAACTGCAACAAGACCGGGCACTTACAGCGTCAATGCCGGCTACCACCAAATAAAACCGGTTGTCAACATTGTGGAAGCAAGAGATCCAACCCAGAGCAAGGTAACAACAACACCAGCGTTGCCCATCAATCCGTTTCCCATCAGGGAAACGAGTAAGAACCAACTTCGAGGGGCAGAGGCTGGTTTCTTGTATCGATGGCCCCAGAACCACCATCCAGGTCTCTCAGACCAAACGAGACAACAAAAGTCTGACTGTGGAGACTACTATTAACGGGAACAAACATGTGGCTACCATCGACCTAGTACGTCGAAACCTGGTAAAGACGACGTGGCTTCATAACACCAATAGCTACCGTCTAAGAACCGCAACGGGAGAAGCAGCAAGAGTATATGGAGAAGTGTGTCTTAAGATCCTACTGGCCGATCTAGTGTTTACTCATCAATTCCTTGTGGCAGATATATGTGACAAGTGCATCATTGGAATCGATTTTATGAAACAGCACGGAGTTATTTTAGACATCGGTAATCAGGTTTTGAAGTACCAAAATAAGGAACTTCCAATGACCTATTCGAACGAAAGTACGTCGACACTGAGAACTGTCATCAGGGAAGATCTGATTCTGCCTCCTTCTTCTGAAGTGATCGTTTGGACGAAACTGGAGGGTGAGTTTGGAAGCCTTCGATACCTCATGGTGGAACCAGACCCAGAGTGTTCCTCCCTAAGCGTCATCATTGGGAAAACACTGGTAGCACCGAAGAATAAAATGGTCCCCGTACGATTACTAAACACCAGACCGTACGATGTAAGGTTGAAGAAAGGAGAAGTCGTTGGACGTTGCGAATCGGTTGCAGCAATTACGAAGATCACAGACGAAGCCCCGAGAAAAACTATAACTCCGGAGGAGCTCAAAACCATCAAGCTAAAATACTGAATTCATCCAACCTTGATCACCAACAAACAAGGATGGCTGAAAATCTCCTACAAGAGTACACTAACAACTTCGCATCGCAAAAGGGACAATATGGTAGGACACAGTTGGTGCAGCATCGCATTAACACAGGAGATGTCAACCCGCAAGACGCCTTCCACTGGCCAAACAAGGTGAGGTTGAAGAAATGATAACAGCAATGAAAAAGGACGGTCTTATCGAAAATTCCAAAAGTCCAGTGCTGCTAGTGAAAAAGAAAGACGGAAGCACTCGTTTTTGTGTGGACTACCGAATGCTGAACGATGTGACTAAGAAGGACAGCTATCCCCTGCCGAGGATCAGTGATACCCTGGATGCCATGGAGGGAGCCCAGTGGTTTTCGACGCTGGACTTGAAGAGTGGATATTGGCAAGTTGATATCCACCCTGATGATCGGGAAAAGACGGCGTTTTCTACAGGTAATGGGCTCTGGCAGTTTAAAGTTATGCCGTTTGGGCTATGCAACGCTCCGGCAACATTCGAGCGTTTGATGGAGTGCGTTCTTCAAGGACTGACGTGGAAAGCTTGCCTAGTCTACTTGGACGATGTGATTGTTTACGGGAAGACATTTGACCAACATTGCAAGAACCTAAAAGCCGTGTACGAGTGTACAATGATTGTTTCTTAATGATTATTTCAAATGTAAATTAGAATTGTTAAACTTAAATTAGTCATTCAAACAAAACTTAGAATGCAATCCACAATATGTAATATGTCAAAACTAACGTAAACAAAAACGTAGAATTTGTTCTTTTGACCTTTGGATAAAGTAAATAATGTGAAGAAATACACAACCGAATTATAAAGAGATAAAAGTGGACGTGTTTCTTTTACTTTGCTTGGAAAGTTTTTTATAGATTATTTTTTCCTAGTTTTTTTCGTGTGAAATAAAACCTAGTCAGGAACATTTGGTCCTTCTAAGCCGTTTTTACGAACAGTGATTAGAAACAATATAGTGTGTGTGGAAAACTTTAACATTTTTAAAAGACAAAAAGTGTGTAAATCGTAGAGTCGTTTAACGAACACTCTAGTGAATATATACATATATAAAGAACTCCATCAGAGTTGAAAACTTAGTGTAATTTACAATTCTATCGAATTAAATTTACTAATCTAATAAATCGCGCGCGACTAAAACGCCATTAAATTAGATTAAAAACGCAGTCTTAATAAACTTAAAACTAAAATCTGCTGCAGAAGTCGAGACACCCGGAACACAAAAGGTCATACAAGGTCGCCACTGAAAAGAGAAGAAGAATTTAAGTAAGTTCGTTCTTGTTGTGTACGTTATTTTATATACGAATAATTTATACCCAAACAAAAATAAAAAATGTCGAATCCAGTTCCTGCTCTCGGTTCTTCCTTGTTTTACGGAGCTCTCCAAATAAGCCTCCTGGAGCAAATCGAGAGAAATTACAGGAATTTTAAGAAGGAGCCCAAAGCACGTCGTATGCGTGCAATTGCGAGCAGCCGTTTAGCATTGCTGGAAGAAAATATGGCTTCAGCAAAAATTTACCACCAGAACGTCGTTGGGGGTTTGAAATTGGAAGCTGGAATTGAAAAGGAGGATTATTTAGAGGTGTATGATAAAATAAACGACACTTACATAGATTATAGGTCTGATTTAACAGAATTGTTGGAGAGTTTGTCTTCGGTTCCTGCATCGTCGTCTCTGGCAGCAGGTCAGGCTGGTCAGAGTTTAGGCCAGTCAGGTATGGTTCGTACCGAACTGAGGTTACCCAAAATTGATCTCCCTAAGTTTAATGGGGAATATATAAAATGGCGGTCGTTTCACGACAGGTTTGATTCGCTGGTCTGTTCAAACAATAATTTGACGGACATCGACAAGATGCACTTCCTGAAGTCGAGTTTAGAAGGTGAGGCGGATCGTTTGCTCCAGCATTTACCCTGTGTCGCGGGTAACTTTGACAAGGCATGGGAGTTATTAAAGGCGCGATACGACAATAAGCGTGTCTTAGTAACTGCGCAGCTAAAACTCCTTTTCAGCCAAAAGGGCCTTGTGAAAGAGTCGGTTGATGGGCTGAAGGAGGTGATATTCACCACGCAAGAGTGTATCCATGCACTCAGGAACCTGGATTTGCCTGTTGATCAATGGGACGACATTTTGGTGCACCTCGTGTATAATAAATTACCCGGTAATTTGCAGCAGTTGTGGGAAGAGAAGTTGGGGAACCAGAAAGAGTTGCCAAGCTGGAACGATTTTCTGGAGTTTTTGGAAGCACGCTTCAGGACGTTGGAAGCCGTGAGTACGGAAACAGCGCAACCAAGTTCTTTCAAGAACGATGTGAGGAGACCAACTGGTACGGAGGTGCGGAAGGTGTTTCATACGAAAACTGCTGCCAGAACGGAGTTTGTCCGCCAGGTATGCCACCAGAGCCAACACTCTATAAGGAAATGCCAAAAGTTCCTCAACATGAACACAACGGAAAGGAAGCAGACTGCTCGACGCCTGAGAGTTTGCGACAACTGCCTTTCTTCAGGGCATTTTGCGCCGAATTGCCCCTCGCCTGGCTGCTGTTACTTTTGTCAACAACGTCATCACACGCTTCTACATGTAAACTTGACCCAACACGCAGCTGTGCGCGCAAATAGCATGCCGTCGAGGACAACAACAACTTCAAGAGGTCAGAATGCAGTTTCGACATCTTTTAACGCTCATGCGCTGGAGTTTGAACCACGAGAAGTACAACAAGCTTCTACAAGTGGTCAGGTTTTAAATTACCACACGTCGCATGGTAGCAGAACGCACCAGGTGCTTTTAGCGACAGCTATTGTGAAGGTGCGAGCAGCCGATGGTCGTCAACACCATCTCCGAGCTTTGATCGACCCAGGATCAGAAGCATGTTTCATCACGGAAGATACAGCACAACAGTTGAAGTTAAAAAAGCGACGTACCTTTGTCGAGGTGTCAGGGTTAGGGTTGGTCAGCAGTGGCACAACGCAAACATGCGTGGATATTGAGCTTGCGTCATGCAACTCAACTTATGGAGGTGCGGTGCGGGCACTGGTTTTCAAGTCGCTGACTGGCCATCTCCCGGCCCAACAAATGATACCTGACAAATGGCAACACCTTAAAGGGTTAACGTTGGCAGATCCAAATTTCCACGTTCCTGGACCTATTAATATACTTCTTGGTAGCGACGTATATGCCGATATACTCCTTCCAGAAGTTAGAAGACCTGCAGATGGAGTCGGACCAACCGCTCAGAAGACGCAGTTAGGGTGGATTGTGTTAGGGAGAGTTCAAGAGGAACATCCCCGGAAAATACGCAGTTTTGTGCAGACTGCTGACCTGAATTCTCAGCTGCAGAGATTCTGGGAGATGGAAGAATTGCCGTTCCAGACACATGAAACTGAGGAGAACATCGCATGCGACGCGCATTTCGATGAAAACACGAGACGCCTTCCTGACGGGCGTTATGAAGTGAAGCTGCCGTTTAAGGGTGGATGTCTTCCAGCGATGGGATCCAGTAAGCAGAGCGCGGTCCGACGATTCCTGCACTTGGAGAAGAGGCTGGAGGCAAACCCAACTCTTCGGGCAGATTATGCCAAATGCATACAGGAATATGCAACCCTAGGGCATATGGAAGAAATTCACGTCGGCGACTCGGTGTTGGCAACCCCATACCACTATTTTTTGCCTCACCATGCAGTTTTCAAGGAATCGAGTTCCACCACGAAACTGAGGGTCGTGTTCGACGCAACAGCGAAGACTTTGGATGGAAGTTCGCTCATGATCGACTTTTGGTGGGCCCAAAATTACAGTCGAGCATTATTGATCTGGTTCTTCGATGGCGAACCCACAGAATCACGTTTACGGCTGACATCGAGAAGATGTATAGGCAGGTGTTAGTGGATACACCGGATACTTACTATCAGTTGATCCTGTGGAGAAACGATCGTTCATCTCCAATCAAAATGTATTGGCTTAAAACGGTAACGTTTGGCACAGCGAGTGCACCGTATCTTGCCATAAAAATTCTGAAGCGTGTAGCTGACGATGAAGAATCGAACCTGCCGGAGGGCGCGAAGGTAGTCCGAGAGGACATGTATGTGGACGATTTGATCAGTGGTGCCGATACTGTGGAAGAAGCACGAACAAAACGCGACCAAGCGAATCAACTTCTGGCGTCCGCGGGCTTCAATTTACGAAAATGGACAAGCAACGTGAAAGAACTCGTCGAAGATATACCTGTAGCAGATCGAGAATTAGATTTTGAGGTGCCGTTCAACATGTCAAATCATGTCAAAACCCTTGGCATCAAATGGTTCCCGATAGACGACTACTTTTCGTATCAAAATGTGCAGCAGTCATCAGAAGCAACAACAAAAAGGTCAATGTTGTCCACCATTGCCAAACTGTTCGACCCACTTGGCTGGATATCACCATGCGTCATCACGGCGAAGTTAATGATGCAGCGGCTTTGGGAGCTAAGTTGTGATTGGGATGATCCGGTTCCAGCTACACTGAAAAAAGATTGGGATGCTTTTCATGGAGAACTTCCGATGATCGAGACGCTTCGAATACCACGCTGGACTCAGACAAGCAAAACCAACAAGGACATCGAATTACATGGGTTCTGTGATGCGTCTATGAAGGCATACGGTGCCGTAGTATACGTTCGTGTACTTGACAGTGATGGCAACATTCATGTCAACTTGCTTCTGGCGAAGACGAAAGTAGCTCCAAGTCAGCGTACGATCACGCTTCCACGTTTGGAACTTTGCGGAGCAGTAGTGTTAGCGCAATTGATGCAGTATACGAAGGACATTTTGGCTGTTCCCGACATCAAGATGTTTACTTGGACCGACTCAACCATCGCGCTCGCGTGGATACGAGCCACTCCCGCTAAATGGACTACGTTCGTTGCCAACAGAGTATCCGAAATTCAGAGGCTAGTGGGGATCGATTGCTGGGGACATGTCGCAACGCTTCATAACCCAGCCGATCTGGCGTCTAGAGGAGTGTATCCAGCAGAACTGACGTCATTGGAAACTTGGTGGATTGGTCCTGATTTTTTACGCAGTCAATGGGCTTTCGATGCTCCGCATCAATCTGTTGACATCGAAACTGACGAGGAACGACGTACGGTCAAGGCACTAAGTGCTCAAGTCAGTCAGGATGATCGCATACTTCAAACCATCTGCGACTGTTCGAATTTGTTGAAGGTGATTCGAGTTATCGCCACATGTTGTCGTTTCGCAACAAAATGTCGACGAAAAGCAATTTCTGATGGCCCATTTACTCCAAACGAACTGGAAGCAGCGCGTATCATCGCCGTAAAGGCCGCACAGAAAGAGATGTTCAAAGCAGAGCTTCAACAAATTTTGGAAACCTCGAAAATACCTAAATCACTCAAGACTTTGAACGCATTCGTTGATGCTGAAGGGCTTTTGAGAGTAGGAGGACGCTTGGAGAATTCTCTCCTCCCCTACGACGCGCAACATCCGATGTTTCTTCGAAAAAGTCACCATTTTACCAACCTGGTCGTCAGAGATGCCCATAAGAACACTTTACATGGCGGCATCCAACAGATGATCAACTACATCCGTCAAAAATATTGGATTGGCCAGATACGACGAAGCGTGAAGTATCAGCTTCATAGATGCACTTCTTGCTACCGGCAAAAAGCATCGGAAATGCAGCAGTTGATGGCGAATCTACCTGCACCTAGAGTCCAAATGTCACGACCGTTCAGTCATACTGGAGTTGACTACGCAGGACCCATCGAAATAAAAAGCTGGAAAGCTCGCGGAGCTAAAATACTAAAAGGGTATTTTGCAGTGTTTATCTGTTTGGCAACAAAGGCCATTCACTTGGAAGTAGTGTCTGATCTGACTACCCAAGCATTTTTAGCAGCATTTCGACGGTTTATTGCCAGGAGAGGTAGCTGCAAACAAATATACAGCGATTGTGGAACTAATTTCGTCGGCGCTAGTAACGAACTAGCCAAAATGTTGAAGGACGCGAAGCACGATTGGAACGAGATTGCCGAAAACCTTGCAAATCATGGTACAAATTGGCACTTTATTCCCCCAGCTTCTCCACACTTTGGTGGATTATGGGAAGCGGGAGTGAAATCGGTGAAATACCATTTGAAGCGAGTTGTTGGAACCGAAAGGCTGACTTTTGAGGAGCTCACAACGCTTCTAGCTCAGATAGAAGCGTGTCTGAATTCGAGACCCTTATGCCCACTCTCCGACAGCTTAGATGATTTGAATGCGCTAACACCTGCGCATTTTCTCGTAGGCGAATCTTTGCATGCTGTGCCACAAGGCGAACTCAACAACGACATCACGTATATCGACCGATGGAAAAAGGTACAAGCGCTGGCGGAAGGATTTTGGAAAAAGTGGAGTTCCGAATACCTTGCACGGTTGCAGCAACGTCCGAAATGGACACAAGTTCAAGAAGCTCCCAAAATAGGAGACTTAGTCTTGCTCAAGGATGAGCGGCTTGCACCGACTTATTGGAGTCTCGCCCGAATCGAGGACACTCACGCGGGAACGGATGGACTTATACGCGTTGTCACGGTTAAAACAAAAAACGGAAACTTAAAACGGCCTATCGCGAAAATCTGTTCTTTGCCGTCAAACGAGCACCATGAACAATCGGCGTTGGTATAAAAGTTAATTCCTAAAACGTAAACTGGTTACCGAAACATTGACAACAAAAGAAAAGTATGCTGTTTCAAACATGAACATGATCGGCGCTAGTATGAAATAAAAAAAAAAAAAAAAAAAAAGGGTATGCTGTTTTCAAAACACACGAAACTTGAAATCAACACATTTTCATTCAAGCCACCACTCTACACTACAATCAACCCATCTGTACAAAACAAAAGTTAAAACACATCATCGTTCAAAAAAACAGCAATCAACCCATCTTTAAAACACATCTTTAAATTCTGTAAACTGTTGAAAACACATCAAAACACATCTTCAAATACACCGGAAAGCTGTTCAGAAGGAAGAAAAATCAAACAAGAACTTGTTTAAAACCATCTTTATTTCAACAATAAATATAATTTATCAACTATAAATTGCATAAAAGGCAGTCAATACAACTCATTTTTTAAGCTGTGCTGCAACAACGCACACACAAAATAAAACTTAAATATAATAGAACTAAGCACAACTTATTCCAAAACACTTAAGCCTTACATCGAATGCTTAAAACATATCTTATTTTAAAAACTTAATCTACAACACAGATTTTAGAACACATTATTTTTAAAATTCTCTGCGAAGGGAACATCGAAAACCGAGAAACACCGCACGTCGAAGTCAAATTCCCGTCGGCAAAACAAACAAAATTTGTCGTCGACAAGACACATTTTAATAAAATTTTGTGCCCTGCAACAAAGGCATACACAATACAATTGATATTAAAACATGCTGAAATAACGCTCAAAGTTAACAAATTAATAATTTATCACCGGCATAAACACATAATGCACTGCCATTTTAAAAGCAAAAAAAACACGATCCACATTACATAGAAAAATAGAAAACGCGAAATGTCAAATGCCGTCGGCAAATGCATTTGACCATTTTGTACATAGGTCTGATTAATTTAAGACCAAATATACAGTCCACTGAATTTAAAACGAACACAAATCACTTCATAATTTTCAATTAATTTCACAACACACCTAAGACTTAATAAAATTTTGTAAAATTCGCGAAATATTTCCGAAATAAATCGCGGTTTGTTTACAATCAAAATGTAAACAATTCTAGTTTTCCAACTAGAGAAGGATGGCACTTGGCCACGTTAAATTGGCCATTAGTATTGTGCATTCTAGCACACCGCGTATACCCATACACACACACACACACGCAATATATATTCATATATTAAAATAAAAGGCTTTCACGCGCGACACCGAATACCGAAATCCGCGAAAATAAACTCGAAACCTTGCAAAAGCCACACACACATACACACAAATCTACGAACGCTACAAAAATTGATATTAAAAATTAGAATAAAATTGAACATTCACAATATTGAACACACAGAACAGAAATACCACAAATAACATACAAAATCACACACAAAACAAATTAAATTGAATAAAATAATCAAATATGTTTATAAATGAAAATAAAAAACCACTTATCGTGGAACATGAGGAAGTACACAACATGTCTTCCATTAACCCATATAAAGGTTGCGGGAATTCGTCGCAACTTATTTTGCATCAATCCCAGCATCATTTCACTGCAAACTCCCCCATCAGTTCGACACAAATTTAAACATCACATAAATATACAAATAGAATCAAAATTCACTTTTAACAAAAAAAAAAAATCGCTATTAAAATGATCAAAGAAAACATGCCGGCACCATGCTTCTTCTTCACTTCAACTTCACACCTTACAATTGAACTAATTAATTAAACATTGCTACTACTACGGAATGATGAAATGGAAACTGGAACCACAACCACCACCGGTGTGAGTGAACACCATTCATCAATGATATCGCTGTACTTACTTACTCCCAGCAACAGTACAAAATTCCATTCAAGCGTGAATGAGATAACTCTTCGTTTGTACTGTTTAGTAGAATGCATGTATCATGTAGGCATCAAAATGTTTTTTTTTTCTGCATGGGTGTATATGGGATTAAGTTGTTTTTATAAAGCACTAATACTCTTGTCTATTTGCATGTATACCTGAGTGGTCTCACTATCGTGGAACATATGGGAATCGACCTCAATGCTGAAACCACAGAGTAGATAAATGTAGTATACTTTGTGGCTGAAATTAATGGAAACGGTGATGCCATACTACTGGATATTTCTGCGACACCAAACTTTTACCATTCACCATTCCGAGGCGGGAGAATGTACGAGTGTACAATGATTGTTTCTTAATGATTATTTCAAATGTAAATTAGAATTGTTAAACTTAAATTAGTCATTCAAACAAAACTTAGAATGCAATCCACAATATGTAATATGTCAAAACTAACGTAAACAAAAACGTAGAATTTGTTCTTTTGACCTTTGGATAAAGTAAATAATGTGAAGAAATACACAACCGAATTATAAAGAGATAAAAGTGGACGTGTTTCTTTTACTTTGCTTGGAAAGTTTTTTATAGATTATTTTTTCCTAGTTTTTTTCGTGTGAAATAAAACCTAGTCAGGAACAGCCGTGTTTCAGAGACTTCGAGAGGCTAACCTTAAACTGAATCCGGAAAAATGTGCACTTTTCAAAACCGAAGTTAAGTTTTTGGGACACATCATCTCTTCCCAAGGAGTGAAAACTGATCCTGAAAAAGTTGACTCCGTCAAAAATTGGCCAACACCACAGGACAAACATCAACTCCGAAGCTTTCTTGGTCTTGCCACATATTACCGACGTTTTGTTAAGAACTTTGCTGGAGTTGCAAAGAGTTTGCATCAGCTCACCGAAAAAGGGAAGCAGTTTAAATAGTCAGGTGAGTGTGAGAAATCTTTTCAGGAACTCAAATACCGCCTCTGTAACGCTCCAGTGCTTGCACATCCAACACCTGGCAAAACATTCATCATCGACGCAGATGCAAGCAACGTTGGAATCGGGGCGGTACTATACCAAGTGCATAATGGCGAAGAGAAAGTGGTGGCATATTACAGCAAGGTTCTCTCGAATCCCGAAAGAAACTACTGTGTGACCAGAAGGGAACTGCTAGCTCTTATCTTGGCAACAAAGCACTTCCATAAGTACATCTATGGACAGAAATTCCTTCTACGGACAGACCATGGTGCTCTGAACTGGCTGTTGAACTTCAAAAATCCAGAAGTTCAAGTCGCAAGGTGGATAGAAAGACTGCAGACTTATGATTACCAGATTCAACACCGCAGAGGAAAGTTGCACTCAAACGCTGACGCATTATCCCGAAGACCTTGCAAAGTGGATTGCAAGCATTGTAGGCGGCAAGAAGAAAAAGAAAATATTACCGCTCAGCGACTAAGAGCTGACCCAATATGCGGATGGAGCAATGAGGAAGTGAGGACTGCTCAACAGGAGGATCCAGATATCGAACCCATTCTCGCATGGAAAGAAAATGAAGAGAAACCTGAATGGGGAGACATTTCTGACAGGAGTCCAGTTCTCAAAGAATATTGGGCACAGTGGGATTCACTATATGTGCAAGAAGGTGTCCTCAGGCGAAGATGGGAATCCGCTGACGGTAAGTCATATGTGATGCAGCTGATCTTACCGCAATCGAAAGTCAGTGAAGTTCTTCGGGAGATGCACGACGGACCTTCTGGAGGCCACCTGGGAGTAAACAAAACACTGGAGAAGGTGCGACATCGGTTCTACTGGTTACATGCTAGAGATGACGTGGAGAGGTGGTGCCGAACATGTGACAAGTGTGCTGCAACCAAAGGACCTGGTAGAAAGATTCAAGGTAAGATGCATCAGTACAACGTTGGATCGCCTTTTGAGAGGATTGCAGTAGATGTGGCTGGGCCTTTTCCAGAGACCAACGCTGGAAACAAGTACGTTCTGGTTGTAATGGACTATTTTAGCAAGTGGCCTGAGGCGTATGCCATCCCAAATCAAGAAGCCAAAACGGTGGTCGACCAGATTGTGTTTAACTGGGTGAGTAGGTTTGGCGTGCCTATGGAACTCCATTCCGACCAAGGGAGGAACTTTGAGTCAAACATCTTCCAAGGAGTGTGCGGACTACTAGGCATTAAGAAGACAAGAACCACACCGCTTCATCCACAATCTGATGGGATGGTTGAAAGATTCAACCGGACCTTGAAAGAACACCTCACCAAGGTCGTAGGCGACTACCAAAGAGACTGGGATAGGCACGTACCGCTATTCCTGATGGCCTATAGAAGTGCAGTACATAGCTCGACAGGACAAACACCATCTGACATCCTGTTTGGGAAAACCATGCGGCTGCCCAGCGAACTTAAATTTGGATGCCCCACCGAGGAGCCACAGGACACAAACGAGTATGTGGACGACCTCAAGGAGAGACTCGCTGACATCCATAAAAGAAGAAGGGAACGGATGAAAACCTACAGCGACCGGATGAAGACACGGTACGACACAAAAGCGACAACGGCAGGATTCCAAGCAGGAGATCGTGTTTGGCTTTATAATCCTCATCGTCAAAAGAGATTGTCACCGAAACTTCAGCAGAACTGGGAAGGTCCTTATACTGTTGTCACGAGGATTAACGACGTGGTCTACCGCATCCAAAGAGGACAAAGAGGAAAGTTAAAAGTAGTGCATTGTGACCGGCTGCATCGATATAGTGGGGAGGCTGCAAATGGAATTATTCGGGACGAACAATCTTAAGGAGGGGGCAGTGTAATGTGCACCAAACATTTCATGCTAATTTCCTAATTGAAAACGTTAAACCGAAAACACAAGTGCTGGCAACGCTATAATGGAGTGCTATAATGGAAGACGTTGTTTGTGGGTGAGTGTGTGTGTGTGCGGAAAAATACCGGGAGGGGAACTTGTCTAGACATCATCGTTCATAGAAAAACTACTAGAAATCTCTCGATGTTTCGCACTTCTATATAAAGAGGGAGCTGACGCAACCAGAGGTCAGTTTTATTTAGAAAGTGATAGTGTGAATATTGAATAAACGTAATTGAGTTGACTTCGAATAAAGTGTATATCGAAAGTAGATACTGAATAAAGCGTTAGAATTAAATTGAAAGGTAGAGTTTTATTTTAGCGAACTAAGCGCACGTTACACTATATTCACGATGCATTCGAAGAAGAAACCAATTAAGCAATTCGAGTTTATGGATCAACAGTGATCTCGACCCCAATGCGAGCCAAAACCAGATCTATATATGATATAACCATTAGGATTCAGGATCCCAAATAAGTTTGTAGGTCATCCATTGGGTCAATCAAGAATTCGATTAACATAGTGCATATATATGGCTTTGTGACATAAATGAGTGGTAACAAAACTCGTATAATACAATCTTTCAGAGTCCTTTTCTTAATATTGTGCAAAGCCATCTCTAGACGAGTGGCAAGTAAAAATGTCATGTAGGTACCTTGTATATGGAGCGCTTTGCGAAGAGGAAATGAGCTATTCAAAGATTCTCTATATAGGTCTCTCTCAAGTCGAGTATGGTTTTTAAATGTCTTTAAGCTGGAATGCGAGACTCACGTTTAGTCTGAATGAGTATAGCCAATCACCCCTTCATTGTGCTTTGTTGAAATGAAATGAAACGAATGGTTTTACTTGAGTTTACTGCTTATTGAAGATATCTCTGGGTGTAAGATTTAGTTGTATGTTTAAGACGGCTGAGGCTATTGATTGGAGAGCTCCGCTTACGTACATGCTGGCTGATCGCTGGACTTTAATTAAGACTTTGCAGTAAGTCACTATATCTAAAGCAGTTCACCATACTACTAGTTTAGAAGTAAATATCGGTGTAAGTACCGCTATGATAGTGGGTGATGTATGGAGATTATTCCTATTTGTTTCCAACAGCTTTTTTGCATGAAAAGAGGGCTACGGTGGCTTTTCTGACTCGTTCCAAATAAACTCTTTGTCAAAAGTAATACCTGCGGTCTTATTTGATTTAAGTTTGCATATTTAATAGTACTCGCCCAACCGCTATGCACTATGTCGAGTTACATAGTAGGCCTTTTTTGTTTTGTTGTTGTTGTTTTCATTCGAATAAAACGAGCATCTGTAAAATTTGACATGCGTGCCTAAGCTGAACGTGGAATTGCGTTTGTTTTTAAAAACATTAATTTAAAAAAAAAAAGAATTAAAAAAAATAATTCCTAAAATGTCAACCTGGACAAAAGGACAAACGGAACTCTTAATTGCTCTTCTTGAAGTGAACCCAATTCTGTACGATGTTCAAAGTGCGGATTATTTAAATCGCTATAAAAAAAGTGAAGCGCTTCATAACATGTGCAATGAGATCAAAACCATTAGGCCAAACACCATTGTCACTGACATACAATTAAAAATTAAGGGTTTGAGAACCCAATACAATAGGGAAAAGAACCAGATGCTTAAATCAAAAAAAGTGGTGCTGGGACCGAAGAAATTTATAGGCCTAAGTTGTGGTGTTTCGAGATGCTTCAATTTTTTGAGAATTGCAATACTTCTTGTCCATCGATTTCAAATATTGAACCCAACGTAAGTATTTGTAAAACTTAGATATATTTTAAATTGAGTTTTTTAATAATTTTTTTTTTCAGGCTGTTGAAACTGAAGCTGGGCCAAGTACATTCAACCAAGAGTCAATAAAACCCAAGGTAATAATTTCATGTCTTTTTTTTATTGAAATAATTATTTTTTATTTTCATTAATAAAACTATGCAGAAAAAAACTGTTCCTTGCAACTTGGAAATTAGAACGCAAATCGAAGATTCAATAAGGAAGGCAAACGATTATTTTTCAAAGCCTTCATGCAACTGTAACCAATCACCGGCAGCCGTTCTTGGCCAAATGGTAGCAACTGATTTGATGAATGCGCCAGAAGACATTTTCTTAGAAGTAAAATGGAACATTTTAGAAGCCATCAGAAATGGGCTTCGCAAAAATGTGGAAAGAAATATGAAGGCACAGGAAAATCATCAAGACGTTGAAAGTATTCACCACGCACCTGATGGTGAAACTAATAATTTGAACTGTTTTGAAGATTTAGTAACTGATGTTGATTATTTGGAAGACTGGGACGAATTTTAAAATTATAACTTTTGTTTTCATTTAATTTAAAATATTTTTCTAGTAGTTGTAATCAATTTTCAATTCAAAACCAATATAAAATAAAAAAATTATTCATGATTCACTTATTTATGTCTGGCAGTTGTTTTGCATATAATGTAAGTGTGAGGTTAAAAACGGTTAAAAAAAAATTCTTTGCGATTTCTCCATTTTCTGGACTAGCTTCTTCTGCAGCATAAATAATTAGCAGTAGAGCTAATGAACCTAATTGAAATTTTTTTCAAATACGTAAAATAGAAGCTTAATAGTCAAACTGATATTTTCTCTATCGCTTTTCAGTCGTACAAGTGAAACGCTTGATTGTTGATTGTCAACTTTAAATGATGATGGCCCTGTATACCATTTGAGTCTATGTACGTCCAATCACTAGCAGCGAAATCAACTTACGATGTTCTAATTAAAATCTGACTTGGTGTCGATGAACAGGATGAGGACATGCAGGAAGCGTTAGACACCGAAGCAGTAGGTGAAACTGAAAGTGCTGGTTGGGACGTTGGTGGTGATGGTTTGGCAGTACCTGAACAACTTGCATTGAGAATCAGCTGGTATTATGCTGCTCCAAACAAAGGCCACCCCAACATTGGGCTTAAGACCGAAACTTTGAATGAGGTGTCTGTGACAAATCTTTGAAAAAGCTCTCAATTTAAAGGTAATTTCTATTCATTCTTTTAAATGTTTAATGTCTATCTAAAGCAAATTGTATAAAATATTTTTAGATATTTTTTCAGTTTCACTGTGAGTGTCGTGGGGTGCGCTCCTCATAGTAGCTTTAAAGTCAAAACTAAAATTAATACAATCAAAAAAAAAAAAAACTTTTTTCAAAATCTGGTGATAGATAAACATAAACAATAGCTATGAATTGTGAAGTTTGTTCCGAGGAAATTGAGAATAAATCCGATTCTCATATAAAGTGCTGTGATTGCTTAAGGTTTTTTCATGCATCTTGTGTGAATGTTTTGCAACAAGACATCGATTATTACAACCACAGTGGTATACCGTACCGTTGTGAGAAGTGCAGAAAAAATCGTCGTTTGTCGATGCAAATGCCACTTCTACACTACAATAACAACAACAACGGAAACAACATGAGACCTAACCATAATCCAAGTAATACCAGTAATGTAAACAAAGGCAGCAACAATACTTCCCTACAAGCTTCACTCGTTACTACACCAACTCAATATGCTGGCGGGAGCGAAGAATTCTCTTTGCGTGTGGTTTGCCAAAAACTTACAAATTTAGAAAATATGATGAGCAACATGCTACATACAATTGGCGACCTGCGTACGGAAAATGATGAGCTTAAGATCAGAGTACAAACGCTTGAGAACAAATTAAATTGGCAACAACAACAAACCCTTAAAAATCACATCGAAATTACCGGTGTACGGTGTACCCAATGTTAACGATGGAAATGCAAAAGAGCTAGCACAACAATTATTTCTCAATGCTTTGTCCATTGAAGTCCCTAACAATAAAATTGAGAAATGCTTTGTAAAGAAAGTGCCAAGAAAAGAGAATCGAAAAGACAACGAAAGCAGAAACTCATCATCAACACATACATCAATCATTTGTTTAAGTTTTACCGATACGATGCTTAAACAGAATATTATGAGAGAGAAATCGAAGAAAAAAAATAATCTCAATTCTAATATTCTTGATGGGAGCGGTGCAGGAGGAAACAGTGGCAGCGGTGTTCGTGGTACCAGTGACAGCGGGAGAAAAAAAGGCAATCTTATTTTTATTAACGATGCTCTAACAAAACATACAAGAAGTCTTTTCATGAAAGCAAGAGAGGCGAAAAAACAAAAGGGGTATAAATTTTTGTGGTACAAAGACAATAAAATTTTATTGCGCAAGATTGAAGGGGAAAAAGTCATAGTAATAAGATCTTTTAGTGATCTTGCACTTATTTAGTGCATTATTTGTTTTTGAAAAATTAATCTTTGCAATGAATTTTTTAAATGATTTAAACATTGACTTTTCTTCCTTCAATCTTATTGGATCTAATTGCGAAGAAATTTTTGTTAACAAAAGCTACGCCCAGAACAAACTTTTTGTAATTCATCAAAACATAAGAAGTTTGAGAGAAAATTTTGCATGTTTAGTTTCTCATCTAGATTCCTTTTTGTCTATTCCGGATATTGTTGTGGTCTCAGAAATTTGGATCTTTAATTATGAAGCTAGTAACTATGAATTACCTGGTTATAAATTGTATCTCAATTCAAATGAGAACTATGGTGCTGGAGGTGTTGGATGTTTTATCAAACAAGAATTTGATGTTGTTGAAGTTTTGAAATTAAATTTTCAAAGTGCTGATGTTTTAAAAATTAGTTTCAAATTAAATCAGAAACTTTTCGTCATAGTGTGTGTTTAAAGGCTTCATTTGTTTAGCTTTGGAGTTTTTTTGGAGGAATTTTCAACATTTTTGAATTGTGAAAAATCAGAAAATCTGTTAATTGTTGGTGATTTTAATTTGGACATTCTAGAAAGCAATGAACAAGTTGGAACTTATTTGGATCTATTAGCTTCTAATGGACTTATTTCCTTTATTAAAGAAATTACTAGACCGAGATCTGGTACATGCCTTGATCATATATATGGTCGCTTTGCTCCTTCTTATGTTAATTCATGTGAAAAATGTGTTTTTGAACTAAGAATCACTGATCATTCCATGACTGGTATTTTGATTGATATTGGTTTCAATACAATTAATCTCGATTCTGAAGGTTCTGAAAAAGTAGCTACAAATATTGACTTTGATAGGCTCAAACATTGCCTAACTTTTGAACAGTGGGAAGAAGTGTTTGCGGAAATTGATCCATCAAAATCATACGACACTTTTTCTAGCATTTTGAGCAGATATATATCTGAATGCTCTTCTTCAGTTTCCTCAAAAAAGATTGAAAAGCGACTTAAACCCTGGATAACTCATAATCTTCTTAAAAAAGTAAAATATAAGAACAAAATTAGAAAAAAGTTTTCAAAGCATAAAAACAATGAATATTTGAAAAATAAATATAAAAGATTATGTAGAACTAAAGAAAGAAATCCCTATCTGCCGTGACAATTACTACATAAACAAATTTAATCAAGCTAAAGGCAACGTTAAAGATGAATGGCAAATTGTTAATAGTATCCTCAACAAGAAAACAGAAAGAAAAATACCTTCTGCTATTAAAATTGGTAGTTGTGTTGTTTCAGATAAAAAAGGTATTGCAAATGCTTTTAATGACTATTTTTCAACGATTTCACACAATTTACAAAATATGTCATCTGGCTATTTCACTAATATACTTCGTTGTACTGTTTGTAATTTCAATGAACCTTCCCAAAGGCAGAGTTTTGTATTTGAGCCTATTACTGGGTTTGAAATTCTAAAAATAATTGGTACTTTGAAAAATTCAAACTCTTCTGGTAACGACTGTATATCTAATCTTTGTTTGAAAAATGTAGCTTGTTTTCTGTCTGATATCTTGACAAACATTTTTAATAAATGTATTTTTGGCGGTGTTTTTCCGGATGCCCTCAAATGTGCTAATGTCTTACCCCTTTTTAAGAATGGCGCAACTGGTGATCTATCTAATTATAGGCCGATCTCTTTGTTACCATCCATAAGTAAGGTATTTGAAAAAGCTGTTAAGAATAGAATGATGAGTTTCTTAGATAAAACAAAATTCTTTAGCAATTTTCAGTTCGGATTTCAAAGTGAAAAGTCAACTGAGGATGCCTTGTTGCGCTTCTGCTCTCAAATATTCACTAGCCTCGATAGTAAGATGTATACTGCTGCGTTATTTGTCGATATTTCAAAAGCCTTTGATATGGTGGATCACACTATACTCATCAGTAAAATGGAAAAAGCAGGCTTCCGAGGTTTTATATGCAAATGGTTTGAATCATATTTAGAAAACAGAAGACAGCGAGTGAAAATTGATGATGTTATGAGCGATATGGTATTTATGAAAATAGGAATTCCACAAGGCTCAGTTTTAGGGCCAATCCTCTTTCTAATTTATATCAATTCACTATTTAGACTTCCTTTCAAAGGGAAATTGACTGCTTTTGCTGATGATGTTGGTTTCAGTTTTAGTGCGAATAGCTACCTTAATCTTATAGCTGACATGAATTGGGATTTAAGCTTGTTAAGAATTTGGTTTGCTGAGCACAAATTAGTTATCAGTCCTAAAACCAAGCTTATGTTTTTTAACTTTTTACAAAATATTAATGTTGATACGGATCTTTTTTTCCATGCTACAGATTGCCAAAAATTTAAACTCTTGAAATGTTTTTGTGTCTCCAACTGCTCTTCTTGCACCTTTTCTAGTTCTTCAAGTTGCAGTGATAGATGCTTCCGGTTAGAAAATGTCAATGAGTTCAAATATTTGGGTCTTATTATTGACTCCAAAATGAGTTTCTTCAAACATACAGAAAATCTGAGGCAGTACTTTCGAGGCACTTTACGATATATTTATTACCTTAGAAAAGTTTGCTCCTATCAACTTCTTATGAAAATTTATTATGGCATTTTTCATTCTAAATTACAGTATGGAATCTTATGTTGGGGGGGAACTTATTTTAATAAAATTCAACCTCTTTTGGTTATGCAAAAATCGGTTCTGAAGAAAATTTGCCGTAAACCTCGCCTTTACCCTAGTTTTTCACTATTCAATGAATTGAAAATTCTTCCAGTTCGACATTTGTACTGCTATAAGGTTCTCAATGAATTTTTTAAAAGATCAGGAAATCTTAATTTTAGAATTATTTCCAACTATAATGTACGTGGAAATTTCTTAAATCTGGTTAATGTACCATCCTTTCGCACAACAGCATTTCGAAAATTTTATGACATAGTTTCATGCCGAATATTTAATAAACTTCCAAATTCTATCAGAGTTCTTACATCTCAGCCACTATTTGGAATAAATGTAAAAAAATGGCTTTTTGAATTTGACTTTGTAAACATTGAACTAATGATGAATAACTAGTTTTTAATTATTTCTAATGTTTTGATGAAATGGTTAGCTTTTATATAGTTTTTGTAATTCTCATTTCTTTAAATTAACGATTGTTCAGCTAATTCCAGTTTTTATTGTTTTATCTATGGGTCACCCCACCCATTCAAAATTATTATGGAAATTATTTACCTAATAGTGACAATATCTCTATTCTTTATTATAAAAATATCATTGTCACTTACATTTCTTAAATTTGCCCACGCAAACGTTTATACATTTTTGTATTTATATTTTAAGAAATAAATTATATCAATCAATCAATCAATCAAAACACATGACGATGCACACGGAGACGTTCTGTTTTCATGTCCACATAGTCCGAAAACATTCAACTCAAATGCAAATATGCATTCTCATAGAAAGAAAGCTCATCTCAAGGTATGGAGGGCAACACGAAACACCGAAAGGGTAAATTGTCAGTAGTTCAAGTTCATGAACAAAGCAAACAGTTAAAGAAATCACGAACGAATTGCCAGAAGATGATAACCGAGACAGCTGAGCGAATAATTGTACTGTTTTTTTTTTAAGAGTTTCATTTAATTGTTTTAAGTTTCGGTCTATGTATAATTATTTAGTTTTGTCTGTTCCAGTGGCTATTTCCTTTTTTTTTTTACTTGAGTACTAAGTTAGCTTACAGCGTTTTTTATTTGAATTGAAAAGATTTACTCATAAACTGAGAAGTAATCATTTCAGTAATACATGGTTTTAGTTTTTTCCCAGTATTAAATTTTAAACTGATGTTCACATACGTATAAAAATTCCCTTTTTCAGATTTTGTACTCTGTTTCATGCTGCAAATTACTGAATTTTAACTTGTTTAATCGTTTCCTCATAATTTATAGTAATTTTTTCACAAATTATTTTCCATTTAACGTTTCAAAGAACAAATGCTGTTGCATGTGTGCTTGAATTCAGAGTAGATTTAGTAGTAGAGTAACTCTTAATTTATCCTCTTTTTTTAATGAAACATAATTACACAGAAAATGGGGAAGGAGTGAATTTTTTCACATTCATTTCATTTCTTTTATTCAATGAAAAACGCTATTAGTATTAGGTCTCACTAGCTCTGGTAACATTTCTTAATTTTTATATATGTACATACCTACTCCAGGATGTTTATAATAAGAACTAAAAAGAATTTTTGAAAAATTCTAAACTTACAGCTTTTTCTTAGACAATGGTGCCTGGTTTAGTTTTCAGCATACCACTAAAGTAAAAACTGACGCTGCGGGCAGTGAGTTCTTAAGCGCAAGGTTTGCCGAATTCTAATTGCAATGTAAGCATAGTGTTTTTTCTTAGCATTGGATTTAAGAATTGTCATCTTGTGCCAGAAACCGTGTAAGAAATCACGAAATGCGACGCAAAAAAAAGAACGAAACCCAACACAACGATAGGATACAATCGATTATGAAATGCGGGAATGAATCCATGAAAACCTCAGAACGATAACAAAAAAATTTTAACACACAATTAGATCGTTAAACGCAATAATATCGGTTTGTTTATTATTTTTTTTATATATTTTTTCAACATTTGTTTGACATTCTTCAATGTTATGAATGTATGTATGTATGTAATTTTTTTGAGACTTCATAACAAAGACTTATATTCAGTTTACATTAGCAATATTAGTATATAAAAGGCCGACTTTGAATTGGTCTTGCCGTCACAGCTGGGTTTAGAAATTCTATTAATAAAATGAACATGAAAATGGAAACTTACAAAGTTAAATACTATTAAACATGCTTGCTCAACATAAACATGGCAGTTAATATGTGGAACTTAAAACTAGAGAACAAAACTTATTTAATGCTATGAAGAATTTAATGAATTGAATGAATTTAATGTTTTCTCTCATATGTTTAAATGTAGATTTACCAAGTTTTGAACTTATCGCCGTCAAGCTGGCACGTTGAATTATGTTGATAATCAAATTAGCGTGTATCTATAATATTGACTGATTGATTAATATTACATTTGTTGCCAACTGAATAATTAACATACTTGAAGCGATTTCTTCTTGGAGCTTACTTTCCTCACTATTGATGCACGCCTGTGCAGTTGGTCTTCCTGATTCAGAAGTAATTATTTATTATTATTAATTATGAGCATTCACTAATAAATACTAATAAATTGCTTACTTTTACACATATTGTTCCATCCATGATATCATACCTTCACCAGAAAAATAATCTGCGAAGGAGTTTCTAGTGAGCCGAGCATCTGCATCGTAGTTTCTCGACGTTCCACTGTTTCCTGGGGTATTCTGTTGGCTTTCTTTGTGTTGTTGTCTTATATTGGACTCAACATCAATGGGTGGAATGTAGCCTTCATTTTGTTGGAAGAGAAAGTAGTGTAAAACACAAATTGCTTGAACAACTTCAACCAGTTTTTCGGGCCTCAAGTGAATGGTGGTCTGAAAAACCCGAAATTTGTTTGAAATAATACCAAACGCATGTTCGACAATTTGTCGAGCTCGACTTAAGCGATAATTGAAATTTTTTTTTTTTCAACACTTTTGTAAGGAAAAGGTTTCATGAGATGCTTATTGAGGCTAAATGCGTTGTCTCCCACGATAACATATGGAAGACTATGGCTTCCAACTGTTTCGTTTGGCGGTAGCAAGGTTTTCGCGTTTGAAATTACCTGCCTCAAGTCACTTTTCAAAAAAACTCCTCCATCGCTGATCCGCCCATTACACCCTATGTCAACATATGTGAACCTATATCCAGCATCCACAAGTGCCAGAAGAACAATGCTGTTGAAGCCCTTATAATTATGATAAAAGGCCCCGTCAGATTTTGATGCTCTGAAAGCAATATGTTTTCCGTCTAATGCTCCGATACATAACGGAAATTGCCAACAGTCATTAAATTTTCCAGCAATACTCTTCCACTCAGCAAATGAAGATGGGAACTAAGCAGAAAGCAATTACATGCAACTAGCTGAATTTTTTTTTTTAAATTACCTGTAGATAATCTCCTTTCATTTCTTCGTATATTATCTGGCAAACACTAGGAACAGTCATGGATATAAATGCCAGGGACAATCGAGTTGAATACTCCATACTTCTATTATAGGACTCCCCAGTAGCCAGAAATCTCAATACTGTCGCCAAAACTTCGTCTGCTGGTATAGCATCTCGTAAGACCGTATTTTGTTTTTCTATCCTTGGTCTTATGCATTCCAAAATTTTTACGTAACATGCCTGTGAAATATAGTTTATGTTTATACATAAGTGAATTGAGGGAACTGTAACGAATAAGATTAGGGATCTAAGAAACATTTAGGTTTACTTGTACTATATTAATATTTAAACTGAAAACGTCTGTTCACGATGGCGTCTGTATTACAAGGAATATCAAAGTTCTTTTCTCTTATATATTTCCCATCTCTTATGGGTTGTACATAGTTGTCTATTTATTTTTAGAGAAGAATTTACTATTAGGGGATTATTTAAAATTTAATCGCTCGCTCCTGTTTTACCATTGGAAAAACTTGTATTGGTTTCTATTGGGATTCGAACCACGAACCTCCCGCGTAACAGGCAACCATGCTAATTCTAATTATTTAAAAATCAGCTGCTTGAAAACTTCGGTTTCAATATATTGCTTTAAATACATTAAGTTAAAAAAAAAAATTTAAGCTACCTCGGCCAACGGCGAAAAGAATCCTTGTCCTGCAAAAGTAGTTCCTTAGACAGCAGTGAAAATGCTCCTTTTGCAGATCGCTCCCTCTTCCACCTCTTTACCCACAATCTGGTTTTTCTACATAATTGGGTTTCTTCTTCTTCTAATTCTAGATACAGCCAAGCTGTATGAAGTTTTTTTAGGTGCATTACTGCAGCTAAATCTTTATTTTTGTCTGTTGACATGTCGTTTTTTCAAAAAACCGATTTTGGTTTAAGTCTGTAAGCTTTGCAATATGTACGTTAAATATTGAATGAGTGAGCGTACTAAAACAGCCAAGTTTTATAAATAAAATTATTATTTTTTTTTTGCTTCCGCTTTTGAGGTGGATGATTTATTTTATTTATATTTTTCGAGCCGAATTGTCAAAATAGGTTCACATTCCATTTGTACCATTATTGAAAATAGTTGACAAGAAGGAAATGAAACAAGACGGTGTTGCGGTCGATTCGTTGAACAATGTGAACATTTTAGTCGATTTGTTGCTTCAACCAATCGACCGGTATGAACATCGCCTTAAAGAACAGATGACAGTACAACATCTGTTGACTCATTTTGTTTTGCTTTCTGGGTTGTATTTTGTTGGAAGTAAAGTACATAGCAGTTTAAAAAAAATAATGGTTCACAGAAGATTATGTAGAATGCTATACTCTTTTGGTTTCTTTTGGATCAGTTTTTTCAGCTGTTGATGATTTGACAGATATCTAATTTTAGTCGTTCGAAAACTCACCTGCGGTCTCAGCCAACATCACATCTACCGACAGTCCGACGAAGACCCAAAATTCCATGTCCTTCGAATGACATGTCGGTGAAATTCATTATTTGAGTGGTGTTGAAACTCGGGCATGGATTTGACACTTCACAAGTGGTTTTGTTATGGCGGAGCGATCGAAGATGAAGTAATCGCAATGTTAGAGCAATGGTGAGTGCATATATAGAGCGGTGAGTATTAATTTTTCAATCAGCGCCGAAAGTAAGTGCAATGCTAGGTTTCCTTTTGTCATTTCCTAAGGGTCAGTTTTTCAGTGAAGAGTTATCCTATGGTGAGGGAGAGACTCATGGTGAGGGTGAGACTCATGGTGAGCAAACATTGAATGGTGAGTTGAAATTTTACATTGTGTCTTTCATATTTTTCTATCCTATGGTGAGGAGTTAACCCTGATATAACTCATGATCGTATGGGTTAACTCGAAAATTTTCACCACAGGACAACTCTGCACTGAAAAACTGGCTCTAAATGACAAATGAGCTAATTTGACGTAATTCAGAAAAATGTCAATGGCAAATTGCAGAGACTCATGGTGAGCAAACATTGAACGGTGAGTTAAAATTTTCCATTGTGTCTTTCATATTTTTCTATCCTATGATGAGGAGTTAACTCTTACATCACTCATGATCGTATGGGTTAACTCGAAAATTCTCACCACAGGACAACTCTGCACTGAAAAACTGACTCTAAATGACAAATGAGCTAATTTGACGTTATTCAGAAAAATGTCAATGGCTAATTGCAGAGACTCATGGTGAGCAAACATTGAACGGTGAGTTAAAATTTTCCATTGTGTCTTTCATATTTTTCTATCTTATGATGAGGAGTTAACTCTGACATAACTCATAATCGTATGGGTTAACTCGAAAATTCTCACCACAAGACAACTCTGCTCTGAAAAAATGGCTCTAAATGACAAATGAGCTAATTTGACGTTATTCAGAAAAATGTCAATGGCTAATTGCTGAGACTCATTGTGAGCAAACATTGAATGGTGAGTTTAAATTTTTCATTGTGTCTTTCATATTTTTCTATCCTATGGTGAGGAGTTAACTCTGACATAACTCAAGATCGTATGGGTTAACTCGAAAATTCTCACCACAGGACAACTCTGCACTGAAAAACTGACTCTAAATGACAAATGAGCTAATTTGTCGTTATTCAGAAAAATGTCAATGGCAAATTGCTGAGACTCATGGTGAGCAAACATTGAATGGTGAGTTAAAAATTTTAATTCTGTCTTTCATATTTGTCAATCCTATGGTGAGGAGTTAACTCTGACATAATTCAAGATCGTATGGGCTAACCCGAAAATTCTCACCACAGGACAACTCTGCACTGAAAAACTGGCTCTAAATGACAAATGAGCTAATTTGACGTTATTCAAAAAAATGCCAATGGCAAATTGCTGAGACTCATGGTGAGCAAACATTGAATGGTGAGTTTAAATTTTTCATTCTGTCTTTCATATTTTTCTATCCTATGGTTAAGAGTTAACTCTGACATAAGTCATGATCGTATGGGTTAACTCGAAAATTCTCACCACAGGACAACTCTGCACTGAAAAACTGGCTCTAAATGACAAATGAGCTAATTTGACGTTATTCAGAAAAATGTCAATGGCAAATTGCAGAGACTCATGGTGAGCAAATATTGAATGGTGAGTTAAAATTTTTCATTGTGTCTTTCATATTTTTCTATCCTATGATGAGGAGTTAACTCTGACATAACTCATGATCGTATGGGTTAACTCGAAAATTCTCACCACAGGACAACTCTGCGCTGAAAAACTGGCTCTAAATGACAAATGAGCTAATTTGACGTAATTCAGAAAAATGTCGATGGCAAATTGCTGAGACTCATGGTGAGCAAACATTGAATGGTGAGTTAAAATTTTTCATTCTGTCTTTCATATTTTTCTACCCTATGGTGAGGAGTTAAATCTGACATAACTCATGATCGTATGGGTTAACTCGAAAATTCTCACCACAGGACAACTCTGCACTGAAAAACTGGCTCTAAATGACAAATGAGCTAATTTGACGTTATTCAGAAAAATGTCAATGGCAAATTGCTGAGACTCATGGTGAGCAAACATTGAATGGTGAGTTTAAATTTTTCATTCTGTCTTTCATATTTTTCTATCCTATAGTGAGGAGTTAACTCTGACATAACTCATGATCGTATGGGTTAACTCGAAAATTTTCACCACAGGACAACTCTGCACTGAAAAACTGGCTCTAAATGACAAAAGATCTAATTTGACGTTATGCAGAAAAATGTCAATGGCAAATTGCTGAGACTCAAGGTGAGCAGACATTGAATGGTGAGTTAAAATTTTTCATTCTGACATAACTCATGATCGTATGGGTTAATTCGAAAATTCTCACAACAAGACAGCTCTGCAGTGAAACACTGGCTCTAAATGAAGTTCGGACTGTTACAGTCGTATTTATAAACCCATTCCAAAGTATGTCTAACTTTGGACAGGTCTTAGAACAGTGTCCAGCTACAAATCGTATTGACAAACACTCTCATCGCTGTCTAAGAAATGTCTAACTTAAGACACCGAAATTGGTTGTCTAAACTATGGCTAAAGTGACCATTGATACAGCAAAAACCAATTTTGTTGAACATGTTATAGAACACTGTTGAGAGTGTTAAGATCGAAAAAATAAAGTAGTTTGAGGTGCAAATATACTACTTTCAACAAATCCATTTATAAATTGCACAAATTCGACCTTTTTATGAGACTTGGAAAAGCTGTAACACAAAGTCAAATCAGTGGCAACACTGGTGCGAAAGTGACAAAACGTTTATTTTTTCTCGCTATAATTCTAAAAATTTAAATATCAATTTAATCATATTAAACGTTCATTTATTTGATAAGTTCAACTAAATAAATAAATCGCAAAAGAACTCGTTTAACAAAATAATTAATAAAAGTAAGTGACAATCCAAATTTTTCCATAATTTCCATTTTTCGATTGCCCGCCTTTGTTCCAATGAAAGATATCTCCCCTGTCAAAACGAAAAAAAGACACATAAAAAAAACCTCACCAGAAATGTCCCAAGAAACAAAGAAATCCTCTGGCACGAAATTATCGGAGCTAACATTGGCCGATCTGGAAAATATCTTTGATAGAAAGCAGTCTGACCTTGCCAAAAAAACTGACATCGACGAGATCCGAATAGATTTGGGAACGCTCAAAACAGAAAACTATGAGCTAAAACAAAGTGTATCTGGGCTTCAAAAAAAGTGCGATTTTCTCGAAAAACAAATCGAAATAATTCAAAAACAAAACACAGAGAATAACTTGTTTATCAGAATGGAAACAAATGACACATCCAACTCGAAACAGCAAGTAGCTAATTTTTGCAGCAACCTCACAGACGGACAAGTCTCTGTGCAAACAGGGCAGGTGCATGAGCTGGGTAAAGCAAACAACTTTTTGGTGAAGTTGGATAGTAAAGATAAAGTGCATATCGTACTAAAAAACTCGTAAAAGCTGCGAAACACTGGAGTCTCAATCCAGAAAGACTACCCAATTTCAGTGAGGCAAAGAAGAGGCTTCCTTCTGAAAGTACGACGCACTGTGAAAACCAATAGTAGCACTGCAAAAGTCTTCCTTCGTGATGATCGGCTATACGTGAACGATGTTGAATTCTCCTGGTCAATACAAGATGGGCTCATGCATAAAAACACCTGTGGCTTTTCTGTATTAAATAAAATGCTCGGTTTTAATGAAAATACGTGGTTGGAAATTTTTCCTAACAAAAACAAAGCATTACAAAATCAGGTGGATGAAATGACAGGAACAGATTTTGACAGCACAAATCGTCCAGCAATGCAAAATGAAGTTGGCTGCAGTTCAAAGTCGTCAAGAAGAAGGGATGTGTTCCCAAAAAATCCAAATAACCAGCTATAGGGTAAAGCAGTCTGTCGTGGGCTTAACAGCTTTTCTTATTTAAAAATAGTATCGTATAACATAAATGGACTAGGAAATAAATTATTTTATACAGATTTTTTTAACTTTATTAATACTTATGACATATTTTGCCTATATGAAACTCATGTTATTAGTAACGCATTGCAACAAAATCACTTATCAGTTTTTGAAAAACGTTTTCCTGGCTTTAAGTGTGTGTGGATATCTGCTTTCAGAAGTAACTCGAGAGGAAGAGCAAAAGAAGGCTGCATGATTGGTTTTAGAGAAATAAATCTGAAAGATAGATGCAAGATAGTAGATTTTGAAGGTACCTTAATTATTGAACTGCTTTTGAACAGAAAATTTCACATAATACCGCAATATTTAAACTGTACCAATTGGCAGTTTGATTTTGAAAAACTTCTTAATTTACTTATTCAAAAATCATTTGAAAATGTTCTTATTCTTGGTGACCTAAATGCGAGAATTGGCAATAAAGAAAGTGAGTTCAAATTTAACCAAGCACAAAGACAATCTAAAGATTCCAGTATAAACATCCAAGGGAAAAAGATTTTGTCCTTAAGTAACGCTTTCGGACTAAGTATTGTGAACGGATGTGCAGAAGGAGATCGAGAAGGTGAATTCACATTTTTAGGAGGACAAGGTAGCTCGGTAGTTGACTACTGTTTGGCCGGCGGTGATTGGCTTACCACCCTTTCAGATTTTGCTGTTATTCCAGCCATCTATTCGGACCATCTCCCGGTTGAATGTACAATCAGAATTGATGTGACCCGCATCGAGAAAGCTTCATTCAAATCAGCCGAAATCTCAAATCGTTTGAAATGGAACGATAGATCAGTTGAAAATTATCAACGCCGTTTAAGCGCCTTGCTACAAGAAAAACAAAGAACAACGATGGCGAGCTTCATTCCTTTGGGAGATTTGGAAAAATTAATCCTCAAAAATGAAAATTCTATGAGAAACCAACGCCAAAGACCGATAGCGAGAAAGGAAGAGTGGTTTGATTTAGAATGTGAGAACTTACGGAAAAGAACTATGGCATGGCTTAATCTATTCAGAAAACATAGCTGTGAATCCTTTAAAAGAGAATATTTACTGAAAAGTAAAGAATACAAACTCCTCTGTAAAAATAAGAAGACATCATTCTACGAAGGCTTAGCATCGAGACTGGGACAATGTAAGGACTCTGCCGAATTCTGGAAGTTAACAAAAAAAATTAATGGAAACGAAAACACAAATAAAACTAATCTCCCTCTAGAATGTTTCAAACACTATTTTGAAAACATTTCAAAAGTCAACGAAAACGTATGCCAAATCTCGTACGCAGCACCAATGAATTTTGTTTCAGAATTGGACCGAGAATTCTCAACTGAAGAAATTAATAATGCCCTTTCGCATATGAAAAATAACAAAGCACCTGGAAGCAACCGAATCCCTACAGAATTTTATAAAAATGCACCTGAAAATTTCAAAAAAGCTTTAAAAGATGCACTTAATATTATATACAAATTTGGCACTGTACCTGATTATTTTAAAGAGGGATTAACTATTACATTCTTCAAAAAAGGAGACCCGAACGATCCTGCAAACTATAGAGGCATAACACTTCTGAATACGGCAATGAAAATTTACGCTAAGATCCTCTCGGATAGACTGAGTAATTGGTTAAAAACAAATAATAAAATAAGCGAATACCAATCGGGCTTCAGATCAGGATACTCCACGGTTGATAATATATTTTCGTTATCTAACATTGTTCAGCTAAGGTTGATGAAAAAGAAAACCACATATGCCTTTTTTGTAGATTTCAAAGCAGCATTTGACTCCATTTACAGAAAGCTACTCTTTTATAAACTGTACAATCTTGGGGTTTCATATAGATTTGTGCAATCACTAAGAGTTCTCTACGATGATATAGTGTCTGCGATATACGATGGGAAAAATCTATCCGATCATTATAAAGTTGAGCTTGGCTTACGCCAAGGATGTAATCTAAGCCCAATCCTTTTCAACTGTTTTATTAATGACATAACAGAAAATCTACCCTGCGGTGTGCAATTAGGAGAAGACAATATAAAAGGATTATTATTCGCTGATGACGCTGTATTTTTCGCAGAATCCCCCGAGTCATTGCAGCTGATGATTAATAAAATTGAAACTTACTGCACGCACTGGATGTTAGAGGTAAACGCCCAAAAATCGAAAGTTTTAATCTTCAAAAATGGCTCAGGACAGCCAGCACGAAATGAGAAATGGAAATTTAGACAACAACCATTGGAAATAGTAAAAGATTATACTTATCTAGGCATAAAGCTTACTCATAATTTCAACATGGAAAAACACATAACCAGTAAGCTAGAAAAGGCCAAAGCTGCTATCGCAGTTAACTGGAAACGAGTTTTTAACAACAACTGCATACCACACCAAGCTAAATACAAAGTTTTCCAAGGAACTGCTAGAGCCATTATGTTTTATGGTGCACAGTGTTGGGGTTATAAAAAATACGAGTCAGTAGAATCCTTGCTAAGGTACTACGTCAAGAAAATGTTCAAACTACCTAGCACAGTGCCAAATTATATGATCAATCTAGAGACTGGCCTGTCTGAACTCTTTATGACTACCCTCAAACTACAAATTGATTATCTGCTAAGAGTTGTAGAAATGGATGATAATCGGCTTCCAAAAAGGACTGCTGTACAAGTCATCAGAAGCAACTCAATTTGGTTTGCAGAATGGCACAATCTAGCTAGGGAGTGTGGATGTGAGCTTTCTCTGGACCTTGCGAACCTCAATTCTTGGAAGCCCCAACTTTACCAAATGATGCAGAAACTGGATGATGCAAGAAGGCAAAACTTTATCGAACAGGCACAGAATTCCTCAGCTAGATTCATGTATGGAACATTAAACCACAACCTCTGCGAGAATAACTATTTCAACAACTCATTCACCATAAGTGAAATATCTACAATTTTTAAAGCAAGGGGTGAACTGCTTAGCCTTAATTATCGCCCACATAGAACGGATCTGGAACAACAATGCAATTTGTGCAACTCAAGAGAGCGTGAAGATATCAGCCACTTCCTAGGAAGATGTCCTATACTCCAAGAAATTAGAAGGG
This sequence comes from Melanostoma mellinum, assembly GCA_914767635.1. NCBI lineage: Eukaryota > Metazoa > Arthropoda > Insecta > Diptera > Syrphidae > Melanostoma > Melanostoma mellinum. The sequence goes on along the minus strand of OU612059.1, from coordinate 122,569,919 downwards.
TGTATTGGAATAAATCAATTTTAGAAGATGAAGAAATAAGACTGATACTCAATGGGAGTCAATGGAAAAGGCTGTTAGGGTTTTGTAATGAAGCACTTGCATACAGATTAAATGTTATAAATGAGTTTTTTTAAGTACTTATACTTATATTTGTTATATTTGTTGTAAAGATAGCGATTTTGTTTTTGTTTATTGTATCTACTCTCGTTTGATTACCTAGTCCACATAAATTATTATCATTATTTATATATCACTTAACTTATTGTTGTAATGATCATTAAATGTAAATAAATGTAAATTAAATTGTTTAAACTTGGCTCTACATTTAACGCCAACAACGAACGAACAGGGGCGCTCGGGCGCTCTGTGCAAACCAAACCCCCATCGTCCTGGATGCATTAAATCCCATTCATGTTAAATGTAAAGTCCATGTTAACTTAACGTTAAATGTTTGAATATTGTGATATTTATTTAGTTATATTTATATAAAATTGTAATTGAAAAACAAAATATTGTTACCACTCAGACAGACGGCACTCGGCCATGTCATGATTATGTACGTAAAACCAAATTTGTAAAAAAACTTTTTTGAAAAATAAAGCATTTAAATAATAAAAATAATAAATAAAAGTCAAATCAGCTGATTTTTGGTCTAGTTCAAGTCCTACACCACTCTCCTTCAGAGCCTTATAGTTGTTGCACTCGTGAACCAAAACACAGACAATAGTACTGCATGGATACATAATGAACGCTACCATTTAGTTTTTCAATCGAAGTTGCCAGTTTGAGGGGTTGAGGCAACTGTTGGAATGCATTTATAAATACAAAATTGGCTAAGGCTTGTCCAACTCTTTAGACACCGTCTAGCTGGACAACTGTCGAAGGATGTTCTAAGGAAATTTTATAAATACGACTGTTAGAGTCTGACGAGCAGTGGAAACAAACCTTGAAAGAAGCGGCTGTGTCACATTCCGCATCCCATATTTGAGAATTGTTTGTCATTATTTTAATATTTTGCCAACCGTCTAATCCATTATCACTTTGGAACGAGTTCAAAGAATCCATGTTTGAAGATGTCTTATACAAAGAGCGCCAATCAAATCAAAATCCAGAATTTGGGTTTTCAGAGCAAATTTTCAACAATGGATTAGTTCTTTTAGAGGACAAAATCACTTTTTTGAGCGAAAAATGTCTAAGTGATTTTAGTTTGCCTATCCCTGTAAGACCTCTTTTAAGTGACACATACCAAGATTACAACACAAATGATTTACAGGCATACGTGTCTTTGAATGAAGAAAAACTGAATCCAGATCAGCTTCATGCTTACAACATTATAACTGATAGCGTGTTTAACAGTAAAGGAAAATTGCTGTTTTTTGATGCACCGGGTGGAACAGGTAAAACTTTTTTTTATTAATTTGCTTCTCGCTAAAATGCGTGCTGCAAAAAAGGTTACAATAGGGGTTGCATCTTCTGGTATTGCAGTGACTCTTATGAGTGGTGGAAAAAATGCTCATTATACTTTTAAACTGCCATTAAACATAATTTCCGAAGAGGATTCTGTCTGCTCAATTCGAAAAAATGGGGCCTTAGCTAAGATTCTACAAGAAGCTGTGGTGGTATTTTGGGATGAGTGTACTATGAGCCACAGAGCACATTTAGAAGCAGTAAACAGAACCTTGCAAGACATAAGATCGTGTTCAAAAATTATGGGAGGATTAACTTTTGTTTTATATGGCGACTTTCGTCACACACTACCTGTTATTCCAAAGGCACTCGAGCTAACGTCATAAAATCCTGTCTTAATTCTTCAATCCCTTGGTCGAAAGCCGAAAAACTGTCTTTAAGAACTAATATGCGCGCAACTCTTTCGGGTGATGTGGATAATTTGACATTAGCTGCAAAGTTATTGGATATTGGAGCGGGTACATCAGGTAGCGACATAGTTATTAGTGATGATCTTGGTATTAAGGTGAGCAATGTTGATGACCTTATAAGCAGTGTTTATCCTGATATTCAGAATTTTCTGTCAAAAGGTTTGGAATATCTTTGTGAAAGAGCTATCATAACGCCAAAAAACTCATCTGTAGATGAAATAAATGGATTTGTTTTGATTAAACATACCGCTGAGAGTAGAACGTTTCATTCCATCGACAGCGTTGTAAACACAGATGACGCAGTGTCCTTTCTATTGGAATTTTTACAAAGCCTCAATCCTCCTGGAGTTCAACCGCATAAGCTTTGTATCAAAATTTGGTCTCCAATTATATTACTGAGGAATTAAGATCCACCCAAATTGTGCAACGGAACTAGACTAAGAGTAATGCGTTTCAAAAATAACATCCTGGAAGTCAAAATTTTAACAGGACCTGGTTTCGGTGAAAATGTCATCATACCGAGGATCCCAATAATTCCATCAGACTATCCGTTTCAGTTCAAAAGGGTACAATTTCCTGTTAAAAATTGTTTCGCTATGACAATTAACAAAGCCCAAGGTCAAACTTTTAAATGTGTCGGGATAGATCTCAGGGGAAACTCCTTTTCTCATAGTCAGCTATATGTTGGTCTTTGCCGTGTTGGGAGAAAAAGTGCGCAGCATATTCTTTTGCCAGAGAATAGGCAAACACTTAATATAGTGTACTCTGAAGTATTAAACTAATAAAACACATTCATCTAATCACTGCTCACACTAATCGTCGCTCTCTCTCTCTAACATCGCCTTTTAAAAAATTTAAAAACCATGTAAGCATAATTTTTATTTCTAGACGTTTGATTTTAAGAGCAAATTTAAGTAAACAGTTGTAATTAAAATTAAGTAAACACTATAAGCTCATTTTAAAATGCTTAAAGTTTTTCTTATACATCATATAAAAAGGGCTCTTCGTTACATTTCAGCAGTCCTGTAAGCAACTCAGCAATGCATATTTTCACTGAAAACAAAAACAAATCAACTGAGCTCAGTACTGATTTGTTTTTGTGTATAGTGCAAATTTGTTTTTCTTAACTTACTACAGGATTGCTGAGATGTGTCAAAAACACAGCAAATATGATATATGATATATTAAAGCTACATGTTATCTTCAATATTATAAATAATGTGTAACTAATGTTATGTTCCCGGGTAAAAATGGAACCATACGACTTAAAATGTAATATGATGAAGCTTATTTTTGAGCTGGAGCAATCAAACATGAACGAGTTTCAAAAAAACATCGCCCAAATAGAATTTTACAAGATGTTGTGCCCCACAACCAATTACTCAACCAAAAACCAAAAACCCAATTCTTAGGAATTGCCCCGTCGCTTCTTTAACGTACGACATTGTTTCAATTTCGATAAGTGTGTCATGCATTGGTTATGTCACAACAATAACAATGCATTTCAAGCGAACCGAAATACGTTAACAAAGAAAGCGACGAGGAACATACTGTGCAGTGTCACATTGCAGACCAAGCAATTGTGAGAAATAGCACGCACATATGGTTTGCATATGGTGGTTGCAGTATGTGTGGCCCAGATTTCGTGGTTGACCCGGTACCTATAGTGACGATCGTAGGTAATAAGTACGGAGTGTCGAAAAGAATGAAGACACTCTGATTCTAAACTTTAAACCAAAAACGTTGTTCGTGTTTATTCCACGTCTCCGGATAAACATTGATGGCAGCGGTGGGACAAAGAGGTGTAAGGCATCTGCCTTCTTTCCCGAAAGTAATAGTGTATAAAGTGTCGTGAACAAAAAAAAAAGAGACCATGAAAAAGTATTTCAAATAAAAGAAAAAAAGAAAAAATAAAGAAAACTAATCAGCGAAAAATTTCAATCGTGTTCCAAGTCAACTTTTCTAATAAAACGATTTTTAATCGGTGCGCAAGTCACACCTTATCATAAATACGTGAAAACAGTTCATACCTGAGTTTGATGGAAGTTCACGAAATTTAGATAGGTTTATTCAGCTGATAGACCTTCAATCTAAAAAGACCACTACCGATCCCGAAAAAGCCGACCTGGTTGACATTGTAAAGTCCAAATTATCTAACCGGGCATATAACGTTATACTCAAGTATAATGATTACAATGCCTGGAAAGAGTTAAAAAAAGGCTTTAATCAAAAAATTTAGGAAAACTAGGTCTGTGCAAGTGATACAGACCGAAATTTTCAATTCAAGCAGGGCTTTAAAGAACCTGTAGGTACATACACGGAGAGGGCTTATGCTCTTTTCGATGAACTAAGCAACGTGAACGCTAGCACCGAAGATAACGCGGCAATCTTGGCTATTAGGAATTTAAATAGCAGAACAATTATAAATAGTTTCTGCAACGGGCTAATATCGCAGTTGAAAACAATGGTCAAAAGCGCTAGGTGTACAGAGTTAGACGTAACAATAGACATAGCTATGGAAGAGGAAAAACTTCTTTCTGCAGTAAATGGCAAATACTGCTGCAACTGTCGAACGAAAACTCACAACACAATAGAATGTCGACTTCAGCAAAACACTAACAGACTTTCAAACTTTAATAGGGGTCACAGACAAAATCCAAATTCTAGCACAAATAATCCTACATGGGTCAATAAAGTACGAAATGCAACCGCATGTAGTTATTGTAAAAACATGGGTCATACGATAGACCAGTGCAGGAAAAGACAGTACAGCAACAGCAGACATGACCATGCACCACAAAAAGGGGCAATACAAAATTCGGGAAACTACCAAAGAATATATAGAATAGAGTCAAATTCACAAAATCTACTAAATTCACTGAATCAGAACAAAAATTGTTAAAATATAAATTCAAATTCACTAAATCTACTATATCCACTGAATCAGAACAAAAAATGTTCAAATGTAAGTTCAAACTCTCAAAATACACTGAATCCACTGTATCAGAACAAAACTAGTTCAAATATAGATTCGAACTCTCAAAATCCACTGAATCCACTGTATCGTAACGAAACTAGTTCAAATATAAATTCGAACTCACAAAATCCACTGAATCCGCTGTATCGTAACAAAACTAGTTCAAATATAAATTCAACTCCACTGAATCCACTGAGTCAAATTAAAAATAATTCTCATACAAACACAACCAAGGAAAGCTCAACTCCAAAACCAAATTCAAATTCAAATCCATTCAGAAACAAAGACGTCGAGTTGCCAAATTTTAATAAAAAGTGTGATAACGCATCTAGAAATCCCAAATACAACAAAGGTGTCACTTATACAATCAACACAAATAGTTTACTAAATCAAAATCACCGACAAATAAATAACTTACAAGACTTCCTAAACGGATAGTTGAGCTCCGATATGAATAATTTTCAAAAGGCACATTCTCATAATCCTAAAAGTATACAATACCAAAATGAAAAACTCAAACGCATTGCTCATATATAGGCTGTCTAAGTAATGCTTCCAGTTTCAAGAGTAAAATTAAAATAATTTCTAAAGACACTATCACCAATCAAAGCATTATGCTTCTAGATACAGGCGCAAGCCTGAGTTTAATTAAAATAAATAAATTAAAAGAACACCTTTGGATCCATACATACAAATGACTGAGTTAAAAGGCATTGGTAGTACTCCAACGTCGACACTGGGTACAATTCTTTTGAATATTGAAATAACACCAGGAGTAAAAATCAAACATTTACTTCACTTAGTCCCTGCCAACTTTCCTATAACAGAAGATGGAATTTTGGGTGAAGACCTATTCCGAAATTTTAATGCCATTCTAAATTACAAAGACAATACATAATAGATATGGACTGCCAGTACCCGACTTCACGTCGGTCCCACTTGATGCCCAGCGCCTGTGAAGAGATAGCGGCATTTGTGGGTACTAAAATTTGACATTACTCTGTCATCTCTTTGTCACCTTTTTTCATTAATAAATTATTATTTATTTTCTCTCAGAGTGCATCAACTTAAAAGTACAGCGAACTCAAAATTGCTAAAAACATTGATAAAGTGCGAATACTTCTTGTTGGAGACACGGGTAAACATAACATTCACTTTGTACACGAGCAATTAATCTTATTTACGTGTTACAGGGGTGGGCAAAACATGTCTCACACACTTGCAGCCGTATTTAGATAGATAGATAGATGATTTTTATTACTTAAAATTGTTACATACAATATTTCGGTTTCATTTGATTTGAATATAAATTTGGTAATAAAAGTGTTTTGGCGGTGGCAATGCCGTCTGCCAGATTGACTATGTGTTTTCAAATTTTTTCAACGAAAATGTATGCTATTTAACAAAATGTAAATGAACAATTACAAAAATTATATAAAGTTGTAAATAGGGCTTTCAGTTTAGCTAAAACAAAAATAAATTTCTTAATAGTTAGTACATAATTTTTTTGGCCAAAGAATTAACAGCTTTTAGTTTGGCAAAAAACAAAATTAAAGTTGAGTAAAAAATTGATTCAAGATTAAAAAAAAATTAAGGGCTTTTAATTTGGCTAAAACAAAAATAAAGGGTATTTGAACCCATTTAAAGTAAGGCGTTATTTAAAGACTTTCAGTCGTATTTATAAAATTTGCTTAGAACATCCTTAGACAGTTGTCCAGCTAGACGGTGTCTAAAGAGTTGGACAAGTCTTAGCCAATTTCGTATTTATAAATGCATTCCAACAGTTGTCTAAACAACCCCTTAAACTGTCAACTCCGAATGAAAAACTAAATGGCAGCGTTCATGATGTATCCGTGCAGTACCATTGTCTGTGCTTTGGTATACGAGTACAACAACTATAGGGCTCTGAAAGAGAGTGGCGTAGGACTTGAACTTGACCGAAAAAACAGCTGATTTGACTTTGTGTTTCAGCTTTTCCAAGTCTCATAAAATGATCAAATTTGTGCAATTTATAAATGGAATTGTTGAAAGTAGTGCAAAAATTGCACCTCAAACTACTTAATTTTTTCGATCTTAACACTCTTAACATTGTTTTATAACATGTTCAACAAAATTTTTTTTTTTCTATATCAATGGTCACTTTAGCCATAGTTTAGACAACCAATTTCGGTGTCTAAAGTTAGACATTTCTTAGACAGCGATGAAAGTGTTTATAAATACGATTTGTAGTTGGACGCTGTTCTAAGAGCTGTCCAAAGTTAGACATACTTTGGAATGGGATTATAAATACGACTGTTTTAGTTTAGTTAAAACAAAATTTCAATTATTAAAAATAATAATATAATAATAAATAATATACAACAAAAATATATGATAGTAATTACAAAAACATGATATACAATTGTACCGTTCTTAATTTAAGTATTAAGAAAATTCCGTTATAATCATTTCTCTGTAACGGATTGATTTTTCAAGATAATTATATAGATTTTTCCAATTTTCACCATTTAAAATTGTCGCAGTTTGCTCCATAGTTAGAGTAGGTTTCCCAAAGTAGAGGATTCTTAGTTCTTTATAAACTGGGCATATTGATAAAAAATGAAAAGTATCCTCTTTTGAATTCAAATTGCAAAGAGTGCAATGTGTAGTGGATGAACCCTTATATGGCCGTTTAAATTAAGTTGCTCACTTCTTGTTTTACAGATTGACGAAATTTCCCTTGTACTGTATTCATCACTAAAATAGTTATTTATGAGATCATGTTTCAAATCGGGGTAAATGACTCTGTTGATTGAAGATGACATTTTTTGTAAATTTTCATTCCGCTGGTAGATGTCGACAGCCTGTAATAACCCGTAGAGTTGTTCTTTTAGTAGGTTTAAACTAGTATATTGGAAATTTAGCTCAATTCCACATGTTAAGAACTGAAGGCAGCCTAAAATTACCGATCTCGAACACACCCATATGAAATTTATTATCACCAAAAGGTGTCACTAGTAACTAAAATAAGAACTATCATTTTTGTCATGTTGTCACTACCTAATTCTTTCTAACCTAAATTTTAACACGTTTGGTTTATTGGTTAAATTTGCTCGAGGATAAAACAACGTTAAATAAACGATCGACTTAGAAGCAAAAAGTCTGTTATATTTGGCATCTTCGAGTAACCAGTAACAAATTTATTTAACGTTCGTGCCGAACAACCGCCAAAGAACCGCGCCAAAAATGCAACGCACGCCACCGCCACCAATTGAAGATGACATTCGGAAGAGTTCCAGGAAAAATAAGGGAATTCCACCGAAGAGACTTGGTGATTACCATGTAGATGACAATTCTACGGATCCATTAGATCCGAATAGTCACCAAGCCACTGGAGCGGCCAACAGCCGAACGAATTCGCCACTTAACCACCCAAGTGACATTGGTCATGATGCCGACAAAGAGCAGCCACCATGGTTACAATCATCTGGTCAGTTGGCCGACGAAGTTGCCACTAGTCATATGCAACCTGCGTCAAATCAAGTACAACTCAATGGTAAGGCTGCCGGTCAAATGCAACCGCCAATGAATAATACATCGAACTCACAAGGTGCTAGTGGAAATTTCGCCGGCCAAATGCACCCATTGGACAGTTCGACTGGCCAATCGTTCGACGGGGCTGTCGCCAGCCAGATGCAACCTGCGTCGAACTATGCAAATGTATTCGATGGTTCTGCTAGCCAGAGGCAGTCTCCATCGAACAATATGACAAGCCACCTAGCCGATAGGTTTACCGCGAACCAGTCGCAACCAGCCGTGGAATGTGTAATGTGCCAGGGTTGCAATGGTGCTGCTGCATGTCACACCGAAAGCCGAATGCAACCCGAGTTTAATTCTTCACAACGCCAATGTTACGATAGTGGCAATGGTGAACACCAGCCGTTCAACAATAGTATGGCTAGCAATCCAGCCGAAAGATTTGCTACCAACCCATCACAACCCGCAATGAATAATTCAACGGGTCAAGGTTTCAGTGGTTAAGTCGCCAGCCATATGTACCCACTGAACCAAACACCTAGCCCACTAGTCGATTTCAATACAGTTGTGACCAGCCAGACGCAACCCGCAGGTCATAACCTAATGTGCCAAGGACTCAATAGGGCTACCATCAGTAGAACACATGTGAACGCCCAGCCCACCCAGACTGCTCAAAACGTATTAGGTGCCCAAAGGCAAATCCTGCCTAACAACGCAGCATATCAAGGGTTCACTGGTGATATGCTAAGCTACACGCAGTCACTTGTGAACCACACGATGCAACAACAGCTGGTTTACACAAACAGCCATGCACCAGCCGGCTACCCGCAACCACCATCGAATCACACCTTCACGATAAACCAGGGAACCAATTGCATCCAAGCCTGCCCGATGCAACTACCTACCAACAACCAAATTCAGCCGTCAACATTAACAGTCACCGCAAGCCAGAAGCAGCCGATGGTAGGCTACGAAGGTGTACCAAACCAACCTCTTATCAATAGAGCCGCTTGTGGACAGCCGTGTTGTGGAACTCATTGTCAGAACACAATGATCCATCCACAAGTCAATCACCATAGAAGCTATGCCCAGCCAGGGGTATCGTACACCGTTCAGAGAGATCCTGCCTTCACACACCAAGGTCTGCAGTCGCAGCCACTAAATCAATGCCCCAATGGACAAACAATGCCGCTTCCAACCTATGCCCACCAGCCGTTGTTGACCCAAACCTATGCGACACATTCATATAGACCCAATATACACGACCTGCCAGTTTTTAGTAGTCTTCCTGAAGAATGGCCTATGTTTATTGCTTCGTTCAACGAATCGCCAATAGCGTTTGGATACACACAACTGGAAAACATGCTTCGTCTTCAAAAAAGCCTCAGGAACGATGCTAAGAGGGCAGTGGAGAACATCTTAATCCACCCCGATGTGTTCCAGCTGTAATCCAAGAATTGGAAGCAATTTTTGGACGCCCTGAACGATTAATAAGGAGTCAATTGGACAAGGTACGATCGTGGTCAATTATCCCGGACAACAGACTTGATCTTGTGATGCCTTTTTCTACGAAGGTGCAGAATTTATGCACATTGTTGGAGTCTTTAGGAAGTCAACAACATTTAGCCAACCCCATGCTACTAGATGTGCTAATATACAAGTTGCCACTCTTCAAACAGCTCGAGTGGATGCAGTTCGCGGATAAAATCACACTCTACGCAGGTATTCCAGAGTTCTATGGATGGCTGAAGGAATACACCAAATACGCCAACATTTTACATCTTTCTCAACGAACTGCAGTCGGAAGCCAACCTAGAAGTAATCGCCAGGATAAAAATTCAATATTTCACACCAAAGAAGGAAGTAATGTTGCACCTACCGTCATCAGCAATGCTAAAGTATGTATCCATTGTTCTTTATCACACCATGTAGTCCATTGTAAAGAATTTAAAAAATTAAATGTAAATGAACGGTGGAATCTCGTAAAGAAGAAACAAATTTGTTTTTCATGCCTACTGCCAGGGCACGTAGTTTCGAAGTGTGACAAGAAAAGGAGATGTGAAAAAGAAAACTGTCAACGATACCATCACCATCTGCTTCACGAAACTAACAAAACAGATAGAGAAAAAGAACGAACGTCTGAGAAAATAAGCGATTCTAATTTCCATGCAAATTCGCGTACTAAGAAAAAAGTTATGTTCAAGGTTTTACCTGTCAAGCTGTACGGACCTAGGGGTGAAGTTAGCACTTTTACGCTCCTCGATGACGGGTCGTCGGTTTCGATTCTTAACGATAACATCGTCACAAAACTAGGTCTTATTGGTAGAAAATACTCGATGTCATTAAATTGGATCGGGCAAAAAGAAGTCTCACAGCCATCGAGACTGGTTAATCTGGAAATAAGTGGAATAGATGACGGTAGCAAAAGGTATGAACTGAAGAACGTCCGAACCTATAGCAATTTGTCATTACCGATGCAAACGATGCATTTAGACCACCTGCCTGTTGGAAAAGAAGGTAATACTCTGCCAATCAACACATACGCAAACGCTGTGCCGCAAATATTAATAGGTATAGATAATTGGAGATTGATCATGGGCAACTCATCAGTACTATGCAGACCCGAAGGGCCAGTTGCGGTCGAAACATTACTCGGATGGGTCGTTTATGGATCATCAGATCGAAACCAAGATGACAGTAACTATATTTTCCAAATCACAGAGGACAGCACTGGTGATAGCAGCAATCAAGATGACCTCGCAAAGCTGGTAAATGAATACTTCCTGCTGGATAAAGTGGACCCGGTTCCATCTTCGAATATTCCTGAATCGAAAGATAAAAGGCGTGCAAGGAAATTACTTGAGGAAACTACTAATCGGAAAGGGAATCGCTACGAAACCGGACTTCTTTGGAAGGCTGACGGGATAGTTTTGCCAAATAGCCTGTCAATGGCCAAGAAACGACTCTGTACAGTGGAAAGAGCCCGGAAGAAGGACCCATCATATGCTGCCGAATATAAAGCCATCATCAAGAATTACGTCGAGAAAGGGTATGCACGTAAGTTAACGAAAGCCGAGATCGAAGCGAAGGGGCCAAGAACGTGGTATCTCCCACACTTCTGCGTAAGAAATTCCCACAAGGGAGGGAAACTTCGTCTAGTCTTCGATGCTGCTGCCAAAGTTGGAATCGTTTCACTCAACTCAAATCTACTCAGAGGTCCAGAGCAATGCCAGGACATGGTTGCCATCCTACACAAGTTCCGTGAGAAGCCAATTGCTGTATGTGCCGACATTAGCGAAATGTTCCATCAAATTACCATCAGGAAGGAGGATCAGGATTCGCAACGTTTTCTGTGGCCAAAAGAGGATGATTCTGGAGAGATAGATACTTATGTCATGGAAGTGATGGTGTTCGGGGCCACATGTTCTCCGTGCTCAGCCGAGTACATAAAGAACTTAAATGCCCAAAGGTTTGCCGAGTATCATCCGGAAGCTGCCAGAGTTATCATCGAAAGCCATTATGTCGATGATTTTGTCTGCAGTTTTAACAATAAAGAAGAAGCACTGTCGGTCACAAAGGATGTCATCTGGATTCATAGAGCCGGTGGATTCGATCTTCGCAAATTCTCTTCCAACTCTTCTTTCTTACTTGAGGGACTACAGAAGGAACACCATGATCAGAGTTCCATTGCCAATATGGACATTGCCAACCACTCTGAAAAGGTGCTGGGAATGCACTGGATCCCTGCTGAGGATGTCTTTACATTTCGCTTAAATTTTCGACAAACTAAACCGGAGCTCTTCAATGGCGAGCACTATCCAACCAAGAGGGAGTTCCTAAGTATTGTAATGTCCATCTTCGACCCGTTTGGACTATTGGCAGACCTGACCGTCCATGCGAAAATGATGTTGCAATCGTTGTGGAAGGCCAATATCACATGGGAAGAAGAAATACCTAATGAGATAAAACCGAGATGGCTCAAGTGGATTACAACGTTGGATGCAGTGCAGCACATTAAACTTCCAAGATGCTACTCACCATCCATCTATAATACGGCTGAAGTTCAACTACATATACTAGTTGATGCAAGCGAAGAAGCATTTGCCGCAGCTGCCTATTGGAGGTTCACTCACCAGGATGGTTCAGTACACCTTACCTTGATAGAAGGCAAATCGAGATGTGCACCGAAGAAGCTCTTATCCGTTCCTCGCCTGGAACTCCAAGCTGCCATCTTGGGGGTGCGACTTCGCCAAAGATGTCTTCAATCTCACAACATTCGGGCTTCAAGGTGCATATTTTGGAGTGATTTGCGAACAGTCCTGGCCTGGATCAACTCTGACGATCCAAAGAAGTATAAACCGTTTGTGGGTCACCGGATAGCCGAAATACTGGAACTTTCGAACCAAAGTGAATGGCGTTGGATACCAACCGAACTTAACTCAGCCGATATAGCCACACGCACAAAAAATCTGTTCAATTACCAACCGGGAGGAAAATGGATATCAGGTCCCGAATTCCTACTGGAGGATGAGTCAAGGTGGCCATTGGTTCCTGATGAAACGAATTCTTTCTCTACACCCCAAGAAGAACTACGCACGGTCTTCAGGACCAACACGAATGTTTTCCACGTAAGTAGCCATGAAATAGATCTCACTAAATTTTCCAAATTCTTGAAGCTAAAAAGAGTCCTGTGCTGGATAATTCGTGCCTTAACCAAGAGAAAGAATCGACCCAAGAGCAAAATTCTTAGTGTTTCGGAAATGGAGTATACTCCATTCGTTCGACCCTTTACATTCACAGGAGTCGACTATATGGGACCTGTACTGGTAGCTATCGGCAGAAAAAGGGAGAAACGTTGGATAGCTTTATTTACATGCCTCACAATCCAGGCCGTTCATCTGGAGGTGGCAACAGACTTATCCACGGACGGATTCATTCTATGTTTGAGAAACTTCGTTAACAGAAGGGGTGTTCCAGTACGCATTCGGAGTGACAACGGGACCAACTTTGTAGGAGCGGACAAGGAAATAAAAACTCACCTGGACAGGTTTGATCAATCAGCAATCGAGAATTTTCTATCAGGGAGAGGCATCCAATGGAGATTCAATTGTCCGTCGAACCCAAGTGCTGGAGGCTGCTGGGAAAGATTGGTTAGGTCCGTTAAGAGGGTTCTGTACGTGATTCTCCAAGATGTTGTGCCAAAAGAGGACACTCTACGTAGCGCTCTCATAGAAGCTGAGAATATAGTGAACTCCAGACCTTTAACTCATATACCGATTTCACATGAAGAAGACGAACCTCTAACGCCTAATCACCTTATTCTCGGATGTGCCAATTCTACCCAAACACCTGAACTTCAAGGAAACGGACCCATTTGCTTGCGCAAACAATGGAGGATTGCTCAGGCACTCAAAGATCGGTTTTGGCACAGATGGATAAATGAATACTTACCGGACTTAACACGCAGGACGAAATGGTACAAAGTGGAGGCACCTTTGGCAGTGGGAGATCTGATAATCATTTGCGATTCTACTATGGCTAGAAACTGTTGGCTGCGAGGTCGGATTATGCGAGTGTTTTCAGGACGTGATGGTCAAATACGTTCGGTTGAAATTCAAACATCTACCGGAACATTGAGAAGGCCAGTTTCAAAGCTAGCAAAGCTGGAAGTGGGTGAATCTATGGAAGCGATTCATGGGGGCCGAAATGTTAAGAACTGAAGGCAGCCTAAAATTACCGATCTCGAACACACCCATATGAAATTTTTTATCACCAAAAGGTGTCACTAGTAACTAAAATAAGAACTATCATTTTTGTCATGTTGTCACTACCTAATTCTTTCTAACCTAAATTTTAACACGTTTGGTTTATTGGTTAAATTTGCTCGAGGATAAAACAACGTTAAATAAACGATCGACTTAGAAGCAAAAAGTCTGTTATATTTGGCATCTTCGAGTAACCAGTAACACCACACTTCATTGCCCATTGTCTCCATTCTCCTATCCACTCCACTTTGTTATCCATGATGAACATTGCTATTGACAATTGAATTCTATTTGGTCTATATGCCAGTACTTTCAAAATGTAGTCAAAATGGAGTTTCAGAGTATGAATAAAAAGAGCAGGAAGGCCGGTTTCTAGTTGTAGCACATATGTAGTTTGGGATATTGGATGGTAAGTAGAAAAGTCGTTTGAGAGAGTAACGTTGAAGTTTTTCTACTTCTTCGTGTGACTAATATCCCCATGTTTGACAGCCGTAGCACATAACAGAGCGCATAACAGCGTCAAATACCTTGTACTTAGCTGAGGTTGGTACATCTTTGTTATTCATAACATCTTTCCATGACGCGTTAATCATACTTTTTGATGCAATCAGCTTTTTTTCAAGATGTGGGGTTAGCTTCATATTAGGTTTTAAAAGTAGTCCAAGGTATTTGTATTCTGTCACTATTTCAATGACCTCACCATAAAGAACCACTTTTCATTCGACTTAAGTTTTGATTGTGTATTTCTTACTATCATTACTTTTGATTTGTGTAAATTAACCGTTTATTTCCAGACTCTACAAAAATCAACTAGCTTATTTATCATAAGTTGTAAACTTTGGGGCGATTCTGCTAAAAGCACAATGTCATCTGCGTACATGAGTACCTTAACGTTTAGACCTGCAAAACTTATTCCAGCGGGTAGATACATTGAAATATCATCAATGAATATAGCAAAGAGAACTGCACTTAAAAGACAACCTTGTTTGACACCAGATGTAGTTTCAAACCATTCCGACATACATATCCCATCCCAAACCGCAGAGCGAGTGTTTTTGTACATATTTTTCAGGACCAAAAGAAATTTCGTCGACAATCCCTTTTGTGACAGTTTGTTAAACAATGCTTGTCGGTCTATCGAATCGAAAGCAGCTTTAAAGTCCAAGAAAAATATGTACAAACTTCTTTTTTGTCGAAGGAAATACTGTGCAATTGAGTTTAAAGTGAAAATGTTGTCAACTGTGGAGTAGCCTTTACAAAAACCAGATTGGAATTCACTAAGCACTTCATTATTTGCTAACCAAATGTTGATGCGACTAAGGAGTACAGATGCAAAAAGCTTCGCAATAGAATTCATAAACGATATTCCTCTGTAATTATTAACTAGGTTAACATCGCCCTTTTTAAAAATTGGATAGACCAGAGAATCTTGAAAGGCTTGTGGAACCATTTCGGTATTGAAAATATTATTAAAAAGGTGAAGAATTTCATACAAAAAATCAGTTGGCGCGTTTTTGTAAAACTCATTGCTTATTCTATCCGGGCCAGGTGCTTTGTTATTCGCTGCATAGGCAATGCAGTTTGGATTTCTATTATTGAAATTTGACAATCGAGAGTTTGGTCTAAAATTAGTGGTTCCGCAAAAGAAAAATGATTGGAGATTGGATCAGGATTGAGTAAATTTTTGAAAAAATCAGCTAGACAACTTGCTTTCAAGTTTGATCCGCAAATAAGCTTACATCCTTTCAATTCTTTGATATTATTACAGAAACTTTTACTATCTTTGATAATTGAAAGTTCATGTGCTACTAATTTATAATATTCCTGGCGTTTTGATCTGCACAAATCCTTGTAAGCTTTATTTTCAGCAATATAATAGGTCTGTATCTTTACTCACACGCGGGATCCCGTGGGATCCCGCGGGATCCCGAAACGTGTATCTTTACTTTTATTTGACGTTAAAGTGGCAGAGCTTTTGCTTTTTTGTCACTTCCCCTCCAGTAAGAATTCACCCGAACAATTTGCTCGCGCACTTTCTTGCTTGTCAAATCGGCTGTTTGTGAAATCAGCTGATCGAAACATTTCAATTGAATTCAAATTTATATTTGAAATTAAATGAAAAATGGAAAGCATAATCTCTCTTTGTTGGTTTGAAAATTCAAAATAATGTTAAATATGCAATGCAATATTGCTTTGAGCTCATTTTAACACGTTTCTGAAACAAAATTGTTTGTATGTTTTGTACATCTCTACGGAGAGTGCATGATAAATGTCATTCAGCAAGAAACATCCCAAAAGGTGTATCCTTACTTTTCATTTTCGGATGGAGATTACAAAAACAACACTAAAAAGCTCGAGCCCAAACTTTTTCCCGGGCTTTTTCCCAAACTTTACACGAAAAGTAAAGAAACAGACCTAATGTTTGGAGGCTGTTTCATTTAAAATTTTTTGTTTTCTGGTTTGCTTTAAAAATTCGAAGGAATTGTTTCTTGCATCAAAACAGTCTTTATCAAACCATTTTTGTTTAAAGTTGACAATTTTTTTGTTGTTTCTTATATTTGTGGCAGCTTTTATACATTTACAGAGAGAGTCTAGTCGTGTATCAGGGAACAAAGAAGTATCTGTTAGTCTCTGAAGTTCATTCAAGATTTTTATTTGGTAGTTCTCTTTTTGACTTTCTTTCCAAATAATTTTGGGTGGTAAGGTGATTTCAGAATAATTTGAGTTTGTGGTTTTATTTAGTGTAAATTGGACAACCAAGGGCATGTGATCAGAAAAAATCTGTGAGTCAACTTTAAAAGACAAAATACGATTTCTCCATTCTGCCGATGCAGCACAAAGGTCAATCAATGATTTTCCCGCTCCCCCTATAAAAGTCAACTCTCCATTGCAATCATAATTGGAGCAACCGTTAAGGATGAACAAATCATGATTTTGGCATAAATCTAAAAACAGACGTCCATTTTTGTTAATTGTTTTATCTTTAGAAGATCGAGTTTCCCGAAACTCGGGGGCTATTGAATTCGGTTGGATATTTGCTGGAATAATTTGGTTTGTACCTACTCGCGCGTTAACGTCTCCTATAAGCAAAACATTTTGGGAAAGCGAAAAATTTAAAACATCTTCTAGCGCAACAAAGTCATTTTCCCAATTATTACAATTAAGGTACGTAGGTAATACATAAAAAGTTAAGTTTGTGCATAATATTTTAACACAATGTATGTTGTTGACATCTACAAAAACAGCGTTAATTTTTTCTTTTCTAAACCCGTATAAAAGACCACCACTAGCTCTTCAAAATTTAGTTGATTCTACTGCTGATACCCTATGCAATTCATATCCAGAGAAATATTTAGAGTACTGTTCAAATTTTTCACTTGTTATAAATGTTTCGAAAAGAAAAAATATATCATGTTTTTTTATAAAATTGAAAAAATCTACAAATAATAATTTGTTACTAAGCTCAGCAACATTATAAGCTAATAAATTAATATTTATAGTTTCATTTTTTTCGCTACTATTTACGATACTACTTTTTTTGGTACTACTTGTTTTTTGACAGACGGCAACACTTTTTCATTGTTTTCCATGGTGGCTGCCAGGTGGCAGAGTTGTTGACATCCCTGGAATGACAGCTGCTGTTGACGTTGACATGAAGTTTGTTAATCGTGAATTTTCTTTTGACAAGTTGACTTGAGTATCCACAAGATTTGATTTATTTTTGTTTTTATACTCAAGTTGTTATTATTCATCAGCCGTATTTGTAATCGCATAATAAACTCCGAAGAACTTTATAACACGCTTATTCATTGAATAAATCAGAAATCGTATTTATAATCACTTTTCGTCAGCGAATAGGGGCTGAATAGCTTAAACGCACAAATGTGTTTTAAGTTTAAGCGTGTTTTAGCGTATAAATGTCATTTGATTTTGAGTATTGAGTTGTCATTCAGTGGTTTATTTACAACTTAGAGAATTTTAATTGTGTAATTGTATGATTCCATTTGAAAGTTACAGAGTTGTTTTTGAAAAATCACAGAACAAAAATATACTTCACTTTTTCATTTTATATCTTTCTTTGAACTAAACTGTAAGGCGAACTACTTTTGTTCTCCGCAACAACTTCAACTCTAATCACACAATTACAAAGTAAACTGAGCACAGATTCAAGATATTAATGCTTATTCCTGTAAAAATTTAAGGCACCGTCAAGAAAAGTTCCGTTTATTTATTTATTTATTTAACTATAACTACAGATACACAATTGTTCACAGTTATTTTGCATAATAATAATTAAAAGATTATAATTAATGCCTAAGGCGATTATAAAGTAATAATTCCTTTTTGAACTTATAAGAACTGAGATTAAAGTCCACAAAAGAAGTATTAGTATTAAATTGTTTACATAATTTAGAAAAAGGTTCATTATTCAAATAATTTAATGTTGATTCATTCGTTCGCAAAATCTTAAAATTTCGACTTTGCCGAAGTCGCACATTTATTTTTATTAACGAAAGCAGATGAGGTGAACTTATTTCACCCTTCAAAAGTTTGAATATAAAGGTGGCGTTAAGTGATGACCTCCTGTCCTCAAGGGTATTAAGACCAATCAGCATAAGTCTCGAGCGATATGGAGGAAGATGAAGACGATTATCCCTGTTAAGATGACGCAGAGCAAATATGAGAATCTGTTTTTGAACGGATTCAATTCGAGCAATGTGACAAGCATAATACGGGCACCACACTTGACATCCATATTCCAAGACCGAACGAACCAGCCCAATGAATAAGCTTTTTGTGACATATGGGTCACTGAACTCTTTAGACCAACGTTTAATCATTCCCAGACGAATAGAAGCTTTTGCAGTTATGGAATCGATATGCATTCTGAAGTCAAGTTTCGGATCAAATATAACTCCCAAATTAACAAAATAATTTACTCTTTCCAGCTTCGAGTTGCTTATAAAGTAATCATTTTTGAAAGTATCCTTTATTCTAGCAAATGTCATTACTTTGCATTTCTTAGAGTTCAGTGTGAGACTGTTGTTATTGCACCATTGAAGTAAATGATCGATATCAGATTGCAGTTGAATGTGATCAGCATTATTTTTGTATGAAAACGTGATTTTCGCATCGTCAGCATATAGATGTATATCACAGTATCTTATCACAGAGGGTAGATCATTAATAAATATCACAAATAATAGTGGACCCAGGTGGCTTCCTTGAGGAACCCCGGATTTAACTTTTATTGCGCAGGAAACTTGAGATTTGAACTTAACATATTGAGTGCGAGATGATAAGTAACTTTCAATCCACTGAACAAGTTTTGGAGACCAACCGAAATTTGAAAGTTTTTTAACTAGCAGCTGGTGATTAAGTTGGTCAAAAGCTTTCGAAAAATCAGTGTATACCACATCCGTTTGAAGTCCATCCATAAATCCTTTTGTGATGCAAGATGAAATTTCCAAAAGATTTGTAATGGTAGACTTGCCCTTGACGAATCCATGTTGTCGATCGGATATGTGCGATTTTGATCCGTGAATCAACTCTTCGATTATTATGGATTCCATCATCTTAGGAATAACGCTGATTTTTGCAATTCCTCTATAGTCACCCATGTTGCATCGGCTTCCTGATTTGAACAATGGTGTAATAAATGAAGACTTCCACGCTCGTGGGAAAACAGAAGACGATAGGGATAAGTTAAATAAATAACATAAAGCAGGAACCATGTACTGACAGCAGTTTATTAATATGCAGGACGGGACATTATCCGGTCCAGATGAAAATGAGCTGATTAGGTTCCCAATAGCGTTTAGAACATCACTTTCCTCAATACATGGTAAATCGTTTATTATGTTGATGCCAGAACTAATTTCATGCTGTGCAGTCAAACCATTATCACATTTGTAAATACTTTTAAACATTTCTGCAAACATATCACAGATTTCTACACTATTATTTGAAGATTTTTGATCCAAATTCATGTAAGATGGAAATTCCGAAACTTTTTTTTATTTTTGACAAATTTCCAAAAAGAAGAAGGATTCTGCAGCAAATCATTTTTTATGGAACTAATATAGTTTCTATATGCAGCCGCAGATTGCATTTGGAACTCCCTTCTTAATCTGCTGAACTCCTGAGCAATGGGAACAGTAAACTTAAGTTTTAGCTTGTTGTGCAGTCTATTTTTTTTATTTTTAAGCCTCTTAAGGAAAGGTGTGAGCCATGGAACAAATTATCAAAAATTTTGATGCGACGGACAGGTACTGCTATCGAAAAGCAGCTATGTAAAATGTCATAGAAAGTATCTGTTGCTTTGTTGACATCCATATCATGGAAAACAAGATCCCATTGAAATTGAGAAAGTTCCATATTCAGTTTTACAAAATCAGTTTTTTTGAAGTCAAATTCATATCCATGGGTGTATTGACTTGCACAAGCATTGCTAGGTATTTCCAATAAAACTTCAAAGCATGGGTGGAACCTAACATCACCCAATAAAGGGCACGACCTTTGCACAGCTAATCCGTTAACATCATCCGTAAACACTAGGTCGAGAAAGTTGCCTACTTCATTTTTAAACGGGTTTATTTGATTTAGGGCTAAAGAACTCGTTGAGTCGACGAAAGAAGTACTTTCTTCAGAGGAAACGGATGTTGCTGATAAAAATTTGTCGTCTTCTTCAAGTACCTCCCATTCAATGTCAGGTAGATTAAAGTCACCAATAAGTACTAAGCGATCGTTGGGCTTCATCACAGAAACGATATATTTAATGTTTACTGTACATTGGTCGTAAAGTTCAGAACTCATTTTTGGTGGAATGTAGATGCAGACAGTAAATAGATGAAAACCATTGAGTAAAGTTGTTACACATACCATTTCCACGCATGTAGAGGGTAATGCAATAATTTTCGAGTTGTAGCAATTTTTGATGGCAATTAGGACTCCACCACCAGATTTTTTACTGCTTGTAAGATGAGAGCGATCCACCCGAAAGGTTTGGTACGAACTGCAGAGTATTTCATTGTCTAGAATAGATTTATCTAGCCATGTTTCAGTTAGAAAAATAGCATCATAATTAAGTCCAAGACTTGAAGAAAAAATTGATTTTAGCTTTGTCTTCAAGCCTCCAATATTTTGATAAAACATTGAGAAATAACTCATTGAGTTTCTCGACCATTTGATCTTTTTTTGGCTGTAGTACGTCGTTTCCGAAAAGGATGAACTATAGAGTTTAATGGCCAGAATTTCTCCTCAACTAACAATTTGCAAACATCATTGTTACGTTTCACATCAATAATGAAGGAAGAGTAATTACGATCAGCATTCAGTTTCATTTTACGAATGCTAAGACAAGATGGGTCTAAATTTGGCGATTGCTTTATAATATATGACTGTATAATTGATTCAGTTGTTGTTTGTGGGAAATTTGAAATGAAAATTGGTAAAGGTCTCTCCATAGCAACGAGATCGAAATCATCAGCGCTTATTTCATTCACCACTGCCGAAGCTGAGGGTACGCGTTCATTGTTGTCAGATAAGCAAACTGCCGGGTCAGAAATCCTCTCATCCGTAATGGAAGCTATTGAAGAATCCGGTGGACCGCCAGTTGGCTCACTAACAGAATGAATTTGCAGTCTCCTTTGAGGTTTCTTTGCTAAGGCTACTACCACCTTAGCGTTTTCAGTTTGACTTCTTTGGCCTGAGCGAAGAAGTCTAGAAGAAGATTCCTCAAGCTCTTGAAGCTGAGGATTTTGTGATACCAAAAGTTGGGTTTGTTTTTGGTGAGCTACCTCCATTCTAGTTTGAGAACGATCTGGTTCATTTTCCCTTGAATGCGGTGTGGGTGTCAGCAAAATCAGCGTTGTCTGACTTGCAGTACCAGTTGATAGGCCTTCAATTGCATTAAAGCCTTCGCCTATTGTCTCAGAAGAAAGTACATCAAAATCAAATGCTTTTTGAATGTCCGAAAAAATTGCAGAAACATTGTTGAACAGTTTTTGGAGTTTAAGAATTTTCCAATGTATTCTATCAACCGAGATTTTATCATGTTTGGTGCAATAGTAACGTAATCCAGCAATTGAAACAAATTTATCGACATCCCTACCTTTCATACCTATGCATTTAGCATGCACTTGTTGCAGGCATACGGCACAAGAAACTGTCACTTCATTGGAAGTTTTCTTACAAACGAGACAGATTAAGGAATCCATGTCACAATTTTTAAAAATATGAGAATATAAAAAGGCGTTTTAAGCGAGCTACACAAAAAAAAAAAAAGTTGGCAACCGTGCAAAAAAGCGTTCCAACCGTCGAATTAAGTGATTTTTCACAATAATTACTATAACTTTTGAAAAAAGAAAAGCACAAAAATTGTTCACCACTTATTTAAGAGCTGTTGCAATTGTCTATTTAGTTTTTATAAGTAATTGCTTTAAAAAGGTTAAACTTAAAAGTTATAAAAATCACAAAAAAAATAATTTCAATGACAGTGTTATTGCACTTTACGTATTTTGCGTTGAAGCAAATTATATTTTTCACAAAATGTAAAAACTAGGCACTGTATCACAATAACTTTTATTTTAAATAAAAGATAGCACAACTATAAATAGATTGTGAGTGTTTATGTCACTTGAGAATTTTTAAATACAACTTAGAAACGCGAATTAATCGGGAGTAAGCTAAAGCACTTGTTGATAAAAACAGAGTTACCTTTCTTTGTTTGAATTATTTTTATATTTTTCCTTTCCTCTTCTTCTTGTAAACCAACATAGTTTGTACTACTATTTCAATTAAACTACTTAATTTAAATTTGAATTTATTGTTATGAATGCATATACTATTCCTTCATTTTTTCTTATCTGATATTAATGTTATCTTTGTAATATGAATATAACTTTTGAAGATAATCTGAAGCACTTCGTCGTTGTCATTGTTGTTATCATCATCATCATCATCATCATCATCGCAACACTGTTGAAATCTCTTTTGAGCCTGGTGGTACTGCTTATTATACGAGCATCCTTTTTTTGCTGGACCATTTATGGTCCTTGTCGTTTTTGTACTTACATTAATGACTGATTTTTATTTGAATGATCGTGACAGGGATTTTGTTTTCGAAAGTAGTAATACAGTTCATTCCATGATTCGTGTACTTACCAAAAGGTATGATGGGTTAAGGATCTGTCACTTGAATGCACAGAGTTTAACCCCAAAACTAGATGAATTTTTTTATTTGTTTGAACATTCAGGTCTTGATATTGTATGTGTATGTGAAACCTGGTTCACTCCTGATTGTGTATGTTTGGTTAATGGATTTAATGTGCTTCGTTGTGATAGGGTTGGTCGGAGAGGAGGAGGTGTTGCAATTTTCACTCGTAAGAGTCTAGATTGTAAAATTATTAGAAAATCTACATATGGCACTGAAATTGAATACTTATTTATTGAGATCAAATGTAATAATCACAAAGTTTTGCTTGGATTGGTATATTGCCCTAATCGAAACATCGAATGAACATCGTTATACTCTTTATTGGATGAGT
The DNA here is from genome assembly GCA_914767635.1 of Melanostoma mellinum. Lineage (NCBI taxonomy): Eukaryota > Metazoa > Arthropoda > Insecta > Diptera > Syrphidae > Melanostoma > Melanostoma mellinum. The sequence continues at coordinate 122,546,236 of OU612059.1, read as the reverse complement.
TATCATATGTGTCGCCTTTTATGATTGTCGGTGGAGATTTCAATCATGATGTATTAAAAAGCTCTGAGCTTATTGATAACATGGGGTCATTTAGTTTGTACCCTGTCAATACAACAACCCCAACTCACTTTACCAGCAACATAAGTACTCTATTAGACATGTTTTTTATTAGCCATTCATCAAAAGTTCTTCTCTATGATCAGCTTTCCTCTCCTTGTTTTTCACGACACGATTTACTATATCTAACATTTGAATGCTCACCTTTGATTTCGTCATCCAGTTTCAGCTATAGAGATTTCCGTAATTTAAACAGCGTTCGATTAGAGGCAGATCTAAATCTTATTGAATGGTACCAATTTGTTATGTGTCTGTCTTAAGCCACAGGGGCAAAAATTAGTAGAATAAAATGGCGGAGGCATGCTTGCTTTGCTCGGCTAAGCTCGAAGGAATTTGGGATAGGGTTTGCCATTTATCACTAGCTAAGACTCATAAACAAAAAAAAATTCATGCCATGTAAAATAAAAATTATAAATGATAAAAAAGGACATAGGAATAGGATAGGGTATAGGAATGAATAGTAAGGATAAGGAGAAGGAGAAGGATAGGTAAGTACAAAACTAGGTACCTATGCCACTGCCTCAGTGAGAGGACGGGATTATACATTGGTACGAGAAAGAACGCGTCTTACATTACTCTATACTAATGCTAACCCTTATTACTAATTAATGTTACTTCCTACTTTTCGTGGAAGTAAGTAACCTAATCTAACCTATATCTATAATTATCTTTAAACATATAGCATCCATTATTAGTATGAATATCTATATGAGTGTAAAAAAAATTATCAGTCGTATTTATAAAATTTGCTTAGAACATCCTTAGACAGTTGTCCAGCTAGACGGTGTCTAAAGAGTTGGGCAAGCCTTAGCTAGTTTTGTATTTATAAATGCATTCCAACAGTTGCCTAAACAACCCTTCAAACTGTCAACTTCGAAAGAAAAACTAAATGGAAGCGTTCATGATGTATCCGTGCAGTACCATTGTCTGTGTTTTGGTATACGAGTACAACAACTATAGGGCTCTGAAAGAGAGTGGCGTAGGACTTGAACTTGACCGAAAAAACAGCTGATTTGACTTTGTGTTTCAGCTTTTCCAAGTCTCATAAAATGATCAAATTTGTGCAATTTATAAATGGAATTGTTTAAAGTAGTATTTTTGCACCTCAAACTACTAAATTTTTTCGATCTTAACACTCTCAACAGTGTTTTATAACATGTTCAACAAAATTGTTTTTTGCTGTATCAATGGTCACTTTAGCCATAGCTTAGACAACCAATTTCGGTGTCTAAAGTTAGACATTTCTTAGACAGCGATGAAAGTGTTTATAAATACGATTTGTAGTTGGACGCTGTTCTAAGAGCTGTCCAAAGTTAGACATACTTTGGAATGGGATTATAAATAAGACTGTATATGTATTACCTTCTTTTCACACCATTTAAAAATCCCACTATCTCACCCAGACAGCGGTTCGTCGAGACATCAAGGTTTTGCCTGATGTTAATGGCAATGACCTGGCCGCCCCTCCCTTTGCACATTGCGTACAACCTGTGTCATCATTCTGGCCATTCTGTTGAACAATGACCCCTTTCTCGCCATTGATCGCAATACTAATTCTAGAACTCACATCCTTCAGTCAGTCATATAAGGTTTGAATCTTATAGTCTCATATATTGTTGTTGTGTACCTGTATATCTTCCTCCTCAGTTGTCGGCGTAGCCAAGCCAACCCCCCACCGAAATGATCAACTTAGCCTTCCATTTTTAATTAAAATCTACCAAATTCAATTTCACTATTATTATTGTATCTCTTTATATGAGCAACTCTAGTGCATATTATCTTATAATTCAAGTAAGTTACGTTAGACATAAAATTTTTGATTCGATTATGGTGGGGTTTTAATACCAAAAAAAAGGAAACTATGTAGTTCTCAACTTAAAATTTAAAAAAATTTTCTTCACCAAAATATATGTTCATATATATATTTCTTTATGAAATATCCATATTCATTCGAATTCTCTTTCAATCAAAAAAAATCAATAAAAAAACTCACCTGGATCTTATCCCTCGGAGTCCTGCCGGCAGCACGATGAAGGAGTACACCAGACACCAGTTTTGGGTGTTATAGTTTCACTCTTTGTATCGTTACGGGAATATGGACACCGATACATTCACATATATATATATATATATATATGTATATTCAAAAATTGTGTGTTCCAAGAAGGAAACACCTCTCTCACTTATTTTAATATCTTTACTCTAATTTCCTTTTCCTTTTTTTTTTTCTTTTAAAAAAATTCAAGTAAACTTGCACCGCGAATCACAAAATAATAAAAAAAAATCGAATTCACTGGATATTAGTGGTACACTGGAATTCAGCTTGTGCACCCACTTATGGAGTCCCTGGGAGCACCCTGTCGGACTATCCAGCTATTGCTTTCTGCTATCTTCATATGTTTTCATTTTTCATTTTCATTTTTCATTTTTTTTCATTTATTTATTTCGAAAATAGTTACATTACTGGGATACATTAAGATATAAATCTTTTAGAGCATCAATACATTATTAACTGGATTGAGTAAATTACGGGAAAAAAGAAAATGAATTAATTAGAAACAAAAAACTAAAAATTCGATGTAATTCAAAAACAAAGAAAAGTAGAAGTTCCTATATAGATAAAACTAGCAATTAAGAAGAAAAACAAGAAGATAAGATTATTGAAAAATAGGTTATTATTGAGGGTGGTGTGATAAGTGCAAGAACAAATTCCTCTTGAAGGCCGCCGGTGCTGCTGTTCGTTGCAGTTCATTTGGGAGCAAGTTCCACAAACGAATTGCATTAACGTAAAATGAACGTTCCGCAATGTTGTGAGAAAAGTGAGGCAAAATTAACTTTAAACCTCTCTGCGACTGGGCAAAATGCAATGTTTCTCTAAGATAGTCAGGACACAAATTATGAATGATGCTATGGAGCCTCAACAAGGTTCTGAAAGTTAAAAATTCATCTAATTCTATGCCGAAAAGAGTGTGTCGTAAATGAGACACACTAGTGTGTCGGGGTATATTGTGAATAAAACGAAGACAATCGTTAAATGCAACATTAAGTTTGCGTTTACACTCACAGTCCAAAACAGAATACACAGAACAATTAAAAGTAAAGTATGGCAATATCAAAGACTTTATTAGCTTTTTCTTCATGTTAAGTAAAAGCAATGCAGAGGATATTCTGAGACTTCGTAATCCTGAGTATATTTTCCTAATTGTATCTGATATTGCCTTACAACCACTAAGATTGCCCTTAATCTTATATCCTAGGTAGGTTACATCATCTACATAAGCTATTACTTCATTATCAACAGCTACCACAGGGAAATCTAAGGGGTTACACGCATATCTAGTGCATATCATTGCTTCAGACTTAGAAGGATTAAGTTTCATGCTGTTTTCAACAGCCCAACAATGAAGATGACTTAAATCATCATTAAGTCTAGCTACGCAGTCCTCCATCAATCCAATAGGCCGAAAAATATAAAGAATAACGTACGTCATCAGCATACAAATGAACTTGGCTATTGTTAATTATGTCAGGGAGAACATTTATAAACATTGAAAAGAGCAGAGGACCCAAATCCGAACCTTGAGATATTCCCAGGTTGGTAATTAAGGGATTTGAGATACTAGCTTCTGTTTTAATCCTTTGAACTCTATTCGCTAGATAATTATATAGCATTTTCACTGACGAATTAGAAAAATTAAAATTCTGTTTGAGTTTATTGAGGAGGATAGAGTGGTTAATGCAGTCAAACGCTTTCGAAAAGTCTAGAAGAACAATAACACCAAAATTGTCAGAATCAAGAGCATTCATATGTGTTCCTTTTCTTTGTTTTTGGTTCTTGCTGCATGCTATCTTTAAAACCTTCAGAGGCTTGAACCACCCAGACTATGTTTTACGTGTCTTAATCGAGACCAGATTATATATGTACGTATATATATATATCCACATATATATATGTTCTGTCGTGTAGATATATATACTGTACGTCTATGGACTGTGTTTTTATGGCTCAACCTCTGATTTCATCTTAATCTGTTTAGAATGTCCTAGGTACTCTTGGTGGGTAAATTTGTACCCCCTGACAAATGAGCACTTTCTTGTGCACCGCCAATTTTTTTTTTTTTTTTTTTGTTCACTCACTTTTCTATTAGTAAAGGTGCTTTCTTATTTTTTTTTTTTTTAAATTTCGAATTTCAATTTTCACACAAAAAAAATTCTCAACCTCAGTTCTTTGACTAGCTATCTTGCTACACAACTCAAGTCAGTACAATGCACTTCTGTACTCGATATGCACTATCGGTGATGGAACGCTTTTTTCACTTTGAACTTGAAATTTTACGGTTTGCCTACCTCTTTTCTTTTACTAGGCCATTGGCCTTTGGCCTACATTGCATTTTTCCCCTTTTTACTGATCTCGGATACGTTATGTTCAATTCGAAAGCTTTAATTTTTTTTTGTCGTTTCAGTCTTTATTCTAATACTCCTATACTATGTGTGTAACTAGTCTTCACTATGTTTGTGTTTGTGTCTATGCTAAGCTGTTAAACCTAGTTCCCTTACCTATTATCTATTCTTAATTGCACCTTACCCTCCTGATCACAGCTATCTACTTATTCAATCCTATCTATATTTATTTTTATCTTTTCCTAACTCTATTATTGCACTTCATCCCTTATTTCTCTCTTAGAAGTTTCGTCATTTGTTTAAAAATTAACGTTTAAAACTGGTCGACTCTCGATCGCTTTTAGCAACTTACTTCTCGAGCGAATTAGTTGACAAGAGGGCTTTTCGCCTTAGAGCTTTCATTGACATTTCGCTTATGTCAAATAATTCGCAAAAATCAAACAAACGTGCATTAATTTATTGTGAGCGATTTAATCTTAATTTTGCGCGTTTATAAGTCTTCGAATCAAAACAAAGTGTTTAATTCGTGTGTTGCACTTCCCGGAGAATACGATCTATCCAATTTTACCTGGAGGTAACTTGTACGTCGGTCTCTATCCGCAAGTGTTTATCTACTTATAGCTCGAGTGAGTTTGTTTATAAAGTGCAGTTCATTACTTTCTTTTTAATAAATTAACATAATTTTATTTCAGAAAACAATTCAAAAGGGTTCCATTGTAGCTAAGCCCATTGTAACACTAGGTTTACAATTGGAGGGCTCCTGTGAAGTTAGGTTGGAGTTCGGGTGTAGGTACACCCACCCTATGTGCTGGTTTTCATTGACCCAGTTGGGGTAGGCCAATAATTTTAGATGCTAACATTTAACACCTCTTTCTTTTTTCTTTCAGCCAATACACAATGTATTAAGCAATAGCGAATTGATTTCAAAGTAGCAGGGTCCTAAGAACAACATATAAAAGACCAAAACAAAAAAAAACAATCCACCTGACCAACAGATAAAACTTGATGTTACTTTTAACGATGACCAACTTGAGAGATGTCATCGTGGAATGTTGGAGACCACTAATAAGTTTTGAATGTGATTTTTTCTATCTTTTAGTTGCGTTTAGGAGTTTTACTTTAATGAAACTTTGAATAAAACGAGATTGATTCGTTCATGACATTGACATTTTGCGTATTAAATTTTTCACGATCTCGGTTGTGTATGGTGTATTCACCCTTAATCTTCGTAATGTATTTTAAACTGTCCTGTTAAATACTATAGGGTTACTACCCCTACGTAACAAATTATATAACATACATGCTGTTGACGACAAAGTTCTTTTCTTTCAAAATAGTATCAATCATTTTTTTAACATTCATGTCCCACTAATAACAAGGCAATGCAATAAGAAAAACCAATTCTGGTTTAATAACTTTATAAAACGGAAGATCAGCGAACGTGGTATAGCATATAGGCGTTGGAAAAATTGTAGAATTGAAGCCTTATATAATGAATATAAAGTGTTGAGAAATAGGGTTGTCACAATAATCCGCGAAGCCAAACGGAGGTTTCACGCCCAAAAACTAGACCCTTCCTTATCTAGAGGTAAACTGTGGAAAAATTTGAGAGATATTGGTATAGGCAATCAAATCAATAGTAGAGTAAATTCCATCGATCTTAATGAGCTAAATAAGAATTTCGTTGCCATTAATGCTAATGGCTTTGAGACGTCCTGCTCTGATCATATGAACGAAATACATGATCAACAAATTTTCGTTGGTTTTAATGTCTCATTTGTTAATGATGCGGATGTTTTAGAAAGTATTCTTGCCATCAAATCAAACTCTATTGGAACTGATGATATTCATCCGAAGTTTCTTAAAATAATTCTTTCCTATGTTCTCAAATTTATAACCCATATTTTTAACAGTATTATTATGACATCTACTTTCCCTTCTCATTGGAAACTAGCCAAAATTATACCAGTCCCGAAAAGTAATAGTACTGATGATTTTCGTCCTATAGCCATTTTACCGTTTCTTCCAAAGGTTCTGGAAAGAATAATTAATCTTCAAATCAGGAACTTTTTAATGCCGTTTTCGTTTGGGAAAAAAGAGTACCCTAAGGGTACTCTTTTTGCTGTCAGAGTGACGTTGTGTTCGTTTGGCTGCTCTCAGGGTAATCTGAAATTACCCTCAGAGCAAGTTTTGCTACTCTAGAAATTTTTTCAGAGTAAACTCACACCAACATAAATGACATTTCTCGTTTGTCATTCTTGGCATCTCATTTCGAATTTTGTGTTCACGCGGGCGTTCACAAACCTATCGGTTTTGGTTTGCATAACTTGTCCATGCTGTTTTTGTTGTTGTCCGAGCTCAAAAAAATTTCTTATTGCCTTCAATTACCTTTGTATAAAATCAATCTGGACATTTATGAAGTTTATAACGTATCTTTTTTAGACATAAGTTCTTTTTGTCAGTTTTTACTCCATGCAAAATATGTTTACTTAATTGCTCATGAACTACGCAGAGATATGTTTCTGAAAGTAGTCAATTGCAATGAAAGCAAACTATATGTCAAACGCACACATACATTGACAAAAACGGAGTACTGTGATTTCATGTTCGTTTGAGTTGTCAAAAATCAGGGTACTCTAAAAAAAAAGAGTACTCTAGTTTTACCAAACGAAAACGGCATAAGTTACAATAAGTTAATATGTGTCAATCAATCTGGCTTTAGGCCTAACCCTGCAGCTACACGATCAAGATATGGTAAGCCATCAGCCTACATATACACTTTGTCAAATTCCTGTTCGTGTTTCGGCTGTGACGTACCGACTTACAGCTTGCCAGGCAAATGGCTTTCAATCGACATGTCATGTCATGTTTCAAAATGGCACCCACAAGAAATCTGAAATTCAAAGTTTTTTCCAGGTACTCTTTTCTCTTTTTGTGAGTATTTGACGAAGCTGTCAATTTCATGGCTACTGAAACTGCTTCTCGGGTGGCTTCCAATATTCCATACCAGTTGGGTTTCAATTTCGAAAAGTTTGGTTGTGTATGTCAGAAAGTTCGAATGTATTGTAAATGGCTTACCATATCTTGTTCGTGTAGCGCCGGGGTAAGCACAGCTGTACTACTGCTTTGATTGATATTGTGGAAAACATCAGAAAGCATTTAGATAACGACAAAATAACTATTTTAACACTTTTAGACTTCTCAAAAGCGCTTGACTCTGTAAATCATGAAATACTGTGCAATAAACTAAAAAGCCAGTTCAACTTCTCTCTAACATCAACAAAACTCATCCATTCCTACTTAACTGAAAGGTCCCGAGCCGTTTTTGTGAACAATTCTTTGTCTTCTTTTCTTCCTCTACAGCGAGGTGTTCCCCAAGGGTCAATTTTAGGGCCTTTACTATTTTCACTTTACATTAATGATCTTCCATCATATCCGCTGAATAGTTCAGTGCATATGTACGCAGACGACGTTCAACTATGCTACAGCTTTGCTTTAGGAATGCTTGAAAGTAGTATTTGTGAAGTCATTGAGGATTTGGAACAAATCGTCATTTGGTCGCGCCTAAATGATCTTTACTTGAATCCAAACAAATCGAAATGCTTGGTCATATCCCGAACTTTAACTGATGCCTCCTATTTTACACCGATATATTTGAATAACACAGTTGTTGAGTTCGTTGATTCTGCTAAAAACCTTGGGCTGACTTTTAATAAAACACTCAGTTGGAATAACCATATACGATCAATGCTTAGAAGAATTTATGGTGGACTTCGAATGCTTTGGACAACCTTCCATATTACTCCTTTAGCAACACGTCTAATATTGGCTAAAACATTATTGGTTCCTCTTATGCTCCTCTGTTGTGAAATCTTTAGTTATTGTGATTCAGAACACAAGAGAAAGCTTAATGTTGCTTACAACAGTATTGCCCGATATATATATGGGTTAAAAAAATATGATCACATTTCAAATTTTTCAAAATCAATACATGGCATTCCTCTTGATAACTTATTTAAACTCAGAACATTAACCTTGCTTCACAATATAATGCAATCTCATCAACCTGAATATTTGTTTAACAAGCTTACTTTTCAGAAAGATCTTGCAACCTTGTACCAGTACGTTGTTCTTTTTTGGTGTCCGAACGTCAGTTTTATCCGTATTCTATTCGTTTATGGAATTCCCTACCACGATCTATAAAAATAATAGATGTGTTCAATAGCTTTTTTTAGATCAGAACAGCGCAGCACAGCACAGAAGCAGTGAAAAACGTCAGGCAAGTTAGAACAAGCAAACTTGTCAAAATAAGCAGCAACAAAAACGAAAAAAAAAAACACCAATTTTCCTATTTCTGATATCAATATAATTTAGCGTATTTTTGTCACGAATAAGTAATTTTATTTTCAGCACAAGGCTATGTGTTATTTTCCTGATTTTTTAAAATGAATTTTTCACAACAAATTAAAATTACAATTCGCTTAAAAAACTACGAGCAAAAAGTCAACAGCTGCTTTTGACAGTTTTCACCAAACTTGCACTTGTTCAAAAGGAGGTGCAGAAAATGCTGTGCTAGACTGTTCTAGAACAGAACAGCTCATTGAACACAAAAAAGATCAGAAAAGAACAGAAAATTTCTCATTGAACACCAAAAGTCTGATCTTTTCTGTCTGAAACTGTTCTAGAACAGGTCATTGAACACTCTTAATAAGTAGCCCGAGCTTATTTCAGAAAATGCTAAAAGAATTTTTATCCTAAAAACACATTTTTGACAGTGAAGTTGTGGATGGTGTTGATGATGATGATTATGAAAACGGTGATATTTTTCTTAAAATCTGATTTTTTTTATTTTTATTTCTAATTTGTTTCTAATCAGCAGTCTTTTTCATTAAAGATTTATAATGGGCGCGTTCGGTGCAATTCAGATTTTCAGATTAACTAACTATTCTCGGCCTCTGATTGGCCAGACGTTAAGTTTTTCAGTTGACAACTCATCAGCTGTTAGTTTTTACCGATTCAGTTTTTCAGTCAAGAAAAGCAGGCTGAAAATCTAGATTTAGTTTATTAAGCTGTCAGATGCGATAAATAGCCTACATGACAATTGAACTTTACTTTGTATTTTTCGGTTAGCTTTTTGTGGAAACATTTTTGTAGTGAACTTTTTCATTAAACTGAACTCTAATTTATTTTTAGGCAATTTGTCGTATAATTAAAGATTATTAATGGAAACCCTTACAAAGGAAATAGATTTTTAAGAAAATTATTTGCTACATTTTCACTCGAAGTCTATTCAAATTGTAGTTACACGCATATTTCTAATCACAAATATTGAAGAGAAATGCTTTGGACTATAAGTTAATACTATTTTGAACCAACTACAAGAAATTATTTATTTCTTATCAAATCTTTCCTAGCAGAATTGAAAGGTGAATCCCAATACCATTCAAATCTGACAAAAAATTTAGAAGACCGTTCGACGCAAAACTGAATAAGTTTTTCAGTTAATCTTAAAATCTGAATTGCAACGAACGCGCCCAATGTTTTTGTATAGCACATTTTTTTTTTAAATATAGTACCTTGTACTGAAATTTACTCTAATTTATAAGAAATTGTATCTTACTGAGTTAAATTATGGGAATGAGTTAGATTATGTAATTGAATAAATAAAAATACAAAATACAAATGACTGTTTTACATTCGTCACGAATAACGAACACAATTTACATGCAAAACAAAAATGGGAAATGATTTTGAGGTAAAGCACGCGCGAAAAATTTATTCGTTGGAGTGTGGATTGTATGTGGATTTCGTTTGTAGATGTTAATTCGTAACGAATAAACCTTTTTTTTTAAATTTTTTTAATTTAAGGCACAAAAATAAAATTTATCCACCTAAAAATAAGTATGAACTATGTTTCCATCGTTTCAAAAAAATTTCATGAGGAATTCATTGTTTCGTGTGCCTAGTTTGCAAAAATAAAACTTTCCCTTTCAATTTAATTCTACCACTTTTATTCAGTATCTATACTTTATTCGATCTCAACTCGACATTTGGGCTATCACTTGTAAACAATTCACTCAACTTTATCACTCTATAATCAAAGCTGCCATCTGGTTGCCTCGGGCAAATGTCGAATGACATTTCATCTAGAACTCTCCAGTAATTTCCACATGGTCTCCACTCTCCACTCCTGTCAAACATTTTTTCTCTTGGTATATTTCTTCACTTACACTAGTGCTGCCGCTTGTGTTATCGGTTGAACGTTTTCGATTAGAAAATTGGTATTAAATGTTGGGTTCACGTTACACTGCCCCCTCCTTTCGATTGTTCGTCCCGAATAATTCCATCTGCAGCCTCGCCACTATATCGATGCAGCCGGTCACAATGAACTACTTTTAACTTGCCTCTTAGTCCTCTTTGGATGCGGTAAGCCACGTCATTAATCCTCGTGACAACAGTATAAGGACCTTCCCAGTTCTGCTGAAGTTTCAGTGACAATCCCTTTTGACGATGAGGATTATAAAGCCACACACGATCTCCTGCTTGGAATCCTGCCGTTGTCGCTTTTGTGTCGTACCGTTTCTTCATCCGGTCGATGTAGGTTTTCATCCGTTCCCTTGTTCTTTTATGGATGTCAGCGAGTCTCTTCTTGAAGTCGTCCACATACTCGTTCGTGTCCTGTGGCTCCTCTGTGGGGCATCCAAATTTAAGTTCGGGCTGGGCAGCCGCATGGTTTTCCCAAACAGGATGTCAGATGGTGTTTGTCCTGTCGAGCTATGTACTGCACTTCTATAGGCCATCAGGAATAGCGGTACGTACCAGGAATGGAGTTCCATAGGCACGCCAAACCTACTCATCCAGTTAAACACAATCTGGTCGACCACCGTTTTGGCCTCTTGATTTGGGATGGCATACGCCTCAGGCCACTTGCTAAAATAGTCCATTACAACCAGAATGTATTTGTTTCAAGCGTTGGTCTCTGGAAAAGGCCCAGCCACATCTACTGCAATCCTCTCAAAAAGCGATCCAACGTTGTACTGATGCATCTTACCTTGAATCTTCCTACCAGGTCCATTGGTTGCAGCACACTTGTCACATGTTCGGCACCACTTCTCCACGTCATCTCTAGCATGTAACCAGTAGAACCGATGTCGAACCTTCTCCAGTATTTTGTTAACTCCCAGGTGGCCTCCAGAAGGTCCGTCGTGCATCTCCCGAAGAACTTCACTGACTTTCGATTGCGGTACGATCAGCTGCATCACATATGACTTACTGTCAGCGGATTCCCATCTTCGCCTGAGGACACCTTCTTGCACATAAAGTGAGTCCCACTGTGCCCAATAGGCTTTGAGAACTGGACTCCTGTCAGAAATGTCTCCCGATTCAGGTTTCTCTTCATTTTCTTTCCATGCGAGAATGGGTTCGATATCGGGATCCTCCTGTTGAGCAATCCTCACTTCCTCATTGCTCCATCCGCATATTGGATCAGCTCTTAGTAGCTGAGCGGTAATATTTTCTTTGTCTTTTTGCCGCCTAAAATGCTTGCAATTCACTTTGCAAGGTCCTCGAAATAATGCGTCGGCGTTTGAGTGCAACTTTCCTCTGCGGTGTTGAATCTGGTAATCATAAGTCTGCAGTCTTTCTATCCACCTTGCGACTTGACCTTCTGGTTTTTTGAAGTTCAACAGCCAGTTCAAAGCACCATGGTCTATCCGCAGAAGGAATTTCCGTCCATAGATGTACTTATGGAAGTGCTTTGTTGTCAAGATAAGAGCTAGCAGTTCCCTTCTGGTCACGCAATAGCTTCTTTCGGGCTTCGAGAGGACCTTGCTGTAATATGCCACCACTTTCTCTTCGCCATCATGCACTTGGGATAGTACCTCCCCGATTCCCACGTTGCCTGCATCAGCGTCGATGATGAATGTTTTGCCAGGTGTTGGATGTGCCAGCACTGGAGCGTTACAGAGGCGGTATTTGAGTGCCTGAAAAGATTTCTCACACTCACCAGACCATTTAAACTGCTTCCCTTTTTCGGTGAGCTGATGCAAACTCTTTGCAACTTCAGCAAAGTTCTTAACAAAACGTCGGTAATATGTGGCAAGACCAAGAAAGCTTCGGAGTTGATGTTTCTCCTGTGGTGTTGGCCAATTTTGGACGGAGTCAACTTTTTCAGGATCAGTCTTCATTCCTTGGGAAGAGATGATGTGTCCTAAATACCTAACTTCGGTTTCGAAAAGTGCAAATTTTTCCGGATTCAGTTTAAGGTTAGCCTCTCGAAATCTCTGAAACACGGCTTCTAGGTTCTTGCAATGTTGGTCAAATGTTTTCCCGTAAACAATGACATCGTCCAAGTAGGCAAGGCACTCTTTCCATGTCAGTCCTTGAAGAACGCACTCCATCAAACGCTCGAAAGTTGCCGGAGCGTTGCATAGCCCAAACGGCATAATTTTAAACTGCCAGAGCCCATTACCTGTAGAAAACGCCGTCTTTTCCCGATCATCAGGGTGGATGTCAACTTGCCAATATCCACTCTTCAAGTCCAGCGTCGAAAACCACTGGGCTTCCTCCATGGCATCCAGGGTATCACTGATTCTCGTCAGGGGATAGCTGTCCTTCTTAGTCACATCGTTCAGCCTTCGGTAGTCCACACAAAAACGAGTGCTTCCGTCTTTCTTTTTCACTAGAACCATTGGTGACGCCCAAGGACTTTTGGAATTTTCGATAAGACCGTCCTTTTTCATTGTTGTTATCATTTCCTCAACCTCACCTTGTTTGGCTAGTGGAAGGCGTCTTGCAGGAAGACGAATCGGTCTTGCATCTCCTGTTTTGAAGCGATGCTGCACCAACTGTGTTCTACCATATTGCCCTTTTGACGATACGAAGATGTCAGTGTAATCTTGTAGGAGATTTTCAGCCATCCTTGTTTGTTGGTGATCAAGTTTGGATGAATTCAATATTCTAGCTTTGATGGTCTTGAGCTCTTCCGGAGTTAAAGTTTTTCTCGGGGCTTTACCTGTGATTTTCGTAGTTGCTGCAACCGATTCGCAACGTCCAACGACTTCTCCTTTCTTCAACCTTACATCATACGGTCTGGTGTTTAGTAATCGTACGGGAACCATTTTGTTTTTCGGTGCTGCCAGTGTTTTCCCAATGATGACGCTTTGGGAGGAACACTCTGGGTGTGGCTCCACCATGAGGTATCGAAGGCTTCCAAACTCACCTTCCAGTTTTGTCCAAACGAGCACTTCAGAAGAAGGAGGCAGAATCAGATCTTCCGTGATGACAGTCCTCAGTGTTGACGTATTGTCATTCGAATAGGTCATTGGAATTTTTTTATTTTGGTATTTCAAAACTTGATTACCGATGTCCAAAATAACTCCGTGCTGTTTCATAAAGTCGATTCCAATGATGCACTCGTCACATACATCTGCCACCAGGAATTGATGAGTAATTACTGAATCAGCCAGTCGGATCTTAAGACACACTTCTTCATACACTCTTGCTGCTTCTCCCGTTGCGGTTCTTAGATGGTAGCTATTGGTGTTATGAAGCCACGTCATCTTTACCAGGTCTTGACGAACTATGGATGCTGTGGCACCGGCGTCGATGGTAGCCACATATTTGTTCCCGTGTATAGTAGTCTCCACAGTCAGACTTTTGTTGTCTCGTTTGGTCTGGGAGACCTGGATGGTGGTTCTGGAGCCATCGATACAAGAAACCGGTCTCTACCCCTCAAAGTTAGTTCTTACTCATTTCCCTGATGGGAAACGGATTGATAAGAATCACTGGTGTTGTTGTAACCATGCTCTGGGTTGTATCTCTTGATTCCACAATGTTGACAAGCGGCTTTATTTGGTGGTAGTCGGCATTGACGCTGTAAGTGCCGAGTCTTGTTGCAGTTCCAACATCTTGCAAGTCCGCTTCACTGGTTTTTTTTGTATTTCAGCTCTTTGGCACGAGCATTCTTCGACTTTGGCTTCTCTAAGTCGATGTTCTGCTGCTTCAATTGTCAGTGCGAATGCTAAAGTTTCAGAAAGAGTACGTGTTCTAGCAGTTCGCACAGACCTCTGAAGATGTATATCAGAGTTGGCACGAACGAAGGACTCAACAGCAAGCTGGTTGATGATTTCTTCTCCAGCATCCGGGTATGCCAGGTGAACCAGTCTTTCGACATCTGCTTGGAGCTGCTGTAGACTTTCACCCCTTTTCTGGACTCTGTTATTGCGTTGGACTCTTTCAAGTCGCTATCTCCAAAGCGTTTATCTATAGCTGCCGCGAGAGAACTGAAATCACCGCTCTTACCAGCTGGAACTGTTTGAAATAATTCAGCTGCTGGTGTTCTAAGAGCAAGAGTCAGTGCAATGTACTTGTCTTCGTCATCCCAGCCATTTGTTGTCGCGGCTGCCTCAAATTGTCTCTTGTAGACTGGCCAAGAAGACTGTCCATCAAATGTTGGGGGTTTCATCTCCTTTTTCCTTGCAAACTCTCCAGCAGATTCTCGAATTTTGATTTTCCGGATCTGGTCCAATTCCTTGGTCAGAACAGAGAACTGTTTATCACATCTACTTTCTATGATTTCGAAACGATTCTCTACAATAGAAAGCTGTTTTTCCATATCTTCAACGCTTTCGTCAAGGGCAAATACATTTTTCTCAATGTTGCCCAATTTGCCTTCTAGAATATTTTTCTGACCTTCCAAAACATTCTGTTGCGCCTCAAGCCTTTCGAAAATATTTTGTTGTTCCTTCTTTTGCTCGTTTCGTTGCTCTTTCAGATTCTTTTGTTGTACTTCGAGTCGTTCGAGAACATTCTGCTGTTCCTTCTTTTGCTCGTTTCGTTGTGCTTCAAGTTGTTCCAGAACATTCTGCTGTTCCTTCTTCTGCTCGTTTCGTTGTTCTAACAAAAGTTTCATCATACTAGAAAAATCAACACTTTCACTTACTTCCTCTTCCTCCACTTCTGTTTCAAAAACAAAAGTGTTAACGTCTTCTCCTTGCTGTTCCAAATAGTTGGGCAAGCGCAGGACGAGCTCATTTTTCGATCCCGCTCTAGAAAAATTTTGCTTACCTAACTCACTTTATGCTGGGTTTTGTTAGGAGCTGGGAATCCACAGGGGATGAACTTCGGTACTATTGAAAGGAGCAGTGGCACGCTTGTAGTTGCTTGAACTAACTCGTCGGATGGGGGGGATTCTTGCTCTTTCTATAGTACCTCCCACTCACTAAGCAAAACTATCGTGCCTAGGATTTCAGAATGATCCAATGATATAATTATCGATAAATGATTAGCAACACAAAATATATGTATTGAATCAAGAATTAAAAATGTTTTTATTTGTGAAAAAATCGGAATAATAATAATATGAAAACTGGATGTTTTCAAAAGAGTAGAGACGAGTTTACAATATAGTTTCAGTTGAAATTACATTTACTTTAACACCGCCTCTTAATTTAATAGAAACTATTACTTATTTAATTGTAATTGCAAATTAAAAAAAAAAACTTTTACGAAATTACGTTAAATGTTAAATCAAATTCAAATTTTCGCGATGCTTAAGAAATAGAATTCTCCCAAGCCCTTTTGTCATGATGTCTGCGATTTGTTCATCGGTCGGTTTGAATTCAATGATGACTTCACCCTTTGCAATCACGTCACGAATGAAATGATACTTGATATCCAAATATTTCATCCGCTTTCTTTCCTTTGGTTCTTTAGCAACTTTGATGCATGACTGATTATCTTCAAAAATGGTCACCGGCTGAATACATTTTATGTGCAATTCAACCAAGAGCTTTTTAATCCACTTCATTTCGCAAATTGCTTCAGTCAATGCAATGTATTCCGCCTCTGTTGATGATAAACTGACTGTCGGCTGTTTTCTGCTTGCCTTGCTTGAACACATATCCTGATGTCGACTTTCTATCGCTCAAGTCTCCACCCCAATCTGAGTCGCTGAATCCAACCAATGTGTCAGCCTCTGCCGTCTTTCGATAGACCAATTTCAAGTCGAGCGTTCCACGAATGTATCGCAAGATGTGTTTCGCATGATTAAAATGACTTTCATTGAAACAACTTTGAAATCGACTAAAATATCCCGTTGCAGCACACAAGTCTGGTCGTGTTGTTACGGTCGCATAAATCAAGCAACCCATCAGCTCTCGATATGGATGACTTGAGCAATTGTTTGCATCACCAGGTTCCAAATGCAAACTCTTCTCCATCGGCGTGGCTTTCGGCTTGCAATTTTGCATATCGAATTTCTGCAAGACTTTTTCCAAATACTTTGACTGACTTAGCACAATTGTTCCCTTGTTCATGTCTTGTTTGATGTGCATGCCCAAGTAAGTGCTCACTTTTCCCATGTCAGTCATCTCGAACTCCTTGGACAACAACCGTTTGATTGTTTCGATGATTTTCATGTCGCTGCAAAATACCAGAATGTCGTCGACATACAGCAACACATAGACCAGCGTTCCGTTTTGCACTTTCACGTACAGACATTGGTCCGATGCACACTGCTTGAATCCGATTTTTACCATAAACTCGTTGAATTTTTGGTTCCATGCACGCGATGCTTGTTTTAAACCGTAGAGTGCCCTGTTGAGTTTGCACACCTTGTTCTTTTGCTTAAAATCATCCGGCAATTCCATATAAATTTCCTCGGTTTGATCACCATTCAAAAACGCGCTTTTTACATCCATTTGATGAATATGCATGTCGTTTTGAATTGCAATTGCCAGCAACATCTTCAATGTTACCACCTTTGCCACAGGAGCATACGTCTCGCTGTAATCGAACCCAAATTTTTGCGTGAATCCACGCGCTACCAGTCGTGCCTTGTATTTATCAACGCTGCCATCGGCCTTTCGTTTCAGCTTGAATACCCATTTGTTTGTGATCGCTTTTCGATCCTTTGGTAAATCACAAACAGTCCAAGTACCATTCTTCATCAATGACTTGTACTCACTGTCAATAGCATCGCGCCATTGTGGCCAATCATCTCGATTTTTCGCCTCAGTTATCGTACTTGGGTCATCTCCAACAAACTGTTCGGCTGACAACGCCAATTCGCCCAATTCTGTGAATTCAGCTGATAATGCAAATTCAGCTGCTTGTGCCCATTCGCCAAATCTTTCTGGTGGTCGACGATCGCGTTCACTTCTTCGTGGAATATCTCGATCGTTGTTACCAGTGCCATCCAGGTTTGCACTGTTGACATTTTCTCTGTTGTCACCGGATCCATCCAGATTTGCATCGTGGGTCGTTGCATTACGGTTACCAATGCCATCCAAGTTGACATTGTTGATAGATGCACTGCTGTTACCGGCACCATCCGTTTCGGTGTCGTAGAATAAATCTTCAACCAAATCTTCTGCTCGCAGCCCGTCGTTAACACTTGCTTTCTCGTTCTTACTGCAATCCTCGTTTGATACCGCCTCTGAATCTGATATATCAATCAGTTTAGCCATTTCCAACACAGAAGCTTCGTTGAATGTTACGTGCCGTCCAAAAACCAATTTGTTTTTCGTTGTATCCCAAATTCGATACGTTCCATTTGACGCAGCATAACCCAACATCAAACACTTTGTTGCTCTTGCTTCAAACTTCGATCGTTTATTTGACGGTATGTTATTGTAACATTCCGAACCAAACACACGCAAATGTGACAAACTTGGTTTCTGCTTGAACCAAATTTCAGCTGGCGTCATTGAAGAAAACTGTTCACCAACAGCTGATGTCACCGAACGATTTTTCAAGTAGTTTGCCGTCAAAACCGCTTCATTCCAGAACTTACGATCCAGTTTACTTGACAAAATCATTGTTCTTGCCTTATCCAGAAGCGTTCGATTCAATCGTTCCGATACAGCATTCATCTCCGGTGTATACGGTACCGTATGTGTCATTTGAATGCCTTTTTCCTTGCAATATTCCTTAAATTCCGTCAGAATATATTCTCCACCATTGTCGGCTCTTATCTTCGCAATTTTCACACCATGAAGTACCTCAGCCATCGCCTGATATTCTTTGAATTTATCCAGCACCTCACTTTTCGTACGAATGAAGTAAACCATTGAAGCTCTTGAAAAATCGTCGATAAATGATACGAAGTATCTTGAACCATCATACGCCGTCGTTTTCATCGGACCGCACACGTCACTGTTAATCAATTCCAAAACACGAGATGACCGAACATTTTTGTTCTTCGGAAACGACGCTCTAGTTTGCTTTCCATACACACACGGTTCACACACGGCTGGTTCTGTATTCACCTCGACTTGCTCCAAACCATTGACCATTTGCTTGTTAATCATCTTTTTCATGTCCGATGTGTTCAAGTGTCCCATTCTGAAATGCCATAATTTTAAATCTTTGCTTGCATTTTTCTCACCTGAGACACCAGCGAAATTCTTCTTTCGAACGAGGTAAAAAATTGCTTTGTACAAATTTCCTTCCGCATGCGCAACAAATTTCGTATCACCATCAATTGAACCATACGCACAGTCTCCTTCAAAAACGATTCGATATCCCTTCTTCGCAAGACTTCGAATTGACATCAAGTTGCACTGTAAGTCTTTGACTAACAGCACATCTTCAATTTTCTTCGTTGATGAATCACCGTTGTAAAAGGTCTTGATGAAAATGTTTCCGCGTTGCTTCGCTACGATACTTTCATTCTTCTTGGCCACTTTGATGTTCACGTGATCGATATTTTTCAAATCGTCGAAATACCGTTCTTCATCTGCCATAGTCGATGTAGCGCCGGAGTCCATGTAAAAAACAATCTTTTCTCCGAATTCACTTTGCGCTGAGTGTGCACAAAGTGCTGTTTACTCGTCGAAACATGTACTTTCCTGTTCATCAACAATTGCACACATTGTTTGTGCTTTCTCTTCAGTTGCTTTGTTTGAGCTGCCAGAATTTTTCTTTCCCTTCTTCAATGTAAAACATTGCGACTTTTTATGGCCAATTTTATTGCATGCGTAGCACTTAATTTGTTTCTTGCCACCTTTCGCACTCATTGCACCAGATTCAGTTGATTTTCTTACAGATGCACGACCACAGCGTTTATTGTGTTCATCCAACAAACGTGTTTTGACGAATTCCAAAGTCAACTCTTCTTGATTCACAGTTTCCAACGCTGTTACCAAGTTGTCGTAGCTCTCCGGCAATGTGAAAAACAAATGAACAATGATATCCAGTTCTTTCAACTGAGCACCCTTTGACTTGAGCTCCCGAACTTTCGTATCAAACTTGACAAAATGTTCGATCATCTAGTCGCCCTCACGATACTTCATCATGAGTAATTGTCTTTTTGCTGACAAATAACCTGAGACACTTTTTCTTTCGAAAATGGCACACAGCCCATCAAACATTTCCTTCGCAGTCGTCTTGTCTTTCACCAATTCCAACTGGTTGTCCTTGATCGTTTGCACCAGAATTGATTTACATTTCTTTTCCTCTTTCTTGAGTTCATTGTGCTTGGACGTATCCTGCTCATCCGCCAGAATTGCAATAATACTTCTCTCGATGTATTCTTTCAAACCTTTTGCATCTAATAAAATACCCACACGATATTTCCAGTGGTTGAAATTCGTGCCATCAAATTGTGATATTTTTATTATATCAGCGTTTTCTCTCATCTTGCTTTCAATAAAGTTGCTCCGCAAATATGAATTTTGCAATTACCGACAATTCTTGCACAAAATGAAATATTCTTAATTAATTCAATTTGTATTCCGTATCTGGGCCCATAACCTCAGAATGATCCAATGATATAATTATCGATAAATGATTAGCAACACAAAATATATGTATTGAATCAAGAATTAAAAATGTTTTTATTTGTGAAAAAATCGGAATAATAATAATATGAAAACTGGATGTTTTCAAAAGAGTAGAGACGAGTTTACAATATAGTTTCAGTTGAAATTACATTTACTTTAACAGGATTTAGGAAGGAATGGAAAAGGAATAGGAAGGGAAGCTACTATTTAAGGATAGGACAAAGGAAAAGGAACAAAAGGAAATGCAAACCTAGAAACGTGAGCTCCATCCAAGGATACAAGAAAGTGGTGCTTCGGCTCAAAAAAAAACAAGCAATTTCCTATTAAAACGAAAATTTTTTTCCAAAAGAAAAAAAATAATAAAAAAAGTAATAAAAAAAACTTTATCCCTAACTATCCTACCTAACCCAACACCAAAATACCCTAAACTAACCTACTACCTACTTAATACTATTTACTACTAAACTACTACCTTTTGAACCGAAGACACGCTTATCCTCTTCCACCGTCGGATGGAACTCTGCCGGAGTCTCCGAAGCGCTCGTCAGATGTTGGTGACGAAGTCATGGCCAACCCTCCCTTGCATCGGTCCGATACAACCAAATGCCATCTTCTTGGCCTTATTTGCGAAGATGGCCCCTGAAATGACCTACCAGCTGAAACCTAGTCTGTCATATTACGTCTTGTCAGTCATCAATTTCTCGCGTATTTCTCGTTTTTACCGAATTTTTCTTTTGATCCATTCCTCCCACGTTTCTTCGACTCCAATCTAATTGAAGAAAAGTTAAATCATCTAAATGATGAGTATATTCCTGGCCCCGATGGTATACCTGCCATACTTCTTAAGAAATGCTCCTCCAATCTTTCCCTTCCTCTCTCAAAAATCTTTAACTTGTCCATATCCCTAGGATTTTTCCCCCAAGCTTGGAAAACGGCGTTTATAACCCCTATACACAAAAAAGGTCCTAAGTGCGACGTAAAAAATTATCGTCCCATCGCTAAACTGTCGCATATACCCAAAATTTTCGAAAGCATATTGTATGAAAATTTAAGTTTTCGTTGCAAATCTCTCATTTCCCCTAGACAACACGGTTTCCTCAAAGGCAGGTCAACAACAACAAACCTCGTTGACTTTGTCTCATTTTGCCTCTCAGCCTTTGAGAATGGGAAAGAGGTCGACGTAATTTCAACTGACTTCAGTAAAGCTTTCCATAAAATCTCCCACAAACTTATTCTTTTTAAACTCTCCACCCTCGGTTTTGAACCCATTCTGTTGAGATGGATTTCCTCTTATTTGGAAAACCGTTTTTACAGCGTTCGGTTCAAATCCGCCTTATCCAGCCGCTTTTTAGCTACATCCGGAGTTCCCCAAGGCAGCCATTTAGGTCCTCTCCTCTTCATTCTTAGTGTTAACGACATTGAAATGATCATTAAATACTCCTCTATCTCTCTCTATGCGGACGATACAAAATTTTTCCGGGTCATTTCTTCTTCTGAAGACTCTTCCCTCCTCCAACAAGATCTCGACCATTTTTCAATATGGTGCTCCAAAAACAGCTTGGAGCTTAATGTTTCCAAGTGCCAATCAATTACCTTCTCACGAAAACGCATCAAATCTCCTCCCCGACTCTATATACTCAACAGTCAAATCATTTCCTCCGTTGAACTGATTCGAGACCTTGGGATTATTTGCGACCGTGAGCTAAATTTCCTCAAGCATATCGACGATATAATCCTTAAGGCAAATTCAGCACTTGGCTTCGTGAAACGATGGTCCAAAGAATTTGTAGACCCTTACGTAACCCGCTCCCTTTACATCTCATTTGTTCGTCCGCTTCTTGAATACGCCTGTCAAGTTTGGTCGCCTTTCCAACAAGTGCACATTGCCAGAATTGAGAGCATACAACGCCGTTTCCTCCGATTTGCTCTTCGTGGTCTTAATTGGAGTAATCCTTTGATATTGCCTCCTTATCAAGACCGAATCAAACTCCTCAACCTCAATACGCTGAAAGATCGAAGGGAAATATTTGACATTCTCTTCATTCACCGAATCTTTACAGGTTCCATTGACTGTCCAGCCCTTACCGAATCCATCTTTCTAAATACTAACCCTCGTAACACGCGGAATCCCCGTCTCTTCTATCTTCCTACCCATCGAACCTCCTACGGCTCCAATGAACCCATTTCCCGAATGCTGAGGAATGTCAATTCTCACTGTTCTAGTTTTGACTTCAACATGAGTACTCCTTGCCTAAAGCTCCGTCTCCTAAACCCTCCAACTAGTTAAGTTCTAGCTATTAAGTTTTAGTCTGTAAGTTAGATTAAGTAATAGCTTGTATTAAGCCGAATAAATGGGGGTTATGCCCCCACCAAAATTAAAAATTAAATTAAATCATCGTCATAATCCAAAAGAAAATGAAAACTTATCCACCAACCATCACCGTTCACATTGGACGGCCTAGTTCAGCCATCACACACCTTTATGCTTACTTTAGCAATCCATCATATTCAACAAAAACCAGAACTTTTCAGAAAAAATCGTAAAAGAAAAAAAAATTCGATGTTTGTAATAATTCCAACTACTTTGTTAAATTCAAAAATAAAAAAAAATGGAAATTTCACTTTCTGGTATGATACGAACTTCGTACCTTTATTTATATATGTATATATGTATATGTATCTTAAGGTTATAGATATGAAAAATATAAAAAAAAAACCAAACTTACAGTTATCTTTGGAGATATCCCTCGTTGTCCTGCCGGCAGCACTCGTGAGACACTTACACATTTTTTCAAACCAGTATGCATATATATATATATATTATATTTTTCTACAAATTTCCTTTCCTTTTTTTTCTTTGTGGGGTTTTCTATTTTCACCCTCTTTATATCTAACAAAATTCACTATAATTTTTCTTCTCTTCTTGTCTTTCTTTTTTTTTTTTCTTTACTTTACACTTTTTTAACTATTTAAACTTCTTTCTTTCTTTTTTTTTTAATATCTATTCAAATTCACTTATTCTTATTCCTTCAAATTCACTTTCAGTTCTTTTTCTCTTTAATTTCACTATTAACCTTAAATTCTTTCAGCCTTATTTATAAACCCGTATTATCGGCGGATTAAGGTTACTACGAACTTAATACTCCACTAATACTCCAAACCTTATTTATAAAAAAAATACACCAGTATTAGCGACGGATTAAGCTAATACTGGTTCATAGGAGTTTTAAGGGAGGATTAAGGTCGTATTATAGTCAAATGTCATTTTGAGGATAAAAGTGAAGGAAAAATATTGTTGAAATTTCTGGAGGAAAAGTGGAAAATATTTTGGTTTTGTGATTAATTTAAATTCTTTTTCCGCCTTAAAAACCAGATAAATAAATTAATAAATTAAAACTAGTATTTCTTGTTCTGTTTTGTTTAATATCCATTTTAGAAAAATTTCCGCCAACCACAAAAACAAAATATAAATCATAACACTCGGGTTCAACGCAATTTAGTTTTTCATGCAATCTAACTTTTTTTTCAACCTCTAATTGGTCAGAAGTCACGTATCAAAAGAAGAACTGAAACTCTGGCCAATCAGAGTCCGAAAGAAGTAAGAATATCTGAAAAAACTTAATGCGTTGAACGTGCACAATGAAGTCAGCTGGGACTTGTTTACGTTTATAGTAACCAAAGCTACAGATGGGTCATTTTTTTGATGAAAAATTTGACATAAGCAAGTATTAACTAATACGGGTTGGAAAATGTTTTATAAATAAGGATTCGCTCGACCTGGCGTAAGGGAGTATTAAGTGCTAATACTAGTATTAACTAATACCAGGTCGAACCGAGTATTAGTGAAATCTAATAAATAAGGCTGTTTATCTTTAATTTCACTTTTTTTTTCTTAGATCCACTTTTCTTCATCTAGTCTTTCAATGTCTCATTTGTAATTCCTTCTTCCTTCTACTATGTGCATCTTCATATATCTTCCTATATGGATCCTCTTTGGTCCACCTTGACCTTGGCTTGACCTTAGTTAGGCCGAGAAAAAAAAATCCTGGCAGAGGTTGTCTAACCAACCTATAAAACTCTGCTTTTTTTTTTTTTTTTCTTCAAATTTTCTTCTTGAAGGTTTTCCTTTTGTTCCTTCAACTTTCTTTCTTTCTACTCTTTCTTTTATATTTTTTTTTTTTTATTCGTGTCAAAAAAAACTTACTTATTTTTCGACTTAATTTTAACTTTATTTCAATTAACTGTCTTTACTTGACTTAACTTGATTTGATAAATCTTTTTTATAGCAAAAAATCTTTGCCGAACTTTTCCTGTCAGCTGTTATTTCGCAAAAGAAAGTTCTACAATTTTCTTTCCTTTGTGAACTCTCTTGCTCCTCGGGTACATAAGCACTTAGTTCGAATTCCATTGTCAAATGAAATACATAATTACCTCTCTATTTGGATGGATAAACAGCTGATTAACGTTTTTTCATAATTCTTTAAAATTTATTATCTGTTTCTATGTTGCCATCTGTACTTCTCACTAACTGTCCACCCCCTTTCTTCACACACCTACATACATACATGCTTTCTCATACCTTACTCTTTATTAAGCTATAGTCATACCCAATTTAATACTTACACTACTTATTATCTAATCAATAACACATACATACACTAATCTACAAAAAAAACTTACATAAATCTCTCTCTCAAATGTCTTTCTACTTAATGCATTATTATATTGCTGAATTGCAATAACTCATTACCTTGAGTTAGAGGGAGATGGATAGTCTGCGCAACCCAGTGCGTAATCTAAGTGTCAAATCAATAATTGATATCGTCGGTGTTTCGCGAATTTACATTTTGTATTTTCTTTTTTTGTTTTGTATCCTAATTTAATAACGCGAGTCAATTCGTTGTTTTGTTTTGTTTTCCTATTTCTTTTTTTTTTTTACTTAGGTGTTTTTCATTTTCTTTTAACTTTCACAGGTAAGTATTCTCTTCTTGTTCTTCTTTTTGTTTTTTTTTTTTTTTGTGAAATCTCAGGTCGGAGTTTGTTTACTATGTTACATACATACATTTTGTAGGAACTTGCATTTTTGTAAACAAACTCTCATTCTTGTTTCTTGATCAGTTTAATATATTTTTTTATAAACTTTTTAGGGTTGATTGACGACATCAAAATTAGAACAACGAACAACAGAAAAAAAGGAAGGAAATTTTTGTATGACCTATGGTAAGTAGAGTGAAGTTATTTGATTGAATGATAATACATTGGGTATCTTTTTTTTCCAGGTTTTGCTACGTAACAGGCTCGGTCGAAGTGGATGAGTGGTCGCGAGAACACTTACATCGTAAAAAAAATTCATGCGTTGCAAAACACTTTCAGTCGTATTTATAATCCCATTCCAATGTATGTCTAACTTTGGACAGCTCTTAGAACAGTGTCCAACTCCAAATCGTATTTATAAACACTTTCATCGTTGTCTAAGGAACGTCTAACTTTAGACACCGAAATTGGTTGTCTAAACTATGGCTAAAGTGGCATTTGCTACAGCAAAAAACAATTTTGTCGAACATGTTATAAAACACAGTTGAGAGCTCTAAGATCGAAAAAAATAAGTAGTTTGAGGTGCAAAAATACTACTTTCAACAATTTAATTTATAAATTGTACAAATTTCATCATTTTATGAGACTTGGAAAAGCTGTAACTCAAAGTCAAATCAGCTGCTTTTTTGGTCTGGTTCAAGTGCTACGCCACACTCTTTCAGAGCCATTTTGTTGTTGCACTCGTATATCAAAACACAAAAAATGGTACTGCACGGATACATCATGAACGCCACCATTTAGTTTTTCATTCGGAGTTGACAGTTTGAGAGGATGTTTAGACAACTGTTGGAATGCATTTATAAATACGAAATTGGCTAAGGGTTGTCCAACTCCTTAGACACCGTCTAGTTGGACAGTTGTCTAAGGGTGTTCTAAGCAAATTTTATAAATACGACTGTTTGTTTATAAATAGGGTCTCGAATCGTGTGGTAGAGCCTACTCCCTGAGTTAATTAATAAGTCTCATGCTATCTTTTTATTTCTAAGTTAAACTTAGAGTCTTATTTTATACCTTCTTATACTGAAATAAATTTTAATAACTTATATATATAATCTGTTCCGTCTATTTATTTTGATACCTGTGCTAATTGTTCAATGTCTGAGTTGGCGGGGTGGTAGTTAGATCGTCTTCTATTCTAAGCCCTGGATAATGAAAGAGGTCGGACTAAAAGAACTTCACTAAATAAATTAACATATAAATACGGTAATAAATAAATAAATAAATAAATAAGTAAATAAATAACTAAATAAATGAATAAATAAATAAATAAAACTATAGATATATAAATAAATAAATAAAAATATTGTAATGTGCACCCAACATTTCATGCTAATTTCCTAATTGAAAACGTTAAACCGAAAACACAAGTGCTGGCAACGCTATAATGGAGTGCTATAATGGAATACGTTGTTTGTGAGTGAGTGTGTGTGTGTGCTGAAAAATACCGGGAGGGGAACTTGTCTAGACATCATGGTTCATAGAAAAACTACTAGAAATCTCTCGATGATTCGCACTTCTATATAAAGAGGGAGCTGACGCAACCAGAAGTCAGTTTTATTTAGAAAGTGATAGTGTGAATATTGAATAAACGAAATTGAGTTGTGTTCGAATAAAGGTATATCGAAAGTAGATACTGAATAAAAGTGGTAGAATTAAATTGAAAGGTAAAGTTTTATTTTTGCGAACTAAGCGCACGTTACATTGGTGTCGGAAGTGGAAATAAAACTTATTTGACTAGTAAAGTGTAAAAAAAAAAAAAAAAGTGAAAGGAAAAATAATAATTATATACAGTGAAAATGGGTAAGTTGTTAGAAGAGCTCAACTGCATTGAGCTTAAAAGTGAGTAAGGTAAGCGAAATCTTTCTAGAGCGGGATCGAAAAATGAGCTCGTCCTGCGCTTGCGTAACTACTTGGAACAGCAAGGGGAAGACGTAAACACTTTTGTTTTTGAAACAGAAGTGGAGGAAGAGGAAGCAAGTGAAAGTGTAGATTTTTCTAGTATAATGAAGCTTTTATTAGAGCAAAAGACGGAACAGCAGAAGGTTCTCGAACGTCTGGAAGAGCAACGAAACGATCAAAAGAAGGAACAACAGAATGTTCTCGAACAACTTGAAACACAGCGAAACGAACAAAAGAAGCTGATTGAAGAACAACGAAACGAGCAAAAGAAGGAACAACAGAATATTCTCGAAAGACTTGAGGCGCAACAGAATATTTTAGAAGGTCAGAAAAACATTCTAGAAGGTAAATTGGGTAACATTGAGAAAAATGTATGTGCCCTAAACGAACGCGTTGAAGGAAAAACAGCTTTCTGTTGTAGAGAATTGTTTGGAAAGCCAACTAAATAACAGAGTCCAGAAAAGGGGTGAAAGTCTACAGCAGCTCCAGGCAGACGTCGAAAGACTGGTTCACCTGGCATACCCGGATGCTGGAGAAGAAATCATCAACCAGCTTGCTGTTGAGTCCTTCGTTCGTGCCATTTCCGATATACATCTTCAGAGGTCTGTGCGAACTGCTAGAACACGTACTCTTTCTGAAACTTTAGCATTCGCACTGACAATTGAAGCAGCAGAACAGGCTCCTCAGGGAGTACATCGACTTAGAGAGGCCATAGTCGAAGAATGCTCGTGCCAAAGAGCTGAAATTCCAAAGAACCGGAGCGGACTAGCAAGATGTTGGAACTGCAACAAGACCGGGCACTTACAGCGTCAATGCCGACTACCACCAAACAAAGCCAGTTGTCAACATTGTGGAAGTAAGAGATCCAACCCAGAGCAAGGTAACAACAACACCAGCGTTGCCTATCAGAGGCTGGTTTCTTGTATCGATGGCCCCAAAACCACCATCCAGGTCTCCCAGACCAAACGAGACAACAAAAGTCTGACTGTGGAGACTACTATTAACGGGAACAATCATGTGGCTACCATTGACACCGGTGCCACAGCATCCATAGTTCGTCGAGACCTGGTAAAGATGACGTGGCTTCATAACACCAATAGCTACCGTCTAAGAACCGCAACGGGAGAAGCAGCAAGAGTATATGGAGATGTGTGTCTCAAGATCCGACTAGCCGATCTAGTGTTTACTCATCAATTCCTGGTGGCAGATATATGTGACGAGTGCATCATTGGAATCGACTTTATGAAACAGGATGGAGTTATTTTGGATATCGGTAATCAAGTTTTGAAATACCAAAATAAAGAAATTCCAATGACCTATTCGAATGAAAACACGTCAACACTGAGGACTGTCATCACGGAAGATCTGATTCTGCCTCCTTCTTCTGAAGTGTTCGTTTGGACGAAACTGGAGGGTGAGTTTGGAAGCCTTCGATACCTCGTGGTGGAACCAGACCCAGAGTGTTCCTCCCAAAGCGTCATCATTGGGAAAACACTGGTAGCACCGAAGAATAAAATGGTCCCCGTACGATTACTAAACACCAGACCGTACGATGTAAGGTTGAAGAAAGGAGAAGTCGTTGGACGTTGCGAATCGGTTGCAGCAATTACGAAGATCACAGACGAAACCCCGAGAAAAACTATAACTCCGGAGGAGCTCAAAACCATCAGAGCTAAAATACTGAATTCATCCAACCTTGATCACCAACAAACAAGGTTGGCTGAAAATCTCCTACAAGGGTACGCTGACATCTTCGCATCGCAAAAGGGACAATATGGTAGGACACAGTTGGTGCAGCATCGCATCAACACAGGAGATGCAAGACCGATTCGTCAACCCGCAAGACGCCTTCCACTGGCCAAGCAAGGTGAGGTTGAAGAAATGATAACAGCAATGAAAAAGGACGGTCTTATCGAAAATTCCAAAAGTTCTTGGGCTTCACCAGTGGTGCTAGTGAAAAAGAAAGACGGAAGTACTCGTTTTTGTGTGGACTACCGAAGGCTGAATGATGTGACTAAGAAGGACAGCTATCCCCTGCCGAGGATCAGTGATACCCTGGATGCCATGGAGGGAGCCCAGTGGTTTTCGACGCTGGACTTGAAGAGTGGGTATTGGCAAGTTGACATCCACCCTGATGATCGGGAAAAGACGGCGTTTTCTACAGGTAATGGGCTCTGGCAGTTTAAAGTTATGCCGTTTGGGCTATGCAACGCTCCGGCAACATTCGAGCGTTTGATGGAGTGCGTTCTTCAAGGACTGACATGGAAAGCGTGCCTTGCCTACTTGGACGATGTGATTGTTTACGGGAAAACATTTGACCAACATTGCAAGAACCTAGAAGCCGTGTTTCAGAGATTTCGAGAGGCTAACCTTAAACTGAATCCGGAAAAATTTACACTTTTCGAAACCGAAGTTAGGTATTTAGGACACATCATCTCTTCCCAAGGAGTGAAGACTGATCCTGAAAAAGTTGACTCCGTCAAAAATTGGCCAACACCACAGGACAAACATCAACTCCGAAGCTTTCTTGGTCTTGCCACATATTACCGACGTTTTGTTAAGAACTTTGCTGGAGTTGCAAAGAGTTTACATCAGCTCACCGAAAAAGGGAAGCAATTTAAATGGTCAGGTGACATTGTTTTGGAGAAAGTAAGATTGTTGCGCTTGATATTTCTAAAGCATTTGATAGAGTTTGGCATCAGGCTCTTTTATCGAAAATGCGTGCTTTTGGTATCGATGAGTCTCTTCTTCGTTGGATTAGAAACTACCTTTCCCACCGTTCAATAGAAGTTGTATTGGATGGTTTTAAGTCTGATACCCACTTTATAAATGCTTATGTGCCCCAGGGCTCCGTTTTGTCTCCGACTCTCTTCCTCATTTTCATAAATGATCTCCTGTCTGAAACTTCTAATCCACTCAACTGTTTTGCTGACGACTCAACCCTCAGCTTTTCATATTCGTTTCCACACTCACGTCCCTGCTCTTCGGACGTGGAGATGGAACGGTTGCGTATGATAAGCTCATTGAATTCTGACCTTGACAGCATTGTTACATGGGGTAAAAAAAACCGAGTTGAATTCAATGCTTCGAAAACTCAATGTTGTCATTTGTCGTTAAAGCTTAACATCTCCTCATTACCATTATCCATGAATGGTACCTGCATCCAAGAAACCGAAAAGCTGTCAGTACTTGGTATGTGTGTAAACGACGACCTTCGTTGGAATGACCACATATTCGAAGTCGCCAAAAATGCTGCAAAGTGCTTAGGTTTCCTTAAGCGATGCAGGAAATTTTTCACCCCCTCTGATCTGGCTACAATTTATAAGGCCTACATCCGCCCTAAACTAGAGTATAATTCTCATATCTGGTCAGGTGCTTCTCAAACATCTTTGCGCCTACTTGATAGGATACAAAACAGAGCGTTGAAATTGATAGGTGACAGTTCAATTGTAGAATCGATCGATTCTCTTGAACATCGTCGAAATGTAACTTGCCTCACTCTTTTTTATCGCTTCTTTTACAAACAGTGCTCTAGTGAAATAGCCAGTTGCATTCCTCCCCTGAAACAATTTAGCCGCAATACCCGCCTCGCAAGGAATGCTCACCAGTTTTCCCTTCAGCCCAACTTCGGTTGTACAGTTAAGTATAGAGATTCGTATTTTAGCCGCTCAACCCGGATGTGGAATGCTTTACCCAACTCAATTTTCCCCACGCAATATAATGTACAGAAATTCAAGAGTGATGTGCATCGGCATCTCCTTTCTTATCCTTTCCTTATTTCCTAACACCCGCACTGTGTTCTAAACATTATAAGGGTAGTCATAACCCCTTGAAGTGCGCGTAAATTATAAAAAAAAAGAAAAAAAAAGGTGAGTGTGAGAAATCTTTTCAGGAACTCAAATACCGCCTCTGTAACGCTCCAGTGCTTGCACATCCAACACCTGGCAAAACATTCATCATCGACGCAGATGCAAGCAGCGTTGGAATCGGGGCGGTACTATCCCAAGTGCATGATGGCGAAGAGAAAGTGGTGGCATATTACAGCAAGGTCCTGTCGAAGCCCGAAAGAAACTACTGCGTGACCAGAAGGGAACTGCTAGCTCTTATCTTGGCAACAAAGCACTTCCATAAGTACATCTATAGACAGAAATTCCTTATGCGGACAGACCATGGTGCTCTGAACTGGCTGTTGAACTTCAAAAATCCAGAAGGTCAAGTCGCAAGGTGGATAGAAAGACTGCAGACTTATGATTACCAGATCCAACACCGCAGAGGAAAGCTGCACTCAAACGCCGATGCATTATCCCGAAGACCTTGCAAAGTGGATTGCAAGCATTGTAGGCGGCAAGAAGAAATAGAAAACATTAACGCTCAGCCACTAAGAGCTGACCCAATATGCGGATGGAGCAATGAGGAAGTGAGGACTGCTCAACAGGAGGATCCCGATATCGAACCCATTCTCGCATGGAAAGAAAATGAAGAGAAACCTGAATGGGATACATTTCTGACAGGAGTCCAGTTCTCAAAGCCTATTGGGCACAGTGGGACTCACTATATGTGCAAGAAGGTGTCCTCAGGCGAAGATGGGAATCCGCTGACGGTAAGTCATATGTGATGCAGCTGATCGTACCGCAATCGAAAGTCAGTGAAGTTCTGCGGGAGATGCACGACGGACCTTCTGGAGGCCACCTGGGAGTAAACAAAACACTGGAGAAGGTGCGACATCGGTTCTACTGGTTACATGCTAGAGATGACGTGGAGAGGTGGTGCCGAATATGTGACAAGTGTGCTGCAACCAAAGGACCTGGTAGAAAGATTCAAGGTAAGATGCATCAGTACAACGTTGGATCGCCTTTTGAGAGGATTGCAGTAGATGTGGCTGGGCCTTTTCCAGAGACCGACGCTGGAAACAAGTACATTCTGGTCGTGATGGACTATTTTAGTAAGTGGCCTGAGGCGTATGCCATCCCAAATCAAGAAGCCAAAACGGTGGTCGACCAGATTGTGTTTAAATGGGTGAGTAGGTTTGACGTGCCTATGGAACTCCATTCCGACCAAGGGAGGAACTTTGAGTCAAACATCTTCCAAGGAGTGTGCGGACTACAAGGCATTAAGAAGACAAGAACCACACCGATTCATCCACAATCTGATGGGATGGTTGAAAGATTCAACCGGACCTTGAAAAAACACCTCACCAAGGTCGTAGGCGACTACCAAAGATATTGGGATAGGCACGTACCGCTATTCCTGATGGCCTATAGAAGTGCAGTACATAGCTCGACAGGACAAACATCATCTGACATCCTGTTCGGGAAAACCATGCGGCTGCCCAGCGAACTTAAATTTGGATGCCCCACCGAGGAGCCACAGGACACAAACGAGTATGTGGACGACCTCAAGGAGAGGCTCGCTGACATCCATAAAAGAACAAGGGAACGGATGAAAACCTACAGCGACCGGATGAAGACACGGTACGACACAAAAGCGACAACGGCAGTATTCCGAGCAGGAGATCGTGTGTGGCTTTATAATCCTCATCGTCAAAAGGGATTGTCACTGAAACTTCAGCAGAACTGGGAAGGTCCTTATACTGTTGTCACGAGGATTAAGGACGTGGTCTACCGCATCCGAAGAGGACTAAGAGGAAAGTTAAAAGTAGTGCATTGTGACCGGCTGCATCGATATAGTGGGGAGGCTGCAAATGGAATTATTCGGGACGAACAATCTTAAGGAGGGGGCAGTGTAATGTGCACCCAACATTTCATGCTAATTTCCTAATTGAAAACGTTAAACCGAAAACACAAGTGCTGGCAACGCTATAATGGAGTGCTATAATGGAATACGTTGTTTGTGAGTGAGTGTGTGTGTGTGCCGAAAAATACCGGGAGGGGAACTTGTCTAGACATCATGGTTCATAGAAAAACTACTAGAAATCTCTCGATGTTTCGCACTTCTATATAAAGAGGGAGCTGACGCAACCAGAAGTCAGTTTTATTTAGAAAGTGATAGTGTGAATATTGAATAAACGAAATTGAGTTGTGTTCGAATAAAGGTATATCGAAAGTAGATACTGAATAAAAGTGGTAGAATTAAATTGAAAGGTAGAGTTTTATTTTTGCGAACTAAGCGCACGTTACAATATGGTGGATGGGCGTTGTACTATTCGGGTAGGCTCTGATTGGTGCCAACTTGGCGGCGCCCAGATGCTGTAACTTATAGTACACGTCAACTGTGCTTACTATACCTCCAAGCGGTATCCACTGGGACCTGGGATGCTCCGTCCAGAGCTGACCTGCTAAACTAGTAAGTGCGAGTGTTGATAAGGGAATCCGGAACAAAGAATTGTGATCGATCAACACTATAATTGCTCTGCGAACAATGACTGACTGCACGAATCTCAGTGGTCTACGAGAGCGCTCGTGCAAATGTCCCAGCGGATGAATTCGAAGGACAGAATCAACGGTGGACCTCAGCAGCCATAAAAGCAGAAACCCCTGAAAGAGCTACTCCAACATATTTGGTTTAAAGGTCTTTTGGGGTCTTTCAATACTAGGACAGGGTATTGAAGTAGAGATGGTGGCGGAGGAGCTCCTGGTGAGCCAACGGCAGCACTCACACCCCTGCAGCAGGGTACTGACTCTGGATACTCCAGCCCTTTGTGTCCGAAGGGATCCAAAAGGACCTGGCCCTCCAGGTTGGGGGTTGTGCGTAGGGTTAACTACCCAACCACGTAAAAAAAGCACAGTTCCGAAACAACAAACAGTCTCGGATAACGATAATGATTTCAAAGTTGACGACCCATGCAAACGAAAAAAGGACAACGACCTCCGGATCTGCACTTGGAACGTAAGATCTCTTAACGGACTAGGTGCAGCTGCAGAGTTAGCGGACGCCCTGGACTGCTGCAAAGCAGACATAACCGCCATCCAAGAAGTGCGATGGAGTGGACCGGGCATAAAGAAGATGAAAAACTGTGACATATACTATGGCGACTGCTACAGACAACAAAAAAAGCGTTTATTTGGGTGCGGATTTGTCGTTAGAGGAAGACTCAGGGATAAGGTGATTAGCCAAAATCCAGTCAATGAGCGTATAATGACCATCCGCATCAGGGCTAAATTCGCCAACATTAGCCTTATATGCACCCACGCCCCCACAGAAGAGAAAGACGACGATTCCAAAGACTGTTTCTACGAGCTCCTCAAAGAAACATATGAGCAATGCCCTAGATACGACGTGGCGATTTCAACGCAAAACTAGGGAAGGAGGACATCTTTGGAAACACAATCGGTAAGCATAGCCTCCACGACAAAACCTCCGAAAACGGATTGAGGCTAATCGATTTTGCTGCGGGACTAAATCTTGTTGTAAGTAGTACACGCTTCCCGCATCTCAAAATTCATAAAGGCACATGGCGATCCCCAGATCAATTAACCGTCAACTAAATTGACCATGTTGCGATAGACGCAAGGCACTCTTCCAGTGTGCTAGATGTCCGAACTTTCCGAGGGGCCAACTTTGACTCGGGCCACTACCTTGTTGTAGCCAAGGTACGAATGAGGATATCTTGTTCACGACCAGCACGAACTAACGCTGTGAAGAGATATGACGTCGGAAAGCTACAATCGCAAGAGATTGCCAATGCCTTTTCCAATCGAGTGTCCCTTCAATTATCCTTGAATCCCATGCCGCCAGCAATAAACATTGAAGACCAGTGGCAGCAATGCCAAGAAGCCATCAGAACTGCTGCCTCTGAGGTTCTGGGTTTCACTCGGCCACCAAAACGAAACCCATGGTTCGATGAAGATTGTAGGCAGGCAAATGAAGCCAAGCAAAGAGCACGATAAATGCTTTTGCAAACACGAACGAGGGCTGCTTACGATCGGTATAACGAGATTTACAAGGAGAGAAGAAGGGAAGAACACCGACTTCCCAAAAAAAAAAAGAAGCAGCATGAGAAGTGCTCGTTTGAGGAAATAGAGAGGTGCCATGACAGGAACGAGATTCGGAAGCTTTACCAAAAGGTAAAAAGATCCTGCCAGGGTGGCAAACCCCGAACTCAAGCCTGTAAAGACCAGCAGGGAAACATAGTTATAGAGTCACAGTCGCTACTGAGGATCTGGAAAGATCATTTCTGCAGACTGCTTAACGGCGATGAGGACACAAATTCCGCTGTCAGGCAGACTGCCCCATTCAGCCTGGACGATGATCAAGAATGCTGTACTCCCGACCTAGAAGAAGTTAAGCTTGCTATATGCAAACTTAAATCAAATAAGACTGCAGGTGCAGATGGCCTTGATGCCGAACTTTTCAAGGCAGCTGGAGATCAGTTGGAAAGAAGCATGCACCAACTGATCTTCATGATATGGTCGGAAGAAAGCATGCCCGATAAATGGAACCTCAGTATCGTATGCCCGATCCTAAAGAAAGGAGACCCTCACAACTGCGCCAATTATAGAGGGATAAGCCTCCTTAACTTCGCTTATAAGATCTTGTCTGCTGTAATATGTGAACGTCTGAAACCCCACGTCAACAACTTGATAGGTCCTTATCAATGTGGTTTTAGACCGGAGAAGTCCACAGTAGATCAAATTTTCACATTACGGCAGATCTTGGAAAAAACCCGTGAACATAATATCGATATTCACCATCTCTTTATCGATTTCAAGGCCGCGTATGACAGTATCTACAGAGACGAGCTGTACAGAGCCATGTCTAGTTTCGGCATCCCTGCAAAACTCGTACGACTATGCAGGATGACTTTGGAGAATTCACGCTGCTCCGTCAAGGTCGGTAAAGAACTCACCGAGATCTTTAATGTCGAAAAAGGTCTTAGGCAAGGCGATAAACTGTCATGCGATTTCTTCAACATCATACTTGAACAGATTGTAAGAAACTCAAACGTCAACACCAGAGGAACAATCTTTCAAAAGTCTGTGCAATTACTCGCATATGCAGACGATATTGACGTAATGGGAAGAAAAAAGCGTGATGTCATAGGTGCTTTTGCGAGTATTGAAACAGAAGCGGCAAAAATGGGTTTGATGATTAATGAGGGCAAAACAAAGTATATGCTGTCATCAAATAAGGACACAGAACATCGACGAATTGGACAAAACGTCACAATAGACAGATATAACTTCGAGGTAGTACAGGACTTCGTCTACCTAGGATCCGCTGTAGACACGGACAACAACATCAGTGCGCAGATCAAACGGAGAATAACTCTTGCCTACCGTTTCTTCTTTGGGTTAAGAAGGCAATTGAGAAACAAAACCCTCTCCAGAAAAACCAAGGTAACCTTATATAAGACCTTAATCATCACAGTTCTGCTTTACGGCGCGGAAGCATGGACCTTATCGAAAGCGGATGAGGAAACCCTTGGTATTTCGAAAGAAAAATTCTCCGAATGATCTTTGGTCCCGTATGCGAAGACAATGTGTGGAGAAGAAGATACAACAACGAGCTGTATGAGCTGTACCGCGACATGGGCATAGCCAGAAGAGTACGCATCGCGAGGCTACGATGGTTGGGCCACGTTGAGTGGATGGACCCAAACGCTCCGGCTCGTCGGATGTTCGAAAGCACATTGCAGGGAAATCGCGGAAGGGGAAGACCTCGTCTTAGGTGGCGCAATCAAGTGGAGGAAGACCTCAACCGACTTTGAGTGCGAAACTGGAGAGAGCTCGCCCGAAATAGAAGTCGTTATCGAAGGATGTTGGTTGAGGCCCAGGTTCACCCCGAACTGTAATGCCCACCTAAGTAAGTAAGTAAGGAAATAAAAATATATATAAGTAAATAAATAAATAAGCAAAAAAAAATCACAGATGACTAAGAGAGGTAAAAAAAAAAGGTTAATCACAGAAAAATGGGTGCTAATAATTAGCAATATCACAGAATACGTTTTGTCCAGCGGTGCTGTCTGATATCACAGTAGGCTATATACTAATAACTAAAAATATCACAGTAGGCTATATACTTATAACTAATAATATCACAGTAATAATGGTTATAATAAATAGATACACCGAAAGAAAAAACCTTGGTTGATTTAAACATGTTTCATTGTTAATCAACAATTCGTCTAAAATTGTGAAATTAACCAAGTTTCGTGATGAATTCAAATAAGAACGCATGTTCAAATCAAGTATGCTGCCGTGATCAATTTTTTTTCAGGTAAGTATCATAAAAATGTTTAAATTAAGTATGTTCGTAGTTGATTTGAATATGTTATAATTTTTAACCAACAACGTGATTGTTGATTTCATACTTGATCAACAACAAACATACTTAACTAACAATTAAGGCTGAAATTACAAAAACCATCACGTTTGTGATTGAAATACCAAATTCACTGTTGAACTATCACCAATATGTTTGATCAACAATGTTCATACTTCTTTAATCAATAAAGAATAGTTAAAGTATCAGTAACATTTTGAATTTCAATATTTTTCATACGTAAGCCCACAGAAAACGTGAAGTCGCATTACGGAACTTCAATTCAATATGATAAGTTTCGTGACCATTTTATATTAAGGGATAATTAATTATTCTTTATTGTTGATCAAGTATGTTTTACGTGAGAATTCAGCCACGTTTTTATTTGCTCAACAGTTTTAATGTAAAATTTCTATGATAAATGCCTGAATTGAAGTTTGACCTATCAAATGTATAGGTCAAACTTCAATTCAGGCATTTATCATAGAAATTTTGCATTAAATCTGTTGAGCAGATGAAAACGTGGCTGAATTCTCACGAACATACTTGATCAACAATGTTCATATTTTACCAACAATTCAGAATTGTTGACGAAACACAAACGTTGTTAAAGTATCATGGACATGTATGTTTCTAGTATCACAACCGTTGTTGTTTAACAATGTTTTTGCTCAATGTTTAAACACGAAATTGAAAATGGCGTTGTTGATTTAACCAATGAAAATTGTAGCATTTCAGTAAATAAAATGACAATGCCAGCTTGTTTAATTTAACTATGTTCCTGCTTGACGCAAAAACAAACAAGTTTCCTGTTTGATTTTACCAAGGTTTTTCTCTCGGTGTACAAATACATAATAAATAAATAAATTAAAAATTTACTAAAACTAACTATCAGGTACTATTCGACTAAAGACAAAATCATCTGAGTGCGTCATTACCATGCGTATTTTAAGTATGTAAGTCTTTGGCATGGAAAACTCCTACTTTTTCGCTTCTTATGTGTCTAAGTGGAAAGAGAGTAGAAACACCCCCTTAAACATAAAAGCTATGTTTTTATGCTATTGTGTGTTAGGGGGCACTTTCTTCGCGGATATTCGCCATGCCCTTTCCGATAATCCATTTTTCTTTCTCTTTTTCTACTTACCCTCACCGAGGTAAGACCTATTATTCACTCGTATTAATAAAATTGTTAAACTAAATTCCATTTGTTTCTTTTTTAATGTCTACGCCTACGGCAAACTAAACATTGGTCCATACGAGCCACATATGCAAAATAAAATAAAACAATAAAAATAAAATATTTACGAGAGTACGCGCGATTCACGATTTGTGCTCCATCAGGAACATACGCCAGACACACGTAGCCACCAGCCACGATCAGTGTTAATTAATCCAATCGATCTTCGCCTCTCCCGAACATACATCAGGCATCAGGGGCATTAAACTCCTTCTTATCACCAAAAGTCTACATTTCAATAACATTCTTCATTTCAATGACGATTTGTCCAGCAATCACCCAACACCTCGTAGCTAATTGCACACACGCTAAGCCACACAATTAGTTTCAACATACAGCACGCAGCCACGATCAGCACTAATCCACCCGATCGTCACCTCATCCTCATACAGTGCATTACACTACTAAGCATCGAAATTCATTTTCATCATTTCAGTGACGATTTGTCCAGCCGTCACACAACACCTTGTAGCTGATAACACACGCCAGACACACAGAGCCACGATCCACGATCAGTGTTAATCCAGTTGATCACCTCTTAGTCCAAACATACATCAGGTGCATTACACTACTTATCATCATAATTCATCTCTTTGTCCATCCATCACACAACACCTCGTAGCTGATAACACACATTCCAAGACAAAATTCGTTTCAACATACAGCAAGCAGTATAATCTACACAGTGAACGCATTTATTAAAAAGGTACGTGTACTGTACAATATTTAGATGCAAGTTTTCTCTATGATCAATAATATAGTCATACGCGGCGGGTGGTACTGCAGTGTATATAAGTGATAGTATACATGAAAGTTGTGTTGTTAGCTCTCCGGTGCTATTAAGTTCTGATTTAATCAAAGTTACTTGCCCTATTAATACTCATAAATTTGAATTTTTTTGCTTTTATAGACTTCATGGTATAAGTATAGATGTGTTTTTGGAAGAGCTTGGTAACCTGTTAAGTGATAATCATTCAAAAAATTTGATAATTCTAGGTGATATTAACATTGATATCCTAGGTCTTTCTTCGAATGCTGATGTTTACTTAAATTTAATGTCTGCCTATGGTTTCCAATCCTGTATTAATGTTCCTACAAGGATTACTGATTCGTCTAGAACATGCCTAGATCATATTTTTGCTAGGATGGATAGTAAATCACATATATCTTTGATAAGTTCGACATCTGATTTTCAAATATCTGATCATGTTATGACTTACCTCTTTTCGCAACAACAGAAGTGTGCTCCTTTGAAAGATCCTACCTTTATACAAACAACAAACAAAATAAATTTTGAAAAATTGAATTCAATGCTACTGTTTGAAGATTGGTCGAAAGTTTATAATCAAGCTGATCCTTCATTGGCTTATGATATATTTTGTAAGATCCTAACAGACCATGTTGAGTTGTGCTCTCTTACACCAGTTAAAAAACGGCGAAAGTTGGAAAAATTGAAGCCATGGATGTCTGATTATTTATTAAATAAAATACTCATGAAAAACAACCTACGCTCAAAATGTATTAAGGAACCTAACAACTTAGATTTAAAAAAGGATTATAAGGAAATATGTAAAGAAGTTGCCATCGAAGTTCCCCTATGTAAAGAAAATTATTATGTTAATAAATTTAACAGAGTTAAAGGAAATATAAAAAAGGAATGGGGGATCGTAAATGAAGTATTTTCAAGACATGCGTCATTGGATACAATATCATCCATCAACCACAATAATATGAAAATTGACTCTCCTTTTGAAATGGCTAATTTATTTAATAATTTTTTTACGAGTGTTGCTAAGAATACTGTAGTGAATGCTGGTTTTACAGACAATGCTGAAAACTATTGTTCAGAACGTTGTTTTAACAATGAAAGTATGAATGCAAACAGTTTCTTCTTTGAGCCTATTTCTTCATTTGAACTGTATCGTTGTATCTTGTCTCTAGATAATTCTAATTCGGTGACCCAAAACAGCTTTTCAAATAATTTTATAAAAAGAATCTCGTTTAATATTGTGGATGTTTTAGCTCACATTTTCAACAAAAGTATTATGTGTGGAATATTCCCAAGTAGTTTGAAATCAGCTGAAGTGATACCTATTCACAAAAAAGGTGATAAAAGTAGCTTAAATAATTACAGACCAATATCAATTCTTTCTGTCTTTTCTAAACTTTTTGAAAAAATGATGAAGGTCAGAATAGTCTCTTTTCTGGATAGCAGTTCCTTTTTTAGTGAGTTCCAATATGGGTTTCGAGCGGGCAGATCAACGGAAAAAGCGCTCTTAGATTTTTGTAGCAACATATATGAAAGTCTCAATAAAAAAAATTATACTGCTGCTCTTTTTATAGACATCACTAAGGCATTTGATACAGTGGACCACTCACTTTTATTGACAAAATTGGAAAAATCTGGTTTCAGAGGTTTCATGCTAAAATGGTTTTCCTCTTATCTTTCGGATAGAAAACAAAGGGTTAAAATTAAGAATGTTTTCAGTGACTGCCAGTATATTAAAATTGGTGTTCCGCAAGGATCGGTACTAGGTCCCATTTTGTTCTTAATTTTTATCAACTCCTTATTTTGCCTTGATTTGAAAGGTAAGCAAACTGGATTTGCTGATGATGTTGGCTGTGTATATGCTAATAAATCTTCGCTGGATTTAATAGTTGACATAAACCATGATTTGGAACTCTTAAGACATTGGTTTTGGATGCACAAACTTGTCATTAGTGACAAAACGAAAATAATGCACTTTAATGTATCTTCACTTATTAATGACTTACCTAACTTTATTTTCCATAGTACTGATTGTAAATGTGTGCTTATAAATGCAATTTGTTGCTCTGCGACCAAAGACAAGACAACTTATCATGCTGCCGTATGTTGCTCATCTAAATGTTTTACCATAGATAATGTACCTGATTTTAAATATCTGGGTTTGTATATAGATAGTGACCTAAACTGGAGTATTCACACCTCTCATTTGAAAAAGTATCTTCAATCTACAACATATATATTGTATCACCTAAGACAGCTCTGCTCGCAGAAATTTCTTGAATTAGTCTATTATGGTTTGGTACAGTCTAAAATTCAATATGGTCTCGTCTGCTGAGGAGGTACGTTTAACAAAAACTTGCAACCTATATTACTTGTTCAAAAACATGTACTACGTATAATTTGGAAAAAAAGACGTCGCGACCACAGCTTTGATCTTTTTCGTAAGTCTAAAATTCTTCCACTTAAACATCTTTACTTTTACAAAGTCCTAAAAATTTTTTATTTGAGAAGTGGTAATTTTTTTAATTCAAGTTTCTGTGCCTATAGCCTTCGTAGTAATGAAAGATTTCTTGCACCTATTCCATCGCACAACAATCAAAAATATCTGAACTTTTACACTTGCGTAGCGCCAAGATTATTCAACCGTTTACCGTTTGAGCTTCGATGTATTCGTAGACCTTTTGTTTTCCTAAAGAAGGTTAAATTATGGTTGTTTGTCAACGATTTTATTGAAATAAATAATGTAATTCGAATAATAACTTAAATTTATATTGTATCTGATTGATAAATTAAATATACATGCACTCTCCCCTCTATGAGTTTTCTATGTTTGCTTTATAAATCTCTGAACTCGATACATCCGCCACTAGTTTTGTAACTAAAGGATGTACTTGATTATTATATTCATAACTAAATTTATATCTTATTCAATAAATGTTAGAGTTATTTACTATATGATATGATGTAAATCTAGTTCTTATTTAATGATTCAATGAATAAATAAAAAAAAAAATAAAAATAAATAGTCATTTAAACTTATTAAATTTCAATCAAAATCGAGTCAAGCAATTTCATTGATAAATTGATCATTCGTGTTCATTATATGCATTCACGTTACAAAGTAATCGCGAACGTAGTTATAAATCCAAGTTTGTTAACAGAAACAATAACAAAAATGGATAAATTTATTTTCAACACGAACTGTTTAGTCGAGTATTATGCCGATTTAAAAGAGAAACCAATCAGCTCTTTAACGTTGTCTTCTCTCAAAGCGCGAGAAATTCAATTAAAGGATTTGTGGGCAGAGGTTAAAAGCG
Source organism: Melanostoma mellinum (assembly GCA_914767635.1). NCBI lineage: Eukaryota > Metazoa > Arthropoda > Insecta > Diptera > Syrphidae > Melanostoma > Melanostoma mellinum. Next base: position 122,503,396 of record OU612059.1, on the reverse strand, counting down.
CGTATGAAAATTGTATTTGTGATTTAGAGAATCCATTAGAACTAGACAATCTGGGTGCTGTGAAAGCAAAATACAGGCTCTCTTCCGAGACATATTTTACGTGTTCAGAGTATATTATTAATAGTGTAGATAAGAATACAGCTACCATAAAAGTTCGTCAGATGAAAATGCAGGTTCAAGTGATTTACAATCAAGTACTCAAGGGCAAAGGGTTTCAGTCAGCAAAGACCCAAACCAAAATGGATTTAAATTACCTCCATGTGACTGTGAATTATTTCAAGGGGATTATTTGTCAGGGCCAACGTTTCGCGATATGTTTTTGGCAGTGTATGGCAGCCACTCGCGGTTGAGTCCAGTACAAAAGTTATTTCACCTCCGTGCTAAGAAACGAGTAGATGCTTTTAATATAGTGTCTAAATTTGCTTTGACGGATAACAATTATGAAATTGCTTGGGAAGCTCTCAGTTCACAGTTTGAAAACAAGCGAATATTAGTTAATAGTCACTTGAAGATTTTATTTAACCTGCCGAATCTTTCTGTTGAAACAGACAAAGGTTTGAAACAACTCCACAGAGAAGTCAACGACTGTCTTTGTGCATTGAAGTCTCACGGAATCGAAACCGAATCATGGGATTCGATTCTTACATTTCTCGTTTCAAATCGTTTACCAGAGAGAACCTTGTCTCTGTGGGAACAAGGGTTACCAAATCCGTCTGAAATTCATACTTGGAAGGACATGAGTACATTTTTAGTTGCACGTTACAAAACACTTGAAACCATTAGCGATATTCGGCTGTGCACTAAATCAAGGCAAAGCGTTAGCTCTTCACAACCACATACCAATAAAAAGGTAAGTGCACATCTAGCCAAAACTAGTAAATTCAATTGTGTGATGTGTCAAGGAACACATTCTTTGCGTTTGTGTCCTACTTTTCTACAAATGGAGATCAAGGATAGAGTTCAGACTGTGCGAAGTAACAATCTTTGTACAAATTGCTTAGCACCTTATCATACTTCGCAAATGTGCAAAAGCAAGTTCACCTGCAGTTATTGCAAGAAGCGTCACCACACACTCATCCACTTTCAGGATAGTGCTGTACCACAACAGAATAATTCATCAACATCATCTCACATACTATTCAATGTAAGACCTAATGAATTACAGTCCACACCTCAACATTCTCCTAGAAATATGCATACGCACCTCTCGACTTCGTCGAAACAGATACTTTTGGCTACCGCCCTAGTATCCATTCAAATCCACGGAATAAATCACACTCTTCGAGCTTTAATTGATCCTGGATCAGAGGTCACGTTGATCTCGAAAGCTGCACAACGGCGCTTAGGGCTACCTGTTACGCAGGCACATGTCCAGATATCAGGTGTTAGCCAAGCTGTTACCACAACTGCAAAAAGCTTATGTCGTTTTTCAATGGGCTCAAATCTAACTTCAAGCTTGGTATATGTCCAAGCTTTAGTCGTCGAACGTCCAACTGGGCACCTCCCATCTAAGTCTGCGGAGTATCTAGACTTATCAAAATTATCCGATTTCGTACTTGCAGATCCTCAATTTTATAAATCCTCTGCAGTAGACATACTTATAGGTGCTGATGTTTATTCAGAAATTATTCTTGAAGGTGTTCATCATAATCTTTTAGGGAAGCTAGTACTACAAAATACTATTTTTGGTTGGATCATTTCGGGTCCACTGCCAGAACCATATACACTAGGATATACAACAGTTGTTTCTTATTTCAACCAAATTTCTCTCGATGACGAGATTCGGCGTTTTTGGGAATTGGAAGAGGTATCCAATACCAAATTACTTTCGTATGAAGATGAATGTTGTGAACAGCTGTATTCGGATTCGACCTATAGAGAACCAGATGGAAGGTATATTGTAAAGCTACCATTTAGTACCGATTTTCATCATACAATTGGGCTCGGGTTGTCCCGACGTATAAGTGAGAAGCGTTGGATTCATTTAGAAAGTCGGTTGGCAAAGGATCCTTCTTTGCAGTCAGAATACAGCGAGGTTATTGAGGAATACTTAAAAGTAGGCCATATGAAAACGGTTCCACCAACAGAGTTATTGAAAAACAACAAAGTTGTATCTTACTACATGCCACATCATGCAGTTGTCAAGCCAGAGAGCTCCACTACCAAAGTGCGTGTAGTGTTCAATGCCTCTAGTCTTTCGCAAAATGGCACTAGTTTAAATGATGTCCTTTACACCGGCCCTGTCTTGCAACAAGACTTAGTAGAGTTGATCCTTAAATGGCGGAAATATCGTTATGTACTTAATGCAGATATCACGAAAATGTATCGCCAAATACGGGTGCATGAGCAACACACACCTTTTCAGAGAATTGTGTTTCGCAACTCGCCAAATGAACCTATACAAGATTTTGAGTTGCAAACGGTTACCTTTGGGGTTAAATGTTCACCATACCTAGCCATTCGCACATTGTTACAACTAGCGGATGACGAACAATTGAAGTATCCCATCGGGGCTTCGTTGCTTCGTAACAACTTCTACGTTGACGATTTGCTGGCAGGCTTCGATTCTCTTGAACAAGCACAAACTGCGCACTCCGAAATCATAGCTATTTTAGACACAGCTGGATTTCAACTTCGTAAATGGACAACAAATAATTCAAAGTTATTAAAGAATACTCCAACTGATCAAATTCTTAGTGATCCATTCAAATCCATCAGTGAACAGAACTCTATTAAAACCCTTGGAATTCATTGGAATCCCAAGTCAGATTCGTTTCATTTTAAAATCGAACCTATACCCTTTTCTACGAACTGCACGAAGCGAGAAGTATTTTCCCTTGTAGCAAAGCTCTTTGATCCAGCAGGTTGGACAGCTCCTGTCCTTATAAAGGCAAAAATCCTTTTGCAGACCATCTGGAAAGACAAGACACCATGGGATAAGCAGCTAAAAACTTCGTCGTTAGCTATCTGGAAAGTATTCACAGAAACTTTTACAGAGCTTTCGCAGCTTCAGGTTCCACGATGGGTTCAAATAACCCCTAAAACCAAGCTCCAAATTCATGTTTATGACTCCTCTGAACGAGCATATGCTGCTGCTATATTCGTTCGAGTAGAGGAAAGCTCCAGAAGAATCACATCGCACATCCTATGTTCCAAAACAAAAGTCGCTCCAGTCAATCCAGTAACGCTGCCTCGATTAGAGTTATGTGGTGCCGTTTTACTGGCAAAGCTCATGGGAAACGTTCTTCCTATGTTTAAGTCAGAAAACCCTGAGATACATTTGTTGTCTGAATCGTCAATTGTACTTGCGTAGCTTGCAAAAACCCCGTCTGCTTGGCGGACTTTTGTTGCAAATCGCTGTAGCAAAATTAAGAAATATGTCGGTGAAGTTGACTGGAAACATGTGTCTTCAGAAGACAATCCAGCTGATCTTGCTACTCGCGGAATAACTCCCACCGAACTCATTTCTAACATGCTATGGTGGAACGGAACAAAATGGCTGTGTCATCCAGAAAACTTGTGGCCGGCTACCACCCCTGCCGTTGTTAGAGAATTGGAACTAGAACCAAAAGCTGTCAGCTCTTTTCATACCACAGACTCAGAAGATATTCTCGCACGATTCTCATTCTATGCTCGAGCTCTTAGAGTTATTTCTTACGTTTTACGATTTTTCCACTCAACGAATTCTCGATTCAAGTCAAATTATTTTTACCCAAAACTCGACATCAGCAGAGAAGAAATTATGCATACCAAGGAGAAACTCATAAGGCTTGCCCAATTCAAGCATTTCCCAAAGGAGTACGCGAATCTTCAAAACAACAGCAGAATACATCCTAAAAGTAGCCTTCTAACTTTAAATCCTGTTTTACACTCAAAGGGAATAATTCGCGTACATGGTCGATTAGCCAACTCAAACATTTCTTGGTCTGAACGCTTTCCAATCGTTTTACCTTATGATTCCACATATTCAAAACTTCTTGTGGGCTTGGTCCACAAAATAACACTTCATGGGGGCAACCACTTGATGTTTATGCTTATTCGGCAAGAATACTGGATTCCTAAGGTGAAAACTTAATAAAAACATGAGTCAACCACTGCAAACCTTGTGTGCTCCATAAACAACATCAGCGATCACAATTAATGGCAGCACTCCGACCGGAAAGGTCATGCTTTTCTAGACCATTTTCGAAAACTGGAGTTGGTTTTGCTGGTCCCTTCGACATTAAAACCTATCTAGGGAGAAGTTGCCGCTTAACCAAAGGTTACGTTTGTGTTTTTGTTTGTTTTAGTACCAAAGCGATACACCTTGAAGGAACAACCGAACTTTCAACCGCTTCTTTTCTCGCCAATTTTCAACGATTTATAGCTAGACGAGGTCTGCCAAGTGATATTTATTCCGATAATGGGACTAATTTTGTAGGCGCCAACAGACTAATCAAAGAAAACTTTCGAAGACATGTAGAGGAAACCGCTTCAGAAGCATCAAAATTATACTTATCGGGTTTGTCTTGGCATTTTATCCCTCCAGGTGCTCCTCATATGGGAGGACTGTGGGAAGCAGGAGTCAAGAGCTTTAAGGCCCATTTCAAGAAGGTAGGTGCAGGTGTTAAATACACATTTGAAGAGTTCTCGACCCTTCTGTGTCGTATTGAGGCTTGTCTTAACTCGCGTCCCATTTCTTCCATCTCTGAAAACCCTAACTATCCTCTTCCGCTAATCCCAGGTCATTTCTTAATCGGAGGTCCCCTCCTTTCACTGGCAGAACCAGATCCACAAGACTCTTCACTTTCTCTTCTCAAACGTTGGGAAAAACTAAAAGTTTTGCAGCTACAATTTTGCAGACGGTGGAAGGAAGAGTATGTGAAAGAAATGCACAAACGATATAAATGGAAGTTTCCACAACGAGAAATAGAAATAGGAGATATCGTCGTTGTGAAGAAAGAAAATCTTCCACCCACTGAATGGCGATTGGGACGGGTAACAAACGTTTTTCCGGGTACCGACGGAAGAGTTCGCGTTGCAAGTATTGAAACCCAGAATGGTGAAATTAAAAGACCTATAGTTAAACTATGTGGTATTTCTGCTTAACTATACTTGAAAACTAGACTACAAAGAAATTAAAAAAAAAAAAAAAAAAATACCAATATGTATCTTATATGAATTGATCAAGGTTAAGGATTACATCTAAATCTATCAATTTACACGTCTCTATCTTATCTAATTATATTCATTTGTACTTATTTATCAAACCATTGTTAAATTTCTAAATTAGATTTTTATCCCCTACTAACATTTCCTACCTCCGGAGTGAGTTGAACACCTCCGGTAAAGCACAATGGTTCTTTATCTACACATTTCCAATTTTTTATTGATTGCAGACTACATGTCTGCAAGGGCGGCGGCAATGTCTAAGTGGAAAGAGAGTAGAAACACCCCCTTAAACATAAAAGCTATGTTTTTATGCTATTGTGTGTTAGGGGGCACTTTCTTCGCGGATATTCGCCATGCCCTTTCCGATAACCCATTTTTCTTTCTCTTTTTCTACTAACCCTCACCGAGGTAAGACCTATTATTCACTCGTATTAATAAAATTGTTAAACTAAATTTCATTTGTTTCTTTTTTAATATCTACGCCTACGGCAAACTAAACATTATGTTACAAACTTCGTACAAGAAGTTACCTATCTTTTTCAAAACTATGCTTTTTGTAAATTTAGCAGCGAGTTAAGCATTGTAATTCTCGGAAGCGTTACTTTGTTTAAAATTTCGGCGATATACAATTTGTCCTTGATGGTAGAATACATCCTTACTTCTGGTGTTATAAACTTTCATGCCTTTTTGGTGCGCTAGTTTTAAATTTTGAAATATTTTCGCGCGAATCAATTCTAATCGATCTTCTCGGTTTAGAATCTCAATATTGGATTCTTTCACCGCGTCAAGTCTTCGAAGGAGATCATATGATTTCGCATTTTGTATCATGTGGTAACCAAATACAGCGTAATATGGTTCCACCGCGATTGCTTCGTGCATCACACTGCGAAGTGAGAATGCAACGTTGCTTACGTGGAGGTCCCATTGCTTTTGGTTTGTGCCTAGATAGGCTCTTATTTTAGCTAACACCGATTGGTTTACTCTTTCTGAGGCATTTGTTTGTGGAGAGTAGATGGCCGTACGGGTGTGTCTTACACCGTATCGTTTCAAAAAGCTGGTAAATAGTTCTGAGACGAACTGTTTACCGTTGTCTGAATGGACAAATTCAGGTACACCAAAAACATGAAAGACGTTTTCTTCTAAAAATTTAACTACCTCAGATGATGTTGCTTTTCTAATTGCTTTCAAGAAAACAAATTTACTAAAATGATCAAGTACTATGAAGATGTGCGTATTTCCGTTTGAAGTCCGTGGGTATGGTCCTAAGAAGTCAATGTATAAGCGTTGAAATGGTCGTTCAGTGATTGTCTGTTGTCCCATCAGCGGTCGAGTCGTCTGGTTTATGGACTTATTGTACTTACAACTGTCGCATGAATTCACCCAGTGTTGAACATCGGTGGCCAACCCAGGCCAATAGTAAAACTGACGCAGTTTCGCTAATGTTTTGCCTATGCCTCCGTGTCCAGACTCTGGTGAGTCATGCGCAGTCTTTAACAACTCCTCTCGCAGTCCTTCGGGTCCTCTTGTATTGCGTCACCTGTCCGTACGTCAGTGCGTTTGTAAACGTAGCCGTCTGATATGCAAATGTCAGGAAGTCAGTCTTGTTGTTGTTCCACTACTTTCTTTAGTTCGTTATACTCTTCGGATGAAAAGTGCGTGGAACTAAAGTCAATTCCAGGAGTCGAATCGGTTTTCACGATCTCTTCCATATGGATGCGCGACAAAGTATCAGGTACTTCGTTTTGGACACCTTTCCTATGTTCGATGGTGAAATCGAACGCCTGTAGCTTAAGGCTTCATCTTGCCAAACGCCCTGACAGGTCCTTTTGTGTCATCAGCCACTTGAGACTGGCGTGATCGGTGATGATAGTGAAAGGTAGGCCCTCAACGTAGGCTCTGAACTTCTTCACCAACAGAATCACCGCATAGCATTCGAGTTCTGTCACGCTGTAGTTCATTTGAGCTGCATTAAGCTTCTGGGACATGAATGCTAGCGGCAACTCGTTCTTGTCGTCATCAATCTGGAAGATCACGCTCCCTACTCCTGTGGTCGAAGCGTCACATTGGATGTAAAAATGTTTCGTAAAGTCTGAGTTGTTGAGTATTGGTGCTTCTACAAGTCGTCTTTTCAGTGTGTCAAATGATGTCACCGCTTCATCCGAAATCTCGAACTGTTTCTGTTAATACCTCTTACCACTGGCGGGGGAAAGTATTAACAAGAAACCCAGAGCAATAAAATGAATCGAACTGACACTAACGATTTTAAACTGAGAATGTGAATGCTTTATTTCTTACAAGACTATTTATACATAAAACTAGCTTACATTGCAAATAATAGGACAATACTTTTTGGTGCCAGACAGGCATACTACTTCTATTGTAATTTAATATATTGCTGATTAATGAATATGTGACTGTGAGAACATGAACAGTTTTTTGAGTTAAGTGAAATATGAAGATGATACGATATGAGATGATGATGATGATGACTCGCGAGGTGCGCTCTGTTTGTGCTTAGGACAGCATAATGTGTTGTGGTTGTTATCTCAACATGCTGGGGCCTCCCTCAACTGATGAATCTCAAACATCAGAGTGATCTTGTGCCGTCCCAAAACCGGTTTATACCTGGAAGTCGGAAGTTGAGAATCTTCTTTTTCTCGGTACTGGAATCTCGCGGGTCTGCAGCTCAATCACAGGGTTGGCATGCTTATGCTGACGTCTTCTTTTGAACAGAATGAGGAGGATGACACAGATAAACAGCACCCCAATCAAACTATAGCTTATTGTGTGGTGCGTGTGGTGTGAGATGGTTTTTGCTGGTAACTGCTCATGATTCTTAAGAGCTGTTATCCAATTTTGAAGTTGTTTGACGTCCTCGTTCCCATTTTCAAGGAATACCTCTGGTCATTGACATATTATATATGGACTGCTAGTTGGCTCCTTAAAAGTGAAGCCAGCGATAAGCGACAGTGCTGCATCAGGGTTCAACTGGTTGTCGAATCTAGAACTAAACTAACACATGTATGTCTCTTTCTTTAATTAGTTACAAAGAGAAAAATATAAGTTGGTCTTGTAGATGGCACCTAATTCTTGGGAACAAATTGTAATGTTGCCGTAAATGGCCGCATGGTGCACCAAGAGGGCTAGTGTCGCTTGGCTTCAAAATCTTTGTCAGTCTTATATGGACATTACACTCAACTAGCAGTCCATATATAATATGTCAATGCCTCTGGTAATGTCAGTGGACTGGAAGTATTCAGTGGCGCGGCTGTAGGAGAGTAGTTATATTGGCGGCTGGGATGAATGCCGTATATAGCTCGCTTGAATGGATGTTATGCGACGTTATGATCATGGTATCTTCCTTCAAAATACAGTTTTGTTGTAGCGTTAACATTCCGTCGTCTTTGAGAGTGATGTCTGAAACCGTGTTATCGCAGATCAGGTTAAACGTGTACTCTTTGTCAAGTACATAGATCCAACTGTTTGCTTTGTTCAATTGTATCCACACTGGTGATGGTGGAATGCTTCTTAACCTACAAAAGGGCGAAAGTTCTTTCTTGTGACTGAGAAGGTCCAATTCACATCTGCTTACATTAGATCTCCGATTGAGGGTGTTGTTGATGACATAAGTACTTAGCATTGAAGAGACTGCATTTACTCATTTCATCTTTTGTCATAGTATGGTATGATTCGCTAAGAATATTTACTGCTAAGTAATCAGTTGAAGGCTCGATGTACACAAATTCGTTCCCATGAGCAGCAGGGACTGGAATCATTTTAAAAACTTCGAAATCCTCAGTAGTTATAATAGGAATTCTAATTTCAAAGATGACACTCCGATTCGTAATTCGTGCCTTTGCCGTCAACAATCGGTACAACGGCAAGAGGTTAGTTTTGCCTTCAGGTACCGTCAATTGAGGAGGCAAGTGGTTTCCGATGATTTTCACTTGATCATGCAGCTGATCTGGTGTTATGATTAGCTGATTGATTTTTGAATGGTGCAGGTCTGTTAACACGTCAAGCAGGGAAGTTTGTATTTGTTGGAAACTCAGCATGGCTAGCGTAGAGTATGCTGATAGAGTAAGGAAATCTTGTGCAGCTGCATTTTCTTCGTTGTCAGTTTTCACGTTAGCTGACAAAAGCTCTAAGTTGTTTTGAAACACATGTAATTGTTGCGTAACTGCTTCTTCGTCTTTGCGTAGTATATTAGCAGTAGCCTCAGCAATCATCGTTTGGTTTTTAATGAGTCCAAGTAAGTGATTATCATTGGTTTTGAGGCTTTCGATGTCTTGCTCGTACTGGTCGGCAAACTCCTTGTCTAGGACACCGAAAAGCCTGTTTGCTACCATTCCAACGACGTCAAAAGGTGATCGCTTCATTCTTGTTTCTGGCTGCCTTTCTTTTTGTTGATTAAAAAGTACTTAATTGTTGTCCCGTATTATTGACAGCTGGTGATTGAATTGGTTTACCAAATTTAAGCAATGATTGTAACGTTTCAACCTCTTGTCAATACCCCTTTTCCTGCAATATGTATTCATTCCATCAACCAGGTTTTCAAATCCCTGGATTTCACGCCAATAGTTACTTAGATCATAGTATACAACGATCTTCCAATCACTTGTAATTAGATTGATGTTTACAAGTTTCTCGAAGTAAATGCCCGGATGGTTTGTGAATGGTGTTATTTCTGCACCCTTATTGACCGCATCCGTGGATGGGCGTTGTACTATTCGGGTAGGCTCTGATTGGTGCTAACTTGGCGGCGCCCAGATGCTGTAACTTATAGTACACGTCAACTGTGCTTACTATACCTCCAAGCGGTATCCACTGGGACCTGGGATGCTCCGTCCAGAGCTGACCTGCTAAACTAGTAAGTGCGAGTGTTGAGATAAGGGAATCCGGAACAAAGAATTGTGATCGATCAACACTATAATTGCTCTGCGAACAATGACTGACTGCACGAATCTCAGTGGTCTACGAGAGCTTTCGTGTAAATGTCCCAGCGGATGAATTCGAAGGACAGAATCAACGGTGGACTTCAGCAGCCATAAAAGCAGAAACCCCTGAAGGAGCTACTCCAACATATTTGGTTTAAAGGTCTTTCAGGGTCTTTCAATACTAGGACAGGGTATTGAAGTAGAGATGGTGGCGGATGAGCTCCTGGTGAGCCAACGGCAGCACTCACACCCCTGCAGCAGGGTACTGACACTGGATATTCCAGCCCTTTGTGTCCGAAGGGATCCAAAAGGACCTGGCCCTCCAGGTTGGGGGTTGTGCGTAGGGTTAACTACCCTACCACGGAAAAAATAATTTGTTCCGAAACAACGAACAGCCTCGGATAACGATAATGATTTCAAAGTTGACGACCCATGCAAACGAAAAAAGGACAACGACCTCCGGATCTGCACTTGGAACGTAAGATCTCTTTACGGACTAGGTGCAGCTGGAGAATTAGCGGACGCCCTGGACTGCTGCAAAGCAGACATAACCGCCATCCAAGAAGTGCGATGGAGTGGACCGGGCATAAAGAAGATGAAAAACTGTGACATATACTATGGCGACTGCTACAGACAACAAAAAAAGCGTTTATTTGGGTGCGGATTTGTCGTTAGAGGAAGACTCAGGGATAAGGTGATTAGCCAAAATCCAGTCAATGAGCGTATAATGACCATCCGCATCAGGGCTAAATTCGCCAACATTAGCCTTATATGCGCCCACGCCCCCACAGAAGAGAAAGACGACGATTCCAAAGACTGTTTCTACGAGCTCCTCGAAGAAACATATGAGCAATGCCCTAGATACGACGTGAAAATCGTTCTTGGCGATTTCAACGCAAAACTAGGGAAGGAAGACATCTTTGGAAACACAATCGGTAAGCATAGCCTCCACGACAAAACCTCCGAAAACGGATTGAGGCTAATCGATTTTGCTGCGGGGCTAAGTCTTGTTGTAAGTAGTACACGCTTCCCGCATCTCAAAATTCATAAAGGCACATGGCGATCCCCAGATCAATTAACCGTCAACTAAATTGACCATGTTGCGATCGACGCAAGGCACTCTTCCAGTGTGCTAGATGTCCGAACTTTCCGAGGGGCCAACTTTGACTCGGACCACTACCTTGTTGTAGCCAAGGTACGAATGAGGATATCTTGTTCACGACCAGCACGAACTAACGCTGTGAAGAGATATGACGTCGGAAAGCTACAATCGCAAGAGATTGCCAATGCCTTTTCCAATCGAGTGTCCCTTCAATTATCCTTGAATCCCATGCCGCCAGCATTAAACATTGAAGACCAGTGGCAGCAATGCCAAGAAGCTATCAGAACCGCTGCCTCTGAGATTCTGGGTTTCACTCGGCCACCAACACGAAACCCATGGTTCGATGAAGAATGTAGGCAGGCAAATGCAGCCAAGCAAAGAGCACGACAAATGCTTTTGCAAACACGAACGAGGGCTGCTCACGATCGGTATAACGAGATTTACAAGGAGAGAAGAAGGGAAGAACACCGACTTCTCAAAAAGAAAAAGAAGCAACATGAGAAGCGCTCGTTTGAGGAAATAGAGAGGTGCCATGACAGGAACGAGACTCGGAAGTTTTACCAAAAGGTAAAAAGATCCTGCCAGGGTGGCAAACCCCGAACTCAAGCCTGTAAAGACCAGCAGGGAAACATAGTTATAGAGTCACAGTCGCTACTGAGGATCTGGAAAGATCATTTCTGCAGACTGCTTAACGGCGAAGAGGACACAAATTCCGCTGTCAGGCAGACTGCCCCATTCAGCCTGGACGATGATCAAGAATGCCGTCCTCCCGACCTAGAAGAAGTTAAGCTTGCTATATGCAAACTTAAATCAAATAAGACTGCAGGTGCAGATGGCCTTGATGCCGAACTTTTCAAGGCAGCTGGAGATCAGTTGGAAAGGAGCATGCACCAGCTGATCTGCATGATATGGTCGAAAGAAAGCATGCCCGATGAATGGAACCTCAGTATCGTATGCCCGATCCTAAAGAAAGGAGACCCTCACAACTGCGCCAATTATAGAGGGATAAGCCTCCTTAACGTCGCTTATAAGATCTTGTCTGCTGTAATATGTGAACGTCTGAAACCCCACGTCAACAACTTGATAGGTCCTTATCAATGTGGTTTTAGACCGGAGAAGTCCACAATAGACCAAATTTTCACATTACGGCAGATCTTGGAAAAAACCCGAGAACACAATATCGATATTCACCATCTTTTTATCGATTTCAAGGCCGCTTATGACAGTATCTACAGAGACGAGCTGTACAGAGCCATGTCTAGTTTCGGCATCCCTGCAAAACTCGTACGACTATGCAGGATGACTTTGGAGAATTCACGCTGCTCCGTCAAGGTCGGTAAAGAACTCACCGAGACCTTTAATGTCGAAAAAGGTTTTAGGCAAGGCGATAAACTGTCATGCGATTTCTTCAACATCATACTTGAACAGATTGTAAGAAACTCAAACGTCAACACCAGAGGAACAATCTTTCAAAAGTCTGTGCAATTGCTCGCATATGCAGACGATATTGACGTAATGGGAAGAAAAAAGCGTGATGTCATAGGTGCTTTTGCGAGTATTGAAACAGAAGCGGCAAAAATGGGTTTGATGGTTAATGAGGGCAAAACAAAGTATATGCTGTCATCAAACAAGGACACAGAACATCGACGAATTGGACAAAACGTCACAATAGACAGACATAACTTCGAGGTAGTACAGGACTTCGTCTACCTAGGATCCGCTGTAGACACGGAAAACAACATCAGTGCGGAGATCAAACGGAGAATAACTCTTGCCAACCGTTGCTTCTTTGGGTTAAGAAGGCAATTGAGAAACAAAACCCTCTCCATAAAAACCAAGGTAACCTTATATAAGACCTTAATCATCCCAGTCCTGCTGTACGGCGCGGAAGCATGGACCTTATCGAAAGCGGATGAGGAAACCCTTGGTCGTTTCGAAAGAAAAATTCTCCGAATGATCTTTGGTCCCGTATGCGAAGGCAATGTGTGGAGAAGAAGATACAACAACGAGCTGTATGAGCTGTACCGCGACATGGGCATAGCCAGAAGAGTACGCATCGCGAGGCTACGATGGTTGGGCCATGTTGAGCGGATGGACCCAAACGCTCCGGCTCGTCGGGTGTTCGAAAGCACATTGCAGGGAAATCGCGGAAGGGGAAGACCTCGTCTTAGGTGGCGCAATCAAGTGGAGGATGACCTCAACCGACTTGGAGTGCGAAACTGGAGAGAGCTCGCCCGAAATAGAAGTCGTTATCGAAGGATGTTGGTTGAGGCCCAGGTTCACCCCGAACTGTAATGCCCACCTAAGTAAGTAAGTATTGACCGCATCCAATGCTGTTGTGTTTCTGCTTCCCAGCACGAGAAGCAGAAGCAGTGTAGCTACAATTCTAGCCGGTTTAGTTACGTTAATTTGATGTGTTGGGCACAAGGTTTCCTTTTTTTGTGTATTTGTAATAGTCGTTGACACTTGTGCTACTTTCTCTTTGTCTTCTTCCTCTTCTAGATGTGAGCTGCTTGTTGGTTTTGGGTAAGGTTTCACGTTAGCTCTTGGGTCTTGTATCTCTATAGGTAAACGACATAATTTTGTAATGGGTCGTTTTATGTGTTTATTGTTACTAAACACAGTTGCTGCTCGAACCCCATTATCTTTTCCTGGGTGGACTTCCGATATTCTACCCATTACCCAGGTGTTCGGCGGCATACGATCTTCTTTAATAAGAACAATGTCACCAACTTTAATGTTGGCTTCACTTTGCTTCCATTTAGGTCGATGTTGGAGTTGCGATAGATATTCAGAAGACCATGTTTTCCAAAAATCTTGCGTCATCTTTTGTAATAGCTGCCAACGTGAACGGTATGTTCTTGTTTCCTCAATAATGGGTTCTGGAGAAGCATTAAGAGCGCTTACAACGAGAAAAAGACCAGGAGTTAGTATGGTTGTTTCGCTAACGTCATTTTCTATTGCAGTTAATGGCCGAGAATTTAAGCAGGCTTTCACTTGGGCTAGCACAGTGGCCAATTCTTCAAAGGTGAGAGTTGTTTCTCCAATGACGCGTTTAAGATGATATTTCGTTGTTGTTGGACTTCTTTGTTAGCTCCAACGAACGTGGTGCCGTTGTCACTGTAAAAGTGTGAGCACATTCCTCTCCTTGCAGTAAATCATTTAAGTGCAGCCAGAAATGCTGCTGAGCTAAGATCACTAACCAGCTCAATATGTGCTGCTTCGGTTGCAAAACAAACGAAGATTGCTATGTAGCCCTTTGTTGATCGGTTTCCTCTTCCCTTGGAGATGAGCACTTGAACAGGTCCAGCGTAGGCAATTCCCGTATGAGTAAACGGTCGCGATGGTGTCACTCTGGCCGCTGGTAGTGTTCCCATTTTTTGGACACTAGGTTGTGCACTAAATCGATAGCATCTAATGCACTTGCGTATGACTTCACGGATCACGCGTTTAGCATGTAGTATCCAATAATGTTGTCTTAGTTTTGCCAGCGTTATTCGAACTACACCGTGCAGTGTGCTAGCATGAGCATCTTCAATCAACAGCCTTGTAAATTTTTCATTGTGTGGTAAAATGTATGGATGTTTTTCTGATTGCATCAATTGTGAATTCTGCAATCGACCTCCTACAACGAGTATCTTGTCGCCATTTAAGTATGGGTTCAATGACAATATTTTACTCTTTTTGCACAACTCGTTACCACTCTTGATACATTTTATTTCTTCTGCAAAGACCCTTTCTTGAACTGCACGTATGATTGCGTTTCTTGCGTCATTGATTTCTTTTACCGATAAAATGTCTGCTTTGTTAATTGCATTTTGAACAGCGGTTCGGGAATTTTTCAGTATTTCGTAATGTTCTTTTTGATGAATAGTTTCTTTGGGGCCTTTGCATTTAGCGATGAATCGCCTGCAATATGCAGCTATTCTGATCAATTTGTAGTAGCAAGAGAATCGTTCGAATATGTCTTCATATTGTAACGTGCGCTTAGTTCGCAAAAAAAAATAAAACTCTACCTTTCAATTTAATTCTACCACTTTATTCAGTATCTACTTTCGATATACACTTTATTCGAACTCAACTCGACTTTTGGACTATCACTTGTATTTACTCTTAACTTTATCACTCTATAAACAAAACTGCCCTCTGGTTGCCTTGGGCGGGCTATTAATATCGAATGACATGCCATCTAGAACTCTCCAGTAACTTCTACATTGTCTCCACTCTCCACTGGCTGTCAAACATTTTCTCTCCTTCAAAATTTCTACACTTACACCAGTGCTGCCAGATGTGTTTTCGGTTGAACGTTTTCGATTAGGAAATTGGTATTAAGTGTTTTGTTCACGTTACACTGCCCCCTCCTTAAGATTGTTCGTCCCGAATAATTCCATCTCCAGCCTCGCCACTATATCGATGCAGCCGGTCACAATGAACTACTTTTAACTTGCCTCTTAGTCCTCTTTGGATGCGGTAAACCACGTCGTTAATCCTCGTGACAACAGTATAAGGACCTTCCCAGTTTTGCTGAAGTTTCGGTGACAATCCCTTTTGACGATGAGGATTATAAAGCCACACACGATCTCCTGCTTGGAATCCTGCCGTTGTCGCTTTTGTGTCATACCGTGTCTTCATCCGGTCGCTGTAGGTTTTCATCCGTTCCCTTGTTCTTTTATGGATGTCAGCGAGTCTCTCCTTGAGGTCGTCCACATACTCGTTCGTGTCCTGTGGCTCCTCTGTGGGGCATCCAAATTTAAGTTCGCTGGGCAGCCGCATGGTTTTCCCGAACAGGATATCAGATGGTGTTTGTACTGTCGAGCTATGTACTGCACTTCTATAGGCCAACAGGAATAGCGGTACGTGCCTATCCCAGTCTCTTTGGTAGTCGCCTACGACCTTGGTAAGGTGTTCTTTCAAGGTCCGGTTGAATCTTTCAACCATCCCATCAGACTGTGGATGAAGCGGTGTGGTTCTCGTTTTCTTAATGCCAAGTAGTCCGCACACTCCTTGGAAGATGTTTGACTCGAAGTTCCTCCCTTGGTCGGAATGGAGTTCCATAGGCACGCCAAACCTACTCACCCAGTTAAACACAATCTGGTCGATCACCGTTTTGGCCTTTTGATTTGGGATGGCATACGCCTCAGGCCACTTGCTAAAATAGTCTATTACAACCAGAATGTACTTGTTTCCAGCGTTGGTCTCTGGAAAAGGCCCAGCCACATCTACTGCGATCCTCTCAAAAGGCGATCCAACGTTGTACTGATGCATCTTACCTTGAATCTTCCTACCAGGTCCTTTGGTTGCAGCACACTTGTCACATTGACGGCACCATTTCTCCACGTCATCTCTAGCATGTAACCAGTAGAACCGATGTCGCACTTTCTCCAGTGTTTTGTTAACTCCCAGGTGGCCTCCAGAAGGTCCGTCGTGCATCTCCCGCAGAACTTCACTGACTTTCGATTGCGGTACGATCAGCTGCATCACATATGACTTACCGTCAGCGGATTCCCATCTTCGCCTGAGGACACCTTCTTGCACATATAGTGAGTCCCACTGTGCCCAATAGGCTTTGAGAACTGGACTCCTGTCAGAAATGTCTCCCCATTCAGGTTTCTCTTCATTTTCTTTCCATGCGAGAATGGGTTCGATATCTGGATCTTCCTGTTGAGCAGTCCTCACTTCCTCATTGCTCCATCTGCTTATTGGATCAGCTCTTAGTCGCTGAGCGGTAATGATTTCTTTGTCTTCTTGCCGCCTGCAATGCTTGCAATCCACTTTGCAAGGACTTCGGGATAATGCGTCGGCGTTTGAGTGCAACTTTCCTCTGCGGTGTTGAATCTGGTAATCATAAGTCTGCAGTCTTTCTATCCACCTTGCGACTTGACCTTCTGGATTTTTGAAGTTCAACAGCCAGTTCAGAGCACCATGGTCTGTCCGCAGTAGGAATTTCTGTCCATAGATGTACTTATGGAAGTGCTTTGTTGCCAAGATAAGAGCTAGCAGTTCCCTTCTGGTCACGCAGTAGTTTCTTTCGGGCTTCGAGAGGACCTTGCTGTAATATGCCACCACTTTCTCTTCGCCATCATGCACTTGGGATAGTACCGCCCCGATTCCAACGCTGCTTGCATCTGCGTCGATGATGAATGTTTTGCCAGGTGTTGGATGTGCAAGCACTGGAGCGTTACAGAGGCGGTATTTGAGTTCCTGAAAAGATTTCTCACACTCACCTGACTATTTAAACTGCTTCCCTTTTTCGGTGAGCTGATGCAAACTCTTTGCAACTCCAGCAAAGTTCTTAACAAAACATCGGTAATATGTGGCAAGACCAAGAAAGCTTCGGAGTTGATGTTTGTCCTGTGGTGTTGGCCAATTTTTGACGGAGTCAACTTTTTCAGGATCAGTCTTCACTCCTTGGGAAGAGATGATGTGTCCTAAATACCTAACTTCGGTTTCGAAAAGTGTAAATTTTTCCGGATTCAGTTTAAGGTTAGCCTCTCGAAATCTCTGAAACACGGCTTCTAGGTTCTTGCAATGTTGGTCAAATGTTTTCCCGTAAACAATGACATCGTCCAAGTAGACTAGGCACGCTTTCCACGTCAGTCCTTGAAGAACGCACTCCATCAAACGCTCGAATGTTGCCGGAGCGTTGCATAGCCCAAACGGCATAATTTTAAACTGCCAGAGCCCATTACCTGTAGAAAACGCCGTCTTTTCCCGATCATCAGGGTGGATGTCAACTTGCCAATATCCACTCTTCAAGTCCAGCGTCGAGAACCACTGAGCTCCCTCCATGGCATCCAGGGTATCACTGATTCTGGGCAGGGGATAGCTGTCCTTCTTAGTCACATCATTCAGCCTTCGGTAGTCGACACAAAAACGAGTGCTTCCGTCTTTCTTTTTCACTAGCACCACTGGTGACGCCCAAGGACTTTTGGAATTTTCTATAAGACCGTCCTTCTTCATTGCTGTTATCATTTCCTCAACCTCACCTTGTTTGGCCAGTGGAAGACGTCTTGCGGGTTGACGAATCGGTCTTGCATCTCCTGTGTTGATGCGATGCTGCACCAACTGTGTCCTACCATATTGTCCCTTTTGCGATGCGAAGATGTCAGTGTACTCTTGTAGGAGATTTTCAGCTATCCTTGTTTGTTGGTGATCAAGGTTGGATGAATTCAGTATTTTAGCTCTAATGGTTTTGAGCTCCTCTGGAGTTATAGTTTTTCTTGGGGCTTCGTCTGTGATCTTCGTAATTGCTGCAACCGATTCGCAACGTCCAACGACTTCTCCTTTCTTCAACCTTACATCGTACGGTCTGGTGTTTAGTAATCGTACGGGGACCATTTTGTTTTTCGGTGCTACCAGTGTTTTCCCAATGATGACGCTTTGGGAGGAACACTCTGGGTCTGGTTCCACCATGAGGTATCGAAGGCTTCCAAACTCACCTTCCAGTTTTGTCCAAACGAACACTTCAGAAGAAGGAGACAGAATCAGATCTTCCGTGATGACAGTTCTCAATGTCGACGTACTTTCGTTCGAATAGGTCATTGGAAGTTCCTTATTTTGGTACTTCAGAACCTGATTACCGATGTCTAAAATAACTCCGTGCTGTTTCATAAAGTCGATTCCAATGATGCACTCGTCACATATATCTGCCACCAGGAATTGATGAGTAAACACTAGATCGGCCAGTCGGATCTTAAGACTCACTTCTCCGTATACTCTTGCTGCTTCTCCCGTTGCGGTTCTGAGACGGTAGCTATTGGTGTTATGAAGCCACGTCGTCTTTACCAGGTCTCGACGTACAATGGAGGCAGTGGCACCGGTGTCGATGGTAGCCACATGTTTGTTCCCGTTAAAAGTAGTTTCCACAGTCAGACTTTTGTTGTCTCGTTTAGTCTGAGAGACCTGGATGGTGGTTCTGGGGCCATCGATACAAGAAACCAGCCTCTGCCCCTCGAAGTTGGTTCTTACTCGTTTCCCTGATGGGAAACGGGCTGATAGGCAACGCTGGTGTTGTTGTTACCTTGCTCTGGGTTGGATCTCTTGCTAACACAATGTTGACAACCGGCTTTATTTGGTGGTAGTCGGCATTGACGCTGTAAGTGCCCGGTCTTGTTGCAGTTCCAACATCTTGCTAGTCCGCTCCGCTGGTTCTTTTGTATTTCAGCTCTTTGGCACGAGCATTCTTCGACTATGGCTTCTCTAAGTCGATGTACTCCATGAGAAGCCTGTTCTGCTGCTTCAATTGTCAATGCGAACGCTAAGGTTTCAGAAAGAGTACGTGTTCTAGCAGTCCGCACAGACCTCTGAAGATGTATATCGGAAATGGCACGAACGAAGGACTCAACAGCAAGCTGGTTGATGATTTCTTCCCCAGCATCCGGGTATGCCAGGTGAACCAGTCTTTCGACGTCTGCTTGGAGCTGCTGTAGACTTTCACCCCTTTTCTGGACTCTGTTATTGAGTCGGACTCGGAAGACTTCTTTCAAGTGGCTATCTCCAAAGCGTTTATCTATAGCTGCCACGAGAGAACTGAAATCGCCACTCTTACCAGCTGGAACTGTTTGAAGTAATTCAGCTGCTGGTCCTCTAAGAGCAAGAGTCACTGCAATGTACTTGTCTTCGTCATCCCAGCCATTTGTTGTCGCGGCTGCCTCAAAATGTCTCTTGTAGACTGGCCAAGAAGACTGTAAATCAAATGTTGGGGGTTTCATCTCCTTTTTCTTTGCAAACTCCCCAGCAGACTCTCGAATTTTGATTTTCCGGATCTGGTCTAATTCCTTGGTTAGAACAGAGAACTCTTTATCACATCGGGTTTCTACGATTTCGAAACGATTCTCTACAACAGAAAGCTGTTTCTCCACACCTTCAACGCGTTCGTCTAGGGCACATACATTTTTCACAATGTTACCCAATTTACCTTCTAGAATGTTTTTCTGACCTTCCAAAACATTCTGTTGCGCCTCAAGTCTTTCGAGAATATTCTGTTGTTCCTTCTTTTGTTCGTTTCGTTATGCTTCCAGTTGTTCGAGAACATTCTGCTGTTCTTTCTTTTGCTCGCTTCGTTGCTCTTCAATCAGCTTCTTTTGCTCGTTTCGTTGTGCTTCAAGTTGTTCGAGAACATTCTGCTGTTCTTTCTTTTGCTCGCTTCGTTGCTCTTCAATCAGCTTCTTTTGCTCGTTTCGTTGTGCTTCAAGTTGTTCGAGAACATTCTGCTGTTCCTTCTTTTACTCGTTTCGTTGTTCTAACAAAAGTTTCATCATACTAGAAAAATCTATATTTTCACTTACTTCCTCTTCTTCCACTTCTGTTTCAAAAACAAATGTGTTTACGTCTTCCCCTTGCTGTTCCAAAAAGTAACGCAAGCGCAGGACGAGCTCATTTTTCGATCCCGCCCTAGAAAGATTTCGCTTACCTAACTCACTTTTAAGCTCAATGCAAGTGAGCTCTTCTAACAACTTACCCATTTTCGCTGTATATAATTATTATTTTCTTTTAACTTTTTTTTTTTTTTTTACACTTTACTAGTCAAATAAGTTTTATTTACACTTCTGACACCAATGTAACAACGTGCGCTTAGTTCGCAAAAAAAAATAAAACTCTACCTTTCAATTTAATTCTACCACTTTATTCAGTATCTACTTTCGATATACACTTTATTCGAACTCAACTCGACTTTTGGACTATCACTTGTTTTTACTCTTAACTTTATCAGTCTATAAACAAAACTGCCCTCTGGTTGCCTCGGGCAGGCTATTTATATCGAATGACATGCCATCTAGAACTCTCCAGTAACTTCTACATTGTTTCCACTCTCCACTGGCTGTCAAACATTTTCTCTCCTTCAAAATTTCTACACTTACACCAGTACAGCCAGATGTGTTTTCGGTTGAACATTTTCGATTAGGAAATTGGTATTAAGTGTTGGGTTCACGTTACAATATGGTCGCACTTCTACCGCCAATACATTCCTCGTTTCTGGAACATAATTATGTGGAAGGATGGTCAAGTTGAATTTGTGATGGCCATTCAACAATGTTCTGTTTTAGCCAGTCTGGACCATTCCACCATAGTTTATTATCTGCTATATGTTCTGGCAAGCAGCCTCTTGATGCACAGTCAGCTGGGTTCTCGGATGATCGCACATGTCTCCACACATCAGGCTTTATTGCTGCTTGTATCTCTGATACCCTGTTAGCCACGAACGTCTTCCAGGTCGATGTACACTTCTGGATCCAGGCCAAGGTTATTGTTGAATCAGTCCAGGCGAAGACATCTCCAACTTGTGAGCCGAATGTTTTTAATATGTCTGTCATTAATTTAGACAAAAGATGAGCACCACACAGCTCCAATTTTGGGAGTTGAAGTTTCATCCGCATTGGTGCAACCTTGGTTTTTGCACCAAGAATATTGGTACAAAAAAGTCCATTCGGCAAAGCTACTCTGGAGTAAACTACTGCTGCGTAAGCTGCTTCAGAAGCATCGCAAAATCCATGGAGTTCAATTTTTTGGTGTCTTGTCGTTTCTATCCATCTGGGGATCCTTATTTCTTCAACGGCTGCAATGTTTTGTTTCAACTTGTTCCATTAATTTTGTAAATTCAAAGGGAGTATTTCATCCCAATCGACTTCTGATTTCCAAATTCTCTGCATCAATATTTTTGCGCCTACAGTCACTGGAGCCAACCAGCCAAGAGGGTCATAAAGTTTCGCAATTTCGGATAATGTTTTCCGTTTTGTAAGTACCAGTTCCCTTGAACTTATGCCGTTTAAGTGTACCTTAAACTGGAATGTGTCACTTATAGGGCTCCAATGAATTCCTAATGTTTTGATGGTGTCATCAGTGGCAATATTTATTATATTTTTGCTCCGCGACTCGATCGGAATACCTTCTAATATGCTTGCGTCATTCGCCGCCCACTTCCGAAGATGAAAACCAGCTTTTCTCAAAATCTCCATGAGTTGCTTTTGAGCTTCTCGGCACTCTAAGATTGTGTCCTGTCCGGACATTACGTCATCAACGTAAAAATCATGCTTTGCTATTTCTGAAGCTATTGGATAGTGTAACTGTTCGTCCTCGGCTACCTGCTGTAACGTTTTAACCGCCAAATATGGTGCTGAGGCGGTGCCGTACGTCACTGTAGTAAGTTTGTACTCCTTGATTGGTCTGACATTTGAAGTTCTCCATAAAACTCTTTGATAGTCTTGATGGTCTTGATGCAACCCAATTTGGCGGTACATTTTCTCTACGTCTGCGTTAAAAACATATTTATGTTTTCTCCAGCGCATCAATATATTCGAAATGTCGTCTTGTAGCCTTGGGCCAACCAGCATCCATTCGTTTAGGCTTACGTCAGTCGATGTTTTGGCTGACGCGTCGAATACTACACGTAGTCTGGTAGTAGTGCTGTCAGGTTTAATAACAGCATGATGAGGCATGTAGTATTTATCGCGTGTTCTTAATTGGTTCGGTTTTATTTCCACAATATGTCTTAGATTCAGAAAGTCGTTGATGACATCAGTGTACTCTTGCCTTAGCTTCGGATTTTTGTTAAGCTGAGCTTCGAGTTGGAGAAATCTTGCGATTGCTCTCTTTTTGGACTCACCCAGCTTGGATGTTTGATCTCTGTCTTTGAAGGGTATTTTGACCACATATCTTCCGTTTTGCTTCCGAAAATGTGTATTCTTGTAGAAAGTTTCACATTCCTTCTCCAATTCTGTTTGCAGCCTTGGATGTGACACTTCCTCCAGCTCCCAGAATTTTTCCAGCTGCTCATCAACTTCTTTTTGAACTATTAGCCCAGTGACACTGTTATTGTCATTACACCTTTCATGCATAGTTCGTCCTGATATCAGCCATCCTAAGTGTGATCTTTGAGCTATGAGCAGATTTTCAGCATCCCTCTTAAGACCATCCAGAATGACATTTCCAAATGTGTCTGATAAGTTGACCACAAATGTTTTTTCACACTACCACTTACGCTGATGAGCTCCAAGAAAACTTACGCCAACCTGCTCGACTTGGAATCCAAAAAAAAACTTGACGCCAACTTGACATCAGGAAAAATTCACCTTTTTGTTTGGTTTTCTTTTGTTTTTTCTTTATTTCACGTAGTATTGTTGTTTCTTTTGTTTTACTTTATTTTGCCTTTTGTTCGTTATAGTTTAGTAAATATATATATGTATAATTTATGCCGAAAGGTAAAAGTTTTTTAATTTTGAAAAAAAGATGGCAGATGGCCCAAGCAAAAATTAAAATGAATGCTTTCTCGATGGTGGTTGAAGTTATAATGAGTCGACGTCGCTATGCGACGAACTACTTTTAAAACAAACAGTACTAGCTTTGTACATAGGGTGATAAAATTAAGAGAGTAAGGGAGTGGCAGTGTTCACACTCGATTCTTGTGAACATTACCGCCCCCCTTGGCGAGATACGCCAAAAAAAAGTTACCGGAAAAAAATAAAATAAGTGAAAATTGATTAATTGGCAATTTAGTTAATAGGCAATAGGCACAGTTTTACTATGGGGCGGACTATTTCTCCGTTTTGGGTCTTTAATGTTGCAACTCTGACTCGACCATCGGAACCCGGGTGTATATTCATAACACGGCCTAGACGCCATTCGGTGGATGGCAGATTTTCGTTTTTAATGACGACCAAATCATAAACTTTAATGTTGGTTTGAGGTGTTTTCCATTTGTGTCGTTGATGTAGTTCCTTGAGATATTCATCTTTCCATCTGTGGCAGAACTGTTGTTGGAGGCATTTTACTTTTTCCCACCGATTGATTAGCGATAAATTTGCATCGGCCAGATTCGGTTCCGGAAAAGATAAAAGCGGACCGCCGCGTAAAAAATGCCCCGGCGTCAATGCCAACAGATCAGAAGGATCTGTGGACATGGACGATATTGGACGCGAGTTCAAACATGCTTCGATACGTGCTAAAACCGTTGCAAATTCTTCGAACGTAAACTTGGCCTTGGTCCCCAGCCCCCTTAAATGGCTTTTGAAACTTTTAACGCCGGCTTCCCATAGACCTCCCATGTGAGGTGCCCCGGGTGGAATAAAATTCCATTTCAAACCCTGAACGCCATACTTAAGGCTCGTTTCTTTGGGAATGGTGCCTACAAACTTCTTAAACTCCTTGCGTAAAATTGCATCGGCACCTGTAAAGTTTGTTCCATTGTCGGAAAACACTTCTCTAGGTAAACCTCGTCTAGAGGTGAATCTGGCAAAGGCCGAGAGGAACGCTTCAGATGACAAATCACTTGCCGCTTCAAGGTGAATTGCCTTGGTGGAAAAGCAGACAAACACACATGCATACCCTTTGGTCATACGACAATTCCGTGCATTGAAACTCTTGATTGTGAAGGGACCCACGAAGTCGATTCCAGTAAATGTGAACGGTGGCGAAAAGGTAACTCTTTCGGGCGGTAGGGCAGCCATCATCTGCTTGCTTAAGTCTCTTTTGTTGGTCGCGCATATGGTGCAACGACGGATGCAAGACTTAACCAGAATTTGGAGTCTTGGTACCCAGAAACTTTGTCGTGTTAGTCGCACCATTAAAGAGTTGCCAGCGTGCATAGAAATCTCATGAATGAATAGAACCGGGAGGCAAGCAAAACGGGATTCAAAGGGTAGTATTATAGGGTGACGTTCATTGTACGAAATGTCTGAGTTCGAAAGTCGCCCATTGACTCTAAGAAGCTTGTTTGAATCCAAAAATGGATTAAAGGACAAAATAGAACTTTTCGTTGACACTGGCTTGCCAGCTGCAAGCAGAGAATATTCTGTCGAAAAGTGAGCTTCTTGAGCCAATCGGATTAGACGAATTTTCACAAACTCCATTTCTGGTTGCGAGATGTCACGAGACTTGTATTTGCTGGGCTATTGCTTTGAGACAGACCCGAAGAAGCGAAAAACATAGCACAATACGCGCATAGCGCGGGATAACGTCGAAAAACGGTCAAGAAAATCTTCTGGTTCTTATTGAACTACCAATGAGTTGGTGTTTTGCTCAGAATCGTCGAGAGAAATGCCTGTTAGTCCCACTAGAGGACTCTGAAAATTTGGCTGGACCACTAACGAGGAAACCTCTTTCTGTTCTAGATCTTCAGTACGTGGAGCGTCTGGTAATGCCACCGGCCATTGAGAGGCTGGTTCACAGAGCAATGATGGGCCCTGCCACCACATACGATTCTGCTTCAGATCGGAGAGCATTACACCTCGAGTGGCCAAGTCCGCGGGATTTTCGGCAGATCTGACGTGCTTCCAAACTGCGTTGCCGACATTGTCCTGTATTTCACTGGTACGGTTTGCAACAAAGGTTTTCCAAACGCACGGAGGTTTTTTGAGCCAGGCCAAAACTATGGATGAGTCTGTCCATAAAAAGATTTGATATGTCTGGACTGGAAAATTGGGTAAGTAAAATTTTATCATTTTTGAAAGCAAAAGTGCTCCACACAGCTCCAGACGCGGTAAAGAGACCGTCTTTAGAGGGGCAACTTTGGACTTCGCACACATCAAATAGGAGGATGCTTCTCCATTAGGGTGACTTGCGCGTATATAAAGCGCTGCCGCATATGCTTTCTCGGAAGAGCCACAGAAGCCATGAAACTGAATCTCCACAGTGGGCGAGTATTCAACCCAACGTGGGATTTCTATAACCTGTATTTCAGGTAATGACTCTGCAAACTCTTTCCAAGTGGCAAATGATTCAGGGCTGATACGCTCGTCCCACTCAGTGTGCTCAGCCCAAATGCGTTGCATCAATGTTTTGGCGATTATCACTACGGGGGCCAACCACCCCGCAGGATCGAAAAGACGAGCAATTTGAGAGAAGACCTCTCTTTTGGTCGGATTTGTCGACAGTGGAATGTGTTGCGTGGTGAAGTAAAAATTGTCTCCTTTGGCATTCCATCGTACCCCTAGTGTTTTTGTGGTGCTGTCAGCATCGAGCTTCAAGAAACTTTCGTTCAGCACATGTTCTGGTGGCAAATGGTTAAGTAAGCTAGACGAATTTGCGGTCCACTTACGTAGTGGAAACCCAGCTGAGTTAAGCAACGCTATAAGTTCGATTTGTGCCTGTTTAGCCGAACTGAGAGAATGACCACCAGATAGAACATCGTCGACATAGAACTCCGATTGAATGATTCTAGACGCTAGGGGATACGCGGTTCTGCCTTCTTTTGCCAGTTGCAAGAGGGTGCGGATGGCCAGATATGGAGCACAATTGACACCAAAAGTGACGGTTTGAAGTTCAAAGTCTTCGATTTCGGACTCTGGCGAACTGCGAAAGAAGATTCGTTGAAATGGAGTAGCTCTAGGGTCGACCAAGATTTGGCGGTACATTTTCTCAATGTCCGCATTTAAGACAAATTTATAAAATCTCCAGCGGAGAATGAGAGATGGTAAATCTTGCTGCAATATGGGCCCTGGATACAACAAATCGTTTAAACTTACCCCATTCGACGACGATTGAGACGCATTAAAAACAACCTTCACTTTGGTGGTCGTGCTTTCAGGCTTTATGACCGCATGATGTGGCAGATAGAACGAGTTTACTTGACCTCTGGAAATCTTTTCGACCGGAGGCGCTTTCCGCATATGGCCGAGGGCGAGGTATTCCGAAATAACGCTTGAATATTGAGACTTGAGCTCCGCCTTCATGGCTAACGATCTTTCGACTCTAAAGAACTGCCTTAGTGCGATGTGCCTAGAGAACCCTAACTTGCCCTTTGACGATTGTGCCTTGAATGGCAGACGAACAACATACCTCCCATCCGAACGTCTCGAAGTTGTGTTTTTATAAAGTTCGTCACAGTAGCAGTCTTCTGTTGACCGAATGACTGTGGACGGCAGTTTCTCGAGCTCCCAAAATTTTCATAGCTGAGTATCCAGATTGGAAGTACTCGAACTGTTCGATACTACGAATGTATTGAACGATTGGAACGACTCCGGAACTGGTCCGGACAGTACCCAGCCGAACATTGTGTTCTGAGCCACGAGGGAATCTGCGATAAGTTGGAGACCGTTCCTTATGATCGATGGGTATAAATCCGCACCGATCAGCAGATCGACCTGGGACGATTCATTAAACGTGGGATCAGCCAGTTTGAGGCCGCCACAAAGGTTAGGATCGATGATACTAAACGATGAACTTGGCAGATTGTTCGTCAATGATCGAAGCACAATTGCCTGGGCAGAAATGGTGATCTGGGCTTCATCTAAGCACGTGATTGCAAACGCACAGAGTTTTTTCGCCGTTATGGCGAGATTACCACTGATTCCGGAAATGGTTGTATTCTTATCCGTTACGGGCAAGTTCAAACGCTTTTGTACTGCCTCTGAGATAAAGGATATTTCGGAACCAGGGTCGATAAGAGCGCAAACTATGTGTTTGGATTCTTTGCCAACAATGCAAACTAGTGCCGTTGCAAGCAATATTTTCTTCGGAGCCCCGACATGAAAGTTTTGAAACGACGCTTGAGGCACAAATGGAAGTGATGACGCCGATATTTGAGGAGCTGTTGTTGCACTAGGGAGATTAGTGGACTGTATTTTATTTCCGTTTTCATTAGCGTTGAGGTGCAACAGTGAGTGATGCCGTTCTTTACAGTGGCTACAAGAATATTTGCTCGTACAAGCGACCTTTTCATGATTTGCGCAGCCACACAGATCTTGCATTTCCCCCCCCCCCCCCCCCTGTTTTGGCCAGGTATGTGTTGACTCTATTATTGTTTGGAACATTCGTATCCTTTTTTGGAAGTTTATGAAGCCCTGTGCCTTTTGACGAAGTGGTGTCGGAAATGGACTCCAACACCTGAAAGCGTGACGTCAAGAACGAGTCTAATTGCTGCCAGGTTGGAACCTTCGTCGGGTCTTCCAGGGATTGTTTCCAAAGAGTCAAGGTAGTTTTGGGCAGTCTACTTGAACACGCAAAGACGAGAATCGAATCCCAGTTTTGTGTTATAACCTTATGCGCTTGCAACGTTGATACCGAATCTTTTACAGTACTCTGAAGGGCTTGGATCAATTTGGCCAACTCTTCATGTACTGTTGGCAAGTTAAAGATATTTTTTACCTGATTGTTGACTAAGATTCGAGTATTTTCCTACGTAGCCCGCAACGCTTCCCAGGCTAGTGAAAAGCTGGCATTGGTTAGCGGAAATTGACTGACAATCCGATAAGCCTCGTCTTTGGTTTTGGCTCTAAGGTGGAAGAGTTTTTCTACTTCACCCAACTGGGGGTGTTTAATGTAGACTGCCTCAAACATATCTCGGAAAACCGGCCAGGAGATATAATCCCCCTTGAAAACCTCCGTCTCACATGGAGGTAATTTGAGGTGGCGAGGAGCTAATGGTGGTTCGGATGTCGATTTTTTGCCAATACCCTCAGGCTTCAATCGTGCTTCATGATCGAGGAAAAATGCTGAGCATGCCACATAATTTTCGTTGCACAATTTATACTTGGTTTCTATGGCTTCAATGTCTAATGGTGCTTCTCTTGTCTTTGGCCTGAATTTTATGCATAGGGCATAGTTTTCTTTGACTTCGAGCCACAGTTCTCTTAGCTCTGACTTTCTGACTTCGAGAGCGGAAAGTGTGTGCACGTGTTCCGGCACCTCTTTCGCCGCTTGGTGGAACTTGACCAGTTGATCAGTCGAGAAAATGAAGTCTTCCATCAGAGCCATCACAGAAAGTGTTTACAAGATTGTATAAACGACGAGGAAGCGACACGAAACCAAGAAAATTTAACTCGTGGCCTAAAGCACAACGCAGACTCTCAAAAACGGATAAGATTTAAATTTAAAGATTTCAAAAATTCAAAATTTTGAAGCACAAGAATCTTCAAAAGGCCTGAAGGATTCTACTGGGGGTCAACCACCCCGGCTTGGATACACTGTTACGAACGGTGTATGTGGCACGAACGACAGAAAAAATTTCAAAAGTAAAAATTCTAAATTTTAAATTTCAACGAAATCAAAATTTTGAAGCACAAGAATCTTCAAAAGGCTTGAAAGATTCTACTGGGGCCAACCACAAAAAAATCAAAATTTTAAAGCGCAAGACTCTTCAAATGACTTGAGAGAATCTAAAAATTTCAAAAAAAATTAAAATTTTAAAGCGCAAGAATCTTCAAAAGGCTTGAAAGATTCTACTGGGGGCCAACCACCCCCGCTTGAATACACCGTTACGAACGGTGTGTGCGGCACGAATGAGAGAAAAAAAATTTCAAAAGATCAAAATTTTAAAGCGCAAGACTCTTCAAACGGCTTGAGAGAATCTAAAAATTTAAAAAAAAAATTAAAATTTTAAAGCGCAAGAATCTTCAAAAGGTTTGAAAGATTCTACTGGGGGCCAACCACCCCGGCTTGAATACACCGTTACGAACGGTGTGTGCGGCACGAATGAGAAAAAAAATTTCAAAAGATCAAAATTTTAAAGCGCAAGACTCTTCAAACGGCTTGAGAGAATCTAAAAATTTCAAAAAAAAATTAAAATTTTAAAGCGCAAGAATCTTCAAAAGGTTTGAAAGATTCTACTGGGGGCCAACCACAAAAAAATCAAAATTTTAAAGCGCAAGACTCTTCAAAGGACTTGAGAGAATCTAAAAATTTCAAAAAAAATTAAAATTTTAAAGCGCAAGAATCTTCAAAAGGTTTGAAAGATTCTACTGGGGGCCAACCACCCCGGCTTGATTACACCGTTACGAACGGTGTGTGCGGCACGGATGAGAATTTCAAAAGATCAAAATTTTAAAGCGCAAGACTCTTCAAACGGCTTGAGAGAATCTAAAAATTTCAAAAAAAAAGTTAAAATTTTAAGCGCCAGAATCTTCAAAAGGCTTGATAGATTCTACTGGGGGCCAACCACCCCGGCTTGGATACACCGTTACGAACGGTGGTTGCGGCACGAACGAGAAGAAAAAATTTCGATAGTAAAAATTTTAAATTTCAAAATTTCAACGAAATCAAAATTTTAAAGCGCCAGAATCTTCAAAAGGCTTGAAGGATTCTAAAATTTTCAAAAAAAAGTTAAAATTTTAAAGCGCAAGAATCTTCAAAAGGCTTGAAAGATTCTACTGGGGGCCAACCACCCCGGCTTGGATACACCGTTACGAACGGTGTGTGCGACACGAACGAGAAAAAAAAATTTCAAAAAGAGTCAAAATTCAAAGCGCAAGAATCTTCAAAAGCTTGAACGATTCTAAAAAATTTCAAAAAAAGGTTAAAATTTTTAAGCGCAAGAATCTTCAAAGGCTTGATAGATTCTTCTGGGGGCCAACCACAAAAAAATCAAAATTTTAAAGCGCAAGACTCTTCAAAGGACTTGAGAGAATCTAAAAATTTCAAAAAAAAATTAAAATTTTAAAGCGCAAGAATCTTCAAAAGGTTTGAAAGATTCTACTGGGGGCCAACCACCCCGGCTTGAATACACCGTTACGAACGGTGTGTGCGGCACGAACGAGAGGAAAAAATTTCAAAAGTAAAAATTTTAAATTTCAAAATTTCAACGAAATCAAAATTTTAAAGCGCAAGAATCTTCAAAAGGCTTGAAGGATTCTAAAATTTTCAAAAAAAAAGTTAAAATTTTAAAGCGCAAGAATCTTCAAAAGGCTTGAAAGATTCTACTGGGGGCCAACCACCCCGGCTTGAATACACCGTAACGAACGAGAGAAAAATTTCAAAAAAGGTCAAAATTTAAATTTAAATATTAAAAAAGTCAAAATTTAGAAGCTCTAGAATTTCAAACGGCTTGATAGATTCTACTGGGGGCCAACCACCCCGGCTTGGATACACCGTTATGAACGATGTGTGCTGCACGAACGAAAGAAAAAATTAGCACGCGATAAAAAACGCAGACTCCTTCAAAGAGAAAGACAGTCTATTAAAATTTCCTATAAAACCAAAAAAAAAGCTGGGGAACACAACCAAATCGCGTTTATCGAAGTTGCTTAAAAATTTCAAAAAATGAATGAAAAGTCAAACTTCTGAGATGGAAAGATGAATATCTCAAGAACCGCTTCAACCAAAACGAAATATATATATACCGATATATATATAAAAAAAAACGGAATGACGCGTTTGACGGTCAAAGTGCAACACAAAGAGATTGAAATGTATATTTTAAAAAAAATTGCCAATTAAAAAATTTTCACTTACCCTTTACAATAGCAGTTAGGATGCAAAATAACAGGAACTCCGCTTCAGGCTGGTCCCACGATGACGATGGGCACACTTCCACGTGGCACTATTCCACAGCGTTGCAGGCAAAGATTGTGCCCTCCTTTTTTGCAGCTTGGTCTGAAGCGCCAGGCAAAATTATGCGCAGCGTGTCTGGAGCGCGTGGTGAAAGGCTGGCGTGGTCTCGATCGCAATATGTGCGCGTGGTCTGGAGCACCAGGCAAAAAGCGTGGTCTGGATCGCAAAAATTTGTGCGCAGCGTGGTTTTGAGCGCAAAAATTGTGCGCGTGGTCTGAAGCGCCAGGCAAATAGCGTGGTTTGGCGATGCAAAGTGAGCGCGTGGTCTGGAGCCAAAAACTTTTGCGCAGCGTGGCTTTGAGCGCAAAAATTGTGCGCGTGGTCTGGAGCACCAGGCAAATAGCGTGGTCTGGATCGCAGAGTGAGCGCGTGGTCTGGAGCCAAAAACTTTTGCGCAGCGTGGCTTTGAGCGCAAAAATTGTGCGCGTGGTCTGGAGCACCAGGCAAACAGCGTGGTCTGGATCGCAGAGTGAGCGCGTGGTCTGGAGCCAAAAACTTTTGCGCAGCGTAGTCTTGTCGATGGCGTCACAATCCGGTTGAATGGACCAAATGATAAGGTGACCACAAATGTTTTTTCACACTACCACTTACGCTGATGAGCTCCAAGAAAACTTACGCCAACCTGCTCGACTTGGAATCCAAAAAAAAAACTTGACGCCAACTTGACATCAGGAAAAATGCACCTTTTTGTTTGGTTTTCTTTTGTTTTTTCTTTATTTCACGTAGTATTGTTGTTTCTTTTGTTTTACTTTATTTTGCCTTTTGTTCGTTATAGTTTAGTAAATATATATATGTATAATTTATGCCGAAAGGTAAAAGTTTTTTAATTTTGAAAAAAAGATGGCAGATGGCCCAAGCAAAAATTAAAATGAATGCTTTCTCGATGGTGGTTGAAGTTATAATGAGTCGACGTCGCTATGCGACGAACTACTTTTAAAACAAACAGTACTAGCTTTGTACATAGGGTGATAAAATTAAGAGAGTAAGGGAGTGGCAGTGTTCACACTCGATTCTTGTGAACAGTGTCAGCGCCGATGATCATGTCAATTGATCCAGGATTATTATATGTTGGATATGCAAGCTCCAGTTTCTGCAAATTTCCTAGATTTTTGTGCTTGAATTTCTTTGATGGTAGCTGGTTTGTCAATTTCGGTAAGACCAGAGCTTCTACTTGCAGTTTGAGTTCTGATGGGAACCATGAAGTAATCATCACTTCCACCTTGTGGTGTGAAGTGCCAGCTTTCGTTGCGCCTAAGCCACACACTTCAACATTCACCTTCGTTTTCTTAAGACCCAATAATTCAACTTTTGATTCAGTAATTAATGTAGCTTGAGAGCCTGGGTCGATCAATGCTCGTAACTTGACACTGTTACCATTACTGCTACTTGCGTTGACCATTGCTGTCGAAAGAACAATGCTTTGATCTTGGCAGCAGTGATTCACTTGTTTTTTCTGCCAGTCAATGTGCAACATTGTATGGTGTTTTTTGTTGCAATGTTTGCATAGACGTTTGCTAAGACATGTACTTTGTTTGGGGTGTAGCAAACAGTTATAACATAGTCCTGCCTGCTTGATTTTTTGACACCGTTCACTTGGTGTGTAGTTGCTGAATTGTGGGCATGAATATATCACATGGTCACCCTTGCAAATGGAGCACTGAGTGTTTTTGGAACCAACGTGAAATATTCTTAATGGTTTTGATTCATCCATTTGTTTTGATGCTCTTTTTACGGGAGTTAGTAATTCCAAGGCTTGGTATCGTCTTCCCAGAAAATCCAGCAAGGTTGTTACTGTTGGCATCTTGTTCGGCTCTAACAGGCTCTGTTCGAACAGATTTCGTGATTCTGGGTCAAGGGTTTTTGTTGTCAGGTGCACAATAATTGGGCCCCATATTGAAGTATCAAAATCCAAATTGTTAATAGCTGCTAACCCTTCCTTGATTGCATCCAGCATCGTTTTAATATTGTTCGCTGATGGTGAATTTCCTTGTTGCCCAGCGGTGATCATTTTGTCAATGTGGAGTGATACAATTTTTCTCTCATTATTGTATCTATTTTGCAGTGTTTCCCACGCGCTGTTGTAATTTTCACTGGTCAACGTAAAGTGTTGGATCAAATGAAGCGGTTCTCCTTCCAAATGAGTTCTTAAATACTCAATTTTTCTGCAGTGCTCAGACTACTTTTGTTGTGGATAATATTCATGAACAGATCATAAAAGGATTGCCATTCTAAGTAATTTCCCTTAAAAACTGGTATTTTTATTAAAGGTAACCTCGATGCGCATGGTTTTGTTTCTTCTCCTTTTGTTTGGTTTGTTTCTGCAATCTTGGATGCCATCTGATGCAGAAAGCGGTTAATGTCTCGTTTAACATTGTAGTAATCACTGTCTGTGACATACTTTGTTTGAAGATCAGAATATGTAGCATTCGCTATAAGATCTTCATGCAATTCAGAAAGATTTTTCAACTGATCCAATAACATTTTTTGTTGGTAGTCGTGTATTTCTTTGGAATAGTGCTCCAAAGTCTCTTCAAACTCTTCAATATTGCTTATTATGGCTTCAACCTTGAGTTCAAGTTTTCTTAATGTTTGCGTTTGTATTTGGCTGGCGTTTGCCGACTTATCCGTAGAGCCTGATGAATGAGAGGGAGTAAGAGTTATGGCCTTCTTGAGAGCCTCGGTCGTATGAGAGGGAGTAGGAGTTATGGCCTCCAAACTCCCCTTCAGTGCTTCATACATCTCCTTAACTCTCTCATAAGTTTTTCTTTCCATGTATGGAGTGTCATGTTTCACAACTCCTTTTATTTTTTCGTGATTTTTGTGGAATTGATCCCAGATTTCATCGATTTTGCGAAGTCTGTCCTCTTTGTACTGTTGGGTTTTCCGCGACGCACTTTCCTTGCTGAAGTTAATCTTAAGTTTTTCTAGCTCTTCCGCTAGTTTCTTTTGTTTGCCAACAATGATGATGATTTCTGTTTCGTCTTCCATCGTAAAAAAATTTTTTTCTTTTTATAGGTAAGTACTTCTGTTTGTTTTCACTTCACTTTTTTATCAGTGTCGTAAGCCCTGATAAACGCTTTCACTACAAAAAAATAACTTCGATTCTTTTTTGTAATTTTCCAGTGTTAATAGCCCTCGTAACGCTTTCTGTGTTCGTTAATTTTTTCTCGAAGGACCAAATGTTAATACCTCTTACCACTGGCGGGGGAAAGTATTAACAAGAAACCCAGAGCAATAAAATGAATCGAACTGACACTAACGATTTTAAACTGAGAATGTGAATGCTTTATTTCTTACAAGACTATTTATACATAAAACTAGCTTACATTGCAAATAATAGGACAATACTTTTTGGTGCCAGACAGGCATACTACTTCTATTGTAATTTAATATATTGCTGATTAATGAATATGTGACTGTGAGAACATGAACAGTTTTTTGAGTTAAGTGAAATATGAAGATGATACGATATGAGATGATGATGATGATGACTCGCGAGGTGCGCTCTGTTTGTGCTTAGGACAGCATAATGTGTTGTGGTTGTTGTCTCAACAGTTTCCCTTTTTTCAGGCAGTCAGTCATTGGGGCTGCTATCGTCGCGTAGTTCGGGATGAAGCGTCTGTACCAGCCCGTCATGCCTAGAAATCTGCGGAGTTGTTTTGGGGATTTCGGGACTGGGAAATCATCGATCGCCGACACTTTGTCTCTGTCCGTTCGAATGTGTCCATCTCCTACTACGTATCCTAAGTACTTGATCTCCTTAAAACAAAACTCCTTTTTTCCACGTTAATAGTAAGACCTGCCTGACGTAAAGCAAACGCAACTTCCTCTAGAGTCTTGATATGAGATTCGAAGTCGGGAGAGCAAATCAATAGATCGTCTAAATAAACAAACACATTCTGGCGTAAGCGACCTGGTATCACCTTTTCCATCAACTTGGCCATCCTCTGAGCCGCATTGTACAGTCCAAACGGCATCACCGTGAATTGATACAACGGTCGGCCAGGGACAGTAAATGCTGTTTTCTCTCTCGATTTACTCTCTAGAGGAATCGGCCAAAATGCATCTTTTAAGTCAATACTAGATATATATCTAGTGTCTTGCAACCTGCTAAGTATTCCCTCAATGTGTGGCAGAGGATATGCAAACTTCTTCGTTTTAGCGTTTACTTTGCGTGAATCTAAACATAGCCTATTTTTCCCGGGTTTTCTAAGTAACACGACTGGGGAGCTCCAAGCACTGTTACTCTCTTCAATCACACCCATTTCAAGCATCCGATCAATCTCTGCATAAAGCAGTTTTTGAACGGCTGGTGAAATGGGGTAATGTCGCTGTTTGATGGGAATGTTTTCTTCGTCCACCTCTATGACATGTTCCTCAAGATTGGTTTTACCCAATCCGAGTACAGCGAAAGAAGAAAACAATACCTTGACGCTCTCCAGTCGCTTAGTCTGTTCTTCGGTTAGCTCTATGTTTTGTTGTTTCTCGGTGCTAGGCACTGTCGTCACATTGAGTTCGCTCACAATATTTGGAGCAGCATTAAAAGAGCTCCAAAAATCCACACCCAAATAGAGAGGTTGTTGTAGGCTGGGGACCACGAATACTTCCGAGATTTTGGATCTTCCACCCCACGAGACATTCGCGTTAAAACTACCTTCGATTTTCTGATGGTTTCCGTCAGCAGTTTTTATCGCATGTTGCATGTTCGTCATTTGTATGTTTTTTCTTTTGACAAAGTCTATTGAATCTTTCCCTAAACACGTCACTGAGGCTCCACTGTCCAATAGACCTAAAATGTCCTCACCTTCTAATTGCACTTTTGTAAAAGGTCTATTGTCGTCACTTATTGTCAAAATTGAAGCTTCTATCCTGCTATGCATTCGTCTTTTTATTTATTTCCCTTAGCCTAGCTATTTTCTTATAGTTCCTACTTTTCGTCTTTGTAGTGTCCAGTTCTTCACGGAAGATTCGCTTTCGCGCTTCTTCATAGCGTCTCTTCCTTTCGTGTAACATTTGATGCATTTTATACATCGCTACATGCATACGCCACCACCACTCTAAAATGCCTTTTGAGCTAAAAACTCGACAACCACACGCCATCCAGTAGTAGGAACTACAAAACACCTATACCAGAGGCACGAACCGGAACCAGGAAATGAACACCAAATATTAGCCGAGGCACAAGCCGGAACCAGGAATTACGAGCCAAGGCACAAACCACATACCAACCGCAGGCTGCTAAATGAGTAGCATAAGCTCAGGCGCAGCAGTGGAGAATTGGGAACATATGTTTCTCCAGCAGTGTAGAATACAACCCACACGACACACTGGCCAATGCACAGCAGCACACGACCACCGTGTGTTTAGTGTAGACTTTAGCAACAGAGTACATTGGGTGTGCTATGGATAAGCACAGCAGCGGTGGAGACATAGGCATAACAATATAAATGATAGGAGGCAACAACAAAATGTATGGAAAAGCGCACGCCGGAGAAGTATAAATAGGGCGAGCTGAGCCAAGAAAATTCAGTCAGCCGGCACCGGCGCAACGGTGCACATCTCCTGGTAGAGGGAGTATTCTTATAAAATATATTAAATTGCAAATAATATTTCGTGCCACACAGGGCCGTACCAAATACTTGTGATCAGTCAGACCTAAAAGTCTTGGCCTTCGTTGCTGGCAGGGGCATTAAATAATACCTGTCATTAATAAAAGAAAACGTTCTTTTCAGCTGGCTGCTCGTTGCCTAGAGCATATTGTTTAGCTTGTATTTATATTATTTAAAACAAGTCTATCCCGCAGATTCCGACGCCGTAGCAACCAGAGCAATACCGCTCGGAGAACCACCCTATTGTTCCTGAGTACCAGAAGCCAGCATTACCGCAACTACCACCGCCGAACTACCAGAAGCGAAGTTAGAGATATTTCCACACAAGGCCAAAGGGTTCTTGTGATCGTTGCCGGAGGGCAGGTAATAATACTCAACCGCTGACCCGCTGAGGGGAAGTTGGGATCCTTACCGCACAGGGTCAGTTAAGCGCCTGTGATCTTTTGCCGGAGGGCATATAATAATACTCAACCGCTAACTCGTGAGGGAAAGCTGGGATCTCCACACAGGGCTGAAGGGTTCTTGTGATCGTTGCCGGAGGGCAGATAACAATACTCAACCGCAGCCCCGTTGAGGGGAAGTTGGGATCCTTACCGCACAGGGACAGTTAAGCGCCTGTGATCTTTTGCCGGAGGGCATATAATAATACTCAACCGCTAACTCGTGAGAGGAACCTGGGATCTCCACACAGGGCCGAAGGGTTCTTGTGATCGTTGCCGGAGGGCAGATAATAATACTCGACCGCTGAGGGGAAGTCACATCACAATTTGGCGCCCGAGCAGGGACTATAGGTCCATTCCACGAGGAACAAAAACTCTTTAGCGAACTATAAACCGAAAACGAAACAAGCCAATCATGTTGACTTCTTCATAGACAGCCAGGCGGCCATTAAAGCTATCTCATCCATTATCACAAAATCCAGGCTAGTAGACAGCTGTCGCAGTAACCTTAGACTGCTCAATGAGACAAACACAGTTAGTTTAACCTGGGTTCCTGGACATCGTGACATTATCGGTAATGAAATGGCGGATAAGCTGGCAAAAATCGGGTCAGCACTCGAATCTAGCGAAGCGAACACTTCAGTTCTAAAGCCACTAGAGCAAGAAAAAAGCAGAATCAAACACAATTTTCTAAAAATCGCCAATGACAGGTGGTCATCTTTAGAAACATGCCGAGTCTCTAGAAACCTTTGGCCAGATATTTCCAAGAAAAAAACAGAATTTCTACTCCAGCTAAGCAGACCTCGGCTCTCTCTGTTGATTGGCATTCTCACGGGTCACAACTCGTTGGGTACCCACATGATGAGAATGGGCATTAGCACATCCGACTTATGTAGAGGATGCCAAGATGAGGAGGCAGAGGAGGGATCTTTTCACTTCCTCTGTGAGTGTCCTAGCTTAGCCCACACTCGGAAAAAAACCCTCGGAGAATACTTCTTCGACGAACTGGGCGACATCTCTAACCTCCCACTGAGCAACGTCCTGAAATTTACTCAGGGCTCCAAATGGTTCAGTGGGAGTTCCCTACCACAATAACCATCCACCTCTCCAATCCTCCCATTTCCTCATCCTATGATTTCCCGGGGAGCACAATGGATCCTCGAGATCCGAGTGAGGTGTTGCCACTTGTGGCTGCACCCCCCATTCAACCTAACCTAACCTAAGCCAATCATGTCAGACTCCGAAGAAAGCTTCGACGTTTACGCGAGCATCGGAGCAATTTATTTGATCAGTAAGGAAGAGCTTAAAACAAGAATGAGTCAGCTAGGACTCGATACTGAAGGATCGATAGCCGTTCTTCGAACTAGATTCAGCGCTCATATTAAAGAGGCCAGAATGAGAAAGTCGATGCAAAATCTTTGTGAACACTTGGAGAAGGTCGTTACCGCCAGAGAGTACGACAACGCACCAGCTACAGAAACCGGAACCGAACCAGCAACGAGAGCGCCCGGCTATGCAGAACTACGGTTTGAAGTACCGTCGTATAGGCCACCGCCGCTCGTGCACCCGCCTAACAGCATTACCGAGGCAACCAGAGGTGGCATATCCGCAGAGAACTTACCAGACCAAGCAAGTACGACACGTGGGCTTACCCCCTCTGCCAACAGAACTACGGTGAGAACCACCGGTAGAGTTGTGCTCAGTTACGAAGCTGAAGTTATGAATACCGTGCGCAAATGGGGACTGAAGTTTGACTCGCCTGGTAACGCCCCAGAATTCTTAGACCGTCTCGAAGAATTGACTACGTGTTACGACCTGCGCCCAGACGACGTAGTTAAAGCATTGCCAGAGCTCTTACGTGTTACTGCGCTAGAGTGGTATCGCATTAACCGCGACCGCGTCAAAGTATGGAGTGAATTTCGGAGCGCCTTTCTCGAACACTTTTTGCCCGCCCGCTACTTATGCAAGTTAGAGGACGAAATCATGCGGAGGAAGCAAGGCCCCCGTGAGAAGGCAAAAGATTTTATACGCAATACCTGATTCACCGCCATCCTCGCATAAGCCTGATGGACAATATTGATCGCATTTATGACAGCTTGCGTGCAGAGTACCATTTGTACATAAAGAGGCGCGATTTTAAAACGCTCGAGGAGCTTATGACGTTGGCAGAGGAGTACGAGTATATCCAAGGGGAGGATCGTAACTCGCGCCACGCGTTAAATCGCCCTACGCCAGCTCTGAACCGCAATGCACCGCCGTACCGCCCGCTACCTGACAACCGCCCGAGTTTCCCAGTTCAACGCCTTGATCTCAAGCGCCCCAATCCCTTTAGACAGATACTCCCCGCTAACCAGTACGACCGGTCCACGCACTGCTGGAATTGTAAGCAGCGTGGACACAGCAAAAGCAACTGTCCGAGGCCTTTCCGACTCTTTTGTTCCTACTGCGGAGAGGACGGGATACTAACCGAGGACTGTAGATGTCATCCGCACAGGGCCGCAGTTATGAGCAGTCAAGTTAACCGCTGTTCAACCCGAAAAATCTGGTACCGAAAACCAGGAAATTCAAGAGCACTTAATTCAAGCGCCTTGACCACAACCACAACTAAGCCGACCCCGCTGACTCAAGTAAGACCGAATAGACGGCTTACCCGAACACACCAGAAACAGCAGGACAGCTGTAGGAAATACCAGCCACCGCCAGAAACGAAATCAACTGAGTTTGACTCACGTTGTTTTGTGACGGTACAGGTCCATGGTCAACCAGTAAGGGCTTTGATGGATACAGGAGCCACCATGTCATTTATTTATGAAAATACGCGTCGGTTGTTACGCCGAGCGAAGATACCCGCCTACTACTATCGTCATCTCACTTACCTCGCCAACGGAGACGTGGTTGTCAGCCGAGAGCACTATTTACTCACGATGGCTATCGCCGACCAAGACATTCATGGAAAAGTGACGTATATGCACCAACTAGCGTATGACATGGTCATCGGTGTAGATTTATTACGCAAGGCTGATTTCCGTATGACTTTGCGAGGTCATGAAATCCCTTGGTCTGACATTAGCTCTGAAGAACCAAGAGACCGACTGTTTGGTGGAAACAATGTGTTGGCGCTGTCATGCGATACGCATAGAGTAACCGCAACGCCTGCCGTCCGGAGCGAAAGATTAAAAACGTTGTACCAGTTGGGCCAAACGAAGTCTCAGGATACCGCTCAACAAGAAAATAATACTATAAGATCTAACATAAAGGATCGCAAAAGGTTCTCATCATCAGAATGCAGTATAAAAGCAAGGGCTGAGGTGGATATTTGCCATTCAGCCAGCGACCGCCAAAGGACCAACATGAATTCCTGCAAAGAGGAAAAAGAAATAGCGCAGCCCTGGAAAGGGCAAGGGACGATGCCCTCTCGTTTAAAACCCGGCCAACGAAAACCGATTTGTCTACCTAAATTACCGCATCCCGAACCACGCGCCAAGACAACCGCCACTACCCAGAAGAAGCGCATAGCGCGCACCCCAAAGGAGCCAGAGGTCAGGCAACTGGCTAGGGCAGCCGCAGTAAGGCCATCAACCAGCCGTGGAACTGCGGGAAGGAAGGGCACTGCACCGGACACAAAGGCGGCACAGATAAAAGCAACCCGAGCTGTGGTAAGGACAAGGCTGCTAAAATCCGTGCGCGGCCTTAAGCAACCAAGCACTAGCATGCTTCCATCAGTTCGCGACGCGGCTATGGTCACAGCGACGCACAACGCGCCGAAACCCTCCGTGCCTACCACACGCCCGTCAACCCAGAGACGGCCGACTCCCAATAAACCGGATCATTTTAAGGGGGTCGAGGTAACCAAGCATGTGTTATATAATCCGCACCGCCGACGACAACGATTCT
The DNA here is from genome assembly GCA_914767635.1 of Melanostoma mellinum. Lineage (NCBI taxonomy): Eukaryota > Metazoa > Arthropoda > Insecta > Diptera > Syrphidae > Melanostoma > Melanostoma mellinum. The sequence goes on along the minus strand of OU612059.1, from coordinate 122,462,004 downwards.
TCTTCAGACAGAGGAACGGAAAGATCGTGGTGAATATCGTTCGACGTGGGTTCGCCGTACTAACCCACGAACCTACGGGAAGGAGGAAGGAGGTTGCGTTTGACCCATGAACACATCCATCAGGAAGACAACCCGAAGTTTTTTTTTGTGCAAGGAGCACCTCCCATTCATTTTTTTTTTTTTGTGCAAGGAGCACAAACTTTTTTAAACTTTTTTTGTAAGAAGTGTCTTTTTTTTAGTTAATTAATTCTTTTTTTTTGTTTGCATTAGGTTATGATTAAGATTGTTAAAAAAAAAAAATACAAAAAAAAAATATATATAAAAAAAAATATACAAAAAAAATAATAAAAGAAGAAAAAAACAAAAAAAAAATATAAAAAAGAGAAAAATATACAAAAAAAATATATAAAAGAAAAAAAAAACATACAAAAGACAAAAAAAAACAAGGTGTAAAAAAATACAAAAAAAATATATATAAGGAGGTTAAGACGAGAAGGTTCTCGCCTCCAAAAGGGGGGTGGTATGTAACGATGCATTTTATACATCGCTACATGCATACGCCACCACCACTCTAAAATGACTTTTGAGCTAAAAACTCGACAACCACACGCCATCCAGTAGTAGGAACTACAAAACACCTATACCAGAGGCACGAACCGGAACCAGGAAATGAACACCAAATATTAGCCGAGGCACAAGCCGGAACCAGGAATTACGAGCCAAGGCACAAACCACATACCAACCGCAGGCCATTGTATATAAACTCTATAGTATCATCATGGCGGGGAAAGCGATGGTGTCGCCGCCTTTAGTTCCCATTAAACGTAATACCTTTTCAAACGGAAAAAATTTATTGTAGAACCCTGCCAAAATGCTGTCACTACGTCATATATTATTGTTTTTTGTTAGTGCAGCTTTGTTTCGTAAATGTGTTAGCAATATAAAAGAGTGGTGTGCGAGTGATGTGCTTTTTGATTCTAAGTGATAAAAAGTTTGTTGTTATGCATTTCGCGTGTCATGACATTGTTTGAAAATCATTTAAACACATTTTTTATTAATTGATGAAAATACCATCCACAACCATTAAAGCATCCGAAAAATACCATCCACATGCCTAAGTGAACAACCACAGCAAAATTTTTTGAACCGATAAAACCTTTAAGGGAGACCGCAGGTGGCGACACCATCGCTTTCCCCGCCACGATGCTACTATAGAGTTTATATACAATGCCGCAGGCTGCTAAATGAGTAGCATAAGCTCAGGCGCAGCATTGGAGAATTGGAAACATATGTTTCTCCAGCAGTGTAGAATACAACCCACACGACACACTGGCCAATGCACAGCAGCACACGACCACCGTGTGTTTAGTGTAGACTTTAGCAACAGAGTACATTGGGTGTGCTATGGATAAGCACAGCAGCGGTGGAGACATAGGCATAACAATATAAATGATAGGAGGCAACAACAAAATGTATGGAAAAGCGCACGCCGGAGAAGTATAAATAGGGCGAGCTGAGCCAAGAAAATTCAGTCAGCCGGCACCGGCGCAACGGTGCACATCTCCTGGTAGAGTGAGTATTCTTATAAAATATATTAAATTGCAAATAATATTTCGTGCCACACAGGGCCATACCAAATACTTGTGATCAGTCAGACCTAAAAGTCTTGGCCTTCGTTGCTGGCAGGGGCATTAAATAATACCTGTCATTAATAAAAGAAAACGTTCTTTTCAGCTGGCTGCTCGTTGCCTAGAGCATATTGTTTAGCTTGTATTTATATTATTTAAAACAAGTCTATCCCGCAGATTCCGACGCCGTAGCAACCAGAGCAATACCGCTCGGAGAACCACCCTATTGTTCCTGAGTACCAGAAGCCAGCATTACCGCAACTACCACCGCCGAACTACCAGAAGCGAAGTTAGAGATATTTCCACACAAGGCCAAAGGGTTCTTGTGATCGTTGCCGGAGGGCAGGTAATAATACTCAACCGCTGACCCGCTGAGGGGAAGTTGGGATCCTTACCGCACAGGGTCAGTTAAGCGCCTGTGATCTTTTGCCGGAGGGCATATAATAATACTCAACCGCTAACTCGTGAGGGAAAGCTGGGATCTCCACACAGGGCCGAAGGGTTCTTGTGATCGTTGCCGGAGGGCAGATAACAATACTCAACCGCTGCCCCGTTGAGGGGAAGTTGGGATCCTTACCGCACAGGGACAGTTAAGCGCCTGTGATCTTTTGCCGGAGGGCATATAATAATACTCAACCGCTAACTCGTGAGAGGAAGCTGGGATCTCCACACAGGGCCGAAGGGTTCTTGTGATCGTTGCCGGAGGGCAGATAATAATACTCGACCGCTGACCCGCTGAGGGGAAGTTGGGATCTTACCGCAGAGGGACAGTAAAGCGCCTGTGATCATTGCCGGAGGGCATATAATAATACTCAACCGCTAATCCCGTTCTCTACCATAGGTACCCCACCGAATTGCTGATAGCCGAACTTGAGGAGACAACGAGCGTTCCTGTTATCGACGCTGACTTGCAGCTGCGCTTGGAATAAGGCGTATAGGAACCATAAGAATAAATATTGTAAATTATAATTGTTTATAAGCTATAAAAGAGAAGTTTGCAAGAATAAAGAGTTTCTGACCTTCTATGCGAAGTTTTCGTGTTTTTATTCGCCGACCCTGGACAGCCGTGAGTCATACCTCGGATGGGAAACGAAAAACACATCACAAGGCTCAACCTAGGGTCAATACTATTAGTCGGGTGAGTCACTGGGATTTCAGTCTTTTCAATCTCTCTCTTTAATAGGTTTACTTGGTCAGTTTGTCGTCTGTCTTGTTGTTCTCCGGGATTGTCATTTTCGTCGGCTGTTGGCTCCCGGGTACACTGCCGACCCTGGAGTTTTCCTGACAGCTTTGGCATCTTAAGGGTATGTTACCTTGTCCACACCCAAAACAAGTCAGAGTATGAAACGTCGAGTTACATACTCCCGTCTGTTGTCTATTTTTAAAATTGTCATTTAGTTTTTCTCTGTCATTGATTATTGGTTTGTGTTTGTCATACCGGTCATCTTTTATCGTTTCTATTCGGTTGGAAAGCTGCTATTTCTATTTCTTCGTCATCTGACTCGTCATATCTCCTACTACTAACTTTCCTCTCTTCTCCTAACTCATTTACAAATCTCCTCTTTGCGTCTCTAGCCGTCAAATGTTCTTCTGCTCGTCTACATTCCTCTCTCAATCCCCTTACACTATTGATAGAGCAACCAAATATTAACGTCGCAACTCCCTCTTTTAAATTTTTCTTCACCATCGATATCAGGTCCGGTTCACTTGGTTTGACTTGCATTTGTAGTGTCAAACTTCTGATATCGGCGTAAAACTCGTCAAATGTCTCGTGAGGCTGTTGTTTCCGATCCATAATCGATCGCAGGATCTCGAAATCTCTTTTATTTGGCTTAAATTGTCTGATGAGTTCACTCTTCAAGTCATGATAATTTAGGAGATAATCGTCTTGGTTCTCCTCCAGATATTGCCAGTACCATTGTTCTTCCGCTCCGGAAACGAGGTGGTGGAAGTTCGCAAACCGCTGATCGTCTGTCAGTCCTGTCTTCTTTCGTATCGTCTCCAATCTAAAAATAAAACTTTCAACCGACATGGTCTTTGACGTTCCATCAAACTTCACCCCCCATTTGTGAACATCAACCCTCGGGTTGTTGTCCCTAGATGAGTGATGAGCGTTTGATGGACCCTGTCGAGGTTGACTATTTCTCGAGTGGCTGGCCCTTTCGTTCGTAATCGTTTGGTCTTGGTCAGATCTCCTGGTCGTCGTGTTTCTGTGTTCCGTTAACGAGAGTTCTAGTGCGTTGAATTTCTGGTCCAATGTCGTCATCGTTTTGTCTAGTAGTTTCATAACGCTACTTAAGCCTTCTGCTAAGAAGCCCATCGTCCTTGTCTGGCTTTCCTTCACAGCTAGATTCACCACCGTCTCCATTCTTTCGTATAGGTCTTGCGTTGTCAAAATACTTGGTCTTACAGCGTCCCCTCCATTCGCGCTATTCTGGTTTTGTCTTTGTTCTTGTTGCAGTCTCGAATGTTCTTCTTGTAGTTTCCTGTTCTCTTCCAAAAGTCTGTCGCGTTCTGTCTGGCCAGGTTCGTTGTATAAGTAATCTTCATCACCACCGTGTTCTTCTTCGTCTTCACTGTGGTTCCTTTCCTGTTCGTACTGTCCTTGTTCTTGGTTCATGTTCGTATCTATTGGCTCTGTGTCTTCGTTTTGCAATCTATCGTTCAAATTTCGTATCATGTTTATTACGTCTTGGTCTGGTCTTGTACCGTCTATCGCGTTTCTTGCTTCCGGAACGTCAACCGCCGGCACTGGCACACCTGATCTTCCTGCGATCGGGTCCCCAACCTGATTTGCCGAACTTCTCGTGGCTGGCCCATTTCTCGGAATGGCTCCTTGCTTTCTAGCTTTGTCAGCCATCCTACCACGATTCGGAACGGATTTCAAACTAAGCACCTTATTCCCAAGAACACCGAAAAGAAATTTTTCTTCAGGTTTTCCTTTTTCTTGCTCGGCAAAAATCCTCGATCGAACCCTCCAAGTGGGTGCCGGGCGGGCAATGTTCACTACATATACTTATCAGTGTCTGTACGATGTCAGACGGTGACAGCCAAGGTTAGGTTGGATCGCTGGGTGGTTGTGACTTCTCAATAGCACAATCCTTAGAAATCCAATCTCACCATAGATACGAGGTTCCTAGTTTCAGTGGTGGTGTGAGCTTTTATAATCCGTGCCGAAGAATTAAAGGTTGGGGGATAAACCAATCAATAACGAGCTCTTCTGGATGCTTGGCAGGGTCCAGAATAGACTAGCCTTACCCCGGTACACGGCTCTGCCGGGGCTGACCTTTTCCTTCCGGAGTTACTCGTGGGACCTTCTATGGAATTTCTAAAAACAAACAAACAAACAAACAAACAAACAGACAAAAAAACGAACAAAAAGACGAAAAAGAAAACTGGGGGGAGGCAACGAAAGTTGTACACATTCTCCGATTTGGCTGAAAAGTCGAAGCAGGAATGTGAGCCAACGGCCAAACCTTCCACCAGTGGGATACTAGGTTCGCACACAGGCTCTGAACCAGCTGCAAAGCCAGTTCAGGTCTGTGCAGTGGGAACCAAGAATCCCGACTCTGGCGAGCAGCACAGCCCGCTGGAAACTGGTCAAGAACATGCTGCAAAGCTAGTTCTAGCCAGTGAATCGGAGGGCAAACGGACCGCCACTGCTAATAGTGGGGATGAAGTCCCCAATATTAGCTTTGAAAGCAATTCGCCTGCTTTGGTGCCATCATCAAAACAGGACGAGGTGAAATTAACAAAAAGGGGAAATGGAGGGGTGATCAACGACTCCGTCTCCACCTTGAATGCCCTTAAAATAAAGGACACGGGGAGGGCCGTTCAGACTGGCAGGGTTGGAGAGGCGAATAGCCACCCTACCTCTGCGGGTCGGTACGTACCCTCGTCGAGTGCAATGAATCCTCCAACTGGTGGAGCAGGAGAGGTGATTAACAACTCCAGCTCGGCCAAGGGGGGGACTCAGATCAAAAAAACGCCCGCTCAGATACGTCGCCAAGCCAGAAGGGTAATTGAAACGGTGGGTTGTAAACCCGCAGTGGAGAGAACCCAGGGTGAGGTTGAAAGATTGAAGTGGGCAAGTAAAATTGCAGAAGAGACCAGCCAAGACTCAACGTCGAAGCGAAACAGGTCGTTTGAGGTTGAAAAACCTCAACCAAAAAAGCCAAGAGTCGGGGTTAGCGTTCCATCGACACTGGTGCCGGGGCAATCCTTTGGTGACGTGGTAAAGGGACAGATTGTTGTCGCGGTCATCGACGGGAGCAATATGGATGGAAACATCTCTGCCGACAGGTGGGCGGACGTCAAGGCTCACCTCGCTTTCAGGTTTATACCTGTTATCGAGGCGAATCCGGGACCCCTCCCAAGAATTAGCGACGCTGGCTGGCATCAAAACCGCGTCAAGCTGATCGCCTGCCAAGACCAGAGATCGCTTCACCTATATAAACTAGCTGTCAGCGGTTTAGGTGAGATCTGGCCAGGTGCTAAGCTAGAGGTTGTGGCAAGGGAGGATATCCCAAGCAGACCGAGAGCTCGTGCCTTGGTACCGGCCCTACATGAATCGCGGGAGATGGTTCTCCAGCTGATTAAATACAGCAACCCGGATCTGCCCACTCACGATTGGAAGGTTCCGGTGATTGAAAAAGAGTCGGTGGGTCGTTATCGGTCGGCTCTTGTTATCTTGAATAAGGAGTCATTAGAACCCCTGGCGGCACGCGGGGGTGTTATTCAGTACGGGTTTGACAACCTAGTGCTGAAAATATACAAAAAAGATGAGGACGCTGCAAAGCTTCCAAAGCAAGCGGCTGAATCCGAAGCCAAGGAGTCCACTGCGAGCGTCGAATCTTCCATCATGGAGACAGACGCGGTAAGTTGCTCTGACTCTTTGGAACAGCTGTCTTGCTCGAAACCGGTCGAAAAGACTACAACAATAGTGTCTGAACAAGACGCAATAGACAACAAATCGTCCGATAAGGACGATAACAACAAAGGTGGAGTCTTAGACTCCGACGATGAAATGCTTGGGGTTCTCCTTTCTGAGGATGAGTTGCTAGACTCCGCCTCAGATATGGAGGACCTTAATGCTACAGTGTTGGAGATTAAGCTGGACGATTGTAGCAATGCTGCAAATACTCCAGATTAATCTCCAACACTCCATCAAAGCCTCAGCCGGACTCCTTCTCCGACTAAGCAAGTCCGGCGAGGATATAGTCCTGATCCAGGAACCATGGATCAATAAATCCGTGGTAAAAGGACTCAGGACGAAAGATTATTCTCTGCTGTATGTGACGGACAAAGGTGAACCAAGATCCTGCATACTGGCAAAGAAAACACTTAACGTATTTTTACTACCTAATTACAGCAATTGCGACACCACAACAGTTAAACTGCAGACCAACAGTGGGACTTACTGGCTCACGTCCGCCTATCTAGGCCATGACCAACCGGGGCCGCTACCAGGAGAGACGCTCGAGCGCGTAATAAAAAGCGCAACAAAGCTCAAAGCGGAGCTCATAATAGGAAGTGACGTCAACGCACATCACGTAGTATGGGGGAGTACGGACGTAAATGAAAGGGGTGAGTCTCTTTTTAATTTTATACTAAGTACTAACCTTCTTATATGCAATATCGGTAACGAACCAACCTTTGTCACAAAAAACAGACAAGAGGTTTTAGATGTTACCTTTGTAGCTCAATCAATCTATAACAAGATTAAAAATTGGGCTGTATCTAAGGATCACTCCTTCTCTGATCACAGATACATCCAATTTAGTCTAACAGATGACACACCAAAACCCATAGGCTTCCGTAATTATAGGAAAACTGACTGGGTAAAATTCAGGGAAATCTTCAAACATTGTTACAACTACAATGACAATAGCTTCCCTTCAAACCCCAAGGATCTTGACAGTAAAGTCGACGATCTAACTAGTGCTCTTAACCATGCCTTGTGTAACTCCTGTCCTCTTACCATAGTAAGAGGGAAGAAGAAACCACACTGGTGGACCAAGGAGCTAGAACCGCTCAAGAAAAGTTGTGCGAAGCTTTTCAATCGAGCCAAATCTTCCAGAAATCCCATAGATTGGGATCTATATAAGGAATCCCTTAGGATTTACAAAAAGAGGTTACGAATAAGCAAAAGATCCTCTTGGAGAGAATTCTGCAATAAGATTGAAGACTCCTCAGAGGCATCTAGACTTAGGAAAATCCTATCAACGAGTCCAAACATGCCAAGTTCTATAAAAGATGAAAACGGCAACTGGACCAACTCATATGAAGAAACACTAAACTTGCTACTGGATACTCATTTCCCTGGTAGCTCGTTGACAATAACAGACGAGGAGCACTTGCCTCGAATCGCAAACCAATCAGGTAAAGATTTTATCTCTAAAGATATACTGTTATGGGCAATAAACAGCTTTGACCCTTATAAATCACCAGGGCCTGACGGAATCATCCCTGCGGAGCTGCAACAGGTTTCAGACATTATCATCTATAACTTAGAGATGATCATGAAAGGATGTATCAGCTATGCATATATTCCCAAAGCCTGGAGAGAAGCTAGGGTCGTCTTTATACCTAAAGCCGGCAAAAGCTCCCATGTAAATCCAAAAGATTTAAGACCTATTAGTCTATCATCCTTCCTCCTTAAAACACTGGAAAGAATGATTGACATACACTTAAGACAAGAAATTAAACCTAGTCTGATCTCAACGGCGCAACATGCCTATACAAAAGGTAAATCAGTGGAAACTGCACTCCACTCTCTGGTTTGCACCATTGAAAAATCCCTGCACTATAAAGAATACTCTCTCGTCGCATTCCTAGACATAGAGGGTGCATTTAATAATGTTAAAAATTCAGCAATCACTAATGCTCTTGATGGGCTGCTCATAGAGGAACACATCAAAAACATGATAACAACAATGCTCAGCAGCAGAATCATTAGTTCCGAAATGGGGAACTACAAAACAAGCAGAATGGCCAATAGAGGAACCCCGCAGGGAGGAGTTTTATCTCCCCTACTGTGGAACCTGGTCGTTAACAAATTGTTAATCGACCTAGAGGACGAAGGTTTCAAAGCTATAGCCTATGCCGATGATGTAGCAATTGCCGTTTCAGGCAAGCACCCACAAACCCTAGCTGAGTTGCTACAAACAGCACTTAACAAGCTTAACAATTGGGCTGCAGATTGTGGTCTGAACATCAATCCACACAAAACGGAATTAGTTCTCTTTACGAGGAAATACAAAATTCCGGATTTCAAACCCCCAACTATTAAAGGGGTAACTCTCACACTGTCAAATCAGGCTAAATATCTAGGTCTCATTTTTGACAAAAAACTGACCTGGAAAACCAATATTGAGGAAAGAGTAAATAAAGCCAACGTTGCACTCTTCTCCTGTAAAAAAGCCATTGGCGGGAAATGGGGTTTCTCCCCCCAAATCACCCATTGGCTGTTTACATCGGTAATTAGACCGATACTCACATACGGGGTGATAGTCTGGTGGACAGCACTAGACAAGATGATCAACTACAACAAGCTGGCCAAAGTTCAAAGAACGGCTAGTCTGTGTATTAGTGGTGCACTGAGGACAACCCCATCGGACGCCCTCAATGTACTACTAGATCTCACACCCCTAGATATCTTCAGCAAACAAGTCGCAGCTAGCTCAGCTACTCGACTCAGAGCTACATCACAGTGGACCAATAATCAAATCGGCCACACTACCATTCTAGATAACTTTAGATTCTTACCGAATCGATCCGACTACACCACCCCCAAGTTGGTGTTTGACAATAATTTCCAAGTAACCATACCTTCAAGAGAAGCTTGGGAAAATGGCGCTCTTTTGGAAAATGAAGCAATACACTTCTACACCGATGGTTCAAAAACCAGCGAAGGTGTGGGAAGTGGAATCTACTCAGAAAAGCTGAATCTCAGTCTTTTCTTCCGCCTACCCGATCATTGTAGTGTGTTCCAAGCGGAAATTCTGGCGATTAAGGAGGTGCTGTCTTGGCTCAAAGAAAACGTCATATCCTCCACGGATATTCGGATCTTCTCAGACAGCCAAGCTGCCCTTAAATCTCTCGCCTCTGTCTCTACAAAATCCATCACGGTCCAAAATTGTCAGATGTCTCTGAGGGAGATGTCAAATCAGTTTAACATTCACCTTTCATGGGTGCCAGGGCACAGGGACATACCAGGCAACTGTATGGCAGACGAACTAGCCAAAAAGGGCACGACCACTTCCCTACGCTCAGAATGGAACAACATAGGTGTACCTATCGCTACATGTAAACTCCTGCTTAGACAGGACGCTTCAAGGATAACAAACACTAGATGGACTGAGAGTAACACATGCCTTGCAACCAAAAAAGTTTGGCCGTGTGTGGACTCAAAACGATCAAAGAGTTTGTTGTCCCTGAACCGTCTGTGTCTAGGTTCTACCATAGGTGTTCTTACAGGACACTGTCTAATAGGGAGACACGCCAAAAGACTTGGTGTGTTTTCCAATGATTTCTGCAGAAGCTGCATGGACGAGGAGGAGGAAGAGACCGTTCAACACCTTCTTTGCTCATGCCCTGCACTGCTTCATAGGAGGAAGGCTCATCTCGGTGAATTCTTCTTCGATGATACTAGCGACCTAGCGTACATAGACCCTAAAAGTCTTTCAAAATACATTAAAAGTTCCACGTGGTTCGACTAGCAGGTGATTAACCGGCTAGTACCGTAATGGAAGATTAATAAGTGATTAACTCGTTAATCTTACATCGGGTTTCTGAGATCAGTAGGTGATTAACTTGCTGATCTCTGTGGTATCACAATGGGCCCTAGCGGCCTAAGTGTGTTAGGCAATGTACTCATTGACTGACAGCCACTTACACCTAACCTAACCTTTCCTTTTTCTTTTCCTTCAAGGCTGAAGGGAATTTTTGCAAAAGCCACAAAAAAAACTCAAGGAAAATCAACTAAAAAAACTAAGTTCAACCTTCAAAACCTTAAAAACTGCTAAAAAAAACCTTTTTTTTTGTGTTGAAATTCAAAAAAAAAAACAAAATATAATCCAAAAAAAAAATTCAAAAACTAAAAAAAACTAGCCTATTAAAAAAAAAAAATATAAATGCTGAAAAAAACTAACCCTAATAAAACTTCAAAAAACTAACGAATTCAAAAAAAAATTCAATCTTTCCTAAAAAAATCAAAAAAGTGTAAGACTTTTCCTGAACCAGGCAAACAATAATAAAACAAAATCAAAGAAGGAAAGTGAATTCAAAAACAAAATAATAAAGTAAAAAAATAAAAAATAAATTTATAAAAAAACTACAAAAAAAATCAAAAATAAAAAAAAATTCAAAATATTCCAAAAAAAAATAAAAAAAAATATATATAAAAAAAATAATAAAAGGAAAAAAAAAATAAAAAAAACAAATCCAAAATTTCAATTATTCGTAAAAAAAATTATTAGCTTTGTTGTTGTTGTTGTAGGTATTTTAATGTTTTGCTTAGGTGTGTGAGGCTGTACCAGGTTTCCTATCCGGATGCTTACTGGTTACTGGTAGATTGTTTCAAAGTTTTGGTTGTCTTGTCTAAGTATTTGTCCGTCTGTTTCAGCTGGTACGCTCGGAGTCCAGCTGGTGCTTCAGTTCATCCCCACTTCAAAACCACTACGTAATCCTCGGCGTTTAGCCAGCAATACGGTTGGCTCCGAAGTGAGAAATTACTTCCACATGAATGAAGTTCTCGACACCTAATCCTCTACCTCACGAGAAGTTGGGTAAACCCTACTCAACGGATAGCTGAGGGCAAGACGTCGTTAACCTCACTCTACTCTTGGCGTCATCCATCAAAAGTGAACTACCTCACTAGGTCTCAGACGTAAAGCCTTCAGACTGGAAAGCAGTCACCGATTCATGACCACCAAGAGTTCCCTATGTCCCTAGATTTGCATCAGGTTTTGGAAAAAAAAATTAAATTGGAAAAAAATGAAAAAGAAAAAAAAATAATGAAAATTATCTACGATAGGCCAAGGTCGGACTATCGCTAGGTCTCGTTGGGCGCCATTGTTAGGAGCTGGGAATCCACAGGGGATGAACTTCGGTACTATTGAAAGGAGCAGTGGCACGCTTGTGGTTGCTCGGAACTAACTCGTCGGATGGGGGGGATTCTTGCTCTTTCAATAGTACCTCCCACTCACTAAACAAAATGATCGTGCCTAGGATTTGGGAAGGAATGGAAAAGGAATAGGAAGGGAAGCTACTATTTAAGGATAGGACAAAGGAAAAGGAACAAAAGGAAATGCAAACCTAGAAACGTGAGCTCCATCCAAGGATACAAGAAAGTGGTGCTTCGGCTCAAAAAAAAACAATCAATTTCCTATTAAAACGAAAATTTTTTTCCAAAAGAAAAATAATAATAAAAAAAGTAATAAAAAAAACTTTATCCCTAACTATCCTACCTAACCCAACACCAAAATACCCTAAACTAACCTACTACCTACTTAATACTATTTACTACTAAACTACTACCTTTTGAACCGAAGACACGCTTATCCTCTTCCACCGTCGGATGGAACTCTGCCGGAGTCTCCGAAGCGCTCGTCAGATGTTGGTGACGAAGTCATGGCCAACCCTACCTTGCATCGGTCCGATACAACCAAATGCCATCTTCTTGGCCTTATTTGCGAAGATGGCCCCTGAAATGACCTACCAGCTGAAACCTAGTCTGTCATATTACGTCTTGTCAGTCATCGTCATAATCCAAAAGAAAATGAAAACTTATCCACCAACCATCACCGTTCACATTGGACGGCCTAGTTCAGCCATCACACACCTTTATGCTTACTTTAGCAATCCATCATATTCAACAAAAACCAGAACTTTTCAGAAAAAATCTTCCTTTAAAGTTTTCACAGGCATTTATTGTTTAAATAAGTACATAAAAGAAAAAAAAATTCGATGTTTGTAATAATTCCAACTACTTTGTTAAATTCAAAAATAAAAAAAATGGAAATTTCACTTTCTGGTATGATACGAACTTCGTACCTTTATATATATATGTATATATGTATATGTATCTTCAGGTTATAGATATGAAAAATATAAAAAAAAACCAAACTTACAGTTATCTTTGGAGATATCCCTCGTTGTCCTGCCGGCAGCACTCGTGAGACACTTACACTTTTTTTCAAACCTGTATGCATATATATATATATATTATATTTCCACAAATTTCCTTTCCTTTTTTTTTCTTTGTGGGGTTTTCAATTTTCACCATTGACATATTATATATATTATATAATATGTCAATGATTTTCACCCTCCTTATATCTAACAAAATTCACTATAATTTATCTTCTCTTCTTTTCTTTCTTTTTTTTTTCTTTACTTTACACTTTTTTGACTATTTAAACTTCTTTCTTTCTTTTTTTGTTTTTTTAATATCTATTCAAATTCACTTTTAATTATCTTATTCCTTCAAATTCACTTTCAGTTCTTTTTCTCTTTAATTTCACTATTAACCTTAAATTCTTTATCTTTAAATTCACTTTTTTTTTCTTAGATCCACTTTTCTTCATCTAGTCTTTCAATGTCTCATTTGTAATTCCTTCTTCCTTCTACTATGTGCATCTTCATATATCTTCCTATATGGATCCTCTTTGGTCCACCTTGACCTTAGTTAGGCCGAGAAAAAAAATCCTGGCAGAGGTTGTCTAACCAACCTATAAAACTCTGCTTTTTTTTTTCTTCAAATTTTCTTCTTGAAGGTTTTCCTTTTGTTCCTTCAACTTTCTTTCTTTCTACTCTTTCTTTTATATTTCCTTTTTTTTTTATTCGTGTCAAAAAAAACTTACTTATTTTTCGACTTAATTTTAACTTTATTTCAATTAACTGTCTTTACTTGACTTAACTTGATTTGATAAATCACTTTTATAACAAAAAATCTTTGCCGAACTTTTCCTGTCAGCTGTTATTTCGCAAAAGAAAGTTCTACAATTTTCCTTCCTTTTTGAACTCTTTTGCTCCTCGGGTACATAAGCACTTAGTTCGAATTCCGTTGTCAAATCAAATACATAATTACCTCTCTATTTGGATGGATAAACAGCTGATTGACGTTTTTTCATAATTCTTTAAAATTTACCATCTGTTTCTATGTTGCCATCTGTACTTCTCACTAACTGTCCACCCCCTTTCTTCACACACCTACATACATACATGCTTTCTCCTACCTTACTCTTTATTAAGCTATAGTCATACCCAATTTAATACTTACACTACTTATTATCTAATCAATAACACATACATACACTAATCTACAAAAAAAACTTACATAAATCTCTCTCTCAAATGTCTTTCTACTTAATGCATTATTACATTGCTGAATTGCAATAACTCATTACCTTGAGTTAGAGGGAGATGGATAGTCTGCGCAACCCAGTGCGTAATCTAAGTGTCAAATCAATAATTGATATCGTCGGTGTTTCGCGAATTTACATTTTGTATTTTCTTTTTTTGTTTTGTATCCTAATTTAATAACGCGAGTTAATTCGTTGTTTTGTTTTGTTTTCCTATTTCTTTTTTTTTTTTTACTTAGGTGTTTTTCATTTTCTTTTAACTTTCACAGGTAAGTATTCTCTTCTTGTTCTTCTTTTTGTTTTTTTTGTGAAATCTCAGGTCGGAGTTTGTTTACATATGTTACATACACACATTTGGTAGGCACTTGCATTTTTGTAAACAAACTCTCATTCTTGTTTCTTGATCAGTTTAATATATTTTTTTATATACTTTTTAGGGTTGATTGACGACATCAAAATTAGAACAACGAACAACAGAAAAAAAAGGAAGGAAATTTTTGTATGACCTATGGTAAGTAGAGTGAAGTTATTTGATTGAATGATAATACATTGGGTATCTTTTTTTTCCAGGTTTTGCTACGTAACAGTTCTGTCTGGTAATTCAATCTGGTCAGACTTCCACAAAAGTGCAGTTTCAAAACGCCCGTTCTTCTTGACAGTAAATTCATTCAAAAGCTCTAATGCTCGTGTGTCTTCTGTTGGGAGTAGCAGCTTGCAGGAGTTCGATGCACCAAATTTGTCGTTGCTGATGAACTCTTTGACCAATAGCTTAAGTTCTTCGTTATTGCACTCGCAGGTGTGAAAGCCGTGATGATGGTATGGAGACGCATTCTTGGAAGCTTGTGTTTCATAACAGCCATGTGCTACTCATCCTAATCGCGTTTTAGTTGCAGCTTTATCATTTAGCCCACCTTCCTTCGTACGTATAGGGAGACTAAGCTTGGTGTTGTTTAAGCCTATGAGTAGTCTTGGAGTTGCATTCTCATAAGATGCGATGGGTATTCCTCTTAGATGCTTATATCTTTGTTGAAGTTCATCGAACTGTACAGATTGTGTTGGCAGTTGTAGCCTTGCCACGGTATGTGCGTTTGTAAGCATAAACCGTTCAGCTGGTTGGATAGTGCTGGAAATTTGAAGAGAAAGCTTCTGGGAGTTTTGCTCGAATCTCCGGGTATTTCCTGTCCACTTCAAACATAGTGGTTGAGGAACTCTCTTCGCATTCAGCTGTCTTGCTAGGTCTTCATCCATTAATGAAAGCGATGAACCGTCGTCCAAGAATGCATAGGTATCAACTTGCATTCCCTTGTTGTATAATCTCACAGGCACGACACGAAATAAGGTTGAATCTGAATCGCCGTCGCGAGCATTGTAGGTTTTCTGATGATGCATCACAGCTCTTTCAGTAGGTGTTGGCTTTTCTTGATCCTCTTCTTTATTATGTAGCAGTCTATGATGCTTAAAGGAGCATCCATTTACCCCGTAAACACTAGTTGACAAGCATCTTCGGTTGGTGTGTTTTTTTAAGCAGCGTCGACATAACTGATGCTCTCTTATTGCAGACCACTTGGAGGTGCGACTGAGTTTGCGGAATTCTTTGCAGGCAGCTACCGTCTCGCAGTCTCCATGACATATGCAGCACTTGTATTGTCTGGCGGTTTCAATTTCATTGTTGTCGCCACTGTAGTGTGCGTTCACAAACCCTTTTTCACTTGGTTTTCGATGTGGTTGTTTGTATTCTGATGGAGGCAGCGAGATGTCCGGTGCGACGCTGTTTGCTGCTTCGGCTAGCTGGTATATACACATTCCAAAATGAGCTATATTGCACTCTTGAATATTTCTCCTATATTTCGCCCAATCGAGTCGAATATTCAGTGGCAATTTAAGTACCAGCTGACGAAGCATCGTTGCGTTATTTAGATGTGTGAGTAGACCAGCAGCTTCAATTGTTGCGCAAAGATTTTGTATTGTGAGCGCAAAGCTCACTATTGTCTCCTGCTTCTCAGCTTTCAGCGGTGGCATTGATTCAATTTTCCTTATTAGCGTATGTATGATTACTTCTGGGTCCCCATATATCATCTTTAGTGTTGATAGCACTCGCTCCACACAATTCGGTTGCACTAAAAGGTGGTTGCTGTTGTTGCAGTAGCTGTTGCTGTTGTTGCAGTAGCGGTTGCTGTTGTTGCATTAGCGGTTGCTGTTGTTGCAGTAGCGGTTGCTGTTGTTGCATTAGCGGTTGCTGTTGTTGCAGTAGCGGTCGCTGTTGTTGCATTAGCGGTTGCTGTTGTTGCACTACAGACGCATTAACCCAGTGTCTGTTTTCAGCTGTGCGGATCTCCCCTTTGTACGCAGATGCACCGTTGCTTGTTGACGTAATGAATCCCTTTGACGTATGTGTGCTTACCCAGTTGTTGACCTTGTTGACCTTTTCGCTTATCGTAGAAATATCGTCCTCATCAGGATCCGGTGTTTTTTCGCCAAATTGTCGCTATCCCTCTTAGCTTTTAGCTCTCTTTCCTCTTCTAGTAACTGCAGTTCTAATTTAAGGTGCTTTAGCGATGATTTAGATCCCTTCGAGTTCACTGATTTAGTTGCGCATTGTTCTCCGTATGTTTTGGGGCATTCAATGTCATTAAAATGCTTTAATGCATCGTGTTCGGGAACGCTGGTACCACTTGGAGCTGATGAAACAATAACCTGTTGTGCAGTGTTGAGTCTACCATGCGCTGAGGACGACAGCGCCGTATCTGACATGGCAGGTATATTTGCATTTGACATGCCTTCTAATCCGACGTTCGTTGAATCTCCACCTAAACCCACTTCATCCATTTGAGCTAAACCACCTAAACCCACTTCATTTATTCGAGCTAAACCATTTATACCTATTCTTACTTCATTCGATGGAGCTAAACCACCTAAACCCACTTCATTTATTCGAGCTAAACCACTTACACCTATTCTTACTTCATTCGATGGAGCTAAACTTGCACGATGCATAGACGCAGTGACAGACTCCACTATATTCGAAGTACCTAAACTATCTTCATGCATAGAGGGAGTGACAGACTCCACTGCATGTAGTGTGGCATTACGCATTGAAAGCATTTGGTGTTTATTCACATTTAATTCATTAATTGAGACAGTATTGACAGTATCTAGGGTATCTTGTTCTTTATTTTTAGCAAAATTATGTCCCGCAGACTCAAAAACTACTTTGGAATTACTAAGTATATGTACTAAAATGCACGTGGTGCAAGTCCAATTTTTGTTTGCTACTGAAGCATCCACTTTCGCACAGGTATAGTGGCTCCATGATCCGCAGCTGTCGCATTGCACCATGTCATCGGAAGAGTCAGGTTCGGTAAACGCACAGCAATTAAATTCCTCTGGGGGAACAGGGGGCTTTCGCGTCTTGTGAGGTTGACTGGTAGCTTTCGGTGGCATGTTCGTTTTTGCAGATGGTTTGCGGCGAATATTGTTGTAAAGTTGTTTTTCAGCACATTCACATTCCTTATGCGACGAATATTGTTATAATTTGTTGGAACAACTCGTTTCCAACAGCTTCTGACTGGTTATAAACCTTGGCACTTGGTGCAACAAATAAAAGAATGCTGTTCTGTTTGCCGGTGAGGTTATAACCTATTTATTGTATTAATACATATGCTAATTTTACTCTTTCTTTTCTTTATAATTCATTTATTACTTACAATAGTCTTTTGCTTTTTGGTTTTTATTTAATTTCATTGAATATAATTCTAGTTTTTTTAAGTTTTAACTTTTTTTTTCCTTTTCTGCAGTCTACAAATGGCGTCTATACAAATTCACGATGTCTGCACTCTTTGGCGTTTCTTAGGTAAAGAGAAAACGAAAATGCCGGATATGGCAGAGGAAAAAGAAATTAATATGGCGGCTTAATCTACTACTGGGAAAGTCCCTACCGAGAGTAATAGATTGGCAAGCGTTGCCAACAATCTCTGTAGCACAATAACTTACAAAGCACCAATACTTTAAATTTTAATTTCTTTTTGTGTTAAGAAAAATTGAAAACTTAAAATGTTGGTGCTTTGTTAATAGTTGTGCTACTGAGATGAATGGATGCTTTCTGAGCTCATAACAACATGGACGAAAATTGCATATTTAAAGATTTTGATTGAGACAAGTTTTTCAAAAATTTTCTACCGATCTTTTAATAAAAACAATAAATCAAAACTTAAAGTGCTGCCACTTTGTTAGTAATTGTGCTACAGACATGAAGAAAGGCTTTCTGAGCTTGGCATAATATCTACACGATTGCTGCATTTCAATATTTTGACTGAGATAAGGTTTTCAAAAAATGTCTACATAGTTTGATATCCAGCTTCTGGTATCAATAAAAAGTTAAGACAAATAACCGCGCTTCCTCTACGCGAATCACAATATAAAATAACTCGATTGAAACGGTATAGTTGCATGAATATGAGTTCTCACATCTTGCCCAGCTTTACAAAAAATAGAGTTTTTACAAAACAATTAACTTTGGTGTTGTTCGAACCCTGCCCTTAAGAATTTTTCAGTAGTGTGGTGAAAACTAAATTTCAGGTTATGTTTTAAATTGCCAAGCGTCAAATAAAAATAAGCTCACCACACATATACTTTCACAACTTTTTTGCGCCTTTTCGCTGCAGCTCACACGTATTCACAGATGGAGGCTGCGATTACAAAAACAACAATGTAGACAAATGGAAGTTGCGGGGCAAGAGACGTAATGATTTTCCCTCTTGTTCTTTATTCCTCTAAAGGACTATTCACATGAGCACGACCAACGAATGACGAATAAATCAAGAAATGATATTTTAAGTACCTTACTAGCATAATGTAACGCGAACCCAACATTTAATACCAGTTTCCTAATCGAAAACTTTCAACCGGAAAACACAAGCGGCAACACTAGTGTAAGTGTAGAAATATACCACGAGGAAAAATGTTTGACAGGAGTGGGGAGTGGAGACCATGTGGAAATTACTGGAGAGTTATAGATTAAATGTCATTCGATATAAATAGGCCGCCCAAGCCAACCAAATGGCAGTTTTGATTATAGAGTGATAAAGTTAAGAGTGAATTGTTTACAAGTAATAGTCCAAAAGTCGAGTTGAAATCGAATAAAGTAAAGATACTGAATAAAAGTGATAGAATTAAATTGAAAGGTAAAGTTTTATTTTTGCGAACTAAGAGCACGTAACATTGGTGTCAGAAGTGTAAATAAAACTTATTTGACCAGTAAAGTGTAAAAAAAAGTAAAAAGAAAAATAATAATTATATGGGTAAGTTGTTGAAAGGGCTCAACTGCATTGAGCTAAATGGTGGACTTACATGCATCTGCAAGTGCAGATGAAAATCGGAAAAAGACACAAGATGTAAAATTCATACTTGTCTGATAGAGAGGGAACAAACTTCCTAGTTATGGTTGCAGATGAAACCATAATCCTATTCGTCTCTCTTTTTAACCTTTGTGCTTTGTAATCTTCATCCGATGCCTTATATATGGCTAAAAGCAGACTAACATGTTTGCATAAACGTATGAAACGGGAGCCAGGGCTAGCTGAAGCACTTGAAGAAAAAATTAAAGAATATGTCATCAAAAGCTACGCGACAAAACTTTCTGGAGCTGAACTTCGTACAGAAAATCATCGATCCTGGTATCTTCCGATATTTCCGGTCTTTAATCATAACAAACCTGGAAAGAGCAGAATAGTTTGGGACGCGGCAGCCTCGGTCAAAGGGGTGTCACTTCACTCAGCGCTACTTAAAGGTCCGGACCAACTACCGTCACTAACTTCGGTTATATATAAGGCTAGAGAAAATCGAATGGCAATATGCGGAGACATTATGGAAATGTTTCACCAGGTGAGAATACGGAAGGAGGATCGCGATTGCCAAAGATTCTTGTGGAGCAAAGGTGACGAACACGAAACAGAGGTATATGTGATGAACGTTATGACCTTTGGGGCAACGTACTCACCCTGTTGCGCTCAATTCATCAAGAACAAGAATGCTGATGAATATAGCCAGATCTGTCCGCGAGCTGTTCGAGCGATAAAAGACGATTTAATGGACAGTGTGGAGACGGAAGAAGAAGCGATTCGTCTAGCAAAGGAGATTCGATTCGTGCACCAACAAGGAGGCTTCCTAATCAGAAACTGGATCTCGAACTCCTCTGCAGTCCTCAAAGCTTTAAAGAGTGACATTACTGAAAACAAGAACTTCGAGGCAGAATTCGAACTCACTACAGAAAAGGTACTGGGAATGTGGTGGTGCACCTCATCAGACTGCTTCACCTTTAAGTTGACTACAAAGGCGAACCAAAGCGAAATTCTTTGGAAATCGTCGTCCTACGAAGCGGGACGTACTCAGAATTCTAATGACGATATTTGACCCGCTAGGCTTGCTACCCCATTTTTTGATGTATGTGAAGGTACTCTTGCAGGACATAATTATGACGATCAAAGACCGACTGGGATGACGAGATCTCAGACGCAGAATATAGTAAGTGGTTGAATTGGACTAGGTACCTTCGAACTATGGAAAAGTTGAAAATACCACGGTGCTACGTAAAAACCAACCGTAGCTCAGAGCGACAGTTACATGTCTTTGTCGATGCCAGCGAGAGTGGGTTTGCCGCAGTAGCGTATATCAGAAGCACGACTACCAACCAAGTAGAGTGCGCTCTCATTGGGGCCAAAACGAGAGTAGCACCTTTAAAAAATCTCTCCATACCCCGACTTGAGCTACAAGCAGCAGTCTTAGGCGCTCGTCTAGCGAAAAGCATTGTGGACTCCCACTCACGCGAATTCTCCAAACGATATTTTTGGTCGGACTCTAGAAACGTCTTGAGTTGGATCCGATCCGATCACCGAAGGTACCGGCAATTTGTGGCCTTTAGAGTCAGCGAGATCCTAGACCTCACAGAAATATCAGATTGGCGGTGTTTTCCTACTAAAATGAACGTAGCTGACGAGGGCACGAAATGGCAGAAGATTCCTGAATTTAAAGCTTCAAGTCGTTGGTTTAGTGGACCAGACTTCCTCAGGCTACACCCCGCCCGTTGGCCGAAGGAAAACCCACAAGAAATCTTGGAAAAGGAAGAACTTAAAGCTTGTTTCATAAACGTGCCCAGCGAAATGAAACACAACGTGTTTAGGTTTGATGAGATTTCCAGATGGAATCGACTGTTAAGGAGCACGGCGCACAGTGTGGCATTTCGCTGATTTAGCGGGATTAAATTAATAACACTGAAAACTGTATGTATTTTTTCATGTTTTTTGGTTTATGGTCATTAGAATTTTCCAAAGAATACAAAAAAAAAAGTTATTTGGACATATCATTAAAAGTTTCGACGCAAAACAACAGAAATAACCAACAGCTATATTTTTTTTAAATTACTTGGGATATCTAATAATTGCGGTACCTCATTTTCAATCACTTTTGTTTTTCTTTTCGGTATGCATCTTAAACTTGCCAAACATGGATCTGACGATATTTGGTCTGTTCGTTGAAGCCCTGAGGTTGAACTAGGGTCACCACAAAGCGTTTTTTGAGAAACCTATATTCACCCTGAATGTCAAATTAAGTGTTTTTTGAGCCACAGGTTTGCCATAGGTTTTCCCCAACTCGCCCTAGCTTTTTGCTGTGGCGATTTGAGGGCTGTCAAATGGCATGTATTTTTTTTTTAATGACAGGGATGTGTGGTGATTTTTGGTTTAACGTTTTTTGAGGAGTGGAAAACCCAGATTTTTTTGACAACTCATAGGGTTGTCAAGAAAACCTGGGTCAACCCTGGGGAAAGTTCAACGAACAGACCTATTAACAACCTATTCAAAAGATCGTTTCCGTGTCATGTCGCGAAGTATTCCTTGTAAACGGTTCCCGTGCATCCGAGCGCTTTTCTCTGAGTTTAGAAATCCAAACTTCGTAAAGTTCTTTTTTCATAATAGTCTTTGATTATGTCATTACTTAAGGAACTCGAAAAATATTTTGAGAATGTAAAAAAGTGCCAATACAGAATTTTGAAATACAGTATTTTGAGATACAGTATTATGACCCATAGAGTATTTTGACCCTAACCCGGAAAAAGTTCACGCATCGCGTGTTGGTGGTATTTGTGCCAACAAAAAATTTGTACTTTTTGATAATTTGCAAAAATATTGGAAACTACAGTTGCTCAGGTCTGGTTCAACTTTGCTACATATAAAGAAACTGCAGTCAGTATAAGAAGGATGAAAAACGCGAAATGTCTGTGTTCAAGTGACAATATCTAGGTGAATTTTAAACATAGAAAGTTTTGTGATATAGCATTTTAAAGAAAATTTTTTTTTCTTTTTTTTATGAAACATTGCCTATACCTTTCTGCAACCAGAAAGAAATGCCATTAAAAAAACTGACAAAACTCAAAAATTGGAAAAAATTGTGATTTTTTTTGTCGGGAGTTTTATTATTTTGTATAAAAAATATTTTTTTATAATTTTTTTAAAGATACATTTCGATGGGAAAATTTGATTTCTACAAAAAACATCCTTGGAATTCTATCAAAATTCTGCTTCGTTCTCAAGATATATTGAAAAAACGAATGAAAATGATTTAGAACCCATATCTCCGAATCGCACCCTCTAATTTAATAGCACTTTCGGTTTTTTTCTCTTAAATTAACAAATTAATCGATTCATGCAGTAAAAGTCCATTCAATGTCGAGTTCCTTTATATGCCCTTTTTTACGACATAATCAATAGACTATAAGTTTGGTTATCATCCTAAAAAGTGAAAAATTTAGTATGGGTGTCGCACCTGTGCGCAAAAAGTTAAAACGCAGTCTTGTTCCTTGTCTTCTAAGCTTTTAAAAAAGTAAGGCCTTCAACTTGAACAACACTGACAACTATACTTTTCTTCTACTGAAATCCTTTTTTTTTAGTTTTAGTTTACCTAACGAGCTTTGTTTGAACAAGGACATGTATATATATATTTATATATATACATCAAAAAAACTTACCTTTACAATTTGTAAGATAATATCGATTTAAAAAAAAATTTTACTTCCACTTCAAATCACACTAACCACTTTAATAATCAAAAAAACACTTGCTCTATGAACTGACCTTCCGTATCAACAACTGCAGCTAATGTGAAGTTTGAGGTCATTTTCTGCCGTTGTAATTGACTTTATCATGATTTGATTTTTTACAGTTATTTAGTGGGAGAATGAGATGTAAGAAAAACCTCTTTTTGTTTACATTGGCGCATGTCGATTCTTGAATTAAATCCCGCTAATTATGCGAATTGTCACACTGTGCGGCGTTTGCACTTCGCTTCATCTACAACACCAAAAGTAAAAAACTCGGGTATGAGCGCATCGTAGGAGCCCTAGGGCAACGAGAACTTCAGATGGCGGAAAGAGCCATTCTTAAAGAGGCGCAAAGAAGCGCTTATGCTAAGGAAATAGCAGATCTGAAAGCCAACCGGTTCGTGGACTCATCCAGTACACTCCATAATCTTTGTCCAGGGATAGACGAGAACGGCATTATTCGAGCGAATGGGCGCATACATTTAGCAAAGAAGGTGAACGATGAAATGAATCTCCCAGTTATCCTCCCAAGAAACCATCGAGTAACTCGCCTAATTATAGAAGATTTTCATTCACGCTTTAAACATCAGAATCATGAGACGGTAGTCAACGAGCTACGACAGAAATATCACATATCCAAGTTAAGAGCCACCTTTGCGACAATAAAACGTCTCCTGTAAGAATAATAGAGCCAAACCACTTCATCCCATAATGGCACAGCTGCCACCTGCGAGACTCGCTTCGTTCTGCCGCCCATTCTCCTTCGTCGGGGTGGATTACTTCGGACCAATGAATATAACCATCTATCGAAGAACCGAAAAAAGATGGGGGGGGGGGGGTCTTTATAACATGTTTGACCACTAGAGCTGTGCACCTCGAAATCGCACATACACTCTCAACAGACTCTTGCAATATTGGCCATACGCAACTTCATTGGACGTCGTGAAACGCCAACCGAAATATATAGCGATAATGGAACTAACTTCCAAGGTGCCGAAAGAGAACTGAAGGAGGCTTTCGCAAACGTCAATCAGGACAGGCTTATAGATCCTTTTACGTCAACAACCACTAAGTGGAAGTTTATTCCTCCGGCATCACCCCACATGGGCGGCAGCTGGGAACGGCTGGTACGGTCAGTGAAAAACACCTTATACGCAATAAACCCCACTCGGAATCCATCGGAAGAACTCTTGAAAAATATGCTCATCGAAGTAGAGAACATCGTGAACTCCAGACCACTAACGTACATTCCCATCGACAGCGAAAATGAAGAGGCACTTACACCCAACCACTTCCTTTTAGGGTCCTCGAGTGGTTCAAAGCCTATGGCAGTATTTAATTATGACATAAGGGTACTAAAGAAAAATTGGCAAAAGTCTCAGCAGTACGCTGAACTCTTCTGGAAGCGCTGGGTAGAAGAATATCTCCCGACAATTACTCGTCAAGCGAAATGGTTTCAACCAGTGAAACCCATAGCAGAGGGCGATATAATCCTTATTGTGGACCCAAATAGTCCTAGAAATTGCTGGCCTAAGGGACGAGTAGTGAGAACCAGAACGTCAAAGGATGGACAAGTCAGAAGTGCCCATGTCCAGACCATTTCCGGCGTCTACGAAAGACCCGCCGTCAGGTTGGCGGTCCTAGATGTTAGGAAGCCCGAAAGAGAGCTGACCTCGGAATGACCTACCGAGGGGGAGTGTTGGCAACGCTTGCCAATCTATTACTCTCGGTAGGGACATTCCCAGTAGTAGATTTAGCCGCCATATTAATTTCTTTTTCTTCTGCCATATCCGGCATTTTCGTTTTCTCTTTACCTAAGAAACGCCAAAGAGTGCAGACATCGTGAATTTGTATAGACGCCATTTGTAGACTGCAGAAAAGGAAAAAAAAAGTTAAAACTTAAAAAACTAGAATTATATTCAATGAAATTAAATAAAAACCAAAAAGCAAAAGACTATTGTAAGTAATAAATGAATTATAAAGAAAAGAAAGAGTAAAATTAACATATGTATTAATACAATAAATAGGTTATAACCTCACCGGCAAACAGAACAGCATTCATTTATTTGTTGCACCAAGTGCCAAGGTTTATAACCAGTCAGAAGCTGTTGGAAACGAGTTGTTCCAACAGAGATGAATGAAGGCTTTCTGAACTTGGCATAATATCTACAAGATTGTTGCATTTCAATATTTTGACTGAGATAAGTTTTTCAAAAAATGTCTACATAGTTTGATATCCGCTTTCAATTATTTTGCTTTTGATTTGTTTCTAAATTCAATTAATTAATTGCTAAATTTTCAACACAGCTACAAGAAGAGAAACGATAACTAAAGTTGGAATCCCTTTCACCAAACAAATATGCAAAATGCATTCATATTTATTTGTCATTGTTTTGCTTTAATGCATATTTTTTAAACGTTAAAAAAAATAGAAATGGGGAGAGTACTCAGAGAAATCTTTAACAAAAAAGAAAATATTTTAATATTTTGATGCTTAAATTTATATACAAATATTGAAAAATAAATTTTCTTTACAAACCAAAAAAAAAAACGTTTTAATTCCAAAAATTCTGTCAGACGTAGCCTAAAGGTAACTAAAAGTAAAAAAAAAAACCAAAACCGGTTCCAAGACGAGAATAAAGCCTTGCGCAAACCAACGCGGTGAGTGCGTGCGATGCGATTGCGTTAAGTCAAATCGCTATGTTATCTTCTAAGAGAATTTAAAGAACAAGAGGGAAAACCATTACGTCTCTTGCCCCGCAACTTCCATTTGCTTACATGTATTTGCTTTTTGTAATCGCAGCCCCCATCTGTGAATACGTGTGAGCTGCAGCAAAAAGGCGCGAAAAATTTGTGGAAGTATATGTGCGGTGAGTTTATTTTCATTTGACAATAGGCTATTTAAAACACAGCCTGAAATTTAATTTTCACCACACTACTGAAAAATTCTTAAGGGGAGGGTTTGAACAACACCAAAGTTTTTGTTTTTTAAAAACTAAATTTTTTTTGTAAAGTTGGGCAAGATGTGAAAACTCATAAGCATGCAACTATACTGATTCTATTGGGACTCATTATATTGTGATTCGCTCCCTCAGCTCGGTTATTTGTCTTAACTTTTCATTAATACCAAAACCTAAATATCAAACTATGTAGACATTTTTTGAAAAACTTATCTCAGTCAAAATATTGAAATGCAGAAATCTTGTAGATATTATGCAGAGCTCAGAAAGCCTTCATTCATCTCTGTAGCACAATTATTAACAAAGCACCAACACTTTAAGTTTTCAATTTTTTTGAACTAATTGAAAGTGGACATCAAACTATGTAGACATTTTTTGAAAAACTTATCTCAGTCAATATATTGAAATGCAGCAATCTTATAGATGTTATGGAGAGCTCAGAAAGCCTTCATTCATATCTGTTGCACAATTACTTACAAAGCGCCAACACTTTAAGTTTTAATTTTTTTTGTGTTAAGAAAAATTTTAAACTTAAAGTGTTGGAGCTTTGTCAATAATTGTGCTACGGAGATAAATGATAGCTTTTTGAGCTCAACACAACGTGGACAAAAATTCCACATTTAAAGATTTTGATTGAGACAAGTTTTTAAAAAAATTTCTACCGAGCTTTTAATTAAAACAAAAAATCAAAACTTAAAGTGTTGGTGCTTTGTAAGTAATTGTGCTATAGAGATGAATGAAGGCTTCCTGAGCTCTCCATAATATCTACAAGATTGCTGCATTTCAATATTTTGACTGAGATAAGTTTTTCAAAAAATGTCTACATAGTTTGATATCCGCTTTCAATTCTTTTACTTTTGGTTTTTTTTAAATTCAATTAATTAACTGCTTAAATTTTGAACTCAGCTTCAAGAAGAGAATCGAAAGCTTAAGTTGGAATCTCTTTCATCAAACAAATGCAAAATGAATTCATATTTATTGGTTACTGTTTTGCTCTAGTATATATTTTTTTTGCTTTAGTATATATTTTTTTAACAGTCATACTTTTCTGTCTATTTCTCTTAAGAAACGTTTTTAAAAAAAGAGGAAATAGAAGGGAGGAGACTACTCAGAGAAATGTTTAACAAAAAAGAAAATATTTTAATATTTTGATGCTTAAATTTTTATTTCCAAATACTTAAAAAGTATATAGTCACAAATAAATTTTATTTACAAACCCAAAAAAAAGTTTTAATTCCAAAAATTCTGCCAGACGTAGCCTTAAGGTGACTAAAAGTAAAAAAAAAAAACAAAAACCGGTTCCCAGACGAGAATAAAGTAGTATTGGTACAATTTTTTGTGTAAGCCCAGTGCATGGATCCGAATATAAAGTGGTCTAGTGAAATTTTGTGTAAGCCCAGTGTTGAGATCCGATTATAAAGTGGTGTTAGTGAAATTTTGTGAATGAGTGCGTGCACCAGGTTGTGGGGTGGTATCAATGTGTTAGTGTGGTTTTCCCTCTTGTCTTTAAATTCTCTTAGGTAATCTTATGGGCGTTTGACTTAATGCTTAGAGAATTTAAAGAACAAGAGGGAAAACCATTATGTCTCCTACCCCGCAACTTCCATTTGTTTACATTGTTGTTTTTGTAATCGCAGCCTCCATCTGTGAATACGTGTGAGCTGCAGCAAAAAGGCGCGAAAAAGTTGTGGAAGTATATGTGTGGTGAGTTTATTTTCATTTGACTTTTCAGATTTCAGTCATTTTATTTATTTTCAGAAAAGAATTTCTTTACAGTCGGGATCGTAATACATTTTTTCCTAATAAAATACCATAAATTGTGTTAAAATTGTATATTAAAGTGACCATTATTCTATCTTCGACAATCGAAGATAAAAATTCCGTGTCAAAGTTGCATTTTTGATGTGAATTTTAAACTTATCATAGATGTGCTTCATCGCCTGCCCTCATATTAAGCGGCAATTTTTTTTTATTTTGTATAATTTCACAGCAAGGGTATTTCCCAATCCGCTCTCCCATACCGAAGAACAGTTCCTTCATGGCTTAAACTTAACGCCAAGGATGTCAGAAATTGGGCAAGAAGGGTATGACTCCATCCAAAATCGGTAAACATTGTAGAGTTAATGTTATGTCGTTGGTAACAAATAAACAAGCGCATACTTATTCCTTACACAGTTATTATCCTTCGTGATTCTTATGGTGTTGCACAAGTGCGTTTCGTAAATGGAAACAAGATTCTTCGTATCATGAAGTCGGTTGGCCTTAAACCCGACAACCCAGAGGATCTGTACCATTTGATCAAGAGGGCTGTTGCTATGCGCAAGCATTTTGAACGTAATCGTAAGGACAAGGATGGCAAGTTCCGTTTGATTCTTGTTGAATCAAGAATCCACAGGCTGGCCAGGTACTACAAGACAGAAAGCTTCCAGTGCCGCCGTTGAGATTCTTTGTATCATGAAGTCGGTTGGCCTTAAACCCGACAACCCAGAGGATCTGTACCATTTGAGCAAGAGGGCTGTTGCTATGCGCAAGCATTTGGAACGTAATCGTAAGGACAAGGATGGCAAGTTCCGTTTGATTCTTGTTGAATCAAGAATCCACAGGCTGGCCAGGTACTACAAGACAGAAAGCTTCCAGTGCCGCCGTTGGTGTCGTTGTCATGGAATTGGTTGAGCCAATCCATACAAGCCTTTAGATTTTGGTCATGGTCTTGAGGTTTGACGCCTATCTGTATCTATATCTGGAATATTACGCTTTCTCGTGAACAGAACAAGTTCTGTTTAGAAAAGTCATAACTACAAAAATTAGTAGAAGCAAACACTTGATCTCAAGGCTCTGTATATTAAATAAAATATTCGCCCTAAATGATTATAAACTATGGAGCTTTCTCTGATTTCTAAAAAAAAAGGTAATGAATCGTTAATCCCCACAAAAGTGTAGAAAAATGAAAAACGCGTGCAACCAACTCGAGAGTTTGACAGTAATGTTTATTCAATTGAAAAGAACAGAAAAAGAAAAGCAAAGAGCAAAATGTAAGTTGACATTCATGTGTTAGAAAAAAGTACTAGAGTAATACTTTAGGGTGAGAGCATAAGGCCACATTCACAACACCCTCACTTGTTGAATATTTTAGTATTATTAATTTTACTTTAATTCCTTAAAAGTCTCAAAAATAATTTTTATAATTTCATACATATTTACAGAAATTTAAAGTAATTTAAAGAAAAAAATAAAAAAAATTCAACACAGTCCCATGTTGCTGGTACAAAATTTGTTTTTTTCATTAGTAACAGCTTTAGTTAGGCTATCAGCCACCATATGATCAGTTGACACGAATCCGAGTTTAACTGCACCATTTTCAATGTGTTCCCTGATGGCATGATATCGTTTATCGATGTGTTTGGTCCTTGGTCGAAAACCATCTGATTGCGCAAGTTTGATAGCACCTTGATTATCACATAAGATTTCGATTGTTGAAGATTGATTTGCATTTAGTTCATTTAACAATTGTTTCAACCAAACTGCTTCCTGTATGGCAGATGACATTGCCATGTATTCGGCTTCAGTAGTTGATAAAGCCACCGTTGGTTGTCTTCTGCTTGCCCATGACACTGCTGCATTTGACATTTTGAATAGGTATCCAGTACATGAGCGTCTTTTGTCCAAATCCGATGCCCAATCCGCATCACTATAACCATGTAATTCTGTTATGTTATCAACAGAATATTTGAGCTTCGGATTCATGGTTCCCCTTAAGTGGCGCATAATGCGCTTAACAGCCTTCCAATGAGCCATGCCATATGTTGTGTTAAAACGACTTACGTCATTAACTGCGAATGCGATGTCTGGTCTTGTGCATTGTGCCAAGTATAAAATACTCCCTACAGCCGCTTGGTATGGTATTTTGGATAGTTCATCTTCTCGATCTTCATCTGTTCGTAAATTAGCCGATAACTTTTGATTAATATCACTTGGTGTGGAAACCGGTTTACAATCGGCCATACAGAAACGAACCAGAATTTCTTTGATGTACTTGGTTTGATCTAATTCAACACCGTGGTTAGTTTGATTTATTCGAATTCCGATGCAGCTTTTAACTGGCCCCATGTCTTTCATTTTGAATGAACTGCTAAGTGATTCTTTGATTTCCTTTAAGATTTTTGCGTCTTTCCAGAAAATCAATATATCATCGACATAAATTGCTAATATCAACGATAAATCTTTATTGAAATAGACACACGGATCTAACTTTGACTTCTGCAAACCAAATGACTTCAATGCCGATTCCAATTTTAGACTCCATTGCCGACCAGCTTGTTTTAAGCCATACATTGCACGATTCAATTTGCACACTTTTCCAGATCCGTCCTTGAACCCCTCTGGTTGTTCAATATATATTTGTTCTTGCAATTCACCCTGCAAAAATGCAGTCACTGCATCCATTTGGTCGATCATCATTCCCTTTTTTACAGCCAGTGCTACTAAAAAACGTATAGTCTGGTGACGTACTACTGGTGAAAAAGTTTCATGGTAGTCCATTCCATAAACTTGGTTGCAGCCCTTTGCTACTAGGCGGGCTTTGTGTCGAATAATATTGCCATCCATGTCTCTCTTAGTAGTGAAGACCCATTTTGTTTTCAAAGCTTTGTAATTATTGGGCAAATCCACTAAACACCATGTTTTGTTTTCATCCAAAGAATCCATTTCACTTTCCATAGCCTTCTTCCAAGCATTGTGATCGGTCCGAAGCATTGCTTCTTTGATTGTAATTGGATCCATTTCCTCAGTTGCTTCGTTTGTGTAGTAAATTACATAGTCTTGAAATTTACGGGGTTTTGGTTGCCGTTCTGATCTTCTTGGAGTAGACCCTGTTTACATCGTGACAATTTGGTCAGGTTGATACAACGTTGACGTTTCGCTTTCTAAAGCATCATCAAACACCTCTGATGTTGAACTTTCATTAGCATCTGTCTCTATCTCGCATTCTAATATTTCGGGAGATTCCCTCACTTGCTCAGGACTTGCTTCAAGTTCTTCTACAACAACGCTTATAACCGATGGTTCCATTAGCTCATGAAAAATGACATCTCTGCTCACAACCAATTTCTTTGTGTGTAAATCGATGCAACGATACCCCTTCCTATCACTGTCGTAGCCAACAAAAATCATTTTTTTTGATTTTTTGTCTAATTTCTTCCGATGTTCCTTTGGAACGTGCACCATGACAGGAGAACCAAAGATGCGCAGATGTGAGACGTCTATTTTCTTACCCGTCCAAATTTCTTCTGGTGTATTGTCCCTTAACGAAGCACAAACGGAACGATTTATTACGCAAGATGCCATGTATACTGCTTCTGCCCAAAACTCATATCCCAGTTTAGCATCAAATAACATGCACTTGGCCCGTTCGATGATGGTTCGGTTCATCCGTTCGGCTGTGCCGTTTTATTGTGGTGTGTAAATTGTAGTTCGTTGATGCTGGATGCCATTCTTTCGGCAAAATGTATCGAATTGACGTGAACAGTATTCGGTTCCATTGTCTGTGCGGAAGACTTTTATATTTTTGCCTGTTTGTTTTTCGACAAAGGCCTTGAAGTTGATGAATATGCCGAGAACTTCTGATTTCTCCTTTAAAAAGTAAACAAATATTTTTTTTGAAAAATCGTCGATAAATGTCAAGAGGTATCTAGCTCCTCCAATAGACTTCGATTGCATTGGCCCTACCAAGTCAGAATGAATAATTTCTAATAAATTATTGCTATGAGTTTCACTTGCATTGAATACTTCACGTGTTTGCTTAGCTTCAGCACAAACTATACAATTTTTTAAGCCAACACCAACTTGTTCGTCTTTGAAATCCATCCCAGTCACTACTCCGTTTCGCATTTTTCGTAAACTTCCATAGCTCAAGTGACCAAATCTTCTATGCCATGTAATCGCATTTAATTCCGTGGTCTTTGACAACAAACATGAGCCGTTTTCTGATTTCAATTTGTAGACACCATTTTCAGGCTTACAGCATACAAATTTCTTATGATTTTTATCATAAATGGAGCAACCATCTTTATCAAAAACAAGTTTATTTCCAGCTTGAACTATATTGTAAACTGATAACAAATTAACTGACACATCTGGCACGTGTAGGAGATTTGACACTTTAATTTCCTCGCCGTTTAAAATGAGGTTAGATTCTCCAGCACATGTTACCAGCATCTTAGTATTGTTTGCCGTTAAAATTTGTCGAACATTCGAGGTTGTATGTGCAGAAAGCAATTCTTTGTTTGGAGTCATGTGATTTGAGGCACCACTGTCAATAATCCACTCGTTTGGCTCACATTTCATTGACATCAAGGCAGTAAAACCACGTTTAACTTCATTAAAACTATTGCCACTGCTCTTCCTTGATTCCTTTTTTTTACATTCGGAACTGATATGATTTCTCCCACCACACGAATAGCACTTGATTCCACGACGGTATGTTTTTGTATAATTTGAACCTGTCTTCGCCATTTTCTTGCCATAGAATGCACCCCCCTTTGTTTCATCTCAATATTAAGTAAGTAAGTAAGTAAGTAAGTAATTTATTATTTCTTAAAATTCATTACAAGAAAATTTTTGTCCATGAAAATGGTATAAAAAGAAATATTTAAGTAACAAAATTATTTTTATATAATAAAAATAGAGTTATTGTCACTACTAGGCAAAAAAGTTTAACACATAATTAAAAATGGGTGGGGTGACCCAAGAAAAAACTAAGATGTTTGTACTCCAAAATATACATAATTTCATAAAGAGTAAGATTAAAAAGAAAAATTGAATTAAAACCTACTATTTCATCAGAACATCAGAGGTTACTAAACTAATTATTCAACAAATATTCGATACTCTGCACATCAAGGGAAATAAGCCATTGTTTTACATGTTTCAAAAACAACAAATGTGAAGTTAGCACTCTGGTAGGATGAGGAAGCTTGTTGAACAGGCGACAAGACACGACATGGAAAGATCTACGAAATGCAGTTGTACGAGAAGCTGGTATGGAAACTTGGTTTAACAAATTCCCTCGAATATTATAATTCGAGATGATTCTTACATTACGGTTACCTGATCTTTTAAAAAATTCATTTAGAACCTTAAAACAGAACAAATGGCGAACTGGAAGAATTTTCAATTCCTTAAAAAGATGAAAACTTGGATACAAACGCGGCTTACGGCAAATTGTTTTCAGAGCAGACTTTTGCAGTACCAACAGGGGTTGAATTTTGTTAAAATAAATTCCTCCCCAACATGAAATTCCATATTGTAGTTTCGAGTGAAAGATGCCGTAATAAATTTTCAAAAGGAGCTGGAACGAACAAACGTTTCTAAGATAGTAAAAATATCTTAAAGTTCCACGAAAATACTTTCTCAGACTTTCACTGTGGTTATAAAAGGTCATATTCGAATCAATTATCAAACCTAAGTATTTAAACTCACTGACATTCTCAATCCGGAAACACCCATCGGTGCATCCACCATGACTAAAGAAAGTGCTAGGAGTGAAATTTAAGCCACAACAACAATACAAAAGCTTGAACTTTTGGCAATCTGTAGCATGAAAATAGATATCAGTATCATTTTTCTGACTCCCTGATAGATTAAAAAACATAACCTTAGTTTTTGAACTGATAACTAATCTATGCACAGCAAACCAAATCCTTAGTAAGTTGAGATCCCAATTCAAATCAGCTGTGAGATTGAGTGAACTGTTTGCACCATAACTAAAACCCACATCGTCTGCAAAAGCCGTCAAAGTGCCTTGAAAAGGCAATCGAAATAACGAGTTTATGTATATTAGAAACAGCACTGGTCCTAAAACAGATCCCTGTGGGACTCCTAAATTAATTGACTTAACATCACTCTCAATGCTTCCTAATTTTACTCTTTGCTTTCTGTTTTCCAAATATGATCTGAACCATTGAAAAATAAAGCCTCTGAACCCTGCATTTTCAATTCTATTCAGCAGTATATTGTGATCTACCGTGTCAAATGCCTTTGAAATATCCACGAATAAAGCAGCTGTACTCTTTTTCAATTCAAGGTTAGCAAAAATTTGAGAGCAAAAGCGTAACAAGGCATCTTCGGTAGATTTGTGACTTTGGAACCCAAACTGAACGTCGCT
The DNA here is from genome assembly GCA_914767635.1 of Melanostoma mellinum. NCBI lineage: Eukaryota > Metazoa > Arthropoda > Insecta > Diptera > Syrphidae > Melanostoma > Melanostoma mellinum. The sequence continues at coordinate 122,427,802 of OU612059.1, read as the reverse complement.
GAAAAACTTTGTTTTGTCTAAAAAGCTGATCATTCTATTTTTTATAGCCTTTTCGAATACCTTACTTATCGACGATAGTAGCGAGATAGGCCTATAATTCGATAGTTCGTTTATCGCTCCTTTTTTGAAAAGGGGTAAGATATTAGCGCATTTGAGAGCCTCAGGAAATCTACCACAAAAAATACTTTTATTGAAAATGTGAGCTAGAACATCAGTTAAAAAGCAAGATACATTTTTTAAGCACAGATTGGAAATACCATCATTGCCCGAAGAATTTGATTTTTTTAATGTTCCAATTATTTTTAAGATCTCAAAACCAGTTATTGGTTCAAACACAAAGCTTTGTCTTTGAGAAGGTTCACTTCGGATGCATCCAGAAATGCAAGGAGAGGCCGCATTTGTGCCCGAAGAAACTATTAGGTTGTGCGACACTGTCGAGAAATATTCATTGAATGCATTAGCAATTCCAACTTTATCATTAACAGAGTTGTTATGGATATTGATTGCCGATGGTAATTTTTGAACAGACGACTTATTAAGAATGCTATTGACAATTACCCACTCATTTCTGACATTACCATTTGCTTGGTTGAATTTATTCCTATAAAAATTGTCACGACAAATTGGGATTTCTTTCTTTAACTCAACACATAATTTTTTATATTTCCTTTTTAAGTTTACGTTGCTATTGTTTTTTGAACATTTTACTCGAAGTTTGTTCTTATATTTTACTTTTTTAAGAAGACTAAACGAGATCCACGGCTTTAGACGTTTATCAGATTTTTTTGGGATGGAGGCAAAAGAACATTCAGATATATATCTGGTTAAGATTTCAGAAAAAATGTCGTATGATTTAGACGGATCATTTTCAGCAAAAACTTCTTCCCAAAACTCAAATGACAAACAAGTTTTAAGCCTACCGAAATCAATTTTTGTTGCTATGTTCGGAACAGCAGAATTATTGCTATTATTGTATAGGCCTATATCAACTAGAATACCAGTCATTGAATGATCAGTGATTTTAAAGTCAAAAACACATTTTTCACAAGAATTCACAGAAAGAGGTGTAAAACGGCCGTATATATGATCTAAACATTTTCCGGATCTTGGTCTGGTACACTCATTAATAAAAGAAACTAGTCCATGTGAAGCTAAAAGATCGCAGTGAGTTCCAACTTGATCACTATTTTCTAGTAAATCTAGATTAAAATCCCCTACAACGATAAGATTATCCGATCTTTCATTTTCCAGGAATGATGAAAACTCCTCCATAAAAGCACCAACAGTAGACATATGCAGTCTATAAACACATAAAATTGTAAAAAATTTTCCATTGAACTTGAACTTAATTTTTAGAACATCAGCGCTCTGAAAACTTGCATTTGATACATCAACAACATCAAAATCTTGTTTTATGAAGCATCCAACACCTCCAGAAGCGTAGCTCTCATTTGCATTCAGAAAAAAATTAAAACCGGGTAGAACATAATTACTTTTTTCATAATTATAAATCCAGATTTCTGAAACAACTACGATATCCGGAATACACAGAAAAGAATTTAGATGTGCAGCTAAGCAAGCAAAGTTTTCTCTTAAACTTCTAATGTTCTGGTGAATAACAAAGAGTTTGCTTAAGGAGTAAGCCTTGTTTACAAAAATTTCTTCACAATTCGAATTAATAAAATTGAAGGTAGAAAAATCATAGTTTAATTCATTTAAGACATTCATGATTAGTAAATAAAATAAAAAGTAGAGTCGCACTAAATTAGCGCAAGATCATTAAAAGATCTTACTACAATGACTTTTCCACCCTCAACCATACGCAATAAAATTTTGTTATCTTTATACCATAAGAACTTATACCCCTTTTGTTTTTGTGCCTCTTTTGCTTTCATGTAAAGACTTCTACTGTAACTTGTGAGAGCATGATTGATGTAGACATTACTCTGTTTTTTTCCACTGCCGCTGTCACTGCTACCGCCACTAACACGAACACTGCTTCCACTGTTGCCTCCTGCACTGCATCGATTGAAGATAGAAGAGTTGAGAGCATTTTTTTTCTTCAATTTCTCCTTCATAATAGTTTGCTTAAGCGCCAAATCAGAAAAGCTTAAGCAAATGACCGAACTGTGCGATGATGGTGAGCTGTTTTTTTCATTTTTCTTTGTGTTCACTTTCTTCACATAACACTGCTCAATTTTACTGTCAGACACATCGATGGACAAAGCATTGGCAAAAAGTTGTTGTGCTAATTTTTTTGCATTTGCATCGTTGACGTTGGGGACACCGGTAATTTCAATGCAGTTTCTAAGAGATTGTTGTTGTTGCCAATTTAATCTGCTCTCAAGTAATTGAACTCTGGTTTTCAGCTCTGAATTTTCCGCACGCAGGTCACCAATTGTTTCGAGCATGTTACTCATCAAGTTTTCAAGCTTTGTTAATTTTTGGCAAACCACTCGCAAGGAGACTTCTTCATCTCCATTCTCGCACGTAGATGTATTCACATTACATGAAGGTTGATTCGTCTTTGTCGATTTCATGTTGTTAGCGTAGTTGTTGTTGTTGATTTTAGATGCAGCTGGTGCATGCATTGATAAGCGCCGATTTCTTTTGCATTTTTCACAACGGTAAGGCACACCACTAGTTTTGTAATATTCTGCATCTTCCGCCAAAATGTTCACGCAACCGGCATGAAAGAACCTCAGACAATCACAGCACGATATAAAAAGATCGTTATTGATATTAATGTTCTCGGTGCAAACTTCGCAATTATTCATTGTTCTTATGTATATCTTATTTTATAAGTATGTATATTTAGAAGATTTGTAATACTTTCTTAAGCAACTATGAGAAGCGCACCCCACGACACTCACAAGTCAACTGTATCTAATAGCTTCATCTTAATTTCTTCTGCATTCAACTTAGCTGTGCTGGCTTCGAAACTCATTATAAGAGGCTTATATTCTTCAGTTAACCCAGCCAACAAAATGGCTGCTAACCATTCATCATCAATATTAAAATTGATACTCATCAATTTGCTTGAAGTTGTTATAATCTGGTCAATGTACGTCTGCATATTGTCACATGATTCCAAACGAATGGAAATTAACGTTCGTAGCAACCCAATCTTCCTCATTAATCCTCGATCTTCGTACATGGAATGTAATTTCACCCAAGTTTCTAGAGCGCTTTTGCATGGTCTGATATGAACGAATAAATCAGATTCAACACTTAGAGCTAAAAGTGCTTTTGCCGAACTTAACTTATCCTTATCTGTTTCAACCGCTGTGTTAGGATCATCCTTTTTTGGTTTAATGCAATCGCTTAGTTTCTTCAGTTCCAATAAACTTCCAATTGCAAAAGACCAATTGTAAAAATTTTCACTGCCTTTGAGTTTATCAATTCCAAACTCAGATTTAACTGAACCAGCCATATCGATTTTAATTTTTTCAAAAAATTTAGCAACAAATGCAAAATCGAATCTTCAATAGTTCGATAGTTCAACTAATTACAATGAATTAAAAAAATAGTGCGTGCAGTCCCCCCGCGCGGAAGAAGTGAAACTTCCTAATATGAAAATGAAAATAGGAAGGGGTAGAAATTTATTTTGAGTGAACTCGTATTGTTTCTTTAAAAGAAAAAGAAAGAGATGCGTTACATGAAAGAGATGGATCGGAGTAAATTTTCACGGGATAGCTACAACACCATTTCATAGAACAATTTTTTATTTTTTGGTGGAGATAAGAGGACGAAAACTAGGATTTTAAAGTACATACTGTAACGTGCGCTTAGTTCGAAAAATAAAACTTCACTTTTAATTTAATTCTATCACTTTTATTCAGTATATATGCGTAATTCGATCTCAACTCGACTTTGGGACTATCACTTGTATTTACTCTTAACTTTATCACTCTATAAACAAAAACTGCTCTCTGGTTGCCTCGGGCGGGCTATTTATATCGAATGACATGCCATCTAGAACTCTCCAGTAACTTCCACATGGTCTGCAACTCTCCACTGTTTTGGCTGTCAAACATTTTCTCTCCTTCAAAATTTCTACACTTACGCCAGTGCTGCCAGATGTGTTTTCGGTTGAACGTTTTTCGATTAGGAAATTGGTATAAAATGTTGGGTTCACGTTACACTGCCCCCTCCTTAGGATTGTTCGTCCCGAATAAATCCATCTGCAGCCTCGCCACTATATCGATGCAGCCTGTCACAATGAACTACTTTTAACTTGCCTCTTAGTCCTCTTTGGATGCGGTAAACCACGTCGTTAATCCTCGTGACTACAGTATAAGGGCCTTCCCAGTTCTGCTGAAGTTTCGGTGACAATCCCTTTTGACGATGAGGATTATAAAGCCACACACGTTCTCCTGCTTGGAATGCTGCCGTTCTCGCTTTTGTGTCATACCGAGTCTTCATCCGGTCGCCATACACTGTGGCCCATGTCCCTGTTCTATTAGGTCTATCTGTCAGCCTACCCACCTCTATGTTTGAATCACAGACATAACAATTTCGGAACCACTTCTCCACGTCACCTCTAACATGCAGCCAGTAAAAGCGTTTTCGCACATTCTCCAGCGTCTTGTTGACTCCCAGGTGGCTTCCTGTAGGGCTTCTATGCATCTTTTGTAAAACCTCTTGGATTTTCGATTGAGGAACAATAAGCTGCATTACAAAGGATTTACCGTCAGGAGATTCCCATTTGCGCTGGAGTACGCCTTCTTGCACGCGAAGCGAGTCCCACTGTGCCCAATAAGCTTTGACAACAGAGCTTTGGTCCGAAATGTCGTTCCAGTCAGGTTTCGTGTTGTTCTCTTTCCATTTGAGAATCGGTCCGATGTCTGGATCCTTCTTTTGATCAGACCTCAATTCTTCCTTGCTCCATCCGAATATGGGTTCCACTCTCATCCGCTGAGTCTTGGTCTCTACTTTCCGCCAGCAATTCCATTGGGGGTTCTCTACCTGATGTCCAATTCGGTATTGATAAGTCTGCGGTCTTACTCTACAGCTCGCGGATTGATTTTCTTGGACTTCACAACGTCGACAAGCAGTTTCAGTTTTAATTGGTGGCAACCGGCATTGTCGCTGTAAGTTGCCCGTCTTATTACAATTCCAACATCTGGCAAGTCCGTGCCGCTGGTTCCTTTGTAGCTTAATTCCTGGACATGATCCAGCTTCGAATATGGCTTCTCTTTGACAATGTACCATTTGAGAAGCTTGCTCAGATGCTTCCATCATTAATGCAAACTCTAGAGTTTCGGAAAGAGTTCGTGTTCTAGCAGTTCGCACAGATCTCTGAAGATGTTTGTCAGAAATGGCACGAACGAAGGACTCAACAGCCAGATGGTTGATGATTTCTTCTCCAGCATCCGGGTATGCCAGGTGAGCCAGTCTTTCGACGTCTGCTTGGAGCTGCTGTAGACTTTCACCCCTTTTCTGGACTCTGCTATTGAGTTGGACTCGGAAGACCTCTTTCAAGTGGCTATCACCAAAGCGTTTATCTATAGCTGCCACGAGAGAACTGAAATCGTAGCTCTTACCAGCTGGAACAGTTTGAAGTAATTCAGCTGCTGGTCCTCTAAGAGCAAGAGTCAGTGCTATGTATTTGTCTTCGTCATCCCAGCCATTTGCTGTCGCAGCTGCCTCGAATTGTCTCCTGTAAACTGACCAAGACGACTGTCCGTCGAATGTTGGTGGCTGTACTTCTCTTTCCTTTAGACAATCTCCACAAGTTTTCCGTAGCTCCATTTTCCGCATCTGGTCTAGTTCCTTAGCCATGTTTTCGATTCGTTTCTCCAAAGTGGCAAGCTGACTTTCGCATTGACTCTCAAGCTTGGAAAATCGTTTCTCAACACATTCAATGCGTTTTTCTAGGCCACAAACATTTTTCTCAATGTTACCCAATTTTCCTTCTAGAATGTTTTTCTGACCTTCTAAAACATTCTGTTGCGCCTCAAGTCTCTCGAGAATATTTTGTTGTTCCTTCTTTTGTTCGCTTCGTTGTTCTTCAACCAGCTTCTTTTGCTCGTTTCGTTGTGCTTCAAGTTGTTCGAGAACATTCTGCTGTTCCTTCTTTTGATCGTTTCGTTGCTCTTCCAGACGTCCGAGAATATTCTGCTGTTGCTCTTCAATCAGCTTCTTTTGTTGTTCTAATAAAAGCTTCATCATACTAGAAAAATCTACACTTTCACTTACTTCCTCTTTTTCCACTTCTGTTTCAAAAACAAAAGTGCTTACGTCTTCCCCTTGCTGTTCCAAATAGTTGCGCAAGCGCAGGACGAGCTCATTTTTCGATCCCGCTCTAGAAAGATTTCGCTTACCTAACTCACTTTTAAGCTCAGTGCAGTTGAGCTCTTCTAACAACTTACCCATTTTCACTGTATATAATTATTATTTTCTTTTTACTTTTTTTTTTTTTTTTTTTTACACTTTACTAGTCAAATAAGTTTTATTTACACTTCTGACACCAATGTAACGTGCGCTTAGTTCGAAAAATAAAACTTCACTTTTAATTTAATTCTATCACTTTTATTCAGTATATATGCGTAATTCGATCTCAACTCGACTTTGGGACTATCACTTGTATTTACTCTTAACTTTATCACTCTATAAACAAAAACTGCTCTCTGGTTGCCTCGGGCGGGCTATTTATATCGAATGACATGCCATCTAGAACTCTCCAGTAACTTCCACATGGTCTGCAACTCTCCACTGTTTTGGCTGTCAAACATTTTCTCTCCTTCAAAATTTCTACACTTACGCCAGTGCTGCCAGATGTGTTTTCGGTTGAACGTTTTTCGATTAGGAAATTGGTATAAAATGTTGGGTTCACGTTACAATACATAGTACTTATGTATGGAATAGAATACCAGGAACCTTTCTGAAACCGTTGATTGGCCAGTGTCAGTGGTAGCTGACTGACCGACCAATGAAGACCGCAATCTTAACACCTAAGCCCAAGACGGAGAACATTTACATACATGTTTAGACATGATCAAACATGTTAAGACATGATCAAATATGTTTAGACATGATCAAACATGTTTAGACATGATCAAACATTTTTAGACATGATCAAACATGTTGAGACATGATCAAACATGTTTAGACATGAACAAACATGTTTACACATGTTCAAACATGTTTAGACATGATCAAACATGTTGAGACATGATCAAACATGTTTAGACATGATCAAACATGTTTAGACATGATCGAACATTTTTGAGCCGGGCGTAAATGGAAATTGCTTATATATACATGATTATGCCTCCACTAACTATCCGAGTACCAAACTACCCAAAGTAACTAAACATACCAAATGCCAATCCGATACCTAACTACCCAAAGTAACTAAACATACGAAATGCCGATACCAATACCGAGTAACGAAAGTAACGAAAGTAACGTAAGTAATGAAAGTAACGAAAGTAACGAAAGTAACGAAAGTAACGAAAGTAACGAAAGTAACGAAAGTAACGAAAGTAACGAAAGTAACGACAGTAACGAAAGTAACGAAAGTAACGAAAGTAACGAAAGTAACGACAGTAACGACAGTAACGAAAGTAACGAAAGTAACGAAGGTAACGAAAGTAACGAAAATAACGACAGTAACGAAAGTAACGACAGTAACGGTATCGTAAAAGTAACCACATTTTTTTGTGAGTAACGTTTCGTTATTCGGTACAAAAGAGAATACTTGTTACTGAGTAACGAATACATACCATTTGCTACAGCAATAATTTTTAACACGGAAGTGTAACGCTGCATGTAACACGGAAGTGTAACGCTGCATGTTTGCAAGTCGCATAAGAAGTTTCACTTCAAATATTTCCACCGAAAAACACATTTTACTACAATGAAATCGTTGGGATGAATGGCGCGGAATTGATGACAGCGTTTAACACGGGAGTGTAACACGGGAGTGTAACACGGGAGTGTAACGCTTTCATGTAACGCTTTCATTTTTGCAAGTCGCATAAGAGACAGCGTTTAACACGGGAGTGTAACACGGGAATGTAACACGGGAGTGTAACACAAGAGTGTAACACGGAAGTGTAACGCTTTCATGTAACGCTTTCATGTTTGCAAGTCGCATAAGAGACAGCGTTTAACACGGGAGTGTAACACGGGAGTGTAACACAAGAGTGTAACACGGAAGTGTCACGCTTTCATGTAACGCTTTCATGTTTGCAAGTCGCATAAGAGACAGCGTTTAACACGGGAGTGTAACACGAGAATGTAACACGGGAGTGTAACACAAGAGTGTAACACGGAAGTGTAACGCTTTCATGTAACGCTTTCATGTTTGCAAGTCGCATAAGAGACAGCGTTTAACACGGGAGTGTAACACGGGAATGTAACACGGGAGTGTAACACAAGAATGTAACACGGAAATGTAACGCTTTCATATAACGCTTTCATGTTTGCAAGTCGCATAAGAAGTTTCACTTCAAAAAACTGCAGTAAATATTTTCTATCATTTCATTGGAGAAGAAAACACAACACTGATCGATTATTCACTGAGCAATTGAAATAATTTTCGCACGCACAGACATGATTTTCTTCAAAAAATTCCCACCGATAAACATAATTCACTACAATGAAATCGTTGGGATGAATGGCGCGGAATGATGACAGCAACTTATTAGCAGTGCCAAAGTGTTTAAGTGTAACGCGGAAGTGTAACGCTTTCATGTTTGCAAGTCGCATAAGAAGTTTCACTTCAAAAAGTATGCAATCGAACACGGAAGTGTAACGCTTAAGTGTAACGCGGAAGTGTAACGTTTAAGTGTAACGCGGAAGTGTAACGCTTTCATGTTTGCAAGTCGCATAAGAAGTTTCACTTCAAAAAAAAACTTTTTTTTTACAATTAAATTTCGCCAATATCTGGGCCCATAACCTGTAGAAAAATGAAAAACGCGTGCAACCAATTCGAGAGTTTGACAGTAATGTTTATTCAATTGAAAAGAACAGAAAAAGAAAAGCAAAGAGCAAAATGTAAGTTGACATTCATGTGTTAGAAAAAAGTACTAGAGTAATACTTTAGGGTGAGAGCATAAGGCCACATTCACAACAAAAAGTTAATAGTGTAATTTGTTATACAAAAAGAAATTCAAAGATTTGAAGATTTGTTATTACTATTACTCTAAAGAATTAGTTTTGGCTCTTGGTCTGTAAGCATTTCAGAAATTCCAAGTAAGTATCTTTAATTCTTGTTCGTAATCTGTTTTGAAAGGACGCTTCTGGCACCGATGTGGCATTTCTCCACACACTCCACGCCAAATCATACACACATCCAATCGTAACGAGGAATTAGAAAAACTCCCGGCGATCTTTACTGCACAACGAATCGTATATGCAACTGAATAGGTTTATATTAAATGTTCGCGCACATCCCTGTTATAACTACATTTGGTTCCTTCAGCTTGCAAGTTAAGCAATGCATTCTGGAGTACAGCTTGGCCTCCTAAGCCACCGTGTCACAATAAGAGTGCCCGGAAACTGCTAGTATGCATAATATTGATAATGCAATAATATGCATAATAATAGTTAAGCTTACTGGCATAGGAAAAAGAGGTGAAGGAACCAAATGTAGGTAAAACATCCCAACACAGACACCAGCACCTAAAAACAAAAACTTTTGATTTTTACTCACTCCGTGTTGACACCGAAAAACCCGTGTACGTAGCAACCAGATCACACACAGCTCACATTACCGCACGTGCACACCGCTGCAGACACAAGTGTTTTGTCTGTGGGCTTTTTGAGGGCACGAAATCGAAATATTTTCATACAGAGTGAGTATCTGCGTGATATTTTAGTTTGCAAGTTTCACATACCGCAGAATCAACTTTAAAATATGTATTTGTTAAATGTCGTTACTCGCTTACGTAGATCATAGCTGTATATTCGAAAGAGGTTACTAAGATTTAAAAGAAAACAATTATTGTACTGTGCATTTTGATTGGTGTTTCTTGCATTTTATTTGATACTTGCTTATTATTACTTAAGATTTATAGTTTTGTTATGTTCGGGGATGTCTACCAATTCCCGAACAGTGTGTTCATCTGTAACAAAAAGAGGTTCCAGATCTGCTTCTCCACCGCCCATCGATATATTTGCAGTAGTGATAACCGGCGGTTCGCCTTTCTTTCTTGCTGATGCATGAAATTCTTTGCACTTAGTTTCAAAAAAGTATTTCTTTTAAATTTGACGAAGAAATCCCAGCTCCAGGCATTATAATAATATCATTGTGCTGGTTGCAGAGATTGCACAGATTATAAATCCCTTGCGAACATGAATGTTTGAAGCAACTTGTTAAAATTCTTTCAAATCCCAGAGATTTTATCTTATCTACAGTTTCGTGCATTTTACAAGGCGCAGTCAGGTCAAAAGCTCGATGGAATGTAACTGGTAGCCCTCCAGACATCTGCACAACCTGTCGACAATGCCACTCTGACACATCTCTATTTTTATGCAATGTTCCAAATACAAATCCGTCACAGCCGTGTGACTTAAACAGTGCCACATCGTATAAAAGTGCATCCATTTCTGAGTTATAGTACATAAAATCGTTTCCTCTTCTTGGACGGAGCATGCAAAATATTGGAATAGATATATGCAGTGATTTGAGTGCTTTCAGAGTACCGATAGTTGGGGTAAGACCTCCTTCACTCAAGGCTGAACAAAGTTCAATACGTGATGCTCGACCAGCTGATGCAGCTAAAGCACGGGTCACACACGGCTGCTGCCAGCCGCTTCTTACCAGCGGCTGGCAGTAGCAGCAGCAAGCAGCGGCTGGCAGTGCGGTCACACTTAGCTGCTAGCCACACGTCAAAACACAGGCTGACAGCTAACCGATTGACAGCAGCTGCCATTAGCCATACTTCTATTTTAATTTAATTAATTGAGATGCGGCCAACCGAAAATTGATAAATTCTCGGAGACAGCGACACAAAATACCTTCAAAAGATTGCATCGGTACAAGAACCGCAAAGAAATATCAATTCTGAGCACATGCCGATCGCATGGAGTTCTTAGAACTCCACCAGGGCCCTGGAAGATAAGAATTAAATCATTGATATTTCTTATATCGGAATTTGATTGTTTTGTAGATCGATGAAAAATGATCAGACCAACCAAATCGATTGCGAAATCCGACATTGGGCTTTAGGTTCTCAAGAAAGCTACCCCATTCGAAATACGATCCCATGATCCCATCAGAAATCTTATGATGACATTTCCATCAAGACAGTCTGCTGCATAGGATTAGGATATAACTTGATGTACAAACCTGAAAAGATGTTAGCTTTGAGTCACCATATGAAAAATGAAAATTCGCAGAAAGTGCCCCGAAAAAACTGAGATTCTCATACGTTTCCTTCGAGAGAATCTGAATCAGTTTCGTGTCAACCTTGGTAACCCGAATGATCAGGATAAGTTTTCAGGAAAACCAGCAAACCAAGACAGACTGAAAAGTAGTTTTAAATACAGAGAATGAGAATGCTATTGCAGAGTAGGTATAAAAGACCGTTCACAACTCAAGATACCCATGTTGTAACGGCTCCAGGATCGGAGGTGGCCACAATGAAAGACGGGATCGCTTACGTGATAGGAAGCTCTAATTTTATAAGCAAAGAAATATTTAAAAACTTAAATACAAAGATACATGAATACATATAAACATAAGTGTTCTATTCCAATGCTATACGTAACGTAATTGTTAGAATTTTTGCCTGTTACGCTGGAGGTTCTTGGTTCGAATCCCTGCAGAAACCAAAAATGTTTTTTCATCGGTATCACCTTTTGCGAGGAATTGGTAAGTCCTCCGATAGTTAAATTCATTGCCATGAAAAACGCTTTTTCGATTAGACGTTCGGAACCGCCAGAAAATTGTATGCCCCTCCATTCCCTCAGAAGGCATGATTATGAGAATATGAGCTAGGCCCCGAAGCTCCTTGCGCCACCTTATATATGAAATGGTACGATTCTTTATTTTACTTTCAAGACTTTTTGTGTACATACATAAGACTTGTAAAAATTGCCAGTTCGTTAGACACTTCTCAAAAGAGCTCAAAAGAAAATATATCCCATGGAGTCTTATATGCATTTTCTTACTTACAGATGCTTACCGAATGAAAAAAAAACAATTAAGGTACCAATGATTGCGTAATGTATTTTAAAGCTATGCAAAACGAAACAAAAACAAAAGTTTTGGACATACATATAAACATAATACAACAAATCTATAGATTTTTTCAGAGATTTCTCGCCAATTATGTATAACACATTATGTAGATCTTTGTTGTCTAGTGGAATTGGATCGTCCCGTGCAATACAGTTCGTAAATCGACGGTAGTTGCAACCAAAAAGGAGGCAACAGTTCTATTTTAACACTTTTTATTCACTGGCATCTCCATTTCTACATTATCTACTTCTTCGAAAGAATCATCGTCTTCACCTTTAATTTCTTCAATACCTTGCCCATTTGAAAGTAGTTTCTTTTTGCCAACTTTAAGAAAAGCGTTTTTTATTTCTCGTATGTCTGAAGGAAATATCAAACTGTCTTTCTTATTCAAGATCAAAGAACATGTCTTCCGAACTTTTAAATTTACATCTCTGAGCTTACTTGCCATCTGTGTTGGTGGTGGACAGAGGTGATGTGTAGCAAGAATAAGGCCTTACGGGTCGTTGTAGGCTTTGAGCCGACAAGAGTAATTGGTATTTAAGTGATCACTTTTAAATTAACCCTCAAAAAGCGAAAAACAAATGTTTATGACCTTCAAATTAGTTGACTGAAATGAAAATAAAAATTTTAACAATTGGCATTTTTGTCATTTTTTTAAGGGCAATACCTTGAATGAATACAGTGGGTTTAAAAAAGTACCCTGCAGACAGAAACAAGCTTCGAAGTCACGGCAGCGCAGTTTGGCACAGCTTTTGGTTGCCTTCATCGCTTAATATTTGCTTTTTGGCCTGAGAATCACTCGGATTAGAACGAGTTTGTGCGAAGTTGTATTGTCCGTTTTGAGTTTTGTGTAGTTGACGTTAGGCCTTCTTATACCGGTGCTTTTTGACACCACCATGAACCAGCTGTTGATTGCATTTGAAGATGACATCTAAAAGTACTTGTGTACAGATTTTCTTGAAGATTTCCATTTGAGGGTGTCGAGTATAATTCCCAACATGAACTAAATGCGAATTAAAACTAAAATTGGCTTTGCAAAGTTTCTTCATACTCTCTAGCCTTCTGGTCGGCATGCTGAACTAGGAACGTACATGTTTTGTCATATTCACCACGAAGACAAAATATTAATAGCCGAATGACTAGTGGAGTTCCAATAAAATCGTCATCATGGTTGCATGCGGTTGGTCGGGATGTTGCTTTGCATTGGTATTGTCTTGAAATTGTTTTTTGTTTATTGTGCACTTCCCGAGTTTTAGTTTTATTCTTTTTACTGTTCCTCTGTTGCATGCAAATATCATCCTTTTTGGCAGTCTTATTAGCTCGCTTTTGACCCTCAAAAATTGTAGATCGCCTTGGTAGAATGTGTATGATCTAATTAAAATAAAAAATGTGCAAAAAATAATATTTACGCTGTTAATTGAATGAATTTATAAGCAGCAAAACTCCAAATATATCTCAAAGATTTCAGTTTTCAGTAGACAGTACATCAACATGTCAGCGTTGGAAGTGTTCGCTTCTATAACAAAAAATCAGCTCGAAACTCCCCCGATTGATGACAACTGTCAAATCTACTCGCTACTACTACCAGCCGATGTGGTCAGATTGCGCTACTAGCTGCCAGCCGCCGCTGCTTGCTACCAAAAGTTGAACATGTTCAACTTCGCCAGCCGCTGCTAAACGCTCGCCGGCTGCCAGGGCTGGTTGCGAATTTTGTGGTCACACAAAGCTGACCAGCGGCTGGCAGTCAATTCGCCGCTGGCAGCAGCTGTGTGTGACCCGTGCTTAATGCTGAGGCTATGGAATCTACACAAACTTCTAGCATTATTACTATAGCAATTTAAATTATTTGTTTTACGATACGAAGATGAAAGATAAATTAGAATTTACGAAGATGAAAGATCACAACATCACGACCTAGGGGTTCTTCATCAACACCGTATCCAACAGACATTTCATTTCCATTCGCTTCCACAGCACCACTAGTTTGATTAGGTTCTACATTTTGGTCAGTTTCATCTGCTTCCATTTCCACGTCTTTGATATTATCGCTGCTTTCATCTGTTTTGATAATATCATTCTCCGTCTTGGTTTCTTCCTGGTCACCTTTATTGTCGCTCTGTTTTTTCTTCTGTTCATCCTTGCGTCGATCGCAATCCGAAAGAATTTTTTTACATCTTGAGAAGTAATAATCCCGTTTACGCAGTTTAATTTAGAGTACTGAAACAGTGATATATATTCAAAAACAATATTTCCATGGAGTTTTTATTTTATACCCGTTGATATCCAATTGAAAGAAGATGTTTTTGTATTTGAATCATAAAAATCAGCCTTCATGTTTGCAACTATTTGTTTTTGCTTGTCAATTCAAAACATAACCTGAAATTTAATTTTCACCACACTACTGAAAAATTCTTAAGGGCAGGGTTTGAACAACACCAAAGTTATACTTTTTTAAAAACTCAATTTTTTTTGTAAAGTTGGGCAAGATGTGAAAACTCATAAACATGCAACTATACGGATTCTATTGGGACTCATTATATTGTGATTCGCTCCCTCAGCTCGGTTATTTGTCTTAACTTTTTTTTAATACCAAAACCTAAATATCAAACTATGTAGACATTTTTTGAAAAACTTATCACAGTCAAAATTTTGAAATGCAGCAATCTTGTAGATATTATGGAGAGCTCAGAAAGCCTTCATTCATCTCTGTAGCACAATTATTAACAAAGCACCAATACTTTAAGTTTTAATTTTTTTGAACTAATTGAAAGCGGACATCAAACTATGTAGACATTTTTTGAAAAAAATTATCTCAATTAAAATATTGAAATGCAGAAATCCTGTAGATATTATGGAGAGCTCAGAAAGCCTTCATTCATCTCTGTTGCACAATTACTTACAAAGCGCCAACACTTTAAGTTTTGATTTTTTGTTTTTATCAAAAGCTCGGTAGAAATTTTTTTAAAAACTTGTCTCAATCAAAATCTTTAAATGTGGAATTTTTGTCCACGTTGTGTTGAGCTCAGAAAGCCATCATTCATCTTAGTAGCACAATTATTAACAAAGATCCAACACTTTAAGTTTTCAATTTTTCTTAACACAAAAAAAATTAAAACTTAAAGTGTTGGTGCTTTGTAAGTAATTGTGCTACAGAGATGAATGAAGGCTTTCTGAGCTCTCCATAATATCTACAAGATTTCTGCATTTCAATATTTTGATTGAGATAAGTTTTTCAAAAAATGTCTACATAGTTTGATATCCGCTTTCAATTCTTTTACTTTTGATTTTTTTTTTTTAATTAAATTAATTAACTGCTTAAATTTTCAACTCAGCTTCAAGAAGAGAATCGAAAGCTTAAGTTGGAATCTCTTTCATCAAATAAATGCAAAATGAATTCATATTTATTGGTTACTGTTTTGCTTTAGTATATATTTTTTTAACAGTCATACTTTTCTGTGTATTTCTTTTAAGAAACGTTTTTAAAAAAAGAGGAAATAGAAGGGAGGAGACTTCTCAGAGAAATGTTTAACAAAAAAGAAAATATTTTAATATTTTGATGCTTAAATTTTTGTTTCCAAATCATTAAAAAAGTTATAATCACAAATATTGAGAAATAAATTTTCTTTACAAACCAAAAAAAAAAACGTTTTAATTCCAAAAATTCTGTCAGACGTAGCCTAAAGGTAACTAAAAGTAAAAAAAAACCAAAACCGGTTCCAAGACGAGAATAAAGCCTTGCGCAAACCAACGTATATATAAAGGGCAAATCAGTTGAGACTGCACTTCATGAAGTAGTCGGAACCATTGAACAGTCAATCCAATATAAAGAGTACACGTTGGCTGCATTCCTCGATATAGAAGGGGCCTTCAACAACGTTGAATACAATGCTATTCGCATGGCATTAAGTTCCATAAATATCGAGCCAACGCTATCAAACTGGATCGACTCCATGCTCCAAACGAGAATAGTAAAAGCAGAAATGGGTGAAAGTACCCTAAAAGTAAAAACTTGTAGAGGTACACCTCAAGGAGGAGTGTTATCCCCGCTACTCTGGCTCCTAGTAGTTAACCAAATCCTGGTTAAACTCGACAGGAGCGGAATAAAAGCAGTAGCCTATGCTGATGACATCGTCATCATGACTTCGGGAAAATTCACAACCACCCTTTGTGAACTTCTTCAGACAGCTCTAAACAAGCTCACCAGCTGGGCGAAAAACTGTGGGCTAAACGTCAACCCTACAAAAACAGAACTTGTTCTGTTTACGAGAAAACGTAACATTCCAGATATACTTCCTCCCTCCATTAATGGAATACCAATAAACTTATCTGGTACGGCAAAATATCTCGGAATAGTCCTTGATCGTAAACTTAACTGGAAAGAAAATTTAAAAGAAAGAGAAAGGAAAGCTCAAATCGCTTTCTACACTTGTAGTAGAATTTTTGGTAAAAATGGGGACCTGGTCCCAAAACCATTCACTGGATGTATACATCCATAATAAGACCAATCCTCACATATGCCTGTCTAGTCTGGTGGCCATCATTAGAGAAGGCTTCAAACCTTAAGACCATGACCAAAATCCAAAGGCTTGCATGCATTGGTTCAACCAGTGCCATGAGAACAACACCAACTGCAGCTCTGGAAACCTTCCTATCGCTAGCCCCCCTAGATCTCTTTACTAAGGAGATGGCGGCCAAAAGCGCACTGCGACTCAAACAATGCAACAATTGGAAAATAGGCATATCAGGCCATAGAACCATCATGAACCATACAGATATAGACATCCAAACAGACTATACCCCCCCGCATATTGATTTCAATCCAGTGGCCCTAACAGTCTTTCCGACTAGAGAAAGCTGGGAGGAAAACAGGGTTATAAAAGAAAATCACATTTCCGTCTTCACAGATGGTTCCAAAACGGACGAAGGGGTAGGATCAGGTATCTTTTCAGACTACCCTAACATGAATAGATCAATAAAGCTTCCCGACTTCTGCAGTGTCTTTCAAGCAGAAGTACTCGCAGTGTGCGAAGCCGCGAAGCACCTTGCTACGCAAAACTTGATCAACAAAAATATTGACTTCTTCATAGACAGCCAGGCGGCCATTAAAGCTATCTCATCCATTATCACAAAATCCAGGCTAGTAGACAGCTGTCGCAGTAACCTTAGACTGCTCAATGAGACAAACACAGTTAGTTTAACCTGGGTTCCTGGACATCGTGACATTATCGGTAATGAAATGGCGGATAAGCTGGCAAAAATCGGGTCAGCACTCGAATCTAGCGAAGCGAACACTTCAGTTCTAAAGCCACTAGAGCAAGAAAAAAGCAGAATCAAACACAATTTTCTAAAAATCGCCAATGACAGGTGGTCATCTTTAGAAACATGCCGAGTCTCTAGAAACCTTTGGCCAGATATTTCCAAGAAAAAAACAGAATTTCTACTCCAGCTAAGCAGACCTCGGCTCTCTCTGTTGATTGGCATTCTCACGGGTCACAACTCGTTGGGTACCCACATGATGAGAATGGGCATTGGCACATCCGACTTATGTAGAGGATGCCAGGATGAGGAGGCAGAGGAGGGATCTTTTCACTTCCTCTGTGAGTGTCCTAGCTTAGCCCACACTCGGAAAAAAACCCTCGGAGAATACTTCTTCGACGAACTGGGCGACATCTCTAACCTCCCACTGAGCAACGTCCTGAAATTTACTCAGGGCTCCAAATGGTTCAGTGGGAGTTCCCTACCACAATAACCATCCACCTCTCCAATCCTCCCATTTCCTCATCCTATGATTTCCCGGGGAGCACAATGGATCCTCGAGATTCGAGTGAGGTGTTGCCACTTGTGGCTGCACCCCCCATTCAACCTAACCTAACCTAACCTAAACCAACGCGGTGAGTGCGTGCGTTGCGATTGCGTTAAGTCAAATCGCTATGTAATCTTCTAAGACAATTTAAAGAACAAGAGGGAAAACCATTACGTCTCTTGCCCCGCAACTTCCATTTGCTTACATGTATTTGCTTTTTGTAATCGCAGCCCCCATCTGTGAATACGTGTGAGCTGCAGCAAAAAGGCGCGAAAAATTTGTGGAAGTATATGTGCGGTGAGTTTATTTTCATTTGACAATAGGCTATTTAAAACACAGCCTGAAATTTAATTTTCACCACACTACTGAAAAATTCTTAAGGGGAGGGTTTGAACAACACCAAAGTTTTTGTTTTTTAAAAACTAAATTTTTTTTGTAAAGTTGGGCAAGTTGTGAAAACTCATAAGCATGCAACTATACTGATTCTATTGGGACTCATTATATTGTGATTCGCTCCCTCAGCTCGGTTATTTGTCTTAACTTTTCATTAATACCAAAACCTAAATATCAAACTATGTAGACATTTTTTGAAAAACTTATCTCAGTCAAAATATTGAAATGCAGAAATCTTGTAGATATTATGCAGAGCTCAGAAAGCCTTCATTCATCTCTGTGCACAATTATTAACAAATCACCAACACTTTAAGTTTTCAATTTTTTTGAACTAATTGAAAGCGGACATCAAACTATGTAGACATTTTTTGAAAAACTTATCTTAGTCAATATATTGAAATGCAGCAATCTTATAGATATTATGGAGAGCTCAGAAAGCCTTCATTCATATCTGTTGCACAATTACTTACAAAGCGCCAATACTTCAAGTTTTAATTTTTTTTGTGTTAAGAAAAATTTAAAACTTAAAGTGTTGGAGCTTTGTCAAGAATTGTGCTACGGAGATGAATGATAGCTTTTTGAGCTCAACACAACGTGGACAAAAATTCCACATTTAAAGATTTTGATTGAGACAAGTTTTTAAAAAATTTTCTACCGAGCTTTTAATTAAAACAAAAAATCAAAACTTAAAGTGTTGGTGCTTTGTAAGTAATTGTGCTATAGAGATGAATGAAGGCTTTCTGAGCTCTCCATAATATCTACAAGATTGCTGCATTTCAATATTTTGACTGAGATAAGTTTTTCAAAAAATGTCTGCATAGTTTGATATCCGCTTTCAATTCTTTTACTTTTGGTTTTTTTTTAAATTCAATTAATTAACTGCTTAAATTTTGAACTCAGCTTCAAGAAGAGAATCGAAAGCTTAAGTTGGAATCTCTTTCATCAAACAAATGCAAAATGAATTCATATTTATTGGTTACTGTTTTGCTCTAGTATATATTTTTTTTGCTTTAGTATATATTTTTTTAACAGTCATACTTTTCTGTCTATTTCTCTTAAGAAACGTTTTTAAAAAAAGAGGAAATAGAAGGGAGGAGACTACTCAGAGAAATGTTTAACAAAAAAGAAAATATTTTAATATTTTGATGCTTAAATTTTTATTTCCAAATACTTAAAAAGTATATAGTCACAAATAAATTTTATTTACAAACCCAAAAAAAAGTTTTAATTCCAAAAATTCTGCCAGACGTAGCCTTAAGGTGACTAAAATTAAAAAAAAAAAACAAAAACCGGTTCCCAGACGAGAATAAAGTAGTATTGGTACAATTTTTTGTGTAAGCCCAGTGCATGGATCCGAATATAAAGTGGTCTAGTGAAATTTTGTGTAAGCCCAGTGTTGAGATCCGAATATAAAGTGGGGCTAGTGAAATTTTGTGAATGAGTGCGTGCACCAGCTTGTGGGGTGGTATCAATGTGTTAGTGTGGTTTTCCCTCTTGTTCTTTAAATCCTCTTAGACTTAATGCCTAAGAGAATTTAAAGAACAAGAGGGAAAACCATTACGTCTCTTGCCCCGCAACTTCCATTTGGTTACAATGTTGTTTTTGTAATAGCAGCCTCCATCTGTGAATACGTGTGAGCTGCAGAAAAAAGGCGCGAAAAAGTTGTGGAAGTATATGCGTGGTGAATTTATTTTTTTTTTTGCTTGGCAACTTGAAACATAACCTGAAATTTCATTTTCACCATACTACTGAAAAATTCTTAAGGGCAGGGTTTGAACAACACCAAAGTTATAGTTTTTTAAAAACTCAATTTTTTTTGTAAAGCTGGGCAAGATGTGAAAACTCATAAACATGCAACGATACTGATTCTATTGGGACTCATTATATTCTGATTCGCTCCCTCAGCTCGGTTATTTGTCTTAACTTTTTTTTAATACCAAAACCAAAATATCAAACAATGTAGACATTTTTTGAAAAACTTATCTTAATCAAAATATTGTAATGCAGCAATCTTGTAGATATTGCAGAGCTCAGAAAGCCTTCATTCATCTCTGTACCACAATTATTAACAAAGCACCAACACTTTAAGTTTTAATTTTTTTGAACTAATTGAAAGCGGACATCAAACTATGTAGACATTTTTTGAAAAACTTATCTCATTCAAAATATTGAAATGCAGAAATCTTGTAGATATTATGGAGAGCTCAGAAAGTCTTCATTCATCTCTGTAGCACAATTACTTACAAAGCACCAACACTTTAAGTTTTAATTTTTTTTGTGTTAAGAAAAATTGAAAACTTAAAGTGTTGGATCTTTGTTAATAATTGTGCTACTGAGATGAATGATGGCTTTCTGAGCTCAACACAATGTAGACAAGAATTCCACATTTAAAGATTTTGATTGAGACAGGTTTTTAAAAAAAATTCTACCGAGCTTTTTATAAAAACAAAAAATCAAAACTTAAAGTGTTGGTGCTTTGTAAGTAATTGTGATACAGAGATTTATGAAGGCTTTCTGAGCTCTCCATAATATCTACAAGATTGCTGCATTTCAATATTTTGACTGAGATAAGTTTTTCAAAAAATGTCTACATAGTTTGATATCCGCTTTCAATTCTTTTACTTTTGGTTTTTTTTTAATTCAATTAATTAACTGCTTAAATTTTGAACTCAGCTTCAAGAAGAGAATCGAAAGCTTAAGTTGGAATCTCTTTCATCAAACAAATGCAAAATGAATTCATATTTATTGGTTACTGTTTTGCTTTAGTATATATTTTTTTAACAGCCATACTTTTCTGTCTATTTCTCTTAAGAAACGTTTTTTA
Organism: Melanostoma mellinum; assembly: GCA_914767635.1. Taxonomy (NCBI): domain Eukaryota; kingdom Metazoa; phylum Arthropoda; class Insecta; order Diptera; family Syrphidae; genus Melanostoma; species Melanostoma mellinum. The sequence continues at coordinate 122,406,586 of OU612059.1, read as the reverse complement.
AAAAAGAAGAAATAGAAGGGAGGAGACTACTCAGAGAAATGTTTAACAAAAAAGAAAATATTTTAATATTTTGATGCTTAAATTTTTTTTTCCAAATACTTAAAAAGTATATAGTCACAAATAAATTTTATTTACAAACCCAAAAAAAGTTTTTATTCCAAAAATTCTGCCAGACGTAGCCTTAAGGTGACTAAAGTACTATTCACATGAGAACGACCAACGAACGACGAATGAACGAAAATTCGTTAATTTTGACATTTCATTCACATGAGTGTTTTACATTCGTCACGAATAACGAACACAATTTAGATGCAAAACAAAAATGGGGAATGATTTTGAGGTTAAGCACGCGCGAAAAATTTATTCGTTGGAGTGTGGACGGTATGTGGAACGAGAATAAAGTCTGACAGTTCGTACCTACTAGATGCTTATTCGTAACAAATAAACTTTTTTTCTCAATTTTTTTAATTTTAAGCACAAAAATAAAAGTTTATCCACCTAAAAATAAGTATGAACTGTGTTTCCATCGTTTCCGAAAAAATTCATGAGGAATTTATGCTAGTAAGGTACTCAAAATCACATTTCTTGATTTATTCGTCGTTCGTTGGTCGTGCTCATGTGAATAGTCCTTAAAAGTAAAAAAAAAAAAAAAAACCGGTTCTTAGACGAGAATAAAGTAGTATTGGTAAAATTTTTTGTGTAAGCCCTGTGTATGGATCCGAATATAAAGTGGGTCTAGTGAAATTTTGTGTAAGCCCAGTGTTGAGATCCGAATATAAAGTGGGGCTAGTGAAATTTTGTGAATGAGTGCGTGCAGCAGCTTGTGGGGTGGTATCAATGTGTAAGTGTGGTTTTCCCTCTTGTTCTTTAAATTCTCTTAGCTTAATGCATAAGGATTTGACTTAACGCAATCGCATCGCACGCACTCACCGCGTTGGTTTGTTCAAGGCTGAAAGTAGTACTGGTACGATTTTGTGTAAGCCTAGATGCCCAGTGTTGAAATTGAGTTGGACAAGCGGTCGTATGAAGGGTTCACACTATCAAGCATTGGTCGTTCAAACCTTAGTCTATAAAATTAATAGTAAAGTGTGAACAGGGCTATACACTGGCACTAGGTTTGTTCGTTGAAGCCGTGGGGTTGCCCTAGGGTCACCACAAAGCATTTTTTGAGAAACCTAAATTCGCCCTGCATGTCAAATTGAGTGTTTTTTGAGCCATAGGTTTTCCCCCAACTTATCCTAGCATTTTGCTCTGGCAATTTTCAAATTGCCAGAGCAAAAATTGTCAAATGGCACGCATTTTTTATTTTTTTAATGACAGGGATGTGTGGTGATTTGTGGCTTAGCGTTTTTTGAGGACTGGAAAACCCAGTTTATTTTGACTGCTCATAGGGTTGTCTTGAAAATCTGGGTCTACCCTGAGGAAAGTTTCAACGAACAGACCTACTAATTCGAATTGAAGTGTTTTTCAATTCTAAAGGCTATGGCCCAATGAATCCGTCGCACTTCAACTTTAACTTCAACTTCAACTTTAAAATATGTGAAAATTTTGGTTGAACCAATGAATCATTCGCGTTAATGCGCTTTTGCTACACAGAGCACCATGTGTGTAAATATGTGTGTCCATCAACCAACAAAAAATACCAATAGCAAATGTCAAAGTCGTTAAGTGCGTTGATATTAAAAATGTTTTGATTTCAAAGCCGCCACGGACGCCACGCACGTTGCTTATGGGACATTTCCCATAGGAGTACATGTGTTTTAATAGAGCTGTCAGATTTGGCCGCTTAAGTCGAACGCGTGACGGAGTGATTGGGCCATAGCCTTAACCCTGCAGCTACACGATCAAGATATGGTAAGCCATCAGCCTACATATAGTTTAGTTTAGTTTAGTTTATTAGTTTAACAGTATAACAATTCACAGTAAGAACAAGCTTATAAGTTTGTGAAAGTTCAAAAGAATATTATATAATGCAAAAAAGAAAGAGTACATATTTGTAAAAAAGAAGCTACTTATGAAAATATTACAATATATCAATTATGTTTCAAAAATATTTACAAAAGATATTTACATGGGAAAAGAAAACAAAAAAAAAATTAAGGTTTCGAATTTGCTTGATAAAGGAGGAAATAGAAAAGATTTGAGATGTAGTTAATTGCTTTGAGTAGTGAAGAATAACAATAATTCTTTCTTAACTTCTTTTAGGTCATTTAGTTCTCTCAAATTTCGCGGTAGTGCATTCCATAGGCGGATAGCAGATATGAAAAACTGTCTTTCAGATGTTTGGCAGGTGAACTGTGGTAGAATCAAACTAACTGACCTATTTGATGTCAAAAACCTGATTTTGTCAAAGAGATATGTTGGTTGCCTTGTCTTTACTATCCTAAATAAAAGAAACAAAGAACGAAACTTTATATAATTCGAGAAAGATACATCTAGCAATTTGGTTTCCAAATGAGATATGTGATCAAATCTCCTAAGGTTATAAATATAACGGAGGGTACTGTTAAATGCTTCTTGGAGCTTTCTTTTACTTACACTATCGCAGCCATATAAGAGCACTGGAATAACTAGAGTCTTAACTAGGAAGATTCTCGTGGGTAAAGGTGTGAATTTTTGAGCAGTCCATGATTTCGTAAAACTGAATATGTTTTGCCAACAGTTTGATTTATGTGACTATCCCAAGCTAACGTTCTGTTAAATAACAGACCTAAATTCCTAGAAGTTTCAACAAATTCAATTGGAAAATCTCCAAGTCTTATTGTTGGAAAATAAGAAAGCTCTTGCTTTTTTTCGAAATGACTAAACACTTACATTTGTTGGGATTGAGTGATAAACCATTATTCATCGACCATTCTGATATTCGTTTAAGATCTTCGTTTATGTCATGGGCACAGTTTTCTATTAAACCAAGAGGGCTGCTCTTATAGATTTGAATATCATCAGCGTAAAAGTGTTTCGATGAATTTGAAATTTTATCTGCTAAGTCATTAACGTAAATGGAAAATAAAAGCGGTCCTAAAATCTGAGGTACACCATTTACCAGAGAAAGGAAATCTGACAGCGAATTGTTTAAACATACAGCCTGTTTTCTCCTAGTTAGGTAAGACAATATTAATTTCGAAGCTGCAGACGACGTGTTGAAATATTGACGAAGTTTATTAACTAGAATTAGGTGATTTATCTTATCGAAGGCCTTTGAAAAGTCAAGAAGGACAAGAAAGGTGACATGGTTTTCATCTAATTCTGACCTTATATCCTCAACAACATTCAACCGTGCTGTTATACAACTATGGTTGGATCGAAATTCAGATTGAGCCGAAAATAAGAAATTATGCCTTTTGATGTATTCACTTAGTTGCTTGTGCATAATTCTTTCACAAATTTTAGGCAGATAAGGAAGAATTGATATCGGCCTAAAGTCGTTACCTTTCGAGTTTTTTGGGATTGGTATTACCTTGGCCTGTTTCCATTTGCTAGGAAAAACACCGGTCATAAAAATAGTATTGATAATGTGTGTGATATATGGAAGCAATATCGGTAGTATAATTTTCACAAACTTTGGATGAACTCCATCTATACCCACAGTATTACTTTTTATGTTTAGGAGACTTTCTACTAATACACTATGTCAAATTCCTGTTCGTGTTTCGGCTGTGACGTAGGCGACTTACAACTTGCTAGGCAAATGGCTTTCAATCGACATGTCATTATATATTTTCAAAATGGCACCCACAAGAAATTTGAAATTCAAAGTTTTTTTCCAGGCACTCTTTTCTCTTTTTGAGGGTATTTGACGAAGCTGTCAATTTCATGGCTACTGAAACTGCTTCTCGGGTGGCTTTCAATATTCCATACCAGTTGGGTTTCAATTTCGAAAAGTTTGGGTGTGTATGTAAGAAAGTTCGAATGTATTGTAAATGGCTTACCATATCTTGATCGTATAGCCCCCGGGTAAGTAGAAACGAGGTAATAGGTACGTTTTTTTTCTCAAGCCTATACGGCTTAAAAAAATTCACGTGCTAAATACAACAAAAATTTAGCTATCTGGGCTTCCCTTAGCCTCATAATTTATTCAGTCTTATTTCCTTTGCCCGATAACAAAAATGTGCTACCAAACTATTTTTTGGAAATGTTATCGAAAATGGCGAAGGCTGTCATTGGGTGCGTTTGGTGTAGCTACAAATTCATACAATTGCTAAACAATTTTATGTTACTTGACAAAATTTTAGCTCACAAAAATGTGCAATTTGTAAGCTCACCGAACGCACCCATTGTACCAAATGACATTTCTCATTTCTCAATTCAAGAAATGACATGGACATCCCTCGCAATATTTGTGTGCTTTTTTCATAAAAATTAAAATTAGACCTCGCCAAATGTGCTCTAGACCATTATGTGATAGAAAAGCAAATATCCTACAGAAAAATCACAAAGGACTATTTAAAATTCATTCAATTAAAAATCAACGTTAAGAACTCAAAATTAGAAACATAAAAGACTTCTCCGTTTTGTTGGCAATATACTAATTTGCAATCTCCAAATAGAACCAGAATAAGAGCTGGCTAGTAGTGTATTGGACTTCAAATCAGTACGATTTTTGCAGACTTCGATTAATAGCTTGATAGAAAATACGGTTTCTTGGCAATATCAAACATTGAGTTCCTATTTCTGGGGGATGCGTGGCGATGAAACACAAGCTTATGAGTGTGCCAAACGCAGAGTAATGATCGCGCCACGTAAAGTAAGAGACATCCTTCTACTGGCTATGATTCTGTAAGGACGAGAGAAATTGCTTGACGCGAAAGTTGTTTTGTCTGTGGTCGTTGATCATGCCCCTGAGGTGGCAGAAAACCATTTTGCGCTGGGAACTACATACATTAAAAATGATTCACGAATGCAACCATTCCCTCACTCACTTTTACATGATCGAGAAATTAGAACAAAAATGTATATTTGAGTTGTAAATAAACTTCATAAATAAAATTATAAAATCGGTACATACATATATGCACTCTTCCAGTTACGCTGGTTGAAAAAAACTGAAGAAACAAAAAGCTGATCAATCCGTGATAAATGGCCCTAATGGCAATGTGGTTGGAGCTCGTGAAACACCAGAAACGATTTCAGATGATGATAATTCAAGAAAAAGAAATGGCAAATCAAAGACGAAACAAAGCGTATATGAAGTAAAAATTCGAGTCGAACGAGACTACCAAGCTAAGGAAGTTCCAGACCTAAAGATGGAAAAGTACAAATCAATTTGCTAAAGAAAAATATGTATACAATGGAGAACAAGCATTGGGAATGCTCTTTTGGTACAAACACGACCTAGAACGTGCTGTTTTCGATTTAGCGAATTTCACACCTCGATAAGTGGACCGTAGAGGATAAGGTTCCCTTTGAACAAGCTTTCCAGTTTCACGGAAAGAGTGAAGCAAATGAACTGAAAAGCATGAAAATACCTCATAACAGAGCCAGACAGGTAAATTTTTTCTGTTCAAGTTTTTAAAGCAAATTTTAAATAAAATGATCGCTTTTGCTTTGTTTTGTATTTATAGGTTCCCCTTGGAGCAATATTTTTGGATGCAAAAACACCAAACGATGAACTATTGCATCGTGGGCAGTATTGCAACACTCGTACTCTTGCTGGCACAGATGAGCAAGTGTTGTTCTGTGATTTCTTAACGATAGCTGCTAAAGCACTCTTGGAAGCCTCTAAAATAAATTATTCGATTTGCTTGTTTTATTATTTAACTTATTTTTAACACTATGAGTTATGCAGAGATGTTGAGTGCGTTTGTGCTCTGGAACTGCGAATACCTTGCTGTAAGGAAAAATGAAATATGAAAATTTTACTTATTTATTGATATAAACAATACGTACATATCAGAAGCTCCATTGTAGTTCGCTCCAAACGCATATGAACTTTTAAATCAGCATTGTCAAATTCGTTTATGGTTTCAACAAAATTTTTACATTTTGGATGCTGCTCCAAATCCAACTCTTCAGATTCAGAAGTGCTGCAACCAGTATCACTGGAAAGAGCAGCAAGCATACTTGCCGCAGTTTCCATATCCCTGCTGGAGCTGGGCTCTGGAGTTTCCACCAAAGACAGCAGCATCTGGAACAGAACAAACATCAATATCAAAGTTTCAATTTGTATAACTTACACTCAACTTGTTCCCTCTCTGCATCTGCATCCATAAAAAGAAAGCAATTGTTTTTATCAAACCGTTTCAATTTTTATTTTTTATTTATTTATTTTGAAAAAACGTCATACGTCAAACGTCATATGCCAAATACGCAGTGCTACCAAATTGCTCAATCGTGTTTTTTTTCTCTTTTTGATCAAGCCTTTATAGGCTTGAGAAAAAAAACGCACCTAATGAATATCTTGAGGTATTTTACCTCGTTTCCACTTAGAGTAATTGAATCACACTTCAATTCGAATTAGTGCCAGTGTATACCTACATCGAATTGAAATAGGACTACCCGATCCGATACAACTCTTGTAGCTGGATCGATTCGAAAGGTATGTGTTGTATACCTAAATTACTCGATTCTGTGAGGTTAGTAGATAACTGCATCGAAATCAAAACTTAAACAGCCGTATCTATAAAGAACTTTTAATCATCGATTAGATTTAATTGCCCTTTAAGTAACACTTAAGTAACAAATCCGTATCAACAATCAAATTTCACGTTTAAGTAACCTTGCTAAGAGCCCTCTTAACTTAAATGCCAATAATGACGTTTAAAGGTCTCTTAAATCCAAATTAAAAATTCATTCTGACGTTTCGGGAAAATCGGTGTCAATTTTTATCTGTTGTTTTTGTAATATAATTTCTAAAATGAAACTTTTCTTAAAATAAAAATATGGAAGATTTTCGTCAAATGTTTTAAAAAGTCTTTTTCAGATGTCATGATTAATAAGTAGAAACCTAAAAGGCTTGCAAACAAGCTCCACAAGGCTACAAGGCCAAACGCGTTTTTCTTGCAACAACCATTCTCGTGAGTGCGGTTCTGAAAGGTTGAATTGGAATATCATTTTTCAAAGCATATTTTCCTGCTGAGGTGATACCAGAGAAAAATCATTTTGGATGTTTATGGTGGTCGAACGCACATCGCACACGAAGTAGTTACGCTTTATCCATTTCGCCATTGATGTCGTGTGCCTTCAACCAGAGCTACGAGATTGTTACAGCCATATTAATAAAAAACGCTTATTCCACTCTTATTCTACAGACTCATTAAACCACAGAATAAGAGTTAGTCCATGGGTTAAAATTTCTCATTAATAAAAATAAATTGTTCCCGGAATAGTAAAGTGACGTTTACCAGAGATTTCCCTCAGGGAAATTTATTTTTGCTGCTTGTTGACAAGCAACTTGAAATATTTATTTAGAAAGTTGATAATTCTTTTGTTTCTAGAGAAACAAATTTAAAGTGTGCCTGGTTTGCATATTTCGCTGTAATTAGATTAGATGCTGTAACCACATGTGAAATAGCGTGTTTCATGGCCGATTAAATGGCCCGGAAAGATGCCAAGTTTATGGTAGTTTCTTGCATTAAATTTGGACGACCAGAACATTATGATTAATTGATTGGAGGGCCAGATTTGTTGACAAAACTCATTAAAGCAGTAAAAAAGGATAGTTTCATCGATTTGGTTTTGGAGAGGAGTGGAAAAAGTAAGCCTTACGCACTGAAGAAGACCCATTTATGTTTTTATTTTTTGATAGCTTTTGGGTCGATTCAGCAAAGTGATATTCCTCAACCGCGCCACATCTTCTAGTGGATCGCCGAAATTGAAGAAAGTGCAGTAACGAGGTCAACAACTTGTCAACTATTGGAGTCAACACTTGCTAACCAGACAACAAGCAAAAAGCAAAACCGCTTACCTCCTTTTATGTTTACTTGATAATAAACAAACGAAAATTTGTTTTGTAATTTTCAACCACTACAAAGTTTTTTTTATTACTCTCATATCTTATTAGTTTGGTTGTATTTAAGCATAGAACATACATTTTTATTTCTTGCAACCAAAGGTACTCCTGCGAGCCACGACCACGATTGCGTTCGAATTTCCGTCTCTTTGATCGCACGTATGGACGAGTGTATGCGAGCAGGATACTCCAGGTGCCTTTACCGATGTGCTTGTTAGCAGTACGGGCAGTACGCATACCCTGCAAGAACAGTGCCTTCTTGCTGGTTGGTGATTTGAGGGCCAACTGATTAGCCTTCAGGATGCACTCACGGGCCTTTTCGGTTTCGTGCAATGCACACAGTCAAAAGACGCAAGTAATTGGTGACCGTGCCAAAAAAACACGGTTGAGTCGGCTAATACGCTGAAAAGACATTGGGGGCTGATTGATTTTGCGCATAAACAAATGTTTTAGAACAATTCTGTTAAATACTACTATGAATTTACAGAAAAAAAATTATAAAAATAGAACTAGTGCGGTTCACCACCGAAGTCATGTTTGTAAGCACATGTATTTCAACTCAAAAATTTCTTTTATTTTGCAATTTGAGACATTTCTTGGTTATTCCGTCGCTAAACCACCCTCATCGATGGAATAACTTAGTAGACGTCAGTTAACAAAAAATTTCCTTTATTAATAGCAATTTCTACTTAGTCCATGGAATAAGGCTTAACCCTTCGCTACTCCACGTTTATTAATACGGCTGTTAGGGAATTGCAGTTTTGCTTGGCAAAGAAAGATTGTTTCATGGTCGAGCGGTGGATTTGCTACTCATAATAAGGGCCTAAAACCAACAATGCGTTGCGTTATTTTTGAGTTAATATTCGAAAGAAATTCTCATCAGATTTAAGGTTCATGATACTCATACATAGTGTTTTTTTTTTTTTTTTTTTTTTGATAAGCAAAAAGGCACCACATTTGTTTACAAACGAATGGTTGTCAAAACGCAGTTTAAATTGGACTAGATTTCTGTTTTTACTACTTTATTTTGACACAACTATCAATTAGTTTAGCATCAGCGCAGAATCGATTATCGATAAGAATTTAATCAACCTCTCTTAAGTTCCAATTAAATTTTAATTGAAACTTAACTAATCGACGTCTAAGAGACGTCTTAAGAAAATATAATAAATACGGCTGAAAGTGTTGGTGCTTTGTAAGTAATTGTGCTACAGAGATGAATGAAGGCTTTCTGAGCTCTCCATAATATCTACAAAATCTCTGCATTTCAATATTTTGACTGAGATAAGTTTTTCAAAAAATGTTTACATAGTTCGATATTTAGGTTTTGGTATTAATAAAAAGTTAAGACAGATAACCGAGCTGAGGGAGCGAATCACAATATAATGAGTCCTAATAGAATCAGTATAGTTGCATGTTTATGAGTTTTCACATCTTGCCCAGCCTTACAAAAAAAATTGTGTTTTTAAAAAACTATAACTTTGGTGTTGTTCAAACCCTCCCCTTAAGAATTTTTAAGTAGTGTGGTGAAAATTAAATTTCAGGTTATGTTTTAATGTCGTTTTCCAAAAACCAAATCGGGAGTGAATTGGAGAGTTGAAGTGTCAGCTTTGACATTTCTAGTATAGCTTATCTGTCAAAAAATCACTCCAACTCTCCAAATCACTCCCGATTTCATTTGGGAGTGATATTTTGGAAAACGACATAAATAGCCAAGCGTCAAATGAAAATAAACTCACCGCACATATACTTCCACAAATTTTTCGGGCCCTTTTTCTGCAGCTCACACGTATTCACAGATGGAGGCTGCTATTACATAAACAACAATGTAACCAAATGGAAGTTGCGGGGCAAGAGACGTAATGGTTTTCCCTCTTGTTCTTTAAATTCTCTGAGGCATTAAGTCTAAGAGGATTTAAAGAACAAGAGGGAAAACCACACTAACACATTGATACCACCCCACAAGCTGGTGCACGCACTCATTCACAAAATTTCACTAGCCCCACTTTATATTCGGATCTCAACACTGGGCTTACACAAAATTTCACTAGACCACTTTATATTCGGATCCATGCACTGGGCTTACACAAAAAATTGTACCAATACTACTTTATTCTCGTCTGGGAACCGGTTTTTTTTTTTTTTTTTTTACTTTTAGTCACCTTAAGGCTACGTCTGGCAGAATTTTTGGAATTAAAACTTTTTTTTGGGTTTGTAAATAAAATTTATTTGTGACTATATACTTTTTAAGTATTTGGAAATAAAAATTTAAGCATCAAAATATTAAAATATTTTCTTTTTTGTTAAACATTTCTCTGAGTAGTCTCCTCCCTTCTATTTCCTCTTTTTTTAAAAACGTTTCTTAAAAGAAATAGACAGAAAAGTATGACTGTTAAAAAAATATATACTAAAGCAAAAAAAATATATACTAAAGCAAAACAGTAACCAATAAATATGAATTCATTTTGCATTTGTTTGATGAAAGAGATTCCAACTTAAGCTTTCGATTCTCTTCTTGAAGCTGAGTTCAAAATTTAAGCAGTTAATTAATTGAATTAAAAAAAAACCAAAAGTAAAAGAATTGAAAGCGGATATCAAACTATGTAGACATTTTTTGAAAAACTTATCTCAGTCAAAATATTGAAATGCAGCAATCTTGTAGATATTATGGAGAGCTCAGAAAGCCTTCATTCATCTCTATAGCACAATTACTTACAAAGCACCAACACTTTAAGTTTTGATTTTTTGTTTTAATTAAAAGCTCGGTAGAAATTTTTTTAAAAACTTGTCTCAATCAAAATCTTTAAATGTGGAATTTTTGTCCACGTTGTGTTGAGCTCAAAAAGCTATCATTCATCTCCGTAGCACAATTATTGACAAAGCTCCAACACTTTAAGTTTTCAATTTTTCTTAACACAAAAAAAATTAAAACTTAAAGTGTTGGCGCTTTGTAAGTAATTGTGCAACAGATATGAATGAAGGCTTTCTGAGCTCTCCATAATATCTATAAGATTGCTGCATTTCAATATATTGACTGAGATGAGTTTTTCAAAAAATGTCTACATAGTTTGATGTCCGCTTTCAATTAGTTCAAAAAAATTGAAAACTTAAAGTGTTGGTGCTTTGTTAATAATTGTGCTACAGAGATGAATGAAGGCTTTCTGAGCTCTGCATAATATCTACAAGATTTCTGCATTTCAATATTTTGACTGAGATAAGTTTTTCAAAAAATGTCTACATAGTTTGATATTTAGGTTTTGGTATTAATGAAAAGTTAAGACAAATAACCGATCTGAGGGAGCGAATCACAATATAATGAGTCCCAATAGAATCAGTATAGTTGCATGCTTATGAGTTTTCACATCTTGCCCAACTTTACAAAAAAAATTTTGTTTTTAAAAAACTATAACTTTTGTGTTGTTCAAACCCTCCCCTTAAGAATTTTTAAGTAGTGTGGTGAAAATTAAATTTCAGGTTATGTTTTAATGTCGTTTTCCAAAAACCAAATCGGGAGTGAATTGGAGAGTTGAAGTGTCAGCTTTGACATTTCTAGTATAGCTTATCTGTCAAAAAATCACTCCAACTCTCCAAATCACTCCCGATTTCATTTGGGAGTGATATTTTGGAAAACGACATAAATAGCCAAGCGTCAAATGAAAATAAACTCACCGCACATATACTTCCACAAATTTTTCGGGCCTTTTTGCTGCAGCTCAAACGTATTCACAGATGGAAGCTGCGATTACAAAAACAACAATAGCCCTGTTCACACTGTACAATTAGTTGGACAGACTTAGGTTTGAACGACCAATGCTTGATAGTGTGAACACTTCAAACGACCGCTTGTCCAACTTGTTGGATGGTTATCAAAAATTTTTGAAAATCTAGAAATTGGACGGAGTGGAAGGGTATGTTACATAAGCCCTGTTCACACTGTAGAATTAATTGTACAGACCTCGTTTGATGGAAGTTGGATGGTCTGATGTAGTTTTCGTTCACACTTATCCAGTTTTTCGTCCAACTTTATGTCACATACACTTTCACTCCATCCAACTTCTAGATTTTCAAAATTTTTTGAAAACCATCCAATAAATTGGACAAGCGGTCGTATGAAGAGTTCACACTATCAAACAATAGTTTGTCAAACCGAGGTTTGTCCAACTAATTGTACAGTGTGAACGGGGCTATAAAGTTGGACGACAAGCTTGATAAGTGTGAACGAAAACTACATCAGACCATCCAACTTCCATCAAACGAGGTCTGTCCAACTAACTGCGTGAACACAATGGGAGCCGCAGACGCAATACGCAGCCGGTGCTGAAAGAGCTGTCAAACTGTGTCGTACGTGTTTTTTAAAAACTGCACACAATGCAGCTGGACGTCGTACGTGTTTTTTGACATAAAGTCTGTATTGATGTCAGCTGACTGCATGAAATCTAATTTACGAGTATATCAAATTTGAGTTTGTGAAAATAAAATAAAAGCTAGAATGGAAAGAGAAAATGAAGAGATGGTTTTTTTGATGGGTGTAATCCAGATTTGTTATCTGGCTTTACAATATTTCAAAGAAAAAAAACGAAGATGGTGGGTACGACCATTGTACCAAAACAGAAAAACCGAAGGATATTATGAAACTAAAAATTCAATTCCTCAGATATGTTTTTCCACTCCTTGGCTTTCATTTTAACATTTTTATAATTTCTGTTACACAAATTCCATAACATCTCTCGGCTTCGCACTGCTTCAATAATTTTTTCCGACTCGTCCATCTTCTACCGCCTTTAGAACCAAAACAACTTTATTGAGTACGCACGTAAAAGTTAAAAGTTATGCCGTTTTCGTTTGGGAAAAAGGAGTACCCTGAGGGTACTCTTTTTGCTGTCAGAGTGACTTTGTGTTCGTTTGGCAGCTCTCAGGGTAATCTGAAATTACCCTCAGAGCAAGTTTTCCTACTCTAGAAATTTTTTCAGAGTAAACTCACACCAACATAAATGACATTTCTCGTTTGTCATTCTTGGCATCTCATTTCGAATTTTGCGTTCAACGGGCGAGCTTATGTTATTATTTTGTGGTAACGATATCAACGCGGGCGTTCACAAACCTATCGGTTTTGTTTTGCATAACTTGTCCATGCTGTTTTTCTTGTTATCCGAGCTCAAAAAATTTCTTATTGCTTAAAATTACCTTTGTATACAAACAATCTTGGCATTTATAAAGCTTATTACGTATCTTTTTTAGTTATAAGTTCTTTTTGTCAGTTTATACTCCATACAAAAAATGTTTAATTAATTGCTCATGAAATACGCAGAGATATGTTTCTGAACGTAGTCAATTGCATTGAAAGCAAACTATATGTCAAACGCACACATGCATTGACAAAAACGGAGTACTCTGATTTCATGTTCGTTTGAGTTGTCAAAAATCAGGGTACTCTAAAAAAAGAAGGGTACTCTAGTTTTACCAAACGAAAACGGCATTAGCCAACTCTTCCGTCTGCGGCTTGCGGCGCGTAGTGCGTTGCGTATGCATTGTGTTCACATCAATGGATTTGCTACTTTTTAATATTTTGACAGTTCTTGCGTCTCCGGCTCCGTTGCGTATGCGTATGCATTGTGTTCACGCAGTAACTGCGTGAAAACAATGGCTGCGGATACGCAGCTGCTAGAGATGTAAACATTAAATACAAGCGAATACAACAACAACGCAAGACGGAGCTGGACAAGTTAACTTGATTTTAACTCATGCGGCTCCGGCTCCGTATGCGTATGCGTATGCATTGTGTTCAGCCAGTAATTGTACAGTGTGAACAGGGCTAATGTAAACAAATGGAAGTTGCGGGGCAAGAGACGTAATGGTTTTCCCTCTTGTTCTTTTATTCCTCTAAGGCCAGCATAAAGCGAATCAGTTGCATCGAAGAGAGAGTGAAAAATTCGATTAAAGGCAAAATATTTTTCCTTGGACGCGACCGCGAAAGGCGAAATACAAAATTTATCGTATTTTACCTGTGGGAAGTTTTGTGTTACTTTTCTCATTATTATTTATTTTTTGATGAAATGTCGCGCGTCCCAGCATAATTTTTTAAAGCTATTGGAAATTTTTCCTCAAAATGATCAAAACTTTGCGCAAGTGAATAATTTTTCTAAGTGGGAGTGAAATTATTTCTATTCGAATAAAAAAAGTAGCAAAAAAGAGACTTTTTTAAACTTTGTGTAAGTGATGCTATCAGCAGTAGAAGCTTAGTGGAATAGTTCTAAAAGCAATAAAAAACATGTGGCAAACTGGGCACAACCAAAAAACCAATGCAGATATAAAAGTTTTCAAAAAACTGAACAGTTTAAAAATTCTTCGTATTTTTTTTTGCTATCCTAACTTTATAGGAACTCATGTGTTGCTGTTTGTATAGTTTAGCACTTCATTGTTCGATCACCAGCATGTATGGTTGTGATACACTAAAAAATATTTCAGAAATGTCACAACCTCTATAGTTTTTAAATTTTTTTTCTTTTCAAATCTAAAATTGTATTTTTGAAGTCAACTAATTTTTATTTATATTTTCATCCTTATCAAATCAAAGTGAACTTAAACCCATTGTATCAAAGGATTATTTCACTACGCACAGCAAGTGAATAAGTCTCACAGAGAAGCAAAACTTTGAATTCGGTGTATCTATTCATAAATGGTTTCTACTTTCATTGGCCTCCTTGGTAAGTTCAAGTTGTATTTAAATACCTACCTATAACAGTTACATTAAGTCTTTTATGAGCCGTTTTCAAGTAAGTCCATGAATGTCAAAGCTGATTTGTATAAATACTTACTTTTGATAAATCCAAAATGATTTACATGTTTCTTTATTCCTCTATGGGATTTAACATAAGGCGTTTTTCTTTTTTAGTTCCGAACAGAGAAGTGAAACGTCAAAAACGTAAGAGTTTTTTAGTTCAGCGACATCTGAACGCTCAAAATGCTTTTCTTTTTTCTTCAGAACACTACGCGAGCGCGCTCTACGTGCTCGAAATAATATGACGGGGCATCTAGAGCAAGATTCTGAGCGCAGCCAACTTCACATAGCTCAGTTCAGAAGTCAGAACACGTTCACGCTGTTCGTTCTCCGTTCAGTGCACGGTTCGGAACTAAAAAGGAAAAACGCCTATTGTAGGTATATGTCAATTAAATTTGGAAAAAAGTTTCACTTCTTTGAAATTTCTACTTAAATTCAAATATTGTGTACTTGCTGGCTGGATACTATTACGTTCTATGTCAAAGTTATCAAAAATAATGAGTTGTGCATATCGAAACTTTCGTCTTTATCTATTCCAGAAAATTATTTGACTCTAATTACTTATCTTTCTAAAACCAAAGGAAACATCATGTTGCTGGCGCAACAGAGCGAGAAGCCCCGGGCCTATCGCATTTCTCACAACCATTTCCTTGTGAGGGAATGGAAAGGACCTACAACTTTCTGCCGGTTCCGAACGGCTAATCTAAAAAGCGCTTTTAATGGGGGCGTTCTAGAATCGTATCCGGATAGCTTCTTGTTGTTGTTTACGTACGTGTTAAACTTTTAGCAGAGTCACACACCCATTTCAACTAAAAAGCTATCTAAAGGTATCCGAGTATTTTTGGTATACCTTTCTATTCAAAAGTGATCAGCTGATAGAAAATTTATTTTTATTTCTTTTCATGTTGATTTTTTGTTTTGGTGTGCATTTATTTCAGCATAAGAGTCTTTTAAAACGCATTGAAAATCGAAAAAAAATAAGTTATAATCGTCTAGCAATGATATTTTGGATGTTTTTCTGTTTTCAAAAGTCGAATTTTAATATTTCACAGCTGTTGTCAGCAGCTTTCTAGAAAAAGATATCTGGATCGTTCGAAAAGGTATCCAAGATACGGCTATCCGAGATAGGCTATCCGATAGGTTCTCGAACGCGCCCAATGGCAAATGAATTTACTAGCGGAGGACTTGCCAATTCCTCGCGAAAGGCGATACCCGTGGAAAAACATTTTTGCCGCTGCTGGGAACCTCCGGGTTTACAGGCAGACATGATAACCACCACGCTACGGGTACCACAAGCATATGTTGACTTAAATTACATGAAACGGTGTGCCTTCGATTTAATTTTCAAAATGATAATAGGATAATACTCTTATGCTATGTCCGCACCTGAGAGTTAACCTGGGTTATCTCAAAACAATCCCAAACCAACATGATAACCAAGTGGTTTGCCATACAAAACGAAACCTTTTTAGTCACTGGGTTTCGAGATAACCTACTCGAAACCAATCGCGCTGAACGCACTATTTCCAATATTCCACTGAATTTGACATTTAAGAGAATGGAAGTGAGTGGAGAGAGAATGAATTATCTCATACGTCGTTGACGTTCTGCTCACACTTTATGTCTGTCTCTTTTTAACTTAAGACAAAAAGATAAACTTAAAACTTTTTGGCATATGCGGACACTACTTGGTTAACTCAAACCAAAATGGAACGAAACCCAGGTTAACTTCAGGTGCGGACATAGCATTAGATGTGTATTTTTCTGAAACCTTTGCGGCTCTAAGCGAATTCTAGTGGAACTAAAATTTCCTTAGCCCGTTAAAAATGTACTACCAAACTATTTTTTGGAAATATTATCGAAAATGACAAAAGATGTCGTGGGGTCTAATAATAATATAATAATGATGTTTATTAGTTCGTTGAACTTTTTACAAATTTGATTTTACAATGTCTTTCTCTTGATTTTTTGTAACACATTTTGACTATTCTTACAAAATTTTGGTCTTAATTAAACAGTGTATTAGTTAAATATTGTGTAATTTAAGATTTAAAATTTGTTATTTTGACGTTAATGGTTATCATACAAAAAAGATTTTAGTTTTCGCTTAAAAGGGTTTAATCTTGTTTCATTTTTTATTTCATGTGGTAAGCTGTTAAAGAAATTTAGGCCTGCATACATAAATGAATTTCTGGTACTGCTTCTGTTGCATTTATCTGGTCTGAAGTCTTGAATATTCCTTAAGTTGTTCGGTTGCAATTCCGAAACCAATGCGATGTTGTCTTCTAGATATGATGGCATCAGCATCATTCCGTTAACATTTTTTATTGATTATCGTTTTTTTAAATTCAAAAATATTCCTCATTTGCTTAACATTATTTGGTAAATTATTGAAAAGTTTAAGGCCTTTGTAAATAGGCTATTCTGAGATCTTGCGTTTCTAAAAATTTGCAGTCTTAAATCTTCTCTATTTCTTAGTAAGTAGGTACGGTTGGACATCTCTGACGTAATGAATATATTTTGACAAATAGGTAGCAGATTATTTTTGATTTTAAATACAAATGTTATCTTTTAGTTTGAAATAAAGCAAAACTCTTTTAACTTTTAAAATGAGATACAATTTATTTCCTTGAATCAATTACGCATCTGCCGTTTCTAAAGGTTTACAATCGAGTGAGAGAAAAGCCTAGATAAAACCAAAGACAGTTACTTTTTTCGTTTTAAATAACGTGAACGTAAAAAGAGCATAAAGGAAAAGGATAGATACATTTGAAATGAAAGATACAGAGATAAAGATTGCAGATGTGATGTATTGACCTGTGTTGCCAATTTATGTTTCATTAACAACACCCCCTCTGAACGCAGGTTGATCTTCTTCTATCCCGAGTCCTTGAATACATTTTCTGTGTGAAGGTCCAAATAGGCTTTTGGTTAGGACGTCTGCAAGCATCTCAGTTGTTGGTATGTATTTCACTTCAATTTCGCCTCTTTCATATACTTCACGAATATAATCTACGTGCTTAGTTCTTGAGTGGAAAATTGGATTTTTCATGAGTTTTTGGGCTCCTTGGTTGTCACAATAGATTATTGTTGGTTTAGCATCTTGATTGAGGAATCCAAGTTCCTTTAAAATGTTTCGAAGGTATATGGACTCTTTAGCTGCTTCGGTAAGAGCCATGTACTCTGCTTCAGTGCTGGATAGGGCCACAGACTTCTGTTTTCTCGATTCCCACGTTATGGCAGCGTTGGCTAATATAAAGGCAAAACCGGTGTAGGATTTACGATCATCAATGTTTCCTCCACAATCTGAGTCAACATTTCCAAGAAGATGTGGTTCGTTTGTCTTTCTGTATGTAAGTCCAAGATTTTGAGTTCCTTGTAGGTATCTAAGCACCCGCTTTGCTGCCTTCCAGTGTTCTTGTCCGGGATTTGAATTGAATTGACTCAATACGCTTAATGTATGAGCGGTGTCTGGTCGAGTTGCAACTGCAAGGTACATGAGTGAGCCGATCAATGAGGAATATGGCGTGTTTTCCATTTCTAATTTTTCTTTGTCATCCTTCGGGGCCATCATCTTACTAAGCTTGACGTTACCATCTAAAGGAGTTGCCATATTTTTGGATTCACTCATTCCGTAGTTTATCAATATGTTTTTAATATATTTGGTTTGTTTCATAGTTACGGTATTATTTGATAAATCTTGATTGAATTCTATACCAAGACAGTAATGTAACTTACCGAGATCCTTCATCTTGAATTCATTTGACATATGGGTTTTCAGGTTGTTATATGCTGTTAAATTATTTGTGGCTACGATTAGGTCATCTACGAATATGACGACGACCATAAAAGTCTCATCGGTCTCCATCAAATAAATGCATTTTTCTGTGTTTAAAGGTGTCATTCCTAGCTCCAGTAATATCTGTTCCAGCTTGATGTACCATCGTCTTCCGGATTGCTTTAATCCATAGAGGGCTCTTTTGAGAGAGCAAACGAGATGTTCTTCGTCAGGGTTAACGAAACCTTCAGCCTGCTCCATAAAAAGTTCTTCTTCAAGATCTCCGTTGATATAGGCCATCTCGACATCAAGTTGAAAAAGTTGTAGATCGAACTCTGCTGTAAGCGCCATGAGGATACGAATTGAACTTTGTCTAGCTACTGGTGCATAAGTCTCCTGGAAGTCGATACCTGGTTGTTGACAGCAGCCTTTAGCTACTAGCCGTGCCTTGTGTCTCTCGATGCTTCCATCGGCATTGTATTTAGTTCGCAACACCCATCTGCAGCCTATCACCTTTTTGTTGTTGGGACGTTCAACCAGTTCCCAAGCCTTCATATCACGAAGAGCGTTAAATTCGGATTCCATCGCAGCTCTCCACTCACAAGAATTCGATCCATTCATAGCATCTTCTATCGTGGGGTTGATTTGAAAACTGATATGGTTCGCTTCCTCTGCCTGTCCAGCTTCTTGTTTTATTTTCGCTTCAAGCATGGTAAACAGTTTTCGAGGTCTTCCTCGTCTGCCAGTCTTTTCAAATCTAGGGCGTCCTGGCCCCCTCTTAAGCGTAGTTTCTAGCGTATTATCATTTGTTTCAACCTCGTCATTGCTGTTAACTTTTTCGTCTTTATAAATTTTTGATTCATTGAATTTAATGTCATTTTGATTTTTGTTTTCAATGTTTGTGTCAGATATTTTATTAAAATTGCTCGCGTTCTTCGCACCGGGACTTCGAAAACTACTGTCAGTTTTCGTCGCTCTGATTAATCAAAAAAGTCAGAAGTTTCAGCTGACATTTAGCTGACAGTTAGATTTTCAGTTTTTCGAACATAGATTTTCAGATGGAAAAAAGGAGTCTGAAAATTCTTAAAAAAAGTTCTAGTTGTCAAAACAAGGAAAACAACGTACATGACAATCGGACTTTACTCGGTATTCTTGGGTTAGTTTTTTTTTTTATTAGTTTTCGCTTACTTGTTGAAATAAAATTGATTATTATTGATGTTCGGATATTTTGTTTTGTAAATTGATATTGAAAGTAAATTTATCAGCAACGAAAATATATTTTTGAGGGCACATGATTTTTATTTTTTTTCATTAAAATTGATTGAAGTGAATTTAATTTGCATACTACGTTACACAAATACTTGGAAATCGAATTCCTTAATTTCAAACTGGGAAAATCTGTATGTTTACCAATTACTTTTACCACTAACTATGTAAAACCGAGAGGTGAATCACAGTACCATTTTATATCTGACACAGAGCTTAATTTGCGTTCTTGAACTGACAGATTGAATATCGAAGATTCGAAACTGCGAAAGCGAGCATTAAAAAATGTTTCGAACGTGTCATTAATCGTAAAATCATTTTTAATTACCTCGTTATCGAAAGACTGGCAGACGGCTTAGGCCATGCTCTATTTAAATGTTAGTTTATAATTATATATACATATAATCTTTGTAAAACCTAAAGAAAAATAAAGCATTTGTTAATCTAAATCTAATCGAAAGACTGTTCGATAAATTGTAACTTATCCCTTTGTATTTTATGACTTTTAAAGCTTGTATAACTTAATTTAAATTTCTCATTCCTTGTTAAATAACTGCCATATGGGCTTTGCTCCCCGGCGCTAAATATTCCGGACAGTGTAAATTTACTTTTTACTGTTACCTGTGAAATAAATAAATAAATTTGACATCTCTACTAACTACATATTACCTTTCTTCTTTCGGGGTCCCATAGACGGTAAGCTTTCGACGTGGTGGAATATCCGATGAATATACATTCTATGGATCTTGCTTCAAATTTTCCTTTGTTTGGTTGTTTGTTGAGAGCAAATGCCTTGCAGCCAAAGGTTTTGAAATACGACACGTCTGGCTTGTATCCATACCTGACTTCAAAGGGCGTCTTGTTGTTGAGCTTTCTTGTTGGACATCTATTTCGGATATACGCAGCCGTAGAGACAGCTTCACCCCAGAAACTTGGAGCAAGCTTTGCCTGCAGCATCATACACCTTGCCATTTCGACCAGGGTTCTGTTCATCCGCTCTGCGGTGCCGTTTTGTTGTGGTGTGTGTGCTACAGTATGTTCCCTCTTTATTCCAGCTTGAGATATCATTTGTGAGAAATATTGCCCACAATATTCGAGGCCGTTGTCGGTGCGTAATGTTTTAATTTTTTGTTCTGTCTGGTTTTCTGATAAATTTTTGTAATCTATGAATGCATTCTTGACGTCACTCTTTGCTTTCAGGAAATATACATCAACGTATCTTGAGTAATCATCAATGAATGTTGCAAAGTATGAAAACTCGCCATTTGTTGTTGTTCGCATTGGTCCGCACACGTCGGAGTGGATCAACTCTAATAACTTGCTTGTCGTTGTCACGGATTGCTTGGGAAAAGGCTCAGCACTTTGCTTGCCTCGAATACAAATTTCGCATGCAGATAAATGACCAGCAGATATATGCGGAATTCCTTTTACCATATTGTCGGCAAAAATTCTTTTTAAATAAACTTCATTCAAGTGACCAAACCTTTTGTGCCATTCGTCCAACTGGCTTGGTTTATCATTAGCAGCTGATGTTGATTCATGACTTGCTTCTAAAAAGAAAAGATCTCCCTTTCGAGCTGCTGTGAGAGTTGTTTTATTTTCGGGGTTTTTGAAGATCGCAGTTTTCTGGTCAAAATGAATTTTGTAGCCTTGGTTGACTGCTTTTGCAATAGATAAAAGATTTGTCTTCAGTTCTCTAACGTATAGAACGTTATTCAAACGAAATGTTTTTGTGTTGCCGTCGTTATAAGAAATGTTCAACCGTACAGTTCCTTTTCCAAGGACAGCGGTAGTCTTATCAACCGCAAGTCGCACAGTTTGATTTTGTATCTGAGTGAATTCTATAAACTGCTGCCTGTCATTACACATGTGGGAAGTTGCCCCACCATCAACACACCATCTGTTGTCAATGCAAGATACTTTAGACTGCAGTGCAATTTCGACATTCTCGTCTTCAGTGACAGTTAAGGACTCCTCTGCAGCACTCGATTGACTTGGCTTACCTGATCTGGCTCGGCTCCAGCAATCTGCGGCTTTGTGCCCAGGCTTTTTGCAAAAATTGCATTTGTAAGCCTTTTTGCTGCTCTTACTTACGGACGGTTTACTTGAAGTTGATTGTTGGTCGGTCTTTCGATTGAAATTTCGATTTGGGTTTCCATATTTTGTGTAGAATGCTTCTGCGTCGTATTGTTGCTGTTTGACTTGACTCGATTTCTCTGCTCTCGCATTAAATTCTTCCAAGAGTTTTATCTTAAGCGCTTCAGGTGCTGGTAAATCGTCTCGTGCTTCGTAGCTCTCTGGGATGTTGGCACGAGTACGATAACTTTGGCGACAAAAAATAATAACGGTTTTTGGTGGAGGGGTTCAATACAAGCATTTTTTACTATGGGAGGGGGGGTCTATCTCCCCCCGTTTAGGCGGTAGGGGCAATTTTATAAAAATTGACTTAAAATCTAAAAAAAAATATTGTAGAACAACGGGAAAGCTAACAGATACAATTTATACTTTTTATGAAAGCCAGAAGTCTGCACTTTATAATAAATTTTAAACGAAGGTATTTCAATTTATAGTTTTTGAAATAACTGACTTCAAAGTCAAAATTTACGAAAAAAAATTTTAAAAAATCACTTTGAGTACTATCTTTCTCGTGATTACAAATGCCAATAAAAAAAAATTAGATGTAGTTAGTTGCTTCAATAAATTTTTTATAAAACGATATAAATTACTTTTTTCTATGTCTTATAGTTTTTGAGATAATTGAAAAATAGTAAAACTATTGAAGTATGCATTATTTTCAAAAAATTATGGAAATACGTACGAATTTACAATAATGTTAGGAAACAGACTAGTGAAAGTATAAAAATTCATAAGACAGGTACTTATGTGCAATTAATTTCCGTATGCAACAACTTTCCGCATGGCCCGCTTCGCGGGGGCTCATTATTTTAACCCTTTTTCCGCAGGGTTAAGCTGCTCATGCTAAATATGAAAATAGCAATTAATTTCCGTATGCAACAGCTTTCCGCATGGCCCGCTTCGCGGGGCTCATTATTTTAACCCTTTTTCCGCAGGGTTAGGCTGCTCATGCTAAATATGAAAATAGCAATTAAATTCCGTATGCAACAGCTTTCCGCATGGCCCGCTTCGCGGGGCTCATTATTTTAACCCTTTTTTCCGCAGGGTTAAGCTGCTCATGCTAAATATGAAAATAGCAATTATTTCCGTATGCAACAGCTTTCCGCATGGCCCGCTTCGCGGGGCTCATTATTTTAACCCTTTTTCCGCAGGGTTAAGCTGCTCATGCTAAATATGAAAATAGCAATTAATTTCCGTATGCAACAGCTTTCCGCATGGCCCGCTTCGCGGGGCTCATTATTTTAACCCTTTTTCCGCAGGGTTAAGCTGCTCATGCTAAATATGAAAATAGCAATTAATTTCCGTAAGCAACAGCTTTCCGCATGGCCCGCTTCGCGGGGACTCATTATTTTAACCCTTTTTTCCGCAGGGTTAAGCTGTTCATGCTAAATATGAAAATATCAATTAATTTCCGTATGCAACAGCTTTCCGCATGGCCCGCTTCGCGGGGCTCATTATTTTAACCCTTTTTCCGCAGGGTTAAGCTGCTCATGCTAAATATGAAAATAGCAATTAATTTCCGTATGCAACAGCTTTCCGCATGGCCCGCTTCGCGGGGCTCATTATTTTAACCCTTTTTCCGCAGGGTTAAGCTGCTCATAAGCTTTGGGGTGCAAATTTTTTATATGAAAAGTTTCTTTTAAAATTAGAAAATTCAAACAGCTAAATGTCATTAGCTACTGAGTAGACGTGTTTTTTCTGGCGGCTGTTTCATTTAAGTTTTTTTACCTTTAAACACAAGTAATATTTCTCATCAAGTTGTTTCAATCGTCTTTTGAAACTGTGTCGTTCAATAATAAGAACTAAATAAGTGAAGCCTAATTTACCAAAGTGATTATTTTAGTTAAATAAAATAATTGAATTTCACTCTGAAAAGACATTCTTCGTTTTTTTGTTTTTTGTAACGCTACATAAAGCTTTTGAAAAATACGTTAAACCCACCCACACAAGTAAATAATGTCTGCAAATAATAAAGGGGCAAAACCTAGTTGCTCTCTTGCAACATCAAAAAATTCACCGCGAACTTTGAAAGTTTGCACCGATTCCGTCACTGTTACTAATGATGACAACTCTATGTGGAAAAAAATGGATGAGATACTTGATAAACAAAGTAAGTCAATTATTTCATTACTTTCAACACAAATAAAAGAGTCTGCAGAGAGTGTTTCGAAGAACATTGAAACTAAAATTGCCGAAATAAAAGACACTATGAACGACATAAACGACCGTGTAATTCTACTCGAAGGCAAAAACTCAACAACGAGCCTAGAATTGGAAGCAATAAAAACCGATTTCAACAGCCTTAAATCATCGATGAATGTAATGAAAAGTGAACTTCAGGAAACGAAAAGCAATCTTTTAAGTACAACCACTCAGCTCAATGATTCCCGTAATGAATTAGCTGAGGCGAACAAGAAAATAAACGCACTGGAAAACGCACAAGAAACACAAAATAACAAAAACATTGCCGCTGACGCTGTTCTCTATGGCATCCCGTTCAATAAAGATGAGAATCTTAAATCATATTTTAATCACCTGTGTCACACAATAAACATCAAGCCACCTTCACTATTAGCCATCTTTCGCACTCGTTCGGCAACCCGAAACAATAACACTATCTTAATAAAGTTCGCATCACCGTTTGATAAGAATCACGTCTTGAAGTCAATCAGCAAATATCGAACCGAATCGAATATCAAACAACTTTATCTGCGCGACGTGGGATTAACACAAATCGAACGAGAAACACCAATTTTTATCCGCGAATGCTTAACAAAAAAGAACCACATGTTACTGCAGAATGCACTTCGTCTTAAGAAGGCAAAGAAGCTGTCATCAGTGTTTACCTTGAGGGGAGCTGTTTGTGTAAAACGTCAACATGATGAAGATGCAGTACAAATTGTAAACAATGAGGAACTTAATGGAATTGCCGCAAGCTGTCATACTCCAACCTAAAACACAGAGCTTCTAAAACTTTTTTCATTTTTATTATCTTTTTATTATTGATTTATCTTTGCATAATATTTTTTACTCTACTCTTTTTCTTTTTTATTATTTTCTCCATTCACATACATATCTTTATAATAATTTCTTTTAAATTTTCTCTTTTTTCTTTTTTTCTCGTTCATATTACTTTTCTTTTCGATTTGTTGTAATTAAACCTTTACATTCTGCTTTTTTTTTTTTTTTTTTAATGAATTTTCTCAATTTTGGAGCACATAGCTTTCTCGCACCCAGTGACGGAATTTTGCGTTCGATGGTTAACGTTTTAACTAACCAAAGTAATGGTATTAAATTATGTCACATAAATGCACAAAGTTTGCTACCCAAGATTGATGAGTTCCGGTTTGTTTTTGGTGGAAGTAAGATTGATGTGATCTGCGTATCTGAAACATGGCTTAAAAGCACCTGCAGCGATGAAATGTGTAAACTAGGAGGGTATAAGGTTTTCCGCTATAACAGAGAGGGTCGCAATGGGGGCGGTGTTGCAATATATGTACGAGAGAGCATTCCGTGCAAACTTAGATATGTGTCTGATGCTGGCAGTGAAATCGAGTACATTTTTGTGGATCTAGGCTATAGTGAAAACAAGTTACTCATAGGAGCAGTATACAGGCCCAATAAAAGCACTAGTCTAGATCCGTTTTTTCATTTTATGGAAGAAATATCTGTTGTATCACCTCAGATCTTAATAAGTGGTGATTTCAATAGCAACATTTTGGTTGAAAGAAATCTTGTGGATGGTATGAAAACTTTCAATTTGTTTCCCTCAAACACCTCTGTGGCAACCCATTTCACTGATTTTTCAAGCACACTCTTAGATGTCTTTTTTGTGAGTGATTTACGTAAGGTATTGTTCCAGGATCAGCTCTCTGCGCCAGGTTTTTCTAGGCATGACCTCATATATATCGCTTTCGATTTTGATTTTCAACAGGTAGATATTTCATATGAATTTAGGGATTTTCAACACATTGATTACAATGCCCTTGAACAAAATTTGCGATCCATTGATTGGAGATACGTTTATTGTGTGCCCAGTCCTACCGATCAAATCGAATATATAAACTCCCAAACATTATCATTATTTAATACCCACGTTCCTGTGGAAATTCGTACTCGGAAACATAATCATCGGTCTTGGTTTACTGCCGAAATTCGTAATTTGATGCAAGCAAGAGACCACGCATATGTTATCTGGAAGCGCTTCAGACTGGAGGAATCTCGACACAATTATCGTAGGTTACGTAATATAGTGGTAACCAAAATTCGTAACGGTAAAACAAAGGTGCTCTCCAACAAATTAAATACATCACAATGCGGGAGGCAACTTTGGAATAATCTTCGTGAGATCGGCATAGCTAAAACTAAAAGAAACGTTTTCCCTGATGATATCAATGTGAACGAGCTCAATCAAAAATTCGTCGAGCTACCCTTCCCTTATCTCCCGGTCACTTCGCCCCAAAATTTCCAGAACAATAATTTGAATGCATTTAGCTTCACATGCGTTGAAAGTACTGACGTAGTGGAAAGTTTTCTGTCAATTAAGTCGAATGCTATAGGTACGGATAAAATACACCCAACTTTTTTTAAGGCAATACTGCCTGTTTTTTTGCCGTATGTTACGCATACCTTTACCACGATTCTGACAACCGGCGTTTTCCCTGAACAGTGGAAGTCAGCTAAAATAATACCAATTGAAAAAAGTCCACGCAGTAAAGATTTTAGACCTATTTCCATCCTTCCATTCCTGTCAAAGGTTTTCGAAAAGATTATTCAAAAACAAATAAATACTTATTTACGCAGGAATAACTTTCTTTCGCCGCAACAATCCGGATTTAGGGAGAAACACAGTTGCCAAACAGCTTTGATTAATGTTATCGAAGACGTGAGAGTGGCTTTAGATAACAAAAATATAACTTTCCTTCTGTTATTGGATTTTTCAAAAGCCTTTGACACGGTTGATCACCTTAATCTCTGTAAAAAATTATCAAGATTGTATAATTTTTCGAACTCGGCCGTACAATTGATTTCATCTTATCTCCAAGGAAGGAAACAGGCTGTTATGATGAATCGTAATATTTCATCCTTTCTTCCCATAAAAAGAGGTGTTCCACAAGGCTCGATCCTCGGTCCTCTCCTATTTTCTCTTTACATCAATGAACTACCACAAATAGTCTCCACATCAACAGTTCAAATGTATGCGGACGACGTTCAAATGTATATAAGTTGTTCGTTAGGCCAAATTGATGGCAGCGTCATTAATATTAACAATGATTTAGAAAATATTTCTAATTTCGCTAAAGATAATGGACTATTCTTGAATCCATCTAAGTCCAAATGTCTGGTTATCTCTAAGAAACCCATTGACTGTTCCCAGTTCCCACAGATAATTCTTGATGGGGCGGCCCTTCAATATGTTGAGACCGCTAAAAATTTAGGAATAACGTTTAACCGGACTCTTACATGGAACACGCACATAAACTCGACTATTGGGAAAGCATACGGAGTACTGCGCAGACTGTCGTCTACACAGTATTATACTCCAGTCAAAACAAGGCTTATGCTAGCCAAAACGATGATTATCCCTATACTTTTGCATGGCTGTGAGATCTATTGCAATTGCGATTACATTAGTCGAAGAAAACTCAATGTGGCATATAATAACATTGCTAGATATGTATATGGTCTTAAAAGATTCGATAGAGTTTCACATTTTTCGAAGTCAATATATAATCTCTCTTTCGACAACCTCATTCGTTATAGAACCTTAATTTTACTGTTTAGAACGCTGCTTACACACCAGCTTTCTTATATCTTCACCAGAATACATATGGCCTCTTCAATTAGATCACAAAAAATAATACAATTTCGTTTTTCCAGTTTAACCTCCGAACGACAGTTTTTTGTCAATGTGACGCGATTATGGAATAATCTTCCTCGACATATCAGAATTATTCGAGACATGAACTCCTTTAAAAATGAACTGCGAATACACCTCTCCGCAAGCAGAATATAATTGTTTTCATATTTAAAAATAATTGTTTTCATATTTAAAAATGTTTGTTTTTTTTTTTAATTATCAATTGCAAATGTTTCTAAATTCAATACGATTAACATGAAATAATAAATTGTAATAAAACTAGTTTTAGTTTTGAAAAGCTCAATTGTAAATACTATTTCAAATAACTAGTAGCTAATATATAAATTTTTTTTAAGCAAATTTAAGCATGTATTAGCTTATAAGATATTATATCTTAAAATACAGGCTTACCAATAAACAAAATAAAATAAAAAATAAAACTATAAGACAGAAAAAAGTAATTTATATCGTTTGATAAAAAATTAATTGAAGCAACTAAGTACATCAATAATTTTTTTATTAGCATTTGTAATCATGAGAAACATAATACTCAAAGTGATTTTTTAAAATTTTTTTTCGTAAATTTTGACTTTGAAGTCAGTTATTTCAAAAACTATAAATTGAAACCACTTCATTTAAAATTTATTATAAAGTGCAAGTATCGGCTTTCATTCTATTCATTGACTTATCCCACAAACGTATGAAAGAAATTCTTGACATGAGTAAACGTGACGCAAAGTTACTTACGGACTTCTTCACGGGACACTGCTCTCTCAAGTATCATCTTAAAAACATGGGCATCAGCCAAGATGACACCTGTCGTCTCTGTCTTGAAGACATAGAAACAGCTGAACACATTTTATGTGAATGCCCTGCCGTAGCTAGATCCAGGCTTAAAATATTCAATAAAGGGTTCCCCTGTCCCCTTGATATCAGAAACACCTCTTCCTCGAAGATTCTTAGGTTCTTACATGACCTCAGCTTCGAATGAACAAACCTTTACACTTCGTGTAATTAAACCTAAGGGAACAGCACAAAAGATCTTTCAGGTCGACGTGCTTGTAAAGGTAATTTTCACCTTCACCCTACAAGTTAAAAAAAAAAAAAAAAAAAAAAATCGGCTTTCATAAAAAGTATAAATTGTATCTGTAAGTTTTCCCGTTGTTCTACAATATTTTTTTTTAGATTTTAAGTCAATTTTTATAAAATTGCCCCTACCGCCTAAACGGGGGTAGATAGACCCCCCCTCCCATAGTAAAAAATGCTTGTATTGAACCCCTCTATCAGAAACCGTTATTATTTTTTGTCGCCAAAGTTATCGTACTCTCCCCGGGATGTTGTACAACAGAAGAATGGTAAGCAGATCTTCAGCTATACCAATTTCCATCTCAGCCAATTTGTCGATCGTACCAAAGAAATTGTTGAGGTGATCCATCATGCTTTCGCCGTCTCTCATTTTTGTGAACAATAATTGTTTTAACAAGGTGGCTTTGCCATTCATTAATTTGGCTAGCATTCGTGACGGCATTAGCGGCAATTATCGGTTCTGGCTTTTGATTTGTGCCATTTACGTACTCCCAATAGTCATTTTTAACTAAAATTGCACATATTTGGAGCTTCCACGTGTCGTTATTGTCTTTTTTTAGTTTGTCGATGTGGACAGTGTGCGACGACATAATCTATTAATTTTTTTTTTGCTATTTTGTTTCCGAAAAAAAAAATTACCACTTAAATATTTATTTACTTTACTTTATGTTGCAGTTCGGGTCTGGGCCCATAACCTGTTATCATTTAGTTTGAAATAAAGCAAAACTCTTTTAACTTTTAAAATGAAATACAATTTATTTCCTTGAATCAATTACGCATCTGCCGTTTCTAAAGGTTTACAATCGAGTGAGAGAAAAGCCTAGATAAAACCAAAGACAGTTACTTTTTCGTTTTAAATAACGTGAACGTAAAAAGAGACAATAAAGGAAAAGGATAGATACATTTGAAATGAAAGATACAGAGATAAAGATTGCAGATGTGATGTATTGACCTGTGTTGCCAATTTATGTTTCATTAACAACAACAAATAACAAAACATTAAAATAAATACGTTGTTTAACATTCATCCACATTAACGCATTTAACATCACTAATATTGGGTTATATATACTACATCGAAGTATTGCACGCATTGCTTTATTTTGCAGCTTTTGAAGACTGCTCATAGAACCTTCATTAATCAAGTACAAAATTGTGGAACAATATTCAAAATGAGGTTTTATTATAACATTGTAAATATTAATAGCAGTCAGTGTACTTATCTTATTTCGAATTCTTCTCAAAAAACCTACTTTTTTTGAAACTTTTTTACAAATGTATTGCACATGGGACTCAAAACTCAACTTACAATCAATAATCACACCTAAGTATTTAATTTCTTGCACTTTTTCTACCAATTCTTGGTCAATTCTTACGCTTATAGCACAATTATCATTCAAAACTGTAACGTACGTAATCGAAATGTAATGAAATGTAATGTAAATTAAAAAGACACACAACCTCTCGTTTCGGTGGTTAATAATCGACTCGCTCTTGTCGTGTCATTTTGGTGACCGCAAGCCCAAACATTCGCAGTGGATAATCGTCGGCACGTTAAGAGAGTCAGCACAATTCAACTATTGTATGATTGCACTTTGATTGACCCAAAACAACATCCGTAACATGATATCGAATTGGCAATCAAAGAGTACAACACAATTGAAGTGTGCTGAGTTCAACGCACGACGACTTCCCCTGGAAGGTATAGGAGGAGATACAACATCCCTCCCCACCCGGAGGACGAACTCACGATCAACCGGATGACAATCGACGAGATTAAATTATTTTTATTGAACAATTTCTTACAAATACTTAGCAAATATAGTTTTATATTCTAGGAATTACTTTGTTTTTTTTTTTATTACATTACAATTTTTTTCATTTTCTTTTTTTATTTTTTATTTAGGAATGTTATTATCTTCTTTTATATTTAAGAACATTATTATTAACAGCATTATATTTAAAAATAGGTTTAATTTTGTTTTTGTTTTTAATTCATTCTAATATATTGTATTATAATTTTTCTTTTATATACAAAAATAACCCCCTTTTTTTTTATGTAAGCAATACATTTTTCTGAGGTAATGGGCAGTTTGTTTTTTATTTATATTATATTTTATATATTATATTATATTATATTATATAGAACATTATACATTACAAATAAGTTTTTAAATATTATATAGAACATTATACATTACAAAAAAGTTTTTTAAATATTATATAGAACATTATACATTACAAATAAGTTTTTTTTTTTTAAACTCGGGCAAACGTTACTTCTCGTGTCGATTTCCTTGTTGCAGCTGTACGATCGGGCAGGGCATCCATCTCGACGGCATCTGTCTTGACGGCATGGGATATTTCTGGGACAACGTTTGTTACATTTGTTGTTATGTGACTCGGTATGTTGGCGGTGTTTTTAGACGAACTTCTTGAAAGGTACCATTTAAACAATACGAGTGCTATTATGAGACCACTGATGGACACAAGAGAATATCGATGGACGTCGACTTCCAATCGCTGACTGTTTACATGCTTTCTGTTTTCGACATGATTTGCTTCCTCTTGTAGATCTTCTAACGACTTCTTCCCCTCCTTCAAACTCGCAATCATATCGCTATGACTACCTAGGGATAGTGGTGGTGGTTTCGAAAAGGTCCTCACTGTAAGATTGGCATATCTTTCCCTTAGTAGTCCAATAAGATCCGAATGGTTCACTCTCGGTTGATGGATCTTAAGCTTTGAACTCCAAACCTGCTCGTATGGTATACGCAATTCCTTCGTATTTATTTCGCAAGGATGTAGAATGTGCAGAATTCCGAATCCTTTGAGCTCTGGAGCGTACAGTTCCCCATCGCAATTTAAATTGAGAGCAATCGATTCTCTTACATTGAAAAACCATTGGTTCTTCGTTGACATCTTCGTGATTACCCCCTTTGTAGTTGGTGCAGCGACGTAGTTGCAGTTCGTTTTTGAGGTAGCAGAATGTTGCAACAGCTCTACTAGGCACTCGGAGCTTCCACTGGTATGTATAGGTTTTTGGTGTTGACATACCTTTATCGTTATTGACGAATTGAACGGGACCTCGGAACATTGCATCAACTCTGTACGCGACATGGTGACAAATAAGGTATGATCGTCTGCTTCTGCGATGTATTGAGTCTTAACGTCCAAAACCAAGTCCCAATGGTTATCGAGTTTTGTTCGCACTGGGTATACCTTGAACAAGGAAAACATGGTGGCTTCAGGTAGCGGAACAGTAATCTTTAAAACGATTGAATCTCTTTGTGGATAGGTCGACAGCCGAACAACTTGGAACAACGCGGCTGGATTAAGAACCATTCTTTCATACTTTGAATTCTTCAGCACTGATGATATATTGTTTGCGTCCAAAATAAAGGGATGAAGCTTATTTTGGTACAAATCGTTAAAAATTGATAGCTCAGTTGTTTGGCGACTTTGGACTTCAAGTAGTTTAGAAGTAACTAATGAGATCATTTCGTTAATCTCCACTTTCAATTTCGTCGCAGCTAAATCTTTGATTGCAGCCGTCGCGAAATTCTCCATATCCGTGGTGAAGTTTTCGAAACTATTTCCAATTTTTTCCACCTCTGCTGCTAATGTTTTAATAGGTTTACTGAGCCTATCAAAATTGGAATTTGCCACCGTTATCTGCTTCGTAATTAAGTTGAGCGTTTCCTTTTCGTTCGTATCCAAGTTGTCAAGATGGTCATAAATCTTATCAGAATCCTCTTTGTCCATAGTTCCAAAAGCCCAATGGAAGAAATGTCCAATTGTTTCTATAGCTCTCTTATTTCTTCGGTGAGAGACCATATGCTTTAGTCGCATGTTGTTTTGCCGAAGGCTGTAAATGATAGCTTCCAACTCGTTCGTTCTCATGTTGCAATTTATTTGGAATTTTGATTGTAGAGGAACGCACAGCCTTTTTATCTTAGCGTCGCACTTGTTTACGAAATCGAGAACTTCAGAAAAATCCATGGGTTTTATTTTCGTGAATATGGTCCATTT
Source organism: Melanostoma mellinum (assembly GCA_914767635.1). Taxonomy (NCBI): domain Eukaryota; kingdom Metazoa; phylum Arthropoda; class Insecta; order Diptera; family Syrphidae; genus Melanostoma; species Melanostoma mellinum. The sequence goes on along the minus strand of OU612059.1, from coordinate 122,373,702 downwards.
GTTATTAAAAAAGACAGCTTCCCAATGCCTTCAAATAGTGCCGGAGTTAAAGTAATGCTTTCTATTTCATAAGGAGCTGATGTCGTTGTTGTGTGGGATGTTGAGACGTTCGGTATGTTTGCCACGAGAAAGATTAGTTTATACATTAAGGCAACATTTAAAAGTGTTTGTTTAATACTAAGTATTGAATACATTTTTCTTATTAATGTAAAAAGATAATTTATAAAAAAAAAATTTATAATTTATAAAAAAAAATAAAAATAATTATTTTTACCAGTCAGTCCACAATCTGGAAAGAGAAAAAAAATGTGTAAAAGAAATCAAATTTATTTAATCATTACAATAAGCCTTAAGTTGGTTGTTGTGTACCCTTTTGATTTTCCTACCTACTTGAATATTGGTATTTACAATATCATTTACAGACACCACCTCGTAGGGACCCAACCAAATAGGGGAGAACTTATTTTTCCTAGTTGGATTTTTAAGCATGACTTTTGCTCCAACTGCAAACGAAACGGGGTTGGTTTGACGGTCGTATTGCTGTTTCGATTTTTGCTTGGCCAGTTCGAGATTCTTTCTTGCAAGTTCATGAGTTTTCTGCAGTTGATGTTGAAGAAGTTTCGGATAGTCTTCATCATTATACAGAGGTTTAGGTTTACTCTTTAAATTTGTCGGCATCTCGAACTCGAAACCATACAAGCTCTTAGTTGGTGTCAGTTTAGTGGCGGTATGCACCGTGTTATTGTGGACATGCATTGCCTGTCTCAGCCACTGATCCCAACACTGATCATCATTGTCAACAAAACTCCTTAGATATTCCGCTAAGGGTCTGTGACTGCGTTCAAGTGAACCGTTGGCCTGTGGATGATAGGCGGTAGTGTGGATCTTTTTAACTCCCAGAAGCTTACAAGTTTCGGAAAAAAGCTTCGAAGTAAAATTTGTTCCGTTATCTGTGACTAGAACTTTGGGTATACAGAACCTTGTTACAATCTCTTCGTAAAAAGCTCTTGCTACAGTGCATGCTTCAGCATCAGGGATGGCCACACAGGTCATATACTTCGTCAAGTCGTCCTGGAATGTTAAAATGTATCTATTACCGGAATACGTCAGTGGAAGAACACCGACCATGTCCATGTATACCTTTTCGAAAGGAAAACATGGGGTATCTGTCAATACCATTGGCATTCTAGTCATTTTCCCTGACTTATTTTTTTGGCATTTTTCACAATTCCTGATGTAATTTGCAATGTCATTTTTCATCCCTTTCCATCTAAACTGACGACGAATCCGTGCAAAAGTTTTTGTCATCCCCTGATGGCCTCCTAGTGCGGAGTTGTGGAAATCACGAAGAACTGTTAAAATATCAGCAGGATCCGTTAAAGTGACAAACCTTTGGTTTGGAGCAGTGACTATTTTGTCATTGAGTTCATTGAGCTCATTGCTTTCTTTCCTGTTTTTAGAGTCTTGTGATGATTTCAGTTTGAATTCTAAGTCTCCTGAATTGTTAGCGTTAAGGGCTTTAAGTCCCGATTGAAATATATTTCGGCATTTTTCATAGTCTGGTGTCTCATTGTATTCCAGAGCAGCGACGTATTTCATGAATTCCATTATTGGATTTGGCACTCCTCTGGGGTATAGTTTTTCCAACCCAGTACTTACATCTCTCATAAAAGTTTCCTTAGACTTCTGGACTTTAATCGGAACTTTAAGGAGGTTTTCTTGTACCCAAGGCAGCATCACGCCTGACCACTCGATTAGGTTATACCCAAGGATCTCAAAGTCTCCTCGCATTGTTGCTACACCGAGATGTGCATCTCTAGATGTGTATTCAATTGTACCATTGTGCATTTTCTTTGGATCTGGCTTGAAATCCTTTTGGGTGTAGTGACTAGCTAAACCAAAGTCTACCAAATATGCTTGAGAAGCACCACCTTTCCCATAACCTAATAAGATGTTGGCTCCTTTTAAATCGGCATGGACATACGTTCGGCCGTGGATGTACTCATACACATCCAACATCTGTAAGGCAAGACGATAAATTGTGTGTTCTGGAATCCTTCTTCCGTTTTCCAAGAAAAGCTTCCAAATATCGTCTCCATAACGTGGCATTACAACGAAACGATGTTTCACATCGTTAATGTCGTGTGATCCCTTACCAACTAGATAAGGCATCCAAAAAGATTTAAGTCCGCGCTGCTGTTTAAACTGTGTAATGTCTTTGAAACGAGCATTGTGCATACAAAAATGCATTTCAACAAACAACGTCCCGTTGCCATGTGGTTCAATTTTGACGACATATTCATAGTCGGACGGATTTTTTGGTGAACTCGATGCCTTACACGCTGAATATATTTGACCATGACTTCCCATGCCTATAGACGGTCCGATTTTCCATGATGTTTTGGACAAATCAGTTATTATTTCACCTTCAGGAATTTGTTCTGATATGGCATGGTCGTTCTTCTTTTCCTCTATAGGTACCTTTGTACTCTCTATGTTCAACTTGTCCTTAGAGGTTGTTTTTTGTTTAGGAGCCACAGTTGCTTTTGCTTGAATATTATCTTCGAACTGTCTTTGTTTTTGCCCTCGTGTTACAACCAATATATTATTGTTTTGAGGTTTTTTGTTCTCACTTATTTTTGCCTTGCTCCTAGTTTGTACAGCTTGTATTGGATGTGTATCTATTGGGATCCTACTGAGTGCATCCGCATTGCAGTTTGTTTTGCCCGCCTTATACATTATCTTATAATCATAATCCGACAGCTTATGATGGAACCTAACTAGTCTTGTTGTTGGGTCCTTAACATTAAAAACACCAATCAGGGGGCGATGATCCGTATAGATAGTAAAATTACGACCAAGAAGATATGTTCGGAAATGCTTACACCCCCAAACTACGGCAAGCAATTCCTTTTCTATCGTAGAATAATTTCTTTCGGATTTTTCTAGCGAACGGCTAGCATAAGCAATAGGCTTATCCTCACCCACTTCGCCCTGAGACAAAACGGCTCCTAGAGCTTCGTTGCTGGCATCTGTAGTCAGGATAAATGGCTTTGTGAAATCTGGGTAGATGAGAACAGGTGGTGAGGTAATCGCTTCCTTGAGGAACTGAAATGATTTCTCACAATCTGGAGACCATTCGAAACTACTTTCACTACGCAGCAGCTTTGTTATTGGGGCTGCTATTTTAGCGTATTGCGGTATAAATTTTCTATAGTAGTTCGTAAGTCCCAGAAATGATTGCACCTGTTTTATTGTTTTGGGTCTAGGAAAATCTGTAACACATTGTGTTTTAGCTGGGTCGGGTGAAGCACCAGCTTCAGAACATACGTGTCCCAAATATGTTACTTCACGCCGTAGAAAGTTACATTTCTCGGTATTTAATTTGAGATTGTGCTGCCTAAGTTTTCCCAAAACTTTAGAAAGTTTTTGATTATGTTCTTCTAGATTTTTACCATAGACAACAATATCATCTAAATAAACGAAACAATCAATGCCATGTAAACCTGTCAGAATGTGATTCATGATCCTTTGAAATGTTGCCGGAGCACCGGTTAGACCAAAAGGCATTCTATTGAACTCGTAATGCCCTGTACTGGTGCTAAACGCGGTTTTTGCTCTATCGGCTGGATCGATCAACACCTGATGGTAACCGCTTGCCAAATCCAATGTGGTGAAAAACTGACTATTGCCCAACTGATCGAGAATTTCTTCTATTCTAGGAAGGGGAAATGCATCTTTGATTGTGACTTCATTTAATTTTCTGAAGTCAATAACCACCCTCCACCGTTTTTGACCTTCAACCATTTTCTTTGGCACAATGAGCAATGGTGAATTCCAAGGTGATTTACTTACAGAAATTATGTCTTGGTCAAGCATTTCTTGCACTTGCCTTTCAATTTCCTGTTTGTGAATCTGCGGAGTTCTATATTGCTTTGTATTGATTGGTGCTTGGTCATTTTTGGTGGGTATGTTGTGGGCTAACACGGGTGTATTACTTAAACGATCACCTTTTAGTAAAAATACATCATTAAACTTAATGCATAAATTTTGTATAGATTTTTTTCTTGCTTTGTTAAGTTATGATCTAGTTTAATTAAAGATAGAAGGTTCTTTTCCCGTTCCTTAATGTGGATTTGTTTAAAATTCGCATATATTTTCGATCCCGGATTATTTTTTACTATTGTATAATTTTTAAGATTTGAGTGTGTAGGTATGAAGCTTGTATCCATGAAATAGTCCTCTCTTGTACTGTTCAAAACAGGGACATGGACGTAGTTGTCGTGTGCCTTAACTATTGTGTTTCCTAGATAAATTCCATCATCAATTTCCTGTGAATGTATCAGGAATTCGTTTGACTTGGAATTCGGAATTTTTATTTTAACAATAGTTTGCGGACGAGCTCCAATCCTACACTTGACAACGTTTAGTGAAGAAATAGGAGGAGGATTTGTTGGCAGGCATTTTAGAGGTAGATCAATTAAAAATTCTTTTTTTTTATCCAAAAATTTTATTTTTTTGGAAACTGCGTCGATGATTGAGTGATTCCAAAGGATATCACGACCCAGTATACCATCAGCAGGTATATCATCTAGTCCATCTACAACATTCCACTTAGTAAAAAATTTTCTTGGAAAAAGTAAATTGGTTTTAATTGTACCCAATGTCATACCTACTCCACCGAAAACACCACCCAGTTGCTTTGTTTCATTTATATTTATATTGGTAGCATTTTTTAATGAGCTTCTTTTTAGTAAGCTCGAGTCTGCTCCTGTGTCGACCAGAAGAAGTACCTTTTCGGACTTGGCCATTGACATAGGCAGCTCGACGAACACGTCATGCTTACGAAGATTCCTAAATGCATATAATATTTTTTTCTTACTTTTCGGCAAAGCATACTGGTTGAAACACTTCAAAACAAAACACTTAAAATAATCATTCAAAAAGTTATAGACGAATTTCACCTTTGAATAGCACTTACTCCAAACGAAACGAAGATTGAAAATCAGAAATAAGAAACCAAACTGACCTAGGTTTATTTTTGTCCCAGAAACTAGTGGCCTTGATTTCTGCTTCGTTTTACGAATCGACTCAAAAGTAAAGAAATTTAACTCCTCCGAGTCAATGTTTTGTGTTCTTTTTTCTTTTTGTCGATCGTTTAATACAGGTGCTAATGGCTTTACTTCGTCTACATTGCTTTTTTTATTTTTCGTTATTTTCTTTTTGTTTTTGTTTTTATTTTTTGTTGTTGATTTTGTGGAGAGCGAATTTTCTGGGGCACAATTTAGTGATTCAAATTGGCCCCCAGGGCGTTTCCCGATTGGTCTTTGAGGTAATTTCTCTTGGAGAAACAATCGTCCTCCACATGACCCACCCTAGAACACCACTTGCATTTGACTCTAGGCCTTTGACTTATTGTCTGAGTAGCTCGTATTTGTGAGCGGGGACAACTGTTTTGAGCATGCCCATAGTCCTCGCAAGTGTCGCAGTATGGCGTTCTTTTACGAATATTACAATCAACATAGCTGTGATTTTTCTTACCACAGAATCCACAGGTTTTAATGGGATTTGCAGACCTTGTTGACTGTCTATTGCTGGAGTGGGGAGGGTCTTGAAAATTCTGGATGTATTGAGGTGTTTCATTATGTGTGATGTGTGAAGGATGTTGTGCGGGTTTAGATGTGTAGTCTTGTGTCACTTGAGGTAAATTGTGAGGTAGTGTAGTATAATTGTTAAAAAGGTGAGGCATGGAAGGCATAGATGGATATGCTTGAGTCAGGCTATTGTAATTTTGTTGGAAAGTACCGGGAATTTGGTACATTGAGCTAATACGATCAAAAGGTAAGTTTGGTGTTGTTCCAACTCCCATATAGCCCATCGAGTTTGGCTGTAGTAGCAAGGAAGTTTTCAAGGCTTCCTCAGAGATTTCGTTGAGATCTTTGCTTTTGCTCCCCAGCATAAACTGTCGAAGAGCTTGATCGACTAGCCCTTTTTTAAAAATTGTCAACACCGTGTTTTCAACTTCTTTTTTGAGGCCTACTGACTCAGTTGCGGAATATCTTGAGTCAATGATCTCAACAGATGTAGCTTTCAGTTTCGCTAGACGTCTAGCGAACGCTTTTACATCTTCGCCTAACAATTGATGGCATTGTTTTAATTCGTTCATCACATTGTCCAGAGTTTTTGGCACTAAATAACTGTCTTTAAACAGTTTTGCCAAACCCTCTATTGTGTTCACATTGTTTGAACGAATTAACTCAAACGCATCGCCTTGCAATCGGGTTGAGATTAGAGACACTAAGATCCCCTCTTCTTCTGGCTTTACCATTTTCAAAGCCAGATCGTATGCGTTTAAGAATTCATGAACTCTTTGTGAAAGTTCATGATTTCTCTCCCCGTTGAATATGGGGACTAACCTTGAAACTACCTTGCTTATACTCTCAAGTGGCATTTCGCAATTTTCTTCTATTTCTACCTGAGTGATTTTATTTGATTTAAATACTTCTACAACTGTGGTTTGAACTCCTGTGTTGACCAGGTGTCTTTCCAGAGACGATTTTGGTGTAGAAGTATGTTGAGGAGTGAGCAACGGAATAAGGTGTTTTGAACTGTCAGGATAAGGTGATAATTTACCTTTTTCCCTTAGCTCCCTTTGAGTTGTTAAACTTTTGTTTAACTCAATAGTGAGCTGGTCTATTTCCAGGTCAGCTTCTTCTGTTGTTTTCAGAAGTTGTTTTTCAGCTTCCTTACGCCTAAACTCGCTCTTTTTAAGCTGTTTTCTAAGGTCTTCTGCCTCTTTAGCGTGGTTTTCTACTAGAGCGTGAACGGCTTTGACGTATTCGTTAACGATTTCGTCAGTCGATTCTACTCTAGTTAATTTACCCCACTGAGACGTTAGCTGAAAACTTACCAGTTTGTAAACCTCAGGATTCAAAATATCCCTTAATTCTGTGAAAAGAAATTCATTCACCGACTTTAATTGTCGTTGATTTTCTTTCTTTTCTTTTTTAAAATACTCTAACTCCTCTATTAGATCGTTAAGTTGGGCTTCAACTTGGGTGCGGGCCATTAACTAACGCCAACCAACAGATCTAATTTTTTTTCTTTTTTAAATCAAATAAAATCAAACGACCACCTCAACTAAAGTTACTACGGAAAAGACATGAACGAAAAACAAATGAAAGAAACGAAACTTGACTAAGAACTTGACTTGAAAAACTAAACCGAGAAAATAAAATTTATAGGTACACAACTTTGTCATTTAAAAAATAAAACATAGGTACATACATTAAAGTATACTCACCTGTATTTCTCCCTTTGTATCTACTTTTAATTGTTCAGATATACAGTATCAGTAGTATGTTTCAAGTTTCTTTCCAATTCTTCTTTTGGCAAGTTGATTTTGGTGTAACTTATTTTATCCAAGTTTAAGAAAAAACCAAAGGTAGACGACAATTAAATGAATCCACAGAGCACTGCACACAAAAAAAATACGAGAATTTTCCTTCACTTTTCCAATTACTTTTTCAATCACGACAACGTACGATAAGGTGTTTTATTCAAATTAAAAACACAAATTACTTTTTTTTATTTATTTTTAGAGGTTCCGAACCGGCTGCGCCAAATGTAACGTACGTAATCGAAATGTAATGAAATGTAATGTAAATTAAAAAGACACACAACCTCTCGTTTCGGTGGTTAATAATCGACTCGCTCTTGTCGTGTCATTTTGGTGACCGCAAGCCCAAACATTCGCAGTGGATAATCGTCGGCACGTTAAGAGAGTCAGCACAATTCAACTATTGTATGATTGCACTTTGATTGACCCAAAACAACATCCGTAACATGATATCGAATTGGCAATCAAAGAGTACAACACAATTGAAGTGTGCTGAGTTCAACGCACGACGACTTCCCCTGGAAGGTATAGGAGGAGATACAACAAAACCATACACTTAGTTTTTGAAACGTTAATATAATATAAGTTCGAGTTTATTAGCTTTAAGCCATATATTCAAAATGTCCAGATCTTCCTTTATAAGCTGTTCACATTGTTGAGTTGTCTCACCTTCCACAAACAAAAGTGAGTCATCTGCAAACAGAGCCAGCTTGCTGTTTTTTAAGGATTTGTTCATATCATTGATATAGCAGTTGAAAAGAAGTGGTCCAAGGATTGAGCCCTGAGGAACTCCCAGACCAATCGGTACAGCATCAGATATTTCATTATTTACTTTGGTTTGTTGTGTTCGTCCGAGCAAATTACTTTTCAGCCAATTAAGAGCAGTACCATTAATTCCATACATAAATAACCTTCTCCAATAATATTAAAGGATCAATAGTCTCAAACGCACGTTTCAGGTCAAGAAATACACACACAATTTTCTTACCATTTGATATAGACTCTTTCCACCCTATTAACACCATATTTACAGCGGATTCACATGAATGTGATTGGCGAAAGCCAGATTGATTTTCAATTATGATATCGTTTTCGTTTAAATATTTAAGTAGTTGCTTGTACACAACTTTTTCTAACACTTTTTCATAGACTGGAAGGGAATTAATGGGTCTGAATTCTTCACATTTTATAGTTTTTTTTCACTTTTTCAATGGGTGTCACAATTGAGTTTTTCCAGGTGTTTGGAAATTGTCCACTTTGTAGCGACAAATTTATTACGTTCAATAATGATTTACCAACAACGTCGAATGCATCGAGTAACACTTTTGGACTAAGAAAATCACTGTCACGTTTGTTTTTCAATTCTTTTACAGTCTTATGTAACTCGTTTAGCGTAATAATATTAAACTTAAAAGGGTTTTCTGTAACGAAGTCGATTGGATTTAAATAAGGGACATTTTCAATCGCGTTATGAACTATTTTAACACTGTTTATGAAAAATATGTTGAAGCCTTTTGCTAATTCTTTATCGTCTTCAACAACTACACCATCAAATTTTACTTTGCTTATTTCACTCATATTTTCCCGCAGTACTAATGATTTAAGGGTTTTCCACATACTTTTTTGATCATTGCATTGAGAAAGCGCTCTTTTTGTAAAATTATTTTTAGCATTAATAAGCTCTTTGGTATAAATATTACGAATGTTTTTGTAATGCTGCCAATCAAGTATACGATCAGTAAAAATCGCTTTCTTTTTTGCATTTATTTTTTGATTTTTAAGATTATTTAAACGTTGATTAAACCATGAGTTTTCTGTTCTTTTCACTTGTTTATATGTTTTAAATTGATTTAACACAGTAAGTACTTTGTTCTGAAAACTTTCAGCATAAAGTTGCACATCATTACCATACAACAATTAATACCACTCATTTCAAATTTTGACATTAAACTATCTTTTGAGTATTTCAAGACTTGCAGTTTTTTAAAACTTGGTTTTTTACATGGCTTACCATTCGTTAGAAGTTTTAAGCAAAGTGCTTCATGATCTGCAATATTATAATCGTAGTTGACGTTCGCTACCAAATTGGCACAATTTGAAACAACGTAGTCTATTAATGTTTTAGACGTACTCGTAATTCGCGTTGGTTGTTTAATAATTTGCTTACATCCATTTTCATTTATTATTTTGTTACAATCACGCCTATAAATATTGTTTTTTTCCAACCAATCTATGTTAAAGTCTCCAATAATTATTAAATTAGAATTATCTCTAGCCAAACTATCCATCAACTCACTGAAATATTCACAAAATTGCCTGTTTGATGACGAAGGTAACCTATACAGGCCAACCAAGATAAACGAAGAATATCCACAACGAACTTCAATTACAAGGCACCAAATGTCCATGTTCACAATAAAAGTTTGTAATAATTCACATTGGATGTTTAAATTAATGTAAATAGCAACACCCCCGGTGTGTCTTGACGTACTATCACATCTTAAAATTTGATAATTTTTAATACTAATTTCATTATCCGAAATATTTTCAGTTAAACGAGTTTCACTCAGAACAATAATATCAGTTTTTTGGTCATTTATAATTTCCTCAAGTTCATCGAAGTTAGAAGTTAAACTTTGAATATTAAAATACACAAAAGAAATTTCATTTGGTTGCTAGTATTTAATTTTATTTTTTTCAATCTGGATTTTTTTTTTGAATACCGGACATTCATTGCTTCGACTGTCGTGGGCAATATCAAGATTGAGTTTTAAGCTTTTATTATACTGCACGCAATTATTACACTTAGGTGATTTTGCACACTGACGATCATCATGGGTTTCACTGCACCGAGGACAAACAATGTCTTGTTTACATAGTTTAGCTTCATGATTGTAGCCCCAACATTTGTAACATCTCTTAACCCAAGTATAATCATAAACTACACATTGGTCCCATCCGACATTGACCGTTTGCATACATAGAAGTTTTTTGTAGAGTTCACTATTTACTTGTAAAATTGCGTTATAGCTATTTTTGCGATGGCCCTTGAGAAAACGTACACATTTAAAGTTTTCTTCAATTTCGTTTTGAGATTTTAATGCTGTACATAGTTCCTCCTTTTCCCACTCTTCATTTAATCCGCAAATTATAACACTTGGGTCTTTCAATTTAGGAATGATTACTTTATAATCATCACCCATTTTTGCCGACACTTCACGCTCAATTGTTTCCCGGGAGTTTGTATCCGAGCATTTAATCGCGATTGCACCATCTTTACGATTCGATACACTTTTGGCTTCTTCGAGTTAGGTAAGAACAGAACCATTTAAATTCTGTGTCTTTGATCCCGTATAAATTTAATTTTGCCAGCAGAATTTCACGATCAATGGTTTCGAAAGCGCGTTTTAAGTCAAGGAACACAGCTATAATTCCTTGGCCTTTATCAATATTTTTCCTCCATTCAAAAATTATACTGTTTAATGCTGTTTCGCAAGAATGCTCACTTCGAAAACCCGACTGTTCCTCAAGCAATAACTTATTATTTTCAATTTATTCTGTAAGCTGTTCAGAAACTACACGTTATAACACTTTTTCGAACATAGGCAACATGTTAATTGGACGAAAGTTTTCACTATTTACAGTGCCTTTTACCTTTTCTACCGGCACGATTGTAGATTCTTTCCAACCACTTGGGAAAATTCCATCAAGTAGCGACGCATTTATTATCTTTAGAAGGACTGGCCTATTACTTCTATCGAATTGTAAATTATATCTCTATTTATCCCATATATGTCTTTTTTATTATTGCACTTTTTTAATATATCACAGATAGATCGTTCATCACAGAATTTAAATCTAAATCTAGAAGCTATGCTTATCACAGGAGGTACATATTGCACAAAAGGAATAGATTCATTTATATCACAAACGCTTTCTACAAAGTAGTTATTAAATTTATTGGCTATTTTTACTGGGTCTTTTACTATATCACTTCCAAACTGTACGCTCGGGTATGTTTTCTCGTTGTCTTCCTTTAAAATGAATTTTTTTAACATTTTCCATATTCCTTTTTGATCACCCGCTCTGCTTTCGATTTGTCCATAAATGTATACATTTTTCGCTTCTTTAATTTTTTGTTTGTAGGCTCTGCATAAAAGTTTGTATCTCGTCCCGCTATCATCTGTACCAGTTAGCGATGAGATTCTGTATGCTCTTGTTTTTTTCCAAATTTAGATCATTCAATTCTGCCGTAAACCATTTACACTCGCCTTCCCTTTTTATGAATTTTTAAACTGTCATTTTATCAATACAACTCTTTATTTTAATGTCAAACATTTGAAAAAGTTCTTCATTATTATTAATATAAAATAAATTTGAAAATCCAACTTGTTCTAATGCACTGTCAAAAGTTTCTTTAGAATATTTAAACACTTTGCACTTTTTTCTATGGGGCTCCATAGGTTTAATATTGTTTATTTCGATTTTAATTGTTTCATGGTCTGATATTTTACAGTTACAGTCAGTTTTTACCTTTATTCTATCGCACAAACTAATTTCCGTTAAAACATAATCTATAAGCGTTTTTGAGGTTTCTGTTATTCTTTTTTGGTTCCTTAACTATTTGACACAGTCCTTGGTCTGGAACAGTGTCATCCATTTTAGATTTATTATAATCTTCCACTAAATAGTCTATATTAAAATCTCCCATAATAATACAATTTCTATCACTTTCAAAACACTGCGCATACCAATTTGAATAGGCTGCTAAAAATTCATTCACTGTAGAGCTTGGAGACCTGTATACTACTTCAATTGACCATTTTTCATTTTGAATAGAAATTTTAACTTTTAAGAACCATGTAACATATTCAAGTTTACTTACAATTTTAATTGAGTATTCTATACCTTTTCTTATGTACATACTCACTCCACCGGTATGCCTTGATATTGGTGTGCATATGATGTGCGTATATCCATTAATTTGTGTTTCCGAATCTTCTATTTGTTTTGTAATGCGAGTTTCAGATAGCACTACTATGTCAGGGGAATACTCATTAATTAATAGTTCTACTTCACTCTTATTTGCCAACAGACTTCCGACGTTCAAATAATAAATAAGGTTTTTTTTTTTTTTTTTGAATTGCTACCACTGTTTTTTCTTCTCTACACTTACTTTTCTTTTGTAAACTTCACAGTTACTGTCAAATGCATGATGATTCACATTGAAATTAAGTTTGAGGTCTTTATTAACCTTAACACAGTTAACACATTGTAACACTTCCGCTTTACATTCAGATTCGTTATGTGATCCACCACATTTAAAACATACTTTATTTTCACTTGTGCACTTCTGACTAGAATGGTTGAACCCTAAACATTTATAGCACCTTTTAACATATAATTCATCTTTAACAATACATTGATCCCAGCCAACACTAACTCTGCCTTTTTCCATAACTTTGTTATAACTTTCAACATTTAATTCGACAACTGCAGTGAAAGAATCTTGCCTTTTAAATTTATTTTTCCACTGAGCCTTCACTTCCATGTGGCAATCTTTAAAAAATTGATTTTGATCTCTCAGACACTTCATAACAACACTGCTTTCCATTTGCTCTATGTTTATAATTTTTATTCTAGGCTTTCTACTTTCTAACACATTCACATTGTAATCATTTCCCATATTCACTTCAATATTATCTTTCAATTTTTCCACTAATTTTTCATTATTACAAGCTACGATTACAGCTCCACTGCTTAGTTTTTTCATTCCCGAAACCTGTACACCACAATTTGAAGGATTAACTTTAGATTTTATTTCGTTTTTTGTTAAATCTGCACTTTGGTTTGTTTTCGGCTCAATCATAACCGATGCACTTTTTTTTAGAACATTTGCAAATGTATTTCTCTCACTCAAACTACTTTCAACAGCTTTCTTTATTTCTGCCATTACAGTTTTTCCACTAAGACTATTACCAATAGCTTTTTTAATTTCACTTGTCAAAGCATCTTTAACAACACCTCTATTCTCATTCTCCATTCTTTTGACATCTTCACAAATTTTTTCACTTTGAATCTTAAATGTTTTACTGTATTTGTTTATTTTTTCCATTTCTTTTACACTTTTCTCACAAGATTTTTGGATATTTCTCATTTCTTTAAGTCTATCCAAATATCTATTTTCAATGGCCTCTAACAGCTCTTTAATTTCAAATTCGCTTTTTTTTAAAGATATTTCAAATTCATTTTTATATTCTTTTAAATAGTTTCCATTTTTCTTCACTGTGTCTTGAATATCCCGCTACTGTACCGGTCTAGCCCACTACATTGCAGTTTTGGGTGGAATACTTTACCGCATATACCTGCACATTGTATTCCAGATTCACCAGAAATTTCATTTTTACACTTATAACATTCCATTTTAATGGATTTTAGAGTCTCTCTTAGAAACTCCAGCACACTTTAGGCCTCTGCCACGCAGTAAGCGGCAGAGCGGCTAAGCGGCTGAGCGGCAACTCTAAGCGGCGTATGGCCAGGCACTAAGCGGCTGAGCGGCGAGCGGCTGAGCGGCAACTCTAAGCGACGTATGGCCAGGCACTGAGAGCGATTGCTTTTGAGCGATTAGTATTTAAAATGCCGTTGTCAAGAACAGTTCGCCGTATTTTATTGTCGAAAAATCGTTTGTATGTGTACAAATTACTTAAACGTATATACAAAAAAGAAGACGATTTGGTGTTCATCCGATTAACCAATTAAGATCGGAATTTGGTGAATTTAATCATTTATTTTTGAATTTACCATTATAATTGTTTTTCCATTACCTAAGATCTTTTTAAATTCGTTAACGGAAGCACTCATTCCACTCAATATATGGACGCTTCGTCACTGATATAAATATAAAATGCTGTTTGCCGCTCAGAAAATTAAAACATGTTTGATTGCTGAGCGGCGCCGCTTTGCCGCTCAGAATTTTGTTTTGCCGCCCGCTCATTGCGTGGCCACTCCTGTGTGATTTCATATGTTTTAATTTTTTTTTTGCCGCTCTGCCGCTCTGCCGCTTACTGCGTGGCCGAGGCCTTAGTCTATAAAATTCGCGCACCGGATAAATATTTAAACTCTTAAATTACGAAAATCAATTATGTTTAACACCACTTGATTTATACACGTCTATACTCTACGACACTCTCTCTCTGTCTGTTTGGTGTAGCTACAAACTCGTCTTGTTTCTTAACAAAAATTTAGCTCAAATGTGCAATTTGTAAACTTGCCGAACACAACCAATGTACCAAATTATTCATTTCTCATTCAAAATCCGCACAAAATGTGAGAAATTAGGGGCGTTGACAACAACTTCGAAACATCGAAAAACTTAAGGTTATGTCAGTTTATGAGCGACTATATTAACTTTATTTCAGTCTTAAAGTGGTACTTTGATTCATCTTTAGATATGGTCAGTAGTAAAATTAATTGCAAAACACAGATCTTTTCAGTTTGAAATTCAACAATTTGACTTCCAAAAAAGTAAAGCTTTTTTAAAATACATTAATTTTACTTTAAGTAACATAATTCAAATGGAGGCTTTTTGTAAATTTTTTCCTTCAAATTAATAAATATTAATATAAACGCCATTCCAAAACCTAATATTATTTTTCAGTAGTAAGATACAATTTGTTATCATATCTCTGCGCTGTATTATTGTATACTCTGTTAATTTCTTTCAAACAATAAAATATATCTATCTGCCTATTTATTTTACTTAATTTTCATTAAAAGATGTAAAATCGTATACCTTCAAAAATTTTTTTTGGTTGTTGGTAAACTTTCATTGAAATTAATTTTCAAGACAGAATATCCAAACACCAATAATTATCAATTTCAATTCAACAAATAAGCAAAAACTTGTAGAACAAAAACCAACACAAGAAGACAGAGTAAAGTTCATTTGTTGTTTTCCTTATTTTGACAAGTAAAATCTGAAAGTGGTACACGTGGTGTGATGGATAGCATGTCCGCCTGTTAATCCAGAGCTTCGAGGTTCGAATCCCAAAAGAGGCATAAATGTTTTTTCCACGGGTATCGCCTTTCGCGAGGAATTGGCAAGTCCTCCGTTAGTATTCATTGCCATGAAAAGCGCTTTCTCGATTAGCCGTTCGGAACCGGCAGAAAATTGTAGGTCCCTTCCATTTTCTTACAAGGCATGGTTGTGAGAAACGCGCTAGGCCCTGGGGCTCCTTGTAACGTAGTTAACTTGAAATGTAATGAAATGTAACGTACAAAATTGAAATTAAAAAGACACACAACCTCTCGTTTCGGTAGTTAACAATAGACTCACCATATTTCCGTTGACCTGGCTGGAACTTTTGATTGAACTCCAGAATGCATTGCTTAACTTGCATTCTGGAATTCAGCTTGACCTACTTAGCCATGTCGCAATAAGTGCGGCCGGAAACTGTTAGTATGCATAATATTGGGTGGTATGCATAAAACATAGTAAATGCTTTTACTTGAGAATTTCTAAGTATATACTATTTTTGGTATGCATAAAAATGCGGCAAATGCTGAAAATTAAGTATTTGCTTTCGAGAATAGTTTTTACTTTTTTGGATGAACTTTTTTAGTACATACTTCAATCCGTATGCATAAGAACTAGTAAGTACTATTTTTCTGTAGCAAATACTTGGTTTTTTTAAGTTTGCTAAATAGCAAGTTGGAAATTTCATAGTACATACTTTTTTGATTCAAACCATATATTAGGTAGGTGGGAAGCGAAAAAATATCAGTGTTGCGTCAAATTTCGAATAAATCAGAGTGTTGTTTATAATTAAATTTTGTTGCAGCTAATTAAATTTACTAAAATGGCAGCATTTGTGCGTATTAATTCTAATAAAGTATATAAAGATCGAAGGTCGGATTTTGGGGCTAATTTTAAACAGTTATATCGTTTTGAGACGGAAAACGTAGATTGGTTAAGTGAATACTTTATTGGTAAGCCATAGCAATAATTTTATCATTTAAAATAACAACAGCCTATTGGTGCCTTATACAAAAGAAGTAATATTTCTAATAATAAATATTATAAAACATACCTACTATGAAAAATTTTTATTTAGTGACCAAAACTCAATACTGTTGTATTTTATATTCCTTAGTCTTAGTGTTCGTGTTAAAATATAATTATAATTTATATGTTTTAAGGAATTCAAACTGAAACTAGAGGAGGGGCAACTTCTCATCAAGAAAAGATGAAAATATTTCTACGTTACATTGGGTGATTCCAAGTCGGAGTTGGTGAAGATTTAGGCAAACAACAATTTCATTCAAAAGAATTATGAAAGAAACAAGAAAATAAAAGTATTTACTATCAATTTTAGATGAATTCTAGTAATTACTTGGATGAATTTAGTAAATACTGAAAGTATATGCTATAAGTAGGAACTTTTTTTTATGCATACGAAATGAAGTAAATACTGTAAAATCAACCTTTTACTTAAAATAAAAGTACATACTTTTAGCATTTACTTTCAGTAAATACTGCCGTTTTATGCATATCACCCATTGATAAAGCAATAATATGCATAATAACAGTTATGCTTACTGGCATAGTAGGTAAAGGTGAAGGAACCAAATTTAGGTGTATAACATCCCTCCGCCGTTGGATAGTTCAAGCCAGGTCTCCAGAAATAGGTTTGTCTTCTTTTATTCATTAAAATGTTAAATTTATTCTAAAATAACAGATTAAATCACAATGTCTATTCGTTATTAATTCAAATCAAATAATATTAAACTAGAAACTTAAACACACAGACAAAACATTACACATACATTTATAGTAAATAATGCATAACAATATTTCGCGTAGTATGATTATGTGTAAATAGTATTTTTTTTTTTTTTTTTTTTTTTTTTTTTTTTTTTTTTTTTTTTTTTAGTTTAGCTATGTATATCAATTCGAAATCTTATACAATATACATTGGATTAAATATAACAATCAAAAGTTAGCATTTGCTTTTAAATTTGGTATAAAATATTCATATTCACATGTTTATTTTTATTAACTTTTTTTTTTTTTTTTTTTTTTTTTTTTTTTTTTTTTTTTTTTTTTTTTTTTTTTTTATTCAGAACATGATATTTGCTTGTTTTGTAGTAAGTATATGCGTTATGTGTACAACATACTAATCATTAATAAAAAATAATTACATATAGATCTAGTTTTTTTTTTTACATTAAATGTTTATTGGATTGATTTATATGCGTTCATAGTTAGTGTTGCTTGTCTGATTTTAAGGAAATTATTAACTTATGGGGCTTTGTTTTTTCGGTAGTATTTACGTTAATTTACATTTAAGTTGATACAATTCTACGATTTTAAATTAAATAACAGTTTTTTGAAAAGAATATTTTTTTCTTACACCCGAGCAGAGGTGACTCCGTAGACTGTTGAACTTTTGTTGTCGGTCTGTACTGGTGGTGGTGGTGGTCGTGTTACGGGCGCTCTTCTTTTTGGTAGATAAGCTGGCATTTCTATCACTTCGGAATTCGCTATATATTTTCGTTGGGCCGGAATGGTTGGTGGTCCTTTTCGTAGACAGCGGATCAAAAATACTACTGCGGTTACTACTGCTACTAACGAAACGAAGGACATCATGGAATATCGATGAATACTCAGTTCCCAGTCCTGGCTGTCTGCTTTACGTTCTGCCTCCAGGCCGTCCCAAGATTGAATTAAATCGTCGATACTCTTCTTCCCTTCATTTAAAATATTGGCAAAATTTTTATGATTGCCAATTTTTATCGGAAGTAACTCTGGTACAGGTGCGGATTTAGAGACGCTAACTTTTCTCAACAGTGCTTCTTTGAGTCCTGAGTGGTCTACCATGGGCTGTTTGTACTCAGTTATTGCTTCAGCATGAAATTCATAAAACAGTTTGAACCCTTTTGCAATTGCTTCGCATGGCTGCTTCATTTGCAATATTCCCGAATCGCTCAGTGTTACTGCGTAATTTTGGGTTTCACACTTCACGTTCAATGACATCGTTTCCTTAACTTTGAAAAACCATTCGTTGGCGGACGTCATCTTAAGGAATATCGCCTCCGTTGCGGGAATCGCAGCATATTTACAAGAGTTCTTAGATGATGGCGCGTGCTGTATAAGCTCTACCAGACACTCATTAGATCCCGATGTAAGGATGGGTCTTTCATGCCGACAAATAGCCGTCCTGGTGAGGGAACCTCCTGTCAATACCATTGCACATTGTGCGTACTCTGTTTCGCTCATGATGACAAAACGATCATGGTTTTCTGCTTCGGCAATGTACTCATGCTTGGTGTCTAGCACAAGGTCCCAGTTCTCGTTAAAGGATGTTGGTAGGGGGTATATTTTCTGGACCTTGTACCGAACATATTCGGGTAAAGGTAGTATAATTTTTACCATAAAATTTCCCCCGTCAAGGTACACCGAGGTTTTGGCGACTTGGTTTATTATGAGGGGGTTGTCCAACAAAAATCTTCCTTTACTCGTTATGTTCCGCAATAGTCCGGTGATATTTCCCTCGTCTAATACCAAAGGATGTATCTTATTTTGGTACAGGTCATCCAAAATTGAAAGTTCCAAGGATTGTCGGTTTTGGACTTCTAAAACTTTTGTGGTTATGACTGAAGTCATTGCAGTCGCTTCACTTGTCGCTTTCAGCATCGCGATTTCCTTGTTCGTGACTTGACTGTACGTTCGGAAAGTGGCACTAAGGTTACCCATGCTCACAGCCATATTTTCGATTTCGTCTGTCAGTTGTGAAATGGGTTTGGATAACGTGTCGAAGTTTGATTTCATGACACTTAACTGTCGGTGCATTAATTCGAACGAGCTCGCATCCTGTTTGTGGAGAACTTCCAACTGGTGGTAAACGCTCCTAGCATCTTTGCTATCCATAGTACCGAAGGCCCATTTTGAAAATCCTCCTATGAACTCCAGTGCGCGTTTTTGACGTTTAGCATGTGTAAGTTGTTTCATACGAAAGGCAGTTCGTCGTAAGTTGTCGATGTTTGTCTCAGTCTCTTGAGCGATCAATTGACAGTAACGTTTGAAATCGTCGTCCGGAATGCTTCTGCACAGGGTTTCCAGTTTTTGTTCGCACTTTTCCACCATTTGAATAACCATTCCGGAGTCCAGTGGTGTGAACTTCGTAAATATTGTCCACGTATCACTATAAAATACCGCATTTTCCACCGCTTCGAACACCACTGGTGAGGTCAGCTTCAGTTGTGGACGTTGAATGGCTGTTCACTATTCGTCTGCCCGGGGTAAATGCTTATAACTAATAACGCAACTACTACTAAATTTATATTAAGATTAAACATTTTATTTTAATTTTAATGCAATTATTGAAAAGTTGTT
Source organism: Melanostoma mellinum (assembly GCA_914767635.1). Taxonomy (NCBI): domain Eukaryota; kingdom Metazoa; phylum Arthropoda; class Insecta; order Diptera; family Syrphidae; genus Melanostoma; species Melanostoma mellinum. The sequence goes on along the minus strand of OU612059.1, from coordinate 122,353,909 downwards.
GCAAATAAGGAAACACTTTTTTTTTTACAGTTTAAATTAGGTTAAGATATTTTTTTTTTTTTTGGTTCTTTGGGCTTCTTTTAGTGAATCCTTTTCTTCAAATTCTGGAAAGACAAAAAGAATTAGTAAGATTTTACGAATTGGTGATATGTAATAATTTCCCATTGAAGATTGGATCATAAATGATAGAATGCTTTTAGCTGGTTGTTGTGAACCCGCTTCGTTTTTCTACCCATTTTGATGGTTGTGTTGACGTCACCTCTGACTGAAACTACCTCATAGGGTCCTAACCAAATTTGTGAAAACTTGTTTTTTCGAACAGGATTTCTAAGCAACACCTTTTGTCCCGTTGTAAAGGACGTGGGATTAACCTTTCGGTCATACTGCTTTTTCGATGTTATTTTGGCTTTTTCTAGATTGTTTCTAGCTATCTCATGCGACCTTTGGAGTTGATACCTTAGCTGTTGCGGATAGTCTTCGATGTTATATAATGGGGTAGTTTTACCTTTTAGATTTGTAGGCATAACAAAATTGAGGCCAAACAAACTGTGAAGTGGTGTCAGTTTGGTGGATGTATGCTGAGTATTATTATGGACATGCATAGCCTGCCTAAGCCATTGATCCCAATTTTGGCTGTCATTATCAACAAAACTCCTTAGATATTCCGCTAAGGGTCTGTGACTTCGCTCTAGAGAACCATTGGCCTGTGGGTGGTAGGCAGTTATATGGATTTTCTTAACTTTCAAAAGTTTACATGTTTCAGAAAACAGTTTTGAAGTAAAATTAGATCCATTATCCGTTATGAGCTTTTTCGGTATGAGAAAACGTGTTATGATTTCCTCATAAAAGGCTCTAGCAACAGTGGCTGCCTCAGCATCCGGAATTGCTACACAAGCCATGTACTTAGTCAAGTCATCTTGGAACGTTAGAATCTACCTGTTCCGGAATGCGTTAGTGGAAGGGGCCCTACCATGTCCATATATAGTTTTTCGAAAGGGGAGCATGGAGTATCCGTTAATTCCATTGGCATTTTCGTTAGATTTCCAGATTTATTCTTTTGGCATTTTTCACAGTTCCTTATATAGCTTGCGATGTCTTTGTGCATGTTCTTCCATCGAAACTGACAGCGAATGCGCGCAAACGTCTTTGATGTTCCCTGATGTCCACCAAGTGGGGAATCATGGAAATCACGGAGAACTGTTAAAATATCAGCTGGATCCGTTAAAGTGACAAACCTTTGGTTTGGAGCAGTGACTATTTTGTCATTGAGTTCATTGAGCTCATTACTTTCTTTCCTGTTTTTAGAGTCTTGTGATGATTTCAGTTTGAATTCTAAGTCTCCTGAATTGTTAGCGTTAAGGGCTTTAAGTCCCGATTGAAATATATTTCGGCATTTTCATAGTCTTGTGCATACAAAAATGCATTTCAACAAACAACGTCCCATTGCCATGTGGTTCAATTTTGACGACATATTCATAGTCGGACGGCTTCTTTGGTGAACTCGATGCTTTACACGCTGAATATATTTGACCATGACTTCCCATGCCTATAGGCGGACCGATTTTCCATGTTTTGGACAAATCAGTTATTATTTCACCTTCAGGAATTTGTTCTGACACGGTATGGTCGTTCTTCTTTTTGTCTATAGGTACCTTTGTGCTCTCTATGTTCAATTTCACTTTACTCCTTGTCTGGACCACCTTAATTTCTTCGGGATCCGTCTGAATTCGGCTGAGTGCGTCCGCATTACAGTTTGTTTTGCCTGCCTTATACATTATCTTATAATCATATTCCGACAGCTTATGATGGAACCTAACTAGTCTTGTTGTTGGGTCCTTAACGTTAAAAACACCAATCAGAGGGCGATGATCCGTATAGATAGTAAAATTACGACCAAGGAGGTATGTTCGGAAATGCTTACAGGCCCAAACTATGGCAAGCAATTCTTTTTCTATGGTTGAGTAATTTTTTTCGGCCTTATTTAAAGATCGACTAGCAAAAGCTATAGGTTTATCTTCACCAACTTTGCCCTGAGACAAAACGGCTCCCAAAGCTTCGTTACTCGCATCGGTTGTCAAGATAAACGGTTTCGAAAAATCTGGATATATCAGAATAGGTGGTGAAGAAATAGCTTTTTTAAGAAACCTAAATGATTTTTCGCAATCTGAGGACCATTCGAACACCTCCCCTTTTCTCAATAACTTCGTGATTGGAGCGGATATTTGAGAGAAATGAGGTATGAACTTTCTATAGTAGTTCGCAAGCCCCAAAAATGATTGTACCTGCTTTACAGTCTTTGGGATGGGAAAATTGGATACACATTGAATTTTTGATGGGTCTGGAGTAGCTCCGTTTTCAGAGCACACGTGTCCTAAATACGTTACTTCACGGCGAAGAAAATTACATTTTTCAATATTTAACTTCAGGTTGTGTTGCCTTAACTTAGCTAAAACGTTTGCAAGCTTTTCGTTGTGTTGTTCAAGATTTTTGCCATACACGACAATATCATCCAAATAAACAAAACAATCGATGCCATGCAAACCAGTCAGGATGTGATTCATGATCCTTTGGAATGTTGCTGGGGCACCGGTTAGCCCAAACGGCATTCTATTGAATTCGTAATGCCCTTTGCTAGTGCTAAACGCGGTTTTTGCCTTGTCAGCCGGATCGATCATTACCTGGTGGTAGCCACTTGCCAAATCCAATGTGGTAAAAAATTGGCAGTGTCCCAATTGATCAAGAATTTCATCGATTCTTGGTAAGTGAAAAGCATCTTTTATCGTTATTTCGTTTAGTTTTCTGAAATCCACAACGACCCTCCACCTTTTCTGACCTTCAATGGATTTCTTAGGTACAATAAGCAATGGTGAATTCCATGGAGATTTACTTTCCGAAATTATGTTTTGATCAAGCATCTCTTGTACTTGTCTTTCAATTTCTTTCTTATGAATCTCCGGAGTTCGATATTGCTTAGTGTTAATCGGCCCTTGGTCAGATTTAGTGGGTATACTGTGTGCTAAGACAGGTGTGAAGCTTAAGTTATCCCCCTTCAGTAAGAAAACGTCATTAAATGTGGAGCATAACTTTTCTACTGACTCCTTCTCTTCCCTATTCAAGTTTTCATCTAACTTTAAGGAACTAATCAGAGTACTGACCCGTTCACTAAGCTGTTGTCTTGGAAGATTTGTCAATATTCTGTTTCCCGCACTCTGGTTAATAATTTTAAAATTTTTGAAATTTGAATGCATTGGAACAAAATTTTTGTCCAAACAGTAGTCTTGTGTGGTACAATTCATGATAGGAACATGGACGTAGCTATTGTTTGCTTTTACTATTGCATTTCCTAAGTATATTCCGCAATCAATCTCCTGTGAATGTATTAACAATTCGTTTGATTTTGAGTTGGGAATATAAAGTTTAACAGCTGTTTGGGTCCGAGCTCCTATTTTGAACTTCTCTTGTGTTTCCTGTATTGAAGATATTTTAGAAGGTAAACACTTTAGCGGTAATTCGATTATAACTTCCCTTTTCCCATTAAATAATGTTATTCTTTTTGAAACAGTGTCGATGATTGATTGATTCCATAGGATATCACGGCCTAGGATACCGTCAGCAGGTATTTCATCTAAACCATCGACAACGTTCCACTTAGTACATAACTTGTTGTTGGGGAATGATAAGGAAGTTTTGATTGTACCTTTTGTTGAGCCTATACCACCAAAAACGCCACCCAATTGCTTTGTTTCGTGGATGTTGATATTGCACGCTTTGTTTAACGAACTTCGTTTTAGCAAGCTCGAGTCTGCTCCCGTGTCGACAAGTACCAAAATCTTTCCGGATTTGGCCAACGACATCGGCAGTTCCACAAACACGTCATGCTTACGAGTCTTTTTATATGTGTACAATATCTTTCCGTCTTTATTTTTACTGCCAAACTCAATTAATTTTGCAAAAAGAATACAAAAATATGAATGTAATTTGTACACCGCAAAGACAGTCCATTTCTTAAGTTTAAAGCACTCATTCAAAAACAAGCAAAAATGTAACCAGAGATCAGTTTGACCTAGGCTAACTTTATTTTTGTGTACCTCATTTTTCCTCTGTTTTGTTATACAGACTGACTGAAAAGTGAAGAAATTTGACTCCCGGTCATTTACATTTAGACAACTCTTCACTTTTCGTTGCTGTTTGTTGCCTGAGCCCGGCGATGGCTTTGTTTTGTGTTTTTTTTTATTTTTCGATGCATTTTCATTTTCTGTTTTTAATTTTTCATTGCTAGGTGGTTGTGAATTTGTTGGGGGCTGGGTATTTGTTTTAATTTCTGACAGTAAATTTTTTGGGGTGCAGCCTACTTTCTTAGACTGACCCCCGGTCCATTTCCCGACTGTTCCTTCAAGTAGTTTTTCTTTGAGAAACAGTCGTCCTCCACATGACCCAGTCTGGAGCACCACTTGCACTTCACTTTGGTCTTGTGAGTAGTGCGCGTCACAGTAAAGACACTAGATTTTGGGCAAACATCTCTACTGTGCCCATAAGAGGTACAAGCCTCACAATAGGGCGTGCTCTTCCTCAGTCGGCATTCTGCGTAAGTGTGGTTTGACTTGTTACAAAACCCGCATTTTATCTGAGGATGTCGTCTGGTATCTTGTTCATTTGTTTGTGGAGGCGGAAAATGTGAACTACTGTTCACGGAAGGCATGGAGTGTAAATTGTTGTTAACACCGTAAGCATTGGAGGGATTGTGACTGTAATGGTCATTCATGTAACTATATGGGCTAACAAGGTGTATGGATGTGTTAAGATGTGGTGATGCGAGGTGTGATGTGGCGCCATGAAGATGAGGCAAATAGCTGTTTACTTGCGTGCTCGCGGAGTATCCCGGCCGCAGTAAGTCAGCTGTTTTTGACACCGTGTCTGCTAGTGTCTGCAAATCATTCTGGTTGACCGTGAGTACGAATTGACGCAGCGTTGGATCCAGTAACCCTGTTTTGAAACTTGCAATAGTAGCATTTTTCAATTCAGTCTTTAGGGCTACGGAATCACTAGCTGCGTAATTCGCATCGATAATGTCAGTGGCTTTAACTTGCAGACCAGCTAGGCGTCTTGCAAATGCCTGAACATCTTCCGAGGACAGTTGATGGGACTGTTTGATTTCTCCCGTAACGTCTTCAAGAGTCCTCACAGTCAGGTACGTCCCCTTAATTAGGGTTTCGAGCTCCCTAACTGTTTGTGGCTTCCCACATCTCACCAGTTCGAAAGCATCACCAACCAGTTTTGTTGATATCATGTTCACATAAATTACCTCACTATCCGCTTCTATGCACTTTAACCCTAAGGAACATGCATTTAGGAACTCGTACACTTTGCACGATAGTTCTGGAGTTCGTGCCCCAGAAAACTGCGGAATGAGTTGATGCACTAATTTGGCAACTGAATCGTACCCCATTGTGGAAGGAAAGGTGTTGGCGAGTGTGTCTGTAAGTGTTGCGAGCTTTAGCTGTTGGTTCTCTTTCCGGAACCGTTCCAATCTTTCAGAGTTTCTTAACGCTTGAACACGTACGCTTTCAAACTCTGTTCTAAGATTAGTTTCTGCACTAAGAGAGGCTCTAAGTTCCCGCTCAACTCTTAGAGATTTGCCACGGAGAGTATCAATTTCTAAGTTTAATTTTGAAATTGTTTCCTCGGCTTCAGCGTTAATCTCCTCTGCTTCAAGTTGAGAGCGGTCTAGACTAAATCGAACTTTTTTGGCCTTATTAAGCTCAGACTGAAGCTCTTTGAGTTCTCCTTCGTGAGTCTCCTTGAGCTTTTGAACAGCTTCGAGATATTCGGCAAGTATTTGGTCAGTGGTTTCTAGCCTAGTAAATTGACCCCACTGTGAACTTAGCTGCGAATATTTCAAAGCGAACACTTCTCTGCCTAGCAACGATTTAAGCTCCGAGAACAGAGTTTCGTTGAAAGCTTTTATCTCTTGCCCCCGATCCTTTCTTTCCTTTTTCAATTGTTGAATTTCTTCAACCAATTGGGGTACTCTATCCATAAACTTAACTCAGGCCGAAACAAAAAAAAAACTTTGCAAACAGAAACAATTCGTAGGTAGCCAAAAACAAAAAATATATCACATAAAAAAAATGCACGAAAACACAACAAAAAAAAAAAAAAACCATAAAACCATAAACGGAGAAGGTAAAACAGTGCGGAAAAACAAGCGGAAATCAATGTATTATAAAAATAAAAGAAACAAAAAAAATTCTTAAAATTTTTTCTTACCAGTATCAGTATGTAGTATGTTTCACGTTTCTTTCCAATTCTTCTTTTGGCAAGTTGTTTTTGGTGTAACTTATTTTATCCAAGTTTAAGAAAAAGCCAAAGGCAGATGACAATTAAATGAATCCACAGAGCACGGCACACAAAAGCACAAGAATTTTCCTTCACTTTTCCTCTTTTCTTTTTTCGGTGACCCCTTGTTTTCAATAGTCCACACTACACAATCACGACAACGTACGATAGGTGCCCTATTTATTTTTTTAATTATTTTTAAAATTTGAAAGTTAGATTTTCAAACTGTTTTACAAGTCTGAAAATCTAAGATCGAAAAAACTTAAAATGTAACGGTCATCTGAGTTGTCATCTGAATATCTTGCGCTCTCAGAACCAAAAAAAGTGACAAAATCTTAAGATAAGTTTTTCGAAGTCCTCCGTACTTCCGCTGCTTTGAACGCCCCCAATATGTTTGGAAATGCAAGAAAATTTTTAAAGGAAGCATATGCCTAGGGATAGAAAAGAACTGTGAGACGGTTTCTGTTACTATCATAGTGCTTAAGAGACTATTTCGTGTTCTCTTTTTACTCAACGATTTACAGTTCTCGGTGAGTTGACATTATAATAACAAAATACATACTCAACTGAAAACTCATAAAAGTTAACAAGTATGGGCGGGGACATTTCCCCCAAATCAAAACCAGTTTAAAATGTTCGAATCTGAGCATGTTTTAAGCCGGGGAAAAAACACAAACTCAAACATAACGCTGAAGAATTTCCCATCCTTCCTGAAATTGAAAATGACGACAATATTCCTAGATACATCGTCATCTCTTTACTGGTAAAAGAAGGAGAACAAATAATAATAATAGAGTCTGTACATACCATCCTGGCAAAGGCCAAGAGTACCCATCTTAACGTCAGTAAATATATTTATACTGTTTTCACTTTTTACATACGTTGGCAGACTATTATAATAGTTGCTTCCATCATATAAAATAGAGTTCTGAGTTCTACTCAAACGACATGGTTCTGGTCTTAAATCGCTATTATTTCTTAATCTAAACTGTTTGATTTCAGATACTTTCAATATCCAATCCAATGAATATTCCGGGAGCTTACCGTTACGCATTTTAAAAATAAAAATCATCGCATCATATAACAGTCTCTGTTTAACACTCATCCAATTTAAGCAAGCTAGCATGAACCGAATCGGAGAGTAAATTTTCAGCCTAAATATTAATCTCATACCCTTGTTCTGAAACCTTTGGAGTCTTGATTTAACATCTTCATTGACTCCGAACAGCAGAGTCGAGCAATAATTGAAGTGTGGCATTATCAATTCCTTTCTTATTCTGCTCAAAAAATAGTTTTTTTTTGAAATTGTTGCACATACGTGATTCGAATGATCCTTGAAATTAAGCTTTATTAATACACCGTCCATATACAGGGTGATTCGCATAAGGTGTGACAAAAAGATAGGGTGTGTAGGTTGGACCTAGACAAGCAAAAAATCGTATGGGAGGGGGGGGGGGTCCATTTTCTCCCGTTTAGGCGGGAGGGGCAATTTAAGAAAAAATTCACTAAAAATGGGAAAAAAATTATTTTAAAAGAACGGTAATACCTACAGAGTCGTGCTATAGCATTTTGAAAAGCCAAAAACCTATACATTTATTTAAATTTTAAAATAAGTTGTTCAAATGAATAGTTTTTGAAATATTAATTTTCAAAGTCAAAATTTTGAAAAAAAAAAACATAATTTTTTTTTTCAAACCATTTTTTTTTTAAATTTTACATTATTAAGTAGTATTTTTCTGGCTTATTTTCAATGCTCTTATTTATTTTTGATCAAACACAAAAAATCGGATGTCAAAATAACCTGTAGTTTTTGAGAAAACCAAAAGTTTCAAAAACGACTTTTTTAAATTTTTTGTTTTTTTAAAGTTTTTTTCTCGTTATTGGATTCTTAAGTGAACTTACGAAATAAAAGATGAATTTTCTCTTTACTTTTTTTTATTGAGAATTCACTTAAAAATCCAATAACGAAAAAAAAACTTTAAAAAAACAAAAAATTTAAAAAAGTCGTTTTTGTAATTTTTGGTTTTCTCAAAAACTACAGGTTATTTTGACATCCGATTTTTTGTGTTTGATCAAAAATAAATAAGAGCATTGAAAATAAGCCAGAAAAATACTACTTAATAATGTAAAATTTAAAAAAAAATGGTTTGAAAAAAAAAATTATGTTTTTTTTTTTTCAAAATTTTGACTTTGAAAATTAATATTTCAAAAACTATTCATTTGAACAACTTATTTTAAAATTTAAATAAATGTATAGGTTTTTGGCTTTTCAAAATGCTATAGCACGACTCTGTAGGTATTACCGTTCTTTTAAAATAATTTTTTTCCCATTTTTAGTGAATTTTTTCTTAAATTGCCCCTCCCGCCTAAACGGGAGAAAATGGACCCCCCCCCTCCCATACGATTTTTTGCTTGTCTAGGTCCAACCTACACACCCTATCTTTTTGTCACACCTTATGCGAATCACCCTGTATACATTAATTTCTTCACTCGCTCGAAATTTCATACATTTAGTCTTATTGATATTCACCTTCAATTTGTTTATTTTCAACCACTCAATTCAATCAAGGCTTCATTCAATTTATCACACATTATTACTATTTCAAACATCTTTAAAAATCATTCATATATAAAAGAAAGAGGAATACCCCCAACACTGAACCTGAGCTCCCAGACCATTGATTATTGCACTAGATGAAATCATTCACTCTAGTTCTTTGGCTTCTATTCTCTAAATAAGATTTAAACCATTCCAACTCACGACCCCCCACACCATATAAACATAACTTTTTCAATAATACATGTCTGTCGAAAGTCTCAAACGCACGTTTCAGATCCAAGAAAACCGCTATCACTGTTGTGCTTTGATTTGCCCCACCTTCGGAGGAAGTCGTCGTGCGTTGAACTCAATGCAATTTGAGTTGACTCGTTGGTCGTTGCACATCGATTGCCCAATGCCTTGTATTGGGTAAAACGTGTATGCATTTTTGTCATTAAATTGTGCTGAGTTTTCAAACGCATCGGCTATCCAATGTTGAACTTGGAGCTCGCGATCCGTTCTATGACACGATAACTTTGAGTTGTATCTAAACCATCAAAGTGCGGAGTTGCTTTCTGTTCATTTGGGAAAATATACATTTGATACATAACATTATGGCGCAGCCGGTTCGTGAACCACATACGTCTTCGAGTTTAAACAGTTTAATAATTAAATACAGTGTGTTTGCTCTACGATCTTTAAAATAATAGAGTAGACAAACGAGTGTAGGAAAAAAAAGAATTCTGTTTGGGTTTGTGGTTGTAGACATATTTTCTTGGTAAAGAAAATTGATTAAAAACTTTGACTGTACTTATTTGAAATTTTAAAAGGAAAAGATAATCAAATGCAAAATGCAAAGAAAGCGGTTCGTTGAGTTTATTCTGTGTGTTTTCCCGAGAGCTGTTTTTATTTGTTCAAGGTAAGTATACCATTGATTTATTTTGCTTTTGTTGGTGTAATTTTTTTAAAAAAATATGAATTACGAAATGATAAGTAGGACATTGCCTAGTTGACAGTATCCACCTCAACAGATATTCGACCCTTATATGTATCACTTCCCGAATGCATCTCCATCTACACCCTTAACTGCGTACATTGGCAATCCCTTGTCCGGTCACCTGGGACAAGCGGCAGCCCCTGTTTTCAGCCTGCCCATGTTAAGGAAAAACATTCCAGGACACAAGGGCAAGATTTTAAAGTAAAATGCGGATTCTGTAATAAGTCAAATCACACTTTTGCAAAGTACCGGCAAAGAAAGAGCACACCTTATTGTGAAGCGTGGGCACAGCATAGATGTGCGCCCAAAGTATCATATTTTCACCATAAAACGCACGACGTAAAAGTCACAAGTAAAGTGCAAGTGGTATTCTAGACTATGACATGTGAAGAAGGTCCAAGAAGGTAGACTATGCCCCAAAGAATGTATCATCAATAAGAAAACAAAAAAGTAGTTCTCCAGCTTCGTTGATATTGTCAGAAACATGCTATCACGAGCTGCCTACAACATCAAAAGCTGAAGAGACTTTATTAAAAAGAAAAATAAAACCAACGGAAAAAGGCCAACACAGCGCTCAATTAACGAACAAAATCCGAAAGTGAACAGCGACTCAAAGGTAAATGACGACGTCATTGGCCAAGTCCGGAAGAATTCTGGTGCTTGTAGACACGGGAGTAGACTCGAGCTTGTAAAAACGAAGTTATTTAGTAAATGCATGTTAAAATACCATTACTGAGAAAACCAAAAATACTTATAGTTGGTATGAAAGAAAAAATGAGTGAAGAAGAGATAGTTTTATCATTTAAAAAGCAAAATGGTTTGGAAGAACATGACATTAAATGTGTAGTAGTATATCTGTCGCCAAAAGTTAAATGTTTCAATGCAGTGGTCGAAATGGACAGTGTTGCCTTTGCAAAAGTGTTAGATAGTACTAAAGTCAATATTGGTTGGGACCGATGCAAAGTATATCAGCACACTCATGTAGGAATGTAACGAGGCAAATTTTAAAGACAGAAATATACCTCGTCACATGCTTGTAGAGAAAAGGGAGCCGCCATCTAGTGCCAAAGTAAAAGAAGAAAAATTCACCCGAGACAACAACCACAAATTAAGCTCGTAGCCAAGGCATAGTACCTGGTGGTGGAAAGTATGCAAGTTATACCACGGAGGTAAAAAGCTAGCCTCACCAACATTGATGGTAGATATTGGGTAGGTGGTAATACCACCCAACAACCAACTCCCCATGCACAAGCAGTGCATGCGACGACGGTCGACAGAGCTCGATGGTGAGTTATTATTATTTTCTTAGCAATATCTCATAGGCAAGCATATGGATATGCGAGGAAGTATTTATTTTCATAATGAATGTCATATAGGCAGGCATATGAGTATGTCGTGTGTAATTGGGAAGATTATATGGGAGTGCGGGATATCCCATTAGAGTATATGGGAACTGAACAAGGTACCGCTGCTCCTGTGGGTTATAAATAGAGCGGCTCAGTTCGAAGAAAATATAGTTCGCCGGCACCAGTCAAGCGGTGCACATCTCCCTCGAGCTAAAGGGAAGGGATCCGAAACCAAATAGTCGCCAGTCCAAAGAAGGAAACCGAGGGAAGACGCGAGGTAAAGGTAAAGACGTAGTAAGTTTATTTTAATAAAACTATATTTGCTTACGTATTGTGCCACCAGGGGCAGAGACTAATACCTGCTGATCCCACAGCTACTGTCTGCACCGAGGTCTGCGGACGCTCGTAGTTTCACCCCACCGAGGTTTCCGGACGCTCGTAGTTTCACCCCACCGAGGTCTTCGGACGCTCGTAGTTTCACCCCACCGAGGTCTCTGGACGCTCGTAATTTCACCCCACCGAGGTCTACGGACGCTCATAGTTTCACCCCACCGAGGTCTCCGGACGCTCGTAGTTTCACCCCACCGAGGTCTACGGACGCTCGTAGTTTCAACCCACCGAGGTCTCCGGACGCTCGTAGTTTCACCCCACCGAGGTCTACGGACGCTCGTAGTTTCACCCCACCGAGGTCTTCGGACGCTCGCAGTTTCACCCCACCGAGGTCCTCGGACGCTCGTAGTTTCACCTGCCAGGGTCTTACGACGCCTGTACGCTCCGATTTACCTGCGACTGCCTATAGGGCGAATGGTCAGAAGGGATCCTGCCGGTAGAGGCTGCCAATCCACTTAACGTAATAAATGTTAACGACTTCTCTCCCCTAGCTACCGTGAGACCAGAAGGGTTTCTTAGACCGAGACGGCTAACCTGACAAGAGCCGTAGAAGTCCTGAAGGATACCAGCTACGGTACGATAACCCCGACCAGAAGTTTACAGCAAGCGCTGCGACATATATATAAATTAATTCGTTTGTTAATTATAATTGAATTATAGTGAGTTCTAATAAAAGAGATTTCTTTGACCTTTGTGAAGTTTGGTGTTTTTCTTCACTAGACCTTGGCTAGCCGTGAGCAGTACCTCGGCTGGAAAACTAAAAACACGTCACAGGAAGATGCTTTAATTGTTGTGGCTACAATCATACGTCTAAAAATTGTACTAGTGAAAAAACTTGTGTTAAATGTGCAGGTAACCATGACGTTAAAATGTGTACAAGTGATGAGGTTAAGTGTACTAATTGTTGTATTGCTAATAAAACATTGAAATTAAATTTAAATTTGAGCCATAAAGCGAACGACATAAATTGTCCAATTTACAAAAGAAAAGTAATAGTTTTTATTTCAATGTCCAGGGCTTATTCAACAATTTTGAGGAGGTGGAAAGTTTAATCGAAAATGAAAGTGTTGATATTTTAGTTGTGTCCGAAACCCATGTCACTGACGCCGAAGATTTGAAATATGTCCAACTACAAGGTTTCTTTCCTCCGTTTACTTGTGAAAGTGAGTCGAAATATACTGGTGGTGTAGCAATATATGTAAGAAATAACTTTAAATGTCACGTGATAAAAAAATTCCGGCTACATATGCAATATTGGGGTATAATGTTACAAGTGCAATATGAGAACTTTCCTGTGATATATATATGTGCAATATATAGATCTCCAAATCGTCTTTCGTCAAAAAGTGTTTTTTGTGACGAGCTTGAAAACTGGTTAGAATTTCTGTCACATCGTGGAAGTTTCTTATTAATGGGCGACGTAAATATAGACTGGTTAGATATAACAAATACATTACGCGACGCATTTCAAATATACTGAATGATAACGGCTTACGTATGGTCATCAACGAGCCAACAAGAATAACCAGATTTTCAAAAGCCCTAATTGACTATGTGATAACAAATTTTCCTGAAAAAAAAAAATGCAAATGTTGATTAAAAATTAAAAATAAGCGACCATGAAACTATTCAAATATTAATTGCGAACCAACATAAGACCATAAATAAAAAACCGTTAAATATTGTGCATATAACCAAAATTATCTTTTGTCAAAACTATACGAAATCCCATTGTTTGTAAATATGAATAGTGAACAACCCTACAATCTAAATGTTTTATGTGATCAATTTGTGCTTAACACCCCTATTATGGATGACAACTGAAATTGGGTTATATATATATAACACGGGCTCACAACCCAATTTTCAGTTGGGTTGTCATCTGTAATAGGGGGGTAACTTTACAAATGCAATCAATGGTATGGTTAAAACTAAACAAGTTCCTTACAATAACGCGGAGTGGTTCAACAGTGAACTCAGAAAGGCAAAGATAGTGAATATTAATTTATATAGACAAACAGTGCGCAGCAATAGTGAAAATGATTGGTTAATGTACCAGCAGTGCAGAAATGATTATAAAAAAAATATCATCAAAACCAAATCAAAAAATAAAAAAATAAATAGGGTGGCGCAACAGAGCGAGAGCCCCTGGGCCTAGCGCATTTCTCACAACCATGCCTTGTGAGGGAATGGAGGGGACCTACAATTTTTCGCCGGTTCCGAACGGCTAATTGAGAATGCGCTTTTCATGGCAATGAATTTACTAACGGAGGACTTGCCAATTCCTCGCCAAAGGCGATACCCGTGGAAAAACATTTTTGCATTTTGCCTCTGCTGGGATTCGAACCTCGAACCTCTGGGTTAGCAGGTGCACATGCTAACCATTACGCCACGGGTACCACAAAACCAAATCACAATTTATAAAAAACCAAATTAACACCGCAAACTCACAAAAAGATATGTGGAAAAAACTTAAACAATATGTTTTTAAGAAAAATAATGAAACAATAACTGAGGTGCAATTAGATGACGGTTCTGTGATAGATGATAGTGGAATTTTATTTGATAAATTTAACAACTTTTTTGTTGATTCCATAAAAGAAATAACCCGATCTGTGATATACTGTGATTACATTAACTTAATCTATTATTATCTATCTATCTATCTATCTATCTATCTATCTATCTATCTATCTATCTATCTATTATTATTATTAATCTATTATTATTATAGAGTGCAATATAGATTTCAAGTTCAAGTTAGTGAACATAGAAAATATAAGATGTGCAATAGATATGATTAGCAAAAAGAGAGTGTTTAAATTTTGTGATAAATAACTGGCGAAAAGAAATCGATTCAAAAAATGTAGTTGTAGCAGTGTTTCTTGACTTGAAACGAGGCTTTGAGACTGTAAACCACCAAATATTAATTAAAAAATTAAAGTAGTTTGGTATAAAGGCAAATGAACTCAAGTGGCTTAACGAACGACCTTAAACGGTTTATTATCAACACCAATGCCTGTAAATGTAGGAATTCCGCAAGGTACAATTCTCGGAGCTATTCCTAATGTTTATAAACGACATGAGCAATGTGGTATGTTCGTCAAAAATTGTTCTGTTTGCTGATGACGGTTTATTATACATCACTGGAAAAAACACTGCAGATTGCATAGAGGAACTAAACCAAGACCTAGAAAGGGTGAACGCGTGGCTTAAAATGAACAAACTGGTGCTAAATGTAAACAAAACTAAATGTATGATCTTTAAATGTAATCCTGTAAGTACGCCTGCAAATATTAATGTTAAAATAAGCAATGAACCAATTGAAATTGTAACGCAAATGAAGTGTCTTGGTATTGTTTTAGATGAAAAGCTAAATTTCAATGATTACATTGACTATATATGTAAAAAAGTGTCTAAAAAAATAGGTGTATTAAGAAAAATAAGGAAAAATATATCAATGAGTACCGCTATTAATGTATGTAATGTCTTAGCCAAACCTCATTTTGATTACTGCTCTAGTCTTATTTATGTGTGTCCTCAAAGCCATAAAGATAGATTACAGTTATTGCAAAACAAAATTATGCGAATAATAATTAAATGTAGTGTTTAATACACCTATAAGATCTATGTTAAATATTTTGAAATGGCTGAATGTTAACCATAGACTGTATGCGTACTATGATATTTGTGTTTAAAATTAAAAACAATATGTTACCTGGGTACTTATGTGAAAACATACAAGCAATTTCAGTAATGCAGCAAAATCTCAGAAACAATGATGACTTAAGAATTGAGAGATTTAGAACATCAAGGGGTCAAAGAACAATTTTTTACATTTTTTTTTTAGAGGAGTTAAATGTTGCACAAACTTAAATGATTTTAAAAGAAAATTAATTGAGAATATACGTTCAAATCAATAAATATCTAAATGTACAAAGTAAATGTAATAAGTATAAAAATCTTTTAAAGTAAAATAATTTATAGACTTATATACTATACATATTATATTATATTAATTATTTATTATAAGTTCAAATGTAAAACGTAAAACTAAATGGCTTTTCTGAAGCTAAATGGAGAATATTCATTCATTCATGCAGGCAATATAAACACCCGTAGGCACAACAGTAGGTACGGTTAAGACTCACTTACCTTTCCCAAAGAAAATTTTTACGAAATGGAACGTTATCGATGGCTTAGACCACATGCCCGCTGATGGTATACTAGGCCGTGATATCCTCTAGAATCTTACAATTATCGATGCGGCATCCAAAAAAATTAAATTTTTCGAAGTTAATAGAGTTTTGATTGAATTACCTCTTAAGTGTTTACCTTCGAATTCAACTTTCTTGTCCCCATTAAATTAACAAAACAAGTAGTGCAAAATTGGAGCTCGTACATAAACAATTGTTAAGCTCGAAGTCCCAAATTCTAAATCGAATCGAATAGAACTACTAGCTCATTCACAAGAAATAGATTGCGGAATTTATTTTGGAAACACAATTGTGCAAGCGAAGAACAATTACGTCCATGTCCCTGTTATGAATAGTACAACAAGTGATTACTTCTCGGACAAAAACTTCGTCCACAGCTACTCCAATTTTAAAAACTATAAATTTGTTGATAATAGTTCGGGAAACAAAATATTGGCAGATTTTACAAAAAACTACGAAAATGAACGGATAAGTCTTCTGTTGAATTCCTTAAATATGGACCTCACTTACACACCCGTTTTGGCACATGGTATACGCATCAAGTCTGATCAAGCACCTATAAATACTAAGCAATACAGAACTCCAGAAGTGCATAAAAAAGAAATAGAGAGGCAAGTCCAGGATATGCTTGCTAAAGACATAATTTCTGCCAGTTTTTCACTACTATTGACTTAGCAAGTGGTACCCATCATGTATTGATCGATAAAAAGCTTTACGATCGGTATGTTAACTCTGCATCATTTGCTCCAGGGCAAAAGGTGTTACTGAAAACCCCGTCTCGTTTAAATAAGTTTTCTTCAATTTGGTTGGGACCACATGAGGTGTTGTTTGTCGGCGGAGAGGTGAATACCAACATAGCAGGAAAACATGCAAAAAGAATTCATAACAACCAGCTGAAATTATTCCACTCAATATCACTAATTAACCTTAACTTAAATGTTTTCACGCCTCACAGATGCTAAGACCTTAAAAAATATATATATATGTATGTATATAATAATCAAACACATTTATGCTTTCAGATATCCCAGAGGCCCAAAACTTGACACAAAAATAAAAAAAAAAATCTTTTATTTGGTAGTTTTTTTTTTATCTCCACATAAACTCCCAACGTACATTTAACTAAAAATATAAATATTATACTTAAAGGAGTTTAACTTTGTACAAACTATAAAAATGTTAAAAAATTTTTTTATTAATGCAATGTACTTTTTTCTAGTATCATACGCATATACCGACACTGCATCATCAACAACACCATACAGATCGAAAACCTACCAGTAACTCCGGCACTATTTGAAGGCATTGGGAATGCAGTTTTCTATCGAAATAAATGGATTATCTTCACGAAAATAACACCACTGGATTTTTTTGAGGTTTTGAGTTTCGTTAAAAAGTGTGATACCAAGATCAAACACCTATGTGAAGCGTTAGAAACAGCATTCCAATTAAATTGCAATAGGAGAACCAAACGGCAAAACAACATTAGACTAAAGCAACTGGTTTCCGCCCGAAGACACAAAATTGCCATAGAAACAATCGGACATTTTTTTCTTTGGGCTTTTGAAACTATGGACAACGAAGACTCTGAGAAGATTTTCAACCAGCTCAATACTTTGGACAACGCCGAAACAGAAACCTTTAACATCTTGAAGAAACAAATAACTGTGGCAAGCTCGAACTTCAATAGACTCAGTAAACCAATTAAAGTGCTAACAGCAGAGGTCGAACAAATTGGGAGAAGCGTGGACAACATTACGACGTATTTCGAAAACTTTGCCACAGCAACAATCAAAAAAGTTGCCGCGTTGAAACTGAAAGTGGAGGTTAATGTACAATAATGTTAATTAAGTACAAAACCGTCAAGCCACCGAACTGTCCATTTTCATTGATCTTAACCAAAATAAGCTTAACCCTTTCATTTTAGACGCGAAAAACTTAACAACACTGCTTAAGAGTTACAGATTCGAAAGATCAATCCTTAATCCTGACAAATTGGATCAAGCAGTCAAGCTGTTGACATTTCACCAAGGAGAGTCAATTGTTTTGAAGATCACCCTGCCGCTCCCGGAAGCCATCATTTTTCTCTATACATAAAATATATCCAGTGAGTACATAGCTCGATCATCATTGGGATTCGGTTCTAGCCATTAAAACTGAGTATATCGCGGAATCAGATGATCATACATCATAATGTTACCATGTCCCATAAAGAGTTAATGCAGTGTTCCGATGTCATATACAATTCATCAATATCGATAAAGGTATGTAGGCACCACAAACCGATACATACCAGTGGAAGTACCGTGTGCCTAGTATAGCTTCTACAACACTCCGCTACATCACAGATCGACTGTAATTACGTCGCTTCACCAGCTTCCAAGGGGGTGATCACGAAGATGTTTACGAGAAGCAAGTGGCTATTTAATGTCCATTTACTCTGAATTTTTATTGTGATGAAAAACTGTATGCGCCAGAGCTGAAAGGTTTTGGAATAGTTCACATCCTTAGTCCCTGTGAAACAAGTTCCAAAGAAATGCGGTTACCGTATGAGCAGGTTTGGACGGCTCACTTCAGAATTCATCAGCCAAAAGTTCACCATTCAGAACTAACACGATTATTGAGGACGAAATACATAAATTTGACTGTGGGCATAATAAAAAAAGGCCGCTACCATCTCTAGGTAGCCACAACGACTTGATATCTAGCCTAGCTGAAGGAAAGAAGTCGCTAGAAGATTTGAAGCTAGAAGCAGAGCAAAATAAGGACCGGCATAGTGTTATCAGTCAAATTCGAGAAGTTGAGTTTCATCGCTACTCACTAATGACAATTGGAGCTATAATTGTTGGCATCATCATACTAAACATTTTAGTTAAGCACTACCGCTCGAGAAGCATACCTACCAGTCCAAGTCACGTTACGACGAATATTACGAACGTTGTCCCTGAAAGACCTGATGCTCTCAATATAGATGCCGTCGAGATGGAGGCCCTGCCAGTTCGACAGTCTTCAACAAGAAAATCATTGAAAGGAGTAACGTTTGCCCGAGTATAAACACTTTATATACTTTAATTTTACAAGTTTTGATTTAGATTTAAGTAATACAAAAAACTTTTTAGATTTAAGTAGATAAAAAATCAATTTTAGTTTTATAAATTTCGAAAATAGATTAAAGAGTGCAAAAATTTAATTATGTAACTTCGAATTAGATTAAATAGTAACTAAGCAATACAAAAAAAAATGATAAATTTAGAATTAGACTTAAGTAATATGGAAATACTTTGATTAAATGTTGTGTAAGACTTCAAATTAAGAATATGTACATAATATATATGTATATTATATGACATAATTCTTATCTGTTTTTGTTAAATTTTGTAATAAAAGTAAGTCGATCATCGATTGTCATTGGGCTGGTCGCGAACTTTTCCCAGGTAGGGAGGGACGTTTTGCTTTGTATGCCTTATATTAGGTAAAATGTGTATGCATTTTAGTCATTAAATTGTGCTGATTATTTACTTTTTCAACCGGAATAACAACAGATTCCTTCCATATTGCAGGAAATTTTCCCGTTTCCAATTAATTCAATAGATTGCAAAATTATATCCCTATTCAGTCTAAACACGTCACTCTTATTATTCAAATATTTAATCAAGGTATATAGCAATCTTTCGTTACAAAAATCAAAAGTAAAATAGAACTGGCACTTATTTCCGGTAACACAAATCTTACGTTCTCAATAGATTGATTTATTTCTCTAATACTACATATTTACAAAATATACATTGAATTTGTCAGCAATTTAATTTGGCCGAGTTGACGTCTCATCCCCGAATTTAACACTTCCAATTACATTAGTTTTTACATTCTTCAGCACTATTTTTTAAGAGTATTCCACATTTCAATATGATTTCCAGATTTTGACAAAATCTGGGATATTATGTAACTATTCTATATCAGTCACGATTTATCCTCACAGTACGACAGTTCTTAATCTGACTTTTCTCCGTGATCTTTTTGATTTTCCATGTCTATCTTAATCAATTGAACCAGTTTTTCATTGGAATCATTTTTATGAGTGCTCTAATAATTTTTGCCACTAGTGTACTACACTTTTACTCTACAAAAAAGTTATTTAAAGTCAATTTCTTTTTTGAAATTCCACCATACATTTCTTGTTGTGACTAGAGCATCTCTATACAAAAACAATTGATCAAGCTTTTTGCTTCATCTCTTTTTTGGTGAGTTCAATATAGTATATGTTCTGCCAACACCTCTACACTTCTCATAATTAAAAAGAAAAATTTTTTTTTTCTCAACCTGTGCTAACTGTCTCAACTTTATTATCAACGAACTGGAACTTTTGCTGAGAACGAAGAGGGCCATCGTCCATCGTACACAATCTATCTTGCTTCCTTTAGCCAACTTGAACTTGTCTTCTCCATCCTTTTTTTGCTCCCATGTGAGTACAAATTTAGTGCATAAATAAATAAAATAAATAAATAAATAGGGTGGCGCAACAGAGCGAGGAGCCCCTGGGCCTAGCGCATTTCTTACAACCATGCCTTGTGAGGGAATGGAGGGGACCTACATTTTGGGCCGGTTCCGAACGGCTAATTGAGAATGCGCTTTTCATGGCAATGAATTTACTAACGGAGGACTTGCCAATTCCTCGCGAAAGGCGATACCCGTGGAAAAACATTTTTGCATTTTGCCTCTGCTGGGATTCGAACCTCGAACCTCTGAGTTAGCAGGTGGACATGCTAACCATTATGCCACGGGTACCACAAATTTAGTGCATGTTCTGCCGCTACTAAGCATTGAAATTCCACCTCACCTAAATTTCTCTTTTGTTTTTATCACGATCTTTTGTAGACCTTTATGTTAGCTGATTCGCTAACCAACTCACCACTCGTAGCACATACAACAACCGTAATAGAGTTCTTTAATGCCGTTTTCGTTTGGTAAAACTAGAGTACCCTTTTTTTTAGAGTACCCTGATTTTTGACAACTCAAACGAACATGAAATCAGAGTACTCCGTTTTTGTCAATGTATGTGTGCGTTTGACATATAGTTTGCTTTCAATGCAATTGACTACTTTCAGAAACATATCTCTGCGTATTTCATGAGCAATTAAGTAAACAGTTTTTGAATGGAGTAAAAACTGACAAAAAGAACTTATATCTAAAAACGATACGTAATAAACTTCATAAATGTCCAGATTGATTTTATACAAAGGTAATTTAAGGCAATAAGAAATTTTTTTGAGCTCGGACAACAACAAAAACAGCATGGACAAGTTATGCAAACCAAAACCGATAGGTTTGTGAACGCCCGCGTGAACACAAAATTCGAAATGAGATGCCAAGAATGACAAACGAGAAATGTCATTTATGTTGGTGTGAGTTTACTCTGAAAAAATTTCTAGAGTAGCAAAACTTGCTCTGAGAGTAATTTCAGATTACCCTGAGAGCAGCCAAACGAACACAACGTCACTCTGACAGCAAAAAAGGGTACCCTTAGGGTACTCTTTTTTCCCAAACGAAAACGGCATAACTCTCCAACTGTAGTAACTACAAGAACCCAACAGTAACTGACGAAACTTTTCCGACGTCGTTATTTAAAATATATTTTTAAATACCCTTGTAAATATGGATCACCACAACATTTGTGGATTTATCGGCTGCACCATAAGTGAAAAAACTCTAGAATGGGTCGCCTGCTAAGGTATTTGTGGTAAAAAATTTCATCCAATTTGCATAGGCCACCCTAACCGAATTCTCTGCTAATTTTCATTATTACTGCAACGAATGCAAAACAATAACAACATCACACGTAATGCTTGCTATCAAATATAATAATGAACGTTTAGTTCAACTGTCTGAGGATTTTACTGAGCTCAGAACAAATACCCGCCACAACTTTCTTAAAATTAATGAGGTGATTGCTGACAATAATGAATCCATAATGAAAAATGTGGAGTCCCAAAATACTGGATTTAACACTAAGCTCTCTAACATAGATTCAAACATAAAGAAAATATCACATAAAATTAATGATTGCCTTTAAACTATTCATGCCTTCCCTAAGCTTATTAATCCCGACATTATTAAAATGTTTAAATTGGTTGCTGGCCTGAAATCCTCTGTTGAACAATCTACGGCAATAATACATTCTACAGAAAAACACTTGTTAAGGTTTGCGTATTCATCAAAAGAACAATCTTCGATCATTAACTCTCTTGTGAGGGAGTCCACAGCTACTTCCCTCAGTATAAATACAAACTCGTCTACTCTTGAAGATATAATTACAAAAGAATCAAACTCTCTTCGTTATATGATAACTGAATTATCTAATGAACTGAAGTCAACAAACTCATCAAAAGCCCATGTTAGCTCTTTCACCTCACCTGCATTAAGCAATAGTAAAAACAATAAATCACTACGTTTGGAACTCTTAGACCTGGATACCTCTATCATACCAATCCAAAGTGACGACACGGTTCAACCAAATCCGTCTACAAATGGAAATGAACGAACCTCATCCTTTAACGAAGACAATCCTCCTACACTTTCTGAACCTGTTCTCATCAACCGGTTTGGCACATCCTGGACTCCTCTACTGAATGGAACAACAGAATTCTGAAAATTAAAAACCAAGCTGAGGGGGACCATAGAATAAGTAAGCTAAAAAATCAGGTTGAATGTACGCCTCTCTTTATAAAAAGTATTTCTATTTCTAACGAAACTAGGATACGCAATTTTTTTTTCTTATTCTTATAAAATTAGACTTGTCAAATGTATTAAGTTGATATAAAAACAATAATATTGAGTCAATACACCTTAATGATTTATAACTTTGATTCAACACATTAAACAAGACAAACTTTAATTTAATACATCAAATGAGTACCTGAATGCATTTCGGAATATGTTCATTCCATCATCAGCATCACGACTAAATCCAAAAAGTAAAATGTTGTGGTTTGTTGTTGTATGAAAGTTGCATGTTATTATATAAGAGAGAACAAATGCGATTCGATGTTACCGTTGTCTAAATTCATTGCATTTGAGTCTCTCTGTATATAAAAACTTTCATAGGCATCTAGCTTACGGTCGTCTATCACTTCTTTCACCAAACAAACATTTTCAATATCAAGCTCCATATGATTTTTGTTTAGAGCGTGTGCTGCTAACGCTGATCTGTAAGCTTGGTTGCTTCGAATGTATGTCTTATGCTCTTTGAAACGTGTAAGGAGATTTCTCTTTGTTTGGCCGTAATAAAAACTTTCGCAATCACTACACTTTATTGAATAAATACCCGATTTTTCAGATTATCCGTTTTGTCTTTCACTGAACCTAACAGGTTTGATAATTTATTGGGGTTAGTGTGTACCACATCCATACCGTGTTCTCGAAATTTACATAGAATTTTGTTCGTTACAACCGGTGTATAACAGATAGCGACGCGAATTTTTGGCTCAACTGTGTTCTTATTCTGTATGAAGAGTGTTGACAAATAATTTTTTGTTATTTTTTCGGTATGCTTTTTAATAAGCTTGTCAATCAATGCTTCATTATACCCGTTAGCTTCAGCAATCTGTTTTATAATTTTATATTCTTTCATGTAGTTCGTTATAGAAAGATTAATACTGCACAACCGGTGTACCATGGAATGAAACGCAGCGTGTTTATGTTGTATACAACAATGTGAGTCACTGGTTATTGTTCTAAAAGTACTTGTAGGTTTACGATAAATCCCTATCTAAACTTTGTTATTCACTCTTTTTAGTTCTAAGTCTAGAAAAGGTAGTCTTCCTTCGTTCTCAAGTTCGTAAGTAAATTTTATAGTGTCATATTGACTGTTGAGGAACACTTTTTGTACATCTGTTTTTTCCACTACCGCGAACACGTCATCTACATATCTATATCATATCTTAGGTCTGTATCTTTACTCACACGCGGGATCCCGTGGGATCCCTCGGGATCCCGAAACGTGTATCTTTACTTTTTTTTGACGTAAAAGTGGCAGAGCTTTTGCTTTTTTGTCACTTCCCCTCCAGCAAGAATTTACCCGAACAATTTGCTCGTGCACTTTCTTGCTTGTCAAATCGGCTGTTTGTGAAATCAGCTGATCGAAACATTTCGATTGAATTCAAATTTATTTTTGAAATTAAATGATAAATGAAAAACATAATCTCTCTTTGTTGGTTTGAAAATTCAAACTAATGTTAAATATGCAATGCAATATTGCTTTGAGTGCATTTTAACACGTTTTTTCAAACAAAATTGTTTGTATGTTTGTTTGCTATCTCTACTATGAATGTCATTTAACAAGAAACATCCCAAAACGTGTATCTTTACTTTTCATTTTCGGATGGAGATTACAAAAACAACATTAAAAAGCTCGAGCCCAAACTTTTTCACGGGCTTTTACCCAAGCTTTACCCAGAAAGTAAAGAAACAGACCTCTTGGGTAACAATTTTTCATCTCTTAATTTGATTTCGAAGTGAGACATAAACAATTCACTAATCAATGGACTAAGAGGGTTGCCCATATTTGTGCCTTTATTGACGAAGTAATAAGAATCGCGAAATTGGAAGTAACTGTGCTTCATACAAGTTTTTGCTGTACGGACATACAACTCTTTCTTGTTAGTAGTTATATCAACAGATCTTAAGTGTATTTCAAATTGTTCGAGAGCAATTTCAACGGGAATACTAGGGAACAAGGAACAGACATCAAAAGATACCATACACTGGTTTTCATTAATTACTACACTTTCAATTCTTTTGGAAAAATCGTAAGAATTTTTTACCGACAGACTCACAATAGGTGGCAATTTCTTTACCTCACTCACTAACCACTTTGCAATTTTGTAACAAGGTGTATTTATATTGGAAACAATTGGTCTCATTTTATTTCCTTCTTTATGTATTTTAGGTAAACCATATAATTTTGCAACAACTGGATTTGACACTTTGAGAACACGATTGAGACGTTGACCAAACACTACACTTATTGCTTTTTTCAAATCATCACTTTCACTTTTTTGAAGTGGAGATTTTGGAATTAGTTTATATTTGCACTCGTCAATTAAATTATTTATCCTGTTGTCATAATCATTTTTATTTATAATTACTAGTTTGTTTCCTTTATCCGCTTTAACATAAACACAATTTTTTCTTCGTAAATCTTTTATTGTATTGAACTCATTCGATCTATTTTTTGATTCGCGAATATAAAATTATAAAACAGATTGCTGAAGCTAACGGGTATAATGAAGCATTGATTGACAAGCTTATTAAAAAGCATACCGAAAAAATAACAAAAAATGATTTGTCAACACTCTTCATACAGAATAAGAACCCAGTTGAGCCAAAAATTCGCCTCGCTATCTGTTATACACCGGTTGTAACGAACAAAATTCTATGTAAATTTCGAGAACACGGTATGGATGTGGTACACACTAACCCCAATAAATTATCAAACCTGTTAGGTTCAGTGAAAGACAAAACGGATAATCTGAAAAATCGGGTATTTATTCAATAAAGTGTAGTGATTGCGAAAGTGTTTATTACGGCCAAACAAAGAGAAATATCCTTACACGTTTCAAAGAGCATAAGACATACATTCGAAGCAACCAAGCTTACAGATCAGCGTTAGCAGCACACGCTCTAAACAAAAATCATATGGAGCTTGGTATTGAAAATGTTTGTTTGGTGAAAGAAGTGATAGACGACCGTAAGCTAGATGCCTATGAAAGTTTTTATATACAGAGAGAATGAAATGAATGAATTTAGACAACGGTAACATCGAATCGCATTTGTTCTCTCTTATATAATAATATGCAACTTTCATACAACAACAAACCACAACATTTTACTTTTTGGATTTAGTCGTGATGCTGATGATGGAATGAACATATTCCGAAATGCATGCAGGTACTCATTTGATGTATTAAATTAAAGTTTGTCTTGTTTAATGTGTTGAATCAAAAAGTGAAAAATCATTAAGGTGTTGACTCAATATTATTGTTTTTATATGTTTTCGGATTTTTCGTCGCTCAGTATAATTATTTAAAAAGTATTAAGTTGAACTCTTATAGTTTTAAAGCTTTCATTCCTACTCGATATCTTTGGCTTTTTTCCCCACTGATCAACCTGTTTGTTATATAAACAAATTTCAAATTTCGTTATGGGTTTCAAAATTACCGAAGAAAGCTTCCAATCAAAAAAAAAAGTATCTCTTCAAGAACCTAACTCTAGTTTTAAGTCCTCCCTAACCCGAACTAAGACTATTCGTCACGTAAATCCTCCTAATTCTGCCCAATCAAAGCATGTCTCTTTTAAACCAAGTAACACTGCCCCTCCTTTTCCTAGTACTCCTCGGGCAAAAAGTCCTTCCAATATCCCTTATAGCAATTTCATCCGTTCCCATACCTTAAATCCAGCCTCACAGACCCGCAACACACCTCTTCCTCTCCTCTACCCAAATCGCCTAGGACATCAATCAGTCCCATAAACTCTAATCCCCCTATTTTAGACCCAATGTTTCCACCCATCATCAAGATAACCTCCAAATTTGTCGATTCAATGTCAGCAACAAATGATTATGACGGTCGGTACTTGATGGCAAGACAACGTGACAATAAACTGTACAATAATGTTCGTCTTTATCTTGCATTTCTTCATGATAAACCCGATTCTGTTTGTATAAACGGTAAGACAAAAACCAATGTAGTTTTATCAATTTTAAAAGAAGGTCTCCCAACCGATCCTATAAGCCTAAAAGACATTTATGTCAGGTTTCATGAAGGTTTCAACATAACAGCTTCTGCAGTCATTAAAGATCTTGCTTCACACGTAGCCTCGAATCGTTCCATGCACTCCAATTTTTCCGAAAAACCACGTCTTTAACACTAATACTTTCGCTTTCTCGGTATATAACGAAGTAACCCTTAGCACCATATCTCTGTACTATCAGAATGTTAGAGGACTCCGCACAAAAACATCCTCAGTTTACCTTAATTCCCAAAAACTTCCTTTTGATATCTTTGCCCTTACTGAAACTAACCTTGATTCCAGTTTCCTTGACAATGAATTATTCATTTCCGATTTCGTAGTTTTTCGTGCAGATGGGCAAATTGATGAAAACGGAACATCTGGCCGTGGTGTTCTTTTAGCCGTACACAACCGTTTCAGTGCAACTCTAGTTAATATATCTAAACCACCACTCACTGAACTAGTATGCGTAAAACTATCTGTTTTTAATCGGTGTTTTTATAGAGCTTGCTGCTATATTCATCCTTCGCAACCTATTCTCGCATATCAAATGTTAGTTGATTCATTTGACTCCCTTTTCGAAACCGCTGACTATAGTGATGACATTATCATAGTTGGAGACTTTAATTTGCCTGATTTACACTTGATACAGTCAGAGGATGAATCAAACTATGTTCCTTGCAATACTACTTCTGAGAAAGAAAGTCTTTTCTGCGATCGCGTTTTTGTGTCTGGCTTTTTTAAAATTAGTAATATTAGTAACAACCTAGGCAGACAACTAGATCTCATTTTCTCTTCTGACCCTCACAACTCAGAAGTCACCAAAAGTTTCCATCTTCTCTCGACCCTTGACCACTTCCACCCTCCTCTTTCCCTTGTCTTCACACTCAATCAAAGTATTTGCGCTGCTGATTCTGATGCATCTTACCTGTTTAATTTTCGTAAAGCTGACTTCAATGGATGTAATTGTCTATGTTCGAAATATTAAACTTAGAAATTTTCCGGAAGAAAGATATTCTAAAAATAAAAACAGACCAAAATTCACTTCACTTGCTTTTTATTTTTCGATTTGTATCATAAATTTAGTCATATGACTTTGTGTATAGTCGTAACATTAATTTGCATTATATAAATTCTATGTTTTTGTTTATAAAATGTTTGACATGTATATTTGTGGGCTGCATTTAACGATCTGTTTATTTTATGTTATATGTATGTATTATGTAATATTCAGTACGTTTCCGTACAATGGACTTAATAGTTTAATAAGCCAGATTGAATTCAACAATTTCATAAACTCTTTCACTCCCATCAACATTGCGCTTACCTTCTTTTACACGGCTATCTTCGAATGCATCATCCAATGTGTTCCCCATTTGCCCCAAAAGAATTGCTCGTTATCTCCCCCTTGGTATACGAAAGAATTGCGATCACTTCGTAATCTTAGAAATAAATTATGGAAAACGTTCATTAAATCAAGAACAACTATTGATTACATAATTCACCAACAAGCTTTCCTCAATTTTTCAGCTTTATGTGATTCTCTTTATCATGACTACCTCGATAAAATGCAAACCAGTCTTCTTTCCGAACCCAAACGTTTCTACCAATTTATAAATATTAAGTGAAAATCTGACTGACTTCCTCTTTCTTTTAATTTTCTTGACACCTCTTCTTCTGATTCCCAAGTTAACGCTAATCTTTTTGCAAATTTTTTTAGTCTATCGTATAGTGAAGATATGATTGAACCCGACCTTAATTATTTCAGTTATCTGACAAACAGTTCAAATACCAGTTCTAAGGTTAGTCGGGACACTGTCTACGAAAAAATCAACTCACTTAAAGATGACTTCTCTCCTGGTCCGGACGGTATCCCTGCCATATTTCTTAAAAAATGCATCAATACAATCAGTGAACCGCTTTCAAATCTGTTTCAACTCTCGCTCACACAAGCTGTTTTTCCAACAGTATGGAAAAATTCTTTTATTTTCCCTATTCACAAAAAAGTTTGCAAAAATGAAATTTCCAACTACCGTCCCATAGCTAAACTCTCAGCAACTCCTAAACTCTTTGAAAGTATAGTTTATGATACGCTTAATTTTCATGCAAGTCAATTGTTTCCCAATACAGCATGGTTTCTTAAAGGGCATATCAACCAAAACGAACCTTACACAATTCGTTTCTGTGACAATCTGTGCTTTAGAAAAAGGCAGCGAGGTTGATGTAGTTACTACTGACTTTTCTAAAGCATTTGATAAAATCTCTCACGGCATTATCTATCTTAAGTTAAGAGCTTTTGGTTTTCCACCACTATTCATCCAATGGGTCAAATCCTATTTGGAAGACCGATTTTATAGGGTAGTTTTCCGAGGCTCTATTTCGACCCCCATTTCCGCCACTTCTGGTGTTCCTCAGGGCAAGATTATTTCCTACTCCAACCTTTTTATCTACGCAGATGACATAAAAATAACGAGGGTCATTTTGACACCTTTCGACCCTCCCCTGCTTCAACATGATTTAAATTCCTTTCTAAATTGGTGTCAAAAAAATTTCCTTGAACTTAATGTTAGCAAGTGTCAATTCATGACTTTCTCACGGAAACGTCTTCTTCTTCCCCCTCGAATGTACGACTTTTGCAACGTAGCCGTTGCAGCAGTGTCTTCCATTCGCGATCTCGGTATCTATTGTGATAAAGAACTCAATTTCCGTTCCCACATTGACCAAATTATATCAAGAGCTAACTCTTCCCTTGGCTTTATAAAACGCTGGTCTAAAGAATTTTCAAACCCTTACGTCACAAAGTCACTCTACATAACTTTCCTCAGACCTATCCTTGAGTATGCTTCTCAGGTGTGGTCTCCTTATCAAACAACCCACTCTCTTAGAATTGAAACTGTACAGCGAAGGTTTCTTCGTTTTGCTTTACGCAATCTTCCTTGGTCGAATTCCTTTATCTTACCTCCCTATGAAGATAGATTACAATTAATCGACTTACACACCCTAGCTAGACGTCGCGATGTTGCTGACATACTCTTTGTGCACCAATTAATAACTGGCGTAATCGACTCCCCCGCACTTCTTGAAAACATGGTCCTCAATACAAATTCACGCAACCTAAGATCCATCCCTTTCTATAACCTTTCTACTCACCGCACTAATTATGGGCATTTCAACCCTATTACTCGTATGTTACGTTTAGCCAATAATTCACAACACATCCTCGACTTTAACAAAAGTATATCTTCCCTTAAAAGAAATTTGTATTCCAATCCTCCATAATCCCACAAACACATTTAGTTTTTAAGATAGATTTAAGTTATCATTGCTTGTTTAAGTATTTTTTACATAGCTTGAATTAAGCGAATAAAAAAATAACTACTCTTAGCAATTTTTATTTCACTCTTATAGCTATTACGAATAGATTTATATCTTCACAAATTTTCAGCTGTGCTACTAAAAACAGCAGCGCTATAAGCTCTAACTTTCTCTTTTTTTAATCTTTGCAAACGAGAATTTAACCATGCATTATTGCATTATGTATTATATTTTAGTTTTTCCATTTTTTCTATTGTCAGAGCTTTACAACATGCGTTTAATGTTTCACAAAATGTATTGGACAAAATATTTAAATCATTTTTAAAGTAGATATTTGAGAATCCTCTTTCGTCCAGAAAAGCATCAAACCGCTGTTTTATATAACGAATAGTTTTATACTTTCTTTGCTATATAACATGATTTTGTCTAATTTTAACTTCTACTCTTATTGTTTCATGGTCTAATATTTTATCCTCTGCGTTTATATTCACTTTGACTTAAGACTTTAAATCACTGTTTGTAATAACATAGTCTATTAAAGTAAAAGAAAATTCGGTTATTCTCTTAGGTTGATTCACTAATTGCGTAAGCCCCTGATCCGCCAGGATATCTAAATTTTTCTGGATCCTTTGTCAGTAAATCTAAATTAAAATCACCAGTCATTAAGATATTCTTCTTCTATGTTATAAACTCTGCTACTGAGGAGCTAGCTAAATCTAAATTATTATTATTATTATAATTTATTAACATGTGATTAAAATTACAGTGCTAATATGTTAAAAGGAGCACAAGCTACTATGGCCTTCGGCTCTTAGACAAAAAAAAAATTATTAATATATATTCATATAATGTACATTATGTGCATTCAAGAAGAAAAATGAAAAATCTAGATATCTAGTTTATGATTTTTTACAAAATTGTATACTTTAGTTACATTAATGTGACTAGGGTTTCTTAAGGCTTCACTGATTGATGTTGATTGTTGGTGGTGAGTTGTTGTAGTTGGACAAGTGTTAAAGTTTATGATGTGGTTGATATCCAATTGAGAATTGCAAGTTGGGCATGTCGGTGGGCTTTCTTTACGGAGTAGGTGATGGTGGGTGGCAATAGTATGACCAAGGCGCAATCTAATGAAACACGTATTCATTGACTTCGAAGTTGTTGTTGGAAAAGTTGGATTTATTTTTTGTTGGTTAACTCTAGAGTAATGGTGGTTGTAATTGTTCCATTCGGAAAGAGATTTTATTTTTAGTTTTTTGTTGACTTCTTTAAAGAGATCGAGTTGGGTATCTGCAGTAAAATTATGAATTGGTGTTCGGTGGGCTTGAACAGCGGCTTCATCCGCAAGTTCATTACCTTTAATACCCATGTGGCTGGGTACCCACATTAGCTTTAATTTATTGGGGTTGCTGATTATGTAATCCCGTATTTCGGATATAATATTTGCATTGTGGTTAGGGTTACTCACTGCTTTTAAAACCGATAGGCTGTCTGACGCTATAACATATTTTCCAGCTTTTGCGGTGCAACTTCTTATCGTCTTTAGAATAGCGAAGGCTTCTGCAGTAAATATGGATATTTTGTTATCGAGAAGTCCTAAGCAGATCAAGGAACCATCCTCAAGAACTGATGCAAATGATGTGTGTTCTGTGGTCTTAGATCCGTCAGAAAAAGCAAAGTTCCAATCGTCTTCTTTGAGTGCATTTGAAGCACTAAGGAAGGTTTGGCGAAATGTTTGACTCGTAGTGTTATTTTTGTTGAACTTTGACAGTAGCATTTCAAAGGAGTCAATTTTTAAATTCCATGGAGGGAATTTTGGAATATATTTTCGGATTTTTTTAATGGTGATTCCTAGTTCGCTCGCTGCATTCAAAGATAGAGCTATAGCTGATGGGATTCGTTTCGGGTTCTTCCATTTCAAAGCCATTGCAACATCTTTATCGGTAATCGACCCATTCGACCAGGAAAGTTTTACATATAGTCTTGTACTTGTATATGCGATCCGTTCTTCTAGAGTGGGAAGACCGGCTGCAACTAACATGTTTTTAATGGTGCTTGTTGGGAACGCGTTGATGCTTCTACGTACACTTTGATGATAAGTTGGTTTGATGATGTTGAGAGTTGACTTCGGTGAGTTGCCATATATAAAAAGCCCGTAGTCAATTTTACTTAAAATTAAAGACTTTGTAATGTTACAAAATGTATTAATGTGTACATTGCATTTTTTACTAGCTAAGAAACTAATAATATTAGTTCTTTTAGTAAGGCTTTTTTTTAACTCCAACAGTGAGTTTTCCAGTTATAGTTTTTATTGAATGTTAAGCCTAATATTTTCAAATTATCAACATTATCTATATTTACGTTATTTAGAGACATAGGAGTTTTGATACATGATTTCTTTCGACAAATATGTAGGGTCTTACATTTTTCAAATGACAGCTTAGCACCGGACCAAGAAGCCCAAGTTTTTATATCATTTAGAACACTAGTGAATAATGCGTTTGTTGTACTGAAATCGTTTTGTTTACATAAAATGTAAAAATCATCCGCGTAGCATGTGTGGTCTAATTTTTTATGCTTTGAAATGATTGTGCTAAGGTCATCAAATGCTATAATAAATAGTGCTACAGATAAAGGAGATCCCTGTGGTATTCCATTATGCAAAGGATGTATGGATGAAAAACAGTTGTTTGTTTTAACACATATTTTCCTGTTCGTAAGAAATGCTTTGACGTAATTAAAAATTTTTGGACCTATACCCCAGGTTTTTAATTTTCTCAATATGACATGAACACCTATCTTATCAAAAGCTTTTTCAAAGTCTAAAGAGAGAATTGTTACATGATTGCGTGCCGATAGTGCATTTGTGATATAAAAGTCTAGATGAAGAAGCGCGTCAGCGCAGCCTTTTTTTGTCTGAAAGGCTACTTGGTTTGGTTTTATGAGTTTACGATACTCCATAAACCACAGCAATCTTTTGGCTACGATTTTCTCTAATACTTTTGCCATGCACGGTATGAGAGATATTGGCCTATAGCCGTTTACAATGTTAACTTCTTTATTCGCTTTAGGTAAAGGAAGCAATGTTGCTTGTTTCCAATATTGAGGGATAACACCTGTTTCTAGAATGCTATTGTAAAGCTGAATAAGCCTGTGGATCGCAATTGTGGGAAGGTTTTTTAACAAAGGATACGAAATCCTATCTCTGCTAGGGGTTTTGCCTTTGAGTTTATCTATACAACTTTGGAATTCCAAAATGGAAATTGTATTTTCTATTTGCCTTGCAGTAACGGAGATATCATTTTCATCGACCCTAGAAAGAAGTGAGAGGTGTTTTTGTGCAATATAATCGGGGTGAAAGTTTTCATCCTTCGAGCTGTTAGACCAAGTTAGCGCAAAATGGTTACTTATATTGGATGGCAGTGAAATTGGTCCAGTTGGAGATTCAATAACTTTTATTGTTTGTTGTGTGTACTCACCAGTTAAAGCGCGTATATTATGCCATATTTTGGTGGTAGATGAATTGGGGTTAATTGTTGAGGTAAAGTTTTTTAAACTATTTGATTTTGCAGTTTTTAACATAAATCGAAATTGGGCATTTTTCTTTTTAAAATCGATTAGGTTTACCTGATTTGGGTGTTTCTTAAAAACTCTCCAAGCTTTAACCTTTTCATTCCGCGATGTGTTCAATTCGGGGTCCACCATGCGACTGTTCCTTTTGGGACTTTGTCACTGCTCTGAGGGATCGACATGTTTGCGGCTGTACGAATTGCTTTAAGGAGAAGCGCAGCTTCAACTGACAAATATTCTGAAATGTGCTTGCGAAAACAAGTCCAGTCAGCAAGATCAGTTTTGAATTTTTTGTTCGTTGAAGTCTGAGCATATAGAGAACCGACAACAAGTATGCATATTATTGGGAAATGATCGCTGTTATGGAGATCATCCAAAATTTGCCAGGAAGTTTTGCTAAGCAATTCAGGCGAACAGCATGTTACGTCAACATGTGTCAGCGTGCCATGTGTAGAGAAGTGTGTTGGTGAACCATTATTTAAAATTATAAAATTATTTTCAGAAAAGAATTTTTCTAATAAACTACCTTTCCTATTCGTTTTTGGGGAGCCCCAAAGAGTGTTCCACGCGTTAATATCTCCTCCAAATATAACTGGATGATTGACTTGATCAATTATGTTGTCTAAATCTGTTTTCGAGACGGGTTGATCAGGTGGAAGATATATACTTATAAATGTAAATTTAACTCCAGTATTTATTTCTAGAGCTAAAATTTGAAGGTTTGAATTAATATTTAGAATTCTGTGTGGTATATTCTTTTTTATTAGTATGGCTATACCTTGTTTAGAACTATCATTGCTAGGAAGATTGTAAAAATAACTAGTGAAAGCTTTGGGTGAAAACGGTGTGAACCCGAAACGACAGTGTGTTTCTTGAAGAGAAATAATATCTGGTTTATATTGGTTTATTAGCATTTTAAGTTCGTCTTTGTTATTATAAAAACCATTCATATTCCACTGGAGAATATTCAGAGTGGAATTAGATTCACCTGCATTTAACGATGTGTAGAGAGTTTTTTTTTTGTTTTGTTTATTATTTTGTTGTGAATTATTAAAGTTGTTAGAATTTTGTTGTTTAATTCTGAGACTCCGATGCCCAGATGTTGAAGCGACCGGACTCTGAACAGAGTCCAAACGATTCAACATCTGCACATCAGAGTCTGTGATTTGGTTAGTAGTTTTATTTTTATAATTCTCCATCGTCCGTGTTCATATGATCGACGTAATAGTCGTTTTTATCTAATAATGCCTGAGTAATAGCTGATACGGGAGAGTGAGTGCTTTGAGTGATAATTTTATTTAAATTTGGAGCAGTAGGAGTTGGTAAATTATTTTTGTTAGTGTTGGAATTATTAATAATGTGTGTTTGGTTTGATAAAGTTTGAGAGGAATGGGGAGATAGTGTTAAGTTTAGAGTTTGAAAGTGATGTAACGGGCGATGGGTTTTTGTCTACTGTTGAAACAGTAGATTGAGTGACAACGTTGGCAGCTGTCTGTGTAAGATTGTGTGGCGAAGGCATGAAATCTGATTTGTTAGTAGTGGTTTTTGATGATGTGGATGGTGCAATTTTTTCTTTTTGGTTTTCTGAAACTGTTTTGTTTTGTTGTTCTGCCTGGCTATTTTGCGTATTTTTTGTTTTTTCTGCAAAACTGTCCGTTAGTTGTGGCGGGGAACCTGCTGCATTTTGCTGGTTGTAAATTCGTTTAGCCTCTGCCATGTTACATTTATTTAGAGTTTTTATTTTAATGATTTCTTTTGCCTGTTGGTACGATGGGCATGATTTGGAGGATGAAGGATGAGCGAGGGAACAATTAGCGCACATACTACGATTACATGGTTGTGGTGTGTGAGGTGGTAGACTGCACGTTTCACATTTAGCACTAGCATTGCAGCGTTTTGTCGTGTGCCCGAGTAACTGACAATTTCGGCACCGCATGGGATTTGGAACGTATTCTGTTACTTTTGTGGTGTAAAATCCTATATCAACCGTTTTAGGAGGTTGGTAAAGGTCAAGTAAAAAGCATTAAACCACTAGGTTTTTGTTTACCATCCTCGTCTTTTTTCAAAAATTTATAAATTTCGGTCACTCCTTGTGACTTCATTTCACTGACGATTTCAGTCTCGGTAACATTTATGAGGCAGGGAGCATACGCTATACCTTTCGATTGATTTAATCGTTCATGTAATTTTACATTAATTGGGCAAACTCCAGCGAGATCTTTAGCTTTCAGAAACACTTGTGCGGTTTTTTGTGAATTCACAAATATTAAAAGACTTCCGTCACGGAGTTGAGTTATATTATTGTATTCTTTGCTAATTGCATCTATTGCTTTTTTGAGGAGGAATGGACTAAGAGCTGAAATGGGCTTTTCACTTGTTTTCGAAAAATAAATACAGGGGAAAATTACGGTTTA
This sequence comes from Melanostoma mellinum, assembly GCA_914767635.1. Classification (NCBI taxonomy): domain Eukaryota; kingdom Metazoa; phylum Arthropoda; class Insecta; order Diptera; family Syrphidae; genus Melanostoma; species Melanostoma mellinum. Next base: position 122,318,000 of record OU612059.1, on the reverse strand, counting down.
AAGGAGAAACCGGTTTGCGCACTAAGCGAAAGCAAAAGAAAAGAGAAAATCACACAACTTTGGGAAGATCGATCCTATCGGCTCAAGAGCTAGTCGGTGACTGTAAATCTAAATTAAAATCACCAGTCATTAAGATATTCTTCTTCTATGTTATAAACTCTGCTACTGAGGAGCTAGAAATCTATAAAGCACTACCAAAGTCCCCTTTTCTTCATTCAACCATACATACATTTTGATAACGTATATAGAACTCAAAAAATTTAAATTGTCTATCGCTTGAAATCGTATGCCTTTTTTCAAATAAATTACCACTCCTCCAGTGTGTCTAGAGTGAGAAGTACCAGTAATGTTTTTGTAACCATCAACACTTATTTCTGACTCATCTATATTGCTTGTGGTACAAGTTCCCGTTACAAAATCTGTCTTATAGTTTTGTTTTAAAACTTCCACTTAAATAATAGAAAACAAAAGATTCTGAACTCAAACTTGTTTGCTACAAGTATTTACTTATTTCAACTTTAAGTTTTCTCTTATAAACTTCACAGTCGTTATCAAAAGCATTATGATTTGTATCTAGATTTAACTTTAGTTCATTGTTCATTCTCAAACAATTCACACAACTTAATCATTTAGCTTGGCATTCGATCCCAATATGACATCCACCACATTTAGCACACAGTTTGTTTTCAGCCTTACATTCTTTACTAGTGTGATTAAAACCCATTCTATTCCATTCCCAACCAATGCATTCGCCCGAATTACGACCATGAGAACAGAGCCTTCGTTGGACGACCGACTTGCAAATGCAGTCATCGCCCAGCGAAACGGGGATAACACCCTGTTCGTTTCTAAGATGGACCTCGAGAACATCTTTCACAAAATAAAGAAAAAGAAGTCAGCAGGAGTCGACGGCATACCCAATGTTGTGCTGCGAAACCTCCCTGCGGAAGCGGTGGACATATACACCACGTTGTTCAACAATGCGCTGAATAATGCATATTATCCAGTGCGTTGGAAGACGGCAGTGGTCCATCCTCTCCTTAAAAAAGGTAAGGATGGTTCCAATCCAGCAAATCTCCGGTCAATTAGTCTTCTTCCGAGTATCAGCAAAGTATTCGAGAAAGTTCTCAATAGAGCACTGTCCACATGGGCTGAGGACAATTAGTTATATTATTGTATTCTTTGCTAATTGCATCTATTGCTTTTTTGAGGAGGAATGGACTAAGAGCTGAAATGGGCTTTTCACTTGTTTTCGAACTCATTACAATAAAGCGGGGATTTTTTGGATTGGAGTTGTTGGGGAGTAGAGGGAAGTCATTAAGGGGAAGGGTATTAAATTTAGTTTTTTTTCTAGGCTGATCAGGTTCAGGATCTGGGTCAAGAATCCCAAATCGACCACCAATCATTTTCGGCCCGTGGGCCATTTTGCACTTGTTTTTACACTTACACTTGCGTAAATCGAAAGGTTGGATTAAATACAGGGGAAAATTACGGTTTAAAGGAGAAACCGGTTTGCGCACTAAGCGAAAGCAAAAGAAAAGAGAAAATCACACAACTTTGGGAAGATCGATCCTATCGGCTCAAGAGCTAGTCGGTGACTGTAAATCTAAATTAAAATCACCAGTCATTAAGATATTCTTCTTCTATGTTATAAACTCTGCTACTGAGGAGCTAGAAATCTATAAAGCACTACCAAAGTCCCCTTTTCTTCATTCAACCATACATACATTTTGATAACGTATATAGAACTCAAAAAATTTAAATTGTCTATCGCTTGAAATCGTATGCCTTTTTTCAAATAAATTACCACTCCTCCAGTGTGTCTAGAGTGAGAAGTACCAGTAATGTTTTTGTAACCATCAACACTTATTTCTGACTCATCTATATTGCTTGTGGTACAAGTTCCCGTTACAAAATCTGTCTTATAGTTTTGTTTTAAAACTTCCACTTAAATAATAGAAAACAAAAGATTCTGAACTCAAACTTGTTTGCTACAAGTATTTACTTATTTCAACTTTAAGTTTTCTCTTATAAACTTCACAGTCGTTATCAAAAGCATTATGATTTGTATCTAGATTTAACTTTAGTTCATTGTTCATTCTCAAACAATTCACACAACTTAATCATTTAGCTTGGCATTCGATCCCAATATGACATCCACCACATTTAGCACACAGTTTGTTTTCAGCCTTACATTCTTTACTAGTGTGATTAAAACCCATTCCATTCCATTCCCAACCAATGCATTCGCCCGAATTACGACCATGAGAACAGAGCCTTCGTTGGACGACCGACTTGCAAATGCAGTCATCGCCCAGCGAAACGGGGATAACACCCTGTTCGTTTCTAAGATGGACCTCGAGAACATCTTTCACAAAATAAAGAAAAAGAAGTCAGCAGGAGTCGACGGCATACCCAATGTTGTGCTGCGAAACCTCCCTGCGGAAGCGGTGGACATATACACCACGTTGTTCAACAATGCGCTGAATAATGCATATTATCCAGTGCGTTGGAAGACGGCAGTGGTCCATCCTCTCCTTAAAAAAGGTAAGGATGGTTCCAATCCAGCAAATCTCCGGTCAATTAGTCTTCTTCCGAGTATCAGCAAAGTATTCGAGAAAGTTCTCAATAGAGCACTGTCCACATGGGCTGAGGACAATTAGTTATATTATTGTATTCTTTGCTAATTGCATCTATTGCTTTTTTGAGGAGGAATGGACTAAGAGCTGAAATGGGCTTTTCACTTGTTTTCGAACTCATTACAATAAAGCGGGGATTTTTTGGATTGGAGTTGTTGGGGAGTAGAGGGAAGTCATTAAGGGGAAGGGTATTAAATTTAGTTTTTTTTCTAGGCTGATCAGGTTCAGGATCTGGGTCAAGAATCCCAAATCGACCACCAATCATTTTCGGCCCGTGGGCCATTTTGCACTTGTTTTTACACTTACACTTGCGTAAATCGAAAGGTTGGATTAAATACAGGGGAAAATTACGGTTTAAAGGAGAAACCGGTTTGCGCACTAAGCGAAAGCAAAAGAAAAGAGAAAATCACACAACTTTGGGAAGATCGATCCTATCGGCTCAAGAGCTAGTCGGTGACTGTAAATCTAAATTAAAATCACCAGTCATTAAGATATTCTTCTTCTATGTTATAAACTCTGCTACTGAGGAGCTAGAAATCTATAAAGCACTACCAAAGTCCCCTTTTCTTCATTCAACCATACATATATTTTGATAACGTATATAGAACTCAAAAATTTTAAATTGTCTATCGCTTGAAATCGTATGCCTTTTTTCAAATAAATTACCACTCCTCCAGTGTGTCTAGAGTGAGAAGTACCAGTAATGTTTTTGTAACCATCAACACTTATTTCTGACTCATCTATATTGCTTGTGGTACAAGTTCCCGTTACAAAATCTGTCTTATAGTTTTGTTTTAAAACTTCCACTTAAATAATAGAAAACAAAAGATTCTGAACTCAAACTTGTTTGCTACAAGTATTTACTTATTTCAACTTTAAGTTTTCTCTTATTAACTTCACAGTCGTTATCAAAAGCATTATGATTTGTATCTAGATTTAACTTTAGTTCATTGTTCATTCTCAAACAATTCACACAACTTAATCATTTAGCTTGGCATTCGATCCCAATATGACATCCACCACATTTAGCACACAGTTTGTTTTCAGCCTTACATTCTTTACTAGTGTGATTAAAACCCATTCCATTCCATTCCCAACCAATGCATTCGCCCGAATTACGACCTTGAGAACAGAGCCTTCGTTGGACACTTCTATCTTAGAGATGAGATCTCGCATTGGCGATCCGAGAATCCTGGTTTCACTAGGTTCAATGACGACCGACTTGCAAATGCAGTCATCGCCCAGCGAAACGGGGATAACACCCTGTTCGTTTCTAAGATGGACCTCGAGAACATCTTACACAAAATAAAGAAAAAGAAGTCAGCAGGAGTCGACGGCATACCCAACGAACGTTTGTTGTGAAAAGTTGCAATATAACTTCTACCAGAACTTTTAAAATACAGAACGGTCTACAACAGGGGGTGGTGAATTCTACTATTTTGTTTAGCATTTTCACCGGCGATCTAATTGGTTCCCTTCACCATGCTATAGCGTACGCCGACGACTTAATCGCGTACAGAACAGGTCCAAAGATCGAGGTCATCAGAACACTCTTGCAGCGTGACTTCGATAAGATTCAGCAATATTGCGATGACTGGAAGTTGAAAATCAACTTTCAGAAATCGGAAACAATTGTGTTTAGAACCCCGTTGGCTCGGGCCTCATGGGATACGAGAAAGAACTGGCGAAAGCTGGTGATCGTTGATCTACATGGCCACCCACTGCCAAGCAAAGTAGTAGTCAAGTATCTCGGCATCTGGCTAGATCAATATCTATATTTTAACAAACATATGGATGCGGCTCTGGCCAGGGCTAGAGGAGCTTTTGCTCTGACGAGGCGACTGTTTCACAGCAGTCAACTCGATAGCAGAGTGAAGGTGATTTGCTACATGGCCCTCATAAGGCCAATGATTGTCTATGGGTGCCCCGTGTGGTTCAATGTTACAGCGTCTCAAATGGAAAAGATTCGGGTGTTTGAGAGACAGTGTCTGCGTACCTGTCTTGGATTGCACAGAACACCAGAGTCGGAGTACAGAAAATACTATCGTAATGAGGTCCTTTACAACGGGGCTCAAATAAACAGAATCGACAACTTCATGATAAAACTGACTCGGGGTCACACTGCAAGGGCGATGACCTCGACCAATGGCTTGATTTTTGGGGCTTATTACCCCAACTTAGAATATATGGAGAGAACACGTTTCAGTGGATTTGTCCCACCGGAGGCTTTCCTCTATTTTGACATGATAGGTTTGATACAGGACAGATCGGCGGTTCCGTTGATCTACCACGTCTGCCGTAAGTCCGTGGAACGACGGCTCCTTTATGGCCGGGACGCCGCCGCCGCCGCAGTAGGCGGAGAAGCTGAAGAGCTCCTCCGGTTCAGTAGGGCGGTATCAGTTCGCGATCGACGGGACGTTGTTAAAACGTCAGAACAGTTCTGGTGGTTGTCTGAGCAACAGACAGAAAATGATACCGATAGCGAGTCGCCAATGGCTGGCTTGCACAGGCTTAGTGTGTAAGACTTAGGGTGTAGGGGGTAGACACAGTGGCAACCAAAAAAAAAAAAAAAAAAAAATGTAAAAACTTATTGTTGCGTCCCAAAATCCAAAAAAAAAATAGAAAAACTTACAAAAACAAAAAAAAAATTATAAAACACAAAAAAAAAAAAAAACAAAAAACAAATAAAAGCTACTGTGGCTGCTCTAGTTTTAAGTAGTTTTAATTAGTTTTAAGTAGTTTTAATAAGTTGTAAGTAATTTTAAGAAAAACATAAAAAATGATCTATAAAACTAAGTTTTTTAAATTTTCTTAGTTATTAATTAGTTCTAGTTTGAAATAGACATATGGTATCTTTAGGCCGAAAGGCATTAGAAATAAGTTATTGTATAATTTAGAGTACCCGCCTAGGGTCAGTAAGTTAATTAAGTTATTATGTAAGCTAGTTTAAACATTTTTGTTAGCAAGTAAGTAGATATAAGTAATAGATAATAAAAATGAATTTAAAACTGAAAAAACTGAACTGATTAAAACCCAGACATTTGAAACATCTTTTGACATACAGCGACTGTTTAACAAAACAGTTGTCCAATCCAACACTTAGCTTACCAGCCTTCATAACCTTATTAAGACATTTGTGATCCACTTCAATAACGGCACTAAAAGATTTTTTATTAATGTTTTTCCACATCGTTTTAAATTCTAGGTTTACATTCTCATCTTGAAACATTTCATTTTGTTTTTTTTAAGCAACTCAATTGTAACGGGTGATTTTTTAGCTGGTTTGGTTTTGGCAACACTGGTTTTGACAGCTGACGTGTGTTTAGTACCTTGTGTCACTGTCAAACAGCTTCAGTTTGGTTTGCAATTTAACCATGGATCGTCTTACAAATGAACAACGCTTGCAAATTATTGAATTTTACTATCAAAATTCGTGCTCGGTTCGAAATGTTCGAAATGCAATTGCGAGGCGAGTTTGGTGAACAGTTAATTTCACGTTTCGGGCCGGTCAATTGACCGCCTAGATCGAGCGATTTGACACCATTAGACTATTTTTTGTGGGGGTATGTCAAGGCTAATGTCTATAGGGACAAGCCCGCTTCGATTGACGCACTGGAAGCCAACATCCATGCATTCATTCGTGAGATACCGGCCGATATGTGTGAAAGAGTATGCCAAAATTGGACTCAGCGAATGGGCTACCTGAGACGCAGCCGTGGTCAACATTTGCATGAAATTATCTTTAAACATTAAATTGCAAGGTTCAAACTATCGATTCAAATAAATATTTCATTCATTTTTTCGAATTTTTTGTGTTTTTAAAAAAAAAAAAGTTCTAAACCTCTTAAAAAATCACCCGTTACATTCTCATCTAATTTCTCGGACAAGTTATAAATTTTTATCGTCGGATTATTTCTTTTTAGAACACCAACGACGTAATTATTTCCCAAACTTTCTTCTACTTTTTCTTTCACTTTGTTCACTGATTCTATGTTTTCACATGACACAACTATTGCGCCCTTATCCACTTTTTTAATTCCTGCAACCTGTATTGCAGAATCTCCAGGATTCACACTCAATTTCACTTCCGATTTTGTTTTACTAGCATCTTGGTGCTCTTTCGGTTTAATTAAAATGGAACCCTTTTTCACTGCACTCGCGAATGTTTTCTTCCCTTAACCAGTACTTTCATCGGTTGTTTTCTTTATTTGAGACATTATTTTATTTTCATTTTCCACTGACGTGTTGATGTCATATTCATGCGTAAGTTTTGAACCTACAACCCAATTAGAATAAACCGGGTATTTAAGCACATTGATTTTTTGATTTGATTCTTTATTTAGCCTTAGGTATTTGGTACAATTATTATTTATACTTAAAATTAAAAAAAAAGGTATATGCAAAAGTAGTTTGATCTAACATGTATTGTGGAGGTAACGGCCCTCCATATATGTACCATATTTTGTCGGGGTTTGGCTGGAAACAGCATTTGGGACACAAATCAGTACATGTGCTGACCTTTGAGACCAAAATTCAAGGTTGTTATAGGTCTTAGTCTTAAAATCTAACTTAAAACTAATATAATTAAAAGATAACTCTAAAATTGTAATAATTATTTATAATTTATATTAAAATTAAGATCACATCAAATTTTTGTAACTTTTTTTTATATGCTATTTGAAACACATTTCATATTTCACTTCCGGGAATAAAGTTCAATTAGCGGGTAATTAACGACATTTTGTTTTCTGGAAAAAGTACCTTTGGTTTTTTTTTTTAATTTCTCTTAAACCAAGAAAAATTAATAAAAGCGTTGAATATGGAAAGATAAAATGGCACTTAATAGGGCAAAATTACGTAAAAAAAATTAATTAAAATACAAATATTTTCTTTTTTCAAAATTTTGACTTTGAGGCTTGATCTTTCAAAAACTTTTCTTTAAGTGAACTCAAATTAAAATTTTTATCAAAGAACACAGCAATAGCTTTCAAAAACACTAAAGTATGAGAAAGTAAGTGGCTTAGTTGATTTTTAATATTTTTTTAAAAAATTGAGTAAATTTCCTATAAAATTGCCCCTCGCGCCTACACGGAGGGATGTAAACCCCCCTCCCATATAATTTTTTTTTTGTCTTGACCAAACCTATCCATCCTGCGCCTTTGAAAAACCGGATCTAAAACACCCTACATAGATAAAAGAAAACTCTAAAAGTTTATAATTAATTTTCAAAATAATTAAAAAATTGAGAGCGGCGAATTTTTTTTTTTAACTTTTTTCTGTACTCTATTCAAAACACATTTCCGAAAATTTCGAATGAAAATCCATGGACTGGCCCTGGATTCCTAAGTTCTGCCTTTTTATGTCTAACTGCCCTCCACTAGTAAGGCTTTTTACCCAGAGTAAAGAATATAATGATAGCAAAATTTCAAAAACAACTTATGAAACAGTCATGTAATTGTAAATAATAAACATACATATATTAGAATGAAATTTGAATGTTTTTGATCAAATGTAAATTAAAAATAACTCTTAACCGCTTTTAATCAACTAACTTCACTTCAGTCTTGGCTTCCATACCATTCGGACGTGTTTTTTACCTTTGCGCTATTCTCCCGTCTTTTAAAACTCCCAAATTTCAACATCAATTTCGCTGCCAATAACTTTATTCTGTGTCACAAATAAATTCATTCTCAATTCATAACAAAATGTCTCATCAGTGCGCGAATCCAAACTGTGTCAACAACGAAAATCTTGCTGAGTCGGTTGTATGCAGTGGTCTGTGCGGTAAGCGTTTCCATACGACTTGTGTTGGCATAAGTAAAAGAACATTTGTTTTCCTTAAAGACTGCAATAATTTTGTTTTCAACTGTGACGAATGCAAAAATATTTCACTCTCGCATATAATGCTTGCGATTAAATGCTTGAGTGACTCAATTTCAACGACGAAAAAAACAAACTTTACCACAAGCAGTGTATGACACAGTTTGAAAAATTCGATGAGCTCATCAAAGCATTCGATGAACTAAGTAATAATTGTCAACAATCCGCGACCCACCTCAAAAACCGAATGAAGTGTCTTGAAAATCAGATTAATTCGTTGAACAATGCAAAATCGCCAGATAGTGGATTCGATTTAATAAACGAAATGAAAAAAATAGTGGAAAAAAACTTTAAAACCAATATGTCCGTTTTCAATTCTTCCTTGAGTTCGATACGTTCCACCATTGAACAAACCTCTTCAATCCATCAGCTGACTTCTCTGAAAACTGCCGTAAACTCTGTCGAAAATCATCTGCAATCGATCTCACTTAACCCCACTCCCCTTCCGTGTCAACATGATGCACTGCGTTCTGAATTGGCTGATAGATTCGTAGACGTTACCAATGATCTTGCTTTAAATAGAGTATTGATCACAGATCTATCCGACGAAGTAAGAGCGGTTTCGTTCAAAAGCAATACACCTGATCAGCAACCGGAAAGACCAACTGAATCCAACATGTCCATACTTGATGAATTAACAGACGCCAACCTCACGACAACAACATCTAACACAGCTCATTCCGCCCCCTCCGTAGCCGAATTGGAACCTACTTTTTCTCCTCCCACCGAGCCCACCATAAACCGTTTGGGATCCTCTTGGACTATTTCTGAATGGAATACAAGGATCACAAAGCTAAACAACAACAACACTTCGATCTTCACAGTGAGGAACACACCTGTATCGGCTGACACCGTTTGGCTAGAGAGTTTCTTCCTTCGTAACTACACTATAAAGATTTCTAACATCGAGAAGATCTCTACTCCGAACTCTACTTCATTTCGGATTAGCATTCCCACTTCCTACGAATGGCTGTTTACAAATCCTTTTGGAAATACCGTGAAAATTGGAAAGATGGTAATTGCACGTTGTAAGAATAAAAGTAATAAGCTTAGATTAATACCTGTTCCCAAGCCCGCAAAAACACCTTCCAACCCTAATTGGTCTTTTAAAACCCACATAATGCCAAGTTTCGCTCCCTCTTTCCAAATACCCTATATTTCTCAGCATGTCCCAACTCCACAGCCCAAGCCACAAACCAAGCCACAACTCAAGCCACAACCAAAGCCCCGTAAATCGATTCAATCCAAAATCAAACCAATAGACGCCTCTTATAAATCCACGCTTCCTAAAAGGGTGTCTTTTAATCTTGAAACTACTCCATCTAATTCCTCTATACCAAGCCCACAAATCTCTGCCCCTTTTCCAAGCTTCGACCTAACGTCTGGAGCAAAATACCCTAATTTCGTCAGTTCCCACTTACTCAATCCAAACTCTTCCCAGTCTCCTCAAGGATCTTCCCCCTACATTGACCCTCTCCTACCTCCCGTAGTCAAACTCACACAGCAAAACAATGATTCAACTGAATCGCGTTACGCTCTCTCGAGACTAAGAGACAAAAAAACTTATGAGAACATACGAATCTTTTTGTCTTATCTTCACGACAAATCGGACTCCCTTTGCTATGAAGGTAAGACTAGAACCAGTGTTATGGTCTCTATTCAACAGGAATTTCTCCCCACTGACGTCACTAGTCTCAAGAAGCTCTTTGTTAAATACCACGAGTATTTTGATGTGCCTCCTCAAAAAGTTGAAAGTGATCTATGTGCTTTTGGACATAACATCCACTCTAAACGCATCTCTCACCTTCAACGTAGCAGAGCTGACCATGAAAAGTTTTTTCGTTCATAATTCAGCATCTCAGAATCTGCCTCTTACCTTTTACTACCAAAATGTTAGAAGACTTCGCTCAAAAACAAAAGCAGTCCTTCAACAATCCCATGCTTTGCCTTTTGAAGTCTATGCCCTGACTGAAACTAATCTTATCCCTAGCATTAACAACCAGGAACTGTTCCCATCTACTTTCAATGTTTATCGAGATGACAATCAAGACCGTGACACTGATGACTCTCCTTGTCGTGGTGTCCTCATAGCTGTCACCAATACAATTGATTCATCTCTTCTCTCAACATCCTCATCCCCCAGCCTTGATTTTGTCTCAATCAAAATCACTCTATCCCATAAATCGCTTTACATTATCTGCTTCTATATCTTACCATCGCAACCACTTGAATCTTATGAATTTGCAATCAAAACGGTTGACGACATTTCAGATTTATGCGAACCCCATGATGAGATCCTTATTTTCGGTGATTTTAACCTGCCGTATCTAAACTGGACTTTGTCAGATGACCTATCGTTTTACATTGCTCCTAGTCCCATCTCTGCCAAAGAATGTCTGTTCATTGATCGCCTGGCAGACTCTTGCCTCTGCCAAGTAAGCGCAATTTTAAACTACATGGGTAGGCAACTTGACCTTGTATTTACAACAGATCCCATTAATTCCTCAATCTCACTTTCGCCCCTGCTCCTTTCAACCATAGATAACCTACACCCTCCTCTCCTTCTCTCATTTTTTCTCCAGTCTTCACAACCATCTAACCCGCCTGAACCTGTGACGAAGCGTCACAATTTCTCCAAAACACCGCACCAAAACACTGTACGTGTTTTATTAAATTGCCCACACGCAATTAAATCCCACGCTAAAAGTTTACTCCAAGGCCAAATATTGCTTGCCTCTTAGTTTGTGTGCATTTCCTTATGGGGAAATGCATTGGCAATAGCCAGCCTATTTTTATATGCAATATTGTCATTGCCTTACAACTCACACTTACTTATAGTAGGAAAATCTATGAATAGGAGTGAATTAATTGCGATAATTCAGAAAAAAGATTTACGGGCTTTTATGCCTTAACGTGTCATTACTTTTTCTCTTCCCCGATTTCGACTTCCATAGTCTCCTTCTAAGGGAATTACATTGATGTGGTTTATGAATTGGCCACTCGTGTGAGTTCTTCTTGCTTTATTTACGATTTCTAAGGGAATTACATTGATGTGGTTTGCGCATTGGCCACTCGTGTAAGTTCTTCTTGCTTTAGTCTCCTTCTAAGGGAATTACATTGATGTGGTTTATGAATTGGCCACTCGTGTAAGTTCTTCTTGCTTTATTCACGATTTCTAAGGGAATTACATTGATGTGGTTTGCGCATTGGCCACTCGTGTAAGTTCTTCTTGCTGTATTCTCGATTTCTAAGGGAATTACATTGATGTGGTTTGCGCATTGGCCACTCGTGTAAGTTCCTCTTGCTTTATTCACGATTTCTAAGGGAATTACATTGATGTGGTTTGCGCATTGGGCACTCGTGTAAGTTCTTCTTGCTTTATTTGCGATTTTTAAGGGAATTACATTGATGTGGTTTGCATTGGCCACTCGTGTAAGTTCTCATTGCCTGTTGGGCGTCTTTAAGAGCCGATCTATTCGTTGCGGTTTCATTTGGCCGAGCGATTAGATTTTCTTTACTACGGTCGACATTAACCATTCAGAAAGGACAGCTCATACACGCAACCGCAGACTGTTACTACGAAATCCGCCGCCGCCGACAGAGTGTTTTGCCTCCGAGTAGACGCATACACTTCCTACGAAGTCCGCCAACGCCGATGAATTGTTCTGCCGTTCCCAGGAGTTGAAGTAAATCCAGAGAAGAAGTCAACACAGGCATTTCCCACGTAGTCCGCCGCCGCCGATATATTGTTCTGCCGATCACGCTCCGCAGACCTTTGCTACGAAATCCACCGCCGCCGACAGAGTGCCCTGCCCAAAGCAGATAGACGTTTGCCGTTGTTGGATAGAGGGAATAGATGCCGTGACATATACACCCGAGGGAACTAACATCGCTACCCCCAAAGAAGAGTCGTCCTGAAGACCAGCGCCAGAATCGAACCCTAAGCCAGACAGGGACAACACCTTTTTTTGAGAATCAGAGTAAAAACCTTTGTATAACATTGTAAACCAAATCCTGAGAGAACCAAGAAAAAAAAAGAAATGAATAAATTTAGACTTATTTAAAATATATCCGACCGTCTCCTCGTTTTCATTTAAGAAGTTGGACCGCCGAAGCCCAAGTCTTACGAAGCTTCCTTGGGTAGACCCTGAACACCCTGAGTATACCCCAGCCTGAGCAAAAGAAGCATCACAATTTGGCGCCCGAGCAGGGACCTGCAGAAAGTTCAACCGTCCACCGTACCTGTCCAGGAACTGACGCAGAGTCCACCGACCGACACCGAAACCTGACCGACCAGCTTCCAAGATGCTTGCCGATACCGACCCCAAAGCACCTGAAAACGATGCCCTGGAACTCGAGGAGAATCCGAGTCCATACCAAAATTTAGGATTCATTTATTTCCTAAAGAAGCCTGAATTAATAGAGACGCTGTCCCAACGTGGACAAGACACCAGTGGAACGGTGCAGGAGTTACGTCAACGCCTGAGTCGCCACCTGAAACAGGCCCGCCTGCACCGCTCGACGCAGAATTTGTGTGCTGAGTGGGAAGACAAGGTAGAAGAGAGGAACAACGCCGATCCTTCAGACGAGGAAGACCACGCCACTGCTTCTGGACCGCACGTACCACCATCCACGTCGGACTGGATTGACATCTGTCAACTGAGTTGGAAAAGTTGTTGTGATATTAGGCTCCAAAGTTTTAAAGTCTTTTTTTATTATATTTGGTCGAAAATCAAAGTTTTAACACATTTGAACTTGCGTTTATACATAACCCACCAGTTACTCGTAAATAACAAGTGAGTTCTATAGTATAAAAAAACTTCTGCATTTTTCCTTGAAATCCAGTGAACATAACCTCTCGAACGCATATACCAACCCTACATGTTCAACAAAAGAAAAGCCCAAGAAATTTCTCCCCAAACACCATCATCAAAAAAGTTACAACCGCCTGCAATGGCTACGGATCTAGTAGGTTCAATGACAAAAACAGAACTCTTCGAAATGCTGGGATCAATTATGGAGGCTAAGATAGAAAATGTAGCAAAAAAAAGTGACATCGATGCTCTCACTACCGCCAACAAAAACATCGAAAAGCAAAATGCTATACTTACCTCCAAACTCGTAGCCTTAGAAAAAAAGTACGACCTACTAGAGCATCAAATTGAAGATCTACAAAGGAAAGATACTGAGAATAACCTCATGATGAGGGTAAAAACCCGTGGAGGGCAAAACGAAAGGGAACATGTGAAAAATATTTGCTCAAACATTATTCATCACATAACAGCTGACAACTTGCAAATAAATGAAATCAACACAAAAAACGTAAACATAAAATGCTTTAAAGTCAAGCTTGAATCAAAGCAACAAGTAATTGATGCACTTAAAGCTTCAAATGCTTTGCGTATCACTGGCACCTTTCTATCAAAGGATCTACCCATTTCAATTCGCCAAAAAAGATATAAGCTTTTGTGTATTAAACGTCGCTTAACAGAATTTAATCCACAAATAAAAGTTCAGGTGAGAGACGACAAAATGTTTATAGGACAAAACACTTTTCGTTGGAGTTTTTCGGCGGGTTTCTGTCAAAACAATGGCACAGATGATTTTCAACTTTTAAATGCCATTTATCAATCTGACGTTGGAAAGATTTTCAACGAGTCAATTGACACATCTGGAACAGCTGATGTAACTAACAACACCCAGCTGATACAAGGACCCTCTGGTGGAGAGAGTAAGGCTTCTAGTTCAGCAAATACACAAACCAGTTTATCTATTAATAGAGCATAGGGTAAATGCGCCGCCGTCTGCCAAAGTAATGAAATTTATAACACAAAAATTAATTTAACAAAAAAAAATGAAATATTTAAAATTTTAAGCTATAATATAGCAGGTTTAAAAAATAAAAACTTGTTTGTAGATTTTACTAATTTAGTCAATGATAATGATTTTGTTTTTTTATATGAAACTTTTTTGGTTGAAAATGAATGTCAATTATATAATAAGCAATTCAATAATTTCGAATTCGTATGGATTCCTGCAACAAGGCAAAACGTTAGAGGGAGGGCAAGTGGAGGATGCTTTTTCGGCTATAAGAAGAATTTTTCTAATATTAGCTGTGAGTTTATGGTTGAAGATGAAACTACTTTTCTAAAATTAAAGATTGATTCAATAAGCTACACCATAATACCGCTCTATATAAATTGTAATCATTGGGATCAGGACTTTAATTTACTCAGCAGCTTCATTGAACACTTTAATAATGACAATGTTATGATAATCGGGGATCTAAACGCAAGAATAGGAATTGATGAAGGAAGAGAAAACCGATTTGCTGGAAAAATTCGACGCTCAAAAGACACAACGTATAACACAAGAGGAATCAAATTAATGGATCTCTGCAATTCTTCCGGTTTTCGAATTATGAACGGAACATCCGTGTCTGATAGTTGTGGAGAGTTTACTTTTGTGGGCCAACAAGGACATTCCGTAGTTGACTATTGTTTAATGAAAGGTAAATGGTTACATCTTTTCTCAGACTTCAAGGTTCTTAGTGTACCATATTCAGATCATATGCCAATATCAGTGGCATTTGGAGTTGAAACTGATAATGACGATCAAACTCTTAACCTTAAACTACCTCCCAAACTTATATGGAACGAACGTTACGCAGAACAATATAAACAGAACCTACAAACCAATTTTCCTCTACAGGGTATATCCACTATCAAAGACGTGAATGAAACAATAAAACGAGCTCACCCACATGAAAACCGTTCATCATATAAATCTTTAAGGCACAAAGAGAAATGGTTCGACCTTGAATGTGAAAAAGCTCGTAGCGATTCGTTCGGGTGGCTGAAAATGTTTCGAAAATATAATTGCAATTTCTTCAAAAGATTGTATATAAATGCAAATTCTTTATTCAAAAGGCTGTGTAAAGAAAAAAAAACTGTTTTTTTTGAAAATGAAGCTCTGAAACTGACTTCGTGTAGGAACACAAAAGAGTTTTGGGCATCATTAAACCAACTTAACGGAAAAAAGCTTCAAATAAGTCAAAAAATCAACGTCACTACTTTCCATGACCATTTCAAACAGCTTTTGTCACCTGAAGCAAGGGCCCCTTATATCCATTACGCGAAACCAGCATTCACAAATAATATCCTAGACTCTGCTATATCCATCGATGAATTACAAAGAGTGCTACATAAACTAAAAGATGGCAAGGCTGCAGGCGAAGATAGAATTCCTGTTGAATTTATAAAGTACGGGACAGAGCAACTAAAGCATAGCTTATTAGATGTATATAACAAAATCTTGAACACGGGAGAGGTTCCAGAAGAATTCAAAAAGAGTCTAATTTGCCCTATTCACAAGAAAGGAAATATATCTGACCCGGCAAACTATCGTGGAATATCGTTCCTCAATGCTTCATATAAAGTTTTTTCAGCTCTACTGAACGATCGTTTAACAACGTGGATAGGAAGCAACAATTTGATTGGAGAATTTCAAGCAGGGTTTCGCAGTGGCTATTCGACTATCGACAACATCTTTGTCCTTCAAAGTATAGCCAACGACTTTATCGATCAAAGAAAGAAGTTATACGTTCTTTTCGTAGACTTCAAAGCTGCGTTTGACACAATTGATCGTGAAGCCCTGTTTTTCAAACTATACAGATTGGGAATGTCAGCCAAATTCGGTAAGGTCCTTGAAAATATCTATAGCAAGAATATATCTGCGGTGTGGAATGGGACAGAAATTTCAGACTGGTTTGAATGTAAAATGGATGTAAAACAAGGCTGCACACTAAGTCTGAGTCTCTTTGCGTTGTTTATTAACGACCTCATCGAATTTCTTCCCTGCGGAATAGAGGTATCGAGAAAAGTCATCAAAGCTCTCCTGTTTGCAGACGACGTGGCGTTATTTGCGTATACACCCCAATCGCTCCAACTAATGATCAACAGACTTGAAACGTACTGCAAATTGTGGAATTTAAGAGTCAATCTGGAAAAATCTAAGGTGATGATCTTTAGGAAAGGTGCAGGACGAAACGCGAGGGGTGAAAAATGGCATTTTGAAGGAGAAGAGATTGAAATCGTGAAGTCCTATAAATATCTGGGAGTGATTATTACCAGTAATCTCAACATGGAAACTCATTTAAAGGATAAGCTGATGAAAGCCAAGAGTGCAATCAATGCCACTTGGAATAAATGTTTTTCGAACAAAGCTATTAGTCACACTGTGAAATACAAGGTTTTTGTCTCAGTAGCAGAATCTATAATGTTGTACGCAGCTCAAGCTTGGGGTTTCGTAAAATACGAATCAGTTGAAAAACTATTGCGGTATTTTATTAAAAGATGTTTCCGACTTCCAAAAACAACACCGAACTACATGATTCCAATTGAAACAGGATTGTCACCACTTTTCATAAAAACATTAACTTTGCATGCCGAATACATCGTAAGGGTTCTAAATATGCCAGAGGAAAGGTATCCAAAAATGTTGGCACTTCAATCAATACGAAAACGAAATCATTGGTATAAGAAGTGGGAGGAGCTTGCAAACAGTTGTCACTTAAGTTTCAGATTATCTGATGGAAACGAAAATCAAAATAGAAAACAGCTTCTTGAAACGATTTCCATGACGGATGAACAGCTAAGGTCTGAGTTCATAAACGAAGCTTCATCTTCTATCTTTAGACAAACCTACAGCCGGCTAAACCATAATCTTTGTGATGCAAACTATTTCCGCCCCGAAAACGATCTCAATTTAATTTCAACCATCTTTAAAATGAGAGGGGAGCTGATTAGTCTTCACTTCAGACCTCATAGGGAGGATTTACCAATTTATTGCAGTCTTTGTAATCTACATGAACGTGAAGATGTTTTGCACTTCCTAGGAAAATGTCCTATTCTGTGTGAAATCAGACGAAATACCTTTAACACCAACTACATACCAGAACAAGAAGTCTTAGCCATTCTAAACTGCGAAAGAAATAACAACCAACTGTACAAATTCTATAAAATTGCAATGTCATACAGAAATCAAATAATTAATGAAGCCTTTTAATAATAAAATTAAATTAACTACAAATACAAAAAAGGGAAAAAAAAACAAATAAATAAAAACTTCCAAGTAGATTTTTTAAAAATGTACATATCACAATATTTATCTACATATCTAAATGATGTTAATCGGGCAGACGGCGCATAGCCAAGCTTTGACGATTGTTTTGTCTTTTTGAAATATTTTGTAATAACAGATACAGTAAATAAATCGCATTATCTATCTATCTATCTATCTATCTATCACAAGCAGCAGAAAGTATTCCAAAGCAGACTTCAGGTACCAGTGTTCCAGACACCAGCCATGCCCGAGTTATGTGGCCACACAAACCATATCCAATAGCCAACACACGAGTGCAATCGACTCCGGTCATCGACCAGTTACCTGTCAGCATTTTCCCATCAGCTACACACGAGTCTACACACGAGTCCCACTGACCCTAGCCATCAACTACAACCGTCAGCATAGTCAGCATATTCCCATCAACGGTCAACCAGCAGTAATGCAATTCAACACCCTTTATTGAACTTATTATTTATTTGTATTTCCTTTGCATTCATTTTTGTTACCTATAAAAGCTTGTCATTTCCATTTTTAATTTGAGTCTGAATAAATAATCCAAGTAGCACAAAGTAACTTTTGTTTTTTTTACGGAAAGTCGCGGCAACCAACTTAACTGGCGCAGTCGGAACGGAGCAAGATCAATAAAAAAATACAAATTCGAAGGAATATCGAAATAGTATTCTGCAAAAAGAACCAGTCGCGAAATTCGAAGGATTATCGAATAAAAATACTTTCGTAAGAATCAAACAAAATCAGTGAATTTTTTTTTTCGAAGGTTTATCGAATTAAAAATAACAATCGGTGTACGGGCAAAATAAAAAAAAAAAATTTTAATTAATAAAGCATCAAAGTGCGTTAACAAAACAAAAGACACCTCCGAGATATAATAAGAGTGAGTGAACAGAAAAAAGGAAAAAACATTACTTCATCTAAAAACATCTAAAAGTGTGTGGAAGCAGATTTTCATCAACTATCAGTGTGTGGAGAAACTAGAAGACATCAGCAACGAAAAACGCCTTAACAGTGGAAACACGATGGAAATTGTACTATTTATGTAAGTCATTATATTGAATCTCAAAGTGTAAATGTCCAGAGTTCCAAAAACAAAAAATAATCCCTACCCAACAAGAAAACGTGTCAGCTCCAATAACTATAGATTAAGTGAATCCAATAAATTAGAAAATATAATACTTACAAATCAATCTGATTTAGATATAGAACAGTCTGAAGACTTAGGAATTAAATATCTATTTGAAATGGCAAATAACCAAGATAACGCTGCAGCAGCGGCAGCAGCATTAAATTTTTTAAACTCCCTTAAAATCCCTCCAGTTGTTAAAGATATCCCAACCTTCGACGGCAACCCCAGATTGTTGTTCGAATTCATTAGGAATGTAGAGGAAGTGTTATCGCTTTTTACCGAGGTTAACGGTACAAATTTAGGCAGGATTATACTTAGAGCGGTCCGAAATAAGGTTGTTGGCGAAGCCAACGAAGTTTTAAATGTGTATGGAACCACTTTATCGTGGACAGACATTAAAGACAACCTTATTAGCCACTACTCCGACAAACGTAACGAGACTTCACTCGTACGTGATCTACATTATCTGAAACAAAATAACAAAACAATGGAGCAATTTTATAGTGAAATCATAGAAATACAAGCAGCCATGATAAACCATGTGCAAATCCACGAAATAGAAGCCAGTGTGATAACTGCAAAAAATAATCTCTATAAAGAGATGTGTCTCAACACCTTCTTAACAGGGCTCAGAGAACCACTTGGTTCCACGGTAAGAGCCATGAAACCGACAAGTCTCGCGGAATCTTTTGTCTATTGCACAAAAGAACAAAACATTTCATATATGAGACATGAACCAACATTCTTTAATCAACAAAAGAAATTCTCAACTCCCAGATATTTTAATACACAGGTTCAAAACTCTCCAAGATTAGTCCAACAAAACCCTCATTCAAACTACCAAATACAAAACACTCAATTTAGGAAAAACCCTCATCAATTTAGACAAAATCCTCATATAACACAAAACCCTCATGCTAGACAAAACCCCCAAGTTTTTAACAGATTTGATAATTTTAACTCTCAAAACAGACAGAATCAACAAAATAATAATTTTAAGAATGGTTCCGGACAATTCTCCAATAGGCAAAGATTACCTCCTCCTGAACCAATGGAAATCGGTACAACGTATACAAACTTTAGATCCCCAACACAACATCAGGATAACAGAACTCCTACTAATTTTCTTAAACAATCAAATAATAGAGAACTTCACAACATCAATGTAGAAGACTTAGGAAATCCATACCAGAATCTAGATGCATATTGTGATAACGAATACGAACAAAATACAAGTGACAGCTTCGAAGACACTATGGATTTTCGGGAACTCGCCTCTGCGAACCCATCGGGTACATAGATGTCAACAAACATGGTAATATTCTACCCTATATAAACATTGCATCCCCATTCGGAAGACCACTAAAGTTCTTAATCGATACGGGTGCATCATCATCCTTTTTAAACCCCGAATTCGCCGATCCTAAAAAACAATCCCCCATCGAACATACTGTTATAAAAACCATTTTTAAAGATCACATTGTCACTAAAAATATAACTTTCCCATCCTTCACAGAATTCAAAACACACGAAACATTTAAATTCCTAGTATTCAAGTTCCATGGATATTTTGATGGTCTTATTGGCCTCGATATCCTTACACAACTTAAAGCAAAAATAGACCTAGAAAAACATATACTTATTACAAGAAATTCTGTCGCACCTCTCCTTTTCAAGCCTAACTTTACATCTTCCCGATATTCTATCCCTCCACTTTCAAAAATGGTGTGTCGCCTTCCCGTCGACACCCAAAATGGTGACATCCTCATAAAACAAACCGAGATAAGACCAAAGGTTTACATTTCGGAAGGAATTTATAAAGCAAATGATTGGTACACTATTCTCGAAATTACAAATGCAACAAACGAAGAACAAACCATTTTTCTTGAACAACCAATAAAAGTTTCCCAATATACAAACAAAGATTTTTGTGAAGTTAATTTTACCGAAGCACATTCGCACTCTCAAGACAAAAACTTAAAAAGTGCAAATATAATAGATTCACTAAAGCTTGATCATTTGAACTCAGAAGAGAAACAAAAAATAATAAAACTTTGCAGACAATTCGAAGATATTTTTTTCCAACAAGGGCAGTCACTTACATTTACTAACGCGGTTAAACATAACATACCTACAAGTGACGATATCCCGATATACACAAAATCATACAGATACCCGTTTATACACAAGATGGAAGTACATAAGCAAATTCAAGATTTGCTAAAACAAGGAATAATCCAACCAAGTCATTCACCTTGGAGCTCCCCAGTATGGGTAGTCCCAAAAGGAAAAGACATACCAACAAAAAAGTGGCGGCTCGTCATTGACTTTCGTCGTCTCAACGAAAAAACTATAAGTGACAAGTACCCACTGCCAAATATAACGGAGATTCTAGACAAGTTAGGGAAATATATGTATTTTTCTACCTTAGATCTAGCGAGTGGTTTTCATCAGATAGAGATGAACCCAAAAGATATACCTAAAACTGCATTTACCGTTGAAGGTGGACATTTCGAATTCGTAAGAATGCCATTCGGGCTAAAAAACGCGCCATCAACGTTTCAACGCGTCATGGACCACGTACTTAATGGCCTTATTGACAAAATATGTTTGGTATATTTAGATGATATAGTCATCTTCTCCACTTCCCTCCAGGAACATATCGAAAACCTGAACAAAGTCTTTTCACGACTTCGAGAATTTAACTTTAAAGTCCAATTAGAAAAAACAGAATTTCTTCATAAAGAAACAGCTTTTCTTGGTCATATTATTGGAAGGGACGGGGTAAAACCCAACCCAGATAAAATTGCAGCAGTAAAAAATTTTCCAATCCCAAGAACCCAGAAAGAGATTAAGTCGTTTTTAGGGCTTTTAGGCTACTACCGCAAATTCATTAAAGATTTTGCGAAGATCACGAAACCTCTTACAGAATGTCTCAAAAAAGGTAAAACAATAAACCTTAACCAAAGGTACGTTATGGCTTTTGAAATGTGTAAAGATCTATTGATCAATGATCCTATACTACAATACCCCGACTTTTCTCGACCCTTTGTCCTCACCACCGATGCCAGCAATTTCGCGATAGGTGCAGTCCTATCCCAAGGCACCATAGGTAGTGACAAGCCAATATGTTTTGCTAGCAGAACATTAACAGACACAGAAGTAAACTACTCGACAATAGAGAAGGAACTTTTGGCGATTGTTTGGGCGACAAAGTATTTTCGACCTTACTTGTTTGGTCATAAATTTAAGATAGTTACTGATCATAAACCACTACAATGGATGATGAATCTTAAAGATCCTAACTCCAAACTAGTAAGATGGCGTTTAAAACTAGAAGAATTTGATTATGAAATCGTCTATAAAAAAGGCCAACTTAATCTAAACGCTGATGCCCTAAGTAGAATAAAAACCGAAGATAGAAATAACAAAATAGAGATAAACGTTAACGAAAGAAATAATCTTGACCCTGGTTCTAGCGGTTCAACAATTCACTCAGCCATTGAAAATTTAGACGACCACATATACATTTCAGAACGCCCACTAAACGAATTTAACATACAACTTATACTAAAAAGAAACGAACACGACAGACTAATAGACTTAAAGATGTTATTTAAAAACAAACAAAGACGAACCATTACAAAACAACACTTTAGCGAAAACGATATAATTAACATTTTTAAAAATTTTATGCCTCCAAATAAATATTGTGCTATATACACAGAAGACGAAATATTTAAACTCGTCCAAAGTGTATACTCAAAATATTTCTCCAACAACAAAGCCTTTAAAATAATACGTTGCACAGAAATACTAAAAGACATACTCGAAGACGACAATCAAGACAAATTAATTAATGATTACCACATAAAAAATAACCACAGGGGCATAAACGAAACCAATGCACACCTCAAGCGCGAATTTTTCTTTCCATTTATGAAAAACAAAATAACCAAAATTATCAACAACTGTGAGCCTTGCCAAAATCTAAAATACGATAGGAAACCCCAAAAAGTAGAATATCAAATACCAGAAAACCCCGAAAAACCCTTAGATATTGTTCACATTGATATTTACAGTATCAATAATCAAAAAATTCTCACAATCATAGATAAATTCTCTAAATTCGCAGCT
The DNA here is from genome assembly GCA_914767635.1 of Melanostoma mellinum. Lineage (NCBI taxonomy): Eukaryota > Metazoa > Arthropoda > Insecta > Diptera > Syrphidae > Melanostoma > Melanostoma mellinum. Next base: position 122,295,077 of record OU612059.1, on the reverse strand, counting down.
GCTTACACAATTCCAGCCAGAAATAGCTTAACAATAATAAAATCTCTTCTTCATTTTATGAGCCTACACGGCATCCCAGCAAAATTAATTTCAGACCAAGGAGCCGAATTTACTTCTACAGTTTTTAAAGATTTTATTGATCAATACAATATAAATCAACACATTACATCATTACAACAGTCAAGTAGCAACTTCCCAGTTGAAAGACTTCATTCCTCATTGACAGAAATATATAGAATCATTTTTGCAAAACATAGAGAAAGACACCATGACGACATACTTAATGAAACACTTATAACATACAACAACTCCATTCATTCTACAACAAAGTTGACCCCCTATGAACTATTTTATGGAAGAACTTATAAGTTTAAAAATATAAAATACAATAATGTTCATGACTACCTCAATAAGCTTAACGAATTTCAGGCAGAATTATTCCCCTCCATCAGGAATAAATCAAGAGAACAAGTAATAAAAAATATAGAAAAATTAAACCAAAATAGGGAAAAACCAAAAACTATTAAGTCAGTATCATTCATATATAGGAAAGAAAACAGAAGAAACAAACTCACTCCAAGATTTAGTAAACACAGAACCAAAAATAATAGACTAGTTACAGTTCTTACAACTAACAATCAGAAACTACACAAATCTAAAATTAAAAGAAAACGTAAATTTCAGGTTAGCAGTAACAATCCTAACACAGACAACAACAGGATAGAAAATGGAAATACAAGACCTGACTAACAACCACGGACTTTTAACAATAAAACTAGGAACTGCAAGGACAATACAGACGTACAAAAACTTAATACATATAGTTCAACTTCAGAAATACGAGGAAAACATTAAAACAATAGGTAACTCATTAGAGGTCTTCAAAACCATTGACGGGTTTAGCGACACTCTCAAGGTAATACAAATTAAATACAGACAACTACAAAACAAACTTCAAACTTTGACACCCAACTTAAGACGAAAGAGAGGACTAATTAATGGTCTAGGAACAGTTGTGAAAAGCATAACTGGAAACATGGACGCCGACGATGCTCTAAATATTAACAGGAAAATTGAAGAACTAACTCAAAGACAGGATCATTTTGAAGAACAAGGAAGTCATCAAGATAGGCTCAACAAAGAAATGATTAACAGGTTCGAAAATATTACAAACCACATAAATGACCAGCAAAAACTTATAGAGAACTACTTAGTTAAAACCCAAAAAATGCTAGGAAACAAAATCAGAACAGAAGAAAACTCAATCAGATATATTCAATATTTAAATCAGATTAATTTTAACATAGAACTATTGAGCAACCATTTGGCTAATATAGCAGAATCCATAATAAACAGATTCTTAGCAACGACGAATTAACTTTTATATACCATTCTTTACGAAATCAATCAGTTGATATTAAATCAGACGAACACATCTATGAGTTGTTGGAACTTCAGGCATATTATAATCACTCAAATATAATTTTTAACATCCAAATTCCCATCCTTAAGAATGAAACATACTCCTTTTTCCACCTGATACCTATTCCAATAAAAAACAAACTACTTTCCACTAAACCCTTTTGCATCCTCAACAACAATGAAATTCAATATTTTGATAAAAAATGCGAAAAAATAGAAAACGTGTTCTACTGCAAAGCAAAAACAACCCAAGTAGTGCAGTCAATGAAGCATTTTAGGTCCGAATTTTTTTACTGTGAACCGATTTGCATGAAATTTTGGAATTAGGTTCATCTTACCCTTAACTTCAAAAGTGAAAATGATTTGAACACCGCCACCACCCTGGGGGTGGTTGCCACCCCTTTTCGGGGGCGAATTTTTTTTTTCTTCAAAATAACCTCGGATATTGATTAAAGGCCTTATTTTAAGCAAAAAATCAAATATAAAGTTTTTTATTAAGTCCAATACTTTTCGAGTTATTGGCAAATCAAAATTCGCAATTTTTTCACGTTGTTCATCTGTTTATTGCAAATATCTCCAAAACTATACGTTTTATCGAAAATTTTATAGAGAACAAAATTGTAGCAGGTAAAACAATGAACAATTTGGTTTTTTATAAAGTATTCTAAGAACAATATTAGGCTAGATATAAAAGATCAAAGCCATTTTTTATTTTGTCTGAAATTTAATCGTCGTGGTCAATGCCATTTGGCGGCGAGCAGATGCATTTTATGCATTCTAATACAAGGAGATGTTTTGTAGTGCTTAAAATAAGCTTTAAAATGAGCACTATTAAAAGTCTTTTGCACGTAAAATAAGTGAGCTGTAGTGCAAATAAGGAGAGCATCTAATGTTTTTTTCTTTTAAATCAATGGGTTTCATAACTGCCATTTCCACCAAAATTAAATTTAATCGTATTCCACCTAAAATTAAGTTTGTTATGAAGAGTTTGATAGGTAATATCAGTTTGGATGCTTCAGGACACCTATTTTTCAAAAAAGTCACGATTAAAAAAAAAAAACAAAAAATTTTAAAATTTTTAAAAAACCCACTTTTTTTCATAATATCTCAAAAATGACGACAGATACGTATAAAAGTGTAATAATAAAAAAATTTAGGTATTTTTCTGACAAACATTTTGGTTTTTTAGTTTTTTCTGTCAGAAAATTGACGGAGATATGATTGTTTAAAGAGCGCGTGGCAGCGCAATCGCAGCCTCTCTTAAGTCCTTTAACCCTTCACCGTTTTAGCAAAAGGTTGTTTACTACATATTGCAATAAAGCATGTTATAGCTCTCTTAATTACCTTTACAATGGTTTTTTATAAGTTGTGATAGCATGAAAATTGAAGGAGTTATGGTCCAAAAACTCATTGATTTAAAAGAAAAAACATTAGATGCTCTCCTTATTTGCACTACAGCTCACTTATTTTACGTGCAAAAGACTTTTAATAGTGCTCATTTTAAAGCTTATTTTAAGCACTACAAAACATCTCCTTGTATTAGAATGCATAAAATGCATCTGCTCGCCGCTAAATGGCATTGACCACGACGATTAAATTTCAGACAAAATAAAAAATGGCTTTGATCTTTTATATCTAGCCTAATATTGTTCTTAGAATACTTTATAAAAAACCAAATTGTTCATTGTTTTACCTGCTACAATTTTGTTCTCTATAAAATTTTCGATAAAACGTATAGTTTTGGAGATATTTGCAATAAATAGATGAACAACGTGAAAAAATTGCGAATTTTCAATTGCCAATAACTCGAAAAGTATTGGACTTAATAAAAAACTTTATATTTGATTTTTTGCTTAAAATAAGGCCTTTAATCAATATCCGAGGTTATTTTGAAGAAAAAAAAATTCGCCCCCGAAAAGGGGTGGCAACCACCCCCAGGGTGGTGGCGGTGATCAAATCATTTTCACTTTTGAAGTTAAGGGTAAGATGAGCCTAATTCCAAAATTTCATGCAAATCGGTTCACAGTAAAAAAATTCGGAGGTAAGGCCCTATTTTTCGCTTCATTGACTGCACTAAAGATGTCATCGAAACAAGCTGCATTGCCAACTTATGAACACCAAATTTTCCAACCAGAACCAAACTACATTTTGTTCCTGAACAGTCCCGAGACAGAAATCAAATCAACATGCGACCCTGAAAAACAATATCTCCAAGGTACATTTCTGATCAATTTCCTGAACTGCAGCATTGAAGTCAACCAAATTACGTACGAGAATACGAACAACCTCTTCTACGAAGAAGCGCACATTTACCCAACTTCATTCAACAATGTCTATACGTCACCGATGCAGAACATTAATCTACAGACGCTAAAAAACTATCACTTCGAAAACAAAGAAGCAATCCACTATCTCCAAAGAAGTACCCAGCAGAAAATTGTCATCAATTACACCGTCCTTTCAACTATAACTGTGATTGGAGTATTTGTTATGATAATATACCATATGAAAACTACCAACCAATCGAAGACGTCATCATCCTACAATATCGATACTAGCGATCAGCAAATACCAGCTCCTGCATTCAACATAATGTTAGCCCCGGCAAAAGACGCTTACAGCCTCTTCACCCGTAAGCTAACTCCAGGGGGGGATGAGTTATGTGGCCACACAAACCATATCCAATAGCCAACACACGAGTGCAATCGACTCCGGTCATCGACCAGTTACCTGTCAGCATTTTCCCATCAGCTACACACGAGTCTACACACGAGTCCCACTGACCCTAGCCATCAACTACAACCGTCAGCATAGTCAGCATATTCCCATCAACGGTCAACCAGCAGTAATGCAATTCAACACCCTTTATTGAACTTATTATTTATTTGTATTTCCTTTGCATTCATTTTTGTTACCTATAAAAGCTTGTCATTTCCATTTTTAATTTGAGTCTGAATAAATAATCCAATTAGCACAAAGTAACTTTTGTTTTTTTTTACGGAAATTCGCGGCAACCAACTTAACTCCCGCACCCATTTCTTCTCGAACAGCGAATTACTGTCCCCCCGCCAGATCCGAACGAGCAGTTTCCGCCCCTCCGCAAGTCGAGCCACACGACAGTCCTCATACGTATCAGTCCGCCGCCCCATATCCGCCACCTGGCCGTTTCGGACCCAGTTTCGAAGCCGAATTAATGAATACGGTGCGCAAGTGGGGATTCCGTTTCGACGGCTCCGGGAAACCTTTAGAATTCTTGGAGAGAATCGAGGACCTGGCAGCGTGTTACGAGATACCATTAAACGGCATGCTCCGGACACTGCCCGAAATTTTCCGCAACACGGCTCTAGAGTGGTTCAGGATTAACCGAGACGCTTTAACCACTTGGGCAGTATTTCGCCAGGCCTTCTTACGTCATTTCTTGCCAGCACGTTACTTTCATAAACTCGAAGATGAAATAATGCGCAAGAAACAAGGCCCCAAGGAGAAAGCTAAAGATTATGTACGTTCGTTCCAGTACTTGATTCGGCAACATCCACGCATGACGATAGAGGATAACATAGACCGCATCTATGACGGACTAAGGCCAGAGTACCGACTCTACATCAAGCGTATTGAATTTACGTCTTTGGATGAATTGATGGATCTTGCGGAGGAATACGAGTTCGTACGCCAAGAAGAGCGAAACTCTCGTCCTGCCTCAAGTCATCAGCAATACCAGTACCCGACCGCACCTGTTCCTCGATTGCAAGTCCAGAGGTCTTCACCCGCCTATTCTAGTCAAGCCGTCATGCCACGAACACCGATACCGCCACCTACCGCCGCCTACGACAGAAACACGCATTGTTGGCAATGCAAGCAGAGAGGGCACAATAAAAAGGACTGCCGACGCCCTTTCAGACTGTTCTGCTCTTTCTGTGGGGAAGACGGTCGGCTCACCAAAGATTGTCCTTGTCATCGGAGTTATAACGCCGTTCTCCGCCAGTCCGGCCCCACCAGTCCACCCGATCCTCGACCGTTCGTGCCTATCGAGGCTGGCGATAGAGTATACTATGCATTGATCGACACCGGTTCTTCGCGATCATTTATCGGCCCTGGCTTACGGGAAGAATGCCACCAAATCGGAGCAGCTCGGAGAGACCAGCCGCATGCCGTGGAATTTGCTGACGGTCGAACGGCCGAACTGTCCGAGCATTATGTCCTGTCTCTAAATTTAAATGGTAAAGTAGTGCAAGGAGAAACTATTTTCCTACCCACCTTGGCAGAAGACGCCATATTAGGTATGGACCTTTTAGGAGAGGCAGGATGCACGCTAGAGCTAGGAGGCCGCAGACTTGCTATGCCAACAACTGCTACGACCCGAGCACATATACGAGAGATGAAAGGAGCCGCAGCGACGGCAAAATCATGTCTTGTTGACACCAACAACTGCGCAACAGATAATGCACAGGCGAATATTAACGAGGAAAATTTCATTCGACCACCGACCACCGAGCGATACAGACCTCTTTTTAGAAATAAAGAAATTTCGCATTCCAAACAACCGACCCAATTAAAAATGGATAATGACAAGCAACCAAAGAAAAGGCCCCCGCCGACTTCACCCGACCATCCATGCAAGATTAAGCCTACGCAGCCTTGTCGACCAAACCCCGGAGACCGCCCGGTTGTATTACAATTGGTACAAGCTGCGCCAACCAATGCAACTACAACTCGACGAGTAACGCAGAAACCCACTCACCCGCCAGCCGTACTCATTCGGCCTCCAGCGGGCCCAGAAGTGCATATGAGCCAGGTGAAATCGGTGAGGGATAAGGCCAGCACGCTGTGGGATGAGCGCCAACTAAGAGAGTTGCAACGAGCAAATCCCAGCGATCCCCCGTCGACGGTAGCAACGCCCGTGTGGAAGCTCCACGAGATCGATTTGCCTCCGATGGACGAGGTGCGACGGTTGATCATTCACAACGTGTTGGGGGGCCCAGCGGCCAGACAGTTGCATCGATTGGATCCCAGGTTATTCCCCCCTGCCAAAGAGCCCGCGGATGCGCCCGGGCCACAGAGCCCTAGCTCTCCAGATGCCGAAGCAGATTCTACGAATACCGGAGATGCCAGCATGGATCAGGTAGAAGCAGAGCCAAAGGAACGCTCACAGCCTCCGCTCACCAAGACCCAGCGAAGGCGAGCCATCCGGCTAAGGAACCCAGAAGCTGACCCGTTCCAGGGCATCACGTCAGTGTTCCGCCGCGATACTAGACCCTTCGTTATACAGAACAGGGGCAGAGGTATCAATGTGATTCCCAACGATACCGGGACCGAGGCGATGTTGTCATTCCTGGATAAGAACAAAGTGGTCCCAATGGAGTTGCGGAAGTAGTAGGCCGAGCAAGTTGCATTTTTTTATGATCGTAGGACGATCGAATTTGTTTTCGTTGATCGGGGAACGATCGGATTGGTTTTTTTTTGCCGCATGATGGTGATCTCAGGATAGGGATTTAAGTTTAGTTTTGTTATCTGAAATTTATTTTAGTTATTTGTTTATAACGTTTACAAAGAAAAAAATATAAAAAAAAAAGAACAAAAAAAAAACAACAAAAAAAAAAACAACAAAAAAACAAAAACAAAAAAAAAATATAAAAAAAAAGAAGGGCAGGATTTAAGTCCCTCAAAACAGAAAAACATATACGAACTCTTCCAGTCAATGCCGGAGGGCGTTGAGACGAGAGGGTTCTCGTCTTTCTAAGAAGGGGGGATCTGTGACGAAGCGTCACAATTTCTCCAAAACACCGCACCAAAACACTGTACGTGTTTTATTAAATTGCCCACACGCAATTAAATCCCACGCTAAAAGTTTACTCCAAGGCCAAATATTGCTTGCCTCTTAGTTTGTGTGCATTTCCTTATGGGGAAATGCATTGGCAATAGCCAGCCTATTTTTATATGCAATATTGTCATTGCCTTACAACTCACACTTACTTATAGTAGGAAAATCTATGAATAGGAGTGAATTAATTGCGATAATTCAGAAAAAAGATTTACGGGCTTTTATGCCTTAACGTATCATTACTTTTTCTCTTCCCCGATTTCGACTTCCATAGTCTCCTTCTAAGGGAATTACATTGATGTGGTTTATGAATTGGCCACTCGTGTGAGTTCTTCTTGCTTTATTTACGATTTCTAAGGGAATTACATTGATGTGGTTTGCGCATTGGCCACTCGTGTAAGTTCTTCTTGCTTAAGTCTCCTTCTAAGGGAATTAGATTGATGTGGTTTATGAATTGGCCACTCGTGTAAGTTCTTCTTGCTTTATTCACGATTTCTAAGGGAATTACATTGATGTGGTTTGCGCATTGGCCACTCGTGTAAATTCTTCTTGCTGTATTCTCGATTTCTAAGGGAATTACATTGATGTGGTTTGCGCATTGGCCACTCGTGTAAGTTCCTCTTGCTTTATTCACGATTTCTAAGGGAATTACATTGATGTGGTTTGCGCATTGGCCACTCGTGTAAGTTCTTCTTGCTTTATTTGCGATTTTTAAGGGAATTACATTGATGTGGTTTGCATTGGCCACTCGTGTAAGTTCTCATTGCCTGTTGGGCGTCTTTAAGAGCCGATCTATTCGTTGCGGTTTCATTTGGCCGAGCGATTAGATTTTCTTTACTACGGTCGACATTAACCATTCAGAAAGGACAGCTCATACACGCAACCGCAGACTGTTACTACGAAATCCGCCGCCGCCGACAGAGTGTTTTGCCTCCGAGTAGACGCATACACTTCCTACGAAGTCCGCCAACGCCGATGAATTGTTCTGCCGTTCCCAGGAGTTGAAGTAAATCCAGAGAAGAAGTCAACACAGGCATTTCCCACGTAGTCCGCCGCCGCCAATATATTGTTCTGCCGATCACGCTCCGCAGACCTTTGCTACGAAATCCGCCGCCGCCGACAGAGTGCCCTGCCCAAAGCAGATAGACGTTTGCCGTTGTTGGATAGAGGGAATAGATGCCGTGACATATACACCCGAGGGAACTAACATCGCTACCCCCAAAGAAGAGTCGTCCTGAAGACCAGCGCCAGAATCGAACCCTAAGCCAGACAGGGACAACAACTATTTTTGAGAATCAGAGTAAAAACCTTTGTATAACATTGTAAACCAAATCCTGAGAGAATCAAGAAAAAAAAGAAATGAATAAATTTAGACTTATTTAAAATATATCCGACCGTCTCCTCGTTTTCATTTAAGAAGTTGGACCGCCAAAGCCCAAGTCTTACGAAGCTTCCTTGGGTAGACCCTGGACACCCTGAGTATACCCCAGCCTGAGCAAAAGAAGCATCACAAACCTCCAGCTTCATACGATTTCCACAAAGCAAACTTCCGCAAAATTAATGATTACCTCAATAGAACTCACTTTAATTTTGAAAATTTAACTGTAGAAGATGCCACATCCGCATTCTACAGAGAAATACATAAAGCTTTATCCCTCTTCGTTCCCCTTTCTAGACTTAAAACTTCTTCCACTTCCCCTCCGTGGTATAACCATAGGCTCCGTAATCTAAGAAATAAAAGGAACAAATTGTGGACCATCTTCCTTCGTACTCGATCTCCTACTGACTATTCAGCTTACCTTGGCTCTTATTTACACTTCTGTGAGCTTTTCAACACCCTTTACCAACGCTATTTAATTGAAATGAAATCTAACATTATTAATGACCCTAAGTCTTTTTATAAATTTGTCAACCACAAAAGAAAATCTGACGGGTACCCTTCCTCCCTTCAATAATGAATCCTCATCTGATGCACTCGCCGTAGCAAACTATTTCGCAAATTACTTCAAACAGTCTTTCACGGATGATTCTTTTGTTCCTGATTCAGATTATTTCTCGTTTTTACCGAATTTTTCCTTTGATCCATTCCTTCCACGTTTCTTTGACTCCTATCTAATTGAAGAAAAGTTAAATCATTTAAATGATGAGTATATTCCTGGCCCAGATGGTATACCTGCCATATTTCTTAAGAAGTGCTCCTCAACTCTTTCCCTTCCTCTCTCAAAAATCTTTAACTTGTCCATATCCCTTGGTGTTTTCCCGCAAGTTTGGAAAACGGCGTTTATAACCCCTATACACAAAAAAGGTCCTAAGTGTGACGTGAAAAATTATCGTCCCATCGCTAAACTATCGCATATACCCAAAATTTTCGAAAGCATACTGTATGAAAACTTAAGTTTTCGTTGCAAATCTCTCATCTCCCCTAGACAACACGGGTTCCTCAAAGGCAGGTCAACAACAACAAACCTCGTTGACTTTGTCTCATTTACCCTCACAGCCTTAGAGAATGGAAAGGAGGTCGATGTAATTTCAACTGACTTCAGTAAAGCTTTCGATAAAATCTCTCACAAACTTATTCTTTTTAAGCTTTCCACCCTCGGCTTTGAACCCATTCTATTGAGATGGATTTCCACAAAGCAAAAAACCACAAAGCAGAAAACCGTTTTTACAGCGTTCGGTTCAGATCCGCCGTATCCAGCCGCTTTCTAGCTACATCCGGTGTTCCCCAAGGCAGCCATTTAGGCCCTCTCCTCTTCATTCTCAGTATTAACGACATTGAAATGATCATCAAACACTCCTCTATCTCCCTCTATGCGGACGATACTAAGTTTTACCGGATCATTTCTTCTTCTGAAGACTCTTCCCACCTCCAATACGACCTCGACAATTTTTCAATATGGTGCTCCAAAAACTGCTTGGAGCTAAATGTTTCCAAGTGCCAATCAATAACCTTCTCACGAAAACGCATCAAGACTACTCCCTGTCTCTATCTTCTAAACGGTCAAATCATTTCCACCGTTGAGGTGATCCGGGACCTTGGGATTATTTGCGACCGTGAGCTGAATTTCCTCAAGCATATCGACGATATAATCCTTAAGGCAATTTCAGCACTTGGCTTCGTGAAACGATGGTCCAAAGAATTTGCTGACCCCTACGTAACCCGATTCCTTTACATTTCATTTGTCCGTCCGCTTCTTGAATACGCTTGTCAGGTCTGGTCGCCTTTCCAACAAGTGCACATTGCCAGAATTGAGAGCATTCAACGCCGTTTCCTCCGTTTTGCTCTTCGAGGTCTTAATTGGAGTAATCCCCTGATATTACCCCCTTATCAAGACCGAATCAAACTCCTAAACCTGAATACGCTGAAAGATCGAAGAGAAATATTTGACATTCTCTTCATTCACCGAATCCTCACAGGTACCATTGACTGTCCAGCCCTTACCGAATCCATTTTTCTAAATACTAACCCTCGTAACACCCGGAACCCCCGTCTCTTCTATCTTCCCACCCATCGAACCTCTTATGGCTCCAATGAACCCATCTCCCGAATGCTGAGGAATGTCAACTCCCACTCCTCTTGCTTTGACTTCTATATGAGTACTCCCTGCAACCCTGTACACCTTAAAACAATTGGTCATTGTTGGGAGAGACTCGACTTCGAACCCCTTTCCCAGTACACAAAAAAAAAATCAATTGTAAAAGGACACTTCTCATATTATGTACTCCATTGTTTTTTCTCCATAACGTAATAAATCAATCTATTTTTACTATCCACCAAAACGCAATCATCAAAAAAAACCATCCCGCTATCAAAAAAAAAACCACCCCGCCAAAGATACAACAAAAAAAACTACCTGTGGAAAATGACTGCTGTACCTCCTGTACCATCATCTCAGAATGACTGCTGTACCCTCGTACCCTCATGTCGACTGCTGTACCTTCGTGCCACCTGAGCCACTGTGCCAGAACAGCCACCTGAGCCACTGGCCCAGAACAGCCACCTGAACCACTATGCCAGAACAGCCACCTGAGCCACTGGCCCAGAACAGCCACCTGAGCCACCATCCCAGAACATACATAAACATACTACTGATGGTTGTGCCCTCCCAGACACAACCGTCCTCGACCTCGGTTTCTACGAATCCCCGCCCATCGTCACATTTTAGCATGTTTTGGCTGTCATAATAAAATGCATGATCGCCTACTTTTAGATGGTGTCCGACAGTTTGTGTTCTTACATTTTTATTTTTCTGCAAAATTTCCGTTCTGAATTCAGTTATTATATGCATAAGAAAGTGGACTGAGTTTCCATCATCCTATGTCACGAAGTGGGAGACAACATGAGCTATGAATTCATATCCACTGACAGCTGATACAAGTGCCCAAATTTTGGAGCTTTGTTTTTCGGTACCTCAAAATGTTTTTCCTTCAAATAAAAGGACTCTAGATTACATATATACATTTAGCGCATCCACTATGTTCTTAATCCTTTCTAAGAAGGAAAACTAATTTTAAGATCCCATGTGCATCCAACTCATTTAAATGCTGTTTCAAAATGTCAACAAAAGACATGGGCCTAAATTCTTTTCTTTGGTGGGTCTTATTGCCTCTTCAAAGTGGGTGTTATTTCCATTTTTTTGAGCAATAAGGCCCGCGGGTCTTATTGCCGCGGGGCTTATTGCACTGCACCAAAATATCAATTTAGATTAGATTAGATTAGATTAGATAAATTCTTTATTTCATCAACAGTTGAACAATAAGGTTTTTTTAAGAATAAGGACATGGCAAAACTGTCGTCTGCCTGAAATGACATTTCGTATGATTCTTAAAGAATGAAAATAGGAAAAATGTAAAAATACTACTAAAATAAATATAAAAACAATAGTTACTTGAATAGATTAAGACTAGGTATTGGCATAAATTATGCATTTTTTAATTTAAAAATGTATGGAAATAATTTAAAAATGTATGGAAATAACAGTTTTCGAACGATTTGAAACTTTAATGAAAGCATTCTATCAATTTTTACATGATTTGAAACACAAAGAAAATTATTAACTAAAGTACATAGTTGGATACTTAAGCCTGAACTACATAGAAACACAAAGTGAAAAAAGTAAAAAACTAAAAAAAAGTAAAAGCTTTTAAAATACACATATATTACTGCGTGGCACCTGTTGGCAACATTAGAAAAACTCCGAAAAGCTTTTTGACGGTTGAATATTTCAAAACAAAACAATAAACAACTTGTGAAAAAAGAAAAATTTCTGTTTTTGGGAGCTGGCTATGGTTAATGTTCAATAATTTTAATTGAAAACGCCTCAATTTACTTTAAAATGTGAAAACAAAGTTGACATTTAATTAAATTTTATAATTTTCAAAATAGGTTTGAAACTATGAAAGAGCTTTTGTTATGAAAACTACAGGATTCTAGTGATGAAAGCGCTACCTTTCAAGAAAAATAAACAAAATTATTTGATTGTGTTTGTTTTCAAAAAATTGCCTAAAGTGAAAGCTTCGATATGTGCGAGCTTTTTTCAAAGACACTTTTTTAAATTGAGAGGAAGAAATACAAATTTGTTTTTGATAGAAGAGTTTCGGAATATCATTTGACTTTTTTTTTTTTTAATTTTGAATGTTGGGCTGTCCTTCGTCCTCCTTACGTAAATTATGTCGTCTTCACCGTCATCAGTTTTGATTGTGATTTTTTCCATTTTTTTTTTGTTTTTTTTATTTTTACGTAGAATAAAGCCTGAACTACATCGAAACACAAAGTAAAAAGTTTCTTAAAAAAGTCAAATGATATTCCGAAACTCCTCTATCAAAAACAAATTTGTATTTCTTCCTCTCAGTTTAAAAAAGTGTGTTTGAAAAAAGCTCGCACATATCGAAGCTTTCACTTTAGGCAATTTTTTGAAAACAAACACAATCAAATAATTTTGTTTATTTTTCTTGAAAGGTAGCGCTTTCATCACTAAAATCCTGTCGTTTTCTAAACAAAAGCTCTTTCGTAGTTTCAAACCAATTTTGAAAATTATAAAATTCAAGTAAATGTCAACTGTGTTTTCAAATTTAAAAGTAAAATCAGCATATTCAATTAAATTTATTGAACATTAACCATAACCAGCTCCCAAAAACATAAATTTTTCTTTTTTGACAAATTATTTATTGTTTTGTTTTGAAATATTTAAACGTCAAAAAGCTTTTCGGAGTTTTTCTAATGTTGCCAACAGGTGTCACGCAGTAATATGTGTGTATTTTGAAAGCTTTTACTTAATTTAGTTTTTTACTTTTTTCACTTTGTGTTTCGATGTAGTTCAGGCTTAAGTGTAAAGCCTGAACTACATCGAAACACAAAGTAAAAAGTTTCCTAAAAAAGTCAAAAATATATCCGAACTTCTCTATCAAAAACAAATTTGTATTTCTTCCTCTCAGTTTAAAAAAGTGTGTTTGAAAAAAGCTCGCACATATCGAAGCTTTCACTTTAGGCAATTTTTTGAAAACAAACACAATCAAATAATTTTGTTTATTTTTCTTGAAAGGTAGCGCTTTCATCACTAAAATCCTGTAGTTTTCTAAACAAAAGCTCTTTCATAGTTTCAAACCAATTTTGAAAATTATAAAATTCAAGTAAATGTCAACTTTGTTTTCAAATTTTAAAGTAAATTGAAAGATATTCAAATAAATTTATTGAACATTAACCATAGCCAGCTCCCAAAAACAGAAATTTTTCTTTTTTGACAAGTTGTTTATTGTTTTGATTTAAAATATTTAACCATCAAAGGGCTTTTCGGAGTTTTTTAAATGTTGCCAACAGATGTCACGCAGTAATATGTGTGTATTTGAAAAGCTTTTACTTTTTTTTAGTTTTTTACTTTTTTCACTTTGTGTTTCGATGTAGTTCAGGCTTAAGTCAAAAAAGTACTGCTCACTATTAAATTTCTGGTAGACCTTTTATACCCAGATTTTGATGTTCTATTTTTATTATCTACCAAACGCAAACATCAAAAAACCATCCCGCCAAAGATACATATTCCCAAAACATGTACATATCTATAAATAAACATACCTACCTACCCACATACATCTCCCTATGACCAACACAAGCAATCATTGTCATGAAAAGGTTTCAATAAACATGTTGAAACATGAAATTGTATTGTATGTACATATACTCTACAGATTACATATTGAGTACCATCCCGCCAAATAAAAAACTACCTGCTCCAAATATCGGCATGGTGTGCAACCCTGTACACCTTAAAACAATTGGTCATTGTTGGGAGAGACTCGACTTCGAACCCCTTTCCCAGTACACAAAAAAAAAATCACTTGTAAAAGGACACTTCTCATATTATGTACTCCATAACGTAATAAATCAATCTATTTTTACTATCCACCAAAACGCAATCATCAAAAAAAACCATCCCGCTATCAAAAAAAAAAAAACCACCCCGCCAAAGATACAACAAAAAAAAACTACCTGTGGAAAATGACTGCTGTACCTCCTGTACCATCATCTCAGAATGACTGCTGTACCCTCGTACCCTCATGTCGACTGCTGTACCTTCGTGCCACCTGAGCCACTGTGCCAGAACAGCCACATATATTACTGCGTGACACCTGTTGGCAACATTAGAAAAACTCCGAAAAGCTTTTTGACGGTTGAATATTTCAAAACAAAACAATAAACAACTTGTGAAAAAAGAAAAATCTGTTTTTGGGAGCTGGCTATGGTTAATGTTCAATAATTTTATTTGAAAACGCCTCAATTTACTTTAAAATGTGAAAACAAAGTTGACATTTAATTAAATTTTATAATTTTCAAAATAGGTTTGAAACTATGAAAGAGCTTTTGTTATGAAAACTACAGGATTCTAGTGATGAAAGCGCTACCTTTCAAGAAAAATAAACAAAATTATTTGATTGTGTTTGTTTTCAAAAAATTGCCTAAAGTGAAAGCTTCGATATGTGCGAGCTTTTTTCAAAGACACTTTTTTAAATTGAGAGGAAGAAATACAAATTTGTTTTTGATAGAAGAGTTTCGGAATATCATTTGACTTTTTCAAGAAACTTTTTACTTTGTGTTTCGATGTAGTTCAGGCTTTATAATCGAATAAAGTTTTCAATTTTGCGTGATTTGAAACACAAAAGAATAATCAATTTTAAATGATATGTAACATTCAATTTTACGTGATTTGAAACACGAACAAAAAGCAATTTAGAATATAAAACGGGATTTGTATAAAAGAAACTGCAACAACTGTAAAAGAAAATTCGCTGACTTATGGGAAACTGTTGCGATAAATAAGCGCATGTTTGCAAAACTTAAACAAAGTTATCCAACCCAGAGACACATTTAAAACATCATAAAGTCGTGATAATGACATGAAACTCTCCTGGAAATATTAACGACGAATTTCCTGTAACATTAAACAAATAGCCAAGAAGTGATAAATATCTTCTTTCTCTCTTCTGTTACAAAGACTACAATTTTGCGGTAAATCATCTCGGTATGGTATGAAGATAAGATGTAAAATTTCAACTCTAGCTCGAAAAATGGTCCCTATTTCGACAGCTGAATATTCTCTTCGAAAATAACCTGCATCCGAAGTTATTTGGTGATTTAACTGTCTGTATATGTTTCTGGATGGAGACGAATTTGCTCTAGCGAGATTTTCTATAAAAGTTTTATGGTCAACTTTTGCAATCACATCTGCAAACTGAACTGGCCAATCATCAACGTTTAATTCTGTCAAATATAGAGAAGAGTCATGGCTTAAAGCTAGCTCATTCCATTCCCGGAAAGGAGAGGCATTGGTATGAAGCAATTTTTTCAAAATTATTTTGTGTAGACAAGTATTATTTCTTTTCATTATTTTAATAATGAAGTCTGCGTTAGCTTTTAGGTTTTGTATGTATATTGGTGTTATACCTGACTCTACATAAATTGCATAATTTGGGGTTGAGTTTGGTAACCGAAATAAGCGTTTGAAGAAATGTCTTTGTAGACTTTCGAAAGCTTCAAGTTTAATATATCCAAACACTTGTACACCATAGCACATACATGTATTAACCGTTGCATTAAAGACTCGGTATTTGGACTTCAAATCAATACTTTGGTTGGAAAAAAAATTTGTCCACATCATATTTAGGGCTAGTTTAGCTTTATTGCTTTTCTCATTAGCGTGTTTTACAAAGCTAAGATTGTAAGTCAACAGAACTCCAAAATATTTAAACTCTGGCACAACCTCAATGAGTGTGGAATTAAGGGACCATCTTTCTTCTGGGAGTCTTCTAGTGCTTCTCGATTCAAAAATAATAATTTTAGTTTTATCTGTATTGATATGCAAACCCCAGGTCTCACAAAAAGAGTTGAATCTGTTTATTTGCAACTGCAGCGAAAATGGGTTGTCAGCAAACATCACCAAATCGTCTGCATATAGCAAGACTTTAATCAACGTGTTAGCAAAAAGAACTCCGCCAGGAAGAAGGTCACTGATTTCATCGATGAACAGAGCGAAGAGTAGTGGGCTCAGGACACATCCTTGAGGAACACCTGCTGTTGTTTCAAATGTACTCGAGAACTCACATCCATCCCAAACCTTTGCATTTGATGATGAAACTAGTTTCGAATACATTGCAAGAAACTTTCGCGATAGACCTAAACATGATAACTTGTAGATTAAAGCCTGTCTATTGACTTTATCAAAGGCAGCTTTGAAATCGATAAAGCACGTTAACAGCTTCTTTTTATTTTCAATAAACTGTCTTGCGATATTGGAAATAGCAAAGATATGATCCATGGTCGAAAACCCTGGGCGGAAACCAGCTTGAAATATATTAAGACGATTGCTCCCCTCAATCCAGTTTGTAAGCCTTTCATTTAAAATTGCAAAGAAAATTTTTCTTAACGAATTCAAAATCGAAATTCCTCTATAATTTTCTGCAACATTTGCATCACCTTTCTTATAAATAGCGAAAATCATGGCTGAATTAAAACTGCTAGGTACACACGCATCTTTGTACAATCTATTAAAAAATGTAACGAGATGAGTTTTGAAGTCGGTAGTACTATTTTTATAGAACTCAGCTGGAATACCGTCTATGCCTGGAGCTTTATTGTTCTTCATCTTATGCAATGTTGCTTCCAATTCGTAAAGCGAAATATCCGAGTCTAGTTCAGTAACAACTGAGTTAGGTAATGCGTAGTCAAAAGTATAAAGGTCCTCGTCAGCTGACAGCAGAGTTTTAAAATGAGCTGCTAGCGTATCAGCTTCCAAGGAGTACTTCATACGATCGTTTCGCCCACCAAGTTCACGAACAGTATCCCAAAAAAGTTTGGAGTCCTTACAATTTTCCAGGCTTTTTGCCCGTTTTTTAAGATAATCAGTTCTTTTATCAGAACACATCTTTTTATATTCAACATTAATGCGGAGGTAGATATTTAAAAAAAAAACTGGGAGTTCGTTGATCTGAAAAGCTTAAGCTTAATATCAATTTATATATTTAAAAAAAAATTGAATAAATAAAAATCAAATTTTTCTTCATCAAATAAAATTTTTAAAAACTCTGTTCAAATTCTCAAAATTTAAGAAAGGTTTTAAAGAAAACTTGATTACTTAGAAAACTGTTCACTAAATTAACTTAGGGCCGGTTTGTTGACAGCGGGTTAAATAAGCAATTTGGTTATCAAGGATTCTTCTTAATCCATGATTATGAATCTGTGATCACCAAAGAGTGTTTGTTCACCTTTTTCATAGCTTGGTTAGCAAATCGTGGGTTATTCAAAAATCGTTCCATTTTCCAGTCTATATGTCAAAACTTAATCAAGGAAATTATTGAAAATACATACAGTTTTTTTCAAATGTCAAACCTATAGAAATTTTAATCTAATTTCATCCTGGCGACATCAATTGATTCAACAAGTGCTATGTTTTCTTGATGCACATCTGGCGGAATCTCTTCATTAATAAATTTATAGACGAATTTGCTTCATTTAAAAAAATTCAGTGAAGATGCTTATTGATTTCCAAAAAAAATATTTTATGTGACATGTCAGCCTGACAATTTTTTATTTCAAAAATCAAGCCTGAACAAACTGAATATCAGTTAATCATTGTTTAAATGTAGCTAACCCAGAAAAATTGCCTGGTTAGCAAAATCTATGATTAAAAGCTCTGATCAGAGATTCCTTGATTAAAAATTTCGTGAACAAACCGAATCCATGATTATCATCTGGAATAATCATTGATTATAAATAATCAAGCTTGAACAAACCGGCCCTTAAACTGTAATGTGATTTCGAGGCATTAGCTTTTAAAAATAGTGTTTGCAAAAGCTAATAGCTCGTTCTTCATTTTGAATAAATTTTTTTTTTTTTTAGAAAATTAAGCAAATTTTTTTGTAAATAGGTAAACGGGAGACTTTATACTACTAGACCAGTTTCAAAAATTCTTTCAACATTAGGATGTAACATTGTCTTTTAATAATATTGACTACATATCTTCATCTTTTTCCACAATAACGGAAATAACAGAAACGAGAACTCAAAAATTGCTGAACCGAAAGTTGATATTAGCCGAGTTTTATTGGGAATTTATTATATTCACGTAACTTATGTTCTGCTGAATTGAATATAGATTTTCACTGAAACACGGCTTATGTAAAGGATAGCCGTGGTTTTTTGAGAATTTATATTCACTTTAGCAAAACATTGCTCATGGAAAAACAACAACTCTAAAGGTAATAGCGTAAGTGGACAAAAATAACTCACTTGCCGAAGTGAACAACAGGAATGGCTGGTAAATATGCGTTTATAGGAAAGTGAACTTGGTAAGTGAATACAACCAAAAAAGCTTTTTATTGAGACTCGCAAGTGAAATGAATATAGAAATTCCCAATAAAACACGGCTGATATTGTAAAACCAAACATCGAAATCATAAACAAACAATAGCCGTGTTTCAGTGAGAATTTATATTCACTTCAGCAAAACATCGCAGAACATCGCTCATGGAAAAACAACAAGTCTAAAGTGAACAATGTAAGTGGGCAATAAAATTCACTTGCCGAAGTGAACAACAGGGATGGCTGGTAAATGGCGTTTATGGAATATAGTTTTGTAAGTGAGTACAGCGTTTTATTGAGCGCCAAAGTGAAGTAAATATTAAAATTCCCAATAAAACTCGGCTATAGACTACAAATTATCTCGCTATTCCCATGGCAACGGGAGCATTAACGGAAACTAGATACTTTCAGGAATTAGAATTTAAGTTAGACCCGAGCAACGGTGAGCGGGTCAGCTAGCAAGTATACAATATATATACATAGAATCCCAATATACATAGAATCCCCCATACATATAATTCCCAATCTATTATTATGAAGCAATCTCAAAAATTTTTTTTTTTTTCAGATATTCAATCATGGTGGGAGATACCGTGCATATCTCATTTTTGTTCGCTGTTTAGTTCGACGTTTGATTTGCCTGATATTGACATAGAAGTAAGTTCTAATAAGCGGTTCTGTCACTGTTATAATCTTTTCTACTCAATAGGACTTAGAATCAGCTCTTTTATGCGATGGCACCGACTATCAAGTTGGATTAGTACCTGAATTAATAGTACGGCTTTTGAAAGGCTGTGATGCTCTCAAGTGCGTTGCAAATGACATCACCTCCAGTAATTATCAGATGTTCTTGAGGCGTTACCTGCGCCAACAGTGTCGCACTTACAACATTGAGAATCATTTTGATACCGATATTGATTTTCAATCACTAGCTGTTCGTAAACGATTACTCATTTTGCATGCTCTTTGCCATTTTCGTTTAGAATCCCGAGACGTTGAAGTAATACTTAGTAATCTAGAGGCTGATAGTCTTCGTGTAGAGCCGTTGGGATATGATTGCAAAAATTCTGGTTATTGGTATTTTTACGGAACACGCCTATACCGCGAAGACATCAAAAACAATAATAAAACAAAAATCTGGCAAGTGGTATGTTTCACGGAAGAAGATTGGCAAAATTTAACACGCAAATTTAAGTCGGCTACTAATATTAAGGAACGTGCACTTTTTAACATACTAAATGAAAATTTTCTGCCGAAATTACCCCAGCTATTTCGAGAGCGAGAGAAACTAAGGAGGAAGAAGTGAGAATATTTCTGTGATACAATACTTGTTTGCTATATAACAATTTATACTTCATAGATTACTCCAAACTCGCAATTCAAGTAGAATTCGAAACCTGGTTGAAGTTAAAGCAAGGCAGGAACAAGAGCGAGCTAATGCGGAACGCCTCGAGATAACTCAACTCGAACAGCTTATACTTCTTGAACCACCGCGTGCAACCACATACAAAACCCGAAGAAGACGGTTAGAAATTTCAGATTTCTAAAAAGTTCAGAAATCAGTAGTAAAAAAGTTAATTAATGAACTTTTTTTCCATCTACAAAAGTTCAACCATGGCTGACTTGTTTATAAGTGACTTGTTTGTTTTTTATTATTTTCCATAAGATCAAAAAAGACGTATGCGACTTGTTTGACACTGAAAATAACAGTTTTGCTTATTTTGGAGACTCAATCAAAAACAGCGCAACAGCACTTTAAATAGGTGTCAGACAATTCGAGAGAACGTGCTTCTTATGGGCTTGATTTTATCTCTCTTGCTTTGGACATTTTTGTTATATGTAAGCATGCAACGTTAATTTATTCCATTGTATTTATCTGAATCATATTGTCCATCCTTATCATTTCTCCAAAATTTGGTTTTATTCTTCAGCCTCATTTAGATAAGTTAAGAATATGTAAATCTTTAACTTGTTAAAAAATTCTTCTGCACAGCTCTCAGTCTACTTCGACTGCAAGTGGTATATCAACATATGCAAGTTCTCTAAGACCTACAACTAATTCCAGTGATTTTTTATACCAGAGGGAAACATTTTGTTTAACACCAGACGATATAGGCGCCGAATCTATATCAACTAATGCTCCAAATCAAGTCGATCAAACATCACAAGAAAATCAAGAAAAAATTCTGAATTCTGAGGAAGTATATAAGGAGACTTTAGTTACCGGACAATTTAAAACAAAAAAACAGAATATATCTACTAAAAAGATACCTAAACGCTGGGAAAGTGGCGATTGTTCCTCTTCAACCACTGAAGACAAGGAAAATTACCACTCTATTTCAGATTCTGAGTCCGAGTCCGAAAATCATACAATGGCACCAACAACTAACTTAAAATTACCCGGGAGGCAAACAAATAATTCCTTATCCTCCTTACCTGGGAATATATTTATTTCTCCTTCGATCGAAGGGAAAGACCAGGAACCTCTCCCACCACGGAGAACAAGCAGCTCCAGCGGCAGAGTCAGTGTAAAAAAAACAAAGAATCATGCAGGAACAACTCCTACCCCAGAGACATCCTCGACGACGGCATGCACTGGCCCATCAACTACTAATTATGAGATGACATCATTTAAGAACAAAAAAAAAAACTCATCGAAATCATCATCGGAAGAGTAAGTGTTGTTTGCAGTTCTGCTGTGAGTATGTTGTGCTGCTTCTTAAAATCTTAACAGTTCTTAAGTTAACGTAAAAGGCATGGCTTTCTTAGACAACAACTGCAATAAAAAAAAAAAAAAAAATTAAATGCTAGTTTGTATTGCAGAATTAATACTTTTGTTTTGAATTTGTGAAATTGTAAAATCAAACACTGCGGATTTTCAACGACTAGAGACTAAAACTGACACTTAGTTGTTTACAAAAGTCAAGTTATTTATTGCAGATAGATGCCTCGAGCTTCTTCGAAGCTATGTATGTACCTATGTCTTTGTCTATGCTCTATATTTTGATACAGCGTGTTCTTATGTTGTATATATATGTATATGCTGTTTGCATATCACGCGGAAAGTTTTTGGTTGAAAAGTTGGAATACCCACAGAAACAAAAATATTTTTGCACTGGTATCGCCTTTCGCGAGGAATTGGCAAGTCCTCCATTAGTTAGCCGTTTGGAAATTGTAGGTCTCCTCCATTCCCTCACGAGGGCAATGCTTGTGAGGAATGCGCAGGTTCTCCGCTCTGTTGCGCTACACTATTTATTTTTATTTGCCATTAATTCAATCAAATTGAAAAAGAAACTATATTTCATTGTCTGCTCTTTTAAAGTGCTACAAAAATGTTTCCAGGAAAATGGCAACTCCTTTTGAAAGTAAATTATTCGTTTCTCTGTTTATTTTAATTGTTTTTATTTGTTTAAAAAATACCTAAACCCATATTGGAAAAGAAGTTCAAATTTTTTTTCAAGCGTTAAAAATGTTGTTTATATGTTGTTTTATCTAAAAGTTTTCATGTTTGTAAAGCTCTTAATAATCTCTTTTGCATTCATTTCGCAAAAATGCTTTTAATAAAATCAAATTAACATCTTTTGGGCGCTTTTCTTCCTAAAATAAAATCCATTTATCATCGACCATTTGTAAATAATACGATTCACCAAAATTACTGTAACGTCGTCAATCAACAGCGGTACGAAAAACTATTTCTATAGCACAACCAGTATTAATCAAACAAATCCAACTATTCAACCATTCAACAACAAAAACTTCAACAAAAGTCCTCCGAATTTTCTTAGTTTCACGGAAACCGATGAAGTTCTTCAAATCGGCATGCATAAGGTGCTAGTTTGTGTGAAGAATCACAGAGACGCCTGGCCTTTTATGGACCCTGTTGAGGAAGATATTGCACCCAGATATTACACAATAATAAGAAGGTAAGAATTTGCCAATCACCATCTGATTTAAGATTAAGATTTAAGTCCCAATAGGCCAATGGACCTTCTCAAAATGGAAGATAAACTTGATAATGGGGAGTATAACAAGTTTAGTGAATTCAGAAACGATTTCAAGCTTATTGTCAACAATTGCAGATTATACAATGGGCAAAACAATGGTAAATAAATTCAAACACCAATAATAGTTATGTTAGTTTTTTATCTCTTTCTTTCTTTTAGAATACACAGAAATGGTTAATAACTTACAGGAGGCATTTGACAAGGCAACAAAAAAATATTTCGACAACTTATCGGACGACGATGAAGATTCTGCGAATCTCAACTATCCAGACTCCAAAATGAACGTTTTTCGTGAGAAGTACTTTAATAAAGAAATTTCCGAAGGCGATGAAGAAAATATCGACACGGCTACGGTAAATAAGAAAGGTCCATCGGAGTTAAACAAACACATTTTTAAGAAGTCTGAGAAAAAAGAAGAAACTGACGATGATAAAATTGAACCTGAAATGTTCACGGAGTTCAGCGGTCGATCCAACAAAAGAAAACGTAAAGACAAAGACAAACGAAGAAAAAAGAAATCTAAATGTAAAACTGTGGCGGAAGTTTTGGCTAAGGAAGAGATAAAATCTCGCAAAAAGAAGGAAAAAGCAAGTACATCAGGCGGTAGAAAAACAAAAAAGAAATTCAATTCCAAACAAAATGTAGAGAACAAAAGAAAACTTAAGTGCAACACCGCACTAATATCACAGAAAGAAAAGAAAGCAAGTGATACGGGTGATGAAACAGAAACCGAAGAAATAAAACCAAGTGAAACAAACAAGCAATTAGAAAAAATTTCTCAAACAAATCAGAAGTTAAAAAAGGCAACGCAAGTAGTAATAAAAAAAAAAAGTCGAGCGAAAGAAACTCTAGGAATGCGATCTAAAACTCTTTTTGCCAGGTATAAAATTCAAACTTTTCGAAATGAAGATGAAAATGTAAAAAACGATTATGTTGAAGAAGATAACGAATGCGAGGAGCAAAATAAGAAAGAAAGGGATGGCTCAAGATCTCGCAGTGTTTCACCTTTCAAAGTTGATCTGCATAAAAAATACGCTAAAAGTGCACTTAATGATGATATGAAAGAAAAAGAAGAGTATGACGAGGCCGATTTCAAATCAGTTTCTACAAGAAGTAGTTCAAGAGAATCATCAATAGAACGACCACCAACATCATTGATAATAGATGTCAAACCGATTTTTTCGAAACAAACACCAAAAAAAATAGAATACCGAAAACAGATTTCCACAAGCAGCTGCTGTGATCAATCATTGACTAAGAACGTAAAAACCAATAATAACACCTTTGATGTTCCACTATTTTTAGACAAATACGACTTGATTAAACAGCGTCGCAATCGAACCAATATGGAAGAGAAAGCCTTAAATGCGACAAAAAAAGAACCTAAAAAGATGACTGCTACTGCTGCAGCTGCTACTTCATTACAAGCAACACCGTTGGGTAGACCGAGAGTTCGAAGAGAATCTACAGAAAAGCTTAAAGCGAAGACCAAAGATACAGAAGAGGAAAGAGAAAAATCAATTCAAGAACCAAAATTAGAAGTAGAAAAGATAGTTTTTTTGGAAAAGCAGACAAAATGTGTTGAAAGTCAATTCATTTTGAAAGATAGTGAAATACAAAAGATAAATACCAACAAAGCACCAAAGAAATCAACAATACTTACGACTGTTGCCAAAAAATCAGCTAAAGATTCTGAAAAAACACCTGCTAAAAAATTTATAAAAAAACTTGTTGCTGCTACCACTACTTCGTCACCAATTGTGTCAGTATCAGTTGAAAGTCCCCGGAAAGCAAAGTTGGCATTTCCATCTGGAAAAGCTACAAACCTTGAGGCATTGGAACTTGAAACAGAGCAGACATTAAAAGACATAAATCGATGGCTAGAACACACTCCACGGTTTCCTGAATTTAGTTCTGCCAGCAACTCTCCATCGAGATACAATGCTCTTTTAGATGATTTCGATTCAGTATCGACCAAACTAGACGCTGCTGATTTTCGCCGCCCAGTGCCAATAGCAACGCCAAAAATCGACTTAGTTCCAAAGTTAGCAGAATCGTTGGATGATCTTGTAGCTGTGGCTGAAGTACCCAATTGTAAGAAGGACTTAATTACAGAACTCATTCCTGCGATTGGTCCAAGCAGTGTCAGCTCTAGCTGTGGAACACCACCGCATTCGAGTATTTCAAATAACTCAGGTGGAAGTACAAGCGTAAATGCATCATCAACTTCATCGTTAGCAATGATTCCACCAATTGCCACATGCAAGCCCAAAGAACCATCAATCATTCAAATAATTTCAAATCCACCTCCACCACCGAATATCAAAAGTCAAATGCAAAAGGAGGCTAAACGAAAGTCATTGAAAGAAAAGCTTGCTGGTGTTTCGAATTTACGTAGAAAAGATTTGATTGGAACTATTGACCGTTTGAAACCCGGAAAAGGAAAAGGAAATTTGATTCAAAATGTTAACAAGCAAGATGAACAATTCCCTTTAGGCGTTCAGCAAAAAGTAAAAGAAATAAAAAATGCTCTCACCGTGAAGACGGACGATAGCGTTCCCAAATTAAGTCTTGGTAGTGTTTTAGATAATGATGGTTTTGGACTGGGACACTCGCACAGCTTCATAGATGGAAAGTCTGAGGATGACGCTGAGAAAGAAACCAAAGAAGTTAAATGTGAGTCACAGGACGATTCCACAGAACATAAGAAAGGAAAACCAGTGTCCAGTTTGAATGAAGCGCCATTTGAGGTAAAAAAAATTAGCAATTCTGAACCAAAGGCAGATTCATCTTCTGCAACTCCTAACTTAAGCGCTTGGCTTAAAGCATTTGGGGTTCCCAAGAAAGCAAAAAAAGTAGATGAGGATGACAGCAAACAACAGCAACCGAAATCAAACGAGGCTATTGTGTCATATAAATCAACAGATACTAATATTCAATCATTAAACTTATTAAAATCACCTTCTTCGGACAATAATCATTTTTCGCATCCCCCGCCACGCACTCGAAAGGCGAGTACGGGAAGCACAATCTCTGAGCGATCGTCTTTCAGTCAAGATCCAGACAGTCCGCGCATTGCTATCGACGATCGATTTGGTTCATATTCAGGGAACTATACTTCACCCATTGGTGCGTCACCCATAGGAGCTTCACCAATTATGGTTTCTCCAAAGCCAGAAGATGTCGGAAAACCTAACTCGCCATACCCTTTAAATGGTACCATTAAAGTAGGTTTTTACCAAGATACTACTACGAAAAGTTCACCTGAAAAAAGCTGTAGTCCGCGGGAACTTCCTTCACCGTATCCGCAGTACTCACAGCATATTTATTCTTCGGCTTCATCACCTAATGTGTCTACAACTGAAATGAGTGGTAATTCTCCTTACGGAGGGAATAGCTATGCTCCATCAGCCGGTTCAGAAGCCAGCAAAACGCCGGTATACTCGTCGTCATCACCAATTCCTAACCTTTACGAGCAGTATAAACAACCACAGTCACAAGAGTCTGACTACAATTCGTCCATGAGTCCAAGCACTCCCAATCCACATTCCCCTTACCAGCATCCGGCACAATCACCCTACCAAAATCATAATTCTCCATATCAACAGCCGTCGGGTGCGAATCTACAGAACCAACAACAGTCATCGGTTCCACAAAGCTTATCATTTCAATCAACAGCTACTGATTCACCGGTCGTAGAGAGCATTTTGCAAAACGAAAGAGTCAACAGCCCAGCGGTCTCCGAATTGCAAAATCAAAACTCACAGTACCAACAGTCTGCAAATTCTTCATACCAGCAACAGGATACATCGCCCTACACACGCAACAGTGAGAGTGCCTATCAGCCTCCAAATGTTTTTCAAGATACATCAAATGCTTCTCAGCAGCTTGCAAAAGTAGCAAAACTTACAGCAGTTAATCCAGCACAAGCTACGCAAAAGTCTGCACCACAAAGTGATCTTCCAAATTACGACACAGCGCAACAATATCTCGGCTTTCAACACCAGCAATCCTGTCACCAGCAACAACAACAGCTGCAGCCACAAGATGTGGCGATGAGAACTTTGTATAGTTTAAATAAAACGCCTGATTGGAATATGTCTCAGGTTAACGAGCAATTTCAACCACCAACATACGAACATTATGCAGCGGCTGCTATAAGTAAGGACTTGCTAACGCAAAAAACTCAAGATGAGTACATTCAAGACCCACAAAGTAGTTCCAATTCTCAAAAGCGACATTTAGATAATGAAAATGATGTTATGAATTCCGACTATAAAACTAAGGTAGCCAAACGCACTGATTCTCAACAGCTGCAACATCAGCAGCAGCAACAACAAGTAAATAAACAGCAACAAATGTACGACAGTTTTTTAGGATCAATCGGCTATGGTAAGCACTTAGACATTTCCCCTAACAAAGCCTTTGAGATGTATAATCGAGCGGCAAATATGGGGTTCTCTAAAGACTACGCAACTTCATCTACAACTAAAGACCAACCACTTCAACAACAACGGCAGCTAAATCAACAACAAGCTGTTGTAGATAACAGCAATATGAACAAGCCCCTCAACATGGCGAGTACAAACAGCTATAACACCCAGCACCATATGGTTCAGCAACAGCAACACCAACAGCAACAGCAACAAAATATATACAGTAAAGGGCAAAACACGTATCCCACCAATCTCTCACAGGCTTCGGGACCAGTTGCTATTGACAAACCAAATGATTCCGTCTTGAGTCATTTAAATGCATACAAACCGCAAACATATGGCAGTCCAACCCCATCGTTGCTAAACATAAATCATCACCCGCTCTCAACGCTAATTGATGAATCCATGTTGGGTCTTAATCAAAACACATCTAGCGTATCGAGCAACGGAATGGCGGCCGCGGGCTTCTATGACAAAAGCATACCGCCGGCCGCGCATATGGGCACAACATCACAAATGTATCAGAACATTAACATTACTCCTTATGGGAGTCACTCAAATGCTATTTCAATAGAACTACAACAGCAATCCAGTAATTACGCTCCGTCGGTAGGTAATAGTAACAATTCCACGGTTCCGCCATCAGCACAGCCCTTGGAAGTAATCTCTCTGGAATCCAAACCAGTAAAAAAAGCGAGAAGTCGAAAGAGGACAACGATATCCACATCATCTGCAGCTCAAACAGTGAATGATGTTTCATCAAAAAATAATACCGCTATTTCTCAGCCGCAAGTTAGCAGCACGGGCATTGCTAGTAGTCAGGTGTCTAACGCAAATGCTCAGCAGCACATCAATCTACACCATACGCAGATGCAAAACATTCAGGGATTCCAGCTGTATGCGGGACTAAAAACTGGCGTCAGCACTACTTCCACTATGTCTTCATCTACGAGTGCATCCGATGGCGGAGCAATATCATTGAAAACAACAGCTGTTGCTGGTGCCAGCACTGTTCCAGGTAGTGCGTTCAATTTCGGACCATCACCTGCTGGATTGGGGTTATCGGCTGCGGGCCTTTATGGAGACAATACTGGTTACTTGGATCAGTTTCGCGATGCTTCAAATCCATACTACATGTCCACACCGACACACCGTACAGGTACTAGTGATGCAGTTGCGATAGATAAGTCTAATAATACGGCAGCAGCTTCGTATCCATTCCTGGCGCACGCTTCTTCAAGAACACCTGCATTCAATCCTTTTGTGAACGCTCCTCAGCTAGATGCAAATTCTCCATTTTATCAAGAATATATGCAGCGCCAGGATGATTTTCGCGCTCGTATGATGATTAACCAGGGGCTCCTTGGTCCAGCAGGCCCAGCCAGCTATTCTCAGCCAGGTAGTTATCGTGCGTCTTCTCTAGGTATGCCTAAGCCTTACGATATCAATCGGCAACCATGGTTTTAGCAGCAAGCAGGCCACGATCAAACATAGAGCTTCTTATAGGACCAACTACCAACTACTGACTTCGATGAAAATAAATCACGAATGAAAACCAAAGAAAGGTTGAATAAGGTTTCAACTTCAATTTTCGCTAAGTGAACGATAACAAAAATATGGAAAAAATGTGCCTATCACGACGTCGTCTTTATCGGCAAAGTTGGAGTGATCCACATTAAAACACACTCGAAGCTTACCACAGAAAAAAGGACTACAGTAAGGATATGTTATATATTTTTTAAGTTCAATAAACTATAAGTGTGATATGGATTTTAATAAACTTCTGTTAAATCTGTAAGATATGCTTTAGTGTTTTGTTTTGTTTTTAAGTTATTGTTTAGCTGGCTTTGAATAGTCTGAATTAAATCGTAAAGCAATCTATATGTAAATACAAACAAAATATTAAGAACTAATGGATATTTGTGTACTTATTATGCATATAAATTTTCATTTTCTCAATAATTTTTACATGGAACATTCTTTAATTGTGATCAAGTTTATGAAACAGATTAGTGGTATTTTTTTTTTTTTTTTTTTAATTTTTGAGAATTTTCCGTAGTGAATCTAGACTTATTATTATTATTATTATTATTATACATTTATTAAGCAAGTAATAAATTACAGGTTAATATATAAGAGGAGAGCTGGAAACTACAATGGTCTTACGCTCTATAAAATAAATTATTTACATACAGCTATGGACAAAGAAATAGCACACTCATTCATTTTCTTATGAAAACTGCATTTATTTTATCCTTTTGAACTTAACTAGTTTATTTCCTATTTTATGACATGAAGTGACTTCTAAGGATTAATAATAATTAGTAATAGGGAATTATTTCTTTACAATTCAATTTTTAAAAATATATTTTGCAGTGATGATCAAATTTCTTGTGGACAAGAAAATAGCACACCTACCTATAATCGTAAAAAAAAATTATTTTTAGTGAAAATATTTATTTTTTCATAAATTTTGGTATTACCAAGTTAGTTCTTAGTTGGTTGACCACGATTTTTTAAAGTTGCTTGGCGCCTCCTTGGTAAGCTTTCAACTAACGCCCGGCATCTACTTTGCGGGATAGAGTACCAAGCTTCTTTGATTCCGGCCCAAAGATCGTTTGAATTTTTAAATTTTGTCTGCCCAATTTTGACTTTAACATCATTCCATAGGTGTTCTATGGGATTAAAATCGGGACTTTGAGCTGGCCAGGTTAGGACATCGATTTGTTCATCCACGAGCCAAGCTTTTACTATATTTGATGCGTGTTTGGGGTCATTGTCATGCATGAATATCCACTTAATTGGCATGAACTCAAAGGAATATGGTTCCATTGTATTCTTCAGTATTGCAAGCTAAGCGAATTTATCCATTTTGACATCAATCCTCACCAATGCAATGGTCCCACCCCATGCCAGGATAACCACCCAGACCATTAAATTTTCCACTCCATGTTTCACCGTCTTTAAAGTATACTTAGGATTGTACGCTTCGCACTTAGGACGATTCAAAAATTGCGGTACTTTTTAGGCTTGATAGACTGCATTTGTTTATCAAATCTACATACCCGAAGAAAAAGAAACATCACAACCATTTCACATAACGGAAATTTTGAATTTATGATTTTTCTTAATAGTGTGCTATTTCTTTGTCCATAGCTGTAGTTACAAGGTTTATGTTAGAGTTAAATAGTAATTTGTTTACAGGTTAATAAGGCAAATTAAGTATTAGGTGTATTTATACATGTAAATTAGTTTTGGCGAGTATTTCATTAATTTTTAGGATGTTTGATTCGGTTGGACTTCTTGGGATTTCTATGATGTCATCAGTTGGTGTAATTGTGGTTAATGGATTTATTATGTTGCAGTTGTAGAGCAGGTGATGTAAGTCGAGAGTAGTGTTGCAGGTGGGACAAGTGGGAGGAGGTTCTTTTTTAAGGATGTGGAGATGAGTGGCAGAGGTATGGCCAAGTCGTAATCTGATGTAGTTCTTTATCTTATGTTTTGGAATGTTTGTGGGATAGTTGGCTGGAATTTTTGTTGGATTGACTTTAGTGTAGTGATGGTGATACGTGAGCCATTCGTTTTGTTCGATGTTTGCGATTTTTTTGATGGAATGTTTGGTGATGTCTTTTTTGGTATAGAAGTTGTAGAGGTGCAATGGTGATCTTAGGGCAAGATTGGCATCCGCTTTTTCGTTGCCGGGAATGCCAACGTGTCCTGGGATTTTAATTAATAAAGATCGTATGTTGTTGATAATGTTGACATCATTGTTTGTGTTTGTTATAGCTTTGATGGTAGAAAGGCTGTCTGTGCAGATGATATTGGTCCCGGATTTTATAGCCTCTTGTATGGCACTAAAAATTGCAAAAGCTTCCGCAGTAAAGATGGATGATATTTCTGGGAGTATTCCGAGTCGGATCGTATAACCGTCTTCGTTAACTATTGCAAATGATGTACTATCGCAAGTCTTTAACCCATCTGTGAACATGAAGTTCCAATTGTCGAGTTTGAGATTGGCAGCGATGCTTTGATATATTTTCCGGTATATTATATCGGCTGTGTTGTTTTTATTATGTGACGCTAATTCCATTATGAAAGAGGTTTGATCTATAAGCCAAGGGGGTTCCAGGTGTTGTGGATTTTTGATTTTAGTAAGTTCATTTTTTGGGAACTCGTTTTTTCCAGTTTGGAAGATTTTGGACAGGCCTGAAGAGATCTTGCAGGTTTTTTTGCGGTTCATCATAAGGTCTATTTCCTTGCTAATTGGCGAGTTGTATGTTGTGATGAGTTTTGCGTAAAGTTTGTGAGTTATTTTATCTCTCCTTTCTTCAATAGTGGGTAGGCCAGCCTCTGCCAGGATATTTTTGATAGGAGTGGTAGGGAAGGCGCCAACACTACATCTCGCTGTTTGGTGGTAAGTTGGTTTGATGATTCCCAGTGTTGTTTTTGGTGAGTTTCCATATATGTAGATTCCATAATCTATTTTACTTAATATTAATGATTTTGTAATATTACAGAGTGAGTTAACATGTACGCTACTTTTTTTATTTGAAAGGTATTTAACAATATTTGTTCTTACATTTAGAGATTTCTTTAGTTCTAAGCAATGATCACGCCAGTTATATTTGGTATTGAATGTTAATCCTAGTATTTTCAATTTTTTTACATTTTCTACATTTACATTATTTATGCATAAGTAAATTGGTGTACATTTGTGCTTCCGACATATGTGAAGAATTTTACATTTTGTGCCTGAGGTTATTCCCCATTCTAAAATGTCTTTAATTGCATTAGAAAAAAGTTTTCAACGTCGTTTATGTTTTGTGTTTTACACAAAATGTAAACGTCGTCTGCGTATATACAATATTTTATATGTTTGTGTTTGGAAAGTATTTCGCAAATGTTTTGAAAGGCAATTGAGAAAAGTACAACCGACAATGGTGAACCCTGGGGAATATCGTTGTCGAGTTGGTACGAGGTGGAGTAGGAGTTGTTGCATTTTACATAAAATTTTCTATTGCTCAAAAAGGATTTGACATAATTGAAAATTTTGGGACCGACGGCCCATTCATTAAGTTTATTTAAAATAACGCAAGCTCCTATTCTATAGAATGCTTTTTCGAAATCTAACGTGAGTATTGACATGTGGTTTTTGGAGCTTAATGCTCTAGAAATTAGGTCGTCAATATAGAGTAGCGCGTCAGTGCTACCTCTGTTACGTTTGAATGCTACTTGGTTTGGGCTTAAGACTTTTTTGGTCTCGGCATACCACATGATTCTTTTTGCGACGATTTTTTCGAGTACTTTTGCTAGACATGGCAGGAGGGAGATAGGGCGATAGCTATCCACCGTTAGTCTGTCTTTACCAGGTTTTGGAATAGGCAGTATTGTAGCAATCTTAAAGTGTTGCGGTATGACACTTGTTTTTAATATATTGTAACGTGCGCTTAGTTCGCAAAAATAAAACTCTACCTTTCAATTTAATTCTACCACTTTATTCAGTATCTACTTTCGATATACACTTTATCGAACTCAACTTAATTACGTTTATCCAATATTCACACTATCACTTTCTAAATAAAACTGACCTCTGGTTGCGTCAGCTCCCTCTTTATATAGGAAAGTGAACCATCGAGAGATTTCTAGTAGTTTTTCTTTGAACCATGATGTCTAGACAAGTTCCCCTCCCGGTATTTCTGCACACATACACACTCACTTACAAAAGACGTCTTCTTTTAAACCACTCCATTATAGTGCTCCCAGATGTGTTTTTCGGTGGAACGTTTTCGATTTGGAAATTGGTATTAAATGTTGGGTGTACATTACACTGCCCCCTCCTTAGGATTGTTCGTCCCGAATAATTCCATCTGCAGCTTCGCCACTATATCGATGCAGCCTGTCACAATGCACTACTTTTAACTTGCCTCTTAGTCCTCTTTGGATGCGGTAGACCACGTCGTTAATCCTCGTGACAACAGTATAAGGACCTTCCCAGTTCTGCTGAAGTTTCGGTGACAATCCCTTTTGACGATGAGGATTATAAAGCCACACACGATCTCCTGCTCGGAATCCTGCCGTTGTCGCTTTTGTGTCGTACCGTGTTTTCATCCGGTCGCTGTAGGTTTTCATCCGTTCCCTTGTTCTTTTATGGATGTCAGCGAGTCTCTCCTTGAGGTCGTCCACATACTCGTTTGTGTCCTGTGGCTCCTCAGTGGGGCATCCAAATTTAAGTTCGCTGGGCAGCCGCATGGTTTTCCCGAACAGGATGTCAGATGGTGTTTGTCCTGTCGAGCTATGTACTGCACTTCTATAGGCCATCAGGAATAGCGGTACGTGCCTATCCCAGTCTCTTTGGTAGTCGCCTACGACCTTGGTGAGGTGTTCTTTCAAGGTTCGGTTGAATCTTTCAACCATCCCATCAGATTGTGGGTGAAGCGGTGTGGTTCTTGTCTTCTTAATGCCTAGTAGTCCGCACACTCCTTGGAAGATGTTTGACTCAAAGTTCCTCCCTTGGTCGGAATGGAGTTCCATAGGCACGCCAAACCTACTTACCCAGTTAAACACAATCTGGTCGACCACCGTTTTGGCTTCTTGATTTGGGATGGCATACGCCTCAGGCCACTTACTAAAATAGTCCATCATGACCAGAATGTACTTGTTTCCAGCGTTGGTCTCTGGAAAAGGCCCAGCCACATCTACTGCAATCCTCTCAAAAGGCGATCCAACGTTGTACTGATGCATCTTACCTTGAATCTTCCTACCAGGTCCTTTGGTTGCAGCACACTTGTCACATGTTCGGCACCACTTCTCCACGTCATCTCTAGCATGTAACCAGTAGAACCGATGTCGCACCTTCTCCAGTGTTTTGTTTACTCCGAGGTGGCCTCCAGAAGGTCCGTCGTGCATCTCCCGAAGAACTTCACTGACTTTCGATTGCGGTACGATCAGCTGCATCACATGTGACTTACCGTCAGCGGATTCCCATCTTCGCCTGAGGACACCTTCTAGCACATATAGTGAGTCCCACTGTGCCCAATAGGCTTTGAGAACTGGACTCCTGTCAGAAATGTCTCCCCATTCCGGTTTCTCTTCATTTTCTTTCCATGCGAGAATGGGTTCGATATCTGGATCTTCCTGTTGAGCAGTCCTCACTTCCTCATTGCTCCATCCGCTTATTGGATCAGCTCTTAGTCGCTGAGCGGTAATGATTTCTTTGTCTTCTTGCCGCCTGCAATGCTTGCAATCCACTTTGCAAGGTCTTCGAGATAATGCATCGGCGTTTGAGTGCAGCTTTCCTCTGCGGTGTTGGATCTGGTAGTCATAGATCTGCAATCTTTCTATCCACCTTGCGACTTGACCTTCTGGATTTTTGAAGTTCAAAAGCCAGCTCAGAGCACCGTGGTCTGTCCGCAGAAGGAATTTCTGTCCATAGATGTACTTATGGAAGTGCTTTGTTGCCAAGATAAGAGCTAGCAGTTCCCTTCTGGTCACACAGTAGTTTCTTTCGGGTTTCGATAGGACCTTGCTGTAGTATGCCACCACTTTCTCTTCGCCATCATGCACTTGGGATAGTACCGCCCCGATTCCAACGTTGCTTGCATCTGCGTCGACGATGAATGTTTTGCCAGGTGTTGGATGTGCCAGCACTGGAGCGTTACAGAGGCGGTATTTGAGTTCCTGGAAAGATTTCTCACACTCACCTGACCATTTAAACTGCTTCCCCTTTTCGGTGAGCTGATACAAACTCTTTGCAACTCCAGCAAAGTTCTTAACAAAACGTCGGTAATATGTGGCAAGTCCCAGAAAACTTCGGAGTTGATGTTTGTCCTGTGGTGTTGGCCAATTTTTGACGGAGTCAACTTTTTCAGGATCCGTCTTTACTCCTTGGGATGAGATGATGTGTCCCAAATACTTGACTTCGGTTTTGAAAAGTGCGCATTTTTCTGGATTCAGTTTAAGGTTAGCCTCTCGAAGTCTCTGAAACACGGCTTTTAGGTTCTTGCAATGTTGGTCAAATGTTTTCCCGTAAACAATGACATCGTCCAAGTAGACTAGGCACGCTTTCCACGTCAGTCCTTGAAGAACGCACTCCATCAAACGCTCGAATGTTGCCGGAGCGTTGCATAGCCCAAACGGCATAACCTTAAACTGCCAGAGCCCATTACCTGTAGAAAATGCCGTCTTTTCCCGATCATCAGGGTGGATGTCAACTTGCCAATATCCGCTCTTCAAGTCCAGCGTCGAGAACCACTGGGCTCCCTCCATGGCATCCAGGGTATCACTGATCCTCGGCAGGGGATAGCTGTCTTTCTTAGTCACATCGTTCAGCCTTCGATAGTCCACACAAAAACGAGTGCTTCCGTCTTTCTTTTTCACTAGCACCACTGGTGAAGCCCAAGGACTTTTGGAATTTTCGATAAGACCGTCCCTTTTCATTGCTGTTATCATTTCCTCAACCTCACCTTGTTTGGCCAGTGGAAGACGTCTTGCGGGTTGACGAATCGGTCTTGCATCTCCTGTGTTGATGCGATGCTGCACCAACTGTGTCCTACCATATTGCCCCTTTTGCGATGCGAAGATATCAGTGTACTCTTGTAGGAGACTTTCAGCAATCCTTGTTTGTTGGTGATCAAGGTTGGATGAATTAAGTATTTTAGCTCTGATGGTTTCGAGCTCCTCAGGAGTTATAGTTTTTCTCGGAGCTTCGTCTGTGATCTTCGTAATTGCTGCAACCGATTCGCAACGTCCAACGACTTCTCCTTTCTTCAACTTTACATCGTACGGTCTGGTGTTTAGTAACCGTACGGGGACCATTTTGTTTTTCGGTGCTACCAGTGTTTTCCCAATGATGACGCTTTGGGAGGAACACTCTGGGTCTGGTTCCACCATGAGGTATCGAAGGCTTCCAAACTCACCTTCCAGTTTCGTCCAAACGAACACTTCAGAAGAAGGAGGCAGAATCAGATCTTCCCTGATGACAGTTCTCAGTGTCGACGTACTTTCGTTCGAATAGGTCATTGGAAGTTCCTTATTTTGGTACTTCAAAACCTGATTACCGATGTCCAAAATAACTCCGTGCTGTTTCATAAAGTCGATTCCAATGATGCACTCGTCACATATATCTGCCACCAGGAATTGATGAGTAAACACTACGTCGGCCAGTCGGATCTTAAGACACACTTCTCCATATACTCTTGCTGCTTCTCCCGTTGCGGTTCTTAGACGGTAGCTATTGGTGTTATGAAGCCACGTCGTCTTTACCAGGTCTCGACGTACTATGGAGGCTGTGGCACCGGTGTCGATGGTAGCCACATGTTTGTTCCCGTTAATAGTAGTCTCCACAGTCAGACTTTTGTTGTCTCGTTTGGTCTGGGAGACCTGGATGGTGGTTTTGGGGCCATCGATACAAGAAACCATCCTCTGCCCCTCGAAGTTGGTTCTTACGGGCTGATAGGCAACGCTGGTGTTGTTGTTACCTTGCTCTGGGTTGGATCTCTTGCTTCCACAATGTTGACAACTGGCTTTGTTTGGTGGTAGTCGGCATTGACGCTGTAAGTGCCCGGTCTTGTTGCAGTTCCAACATCTTGCTAGTCCGCTCCGGTTCTTTTGTATTTCAGCTCTTTGGCACGAGCATTCTTCGACTATGGCCTCTCTAAGTCGATGTACTCCCTGAGAAGCCTGTTCTGCTGCTTCAATTGTCAATGCGAATGCTAAAGTTTCGGAAAGAGTACGTGTTCTAGCAGTTCGCACAGACCTCTGAAGATGTATATCGGAAATGGCACGAACGAAGGACTCAACAGCGAGCTGGTTGATGATTTCTTCTCCAGCATCCGGGTATGCCAGGTGAACCAGTCTTTCGACGTCTGCTTGGAGCTGCTGTAGACTTTCACCCCTTTTCTGGACTCGGTTATTGAGTTGGACTCGGAAGACTTCTTTCAAGTGGCTATCTCCAAACCGTTTATCTATAGCTGCCACGAGAGAGCTGAAATCGCCGCCCTTACCACCTGGAACTGTTTGAAGTAGTTCAGCTGCTGGTCCTCTAAGAGCAAGAGTCAGTGCTATGTACTTGTCTTCGTCATCCCAGCCATTTGTTGTCGCGGCTGCCTCAAATTGTCTCTTGTAAACTGGCCAAGAAGACTGTCCATCAAATGTTGGGGGTTTCATCTCCTTTTTCCTTGCAAAGTCTCCAGCAGATTCTCGAATTTTTATTTTCCGGATCTGGTCTAATTCCTTTGACAGAACAGAGAACTGGTTATCGCATCGGCTTTCCAAACGATTTTCTACAACAGAAAGCTGTTTTTCCACACCTTCAACTCGTTCGTCAAGGGCACATACATTTTTCTCAATGTTACCCAATTTTCCTTTTAGAATGTTTTTCTGACCTTCTAAAACATTCTGTTGCGCCTCAAGTCTTTCGAGAATATTCTGTTGTTCCTTCTTTTGCTCGTTTCGTTGCTCTTCCAGATTCTTTTGTTGTACTTCGAGTCTTTCGAGAACATTCTGCTGTTCCTTCTTTTGCTCGTTTCGTTGTGCTTCAAGTTGTTCGAGAACATTTTGCTGTTCCTTCTTTTGTTCGTTTCGTTGCTCTTCCAGACGCCCGAGAATATTCTGCTGTTGCTCGTCAATCAGCTTCTTTTGTTGTACTTCGAGTCTTTCGAGAACATTCTGTTGTTCTTTCTTTTGTTCTAATAAAAGCTTCATCATACTAGAAAAATCTACATTTTCACTTACTTCCTCTTCCTCCACTTCTGTTTCAAAAACAAAAGTGTTTACGTCTTCCCCTTGCTGTTCCAAATAGTTGCGCAAGCGCAGGACGAGCTCATTTTTCGATCCCGCTCTAGAAAGATTTCGCTTACCTAACTCACTTTTAAGCTCAATGCAGTTGAGCTCTTCTAACAACTTACCCATTTTCACTGTATATTGTTTTTATTTTTCTTTTTACTTTTTTTTTCACACTTTAATAGTCAACTCGTTTTTTTTTTCAAATAAGTTTTATTTACACTTCTGACACCAATGTAACGTGCGCTTAGTTCGCAAAAATAAAACTCTACCTTTCAATTTAATTCTACCACTTTATTCAGTATCTACTTTCGATATACACTTTATCGAACTCAACTTAATTACGTTTATCCAATATTCACACTATCACTTTCTAAATAAAACTGACCTCTGGTTGCGTCAGCTCCCTCTTTATATAGGAAAGTGAACCATCGAGAGATTTCTAGTAGTTTTTCTTTGAACCATGATGTCTAGACAAGTTCCCCTCCCGGTATTTCTGCACACATACACACTCACTTACAAAAGACGTCTTCTTTTAAACCACTCCATTATAGTGCTCCCAGATGTGTTTTTCGGTGGAACGTTTTCGATTTGGAAATTGGTATTAAATGTTGGGTGTACATTACAATATTATTGTAGAGGCTGAGAATTCTGAGTATCCCTTTTTCTGGGAGATTCTTAATCATAGGATATGAGATTCTATCTCGACTCGGCGTTTTTCCTTGGAGCTTGGCTAGGCAAGAATGTAGCTCAGCTGGAGAGATGTCTCTTTCGATGGTAATTGCGGTACTGTCGATTGTTTGGTAAGGAAACACAGCGAGTCTTTTAATTTGTTTATATTCATTTGATAAGTTAGAGTCGCTTGAGTACTCCGACCAGCATTGTGCGATAACATTATTTATCTCATATGGATCTGAGATTAGATTGTTAGGTGTTTTATATGATTAATTTTTAGTGAAGTTGGATTTATTTTGTTCCAAGCTTTGCTTGTCGGAGTATTGGGGTTGATTGAAGAGGTGAATTGTTCAAAACTCTTGAATTTGGATATTTTGAGATGTCTTCGAAATTTCGCGTTGGCTTTTTTAAAATTTATTAGGTTGCTTTGAATTCTATTGTTTTTGAATTTTTTCCAGGCTACAATTTTGATTTTTCGGAGTTCAGCTAACTTGGCATTCCACCAAGGGGTGGTGCCACAGAGTAGAAACAGACAGTCGTATTTATATTCCCATTCCAAAGTATGTCTAACTTTGGACAGCTCTTAGAACAGTGTCCAACTCCAAATCGTATTTATAAACACTTTCATCGCTGTCTAAGAAATGTCTAACTTTAGACACCGAAATTGGTTGTCTAAACTATGGCTAAAGTGGCATTTGCTACAGCAAAAAACAATTTTGTCGAACATGTTATAAAACACTGTTAAGAGCTCTAAGATCGAAAAAAATAAGTAGTTTGAGGTGCAAAAATACTACTTTCAACAATTTAATTTATAAATTGCACAAATTTCATCGTTTTATGAGACTTGGAAAAGCTGTAACTCAAAGTCAAATCAGCTGCTTTTTTGGTCTGGTTCAAGTGCTACGCCACACTCTTTCAGAGCCATTTTGTTGTTGCACTCGTATATCAAAACACAAAAAATGGTACTGCACGGATACATCATGAACGCCACCATTTAGTTTTTCATTCGGAGTTGACAGTTTGAGAGGATGTTTAGACAACTATTGGAATGCATTTATAAATACGAAATTGGCTAAGGGCTGTCCAACTCTTTAGACACCGTCTAGTTGGACAGTTGTCTAAGGGTGTTCTAAGCAAATTTTATAAATACGACTGAGAGAGTCCACTTCAGCAAGGTAGTGCGTTTTGCCTACAAGCTAAACTAAACCGGATGCCCGCACCCGGATGCCCGCACTGGCCTTCACTTACCACAGCCGCCATTGTGTGTGGCCACAGAACAAAGTCAGTTGAGTTTGAAAAGTAAAAAAAATTTTTTTTTGGCTGCAAAAAAATCGATAATTTTTAATTATCATACAGCCTAGAGTTTAGAAAAATAAATTTAAGTTGCAGGAATTAACATTTTTTTCCATTTTGACCAGTATTTCACTGAAAAAGACAAAAATTAGTAAAAATTTTCTGGCTGATGCAAGCGGTTTGTTAAGTTTCACAGAATATACCAGTTTGCACATAGCCTTAAACTCCCCACTCGATAGCACCTGGTGTGGTGAGTCATAATGACAGGCAAAACAAAAACAAACCAACTTTGTTCGTACGTGAAGAATATTTTTGTCGAAAAGTTTCTGAAAAATATTTCGATCGTGAACCGTGAAGTGCTGTACAATAGTACAAATTCTATACCAATTTATGTGAGATGAATTCTATATTATGGAAGCAGATGTTAAGATTGCTACTTTGCTACATGTTTCGTGACCAGCAATTATACGACATCTTTTTACTTTCTTGATCGCTTTTGGTTTCGGCAAGGAATAAAAGCACGCAAAGAAATAGCCGATTATCTAGCTACTGGAAAAACTGAACGGGCAAAAATTAGGGTGGAACATATAATTAGGCAAAACAAAGAAGAACCAAATTGTATGTATGTTTAGATTTATTATTTGTTCGTCTTCTTTATTCTTTTAACAGAGAAGACTACTTGTTAGAGGCAATGGAAATTGTCGAAATGTATAGTGACTTGTTGTTGGCTCGATTTGGTCTTGTTGAAAGAACTAGACGATGGTATTGCAGAGGCTGTATATAGCCTGGTTTGGGTATCCCTTCGTCTACAGAGCGACATAAATGAGCTAATGGTTATTTCGGAAGTTTTTATTCATAAATACGGACCGGTATTTACTGAGAGGGCTAGAACAGCGACTGGTGAACATCATGTCTCTGAAAAGCTTATGCATAAACTAAACATTCAGGCACCACGCGCCACCTAAGTTGTTGTTAGAAAAGTACCTGATTTGAAATTGCTTAAAACTACAACATCGAGTATAAACCTGATCCACAGGTGATGCCGGAAGAGCATAAATCAGGTAAACGGACAATAAAGATACAGCCAAGTTAGCCGACAACCATCAACTATCTGTTTTTTTTTTTTTTTTTTGTTTAACAGGAGACAGCTTCCTCATTGATTTATCAGATAGGAATAATTTGAGTGGATTCTTTGGCTATCCAGGAGCTAGATTCTATAAAAAGCGAAACGAAACGATCAAATATTTTTCAATAGGAAAGACATTGCAAATCGTTCGCACACACGAAAACGTTTGTTCGCTTTTTACTTACAGAATGTCACCCCAGCTTTGTCAGATCTTCCTAATATGCCAGAATCACCATCGGTGAAGCCTTTCAATTATCCGCCTCCATATGGTAGTGGTGGTGGTGTTGGAGGAAGTGGAGGTGTCGCGGAGGTCCGGTCCGGGACCATCTTGACCACCGCGTTTGCGTACAACATTGTGTTTTGAAGAGCTTAAGAAAATGAAATAGGAGGAGATATTTACGTTCCGGTTTGAGATTATCAGTCCTATTTATATGTTCTGTTTCAATTGTAGTTATTATAACTCATTTTATTTGCAAATTCTATATACCTATTTCGTTAAAATAAAGTCAGTTCCAGTATCATTTTTGTATTGAGTCAATCACATCGAATTGTGCATCGTGCACTAATGTCGAACAAAATTGAGTTCAAGTACAAAAAAGAACTGCAGTTCAAGACAAATTGAAAATGTACTTTAAATATACAGGTACAGGAGACAGTATATAAAAAAATTACAAGTATTTTATGTCGATTTCCAGTGGTACACAAAAGCACTTTTAAAAGTGCTTTTTTGCTCGAAATATGTTACATTGAGACACTAGATCACTTTTTTTTTGCCCCGAAAAAGCACTTTTACGAATCTCGATTCAGAGGCAAGATTTACACGCACTTTCACGTACACCAACACAAAACATTTGACGTTTACCAGTTTGCAGTTTGATTATTTTGCATTTTTGGTTAAAGGACTGTGAAAGAGAGATAATAAAAATAAACAATAAACTATTTTGTGAAAATGGATCGCTCAATTTTAGCTGAAATTATCAAAATATTTATGAGTCGTCATCTAGT
The DNA here is from genome assembly GCA_914767635.1 of Melanostoma mellinum. NCBI lineage: Eukaryota > Metazoa > Arthropoda > Insecta > Diptera > Syrphidae > Melanostoma > Melanostoma mellinum. The sequence goes on along the minus strand of OU612059.1, from coordinate 122,252,671 downwards.
TCTGATTCCAACGAAGAAGTGTTTGAAATTCTGAAATTCCTTACACAAAACGAAAGGCATTCTGTGAATAATTTTGTTCAAAGTGTTGTGTACAATTATTCGGATGAGGAGGTTTCTTCCTAGTGCATTTATTAGGTCTGTTCGTTGAACTTTCCCCAGGGTTGACCCAGGTTTTCTTGACAACCCTATGAGTTTTCAAAAAAATCTGGGTTTTCCACTCCTCAAAAAACGCTAAACCACAAATCACCACACATCCCTGTCATTAAAAAAAAAATACATGCCATTTGACAGCCCTCGAATCGCCACAACAAAAAGCTAGGGCGAGTTTGGGGAAAACCTATGGCAAACCTGTGGCTCAAAAAACACTTAATTTGACATTCAGGGTGAATTTAGGTTTCTCAAAAAACGCTTTGTGGCGACCCTAGTGCAACCCCAGGGCTTCAACGAACAGACCTATTAATAAAGTTTCGAAAACATTCTCAGCCTTATTTATAAACCCATAATAGGGAGCGAATAGCGCTATGTTCCTCTTATAATACCTCTGAACAGAAAAACCTATTTATAAAACTTTTTGAACGTAACATAGAGGTGGAATATCCTGAACGCCGATTTAGGTAGTATAGCGACTGAATAGGTTTATGTCATCGCTATTGTGAAATGACAAGGAAATGTTAGTACACCGGCGGATACATAGATGGCTTCCAGAGACCGGTTTGTTTTCGATAGTGAAGTACACCTGTGTATTACCGCTCAATGCTATAAATTAGATTATAGATTATAGATAGGTAAGATATACTTACCATAACTATAATGGTTTATAAATAAGAATTTTTTTAACGTAGAATAGAGTGCTATTCACTTCATAACTATTCGTCCGTTCAGAGCTATTTAGGGAAATCTAATAAATACGGCTGTCTTTCTATATAAATTGCAGAACAAAACAAAAGCGCCCTACAGACGATCAATGTTACTTGACAATATTACTTGAAGGAGCTTCTGTTCAAGTAAAACTGATCGTTAGTAGGCTCTTCAATTTTACTGTCAAGTAAAATTGAAGCATTGACGAAAATCAAATCTGATTTGGTTTTCATCAAGTTTCATTTTCGTTTGTGTCATTGTTTAGTGCGGAATTATTATAAATATGTCTGATTTTCGGCATTGTTCTCAGGAGTTTTTGTGCGAGATCATTCAAATTTACCGTGAAAATGAATGTTTGTGGAAAGTAAAATCCGCACAATACATGAATAAAGACTTAAAACTAAAATCGTACGAAAAGTTAAGAGAAAAACTTTTAGAAGTGGACAAGAATGCGACAGTGACTTCAGTGAAAAACAAAATAAATGGCATGCGGACGAATTTTCGGGCTGAACTTAAAAAAGTAAAGGAGTCCAAGAAGTCAGGAGCAGGGGAGGAGGATATTTACCAGCCTACATTGTGGTATTTCTCCGAGCTATTATTTTTGGCCGATCATGAGACTCCAAGGAGTGGACTGAGCAGCAGAAGTTCTGCTTATGATAGCTTTGCTGAATATGCATCAGAAGATAGCGTAAGTATTTTGAAACCAGATGGAAAAAGTGTTTAAAACAAAAAACTTTTAGGTATTTGCAGATTTGAACAGCACTTCTCCGCTACCGTTGGAGTCCGATCCAAGAACATCATTTTCTCGCAAGAGACGAGCTAAGAATCCTGGCGTGGATCAAGCCCAAACTGTACTGCAACAAGTGCACGAAAAGTTAAATGCCACAAGCAATAAGGAAGACGATTGTGACGTTTATGGGAAGCATGTTGCTTGCGAGCTGAGGTCCTTACCAACAGTTGACAGAACATATATGAAGAAAGTCATTAACGACGCAATTTTTGAGGCGAAAATTGGGAGAGTTAAGCAGATTCGTCTGGTGTTGGAAGAAGAAACCGACCAACACTTCCACCAGCACCAAGAATTGCAGGAGCTTCCATTGGAATTTATGTCCAAATACCAATAAAATAGTTTTTAGTATTTTTTTTATTATTTATTATTGTGCAATTCACATTTATTTGTTTTATTAGTTTTTTAGTTTTTTTGTTTTGTTCTGTTGATTAGAAATGAATATTTATTTTCTGTTAAATGTTTTGTTTTTGTTAGTTCGTTACATATAGTTATTTTTTGTTCTAATAAAATATTTTAAAAATTGATCACGAACAGTTTTTGCTTCCAAGCCGACCCGACGGTTGTGTGTACTACTTAATCCATCTATGGTATCGTTTACTGGAACTTGTGTAGGATATCCATCAATGTAGTTTGGGTTTCGTTTTCTTAAGTAGTTGTGTAAGGCACAGCTTGCCAAAACGACGTGGTCAATAGCTTCCAAGGACAAATTAATATTTGTATGGAAGACTCTGAATCGGGACGACAGGATACCAAAAGCGTTTTCTACCACCTGTCGTGCGCCTGAAAGCTTTCGATTGAAATATTCACGATCTGCATTCAAATCTTGCCTTGAAAACGGTTTGATCATATCTTTCCTCAGTCGAAAAGCCTCGTCGCTAATAAAAACGTATGGAAGGGCGGAGTCATAATTGTTTGGCACTTTCGGCGATGGTATATTAAGCCGATTTTTAACTAGATCTTCATAAAAATCTGTAAATTCAATTACACCTCCGTCAGAAACTCTCCCGTTAGTTCCAACATGGCAGTATATGAATTCATATCGGGCATTTACAACAGCCATCAAAACAATACTGTGATATCCTTTATAATTGTAAAAAAGGATCCGCTATTTACAGGATGCACAATTGAAATGTGCTTTCCGTCCACAGCCCCCAAACAATTAGGAAAGTCCCATTTATAATAAAAATGTAGAGCAATCTCTTCCCACTCTTCTTGAGATCTTGGGAACTGTGAAATAAATTGCAAGTTCATCAAACTCATTTTGTTTTAAAAAAAAGTATTTACTTTCAGCCTTATTTATAAACACATAATAGGGAGCGAATAGCGCTATGTTCCTCTTATAATCGGAAAACCTTATTTATAAAACTTTTTGAACGCAACATAGAGGTAGAATAGGCTGAACGCCGATTGGGGTAGTATAGAGATCGAATAGGTTTATGTCTTCGCTATTTTGAACTGTCATTTGAAAAAAACAAATCAAAATAAGAAAATATCATTTAATTTCTTCACATTTTAACTTAAATGAAGAAAGAAAATCAACACAAATTTAAATAAAATAAAATGCCTTTTAATCTGTCATCATTCTTAAACGATTTCAATGCTTTGAATGGTTCAAGTATCACAAGAAAACGAAAAGTTTACAAAAAGAGGTTTAACCCTATGAGTCTCAGAAATGAAGACTTCAAACAAAAATATAGATTTTCAAAGGAAAATATGCTAAAAATTGTTGAGTTAGTGCGTTCAAATATAGACGGAGATAACAGAGGAGGTCATATTCCAGCAGAACTCCAAGTAATGGCAGCAATTAGATATTGGGGGCGGAATGAGGTAAGTTAAAAAATATTGCACTGCAACACAGCAGAATTGAATGCAATTCTTATTGTAGATGCAAGATGATGGTGGAGACATACACGGGTTCAGCCAACCCACACTTTGCCAAATCTCTAAACGTGTTGCTAAAGCATTGGCCTCAAAGAGAACGATGTTTGTTAAAATGCCAACAAATGTGTCCGAGCAAATAAGAACAATGAACAAGTTCTTCAGAATTCGCAACTTCCCTCAAGTGGTGGGTGCAATCGACTGCACACACATTAAAATTGCAAAAGTTGGTGGGCTTTCAGGCCAATATTTCATTAATAGAAAGGGTTATTATTCACTCAACACACAGGTTGTTTGTGACGCAAACCTTAAAATTAATGACATCGTTTGCCGGTGGAGAGGAAGTACCCACGACTCTCGTATTTTTAGAGAGAGCAACATAAAACAACGCTTTGAAAACGGTGAATTTAAGGGTCGTTTGCTGGGAGATGGGGGCTACGCGTGTACAAATATTCTGTTCACCCCACTTTTAAATCCTCGAACAGATGCTGAAATAAGATATAATATTGCCCATATTTCAACACGCAACACAGTTGAGAGGTGTTTCGGAGTTTGGAAACAAAGATTTAGAATCTTATTATCTGGCATGAGATGCTCACTAGAAAACGCTAAAATAACAATAATTGCTTTGGCTGTTTTACATAATTTAGCCATCGATTGGAACGACCAGCTTCCATCTTCAGGTTTGTATAAATTGAACTCAAAAACGAAATCTATAATTTTTGTCCAATCGTAGATGAAGACGTCGATGTATATAACGAAATGAATAACGTTCAACTCGGTGAAGACGAATTGCACCCACAAGGAAGACAAAACTTTTCACGCCGTATTTTCATTGAACGGTTCTTCTCAAGTGAAAGCAACTCCGAGTAGTGTTTTTAATCAAAATAAAACAAAAAACACAAAATGCAATTCATTTTTACTTAATTTTTAATTCAGTCGAAGTAACAAAACAGAACAAAAAAAAAAAAACAGAACAAAAAAACATAACAAAAAATAGGAACACAAATAAAATTACAAACTAATAACACAAATTCATAGCCACAATGATTAAAAAAACAAACAAAAAAACTTAAAGGCTGCCATTCGCAGCTTCCTGCATCATCTTGATTTGCAGCTGATGGATCTCCTCCTTATGCTGCCGCTCCAGCTCCAAAGTCAGCTTTCTTTCTGCACGCTCCATTTGGAAGGTTTTGAGCTTTTCTTCCCTTTCCATCTGTATGCTTTTTAATTTCTCTTCGTGCTCAAATTTCATGTACAGCCTTTCCGCTTTTCTGTTTTCCACTGCCATTTCAAACACTTTCCTTTTATAGTAGGGGTATTCATGCATCAGCGTAAAACCCTCGTAAACCGTGTAGTCTGTGTAAGTTTACCAGATGGTAAAAGAACTGTCAAATTTTGTATGGAAAATTTTTTACACAAATTTGGTAAGACTACGCAACGAATTCAATGCGGAAACGATATGGTAAAACGTGTAAAACTACACAAAAGTCTTTTTTGACATTTCGAAAGAAACGATTCAGTCAAGTTAAAGTAGGTAATTTTCATCAAACAAAAAATAGAAAAGGTTTTACAAATAAATATGGAAATGAGCGGAGTAAGTAATTAAAAACAGTTTTGAATAAAGCATAAAATAATTTTTTAATTCCAGAATGAAGAAAACAAATTACTGAAACGCCGCCGTCGGCTTCGGTCACCTCATCACTGGAGTCAGGAAGAGACTTGCTAACTTTTAGAGGCTAGATGTTCTGCCGGACCCTGAAATTACCAAAGTTGAATGCTTTAAAATATCATTTATTGAGGAAAATCCCACCGGCGAAACCTTCAACGGCTCTCAGCTTTAAATGCAATTCATGCAAATTGGTAAGAAGAAGAATTTTAATATTTGGTTTAGGTAATATTTGATTTTCTTATAGACTTTTGAAAGCCCCGAACAACGTGACAAGCACGAAAGCAGACACAAAAGGAAGATATTCAAATGCAAGCAATGTTCAAAAACTTTTAATTTTCGCAGTGGTCTGCTGGAACTAGTTTCGCCTTTATAGTTTCACAATAAAGAACTAGAACTAGATCGTGAGGGAGTTGTTTTGAGTGGTGACTGCAATGCTGTTTGCAAGATTGAAATGGATACGTTTCAGTGGCTATGGAGCCACCAAATTTGGAAAGTCTTTTTTTTATTTTCAACAGGCTATTGTGTTAATTGAAGTATTTATTTTCAGCTGATAATGGAATACACGGCGAATCCTTTTCAATCCGATGGAAAAGAAAAGAAACATCCAAGAGTGTTCAAAGCAATCCTTCATCTCTTCCATCAGTCAAAATTATAAACTAAGCTCTTCCAAATGTATTTTTCAGCTTCGCTTAACAGATTTCAGAATAAAACTTTATACAAATGAATTTAGCGTTTAGACTTCACTACTGAATGGAATGGTAGGATATCAACGTTCTGTAAACGAAGTTCGTTAAAATGTTAGCTAGCAGTTGAACGTTCGCTTCGATTCTCATAACCACAGAATAGAATCAGAGAGTCAACTATGGCAGGATATTTAAATCTTTCCTACAGGTCACAGAATAGAATCATCTTCTCTGTGCTATAAACTGAATTCGACCATTAACACTATTCCCATTTTCTTCAATTTGGAAAGGACGTTTTTTCTCTTTCTTTCCAAAACTGCCGCGGTAAACATTGTTTGTCATCAAACAGAAAACTGCATTAGAAAGTGAAAATAGGGCAACTCAATTGCCTACAATTTTATGCCGATTCCGACAGCTATTTTCATGTTGATGATTCTAGGATTTTAACCTAGGAACCTCCTACGTAACCAGCCAACAAGGTAACCATTATTTCACGGACACCACTGGGTCAAAGGACTGGGAATTTGTCTTAGTGATCCTCTTGAAACCGCTATAAACATTTTCTCACTTCGATTACCGGTTGATAAAAGTCTCACAACCTTCTTTCCACTTATATTACAAACATATCTGACATAATTGTGAAGATATTTTCTTCGATGTCCTTGCTCTATTTCTTAGAAGTGCATACATACGAACAGATGGTTCCCAATTGCTTATGGTTGACAAAAAATATGAATCGACACAGAAGATACGTAACATTAGAATCTATCCAACACCGGTGATAATGAAATTCAATTCACTACATAATACTAAACCTTAGTTCGTCTAATTGCAGATCAGCCAATCCCAATCATAGCGACAAGTATCCCTGCTACTTCATCTTACAAATAAGTTTGTGCACAAATATCCATCTGTATAAATGAAGTAACTCATAATATATACACATGTACTTTTGAAATGGTAAAAAACACATCACACAATTATTTTGTTTCTTGAAAAGCTATACACTATAGCTTAATTTTATTTAAATACCATACGTATGATTTGATAACTCTACACGCGCTACGTTCTTTTAAGTTAGTTTACTCAGATGCACCTTAAAATTTTCTTCATTACTTGCTGACCCAGGTGTACTTGCCAACCCGATGGGTTGTATTTCTTTGTCCTTTTCATTTGGGTCAACCATCCTATGGATTCGAATAAAGTCCATTGATTCATATGCATTAAGGAGCTAGATATATATGTATTGTTTATGGGGCTTGGCTTCTACCTCGTTCAGAAGCATTCCAGTAGTTCAGACACGACCATAGCGAGAGTAGAAATACAACAGAGGAAAACGATTGCTCAACACACAACGACAGGGATTTTGTAATTCACATTGTTCTTGTACTATGGTCTCGCGGTATTACGGACAATTTGATCTTTAGTTTGTCATGTTCGTTTCATATGTATATACCTGTAGCTGTAAAAGATAAGTAAATAGTTAAAAGTACCTACTAAATAAACACACAAACAAGCAAACCTGTAAAATTACGAAGATTGTTAAGTATTCTGCTAAGCTTTACTTGAGTTTCATATGATTTAGAAAGCAAAAAGCATCGATTGAGCATATTTGCTTGGATGTTGTGTATCTGAGAATAAATGCATTGGGTTTCCTCTTGCAAACGTTGTGTTCTTTCTAAAATCATCGATTTTCTCAATTCCAATTAAAATTTTGGCTCCGCTTTTGGTGGTTTCTCTTTCTCTTCTTTTTATTTTTAAGCAATTGATAAATTTGACGTTTAACGAACAGCTGTTTTCTTACACCACTTACACAAAGTAGCTTAAAGGGGTACTCATGGAAAGTCTCGCGTAAAGTTACATAATTTACACAAAACGTGATCTTACGCCGAAGCATGAATACCCTTACCCCCGTATTAATAAAGCGCGGAATAGCTGCGTTCCATGGATTAAGTGAAAAATGGTATAATGGTAGCTTTAATTAAATGGGAAATGGTATAATGGAAACTTAATCCATGGAATAAGGCTATTCCGCGTTTATTAATACGGGGGTTAGTGTTCATCAGTCTACGAATAATAAAAATAAATGTATGTAACACAAAACCAGAAAAACATGCACATAAACCTATGTATGTATATACCTTTTTTTTGTTTTGATGTTTCTGGAGTGGCGGTTTTGATGTTGCTGGAGAAGGAGACACTGAAGCGGCAGGTGGTGGAGATGGTTGAGGTGGAGGTGTGTCATAGTTCTGCAGGAACTCTAGATTCTCATATTCAATTGACATCTACAATAGAAATTAGAAAATAAATAAAACAAAATAAACATTGTACCTCGTACCTCTGAGACATTTTTGTCCATAATTGTTCTCTGGTTCATCTGCAAAATAGTCGAAACTATGTTAACATACAATTGCAATATGTATTGTTATACTAACCTCGGCATCGCAATCGAACTCATTTACACCCTCTTCAAACTCCTGAGGGATGAGTGCCATCATCTTTTCGTGCTCTAGGTCTGGTGATTTCGGCATTGCTCCACCTCCTGTGGCATTGATGTCTTTGCGGTATGAAGAAGCGGTAGCCTTTGCCTTCAACTTCATGCCACGCCATTGCGATTGCAGTTGCGCAATGTCTCGCGGTGTTGCGCTCATGTTGTTGAAGCTGAAAGTAAACAAAATTAATCTATAGACGTACTTAATCACATTAGTTAGAACTCACCTTAACAACACTTCCTTCCACGCATCCTTCTTCTGTCGCGTTGTGTTGGTGTCGACACATTTGTTTTCAATAATGGAAATTTTCTCCTCTATCAACTCTCTAAGAAGAATCTAAAAATAAATTTTATTGCTTTGGTATAATATATTTACGTACATGTTTAAAAAATTACTCACTTTATCAGACAAATCCCAATTAGCAGCTCGAATGCGTTTAGGTTTGCTATTTTCCATTTTAAGTTTTTAAAACCAAACAATAACACCGGCACAGGGAACGAAAAAAATTTGTTTTTGTTTACAAACAGCTGAGCGAAGTATACCTGGATATGACAGCTCAATGCTTTTTTTGGTGGTTTTCTTACGCACCAGCTGTTCAATAGGTAGAATATAGTTATCATAGCTATAATAGGTTTATAAATAAGAATTTATGCACCGTAGAATAGAGTGCTATTCACTACATAACTATTCGTCCGTTCAGAGCTATTTAGGGAAATCTAATAAATACGGCTGTTTAAGTTTACCTTTAAGAAGTCGTCTTTTAAAACCATATATATAGCACGGCATGTCTCTGGAATGATGGAAGACAACGATTGAGTGGAAATTCTTGTTGAAAACTTAAGGTCTTCGAAGCTCCTGCCAGTAGCTAAGAAACGCAGTGTTGCAGACAATCGTTCTAATGGTTTAATACTCTCCCTCATCACAGTGTCTTGTTTTTTAATTAGGGGTGTAACCAGGCACAGCAGATCATTGAATACACCTTCATCCATCCTTAGAAAATTTCTGAAGTCTTCGTCAAAATTAGACAGTTCTCTTAACAAAGAACAATCTCCCAGAACTTTTCTTCTCAGCAACCACTTCTTTTTCACCCAAACTTTAGATTTTCTTGATTTTTTTTCATTTAATATAATTGCACTAGCTGCAGCACCGACAGCAAGCAAATATAAATTATTGTCCATTTTGTTGACACTAAACAGATTTGTGAACTCGAAATTAGGAAACTACAGAAGAAAATTGTCAATGTTCATTGAACGTGTGGTGGCGATTTTTCATCAATTTTACTTGACAAGAGCAAACGTCAATAATACTTGTCAAGTAACATTGATCGTCTGTAGAGCGCTAACTGCGTGAACACAATGGGAGCCGCAGACGCAATACGCAGCCGGTACTTAAAGAGCTGTCAAACTGTGTCGTACGTGTTTTTTAAAAACTGCACACAATGCAGCTGGACGTCGTACGTGTTTTTTGACATAAGGTCTGTATTGATGTCAGCTGACTGCATGAAATCTAATTTACGAGTACCTATATCAAATTTGAGTGTGTGAAAATAAAATAAAAGCTAGAATGGAAAGAGAGAATGAAGAGATGGTTTTTTTGATGGGTGTAATGCAGATTTGTTATCTGGCTTTACAATATTTCAAAGAAAAAAAGCGAAGATGGTTACAGGGCAAATTCAATTCCTCAGATATGTTTTTCCACTCCTTGGCTTTCATTTTAACATTTTTATAATTTCTGTTACACAAATTCCATAACATCTCTCGGCTTCGCACTGCTTCAATAATTTTTTCCGACTCGTCCATCTTCTACCGCCTTTAAAAACAAAACAATTTTATTGAGTACGCACGTAAAAGTTAAAAGTTAGCCAACTCTTCCGGCTGCGGCTTGCGGCGCGTAGTGCGTTGCGTATGCATTGTGTTCACATCAATGGATTTGCTACTTTTTAATATTTAGACAGTTCTTGCGGCTCCGGCTCCGATGCGTATGCGTATGCATTGTGTTCACGCAGTAAACGGGAAGAGTTGGCTGTCAAAAATAGCACACATAGAGTGATAAAAAAAGAATTTTGTCTTTTCTGTTCCAGTGAGCACGAAAAAAGCACTTTTTTAGAGTGCTTTTGTTTTTGCAAAGGAAATCGACATTAGAAACGTAACACAATTAGTAGACAATTTATATACGATTCGATGTTTTTGTTTTCCAATTAGAACATTTCCTCGCTCTCAACGACTTATTTGAGTTCTAGAAGCTCAACCAAGCCCTTACCCTTGGATTCATATCTAACCAATTCATCTATGTTTCTATAGTTGCCGGGATAAATTAGCAATACAAGATTCAAAGTAGCGTCTTCCAATTCTTCTTTTCAACATTAGTGGCCAACTTGATGAGAGCTTCCTTAGACTTTGCAGCGAACTTTTGAAACATTTGTGAAAACGGTGTGCGTTTGAAGGACCTCATCAATGTCTTTTTCGCTGTTAGTATTGAGATAAAAGTTTGTAAATCATTCGGTGACCGGATAGGTAATATACTTACACAATTACTTCTCCAAGACAAAACTTTGTTCTTATAACAAGCATTCTCGAAGCGTTTACCACCCTTTTTCAAGCGGACAACCGCAACATTTGTCAAGCGAATTTGATTGGTAAGAGTAAATATTTCAGACATCGTAATAACTTATAAAATAACTTTACCATAGTAAAGGGTGAGTAGAGCGATGACCATTGTGCATCATGACGAAGAAAACACTGTTAACAAAAGCGAATGCTGGCATACTTCTCGTCACGATCAAAAACTCCAATTAGTTGGAAGATATGAGCAATAATTTCACTTAAATAGTGAAGAGTGAGCAAAACGAGAGTGATTCTCTGGAATCTAAAATTATAAGCCAAGCAGATGATTGAAAATCCGGTAATAGCGTGGATTATCTTGGGCTGTTGATTCTATTTCTTTACCTTCTGGAAGTACAGCTCTGGTAACATCTGCAAGTAGTAGGCCATTTGCACAATAAAGAAGAACTTATGCAACAAGATCATCGGATGGTTGGGGAAGTCATCCCACAACAGTGAGAATTAACTAAAGTAACCTTCGCGAAGAGTAACATCAGCTCCACAGAGGAATAAAAGAACATAAAGCACAACAAGCTGGACAGATTCGTTGAAGAACTCTTGAAGAATAGCATGCATAATGATGCACGTCAAGGTATAGAAGAAGATAGCACATTGATACTTGACTCCAGCAGCGTTAGTGTGTGGCTTTCCCGTTGGGAACTCATGACTGGGCTCCTCGCCACTAACATTATGATGAAGCAATACGAAAGGACTTGCAAACTTTGCGTTGGTCTTCCCAGTAGTCGATTCGCAGTTTAATAAATTGTCATAAATGAAAACATGCTGCTACACCAAAACTTTTTCGCTTGTTGAATTTATTGCTTAAACAACAAAAAGAGATAAAAATAGGTTTATATTATAATATTGTTTATTAAATAATTTAGTTAGAAATAAAACATAACAAAGTTTTGCAATACATACTTTGGAACTGTCAAAGACAAGTGTCTTGTAGGGTAAGGTCGCCTAAATTCGAACACTCCCAGTTGTCGAACACTTTTTGAAAAACTACGCTCAAACTGCATTATTTCTAATTTTTTTAATTTCTTTTAATGCGAAATTGTAAAGGGTGTTATACTCTTTAACCCTCAGAAACAACTCACAAGTACAACCAATGTAACCGTTTAAAAAATAGTAGTTTGTGACTAGCTTTCAAAGATTAGGGCAATTGTGGGTTTCCATATAAGAAGTAAACTGTTGCAAGTGTCGTGAGAAACTATAATTTTAAGGGGCAATTGAAGCTTAATATTTATGTTGTAAGGTTTTTTCGTTATATAATGCTTATTTTAGTTCATTTACGTTAAAATTTTATCTTTAAAGTTAATAGTTTTACTAGATTTTAGCTGTTCGATCAAAGGAAACCAAATTGTAATGAGTTTCCTGTTCGAACACTAGTGTTCGAATATAGGCAACTTCATCAAAATAGTTTTTTTAAGCTCAGGCCTTACATGTTATAAGAAACTAAATAATTTTTACGTCATTCTATCAATAAAAGTAGCAAAACCTTTGGGGCCAGTATTCGAACACCTTTTTTCAGTGTTCGAATCAAGGAAACTCAGTACAATTTTAGGTTTCCTTTGTTCGAACAGCTAACAATTTCAATTATGACTTAGGTGTCTCATAACTTCTTGCCAAAGAAGATGGATTTAGAAATATAGGTTGTCACCATTTAGCATAACCATTTAACGTACACCCAACTTTGTGCTCAAAATAAAGACTTTGTGTGCAACTCTTCAAATCTTTTCTGATTTATGTGGTTCAATAAAATTGAGAAAATATAAATATAAAAAAAATATAAAAATAATAAAAAAAATTTATTAAAATGTTTGGATAATTTAAAATAGAGAAAACTTTAAAAAATGTCTGTTTTGTGTAGTAATTAAATGTTAGTCTTAACCCAAAACACCATGTTCGAAATAAGGAAACTTAATGTTCGGCTTTAGGAAACAAGTGTTCGATTACTGGGGAATTGGACTGTTTTCCAGTTTATATTGTTTTATAAAAAAACGGTTAAAGTTACAGAATTAAATTTAAGTTTATTAAATAAAGTTTGAGTTTGAGAATCTAATTAATTTAACTTCGTATATTGAATATCGAAGGTTGTCTGGCAGTGAGCGATTACTTTATTGCAAGTCACTAAGTGTTCGACAACTGGGGACATGACCCTATGTTGTTTTTTTTTTTTTTTTAAATTTATTGAAGTTTGGAACTTCACCACAACTCCAATTTTTAATCAAGAAATAGGTCGCCATTTTGAATTCGTGTTGAAAAATTTTTTGCGGGTGTTTTAGGTTGAAGGGGTGGAAGTGGATACTCTGTATTATCTACTCCTTGGGTGGTGCTTTGTGATTTCCTTTGTTGGGTTTGTGGGATCGCGATGTTGGCTGCGGATCTAATGGCTTTTAAGATAGTTGCTGCTTCTTTGTTAGTGTTCAGTGATTGGACACTGTTCCAGAGGTTTCGTGAGACATAGTCTTTGAAAGCTAGCCAATTTGCTGAATCAGTTTTGAATTTTGGATTTGAGGTGGAAGGTTTAAGGCAATGTTTAAGATTAATGGTTGTCAAAATTGGGAAGTGATCGCTGTTATGCAGATCTTCTATTGTTTTCCAGTTTATCTTCGGTAGAAGTTCAGGTGAAGCGCAAGTTACATATATCAACATGTGTTAGGGTGTTATGTGTAGAGAGATGAGTGGGTGAACCTCTATCAAGATGGAAAGGTTGGAATCTAGAAGGAATGTTTCAATGGTTCTGCCTCTGTGATTTGAGCGGGGTGACCCCCAAAGAGTATTCCATGAGTTCACATCACCAGCTAATATGACTGGACGGGGAAGTTGGATTAATATTGCATCTAGATCGGTTTTAGAAAATGCTTGTTGGGGATGTATGTAAAAGGAAACCACGCATATTTTTATTGGGGCTGATATTTCTATTGCGGAGCAGGCTATAGTTGAATTAATAGATATTTCTATGTCGTTTTTTACTAATAGTGAAACACCTTGCTTCGCAGTTGTGTTTGCCGGCAGATTATTAAAGTAGGATTTATAAATTTTATGCGGGATCGGGGTTGCGTTAGCGGGGAAGTGTGTTTCTTGTAGTCATAATATTTAAGGTTTGATTTCTTTGATGAGCGGGTTAAGCTCATCGTAATTGTTTGTGTAACCTTTTATGTTCCACTGAAGGATCTTAAGTTCAGCTTTGTCTTGATTCGAGGAGAGCTCCGGGACGATATTTTTATTTGAGTGTTGTGCAAAATTGTTTTTATTAGAGTTTGAAGATGTTGTAAGATTATTGTAGTTTATTGGGTTTGGTTGTGAGAGTGGTTGGGTTGACAAATTGATGTTGGTATTGGCATCATAACCCCGCTGTCCGGGGGTTGAGCTGCTTGGACAATTGTTGTTGTCCGAGCAGCTCAACCTCCGATCAGCGGGGCTAGGGATTGCAGGTTGGATATTATTATTGAGTTGGTTGTTCATCATGATTGGTTTTTTCAGGCAGGAAATATTTATTTTTCAGTAATAGGGATTGTGTAATGTTTGAGATTGGTGATGAATTATTGAGATCTTCTGATTCTGAGTCAGAGACGTTCATTTTTCGTTTATATTGTGATTTTTCGAATTGTTTTGAGTGTTTTGAAGAGTTTCTTTTTCTGATGTTTTTTGGTTGCTTGCAGTGGTTGGAGCAGGAGTGCTCATGGTTGTGCTGTTTGGGGTTTGATGTGTTGACCTGGAAAGAGAGGGGTTAGCTGTTTGTGAAATATGAGAGGATTGTGAATGAGTGGGAGGATTATTAGTAGTTGTTTTTGGGTTACTGTGTGAGTCGAAGTTATATGAAGAAATGTTGTTGCCTGCTTTAGCTTTGGTATTATAGGGTACAATGTTGACGCTTGTTTCGGTTGGTTTGTTAATTAGTGTGTTTAATGAAAAAAAGAGTAGAGCAGCGTAGCTCACAGCAGAGCAAGAAAGTTCATAAATGTCAGGCAATTTAGAGCAGAACAGCTGGTGTCAAAAGTCAGCTGGCTGTCAACAACAAAAAGAAAAAAAAATCAAAACCAGAGAAAATAAACTGCAGATTGTTTGCAAAAATATATTTCACAACTATAAAATATTAAATTCCAGCTTCTTACAAATAAACACTCACAAAAAACTTTATTTCCAATTAATCGCCAGCACACAGCACAGAAATATTTGAATCAAATGTCAACAGCTGATTTTGACACTTTTGCTCCACTCTACTCTTACTCAAAAGCAAGTGCAGAAAATGCTGCTCTAAAAGCTCTAGAGCATGTCATTAAACACAAAAAGTTCTTGCTCGGAGTAGAAAAATTTGTCATTAAACACCAAAAAGCTGCTTTTTTCTGCTCTAGATCGATCTAGAGCAGGTCATTAAACACACTTAATATTATATAGGCGTTTTGCTTCGGCAATTGTGCACTTATTTCTTGTTTTTATGGTTAGGATTTCTTTGTTTTTGATGTATTTCGGGCATTTGAGGGAAGAGGACGGGTGAGGTTCAGCGGTTGGTGGGCAGTTTGCACACATGATACGTATGCAACTTTCGGGAGCGTTTTCATGAGCTGCATGTGGCACAAGTTTCTTCCCTGGTACACCTTTTATGAGTGTGTCCAAGTAACTGACACTTGCGACACCTCATAGGGTTGGGTATGTATTCTTTGACTTTTTCTTTGTAGAAGCCTATATCAACTGTAATTGGTGGTTGGTACAGATTGAATGTTAATAACATGAGTCCAGTAGGTCGCTGTTTCCCTTCGATGGCTTTTGAGAATTTATACACTTCAGTGATACCTTGTGTGGCCATTTCAGATACTATATCTTGCTCTGGAACATTGATTAAATAGGGAGCGTATACTATACCTTTGCTGGAGTTAAGGCGATCGTGGTATTTAGCCTTTACGGGGCATATATTAGCTATGTTAGACATCGCTATGAATTTTTCAGCAACAATGTTGTTTTTTGCGAGAATGAGAATGTTCCCATCACGGAGTTGGGAGACGGCCTCATATTTCTTGCTAATTGAGTCAATTGCTTTCTTTAGAATGAAGATGCTTACGATGGAGAGTGGTTTGTTTTCATCAGTGGATGAGATCAGTATGAATTTGGGATTTCTTGTGCTGGTTCTGGATGGAAGCAGAGGGAAATCTACGAAACTAGAATTTCTTGTTTTTTTTGGGAGGTGAGTGAAGGGGCGGTGGGTTTAGGGGCATTTCCGCAGGAAGCCCTTTGAATCTGTTCCCTTTCATTTTTGCCCTTCGGGATGGGCTTTTAACAATTGGAAACAATCACTATTAACTCGCGAGTTGTTAAACACGTTGGTGGAAAATAGAAAAAAATTGAGGTTAGGTTAATATTATTGATTAAAGTGACAGATCGCAGACTAGAAAGAGACGATGTTATCGCAACGAATGCTGGTCGTAGACTGGAATCTAGACTTAAACACCCTTATTTATTAGATTTCACTAATACTCGTTTCAACCTCGTATTAGTTAATACTAGTTGTAGCACTTAATACTCCCTTACGCCAATCATTATTTATAAAAGGATTTTTCAACCCGTATTAGTTAGGCATTGTTTATGTCAAATTTTTCATCAAAAAAATTACCCATATGTAGCTCTGGTTACTATAAACGCAAACAAATCCCAGCTGACCTCATTGTGCACGTTCAACGCATTAAGTTTTTTTTTTCAGATATTCTTACTTCTTTCGAACTCTGATTGGCCAGAGTTTCAGTTCTTCTTTTGATACGTGACTTCTGACCAATAAGAGGTTGAAAAAAAGTTAGATTACCTGTAAAACTAAATTGCGTTGAGCCCGGTGTTATGATTTATCTTTTTTTGTGGTTGGTGGAAATTTTTCTAAAATGGATATTAAACAAAACAAAACAAGAAATATTAGTTTTCATTTATTAATTTATTTATTTTGTATTTAAGGCGGAAAAAGAATTAAAATTATTCACAAATCCAAAATAATTTTCCATTTATGACATTTAGACCTTAATACGACCTTTATCCTCCTTTAATACTCCTATGAACCAGTATTAGCTTAATCCGCCTCTAATACTAGTGTATTTTTTTTATAAATAAGGTTTGGAGTATTAGAGGGGTATTAAACTCGTAGTAACCCTAATCCGCCGTAAATACGAGTTTATAAATAAGGCTGAAAATGATTATGTAAATCGGGATTCCTTTATAAAAACTTATATTCGCGCGTTTTAAAGAAAAAGTGCTGGATAGGTCAACACCACTGTCAGTCGTATTTATAATCCAATTCCAAAGTATGTCTAACTTTGGACAGCTCTTAGAACAGTGTCCAACTCCAAATCGTATTTATAAACACTTTCATCGCTGACTAAGGAATGTCTAACTTTAGACACCGAAATTGGTTGTCTAAACTGTGGCTAAAGTGGCATTTGATACAAAAACAATTTTGCTGAACATGTTATAACACACTGTTGAGAGTGTTAAGATAGATAAAATAAAGTAATTGGAGGTGCAAAAATACTACTTTCAACAATTTTATTTATAAATTGCACAATTTTAGTTATTGAGACTTGGAAAAGCAGTAACACAAAGTCAAATCAGCTGTTTTTTTCGTTTAGTTCAAGTCTTAGAGGAATAAATTCTTTATAAATAAATTTTTATGAAATTGGCTAAGGCTTGTCCAACTATTTAGACACCGTCTAGCTGGAGCTGGACAGTTGTCTAAGGATGTTCTAAGCAAATTTAATAAATACGACTGTGTATCTTTAAAATAGTGTAACGTGCGCTTAGTTCGAAAACTAAAACTTCACTTTTCAATTTATTTCAACCACTTTTATTCAGTATTTATACTTAATTCGATCTCAACTCGACTTTTGGACTATCACTTGTAGACAATTTACTCTTCACTTTATCACTCTATAATCAAAACTGCCCTCTGGTTGCCTCGGGCGGGCTATTTATATCGAATGACATTTCCTCTAGAACTCTCCAGTAACTTCCACATGGTCTGCAACTCTCCACTGTTTTGGCTGTCAAACATTTTCTCTCCTTCAAAATTTCTACACTTACACCAGTGCTCCCAGATGTGTTTTTCGGTTGAACGTTTTCGATTAGGAAATTGGTATTCAATGTTGGGTTCACGTTACACTGCCCCCTCCTTAAGATTGTTCGTCCCGAATAATTCCATCTGCAGCCTCGCCACTATATCGATGCAGCCGGTCACAATGAACTACTTTTAACTTGCCTCCTAGTCCTCTTTGGATGCGGTAAACCACCTCGTGACAACAGTATAAGGACCTTCCCAGTTTTGCTGAAGTTTCGGTGACAATCCCTTTTGACGATGAGGATTATAAAGCCACACACGATCTCCTGCTTGGAATCCTGACGTTGTCGCTTTTGTGTCGTACCGTGTCTTCATCCGGTCACTGTAGGTTTTCATCCGTTCCCTTGTTCTTTTATGGATGTCAGCGAGTCTCTCCTTGAGGTCGTCCACATACTCGTTTGTGTCCTGTGGCTCCTCTGTGGGGCATCCAAATTTAAGTTCGCTGGGCAGCCGCATGGTTTTCCCGAACAGGATGTCAGATGGTGTTTGTCCTGTCGAGCTATGTGCTGCACTTCTATAGGCCATCAGGAATAGCGGTACGTGCCTATCCCAGTCTCTTTGGTAGTCGCCTACGACCTTGGTGAGGTGTTCTTTCAAGGTCCGGTTGAATCTTTCAACCATCCCATCAGATTGTGGATGAAGCGGTGTGGTTCTCGTCTTCTTAATGCCAAGTAGTCCACACACTCCTTGGAAGATGTTTGACTCAAAGTTCCTCCCTTGGTCGGAATGGAGTTCCATAGGCACGCCAAACCTACTCACCCAGTTGAACACAATCTGGTCGACCACCGTTTTGGCTTCTTGATTTGGGATGGCATACGCCTCAGGCCACTTGCTAAAATAGTCCATTACAACCAGAATGTACTTGTTTCCAGCGTTGGTTTCTGGAAAAGGCCCAGCCACATCTATTGCAATCCTCTCAAAAGGCGATCCAACGTTGTACTGATGCATCTTACCTTGAATCTTCCTACCAGGTCCTTTGGTTGCAGCACACTTGTCACATGTTCGGCACCACTTCTCCACGTCATCTCTAGCATGTAACCAATAGAACCGATGTCGCACCTTCTCCAGTGTTTACTCCCAGGTGGCCTCCAGAAGGTCCGTCGTGCATCTCCCGAAGAACTTCACTGACTTTCGATTGCGGTACGATCAGCTGCATCACATATGACTTACCGTCAGCGGATTCCCATCTTCGCCTGAGGACACCTTCTTGCACATATAGTGAGTCCCACTGTGCCCAATAGGCTTTGAGAACTGGACTCCTGTCAGAAATGTCTCCCCATTCAGGTTTCTCTTCATTTTCTTTCCATGCGAGAATGGGTTCGATATCTGGATCCTCCTGTTGAGCAGTCCTCACTTCCTCATTGCTCCATCCGCTTATTGGGTCAGCTCTTAGTCGCTGAGCGGTAATATTTTCTTTGTCTTCTTGCCGCCTACAATGCTTGCAATCCACTTTGCAAGGTCTTCTGGATAATGCGTCAGTGTTTGAGTGCAACTTTCCTCTGCGGTGTTGAATCTGGTAATCATAGGTCTGCAGTCTTTCTATCCACCTTGCGACTTGACCTTCTGGATTTTTGAAGTTCAACAGCCAGTTCAGAGCACCATGGTCTGTCCGCAGAAGGAATTTCTGTCCAAAGATGTACTTATGGAAGTGCTTTGTTGCCAAGATAAGAGCTAGCAGTTCCCTTCTGGTCACGCAGTAGTTTCTTTCGGGTTTCGAGAGGACCTTGCTGTAGTATGCCACCACTTTCTCTTCGCCATCATGCACTTGGGATAGTACCGCCCCGATTCCAACGTTGCTTGCATCAGCGTCGATGATGAAAGTTTTGCCTGGTGTTGGATGTGCCAGTACTGGAGCGTTACAGAGGCGGTATTTGAGTTCCTGAAAAGATTTCTCGCACTCACCTGACCATTTAAACTGCTTCCCTTTTTCGGTGAGCTGATGTAAACTCTTTGCAACTCCAGCAAAGTTCTTAACAAAACGTCGGTAATATGTGGCAAGACCAAGAAAGCTTCGGAGTTGATGTTTGTCCTGTGGTGTTGGCCAATTTTTGACGGAGTCAACTTTTTCAGGATCAGTCCTCACTCCTTGGGAAGAGATGATGTGTCCCAAATACTTAACTTCGGTTTTGAAAAGTGAACATTTTTCCGGATTCAGTTTAAGGTTAGCCTCTCGAAGTCTCTGAAACACGGCTTTTAGGTTCTTGCAATGTTGGTCAAATGTCTTCCCGTAAACAATCACATCGTCCAAGTAGATTAGGCAAGCTTTCCACGTCAGTCCTTGAAGAACGCACTTCATCAAACGCTCGAATGTTGCCGGAGCGTTGCATAGCCCAAACGGCATAACTTTAAACTGCCAGAGCCCATTACCTGTAGAAAACGCCGTCTTTTCCCGATCATCAGGGTGGATATCAACTTGCCAATATCCACTCTTCAAGTCCAGCGTCGAAAACCACTGGGCTCCCTCCATGGCATCCAGGGTATCACTGATCCTCGGCAGGGGATAGCTGTCCTTCTTAGTCACATCGTTCAGCCTTCGGTAGTCCACACAGAAACGAGTGCTTCCGTCTTTCTTTTTCACTAGAACCACTGGTGACGCCCAAGGACTTTTGGAATTTTCGATAAGGCCGTCCTTTTTCATTGTTGTTATCATTTCCTCAACCTCACCTTGCTTGGCCAGTGGAAGACGTCTTGCGGGTTGACGAATCGGTCTTGCATCTCCTGTGTTGATGCGATGCTGCACCAACTGTGTCCTACCGTATTGTCCCTTTTGGGATGCGAAGATGTCAGTGTACTCTTGTAGGAGATTTTCAGCCATCCTTGTTTGTTGGTGATCAAGGTTGGATGAACTCAGTATTTTAGCTCTGATGGTTATGAGCTCCTCCGGGGTTAACGTTTTTCTCGGGGCCTCGTCTATGATCTTCGTAATTGCTGCAACCGATTCGCAACGTCCAACGACTTCTCCTTTCTTCAACTTTACATCGTACGGTCTGGTGTTTAGTAATCGTACGGGGACCATTTTGTTTTTCGGTGCTACCAGTGTTTTCCCAATGATGACGCTTTGGGAGGAACACTCTGGGTCTGGTTCCACCATGAGGTATCGAAGGCTTCCAAACTCACCTTCCAGTTTTGTCCAAACGAACACTTCAGAAGAAGGAGGCAGAATCAGATCTTCCGTGATGACAGTTCTCAGTGTTGACGTATTTTCATTCGAATAGGTCATTGGAATTTCTTTATTTTGGTATTTCAAAACTTGATTACCGATATCCAAAATAACTCCGTGCTGTTTCATAAAGTCGATTCCAATGATGCACTCGTCACATATATCTACCACCAGGAATTGATGAGTAAACAGTAGATCGGCCAGTCGGATCTTGAGACACACATCTCCATATACTCTTGCTGCTTCTCCCGTTGCGGTTCTTAGACGGTAGCTATTGGTGTTATGGAGCCACGTCATCTTTACCAGGTCTCGACGTACTATGGATGCTGTGGCACCGGTGTCAATGGTAGCCACATGTTTGTTCCCGTTAATAGTAGTCTCCACAGTCAGACTTTTGTTGTCGCGTTTGGTCTGGGAGACCTGGATGGTGGTTTTGGGGCCATCGATACAAGAAACCAGCCTCTGCCCCTCGAAGTTGGTTCTTACTCGTTTCCCTGATGGGAAACGGGCTGATAGGCAACGCTGGTGTTGTTGTTACCTTGCTCTGGGTTGGATCTCTTGCTTCCAGAATGTTGACAACCGGCTTTATTTGGTGGTAGTCGGCATTGACGCTGTAAGTGCCCGGTCTTGTTGCAGTTCCAACATCTTGCTAGTCCGCTCCGCTGGTTCTTTTGTATTTCAGCTCTTTGACACGAGCATTCTTCGACTATGGCCTCTCTAAGTCGATGTACTCCATGAGAAGCCTGTTCTGCTGCTTCAATTGTCAATGCGAATGCTAAAGTTTCAGAAAGAGTACGTGTTCTAGCAGTTCGCACAGACCTCTGAAGATGTATATCGGAAATGGCACGAACGAAGGACTCAACAGCAAGCTGGCTGATGGTTTCTTCTCCAGCATCCGGGTATGCCAGGTGAACCAGTCTTTCAACGTCTGCTTGGAGCTGCTGTAGACTTTCACCCCTTTTCTGGACTCTGTTATTGAGTTGGACTCGGAAGACTTCTTTCAAGTGGCTATCTCCAAAGCGTTTATCTATAGCTGCCACGAGAGAACTGAAATCGCCGCTCTTACCAGCTGGAACTGTTTGAAGTAATTCAGCTGCTGGTCCTCTAAGAGCAAGAGTCAGTGCAATGTATTTGTCTTCGTCATCCCAGCCATTTGTTGTCGCGGCTGCCTCAAATTGTCTCTTGTAGACTGGCCAAGAAGACTGTCCATCAAATGTTGGGGGTTTCATCTCCTTTTTCTTTGCATACTCCCCAGCAGACTCTCGAATTTTTATTTTCCGGATCTGGTCCAATTCCTTGGTCAGAACAGAGAACTGTTTATCACATCGGGTTTCTACGATTTCGAAACGATTCTCTACAACAGAAAGCTGTTTCTCCACACCTTCAACGCGTTCGTCTAGGGCACATACATTTTTCACAATGTTACCCAATTTACCTTCTTGAATGTTTTTCTGACCTTCCAAAACATTCTGTTGCGCCTCAAGTCTTTCGAGAACATTCTGCTGTTCCTTCTTGTGCTCGTTTCGTTGTGCTTCAAGTTGTTCGAGAACATTCTGCTGTTCCTTCTTTTGCTCATTTCGTTGCTCTTCCAGCTTCTTTTGTTGTACTTCGAGTCGTTCGAGAACATTTTGCTGTTCTTTCTTTTGATCGTTTCGTTGCTCTTCCAGACGTCCGAGAATATTCTGCTGTTGCTCTTCAATCAATTTCTTTTGTTCGTCTCTTTGTTCTAATAAAATCTTCATTATACTAGAAAAATCTACATTTTCACTTACTTCCTCTTCCTCCACTTCTGTTTCAAAAACAAAAGTGTTTACGTCTTCCCCTTGCTGTTCCAAATAGTTACGTAAGCGCAGGACGAGCTCATTTTTCGATCCCGCTCTAGAAAGATTTCGCTTACCTAACTCACTTTTAAGCTCAATGCAGTTGAGCTCTTCTAACAACGTACCCATTTTCACTGTATATTGTTTTTATTTTTCTTTTTTTTTTTTTACACTTTAACAGTCAACTGGTTTTTTTTTTTAAATAAGTTTTATCCCACTTCTGACACCAATGTAACGTGCGCTTCGTTCGAAAATTAAAACTTCACTTTTCAATTTATTTCAACCACTTTTATTCAGTATTTATACTTAATTCGATCTCAACTCGACTTTTGGACTATCACTTGTAGACAATTTACTCTTCACTTTATCACTCTATAATCAAAACTGCCCTCTGGTTGCCTCGGGCGGGCTATTTATATCGAATGACATTTCCTCTAGAACTCTCCAGTAACTTTCACATGGTCTGCAACTCTCCACTGTTTTGGCTGTCAAACATTTTTTCTCCTTCAAAATTTCTACACTTACACCAGTGCTCCCAGATGTGTTTTTCGGTTGAACGTTTTCGATTAGGAAATTGGTATTCAATGTTGGGTTCACGTTACAATAGGTTCATTAAATTCAAACGATTTATAAACACCTCACCCTTGTATATTTATTCTATTTATCTACTTATTATATTATTTATAGAATAAATATACAAGAACCTGGAAATTGAAATTGAATTCCAACAGTTGTCTTAATAACCCCTCAAACTGTCAACTTTGAACGAAAAACTAAATGGTGGCGTTCATGATGTATCCGCGTTGTACCATTGTTTGTGTTTTGATATGCGAATACAACAACTTAAAGGCTCTGAAAGAGTGTGGCGTAGGACTTGAACTAGACCAAAAAACCAGCTGACTTTTCCAAGTCTCATAAAATGATGAAATTTGTGCAATTTATAAATGAAATTGTTGAAAGTAGTATTTTTGCACCTCAAACTACTTAATTTTTCGATCTCAACAGTGTTTTATAACATGTTCAACAAAATTGTTTTTTTTTTTGTATCAAATGCCACTTAAGCCACAGTTTAGACAACCAATTTTGGTGTCTAAAGGTAGACATTCCTTAGACAGCGATGAAAGTGTTTATAAATACCATTTTGATTTGGACACTGCTCTAAGAGCTGTCCAAAGTTAGACAAACTTGAGAATGGAACTGATTATTTTTGCTTTACTGGGAGAGGAAGAATACAATAAGATCTGCAGCTGCTCTTGTTGAAAGACCTGTTCATTTAAAAAACTGACCACAACGTAGCTGGACGTATTTTTGGCCATATGGGATGTTTTTCCCCACACCCAATTACCCAATTCTTAGGAATTTCTTCGTCGCTTCTTGAACTAAACGTACGACATAGTTTCGGTTTCAATAATAAATGTGTCATGCACTAGTTATGTCACAACAATAAAACTGAATAACCAATTGCGTGGTTGACCTGAAGCCCAGTGACGATCGTAGGTAACAAGGCGGAGTACGAATATGTGGATCAATTCGAATTCCGAGCAGACAAGCAACAGTTTTTTTTTTATTGTTGTTACGTGCGGAACAACATTGGTGCCAGCGGTGGGATTTATAGAAGTGTAAAGCATCTGCCTACTTTCCCGTTCAACAAAGAACAAACACTAAAGTTAAATGCTGTACTGTAGATAAGTGAAAAAAGCAAGAAAACAAAAGACATCAAGTGAAAGTAAAAAAAAAAAAAATATATATTAACATATTAGTGAAAATAAATAATCACCCTTATTATGGTAGGCGTTTTGCTTGAACGACAACTTTCATTTAGGGAAATCGGTACAGTAATCCCCGGATAAATACCCCCCGCTTAGTTGCGTTACCCGTTTAATTGACCTGAATCCTAGGCAAAAAAAAGATCACATAAGAAATATACATAAAATTTCAGAGTCAACTCGCCCGATGATGGAATATATATCCGAAACGCGTCGCCACCAAAAATTTACATAAAAAGTTGTGAAAATTATTAAAATTTAAAATAAAAAAAGTATAAGTTAATTTTTCTTTTTCTTTTATTATATATATATATAAAATTTCCCGTTTAAATTTAATTTAATTTTAATTTTGGTGGGGGCAAAACCCCCATTTATTAGGCTTAATACAAGCTATTAACTTACAAACTAAGAAACTTAATCAACCAACTTAACTGGCGCAGTCGGAACGGAGCAAGATCAATAAAAAATACAAATTCGAAGGAATATCGAAATAGTATTCTGCAAAAAGAACCAGTCGCGAAATTCGAAGGATTATCAAATAAAAATACTTTCGTAAGAGTCAAACAAAATCAGTGAATTTTTTTTTCGAAGGTTTATCGAATTAAAAATAACAATCGGTGTACGGGCAAAATAAAAAAAAAAAATTTTAATTAATAAAGCATCAAAGTGCGTTAACAAAACAAAAGACACCTCCGAGATATAATAAGAGTGAGTGAACAGAAAAAAGGAAAAAAACATTACTTCATCTAAAAACATCTAAAAGTGTGTGGAAGCAGATTTTCATCAACTATCAGTGTGTGGACAAACTAGAAGACATCAGCAACGAAAAACGCCTTAACAGTGGAAACACGATGAAAATTGTACTATTTATGTAAGTCATTATATTGAATTTCAAAGTGTAAATGTCCAGAGTTCCAAAAACAAAAAATAGTCCCTACCCAACAAGAAAACGTGTCAGCTCCAATAACTATAGATTAAGTGAATCCAATAAATTAGAAAATATAATACTTACAAATCAATCTGATTTAGATATAGAACAGTCTGAAGACTTAGGAATTAAATATCTATTTGAAATGGCAAATAACCAAGATAACGCTGCAGCAGCGGCAGCAGCATTAAATTTTTTAAACTCCCTTAAAATCCCTCCAGTTGTTAAAGATATCCCAACCTTCGACGGCAATCCCAGATTGTTGTTCGAATTCATTAGGAATGTAGAGGAAGTGTTATCGCTTTTTACCGAGGTTAACAGTACAAATTTAGCAGGATTATACTTAGAGCGGTCCGAAATAAGGTCGTTGGCGAAGCCAACGAAGTTTTAAATGTGTATGGAACCACTTTATCGTGGACAGACATTAAAGACAACCTTATTAGCCACTACTCAGACAAACGTAACGAGACTTCACTCGTACGTGATCTACATTATCTTAAACAAAATAACAAAACAATGGAGCAATTTTATAGTGAAATCATAGAAATACAAGCAGCCATGATAAACCATGTGCAAATCCACGAAATAGAAGCCAGTGTTATAACTGCAAAAAATAATCTCTATAAAGAGATGTGTCTCAACGCCTTCTTAACAGGGCTCAGAGAACCACTTGGTTCCACGGTAAGAGCCATGAAACCGACAAGTCTCGCGGAATCTTTTGTCTATTGCACAAAAGAACAAAACATTTCATATATGAAACATGAACCAACATTCTTTAATCAACAAAAGAAATTCTCAACTCCCAGATATTTTAATACACAGGTTCAAAACTCCCCAAGATAAGTCCAGCAAAACAATCATTCAAACTACCAAATACAAAACACTCAATTTAGGAAAAACCCTCAACAATTTAGACAAAATCCTCATATAACACAAAACCCTCATGCTAGACAAAACCCCCAAGTTTTTAACAGATTTGACAATTTTAATTCTCAAAACAGACAGAATCAACAAAATAATAATTATTTTAAGAATGGTTCCGGACAATTCTCCAATAGGCAGAGATTACCTCCTCCTGAACCAATGGAAATCGGTACAAAGTATACAAACTTAAGATCCCCAACACAACATCAGGATAACAGAACTCCTACTAATTTTCTTAAACAATCAAATAATAGAGAACTTCATAACATCAATGTAGAAGAATTAGGAAATCCATACCAGAATCTAGATGCATATTGTGATAACGAATACGAACAAAATACAAGTGACAACTTCGAAGACACTATGAATTTTCGGGAACTCGCCTCTGCGAACCCATCGGGTACATAGACGTCAACAAACATGGTAATATTCTACCCTATATAAACATTGCATCCCCATTCGGAAGACCACTAAAGTTCTTAATCGATACGGGTGCATCATCATCCTTTTTAAACCCCGAATTCGCCGATCCTAAAAAACAATCCCCCATCGAACATACTGTTATAAAAACCATTTTTAAAGATCACATTGTCACTAAAAATATAACTTTCCCATCCTTCACAGAATTCAAAACACACGGAACATTTAAATTCCTAGTATTCAAGTTCCATGGATATTTTGATGGTCTTTTTGGACTCGATATCCTTACACAACTTAAAGCAAAAATAAACATAGGAAAACATATACTTATTACAAGAAATTCTGTCGTACCTCTCCTTTTCAAGCCTAACTTTACATCTTCCCGATATTCTATCCCTCCACTTTCAAAAATGGTGTGTCGCCTTCCCGTCGACACCCAAAATGGTGACATCCTCATAAAACAAACCGAGATAAGACCAAAGGTTTACATTTCGGAAGGAATTTATAAAGCAAATGATTGGTACACTATTCTCGAAATTACAAATGCAACAAACGAAGAACAAACCATTTTTCTTGAACAACCCATAAAAGTTTCCCAATGATTTTTGTGAAGTTAATTTTACCGAAGCACATTCGCACTCTCAAGACAAAAACTTAAAAAGTGCAAATATAATAGATTCACTAAAGCTTGATCATTTGAACTCAGAAGAGAAACAAAAAATAATAAAACTTTGCAGACAATTCGAAGATATTTTTTTCCAACAAGGGCAGTCACTTACATTTACTAACGCGGTTAAACATAACATACCTACAAGTGACGATATCCCGATATACACAAAATCATACAGATACTCGTTTATACACAAGATGGAAGTACATAAGCAAATTCAAGATTTGCTAAAGCAAGGAATAATCCAACCAAGTCATTCACCTTGGAGCTCCCCAGTACGGGTAGTCCCAAAAGGAAAAGACATACCAACAAAAAAGTGGCGTCTCGTCATTGACTTTCGTCGTCTCAACGAAAAACTATAAGTGACAAGTACCCACTGCCAAATATAACGGAGATTCTAGACAAGTTAGGGAAATGTATGTATTTTTCTACCTTAGATCTAGCGAGTGGTTTTCATCAGATAGAGATGAACCCAAAAGATATACCTAAAACTGCATTTACCGTTGAAGGTGGACATTTCGAATTCGTAAGAATGCCATTCGGGCTAAAAAACGCGCCATCAACGTTTCAACGCGTCATGGACCACGTACTTAATGGCCTTATTGACAAAATATGTTTGGTGTATTTAGATGATATAGTCATCTTCTCCACTTCCCTCCAGGAACATATCGAAAACCTAAACAAAGTCTTTTCACGACTTCGAGAATTTAACTTTAAAGTCCAATTAGAAAAAACAGAATTTCTTCATAAAGAAACAGCTTTTCTTGGTCATATTATTGGAAGGGACGGGGTAAAACCCAACCCAGATAAAATTGCAGCAGTAAAAAATTTTCCAATCCCAAGAACCCAGAAAGAGATTAAGTCGTTTTTAGGGCTTTTAGGCTACTACCGCAAATTCATTAAAGATTTTGCGAAGATCACGAAACCTCTTACAGAATGTCTCAAAAAAGGTAAAACAATAAACCTTAACCAAAGGTACGTTATTGCTTTTGAAATGTGTAAAGATCTATTGATCAATGATCCTATACTACAATACCCCGGCTTTTCTCGACCCTTTGTCCTCACCACCGATGCCAGCAATTTCGCGATAGGTGCAGTCCTATCCCAAGGCACCATAGGTAGTGACAAGCCAATATGTTTTGCTAGCAGAACATTAACAGACACAGAAGTAAACTACTCGACAATAGAGAAGGAACTTTTGGCGATTGTTTGGGCGACAAAGTATTTTCGACCTTACTTGTCATAAATTTAAGATAGTTACTGATCATAAACCACTACAATGGATGATGAATCTTAAAGATCCTAACTCCAAACTAGTAAGATGGCGTTTAAAACTAGAAGAATTTG
Source organism: Melanostoma mellinum (assembly GCA_914767635.1). Taxonomy (NCBI): domain Eukaryota; kingdom Metazoa; phylum Arthropoda; class Insecta; order Diptera; family Syrphidae; genus Melanostoma; species Melanostoma mellinum. The sequence continues at coordinate 122,223,567 of OU612059.1, read as the reverse complement.
ATTATGAAATCGTCTATAAAAAAGGCCAACTTAATCTAAACGCCGATGCCCTAAGTAGAATAAAAACCGAAGATACAAATAACAAAATAGAGATAAACGTTAACGAAAGAAATAATCTTGACCCTGGTTCTAGCGGTTCAACAATTCACTCAGCCATTGAAAATTTAGACGACCACATATACATTTCAGAACGCCCACTAAACGAATTTAACATACAGCTTATACTAAAAAGAAACGAACACGACAGACCAATAGACTTAAAAATGTTATTTAAAAACAAACAAAGACGAACCATTACAAAACAACACTTTAGCGAAAACGATATAATTAACATTTTTAAAAATTTTATGCCTCCAAATAAATATTGTGCTATATACACAGAAGACGAAATATTTAAACTCGTCCAAAGTGTATACTCAAAATATTTCTCCAACAACAAAGCCTTTAAAATAATACGTTGCACAGAAATACTAAAAGACATACTCGAAGACGACAATCAAGACAAATTAATTAATGATTACCGCATAAAAAATAACCACAGGGGCATAAACGAAACCAATGCACACCTCAAGCGCGAATTTTTCTTTCCATTCATGAAAAACAAAATAACCAAAATTATCAACAACTGTGAGCCTTGCCAAAATCTAAAATACGATAGGAAACCCCAAAAGGTAGAATATCAAATACCAGAAAACCCCGAAAAACCCTTAGATATTGTTCACATTGATATTTACAGTATCAATAATCAAAAAATTCTCACAATCATAGATAAATTCTCTAAATTCGCAGCTGCTTACACAATTCCAGCCAGAAATAGCTTAACAATAATAAAATCTCTTCTTCATTTTATGAGCCTACACGGCATCCCAGCAAAATTAATTTCAGACCAAGGAGCCGAATTTACTTCTACAGTTTTTAAAGATTTTGTTGATCAATACAACATAACTCAGCACATAACATCATTACAACAATCAAGCAGTAATTCCCCAGTTGAAAGGCTCCATTCAACGTTAACGGAAATATATAGGATTATTTTTGCAAAACATAGAGAAAGACACCATGACGACATACTTAATGAAACACTTATAACATACAACAACTCCATTCATTCTACAACAAAGTTGACCCCCTATGAACTATTTTATGGAAGAACTTATAAGTTTAAAAATATAAAATACAATAATGTTCATGACTACCTCAATAAGCTTAACGAATTTCAGGCAGAATTATTCCCCTCCATCAGGGATAAATCAAGAGAACAAGTAATAAAAAATATAGAAAAATTAAACCAAAATAGGGAAAAACCAAAAACTATTAAGTCAGGATCATTCATATATAGGAAAGAAAACAGAAGAAACAAACTCACTCCAAGATTTAGTAAACACAGAACCAAAAATAATAGACTAGTTACAGTTCTTACAACTAACAATCAGAAACTACACAAATCTAAAATTAAAAGGAAACGTAAATTTCAGGTTAGCAGTAACAATCCTAACACAGACAACAACAGGACAGAAAATGGAAATACAAGACCTGACTAACAACCACGGACTTTTAACAATAAAACTAGGAACTGCAAGGACAATACAGACGTACAAAAACTTAATACATATAGTTCAACTTCAGAAATACGAGGAAAACATTAAAACAATAGGTAACTCATTAGAGGTCTTCAAAACCATTGACGGGTTTAGCGACACTCTCAAGGTAATACAAATTAAATACAGACAACTACAAAACAAACTTCAAACTTTGACACCCAACTTAAGACGAAAGAGAGGACTAATAAATGGTCTAGGAACAGTTGTGAAAAGCATAACTGGAAACATGGACGCCGACGATGCTCTAAATATTAATAGGAAAATTGAAGAACTAACTCAAAGACAGGATCATTTTGAAGAACAAGGAAGTCATCAAGATAGGCTCAACAAAGAAATGATTAACAGGTTCGAAAATATTACAAACCACATAAATGACCAGCAAAAACTTATAGAGAACTACTTAGTTAAAACAACTACAAAACAAACTTCAAACTTTGACACCCAACTTAAGACGAAAGAGAGGACTAATAAATGGTCTAGGAACAGTTGTGAAAAGCATAACTGGAAACATGGACGCCGACGATGCTCTAAATATTAATAGGAAAATTGAAGAACTAACTCAAAGACAGGATCATTTTGAAGAACAAGGAAGTCATCAAGATAGGCTCAACAACGAAATGATTAACAGGTTCGAAAATATTACAAACCACATAAATGACCAGCAAAAACTTATAGAGAACTACTTAGTTAAAACCCAAAAATGCTAGGAAACAAAATCAGAAACAGAAGAAAACTCAATCAGATATATTCAATATTTAAATCAGATTAATTTTAACATAGAACTATTGAGCAACCATTTGGCTAATATAGCAGAATCCATAATCCTTGCTAAACTAAATATTATTTCAAAACAGATTCTTAGCAACGACGAATTAACTTTTATATACCATTCTTTACGAAATCAATCAGTTGATATTAAATCAGACGAACACATCTATGAGTTGTTGGAACTTCAGGCATATTATAATCACTCAAATATAATTTTTAACATCCAAATTCCCATCCTTAAGAATGAAACATACTCCTTTTTCCACCTGATACCTATTCCAATAAAAAACATACTACTTTCCACTAAACCCTTTTGCATCCTCAACAACAATGAAATTCAATATTTTGATAAAAAATGCGAAAAAATAGAAAACGTGTTCTACTGCAAAGCAAAAACAACCCAAGATGTCATCGAAACAAGCTGCATTGCCAACTTGATCGCAAACAGACCAGCACACTGTAAGACCCTAGATGTAGAAGATGAACACCAAATTTTCCAACCAGAACCAAACTACATTTTGTTCCTGAACAGTCCCGAGACAGAAATCAAATCAACATGCGACCCTGAAAAACAATATCTCCAAGGTACATTTCTGATCAATTTCCTGAACTGCAGCATTGAAGTCAACCAAATTACGTACGAGAATACGAACAACCTCTTCTACGAAGAAGCGCACATTAACCCAACTTCATTCAACAATGTCTATACGTCACCGATGCAGAACATTAATCTACAGACGCTAAAAAACTATCACTTCGAAAACAAAGAAGCAATCCACTATCTCCAAAGAAGTACCCAGCAGAAAATTGTCATCAATTACACCGTCCTTTCAACTGTAACTGTGATTGGAGTATTTGTTATGATAATATACCATATGAAAACTACCAACCAATCGAAGACGTCATCATCCTACAATATCGATACTAGCGATCAGCAAATACCAGCTCCTGCATTCAACATAATGTTAGCCCCGGCAAAAGACGCTTACAGCCTCTTCACCCGTAAGCTAACTCCAGGGGGGGAGGAGTTATGTGGCCACACAAACCATATCCAATAGCCAACACACGAATGCAATCGACTCCGGTCATCGACCAGTTACCTGTCAGCATTTTCCCATCAGCTACACACGAGTCTGCACACGAGTCCCACTGACCCTAGCCATCAACTACAACCGTCAGCATAGTCAGCATATTCCCATCAACGGTCAACCAGCAGTAATGCAATTCAACACCCTTTAAAAATAAATAAATAGGGTGGCGCAACAGAGCGAGGAGCCCCTGGGCCTAGCGCATTTCTCACAACCATGCCTTGTGAGGGAATGGAGGGGACCTACAATTTTTCGCCGGTTCCGAACGGCTAATTGAGAATGCGCTTTTCATGGCAATGAATTTACTAACGGAGGACTTGCCAATTCCTCGCGAAAGGCGATACCCGTGGAAAAACATTTTTGCATTTTGCCTCTGCTGGGGTTCGAACCTCGAACCTCTGGGTTAGCAGGTGGACATGCTAACCATTGCGCCACGGGTACCACACCCTTTATTGAACTTATTATTTATTTGTATTTCCTTTGCATTCATTTTTGTTACCTATAAAAGCTTGTCATTTCCATTTTAAATTTGAGTCTGAATAAATAATCCAAGTAGCACAAAGTAACTTTTGTTTTTTTTACGGAAAGTCGCGGCAACCAACTTAACTCGCGCCTACAAGTTAATAGTCAAATTGACATGACTTAAATCGTTGTGAGATTTTTTACTCTCTCGTGAGCACTCTCTTTTGTGCACTGCTACGAAAAATCGCTGTGCTGGAACAGGATTAGACTAACTTTCACCGAATTTCGGTGCATTTCGTGCGAATTTTCAGTAAAGAAACACACCTATTTATTATTAGGTTTGTTCGTTAAAACCCTGGGGTGTCCACAAAGCGTTTTTTTGAGAAACCTAAGGTCGCCCTGAATGTCAAATTGAGTGTTTTTTAGCCCTGGGGTTGACCTGGGTTTTCCCTCAACTCACCCTAGGTTTTTGCTGTGGCGAGTTGAGGGCTGTCAAATGGCATGTATTTTTATTCAAATGACAGGGATGTGTGGTGAATTTGTGGCTTTGCGTTTTTTGAGAATTGGAAAACCCAGGTTTTTTTGACAACTCATAAGATTGTCAAGAAAACTTGGGTCAACCCTGGGTAAAGTTCAACGAACGAGCCTATTGTTTGCTGAAACATCAGAGTTTAGCGACTGCAAATTAAAATCTTGAAAATGTGTAAGGAAACAATGCAGGTGAAAATTACAGATTCTTACCATGATATAATGTTCTAGCCAAATAAAAAGCAAATCTGACTAATTCCCTCTTGTACGCTTGCTAAAGATATACGCACGGATTATGTACCAATTCATAATTTATGTGTTGTGTACATTATGAAAAATTATTCCTTTTCAATCATTCCTAGGCTGAAATTGTTTTGTTCTTTTTTTATGTCTTAAGGGCCAACTATAATGCACTTAGCTCAGCTTAGGCTAGTGTCAAAAACCAGACGAAAAGTTTCCGAAAGTGTTCGTTAAACAAAGAGCAACTATAATGGATTCTGGCTACTTAACATGTAAACATGCGTTGAGCTGATTTGAGTTCAGTTGATACCACAGGAGAGATACACAAAAAAAAGGCAAACCACACCACACAATGTAGACAAATGGCAGTTGCGGAGCAAGAGAAGTGTTTGTTTTCTCTCTTCTTTTCTTCCCCTATGGTTGATACGCTTTAAATTTGACATTTACGTAAGTTCGAGCCAATCCAATGGCTCTTGCTTAATTGCGCGAAAGTGAGCGAAATTTAACGAAACTGAGTAGAACGTCTATTATAGTTACTGTCATATAAAATAGTGTATTGGCTCGCTCGCGTAAGTAGGCGTAAGTTCGGCAAAGTGCATTATAGTTGGCCCTTTACCATTATATGTTAATCTTCCGTTCAATAAAATTTTGATTTTCATTAAAAAGGTTCTTCTTGACTTTCTTGCCAAAGTCGTAAAAAAAATCGCTTTATTGCGTTTTCATTTCAATTAAGCGGGGTTTTTCTAAATGGGACAGCAGATCAATTCAGCGGGATTCTTTTAATTGCGTTCCCCTGTTAAATGCGTCTAAAGTTGTGCATTTAAGGTGACGCAATTAACCGGGGAGCACTGTATTATGAAAATCACTATGTAGTCGTTTAACCTAGCGTTACGCCATTTGACACTAGCGTTTAGTGGAATGTAATGTTTTTGAACGACACCCTGTCATTCTTCGGTATTGCAGCTGCCGTTTTATTTCACTTATGCTGGGTTTACATGCATCTTCAACTGCAGAAGTGCAGAAAAGTAAAGCGAGACGGATAAAGATTACAAAGCACAAAAGTTAAAAAGAGAGACGAAAAGGATTATGGTTGCGGATGGAAAATTATGGGTGCAGATGAACATGTTCATATGTAGCCATAACTAAGGAAGTGCAGATGGTGTGTTCCCTCTCTATCAGACAAGTATGAATTTTACATCTTGTGTCTTTTTCCGTTTTTCATCTGCACTTGCAGATGCATGTAAATCCACCATTAAACGACTAGTAAAACGCTATTTTTTGGCGACTTTAAATTTGCAAACACCAAGATTGTTTTACTTGAATAGAAATGTAAAATGTAGTTGGTTTCTTCTTTTTTCTTAAATAACTTTTATTTTGACTTAATTTAGGGTGAAAAAAACTTATCAGGAGCATATCAAAACATTAATCGATCTGATGGAGCAAAATCCTCAACTTGCAACAAATTTTCGACGGGATGTCTCCCAAACGGAGGACAAAAAAAGAATTAATAGCAGTTAGCGCTTAGAACTGAAAAAGAATGGAAAAGTTAAAATAATTGAGAAACGAAATCTTTTCATCTAGAACTAAACAGATTCTGTTCAAAAAAGGAAAATGGAGGTCAGTGTAGTTGTAAAGGATTCTGGTGAAATTTGTTGCATGAAACTGTTCGAACACCATAAATTAAAAAGAGAACGAAAGTTCGAATAACAGAGATGGACAATGTGCTACCGCGTGTCGCATGGATTATGGTTTCGGTGAAACAGCTTTGACGTTTCTCTTTGTCCTTGTTCGTGTTTTTGTTTATTCTGTTTCAATAGGTTCAATAATAAGTAATAATACTGTAACGTGCGCTTGGTTCGCAAAATAAAACTTTACCTTTCAATAAAAATTCTACCAATTTTATTCGATCTCTATTTGATTTGATTTCAACTCCACCAATAATCCCATTAATTCACTCCTATCAAAACTGACATTTGGTTGCCCCGGTGGCCTATTTATATCGAATGACATTACATCTAGAATTTCCCAGTAATTTCCACATGGTCTTCACTTTGCTGTCAAACATTTCCCCTCCTGGTATATTTCTACACTTACACTAGTGCTGCCATTTGTGTTTTCGGTTGAACGTTTTTGATTGGGACATTGCTGTTAAATGTTGGGTTTGCATTACACTGCCCCCTCCTTAAGATTGTTCGTCCTGAATAATTCCATCTGCAGCCTCGCCACTATATCGATGCAGCCTGTCAAAATGGACTACTTTTAACTTGCCTCTTAGGCCGTGTGTGAATTGCGTTAAAATTTGCGTTAAATCTTCTACCACGATTAAAATTTGACGTCTTGTCTGAGGTGGGATCAAATTTATCTATTTGCTGTGTGAATTGCGTTAAAACAATTATTTTAACCAAGATTTCTGCGTAGTTTATAAATATTTCCCTGGATAATTTTTGAAATTTCCCTGAACAAAAATTGGTTTTCTTTTTCACGGAAAACTAGAACTAAAAAGTCTCTGAAACTAAAAAAAATATTTTTTACTTATTGTTCTCGATTCTAATGTCATATTTTAAAACAACAATAAAAAATATTCAAATAAAATTCCCATTTTGATTAATTGATTTATTCGGTGTGGTAACACTGAAAACTAGTTTTCATGGCTGATATCTTTCATACATTTCAAAAGAAACAAAACAATAAATTCGTATTTAGTTTAGAAGAATGACAAATTTAAAGTATTTTGTATTCATTCTTTTTTTTTCATCCAGACATATCCTAATTTCAATTAGTTTTATTTTTGCTTCGTGAGACTCTAGAAAACAAAAGCATTGAATTTGTAAAAATTAATTGATTTCATACGTATGTACATTTAATGTATGGTTTTCCAGCCTACCCTCGTTTTTTTTCTTGATTCATATTATGTTGTTTGAATTGAATACAAAAGCAAGAGCTAATTTCTCTATCACTAGAAACGTCAAATTTTAACACACCTTAACCTGCTCCACAGCTCAATAAATTTTAACCCATTTTATTCACCTCATTAGTGTAAAATTTTAACGCGGGTTAAATTTTAACACACATTTTAACGCAATTCACACACGGCCTTAGTCCTCTTTGGATGCGGTAAACCACGTCGTTAATCCTAGTGACAACAGTACAAGGACCTTCCCAGTTTTGCTGAAGTTTCGGTCACAATCCCTTTTGACGATGAGGATTATAAAGCCACACACGATCTCCTGCTTGGAATCCTGCCGTTGTCGCTTTTGTGTCGTAACGTGTCTTCATCCGGTCGCTGTAGGTTTTCATCCGTTTCCTTGTTCTTTTATGGATGTCAGTGAGTCTCTCCTTGAGGTCGTCCACATACTCGTTCGTGTCCTGTGGCTCCTCTGTATGGCATCCTAATTTAAGTTCGCGCTGGCAGCCGCATGGTTTTCCCGAACAGGATGTCGGATGGTGTTTGTCCTGTCGAGCTATGTACCGCACTTCTGTAAGCCAACAGGAATAGAGGAACGTGCCTATCCCAGTCTCTTTGTTAGTCTCCTACGACCTTGGAGAGGTGTTCTTTCAAGGTCCGGTTTAATGGATGAAGCGGTGTGGTTCTCGTCTTCTTAATGTCAAGTAGTCCGCACACTCCTTGGAAGATGTTTGACTCAAAGTTCCTCCCTTGGTCGGAATGGAGTTTCATAGGCACGCCAAACCTACTCACCCAGTTAAACGCAATCTGGTCGACCACCGTTTTGGTTTCTTGATTTGGAATGTCATAAGCCTCAGGCCACTTGCTAAAATAGTCCATTACAACCAGAATGTACTTGTTTCCAGCGTTGGTCTCTGGAAAAGGCCCAGCCACATCTACTGCAATCCTCTCAAAAGGCGATTCAACGTTGTACTGATGCATCTTACCTTGAAACTTCCTGCCAGGTCCTTTGGTTGCAGCACCTTCTCCAGTGTTTTGTTAACTCCCAGGTGCCCTGCAGAAGGTCCGTCGTGCATCTCCCGAAGAACTTCACTGACTTTCGATTGCGGTACGATCAGCTGCATCACATATGATTTACCGTCAGCGGACTCCCATCTTCGCCTGAGGACACCTTCTTGCACATATAGTGAGTCGCACTGTGCCCAATAGGCTTTGAGAAATGGACTCCTGTCAGAAATGTCTCCCCATTCAGGTTTCTCTTAATTTTTCTTTCCATGCGAGAATGGGTTCGATATCTGGATCCTCTTGTTGAGCAGTCCTCACTTTTTCATTATTGCTTCATCCGCATATTGGGTCTGCTCTTAGTCGCTGAGCGGTAATATTTTCTTTGCCTTCTTGCCGCCTACAATGCTCAACAGCCAGTTCAGAGCATCATGGTTTGTCCGCAGAAGGAATTTCTGTTCATAGATGTACTTATCGAAGCGCTTTGTTGCCAAGATAAGAGCTAGCAGTTCCCTTCTGGTCACGCAGTAGCTTCTTTCGGGCTTCGAGAGGACCTTGCTGTAATATGCCACCACTTTCTCTTCGCCATCATGCACTTGGGATAGTACCGCCACGCCGATATGACCGAAACATTCTCTTTAACTGCTCTCATTGATGAAATGGATAAGCTTTTGGATCAGAAATTTGTTAAAATAGCTACAAAAGAGGATATTAATAGTATCAAAATAGAAGTTGCTGCTCTACAAGAAGAAAACAAAATACTTAAAAACGAAATAGAAAAATTAAAAGTTGGCGAACGCGTGCTATATAAAAGAATGGAAGATGCGGAGAAATTCAGTAAGAGATTGAAATTGATAGTCAGCGGATTAAACGCGGATAATATTGAAGAAGCCAAACAACAATTTCAACAGGTTTGCAATACAACCCTTAGAGTTACTGCAACAGCTAATAGCGCCCGAAAAATTAATTCATCAAAAAACGCCAGACCTGCCTATGTATTTGAACTTTCTAATACGGATGAAGTTCACTCCGTTATGTCAGCAACCAAACATCTCTCAAATACCCAGATCTCTATTAATAAGGATTTAACGTCAAGTGAAAGATCTGAGCAATATCACCTCCGCCAGATAAAACGTTGTCTTCTGAAGGCTAATAGCAGTCTACGCATCGAAATAAAACGCTGGACTCTTCTGGTAGATGGACGTCGTCGCTTCAAATGCAACAAAGATGGAATTGTAAGAGCCTTCAACGAAAAAGACCGAGAGTTTCTTACACAGTTTTTAGGAACAGACTCAAATTACTCTGTTTTTCTGGATACTCCTACAAACATGCAGGACTCAAGTGTCAATAACCCTAACAATAATAACCATTAGCAAACGAAAGTCTGTCAAGTCTTGTCATATAATGTAGCTGGTCTTGTTAATAAAAATATATTATGTAACTTTTTTAAATACGTTTGTAAATTTGATATTTTCTTTTTGTACGAAACTTTTGTTTTATCAGAGCATATACACCATTATGAAATTTATTTTAAAGAATTCAAACTGTTCTGGATTGCGGCAACAAAAACCCAAAACTTTGGCAGAGCTAGTGGCGGTTGCTTATACGGTTTCCGAAAAACTATTGAATCCACATACCAACTAAGATTCACAAATTTCTTCGATACAGTCATTTTAAAAGGCAATTTTTCTGGGTCCATTCTTAATCTAGTACCAAGCTATTTAAACTGCAATAATTGGACACGTGATTTTGAAAAATTAAAATCCTTTTTCGAAGAGCTTCAATCTAACCACTTCATCCTTATGGGTGATCTTAACGTCAGAACTGGACAAAAAGGAACAATTGATTCACGAACATCACAGTTTATCACTGACAAAAGATACTCTAAAGATGTTGTAAGTGACAGCAACCGTAATAAGTTTTGCGAGCTCTTGGAAGACATTGGCGCATTTATACTTAACGGAAGGGGCTTCGGAGATACAACCGGCGAGTATACTTTTGTGTCAACTAGAGGATCATCTGTGATTGACTATTGCTGTCCTTCGTACAGTGCCTTAGAAAGTATTGCAAGTTTCTCAGTTGATAGAGCAACCTTTTCTGATCACATGCCGCTAGTTTTGGGTATAAAAGCTTTCGAAGATACGACTAGACACCCCACTTCCATCTTGCTCCCAAGACTTAAATGGTTTACCAATAGATGTGCAGAATACAACCAAAAAATTGATGAAGTTGCTGCGGAAAAACTCACGCCTCTAGATAGCATTGAAACACGTTGCCTTTCTTTAAAACAATGTATTTATACTGCATACGGGAATCCTAGTAATTCAAATGTCAAGTTCGACCGAAAGAAACCGTGGTATGATACAGAATGCTTTATAGCTAGAAAAGCGTTGCTAAAACTTCTTAACATTTATAGAAAGTTCAATCTCGATGCAAGCAGAAAAAATTATTGTGATGCTAATAAAAAGTATAAAGTTCTTTGTAAAGCAAAACAACGTGAATACTACCAGCGCATTTCTGTTCAACTTTCAAGTATTACCTCAGCAAAGGATTGGTGGAAACTTGCCAAAGAGATACGCGGTAATCCTAAGAATAACGGTATACAAATCACGGCTATTGAGTTTATGTCACACTTCGAAAAATCCCTTAATTCTGATCGGTTAACCAACGTGGAATATTTACTTGAAACACCTTTAGTTCAAATACCGGAACTTGATCGCCCAATCGATTTGAATGAAGTAAGAATTGCGATAGCATCTTCAAAAGAAAATAAAGCACCGGGTATAGATGGAATCCCATATGAATTTTATAAAAACGCGAGTGATTCCTTTATTGGTGAGGTCCACATTTTACTTAAAAGAATTTACGAAACAGCAACGATACCACCATCCTTCAACAAAGCAATTATCTTTCCCCTCTTTAAAAAAAGGTGATCCTAGCCTTGTATCTAATTATAGAGGTCTTTCGTTTTTAGACACCCTCTACAAATTATTCACCACGGTTCTCTTAAGTCGTCTTACAACTTGGATTGAAAGTAAGAACATACTCAATGAATACCAAGCTGCTTATCGAAACAATTATAGCACTGTCGATCAGATCTTCAACCTTTCATGTCTAATTCAACTGCAATTAAGTCAGAAAAAAAAACTTTATGCTTGGTTCGTAGATTTAAAGGCCGCATTTGACAACATCAATAGAGAAGCTCTTTTTCACAAACTTGTCACATTGGGAATTTCAACGAAAATGGTTCAAATCATCAAACTACTATATCAAGATACAGTTGCAGCAGTCTGGGATGGAAACAGCGCATCTGATTTTTTTCGAACGAACAAAGGTGTTAAGCAAGGTTTTGTACTGAGTGCTCTCCTTTTTGTCTTGTTTTTAAATGATCTCCACTCTGAACTCCCCATTGGAATATTTGTAGAAGGAATTGGCAAAAAATGTCCTCTTATACGCTGATGACATAGTAATTTTGGCTGCGAGTTCTGTAATACTTCAAGCTATTATAAACAAGTTCAGCAACTATTGTGATAAATGGAACCTTGAAGTCAATCTTGAGAAGTCGGAAATTGTTATCTTTAGGAATGGAGGACGAAGAGCGGTCTGTGAAAAATGGTATTTTAACGGCACAGAAATAAAAATTACAAATCAGTATAGATATCTTGGTGTAGTCCTTACGTATAACATGTCCTGGTCCGAACATCTCACAAAGAGGCTGGCTACATCAAAAAATGCTGTAAACGCAACCTGGTCCGAATTCGTAAAAAATAAATCCGTACCTCATTCAGCTAAGTTTAAAGTTCATGATGCAGCCGTTAGATCCATAATGTACTACTGTGCACAAGTATGGGGGTACAAAGAGTACATACAATGTGAGAAACTTCAAAGATTTTTTGTCAAAAGATGCTTTAATCTACCTGATAATACACCAAACTACGTTGTACACATCGAAACTGGTCTGCCAAAATCGTTTCTTACTACTCTTGAAATACATTTTACATATATGCGTAAAGTTTTGAGTCTACCCAGCTTTAGATTACCACGAATACTTTCAACAGCAGTACTCCGCAAAAATATTTATTGGGCCCAGGAATGGTCAGGCCTTTTCCGCGAGACTGGCATCCTTGTTGACTGTGAAACCAGCAATTTCGAATGGAAACAGACTCACAACTTGATTTTAACTAAACTTAAGGAACAACAGTGGAATGCTTCTACCGAACGGGCTTTACAATCACAATTTCATGACGAATACTGCAATCTATCCTTCACAGAGGTACCCAATTATTTTGATGACTCGATCTCACGAGAAATGATAAGTCTGCTCTTAAGAACACGGTGTGGGCTACTTAATTTGAATGCTAGGGCTCGTCAGCGTTTGTCCTATTTTCAAATCCTACAGAAGAATATTTCTAGGTGCCGAAACAATTGATCGAAATGAATTTCTTCAAATATTGAATGGCAAATGTTATTTAAACCTTTATAGATTCTTAAAAAATGCTCTTAATTATCGCAACTTAATTGTAAATGAATATAATTAATTTAAATTCAAGCTAAGCCAAAATGTAAATAGTAAAATTATGACTTGACAGACAACTTTAACAAGTTATTGTCTCAACTAATTTTGTAAACCAGCATAATCTTGTTTTTATAACTACTTTTTAAAGAAAATAAAATTAATTTATCTATCTATCTGTCTATCTAGTACCGCCACGATTCCAACCTTGCTTGCATCTGCGTCGATGATGAATGTTTTCCCAGGTGTTGGATGTGCCAGCACTGGAGCGTTACAGAGGCGGTATTTGTGTTCCTGAAAAGATTTCTCTCGATCACCTGATTATTTAAACTGTTTCCCTTTTTCGGTGAGCTGGTGCAAACTCTTTGCAACTCCAGAGCAAAGTTCTTAACAAAACGTCGGTAAAGTAAGTCCAAGAAAGTTTCGGAGTTGATGTTTGTCCTGTGGTGTTGGCCAATTTTTGACGGAGTCAACTTTTTCAGGATCAGTCTTCACTTCCTGGGAAGAGATGATGTGTCCCAAATACTTAACATCGGTTTGGAAAAGTGTAAATTTTTCTGGATTCAGTTTAAGGTTAGCCTCTCGAAGTCTCTGAAACGCGGCTTTTAGGTTCTTGCAACGTTGGTCAAATGTTTTCCCGTAAATAATGACATCGTCCATCGTGCCGATCTGCAACTTGACTAGACCACACGCGAGTGATAATAGTTTAACACGTCTGCTTCACGGCCCTACAAACTAGTTATCAAAAAAAAAAAAAACTAAAGCTCTCCTTTCATACCAACTCTATTATTTAAAAAAAATTAAAGAAAAAAGCAATAAGAACACAATTAAAATCAATGCAATCCGAAAAGCGCGTCGCGCAATCAAAAAAAAAAAAAATTTTAATTGCTTTCAGTGCAGTGCATGAAAAAAAATCAGTGCAGTGCGCCCACATAAAATTAAACAGATTCGTGCGGAGTGTTATCTATTCTTCCCGTTACCATCTCCTCCCTTTTTTTCCCCGTCTCATGTTCTTTGAAGCTGCACTCAATTTATTGTGTGCAACCTTGGAGCCCATTTGAGACGTAAGGCGGATAGTTGTTCATCATGTGTTGTTCTCCGTTAGAGATATGAAATGATACGAATGGTTGTTAGGGCATAACACCAGCAGCTGTTTGTTATTTTCGTTTCTGTCTCTAGTCTGAGAACTACACTTGATGTCTTAACTTAGTGGCGTCTTAGTTGTGATTTTGTTCTTGTCTTTCTGTATTTTGTAATGCGTGGTAATTTTTTAAATCATCGGTTCCTACGCTCGTCTTCAATGACTCTGCTTACGTCAACTCTATCGACAAAGCCAATCTGCTAGCAGTACAGTTTGCTGCCAACTCGACACTACCATACAGCACTCTAGCTCCACCTGAGATTGTGAGTAAGAACTGTTTAATGAAGCAGATATTTTTCCGTACTCGTTCGGTAGCAAGAGTCCTAAACGATCTCAACATACATAAATCCGCTGGTCCAGATGGTATCCCTGCTATTATTCTGAAGAAGTGTTCTTCAACGCTGGCAAAACCACTGCGTAAGCTTTTCTATTTATCCTATTCTTCTGGGCTCTTTCCGAGTAGATGGAAAACAGCATTTGTCCAGCCTGTCCCTAAAAAAGGCGAATCTTCCTCCCCTTCCAATTACCGTCCAATTGCACTCACGTCCCTTCTTTCCAAGGTCATGGAAACGTTGATAAACCGTCAACTTATGAAATATCTTGAAGAACGAAAGCTTCTTAATGACCGTCAGTACGGCTTTCGTAGCAAACGGTCCACTGGTGATTTGATAGCTTATCTCACCGAAAAGTTGAACCAATCTTTACATTGTCTTGGAGAAAGTAAGATTATTGCGCTTGATATTTCTAAAGCATTTGATAGAGTTTGGCATCAGGCTCTTTTATCGACAATGCGTGCTTTTGGTATCGATGAGTCTCTTCTTCGTTGGATTAGAAATTACCTTTCCAATCTGATACCCACTTTATAAATGCTGGTGTGCCCCAGTTCTCCGTTTTGTCTCCGACTCTCTTCCTCAGTTGTTTTCCTGACATCCATTTAAACGCAACTGTGCCGATCTGATACCGAACGCGTAAACACGCACCGTGCCAAGTGTCCGCTCACCATTCCCCCGTTCTAAAGCAATAGTTTTCTTACCCCTAAAAAATAATTATACCAAAAAAAAACAATAAAACAAACGTAAAATCAATAATCAAAGTTATCTTCCGCCGCGCCGTGATTAAAACGAAAAAGTTTCTTGTGCAAAAATAATTCAGTGCAGCACAGTGCAAAAATTAATCAAAGCAAAAAAAAAAAAAAAAAGCCCATCAATAGACCAAACACTTAGTGCATACCTCCTTATCTTCTCCTCCCCCACACCACTCTCATAGTCTCAGTGACTGCACACATTTCTTCGATTTGATAATTTCTTATCTTATCTGGGTGGTGTGTGCAGTCAATGAGACTGTGGGTTTGCTAGGCGGATAGTGAGATCAACGGTGTTGATCCCGTTGGTGAACCAAAATCAAATTGCTTGCTGGGCATAACACCGTAGTAATTTTTTTTTTTGGTTTCCCAATAAGATTTGCACTTGTTGATTTTACTTAGATAGCGTCTGCGTTCGATATTTTGTTTTGTGTGTTTTTGTGAATGGTGTGTCCTCATTTTCATAAATGACCCATTCTTTTCCTCTCAATTGTTTTGCTGACGACACAACCCTCAGCTTTTCATATTCGTTTCCAAATTCATGTCCCTGCTCTTCGGATGTGGAACTGGAACGCTTGCGTATGATAAGCTCATTGAATTCTGACCTTGACAGCATTGTTACATGGGGTCTTAAAAACCGAGTAGAATTCAATGCTTCGAAAACACAATGTTGTCACTTGTCGTTAAAGCTTAACATCCCCTCATTACCATTATCCATGAATGGTACCTGCATCGAAGAAACCGAAAAGCTGTCAGTACTTGGTATGTGTGTAAACTACGACCTTCGTTGGAATGACCACATATTCGAAGTCGCCAAAAATGCTGCAAAGCGCTTAGGTTTCCTAAAGCGATGCAGTAAAATTTTCACCCCCTCTGATCTGGCAACAATCTATAAGGCATACATCCGCCCAAAACTAGAGTATAATTCCCATATCTGGTCAGGTGCTTCTCAAACATCTTTGCGCCTTCTTGATAGGATACAAAACAGAGCGTTGAGATTGATAGGTGACAGTTCAATTTTAGAATCGATTGATTCTCTTGAACACCGTCGTAATGTTACTTGCCTCAATCTTTTTTATCGCTTTTTTAACATACAGTGCTCTAGCCAAATAGCCAGTTGCATTCCCCCCCTGAAACAGTTAAGCCGCAATACTCGCCTCGCAAGGAATGCTAATCAGTTCTTTCTTCAGCCCAACTTCGGGCGTACATTTAAGTATAGATTCTCGTATTTTAGCCGCACAACCCGGATGTGGAATGCTTTACCCAACTCAATTTTCCCCACGCAATATAATGTACAGAAATTCAAGAGTGATGTGCATCGGTATCTCCTTTCTTATCCTTTCCTTATTTCCTAACACCCGCACTGTGTTCTTAACATTATAAGGGTATTAACAACCCCTTGAAGTGCGCGTAAATTATATATAAAAAAAAAATAGACTGGACAATTATAAATTAAACAATAACAAAAAAGTTTTGTTATTGTCGTGGTTTTTGTCCTGGAGTTGTTGTTGTTGTTTAAAATACAAAACCTAAAAAGAAATAAATTTCTTTAAGGCATGTTAAATGACCGTGAAGATCAACCTTATAACTCCAAACGTTGCGTTTCGCACAGGTACGGCAATGGGCTCATCAGTTAGATGTTGCCGTACCCTTCTAAGACGCAAACTTTGTTCGGAATACACCGACACTTATAAAATTTACTGCGCTCACACGCAGTGAATTTTATATCCAAGTGAATAAACAAGTCATATTACACTTGGAAAAATAAACAAAACGTTTGCCATGGTTTGGCTTCAAATTATAAATTAAACAATAACAAAAAAGTTTTGTTATTGTCGTGGTTTTTGTCCTGGAGTTGTTGTTGTTGTTTAAAATACAAAACCTAAAAAGAAATAAATTTCTTTAAGGCATGTCAAATGATCGTGAAGATCAACCTTATAACTCCAAACGTTGCGTTTCGCCCAGGTACGGCAATGGGGTCATCAGTTAGATGTTGCCGTACCCTTCTAAGACGCAAACTTTGTTCGGAATACACCGTTACTTATAAAATTTACTGCGCTCACACGCAGTGAATTTTATATCCAAGTGAATGAACAAGTCATATTACACTTGGAAAAATAAACAAAATTTTTGCCATGGTTTGGCTTCAAATTATAAATTAAACAATAACAAAAAAGTTTTGTTATTGTCGTGGTTTTTGTCCTGGAGTTGGTTTTGTATTTTGAACAGACTAGACAAGCCCTCCACGTCAGTCCTTGAAAAAACGCACTCCATCAAGCGCTCGAATGTTGCCGGAGCGTTGCATAGCCCAAACCGCATAACTTTGAACTGCTAGAGCCCATTACCTGTAGAAAACGCCGTCTTTTCTCTATTATCAGGGTGGATGTCAACTTGCCAATATTCACTCTTCAAGTCCAGCATCGAGAACCACTGGGCTCCCTCCATGGCATCCAGGGTATCCCTGTTTCTTGGCAGGGGATAACTGTCCTTCTTAGTCACATCATTCAGTCTTCGGTAGTCCACACAAAAACGAATGCTTCCGTCTTCTTTTTCACTAGCACCACTGGTGACGCCGAAGGACTTTTGTAGTTTTCGATAAGACCGTCCTTCTTCATTGTTGTTATCATTTCCTCAACCTCACCTTGTTTGGTCAGTGGAAGGCGTCTTGCAGGTTGACGAATCGGTCTTGCATCTCCTGTGTTGATGCGATGCTGCACCAACAGTGTTCTACCATATTGCCCTTTTGACAATGCGAAGATGTCAGTGTACTCTTGTAGGAGATTTTCAGCCATCCTTGTTTATTGGTGATCAAGGTTGGATGAATTCACTATTCTAGCTTTGATGGTCTTAAGCTCCTCTGGAGTTATAGTTTTTCTCGGGGCTTCGTCTGTGATCTTCGTAATTGCTGGAACCGACTCACAACGTCCAACGACTTCTCCTTCCTTCAACTTTACATCGTACGGTCTGGTGTTTACTAATCGTACGGGGACCAGTCTGTTTTTCGGTGCTACCAGTGTTTTCCCAATGATGACGCTTTGGGAGAAACACACGAGGTATCGAAGGCTTCCAAACTCACCTTCCAGTTTTGTCCAAACGAACACTTCAGAAATGGGAGGCAGCATCAGATCTTCCGTGATGACAGTCTATAACCAATGGATGTGGCGTAGACCGGCGTTGGTCACGTCGATTCTTAGGTTACCTGTGTTGAGACTGTTCTGTTCCGTTCATAAGTTTCCACTGACTTCTTTGTTCTTTATTTTCTTTAATTGCCTTTTATTTTTTTTATATATGATTTACTCAAATTAATTTACAATAAAATACTCCGATTATAGAGTGCTCAAAAGATAAAAACTGTAAGAGAAATTCTTTACTTTTTTTTGTTACACAAATGCCGGCACGTCTGTTCTACTAGAGTGTTTGATTAAGAAGGAATGTGCAGATGGCGGAGAAGGCATGGCGACAAAAATTTCATATGTATTTGTTTCGTCAACTACCTTGACGAAACATTTCTCGCGAGAGTGGATTCATTTTCTATTTTGCAGCGGCTTCTTTTTCTCGCCATAATTTTATGGATCAAATGACTAGGTTTTTTTTATTAACATGTAGATCCGCTACATCACCCTCCTCCAATCGAGTTCCCCCTTTGAAAGTTTAGTTCCGATTAAGCTCAACTGAATTTTCGGTGCAGTGAGCTGGCTTGAGTCGGTCAATGGAGATTGTAAAAAGTATAAACAAGTACTATTACAACGACGGTGTAGAAAGAGGAAGCAAGTATGAACGCAACGAATGTTTAATAACGACTCAATCAGTCAACACATTTTATTTGCCGATTGTTTAGTTTTGGCAATACACAAGAATTGCAAGCATGCAAAACTGTGTTGCGCGTTCAATACCTCAACTGTGGGACCAGACATTCATAATTGATATTGTGGATACATGATATGCGTGAACCTGAATTTATTGAATTGTTCCCACAATTGAAGTGTTGCTGACAATAGGTACTTTTAACATATGCTGACAATACTTTTGACATACTTCTCCCTTTGAGGGTTTTTAACTCTCTAAACTAAATTTCTAATGAATATTTTATACATTTTAATTTTATAAATATTTGTGTTCTTATATTAAAACAAACTAAAAACAAAATTTACACAAACAAAACAAATGTAACGACTATTAATTTACTGTTTACACACAATTTGTAAAATGCAAAATGAAATAATGTTCAAAGAGATAAATAAAAAAATTAGATTAACAATTAAAAAGGCAAGGTCATTCCATGCTATCCTTAAATATTTACATTAAATCTATAAATACCACGTCTGGGAGCAGCGACTGGGTGCCTTCGTCGGTAGCAGTAAGCGATGCCAATCCCAATCATGCCAGCCAATAACAAGTAGCCCAGCCCGCAATGATGATAATCGTGAACATTGAATTTCGATGTGGCGTCTTCTGATTGCTGCATCACACTGTCGATTTGGTCTTTTAGCTTCGAAATATCTATTTTTTCCATTTCCTTTATTTGTGGAGGACTGCTGATGTTAGATTCTGTGCGATTTGTAATCCAAGCGTTTATGTCGGTTTTTGGAATAAAGGAATTTTTTATGGCGATGTTATTTTTGTATTCCCGTTCCCCTTTAATAGTCAAAGATGGCATTTTCAGCAAGCAAGATTCCTTAAATTCGAGTAAGCCATTTCCGAATACTGAGAGGCTTTCAGTAGAATCTTCGCATACAAGATGCCCAGTTGTATTTGAAACTGTAGAAAATATCCAAGTGTTGGAGTTTTGAAGTGCCATCCAGTAATCTGCGACAGGTATTTTATTTAACTTGCATTCGTGCAACGCATTATTTTTGTGGTTTAGCAAGACTATTTCACAACTACTCGTGTATGTAGGGTGCAATTTTTTGCAGAGAAACTGTTGAGGTGATAGAATGCGACATTGACTAAGTTCTAGCTCGGACAGCGGGAAAAATGCATCCCTTGTCAATGAAATTGCAAGAAATTGGGATGTAACTTCAACTAAAAAGCTTGAGGATTCTTTTAAAATAGGGATCGGATGTACATTAAACAACTGGAACTCAGTGGTATCTACCAGTGGTAGTCGTATTTCAAAAACTACTGTTTCTTTAAGAACTCTCCCTTTTACAGACATCATCTTATACAAGTCCATCGTTGATCCCTTAGCCAGTGTCAATGTTGATGGAAGGTGTGCCTTAATTACCATAATTTGTTCGGTCAGTTGATTTGGAGTTATTATTTGTGGGTTAATCATTGCATGATTTAGATCCAGCAGCACATCTAGAAGAACATCTTGAACCTTTTCATAGTTAGAAATAATCAAAATCAAGTACGAAGTCAACGAAGCAATGTTTTGCTTAACTTCATTAAGGTTTAGTTTTTCTTTTATTGCGGTTGTGATGCTCGATAAGTAGACATTTAAGGATTGAAACTGTTGAGTTATTTGGAGCGTATTGCGTTTCAAAAGATTTGCTGTAGAATCTGCAATGGAAGTCTGCTTTTGAATTAGAGTTCTCAGATGATGTTCGTGTTGATTTACTATGTTTATCTGATCCTCAATGTGCTTAGCATCATCCTTATCAAGAACACCAAATAGACTACTTGCTAACTTTCCTACAATGTCCAGAGGAGATCTGCGTGATCTGGTTCTTGAATTTTTGCCCATGTTGTAATTGTCGAGGAGCTCGTTATTATGCTCTATTATTGTGAGTCTATGTCGAACTTGCTCTGTAATTGGTTGGCAGTATACATGTTTAGGTACTTCTTGTCCACAAAGTTCTTCAATCTGGTGAAGGTATGATTTTATCTGATTTAATTCATGAACATAAGTAGTTAGATTATAGTACACATAAATATTCCAATTGCTGTTAATGGTTTGTATTTTCCCAATGTCCTCAAAATATATGCCAGTTGCATTATCCAATTGAGTTATGTTTACACGTTCAATTTTTTAGACATTGATAGAGGGAAGATTGATAAAACCATGAGGACCACGGAATGAAGTGATTTGGGAATTTTTTTGACATTTGTCTTACACCGTTGATTGCTTTGTAGAGTCTCTTGAGCTTCATCTGCTGGAGTTTCATCTTCCATGGGCAATGGGCATAAATTGTGAATTGCACGCTTGAATGTCCCATTCTGCGTCTTAACAGTTGCAACGCGTACCAGGTCATCATTGCCTTTTATAACTTCCTCTACACGACCTAACTTCCATTTCATTGGAGCAACATTTGCTTCTTTTATTACAACCATTGCACCAGGAAGCAAGTTGACTGTTTCATGGGTCCATTTAGATCTCTGTTGTAATAGGTGAAGAAATTCAGTTGACCATCTTTTCCAAAAATGCTGCTGAATATATTTTATTTGACGGAACCTTTTAAGGCTGCTGAGATTGCAATCGCCAATATCTGGTTCTGGTAAAGTTGTGAGTGTGACTCCAATCAAAAAATGACCTGGTGTAAGGGGTTCTAGGTCATTTGCATCTGATGACATAGGAGTAATCGGCCTTGAGTTTAAGATTGCTTCTATTTGTATTACCACTGTACCCAACTCTTCTAATGTAAGCGACGCTTCCCGAAGGTAGCGCACTAGAAGACTCTTTGCAGACTTAACAGCGGCCTCCCAAAGCCCTCCGAGATGTGGTGAACGAAGTGGTATGTATTTCCAATTGATGCCATTCTCCAAGCACATCGAGTATATAGCCGCTTGATTGCTTTGAGCTTCGAATGCCATTTTTAACTCCATCAGCTCATTTTTTGCGCCGACAAAATTAGTTGCATTATCGCAAAAAATTGTATGACACATCCCTCTTCTACCAATAAATCGCTTAAGTGCATAGATAAATGACTCTGACGATAGATTTCCCACCACTTCAATGTGAACTGCTTTTGTTGAGAAGCACACAAATACCGCTAAATAAGATTTTGTTGGACCTTTTCCTCTTATATTGTAGTGCGTTTTAATAGGCCCACAAAAATCAACCCCGCAGTAGTAAAAAGGACGGGATGGTGTGACTCTTTCTTTCGGTAAATTGCCCATGATTTGCGCTATAGGTTTTGGATTAGACCGAAAACATTCAACGCACTTGAAAACTGTCTCTCGTGCCATTCTGCCAACACTTAAAATCCAATAATTTTGCCTTGAAATTGCTATGAGCGCTCTAGGTGCTACGTGCATATGAGTTTTGTGCAAATTTATAAGAAACAGCTTTGTTATCCAATGATTGTTTGGCTTTGCATCCATTAAAATTGATGCGTTTTTAAGTCTCCCACCAAATTTAATTAGCTTTGTTTTTTCATCAAAGAATGGAGCTAAAGATGCTATGCTGGATCCTTTATGCACATTTAAACCTCTTTGAAGAAAACGGTAGGCATCTGGAAATTCTCTCTTTTGAACATATACCCAAATCATTCGAGTACCATGCTGCAGCTCATCTACAATTAACTGACCATAATTTCTGAATGTTTTGTGCTTTCTGCAGTTTCTGTAAAAACGACAGCAGTATGCAAATATGTTTTGTAGTGTCCGAAAGGAATTTTTGTGATGGATTCGTTCTATTTGGATATCATTATCGGTATTTGCTGACACTGTTAATACAGACTTCACCTTTCGACGTTCTGGAATATCTTCTGTAGCCAATGAAGGCCTTGTTTCTAACAATATCTCATCCATTGAAAGAAAATCTGGGCCGCTAAACCAAGTTGGTGTATTCAGAAGTGTTTGTAGATCGAGCCCTCTAGATACAATATCGGCACTTCCCTTCACAAAATGCCATTGTTGTCTCTCTGTGTTTGCTTGAATTTTGGCCACCCTGTTCGCAACGTAATTATCCCATGTGTAGCAAGGCGATTTTATCCATGCTAGTACCGTGGTTGAATCAGTATAGTAACATACCCTTTTTATTTGATCAGATAGTAGTGGGAGCAACTTAGCTACTAGTTCAACCATGAGAACAGCTGCTTGTAGCTCCAACCTCGCTATAGTAGTTGCCTTCAGAGGACCAACCCTTGATTTAGAACATAACAGTTGTGAGTGAATAGTTCCATTGTTCTCTACAGATCTTAAATACACACATGATCCATAGGCGTTTTGACTGCTGTCTGAGAATGCGTGCAGTTGGATGTTTCCTTTACTGCTTGGACAAGAGACATATCTTGGCAAGCTTAAATCTTTCAACATCGAAAAACTTTTCAAATAACGAATCCACTTGTTTGCTTGATCTTCAGGGACGTGGTCATCATGATAAATTTGTTTTCCATAGCTCCTGCAAGAATAGTTTTCCCAGAACTATCACGGGTCCAAGTAATCCCAAAGGATCAAATAACCTTGCAAGATTGGCTAGTACGGTTCGTTTGCATACTTTCTCGTATTGATTAAATTCATCAAAGTCAAATTTAAATTTGAATGCATCCAAAGAGGGATCCCAGATTAATCCCAACGTTTTGATCACATCAGATTGATGAAATGCAACTAGTTGTTCTTTATGCTCTTCAGGAATGTTCTGCAATATATCAGGATGATTAAAACAAAATTTTCTTAGCTCAAAGTGACCCATTTTTAAGACATTGCTGACATCTGTTAATAGGTTTTTAGCCTCGTCTATAGTGTCAGCACCTGCAAGACAATCGTCTACATAAAAATTGTTTTTTAGAATCTGCGATGCAAGAGGACATTGTTCCTCAACATCTTCAGCGAGCTTCACTTAGCATCTAGTGGCCAGATAATGACGCTGATGCTGTACCATAAGTTACTGTGTTCAGCTGGTACAATTGGAGTGGATACTGCTGCGTTCCGATCTCCACAAAATTAGCTGCAACATTCTATCACAAGGATCTACTAACACTTGTCGGTACATTTTGCTTATGTCACCCGTGAAAACATATCTGTGCATTCGAAACTTGAATATAATGGAAAATAAGTCTGGTTGAACTGTTTGACCAACCATTAAACTGTCATTAAGTGAATATCCAGAGGTACTTTTAGCTGATGCATCAAATACCACTCTTAGCTTTGTTGATGTGCTTTCGGGTTTTATAACACAGTGATGAGGGATTACAAAATGAGTGTTGCACAGTTTGCTTTCATCAATTGGACTCATATGACCAAGAGCTTCGTACTCTTGCATAAAGTCTCCGTATAACAATTTCAGCTCTTGATTTTTGTCTAGTTTCCGCTCAAGCACCAGGAAGTGCCTTTTAGCTACTTCGAGCGAGTCTTCCAAAACAACGCTTGGATCCTCTTTACATGGTAACCGCACAACAAACTGATGGCTATCATTTACTCTTACGTTTTTCTTGAAATGTTCTTCACAGTCATGTTCTTCTTTGCTCATGGTATTTGCTGGCATATCATGATTTTCCTTTTCCCAGAATCTCCGCACCAATTTGTCTAAAGAAGATAGCGTAGGACCTATAGCTATGTGGCAATGAACGGGAGTAGATGTGTCTGTTTATATTGGTGGTAGGCTCCCAGCCAATATCAAACCAAGCTTTGTATTTCGTAACAAAGGAAGATCATTTGATATCTTGACTTCTCCTGGCAAGAATAGCTCAAAAAATATGCCGGCCCCTATCAACATGTCTATACGTTGATTTTTAAAGCTTGAAGGATTTGGGTGGAATTTTCCAGCGAGACATGTCAATATGCGTACTCGAATTATAGTCACTAATGCGAGGCATAATGCTTGCCTCTATAGTTGCCTGGAATCCGGATGTTCTTGACTCAACCGTTACATTAGTGACGAAATCTGCCTTGCATTCTTTCCCCCTATTCCCGTTATTGGCACACTCTTGCGACGTTGCTTTAGGCCCAACTCAGTGGCAAGGGACTGCGTTAAGAAATTTAACTGTGAGCCTGAATCTAGCATTGCACGGCAAGGGATGCTCGTTCCGTTGGATGAAATGCAGTTTATAACCGCTGTGGCGAGATATACCTGACGCACTCTTTCTAGCCCTGATGCAGGATTTGCAGATTTTGAATTTAGGAAAATTTTATTACGCTTACCAACATTTGTTGAATTATCTGGTTTGTTGATCTGCCTATTTGAAGAGTAGTCTTGCTTAGTCTGCTGTGGATGAAGAAGGGTGTTGTGTCTTCCTTCGCATTTTTGGCATCCTCGGGACTGGCATGATTGGGCGAAATGTCCTCTCTTAAGACAATTTTTGCACGGCATCAGCTTGTACACTGCTTTTCCTCGTTCCGGACCTGTAAAAGACAAAAAATTAGTGCAATTGTATAAACCATGCTTACTTGAACTGCACATAGCGCAATCGATACTATTGGCACTAGTGGCAGCGACTAACGCTGATGTTTTCTTTCTCTCTTCACGACTGCAAATTGCTTCCAATGATTGGAAGCGTGATTCCACAAATTTGAAGAAAGCATCTAAACTGGGACTGCTTCTGGGATCCTCTATGGTTTGTTCAAACAGCGTTCTGTTCTCCTTGTCTAACTTTTGGAGCATTAGATAGACCACTATAGGGTCCCAATTGGTAACTTCGTATCCAAGATTGGATATTGCCTGCATTCCCTCCTTTGTGGCATCATGCAATCGTCTCAGACTGGAAGCTGTCCCAATTGCTGGTGATTGGGACAGCAATTTCGACAATTGAGCTGTCAGAAGCAACCTTCTATTATCGAACCGATCAACCAGAGTATTCCATGCCACGTCGTAATTTTTGTCAGTGGGCTGGAAATGCTGTTTTAGATTGTGCGCTTCTCCTGTCACATTCGCACGTAGGAAGTATAGCTTTTGCGCATCAGGAATCGGTTGGTCATGTATAAGTTGTTTGAACAGATCATAAAATTGCCGCCAGTTGAGATAGTTCCCATCGAACTTTGGCAGCTCAATTTTGGGCAATTTTATAGTTGGAGCGACTGGTGACTGTGATGGCTTCTCAGTAGATTTGGCATTATCTATTCGATCACACAGCTCCACCAACGCCAGCTCAACTCGGTCTTGCACGTCGAAATAGCGTTCGACCTCGTGAATGAATAAGTCTTGGCCGAGTCTCCTGAATAGTTCCACAACTATTAGTTAGCAGTAAGCCTCGCTTTGTCCCAAAGCCAGCTAGGTGGAAATTCTCTCCAGCGTCTTCTCCAGGCTACTTACGAGCAATAGAAAGATCTCCTTGGTGGTCGTTATGGAAGGCTGATTATTAGTTCCCGCTGCAGATGTTTGTTGGCTTCCTTCTGTGTCAACAGCAGGT
Organism: Melanostoma mellinum; assembly: GCA_914767635.1. Taxonomy (NCBI): domain Eukaryota; kingdom Metazoa; phylum Arthropoda; class Insecta; order Diptera; family Syrphidae; genus Melanostoma; species Melanostoma mellinum. The sequence continues at coordinate 122,197,010 of OU612059.1, read as the reverse complement.
GTCTTAGAAACTTTCTGAGTTCGTGCCTTCCCATCAGCAGAAGTTTCCTGAAGTCCTTTATCTATTCCGTCTATGCGAATGTTAAGATCACTTAACATTCGCTCTTTGATCTTTCGTATTGCTTCGTAGTAGTCTTTTTTGAAGTATGGATGGTCAAGCTGTTCAGCGAATTTATCCCGGATAATGCTATCCGTCTCATCGAAGCTCTGCCAATTTGCTTCTAAATTGGCCCGACGCTCCAGCAAATAGCTTAAGGTTTTCCTTGTTTCGGAATCCTTTGCATAATTGCGGCTTATTTGGCAAATTCCTTCTCCCAACCTTTCCTGGTTTTCTGAGTATTACTCCAAGTCCATTACACTAACACTTTCTGCTTGACTCATTTTGATTTTTTTTTTTAGTTCTTTTGTTCACACAACACTTAACAACGCAAACAACAACAAAAAACAAAAAAAAAATCACTTGAAATTACAATTATTTTAAAGAAAACAAAATAAAGCAGGCAACTAAACTTTTTTAGTTAACAGTCCTGTCACGGTCGCCACAAAATGTAAAAAGAGAAATCAATTACGAATACAACGACGGTGTAGAAAGAGGAAGCAAGTATGAACGCAACGACGGCGACGGTTTAATAACGACTCAATCAGTCAACACATTTTATTTTCCGATTGTTTAGTTTTGGCAATACACAAGAATTGCAAGCATGCAAAACTGTGTTGCGCGTGCAATACCTCAACTGTGGGACCAGACATTCATAATTGATATTGTGGATACACGATATGCGTGAACCTGAATTTATTGAATTGTTCCCACAATTGAAGTATTGCTGACAAAGGGTACTTTTAACATATGCTGACAATACTTTTGACAGAGATTGATACGCTTTTGTTCTTCACTTTTACTAAAAAAAAAATTTTCGAAAACGGCGAATTACTTCATATGGGCCTTCTTATGACGGCAGAAGGCCGGTCTTTACGTTGTCGATCCTGACGAAAACTTGTTTGCAGTCGTTTAAGCTTTTTGGAATGAAAATTCCTTGTTTCGCTTGTCTCGGTTCGGTTGGAATGAGGTTCCTCATTGTGTTTCGAAGCTTTTCTATCAAGGTGTCGGGAGAAATCGGTTGATTTTGGTTGCCAATGAAAATCTCACCGGGAAGTCTCAGATTATGTCCGTATACTATTTCTGCTGCCGAAGCATTTACGTCTTCTTTCACGGCGCAGCGAATTCCAAGTAGGATAATCGGGAGTTCTGAGCTCCAATTGATGGTTTTACACCTAGCTTTCAATTAACACTTGAGTTGCCTGTGAAATCTCTCAACCATTCTGTTGGCTTGTGGATGGTATGGCGTTGTGTGGATCTTGTGTACACCCAGCAATCTAGACAGTTCGCTTAAGAGTATTGATTCGAATTGACTTCCTTGGTCCGTAGTGATTTTTAAAGGAGTACCAAAACGGCCAATGAAGTTTTCGACAAACGCTTTAGCTATTAAACTGGCAGAAGTATCGATCAGAGGAAAGGCTTCTGGCCATCTTGTGAATCTGTCGACTGCTGTGAGGATGTATGAAAAACCATTTGATGAAGGCAGAGGACCTACCAAATCGATGTGTATATGATCGAATCGACCAGCTGGTATATCGAATTTACCATGTTCTGATTTGGTGTGTCTCTGTACCTTGGCTTTTTGACATCCTTTACAACAGCGTGTCCAATTATTGATGTCTTTATTCATGTTTGGCCAGAAGTATCGCTCTGAGATAAGCTTTCTGGTTGATCGTATGCTTGGGTGCGAAATACCATGAAGAGTGGCGAAAACATTTGTGCGTAAAGCGATTGGAACGAAAGGTCTATTTTTGTTGGTTGAAGCTTCACAGTAAATTCTGACACTTGGAAAATTTAATGGTTTGAGTACGAATTTCGAAGTTTTTTCTGTGTTCTTGTCTGGCGATAGAAGTTCTAGCAATTCTTTGTCGTTGGACTGAGGTTTGGCGATAGTTTCTAAATCAAGCTTAAGATTGTTGTTGTTTTCGATTTCGTCGAGGCGAGAAAGTGTATCGGCGACCACATTGTCCTTGCCTTTCACGTGTTATATGTCTGAAGTGAATTGTGAGACGAAGTCGTGTTTGACGTGGACTTTTCTCTGTTTTACTTGTCAGAGCATACGTGAGTGGCTTGTGGTCTGTGAAGACTGTGAATTCTCGCCCTTCGACGAAGAATCGAAAGTGCTTGAAAGCTAAGTATATCGCTTGTAATTCGCGATCGAAAGCTGAGTACTTTACTTCTGTGTCCTTGAGTTTTTTTGAGAAGAATGCTAGAGGTTGCCAAGAACTTGAGATGTGCTGTTGTAACACTGCACCCACGGCTGAATCAGATGTATCAGTTGTGATGCTGAAAGTGCCGTTTTGCATTGGATGTGCTAGTAGCGTTATTTTAGCGAGAGCTTCTTTTGCGTGTTCGAAAACGGGGTCGAGATCTTCTGGCCCGGAGAAAACTTTTTTTGATTTGGTTTGTTTCGTGAGAGTTGCGAGGTGAGTGTTAAGTGGAGCGAGGAGTTGAGCAAGTTTCGGGATAAACCAGTGATAATAATTTATCATCCCTATGAAACGTTGTATTTGCTTGATTGATGTGGGCTTCGGAAAGTTGGTGATCGCTGGCTGTGATGCGATCTTTCGAAGGAAAAATGCCCTCTGCATTGATGGTGTGGCTTAAAAATTCCTAAGAGGAAACGCCAAAAATGCATTTTGATAAGTTGATGTTAACTCCATATTCTTCAAGTCTTCTAAAAAGAAGCTTGAGATGCTCTTTGTGCTCGTTCTCGTTTTTGCTGGCAACCAGAAGATCGTCGATGTATGCGAATACGAAATCCAATCCCAAACACACATCGTTCATGAAACGCTGAAACGTTTGCGCTGCGTTTCGTAGGCCGAAAGGCATGCAAGCGTTTTCATAGAAAGTAAGACTTCCGATGGTTTTCGATCACCAATGCCTGCTTTGTCGATGAGGCTTTCTAAACGTTTGAGTTCGGACACGGAATGTCGTTCTATAAGTGCGGATTTCAAGGCGGCATATTTGTCGGTGGCTGGTGGATTCGACAAAATGTCGATCACCGAATCGCAGGTATCAGGTTGAAGGGAGCTAACCGTGAGACAGTATTTTGTCTCGGAACTGGAAACTGAGCTTCTGCCTGAATAAACCACGTCACCGGGTTAGAGTTCCAAAATGCCGGAAGTTTTACTCTAATTGACTCTAAATGCACTTGAACCGAGTCTGATCGGAGTGGCTGACTTATAAATGAAGCACTCGATTGGTTGTTGGTGGTGCTTGAACTACTTATACCCGCTTGGGCTTTGTTTTCATCCGTCATATTGCGAAAAAACAAATAAAACTTTTAAAAACTGTTTGAAAAATGCGTCGACCTATTCCGAAAAAGAGCGATTCACGTGAATCTTTAAAAAATCGAAAACTCAATACAAAATAAACCGCAGCAACACCTGACGCGAGCAAATTAAAGACGCACACTTGATTTAAATTGTTTACGTGAGAGGTAGTTGACGAAACAAATTTGAAAATATATGCATAATGTTTATATATTGTAAAATTTTATAATGAAATTTTTTTAAATTTGATTGAAAAATGAACAACGTGCAGGAGTTGTTACAAAAGGAAAAGAAAACTCTTACTCACACAAAATATTCAATATCTAGATATCCGCTCGCTAGTCTTCAGGTTGTGCGCTGATGTGTGTCGGGTGTTTCCGCTGATGGCGTGAGTGTTGCTTGCTGAGATGTTTTGATGTATAGTGGTAATTATTTTCCTAAATTACCCTTTGTTGCTGTTGCGATGCTGCTGCTGCTGTGATGCCGCTGTTGTTGTGCTGCCGTTGCTGCTGGTGACTAACTGCCCTAATTTATGCAACACTTTTTGTTTTTCGTGTTGGCCATGTGGTGCTAGTCCACGATAAAGATTTTGTGTGGTGAATTTGACCAGCGTGGAGATGGAGCTGGTATCGCCCGTCGATATTTTCTGCGCTGCTCGTGTTGCATCGATGGCGATCGAAAAAAATTTTGGAGATGGCGTTGGTATCGCCTCTCAAAATTTTCTGCACTGCTTGAGTGATTTGGTGACGGTGATGAAAAAATTTTTTAGCTTGTGGCAACGTGATGGTGGGTGGCAACTTGGTGGTGTGGCAACTTGATGGCGGTGGTGGCCAAATAATGGCGGTGCCAAAATGATGGTTGCGGAACTATGATGGTGGTGGCCAGATAATAGCGGTGCAAAAATTATGGTGGCGGCACAATGACGGTGGTGGCCAGATAATGGCTGTGCTAAAGTGATGCTGGCGGCACAATGACGGTGGTGGCCTTCGAAAAAAATGATGATGGTGGCAAAAACGTGTCGGAACGCCGTGCTTCCTTACTTTGCGGATGTGATTGCGGTGCGTGTTGGTTTCGGAGTCACCAATATAACCAATGGATGTTGCGTAGACCGGCGTTGGTCACGTCGATGCAACAGAGTATAGCCAGAGAGTCAAATCCGGCAATAAAGCCATTTTGCCTACAAGCTAAGGTTGCAAAAAAATCGATAATTTTTAATTTTCATATAGCTTAGAACTCAGAAAAATGAATTTAAGTTGCAGGAATTAACTTTTTTTTCCATTTTGGCCAGTATTTCACTGAAAAAGACAAAAATTAGTAAAAAAAAAAATTTCATACCGATGCAGGAGTTTTGTTAAGTTTCACAGAACATACCAGTGCACACATAGCCTTAAACTCCCCACACGATAGCACCTGGTGTGGTAGGACAAAAATGACAGTTCTTCGTAAATAATTAATGAAATGAAATCAAAATCGAAAGAAAGAAGAAGTAGACAATTTGTGTTTCATTTATAATAAATCTTCATTCCCACTGTGATCATTCGTGCTTATCGTGAGGTATTGGAAGACATTATTAAGCTGAATGATTTAAGCATTCCCTCGGATGTAAACAACAAGAAACGCATGGCTGATGTTGTAAAAGCCTGTGTTGGGACAAAATTCATTGGAAAATGGTCCGATTTGGCAGTAAAAATTGCTCTAGAGGCTGTGCAAACTGTAACCCTTACGGAAAACGGTCGCTTGGAAGTCGATATCAAGCGGTAAGCGAAATTTTGATGTTTGCAAAACTCGATAATATTTTGAATTAACCTTTTAGCTACGCCAAAGTTGAAAAGGTTCCTGGCGGTAGTCTTGAAGATTCATTGTGTTCTTCGAGGCGTTATGTTCAGCAAAGACGTGACCCATGCTAAAATGAAGCGTTACATTGAAAACCCACGTATTGTTCTACTCGACTGCTCTTTGGAATACAAAAAGGGCGAGAGTCAAACAAATGTAGAAATTGTTGGAGAGCAGGATTTCTCGATAATACTGCAAATCGAAGAGGAGTTTGTTCAAAAAATTTGCGCCGATGTAATTGCAGTAAAACAAGACATTGTTTTCACAGAAAAGGGTTTGTCCGATCTTGCTCAGCACTACTTGCTTAAAGCTGGCACCACTGCAATTCGTTGTCTTCGTTAGACAGACAACTTACGTGTAGCGCGCGCTTGTAGTGCTACGATCGTCAATTGTAAAGAGGAATGAACTGAAAAAGATGTTGGCACCGAAGCTGGCCTGTTTGAGGTCAAGAAGATTGGTGACGAATACTTTACATTCATCACCAACTGCAAAGATCATAAGGCCTGCACCATCCTTCTCCGTGGGGCTTCAAAGGACATCCTCAACGAGACTGAACGAAACTTGCAAGATGCTCTACACGTTGCAAGAAATCTGGTGCTTGAGTCTAGACTTGTTGCTGGCGGAGGGGACTATTGAGATGGCTGTATCCCAACTGTTGCCACGCAAACAACTCAAAGGAACATACACCGCCGTTGCGCAGGCATTAGAAATCATTCCAAGAACATTGCCACAGAAATTCGGAGCTAATACCATCCGAACTCTGACAGCGCTGCGCGCTAAACACGCCTCACATTCTAACGATGGTGTCTGTGCCTGTGGTATTGACGGCGAATCTGGTCAGATATTAGACATGAACGTCAAAGCTATCTGGGAACCACTTGCTGTAAAGATGCAAACATACAAAACTGCTGTAGAGACAGTCATTCTTCTGCTGCGTATTGATAATATAGTCTCTGGTTCAAAGAAGCGGAAGAACAATGAACCCATGAACCCAGCTGCTGCCGCAGCTCAGGAGTAAGAATATAATAAGCTCCTGGTTCTCGTTTCATCATTTATCACACACCATTTGCTTGTAACAAACAAAAATAATCACGAAAAAATTGTTCTTTTTCTGTATTAACCTTTTATTTTATTATCTCATGTCCCAAATTAATAAAACTTGTTTTTTAATTACTAATTACTTTGTTGTCGTGTTTGACATACAATCGTTTGTCCATTAGTTCGATGACTTCAAGACCGATGGATGTAAAGCCGGGCTGGCGATATCTCGCAAATAGTTCCAAACAATTTGAGTTTTGTGGCAGAACATTTTGAAATAGATGAGCAATTGGTGGTTTATGGGAGTGTATGATGCTGGGAATGCTTAAAAGGAAGTCTGTTTCTTTTATGTCGATGCAGTTGGCATTGGAGCAACAAGTAGAGAGTTCCCAACGCCATGTTTGGCAATTTTTTTTAAGAGCAGCCTAATCCCAGAGGTTGGTTGGGGTTTTGTTCCACATGTCATACTGCAAGATACCTTTCCTGACTAGACTTCTTTCGTATGTTTTATGTGGGCCTTCCTGCTTAGCCAGCTCACAACTGGCTCCCAGAGCCCCATAGTAGATTATCTCGAAAATCTGTTGGTTGATCAATTTCAAAATGAACTTAGTTAGATGTTACAAATACTTACAAGAAATAAAACATTGTAAAATTTTGCTATATTTTGCCACTGTCAAAGACAAGTGTCATTTTGTTTTTTTTATTTATTGAAGTTTGGAACTCCATTTTTGATCAGCATATAGGATGCCATTTTGAATTCGTGTTGAAATTTTTTTTGGGTGTTTCAGGCAAGGGGGGTACGAGTTGGCACTCTGTATTATCTACTCTGTGGTCGATGCTTAGGTTACCTGTATGAGACTCTTCTGTTCCGTTCATAAGTTTCCATTGACTTCTTTGGTCTTTATTTTCTTTAATTGCCTTTTATTTTCTTTATATATGATTTACTGAAATAAATTAACCTTAAAATACTCTGATTATAGAGTGCTCAAAAGATAAAAACTGTAAGAGAAATTCTTTCCTTTTTTTGCGTCACAAATGCCGGCACGTCTGTTCTACTAGAGTGTTTGATTAAGAAGGAATGTGTAGATGCCGGAGAAGGCATGGCGATAAAAATTTCATATGTATTTGTTTCGTCAACTACCTTGACGGAACATTTCTCGCGAGAGTGGATGGACGCATTCACATAAAATGCTTCTGCGTTTCATTTTCTATTTTGCAGCGGCTTCTTTTTCTCGCCATAATTTTAGTTATCAAATGACTAGGTTTTTTATTAACATGTAGATCCACCACAAGTCCTCAGTGTTGACGTATTTTCATTAGAATAGGTCATTGGAATTTCTTTATTTTGGTTTTTAAAATCTTGATTACCGATGTCCAAAATAACTCCGTGCTCTTTCATAAAGTCGATTCCAATGATGCACTCGTCACATATATCTGCCACCAGGAATTGATGAGTAAACACTAGATCGGCCAGTCGGATCTTCAGACACACTTCTCCAAATACTCTTGCTGCTTCTCCCGTTGCGGTTCTTAGACGGTAGCTATTGGTGTTATGAAGCCACGTCATCTTTACCATTTCTCGACGTACTATGGATGCTGTGGCTCCGGTGTCGATGGTAGCCACATGCTTGTCTCGACAGTTAGACTTTTGTTGTCTCGTTTGGTCTGGGAGACCTATATGGTGGTTTTGGGGCCGTCGATACAAGAAACCAGCCTCTGCCTCTCGAAGTTGGTTCTTACTCGTTTCCCTAATGGGAAACGGATTGATAAACAACACTGGTGTTGTTGTTACCTTGCTCTGGCTTGGATCTCTTGCTTCCACAATGTTGACAAGCGGCTTTATTGGTCGTAGTCGGCATTGACGCTGTAAGTGCCCGGTCTTGTTGCAGTTCCAACATCTTGCAAGTCCGCTCCGCTGGTTCTTTTGTATTTCAGCTCTATGGCACGAGCGTTCTTCGACTATGGCTTCTCTTTGTCGATGTACTCCATGAGAAGTCTGTTCTGCTGCTTCAATTGTCAATGCGAATGCTAAAGTTTCAGAAAGAGTACGTGTTCTAGCAGTTCGCACAGACCTCTGAAGATGTATATCGGAAATGGCACGAACGAAGGACTCAACAGCAAGCTGGTTGATGATTTCTTCTCCAGCATCCGGGTATGCCAGGTGTACCAGTCTCTCGACGTCTGCTTGGAGCTGCTGTAGACTTTCACCCCTTTTCTGGACTCTGTTACTGAGTTGGACTCGGAAGACTTCTTTCAAGTGGCTATCTCCATAGCGTTTATCTATAGCTGCCACGAGAGAACTGAAATCGCCGCTCTTACCAGCCGGAACTGTTTGAAGTAATTCAGCTGTTGGTCCTCTAAGAGCAAGAGTCAGTGCATTGTATTTGTCTTCGTCATCCCAGCCATTTGTTGTCGCGGCTGCCTCAAATTGTCTCTTGTAGACTGGCCAAGAAGACTGTCCATCAAATGTTGGGGGTTTCATCTCCTTTTTCCTTGCAAACTCTCCAGCAGATTCTCGAATTTTTATTTTCCGGATCTGGTCTAATTCCTTGGACAGAACAGAGAACTGGTTATCGCATCGGCTTTCCAACGATTCTCTACAACAGAAAGCTGTTTTTCCACACCTTCAACTCGTTCGTCAAGGGCACATACATTTTTCTCAATGTTGCCCAATTTAACTTGATCTTGATACAAAATCGAAATACAAAGCAAGTGGTTAGAAGTGAATTTTGGTTTGTGTTTTTATTTTAGAATATCTTTCTTCCCGAAAATTTCTAAGTTTATATTTTTCAAACATAGACAATAACATTTGGTCCTTCAGCCTTTAATTTGGAACCGGTTTTAACGAAAAATTAAAATTTAAAAACAATAAAGTGTGTGTGCGTGAATTCTTCCTCAACGGGTTTTCACCTTGCCGTGGTGAGGAGGCTTACGCTAGAACCTAAAGCAAGATGGCTTCGGTTGGATGCTCCTGAGCGGAAAATCAGCTACCAGCTAGGGTTCTGGGCAAACTAAGTGAGACCCACCCCTATGAAAATTATGAAAAGGACAAATAAAGATATTAAAATAATAGCGGGGATATACGCTAAAGTGTCAGCAGATGCCACGGCTGCTGGCTTGGGCTTTGCCTTACGATCTCAATATCGAAAGGAGAAGTCGCCAGTGACTGACTTTTCTCATTTTATTTTTGGCTTGGTTTGTGTGACGATTTTACTTATAATTTTGGATCTTTTTCTTTTTTCTTTTTCTTTTTTCTTTCTTTTCTTTTTCTTTTTTCTTACAGATCCAACTAATAAAGCAATCGCAAAAGCTAACCCAAGTAATAAAAAGGAAATTAAAATAAACAACTCAAAGAACAACAACAATGTTACGAAGATGACTGAGGAAGAGGAAAACCTCCTACTCGACCCTTTCTCCAACTTGGAAGATGGAGCCAGTGGCGAAGCCTTAATTGTCGATGATATCAGTGATGCTAGCTCTATGGCAGACTCCGATATCTCCAACCTATCGTGCATGTCCAGGCGGAGTAAAATCTCCAACTGCAAACGCACGGTTAAAAGGCTGGGTAAAGTTGACTGGAACGAAATGGCTGACTTAGAACGGAAACGACTACATAACGCACGAGCCTTTCTAGACAGGGAGAACTTGGGAAAAGACGGGCCACTGCTAGTCTAGCACCAAGACCCCTGCAAGGTACAACTGCAAAAACTGACAAGACCAACCAAAACAAACCACGCGGCACACGAACCTTGGTGGAAAGGGAGGGCTTGGGAAAGGATGGGCCTATTGCTAATCCAGCACCAAACCCTCTCACCCCTCTAAGTCAGAGTGTTAAGACTTCGATGGGTCCGCCTGCTCCGTACGCTGATAAAATTCAGCCAAAGAAAAGGCCAACCCAATCGACGGCTGGTGTAGGGACTACGAATACAGGACATAATACGAAGGACGAACAGACAGACCCTAGAGCACGGAAGCACAGCAGTACTTCTCACCCAGAAATGGGAAATGAAGCCGCTGCTGAGGGGAAGGAAGAACAGAAACTTGATGGTAGTGTAGAAGGCCATAACCCTCCGCAAGACCTGAATGTGACTGAGGAATCCAACCCCAAAAACCCGTCACACAACAAAACGACGGACAGTCTGGCAACTGTCATCGACAGAAATACAAGACAACGACGAGCAAGGGTCCTCAGCAAAGACGAACTTCAACTGAGACAACAACGCAACGCGGTAAGGACAGTCAGACGCCTATCGAAAAAGAGCCCTGACTCCTTAACGGGAAAGGCAAGGAAGGCTCTGATGAGGTCCGAACAAAGACTACGGACATTGACACCAATAGACATAACAAAACGAACTGGACAAGACCCGACAGACAATAAACGATCTGGCTGCGGAATAAATACCGGAACTGGTGAGGCGGCCTCTCTGCCCCTTATCGAAACCGTTATGCCGAACTGCTCAAAAAGAGTAAGGAATGCCAGCTCCTCCCCGAACAACTCTTCACCCAAGAGACTACCAAAGAGGATGAAGACCTCCTCAGTCCCTGCTGCAAAGGGTCACCTAGTCGCTATAACCGACTTTGGGAAACTCTACCGCAAACTGAGTGAAGACGAATGGCAGGTACTGGAACTAAGGATCCTGGAAGAGGTAAATGAGGCGATCGTTAAGAGTAGGCAACCGCCACTCTTCGGGGACCTCACTACCGTCCAAGGTTTCAAAGTAATGAACTGCGAGAATGAATGGACCCTTCAATGGCTCCAGGAATTCGTAAAGAAGACGGCAGCTCCCTGGCAGAATGCTGAGTTACGGCTCGTGACTGTCACTGAAATAAAGGACATAAACCGACCAATAGGTAAACTGCTGGTCAGAGGCCCCGCTATTCCCCGCGATCGGCTGGAAAGGTACATCCGAACTTTTGAGTGAAGGTGAAGAAGACGGAAACAGGCACTGAAGTGATTGTGAGGTTGACACACAACTCCATACCACTTCTAAGAAGAGTCAGCTTCAAAGTTCGCGTCGGCATCACCCGATGCAAACTCAGGCTGATAGCTAGAATCAAAAAACAGGTTAGTAAGGCGTTGTATAAAAAACAATATATGCAATGGAATTGAAGTTAATACAAATCAATCTCCAACATAGTAAAGCCGCCTCCACCAACCTGGTCTTCCTCATGGAGAGTAGACAAATTGATGTAGCCCTTATTCAAGAACCTTGGGTCGCGAGAGGAAAAATTAAGGGCCTACATTCAAAAGAACTCACGCTGTACAAATCCAATTTTGTCAGCCCAGACAGTAACCATAGAACATGCATAGTAGCTAGAAAACAGTTAAATCTTTTTCTTCTAACTACTTATAGCACAATAGACCAGACCGCAGTAAAGATGGAACGCGTAGGACTCCCATCACTAATTTTGGCTTCCATCTACATGCCACATGATGGAATTGAAGGACCACCAGCGGATATCACTTACCAACTGGTAGAATACACAAGTAAGAGTTAACTAGATATTATGATGGGCTGCGACGCCAACGCACACCATGTGCAATGGGGAAGCACCGACACGAATTCTAGGGGGGAACTCTTATTTGAATTTATTTTCAGAAACAATCTTTTGTTTATAAATAGAGGTAACACACCTACCTTTGTCACAAAAAACCGTAAAGAAGTACTTGACATTACCCTCACAAATAACTCGGACACTTGTCCAGTAGAGCAGTGGAAAGTACTAGAAGATCTCTCTTTCTCAGACCATCGTCTGATAAACTTCATCACTCCCACTACAGATCGCCCAATCAAACCATTTCGTAATAATAGACGTACAGATTGGGCTACCTTTAGTAGGGAGGTAGACGATAGCATAGATTCCCTTAACACTAATAGTAACCTTGAACCGCAAAGCCTTGATAAGTTGACTGCAGAACTCACAGGGATTCTGAGAAATGCCCTAGATAAAAGCTGTCCTCTTATCACAACGGTAAAAAAGAACAAAAAACCAATTTGGTGAAATAACGAGCTGAGCAGCATTAGGAAAGAAACTAGAAGACTTTTCAATGCTGCCAAACGGACCGGCTCCGAAAATGACTGGGAACATTACAAATCCAGCCAAAGGAAATTCAAAAATGAAACTCAACGAGCGAAACGCTGCTCATGGAGAAATTTTTGCAGTGAAATTGAGTGTACGAACAAATCGGCCAGACTACGGAAAATCCTCTCCAAGGAGACCATACCACTTGGTTTTCTGAGAAAACCGGATAACCACTGGACTGAATCCCCAGTCGAGAGTCTGGAACATCTGTTCGAGTCGCACTTCCCTGGATGCAGCCCTATCGAGAACAGTGAAATAAAAAACACTGGGTTTTCTAGACACGAAATCCCGGCAGATATCGTAACGGAAGAGAAGTTGGAATGGGCTTTCAACTCCTTTTCAACTTTTTAAATCTCCGGGTCACGATGGCATTTTCCCTATGATGCTGCAAAAAAGCAGCAGGAAAGTCATCCCACATCTCAAGAACATTTTTGAAAATAGCCTCATATGGGGCTACATTTCCAAAATATGGCGGGAAGTTAAAGTCGTTTTCATACCGAAAGCCGGCAAACCCAGCCATATAGAAGCAAAAGACTTCAGACCTATAAGTCTGACCTCCTTTATACTGAAAACTTTTGAAAGGTTGCTTGATTTAAACATCCGTAGCTTTATGAAACCGGAAGTAATATCCACCTTTCAACATGCTTACACAAAAGGAAGAAGCGTGGAAACAGCACTTCACTGTGTAGTAAGAACCTTAGAAAAAACGCTGCAAGATAAGGAATACACTCTGGCAGCCTTCCTGGACATTGAAGGAGCTTTCAACAATGTACAAAACAGTGCAATTAAGAAGGCCCTAAATGATCTAGAAGTTGAAGAAACAATTACAAATTGGATCATGAATATGCTAACAAAACGTCAGATCCACAGTGAACTGGGAGGTGCAAACTTGAAAAAGTGTGTGTCAAGGCGAACCCCACAAGGATGTATCCTCTCACCCCTGCTCTGGATCCTGGTCATGAATGAGATCCTCGTAGCTCTCAAACATGATGGCGTAAAAGTGGTCGCCTATGCCGATGATCTAGCTCTTCTGGCAACGGGGAAATTCCCTTCCACTATTAGCGCACAATTGAACTATACACTAACCAAGGTAAGCGCTTGGACAAAAAGGTGCGGCCTTGCAGTGAACCCCCTCAAAACAGAGCTGGTACTCTTTACAAATAGAAGAAAAATACCTACTTTTGAGTTACCAAGACTAAATGGGACCCCTCTTAAGATCTCTGATCAAGTCAGATACCTGGGAGTGATCTTAGACAAAAAACTAAATTGGAGTCCCAATATACAAGAAAGATATAAAAAATCTATGATAGCACTGTATTCGTGCAACAGGATTTTTGGCAAAAACTGGGGACCAAATCCCAAGATCATCCTGTGGATGTATACTGCCATTGTTAGACCTATCCTATCTTATGGCAATTTGGTCTGGTGGAAGGCGTTGGAAAAATCCACGCATTTAAAAACCCTAACCAAAGTTCAAAGATCTGCCTGTATTTGCGTAACCGACCGCGAGTTTGGAAGTAATCCTCAATCTCACACCTCTTGATCTCTACGTTCAAGAAGCAGCAGCAAATAGTGCACTTAGACTAAACCAATGTAATGTCTGGAAAACCAGTCAAATAGGACACGCACAGATTCTATCAAGATACGCAGATAACAATATCTGCACGGATTACATAACTCCATACCTGGACTTTAAAAAATCCTTCACAACCAGCTTCCCCAATAGACAAGATTGGGAGAATGAAACTCCTTACGAAACGTCTATATCAATCTATACCGACGGTTCAAAAATGGAAGTTGGAACAGGGGCAGGTTTCTTTTCAGAAAGCCTAAACCTAGCAAGTTCATTCAGACTTCCAAATCACAGCAGCGTCTTCCAAGCCCAGATCTTGGCAGTTTCACACGCTGCAAAACAGGTGTGCATGATGGCGCTATCACATGATGATATCACCTTTTTCATTGATAGCCAAGCAGCAATAAAAGCGATTTCTGCCACTCTTATCAAATCAAAGCTTGTTTCCTGCTGTCGCGAAGAGCTAAGGGTTCTTGGCACGCAGCATAACGTTAGACTCTGCTGGGTTCCTGGTCATAGTGGTATACCGAGAAACGAAAAAGCGGACGAACTAGCGAGAAAAGGATCAACACTTGACCCTTCTCTCATTGATCAATCAATCAGGATCCCAACCTGTGAAATTAAACAGATAATCGGAAACAAAATAATGAAAAAATCCAATGAAAGATGGGTATGCCTAGACTCCTGTGTTACTTCCAGGAAAATATGGCCGAAATACAATAAGAAAGAATCTGAAAAGCTGCTATCATTGAATAGACCTTCATTGCGAATGCTTATCAGTATCACAACTGAACATAACCTACTAGGTTATCACAAAAAGAAAATGGGTCTTTGCACCGATGACCTGTGTAGAGGATGCAATGACGAAGATGAATACGAGGATACAACTCACTTCCTTTGTCGTTGCCCAGCACTATGTCACATTAGGAAAAAATTTCTAGGCAATTATTTTTTCAATGAACTAGAAGAATTATCAGACGCTTCAAAAAGCAGTCTGTTAAACTTCACTAAGGCCACAAAATGGCTAAACACTGACCAGACATAAATTCATAGGTTTCAAAGACGTTACAATACGTCAGGGTATCACAATGGATCTACATTGATCTAAGTGTGACGGAATTAAGATCAACCGTCAGCCCATTCTACCTAACCTAACCTAACCTGTGTGCGCGAATTATATCCAATCAACGATTGATATATATACATATATATATATATATATAATATATATATATATATTATATATATATATATATTATATATATATATATTATATATATATATTATATATATATATATATGGGTGGTCCTTATTTTGTTTTTTCCGAATTTTTTTCCACGATAGTCCTAAATCAGTTCTAAATATATTTAAAAAAATCATGCCAAGTTATAGCCCTTTATTTCAATTTTAACCCGACCCCCCCGACAATCAAAGTTTTATATGGAAATAACATGGGAAAAGTTCTGTTGATTGTTTGAAATTTTTTTCATTATGAAATAATGAACAGATCATGTCAAATAAAAATGCTTCTTATAGAAAATTTAACGCTCTACAAAAAAGGTCTTTAATGATTTTTTGCTAACTCTAACGGTTTCTGAGTTATTTAAGGTTAAATTGACTTTAGCTTCAACTATGCCAGTTCGTGCTATTTCTGCCAACAAAGGCACCACTCGCTGCTGCATTACAATGCACAAAATTGCACGTTACAACCACGAAAACAACAACAACAACCTTCAACGAGTTTGCAGGCGAGGAATATGACATCCAGAGGATTTCAGGCTCCTCTGAACAGAAACGCGTCGGAGTTCCGGCCAACAGGAGAAGACCAGCAGCTCCAATCAAATGGACATACTTTTAATTACCACGCGTCGCATGGTGATGGTCATCACCAGGTGCTTCTAGCAACGGCAGTAGTAAAGGCACGAGCAGCAGACGGTTGATTTTACCTCCTACGAGCGTTGATCGACACAGGCTCAGAAACATCGTTCATCACCGAAACTGCCGCACTACTGTTGAAGCTAGAAAAGCGGCGTTTCATAACCTGGAAACAGAAGAAAACATCGCCTGTGACGATCATTTTAATCGGTTTACAAAACGATTACTTGATGGGCGATATGAGGTAAAGCTGCATTTCAAAAAGAACGGCGTTCCTGCGATGGGAGTCGACAGAGCGCCTTCCGGCGTTTTCTTCATTTTGAGAAACGACTGGATGCAGATCCAAAACTTCGTGCGGAGTACACTAAATGTATGCGGGAGTATGAAGATCTCCACCATATGGAAGAGATTGATGCGAATGATGCAGTTTTGCAGACTCCATTCCATTATTTCTTACCGCATCACGCGGTGTTTAAAGAATCGAGCTCATTTACGAAGTGGGTCAAGACTTGCAGTCGAGTATCATAAATCTCGTACTAAAATGGCGGGCTCATCGTGTCATATTCACGGCCGACATTGAGAAAATGTGTCGGCAAGTTTTGGTTAGCTTCCCAGACCGATACTACCAGCTGATAATGTGGAGAGAGCAGAAGGTTTCGCCACTACGAATCTTCAAAATGAATACGGTCACTTTGGGGACAGCCAGTGCACCATATCTTGCTATCAAGATTTCGAAGAAAGAGAGTTGCCGAGGACGAAAGTGGAAATTTTCCGGAGGGGGCGAAGGCTGTCCGTGAGGACATGTACGTTGACGACCTCATCACTGGTGTGGATTCCGTCGAAAAGGCACGCCTAAAATTCGCCTTAAATTTGGCGTCTGCAGGCTTCAACCTACGAAAATGGACGAGCAACGTCAAGGAACTCGTGGATGATGTTCCAGTCCAAGACCGTGAGTTGGATGTTGAACTACCGTTCAATACTTCAGAGCTGGATATCGCCGTGCATCATCACGGCAAAACTTATGATGCAGAGACTCTTGGAAATCGGCTGCGATTGGGATGATCCGATTCCACCAGCGTTGAGGAAAGACTGGGAAACTTTTCATCGAGAACTTCCTCAGATCGAACAACTTCGAATTCCACGCAGGACTCAGATGAGTAAAAACAACAAAGCGATAGAGTTGCACGGTTTCTGTGATGCGTCGATGAAGGCTTTCGGAGCAGCGGTGTATGTTCGTGTCTTAGACAGCGATGACAACATCCATGTCAACCTGCTTTTTTCAAAGATGAAAGTGGCACCAATTCAACGAACGATTACTCTTCCCCGCTTAGAACTTTGTGGTGCTGTAGTTTTGGCGCAATTGATGCAGTACACCAAAGAAGTTTTGGCCATCCCCGATGTCAAAACGTATACTTGGACGGATTCAACTATTGCACTCGCCTGGATAAAGGCCACTCCCGCTAGATGGAGTGGATACGTTCGTGTCCAACCGAGTGTCAGAGATCCAGCGGCTAGTGGGGATCGATTGCTGGGGACATGTTGCAACGCATCATAACCCAGCGGATCTGGCGTCCAGAGGTGTGTTTCCGTCAAACTGAAGTCATTGGGGCCATGGTGGAAAGGTCCAGAACTTCTACATCATCAATGGGTCTTCAATGTCCCACATCAACCTGTTGATAACGTAACGGAAGAGGAGCAGCGTACTGTGAAGGTACTCAGCGTTCGGTTCAACCATAGCGACAGTATACTGCAAACAATATATGACTGTTCGAGCCTTCTCAAGCTCGTCCGAGTCGTCGCTACCTGTCTTCGTTTTAATGCTAAGTGTCGCCCTAAATCGGGAGCTAATGTGGGTCCACTTACCCCAAGTGAGCTGGAAGCAGTGTGCATTGTCGTTGTCAAGACAGCGCAGAAGGAGATGTTCAAGACAGAGATACAACAAATAGCGGATACATCCAAGATTCCCAAATCCCTAAGTGCGTTAAACGCATTTCTTGATGCAAATGGGATTTTAAGAGTTGGAGGGCGCTTAGAAAACTCTCTCCTCGCTTATGAAGCTCAACACCCCATATTGCTGCAGAGCAACCACCACTGTACAAATCTGGTTGTTAGAGATGCCCATAAAAACACTTTCCATGGCGGCATCCAGCAGATAATAATCTACATCCGCCAACGATACTGGATTGGCCAGATAAGAAGGAGTGTAAAGTATCAACTGCATAGGTGTACTTCTTGCTACCGGCAAAAGGCGTCAGAAATGTAACAGTTGATGGGAAACTTACCTGCTGCTAGAGTTCAAATGTCTCGACCTTTCAGCTATACCGGTGTTAACTATGCTGGTCCCATCGAAATCAAAAGCTGGAAAGCACGCGGTGCTAAGTTACTGAAGGGATACTTTGCAGTGTTCATCTGTCTGGCAACAAAACATTCACTTGGAAGTCGTGTCAGATCTGACAACCCAAGCGTTTTTGGTAGCATTTCCTCGTTTCACTGCAAGGAGAGGAAGCTGTCAACAGGTTTACAGCGACTGTGGAACCAACTTCGTCGGTGCTAACAACGAAATAGCAAAAATGTTAAAAGAAGCCACGCATGACTGGAAGGAGATAGAAGAAAAGCTTGCAAATCGCGGTACAGATTGGCATTTTATTCCCCCAGCTTCTCCACACTTTGGTGGTTTATAGGAAGCAGGTGTGAAGTCTGTCAAACACCACTTAAAAAGAGTTGTCGGAACTGAAAGGCTCACGTTTGAGGAGCTCGCAACGCTTCTAACACAAATAGAATAGAAATAGAAGTAGCGTGTTTGAATTCGAGGCCCTTATGCCCTCTGTCCGATAGCTTCGATGATTTGGATGCGCTAACCCCTGCGCATTTTTTAGTCGGCGAGTCACTGCGAGCCATACCATAAGGCGAACTTAACAACAACGTCACACATCTCGATCGATGGAAACGAGTTCAAGCGCTGGCGGAAGGGTTCTGGAAAAGATGGAGTTCAGAATACCTTGCACGGCTCCAACAACGACCAAAATGGACGCAAGTTAAGGAGATTCCCAGACTAGGAGACTTAGTTCTGCTCAAGGATGAGCGACTCCCACCAACCTACTGGAATCTTGGCCGAATTGAAGGAACCCATGCAGGATCAGACGGTCTTGTACGCGTCGTCACCGTTAAAACGCAGAATGGAGTCCTAAAGCGGCCCATCGCCAAAAATTTGTCGTCTGCCTAGCAACGATCATCAGGACCATACTGCCATCGTTTAATAAAAACATCTTCCCTGAAGATTTACAACCAAAACTGATTATACACTGCCCCTGGATTCAATTATTATTAGATTATTCAAAACTTTGAACAAAACCCCTGGATAAGACTTAATACAAGCCCAACACAAGCTGAAAACAACAATCAACCCAGCTTTAAAATTCCTGCACCGAATCATTTTTTCAAAGGAAAATACATTACCATGTTCTTCGAAAACACATCGTACCTGAAAATTCATTAACACGATCATCTACACGTTCCTGAAAAGTAACAACATAACTGATTCAAAGAATCACATTCTCCAATCAACTCATCTTTAATATTCCACCATACAACATTCAACTTGATACGAAATAAAACACCAAATTATAATCTTATTTCATCTTTATTATTATCAAACACAATACAAAATACATTTGGATTGAAACAACATTTCGACATTTCACTACGCTGCGACAATGCACATATTAAGTTATCAACTTTATTTTTTAACTTTCAATTTAAAAAAGCACTGCCACAACGCATGCAAAAGAAATAATATTTAAATAATTTTATCTCTCAACAATTCTTATTAAAATTACCCTAACAAATCTCGAATGGAAATTAAACACCTTCCACAAAACTTATGAAAAACATCGACAGCACATCAAATGTCAAAAGGCCGTCGGCAAAACAAAATTGAAATTAATCAAAAACATCGCGTATAAAAAACCAATCAAAATTAAAACTACACGAAGCATAATTTCATCTGTAAAATTTACAAAATAATTTCAGAATTTAATCAAAATTCACTGAATTTAAAAACGTCATCGAAGACGATTAATGTACTTATTATGTACACAAAATACGATTCAATATATGCGCTACGCGCTGAGCTGCATTTGAATCATATCATTTCAACAAAATCACAAATTCACAACCACTTTTTTAATGCAATCGTAATTTTTTATTGCAATAAAATGTCTTGCAATTGCACTACAAGCATTTAACACCACTTAACCTACACTTTTTATTTATTTCGCAAAACAAAAAATTCACGAAATAATACGCGTTTGTTTATCGCAAAAATGTAAACAAAGTTCTAGTCGGAACCGAAAGTGTCCGACTAGAAAGAGACCGAAACTACTTCGTTTTTCCTATTATTTTCTTAAGTTGTCGCAACTCGCAAGCAACATGTAAATAATTTATACACACACACACACATACACATAAAAACGCGATCGCGAAAATCGATAAATTGCCGGAAACGCGCGACGACGCCACCAACAACAACAATTCATCAAATATAGATTTATGATATACATTAATAATTATAACGAAAATATATCAATCAAAAATCAACAAAAATAAAACCTTTTATCAATTACTATGTGGGTAGGCACACATATATCCATCTTCCATAACATCAGCATCAAAATCCACAGTGCGGGAAATTCAACGCACTTATTCCACAATCATAAAGCTAATTCACAACACTAAAGCCAGTTCAACATTTAAGAATTACACCTCACAAGTCACAACTTTATAAAACAAATTTGATCAAAATATAATAACAAAATTTTCGCGATTAAATTATGCAGGAAGCATGTCGGCACCATGCTTTGCTCACCAAAACGAATTTACACATGAAGTTATGAAGAGAAGAACGAACAACAACACAGGTTAAATCACTTTATTACGGACAAGATAAAAGGCAACGTACGTATACCTACAACACTACGACTCAAATTCAATGGGAGAAAATAATAAAAAACAACTTACGCATGCATACGATACAACCTTTATCGTACAAGTAAAAACGAAAGGCAAAATTTCTGGGTATCTGTTGTGATATCTGTTATACTATTTCTTCCTATTGTCCCTTTATGTTTATTGTAATGTATTAACATCTCATCTCTTTACATGTAACAATGAGAAAGAAGAGGACAATCACCATCAGTTGGTAATTGGTATTTATACCAATTAAATACATCGTAAATGTAAGAGGCCATCTGTTGACAAACACTACACGATGTCGGTATTGCAGCTTCAGATCGAATAGGGTGCTTCATACTTGATGCGAATTTGCCATTTTTTCGGAGGCGGGAGAATGTACGGAGAAATGTACTGAGAACTATGCAAATAAACATTAGAACGACAAAATAAATACTAAAATAAACAGATCAAATACAGTCCCCAAATATATACGTCAAAAAGATTGTAAGCAAAAACATAGAATCTTAAATTAAAATTAAAGTTGCTACTATACATAAAGTCATATGATTAAAATTCTTGATACAAAACCGAAATACAAAGCAAGTGGTTAGAAGTGAATTTTGGTTTGTTTTTATTTTAGAATATCTTTCTTCCGGAAAATTTCTAAGTTTATATTTTTCAAACATAGACAATAACACATAGGTTTGACAAACCAATGCTTGATAGTGTGAACTCTTCATACGACCGCTTGTCCAATTTGTTGGATAGTTTTCAAAAATTTTTGAAAATCTAGAAGTTGGATGGAGTGGAAGGATATATGACATAAAGTTGGACAACAAGTTTGATAGGTGTGAACGAAAACTACATCAGACCGTCCAACTTCCACTAAACGAAGTCTGTCCAACTAATTGTACAGTGTGAACTGGGCTATAGCCGTGTTTTATTATCCTTTGTGATCTGATCCGGATCAGATCTGATAATAAAACAACTTGGATCAGAAAAAAATTTATTTCTAAGAGTTGGCTGCATAGTTTTTAGAGTTTGACAGATAGCAACCACATAATACTTTCAAAAATCAAATTTATTTTTCAATTGTCTTGAATGTATATTTAATTGATAATTGTGAGACCATTGATTGATCTCTTGCAAAACTGCATGAATATGGAATACTTGCACATCTGACCAGAAAACTAGTGGTCAACTTCGCGAACACCTATGGAGAATATTCTCCCTCTCTGGTAGATACTGTAACGTGCGCTTAGTTTGCAAAATAAAACTTCACTTTTATTTTTAATTCTACCTCTTTTATTCAGTATCTATACTTTATTCGATCTCAACTCGACTTTTAGACCATCACTTGTAAGCAATTTACTCTTCACTTTATCACTCTATAATCAAAACTGACTCTGGTTGCGTCAGCGGCCTCTTTATATAGCAGTGTGAAACATCGAGAGCTTTCTAGTAGTTTTGCTATGAACCATGATGTCTAGACACATTCTCCTCCCGGTATTTCAGCACACACACACACTCACTCACAAACGACGTCTCATTATACCATTCCATTATAGTGTTGCCAGTTGTGTTTTTGGTTGAACGTTTTCGATTAGGAAATTGGTATAAATGTTGGGTGTACATTACTTTGCCCCCTCCTTAAGATTGTTCGTCCCGAGTAATTCCATCTGCAGCCTCACCACTATATCGATGCAGCCGGTCATAATGAACTACTTTTAACTTGCCTCTTAATCCTCTTTGGATGCGGTACAACGTCGTTAATCCTTGTGACAACTGTATAAGGACCTTCCCAATTCTGCTGAAGTTTTGGTGACAATCCCTTTTGACGATGAGGATTATAAAGTCACACACGATCTCCTGCTTGGAATCATGCCGTTGTCGCTTTTGTGTCGTACCGTGTCTTCATCCGGTCGCTGTAGGTTTTCATCCGTTCGCTTGTTCTTTTATGGATGTCATCCAAATTTAAGTTCGCTGGGCAGCCGCATGGTTTTCCCGAACAGGATATCAGATGGTGTTTGTCCTGTCGAGCTATGTACTGCACTTCTATAGGCCATCAGGTATAGCGGTACGTGCCAATCCCAGTCTCTTTGGTAGTCGCCTACGACCTTGGTGAGGTGTTCTTTCAAGGTCCGGTTGAATCTTTCAACCATCCCATCAGATTGTGGATGAAGCGGTGTGGTTCTCGTTTTCTTAATGCCAAGTAGGAAGATGTTTGACTCAAAGTCCCTCCCTTGGTCGGAATGGAGTTTCATAGGCACGCCAAACCTACTCACCCAGTTAAACACAATCTGGTCGACCACCGTTTTGGCTTCTTGATTTGGGATGGCATACGCCTCAGGCCACTTGCTAAAATAGTCCATTACAACCAGAATGTACTTGTTTCCAGCGTTGGTCTCTGGAAAAGGCCCAGTCACATCTACTGCAATCCTCTCAAAAGGCGATCCAACGTTGTACTGATGCATTTTACCTTGAATCTTCCTACCAGGTCCTTTGGTTGCAGCACACTTGTCACATGTTCGGCACCACTTCTCCACGTCATCTCTAGCATGTAACCAATAGAACCGATGTCGCACCTTCTCCAGTGTTTACTCCCAGGTGGCCTCCAGAAGGTCCGTCGTGCATCTCCCGAAGAACTTCACTGACTTTCGATTGCGGTACGATCAGCTGCATCACATATGACTTACCGTCA
The DNA here is from genome assembly GCA_914767635.1 of Melanostoma mellinum. NCBI lineage: Eukaryota > Metazoa > Arthropoda > Insecta > Diptera > Syrphidae > Melanostoma > Melanostoma mellinum. Next base: position 122,173,584 of record OU612059.1, on the reverse strand, counting down.
GCGGATTCCCATCTTCGCCTGAGGACACCTTCTTGCACATATAGTGAGTCCCACTGTGCCCAATAGGCTTTGAGAACTGGACTCCGGTCAGAAATGTCTCCCCATTCAGGTTTCTCTTCATTTTCTTTCCATGCGAGAATGGGTTCGATATCTGGATCCTCCTGTTGAGCAGTCCTCCATTGCTCCATCCGCATATTGGGTCAGCTCTTAGTCGCTGAGCGGTAATATTTTCTTTGTCTTCTTGCCGCCTACAATGCTTGCAATCCACTTTGCAAGGTCTTCGGGATAATGCGTCGGCGTTGGAGTGCAGCTTTCCTCTACGGTGTTGAATCTGGTAATCATAAGTCTGCAGTCTTTCTATCCACCTTGCGACTTGACCTTCTGGATTTTTTGAAGTTCAACAGCCAGTTCAGAGCACCATGGTCTGTCCGCAGAAGGAATTTCTGTCCATAGATGTACTTATGGAAGTGCTTTGTTGCCAAGATGAGAGCTAGCAGTTCCCTTCTGGTCACGCAGTAGTTTTTTTCGGGTTTCGAGAGGACCTTGCTGTAATATGCCACCACTTTCTCTTCGCCATCATGCACTTGCGATAGTACCGCCCCAATTCCAACGTTAATTGCATCTGCGTCGATGATGCATGTTTTGCCAGGTGTTGGATGTGCCAGCACTGGAGCGTTACAGAGACGGTATTTGAGTTCCTGAAAAGATTTCTCACACTCACCTGACCAATTTTTGACGGAGTCAACTTTTTCAGGATCAGTCTTTACTCCTTGGGATGAGATGATGTGTCCCAAATACTTGACTTCGGTTTTGAAAAGTGTACATTTTTCTGGATTCAGTTTAAGGTTGGCCTCTCGAAGTCTCTGAAACACGGCTTTTAGGTTCTTGCAATGTTGGTCAAATGTTTTCCCGTAAACAATGACATCGTCCAAGTAGACTAGGCAAGCTTTCCACGTCAGTCCTTGAAGAACACACTCCATCAAACGCTCGTATGTTGCAGGAGCGTTGCATAGCCCAAACGGCATAACTTTGAACTGCCAGAGCCCATTACCTGTAGAAAACGCCGTCTTTTCCCGATCATCGGGGTGGATGTCAACTTGCCAATATCCACTCTTCAAGTCCAGCGTCGAGAACCACTGGGCTCCCTCCATGGCATCCAGGGTATCACTGATTCTCGACAGAGGATAGCTGTCCTTCTTAGTCACATCGTTCAGCCTTCGGTAGTCCACAGAAAAACGAGTGCTTCCGTCTTTCTTTTTCACTAGAACCACTGGTGACGCCCAAGGACTTTTGGAACTTTCGATAAGACCGTCCTTCTTCATTGTTGTTATCATTTCCTCAACCTCACCTTGTTTGGCCAGTGGAAGGCGTCTTGCAGGTTCACGAATCGGTCTTACATCTCCTGTGTTGATGCGGTGCTGCACCAACTGTGTTCTACCATATTGCCCTTTTGACGATGCAAAGATATCAGTGTACTCTTGTAGGAGATTTTCAGTCATCTTTATTTGTTGGTGATCAAGGTTGGTTGAATTCAATAATCTAGCTTTGATGGTCTTGAGCTCCTCCGGAGTTAAAGTTTTTCTCGGGGCTTCACCTGTGATTTTCGTAATTGCTGCAACGGACTCGCAACGTCCAACGACTTCTCCTTTCTTCAACTTTACATCGTACTGTCTGGTGTTTAGTAATCGTACGGGGACCATTTTGTTTTTCGGTGCTACCAGTGTTTTCCCAGTGATGACGCTTTGGGAGGAACACTCTGGGTCTGGTTCCACCATGAGGTATCGAAGGCTTCCAAACTCACCTTCCAGTTTTGTCCAAACGAACACTTCAGAAGAAGGAGGCAGAATCAGATCTTCCGTGATGACAAACCTCAGTGTCGACGTACTTTCGTTCGAAAAAGTCATTGGAATTTCTTTATTTTGGTATTTCAAAACTTGATTACCGATATCCAAAATAACTCCGTGCTGTTTCATAAAGTCGATTCCAATGATGCACTCGTCACATATATCTGCCACCAGGATTTGATGAGTAAACACTAGATCAGCCAGTTAGATCTTAAGACACACTTCTCCATATACTCTTGCTGCTTCTCCCGTTGCGGTTCTAAGACGGTAGCTATTGGTGTTATGAAGCCACGTCATCTTTACCAGGTCTCGAGATTGGCAACCCTGGTTCTAAACGTTAAAACGCTAATTTATAGCTGCTCCACTAAATTTACAAATTTAAAGGTTTTTAAAAGTTTAACTAGTGCTAACTAAAGTATTCAATAACTAAGACATCTTTCGTCAACCATCTCATCACGAATTAGATAAAAATAGGTGAGTCAAACAAGAAAACGCAAAAAATAAATTATTCGCCATGAATCGTACACCGCCAAAAGTAAACATCAACGCAACGTCAGGTAAACCTAAAAGACCCCGCTCCGATGAAACACCAGAGAAAGATAAAGCTAATTGCAGCAGAAATAACGCATCGGTGGGAAGTATGCAAATTTCCGATCTACAACTCCTTTTTGCGAATCTTCTAGATGAAAGATTACAAAAAATGGCAACAAAATCAGATTTAGAGTGCATCAGTCACGAATTAAAATCACTTCGCACCAACAACAAAGAACTGAAAGAACAGGTTCAAAGAATGGAAGTGAGATGTAATGCACTTGAAAGACAGGTTGAGATGCTAGAGCGCAAAGCAAATGAAAAAAATCTTGTTGCACATATTCCAACTCAAAACGGTGAGGATGCGGCTGAGAAAGCAAAAGTTCTATGCATGGACATGATGAAAACCAACAATGCTTCGCTAATTACATGCGCAAAAATTATTCATGCCGGGGAAAAAATAACAAATGTCATTGTGCAAATGCAAAATAGCGATGATGTTGACAAAATTCTAAGAGCAACGAGTGTGCTAAAAGGCACAGGCATCTCTTTACACAGAGACTACCCACAGGCCATGAGAGCAAGAAGAAGACAGCTGATGAAAATCCGAAACGAGATCTACGCAAGGAATAAAAACATAAAATCACAATTTAAAGGCCAAACTCTGAAAGTGGACGAGCATATCTTTTATTTCGACAAAAATAATAACATCCAATCAAAAAATGGAAATGCCAAGGATATTCTTCGCGATTTGTTAGGAGAGGACTGTCAATATGTGACAATGACAGAAGAAACAAGTGATGCCAATAATCAACAATTTTTAGAGAATGCGCACTCAGGTGCACAAACTGTTCCGCAAACTCAAATCCAACTTCAATCGCGTATTAACCGTGGATCGAATATGAAAAAGAACTTTTAGTGTAAATGCCTTCTGCCAAAATGAACCTTTTAATAATAGTGTAACGTGAACCCAACATTTTATACCAATTTCCTAATCGAAAAACGTTCAACCGAAAACACAACTGGCAACACTATAATGGAATGGTATAAATGACAGGCGTTGCTTGTAAGCCAGTGTGTGTGAGTGTAGTGATGCTTGAAAGCAAATGTGGAGACAATGTGGAAGTTACTGGAGAGTTCTAGATGGCATGTCATTCGATATAAATAGCCCGCCCGAGGCAACCAGAGGGCAGTTTTTTTTTATAGAGTGATAAAGTTAAGAGTAAATACAAGTGATAGTCCAAAAGTCGAGTTGAGTTCAAATTAAGTGTATATCGAAAGTAGATACTGAATAAAGTGGTAGAATTAAATTGAAAAGTAGAGTTTTATTTTTGCGAACTAAGCGCACGTTACATTGGTGTCAGAAGTGTAAATAAAACTTATTTGACTAGTAAAGTGAAAAAAAAAAAGTAAAAAGCAAATAATAATTATATACAGTGAAAATGGGTAAGTTGTTGGAAGAGCTCAACTGCACTGAGCTTAAAAGTGAGTTAGGCAAGCGAAATCTTTCTAGAGCGGGATCGAAAAATGAGCTCGTCCTGCGCTTGCGCAACTATTTGGAACAGCAAGGGGAAGACGTAAGCACTTTTGTTTTTGAAACAGAAGTGGAAAAAGAGGAAGTAAGTGAAAGTGTAGATTTTTCTAGTATGATGAAACTTTTGTTAGAACAACGAAACGAGCAAAAGAAAGAACAGCAGAATGTTCTCGAACGCCTCGAAGTACAACAAAAGAAGCTGGAAGAGCAACGAAATGAGCAGAAGAAGGAACAGCAGAATGTTCTTGAACAACTTGAAGCACAACGAAACGACTAAAAGAAGCTGATTGAAGAACAACGAAATGAACAAAAGAAGGAACAGCAGAATGTTCTCGAAAGACTCGAAGTACAACAAAAGAATCTGGAAGAGCAACGAAACGAACAAAAGAAAGAACAACAGAATATTCTCGAAAGACTTGAGGCGCAACAGAATGTTTTGGAAGGTCAGAAAAACATTCTAGAAGGAAAATTGGGTAATATTGAGGAAAATGTATGTGCCCTTGACGAACGAGTTGAAGGTGTGGAAAAACAGCTTTCTGTTGTAGAGAATCGTTTGGAAAGCCGATGCGATAACCAGTTCTCTGTTCTGTCCAAGGAATTAGACCAGATCCGGAAAATAAAAATTCGAGAATCTGCTGGAGAGTTTGCAAGGAAAAAGGAGATGAAACCCCCAACATTTGATGGACAGTCTTCTTGGCCAGTCTACAAGAGACAATTTGAGGCAGCCGCGACAACAAATGGCTGGGATGACGAAGACAAGTACATTGCACTGACTCTTGCTCTTAGAGGACCAGCAGCTGAATTACTTCAAACAGTTCCAGCTGGTAAGAGCGGCGATTTCAGTTCTCTCGTGGCAGCTATAAATAAACGCTTTGGAGATAGCCACTTGAAAGAAGTCTTCCGAGTCCAACTCAATAACAGAGTCCAGAAAAGGGGTGAAAGTCTACAGCAGCTCCAAGCAGACGTCGAAAGACTGGTTCACCTGGCATACCCGGATGCTGGAGAAGAAATCATCAACCAGCTTGCTGTTGAGTCCTTCGTTCGTGCCATTTCCGATATACATCTTCAGAGGTCTGTGCGAACTGCTAGAACACGTACTCTTTCCGAAACTTTAGCATTCGCATTGACAATTGAAGCAGCAGAACAGGCTTCTCAGGGAGTACATCGACTTAGAGAGGCCATAGTCGAAGAATGCTCGTGCCAAAGAGCTGAAATACAAAAGAACCGGAGCGGACTAGCAAGATGTTGGAACTGCAACAAGACCGGGCACTTACAGCGTCAATGCCGACTACCACCAAACAAAGCCAGTTGTCAACATTGTGGAAGCAAGAGATCCAACCCAGAGCAAGGTAACAACAACACCAGCGTTGCCTATCAGCCCGTTTCGCATCAGGGAAACGAGTAAGAACCAACTTCGAGGGGCAGAGGCTGGTTTCTTGTATCGATGGCCCCAAAACCACCATCCAGGTCTCCCAGACCAAACGCGACAACAAAAGTCTGACTGTGGAGACTACTATTAGCGGGAACAAACATGTGGCTACCATTGACACCGGTGCCACAGCATCCATAGTACGTCGAGACCTGGTAAAGATGACGTGGCTCCATAACACCAATAGCTACCGTCTAAGAACCGCAACGGGAGAAGCAGCAAGAGTATATGGAGAAGTGTGTCTCAAGATCCGACTGGCCGATCTAGTGTTTACTCATCAATTCCTGGTGGCAGATATATGTGACGAGTGCATCATTGGAATCGACTTTATGAAACAGCACGGAGTTATTTTGGATATCGGTAATCAAGTTTTGAAATACCAAAATAAAAAAATTCCAATGACCTATTCGAATGAAAATACGTCAACACTGAGAACTGTCATCACGGAAGATCTGATTCTGCCTCCTTCTTCTGAAGTGTTCGTTTGGACAAAACTGGAAGGTGAGTTCGGAAGCCTTCGATACCTCATGGTGGAACCAGACCCAGAGTGTTCCTCCCAAAGCGTCATCATTGGGAAAACACTGGTAGCACCGAAAAACAAAATGGTCCCCGTACGATTATTAAACACCAGACCGTACGATGTAAAGTTGAAGAAAGGAGAAGTCGTTGGACGTTGCGAATCGGTTGCAGCAATTACGAAGATCACAGACGAGGCCCCGAGAAAAACGTTAACTCCGGAAGAGCTCATAACCATCAGAGCTAAAATACTGAGTTCATCCAACCTTGATCACCAACAAACAAGGATGGCTGAAAATCTCCTACAAGAGTACACTGACATCTTCGCATCGAAAAAGGGACAATATGGTAGGACACAGTTGGTGCAGCATCGCATCAACACAGGAGATGCAAGACCGATTCGTCAACCCGCAAGACGCCTTCCACTGGCCAAACAAGGTGAGGTTGAGGACATGATAACAGCAATGAAGAAGGATGGTCTTATCGAAAATTCCAAAAGTCCTTGGGCGTCACCAGTGGTGCTAGTGAAAAAGAAAGATGGAAGCACTCGTTTTTGTGTAGACTACCGAAGGCTGAATGATGTGACTAAGAAGGACAGCTATCCCCTGCCCAGAATCAGTGATACCCTGGATGCCATGGAGGGAGCGCAGTGGTTCTCGACGCTGGACTTGAAGAGTGGATATTGGCAAGTTGACATCCACCCTGATGATCGGGAAAAGACGGCATTTTCTACAGGTAATGGGCTCTGGCAGTTTAAGGTTATGCCGTTTGGGCTATGCAACGCTCCGGCAACATTCGAGCGTTTGATGGAGTGCGTTCTTCAAGGACTGACGTGGAAAGCTTGCCTAGTCTACTTGGACGATGTCATTGTTTACGGGAAAACATTTGACCAACATTGTAAGAACCTTAAAGCCGTGTTTCAGAGACTTCGAGAGGCTAACCTTAAACTGAATCCAGAAAAATGTGCACTTTTCAAAACCGAAGTCAAGTATTTGGGACACATCATCTCATCCCAAGGAGTAAAGACTGATCCTGAAAAAGTTGACTCCGTCAAAAATTGGCCAACACCACAGGACAAACATCAACTCCGAAGCTTTCTGGGACTTGCCATATATTACCGACGTTTCGTTAAGAACTTCGCTGGAGTTGCAAAGAGTTTGCATCAGCTCACCGAAAAGGGGAAGCAGTTTAAATGGTCAGGTGAGTGTGAGAAATCTTTCCAGGAACTCAAATACCGCCTCTGTAACGCTCCAGTGCTGGCACATCCAACACCTGGCAAAACATTCATCGTCGACGCAGATGCAAGCAACGTTGGAATCGGGGCGGTATTATCCCAAGTGCATGATGGCGAAGAGAAAGTGGTGGCATACTACAGCAAGGTCCTATCGAAGCCCGAAAGAAACTACTGCGTGACCAGAAGGGAACTGCTAGCTCTTATCTTGGCAACAAAGCACTTCCATAAGTACATCTATGGACAGAAATTCCTTCTGCGGACAGACCACGGTGCTCTGAGCTGGCTGTTGAACTTCAAAAATCCAGAAGGTCAAGTCGCAAGGTGGATAGAAAGATTGCAGACCTATGACTACCAGATCCAACACCGCAGAGGAAAGCTGCACTCAAACGCCGATGCATTATCACGAAGACCTTGCAAAGTGGATTGCAAGCATTGCAAGCGGCAAGAAGACAAAGAAATCATTACCGCTCAGCGACTAAGAGCTGACCCCATAAGCGGATGGAGCAATGAGGAAGTGAGGACTGCTCAACAGGAAGATCCAGAAATCGAACCCATTCTCGCATGGAAAGAAAATGAAGAGAAACCGGAATGGGGAGACATTTCTGACAGGAGTCCAGTTCTCAAAGCCTATTGGGCACAGTGGGACTCACTATATGTGCAAGAAGGTGTCCTCAGGCGAAGATGGGAATCCGCTGACGGTAAGTCATATGTGATGCAGCTGATCGTACCGCAATCGAAAGTCAGTGAAGTTCTTCAGGAGATGCACGACGGACCTTCTGGAGGCCACCTGGGGGTAAACAAAACACTGGAGAAGGTGCGACATCGGTTCTACTGGTTACATGCTAGAGATGACGTGGAGAAGTGGTGCCGAACATGTGACAAGTGTGCTGCAACCAAAGGACCTGGTAGGAAGATTCAAGGTAAGATGCATCAGTACAACGTTGGATTGCCTTTTGAGGGGATTGCAGTAGATGTGGCTGGGCCTTTTCCAGAGACCAACGCTGGAAACAAGTACATTCTGGTTGTAATGGACTATTTTAGCAAGTGGCCTGAGGCGTTTGCCATCCCAAATCAAGAAGCCAAAACGGTGGTCGACCAGATTGTGTTTAACTGGGTGAGTAGGTTTGGCGTGCCTATGGAACTCCATTCCGACCAAGGGAGGAACTTTGAGTCAAACATCTTCCAAGGAGTGTGCGGACTACTTGGCATTAAGAAGACGAGAACCACACCGCTTCATCCACAATCTGATGGGATGGTTGAAAGATTCAACCGGACCTTGAAAGAACACCTCACCAAGGTCGTAGGCGACTACCAAAGAGACTGGGATAGGCACGTACCGCTATTCCTGATGGCCTATAGAAGTGCAGTACATAGCTCGACAGGACAAACACCATCTGACATCCTGTTCGGGAAAACCATGCGGCTGCTCAGCGAACTTAAATTTGGATGCCCCACAGAGGAGCCACAGGACACAAACGAGTATGTGGAGGATTAACGACGTGGTTTACCGCATCCAAAGAGGACTAAGAGGCAAGTTAAAAGTAGTGCATTGTGACAGGCTGCATCGATATAGTGGCGAAGCTGCAGATGGAATTATTCGGGACGAACAATCCTAAGGAGGGGGCAGTGTAACGTGAACCCAACATTTTATACCAATTTCCTAATCGAAAAACGTTCAACCGAAAACACAACTGGCAACACTATAATGGAATGGTATAAATGACAGGCGTTGCTTGTAAGCCAGTGTGTGTGAGTGTAGTGATGCTTGACAGCAAATGTGGAGACAGTGTGAAAGTTACTGGAGAGTTCTAGATGGCATGTCATTCGATATAAATAGCCCGCCCGAGGCAACCAGAGGGCAGTTTTTTTTTATAGAGTGATAAAGTTAAGAGTAAATACAAGTGATAGTCCAAAAGTCGAGTTGAGTTCAAATTAAGTGTATATCGAAAGTAGATACTGAATAAAGTGGTAGAATTAAATTGAAAAGTAGAGTTTTATTTTTGCGAACTAAGCGCACGTTACAATAGTATGCGTAGAATTAATGTTAAGAATTATAAATTACTCTCATATAACATATCTGGGTTAGTAAATAAATCTTTATGTGTAGATTTTTATGATTATATAAATAATTTCGATTTAATATTTTTATTTGAAACATTTGTCACAGACAATAAATATCATTTATATGAAAATAAGCTTATTAATTTTAAATTTGTCTGGATACCTGCTATAAGAACCAACACTAGAGGTAGAGCAAGCGGAGGATGCTACTATGGGTATAAAAAAAACATTGAAGACATCAAATGCAGCTTTCTATCTGTAAATGGAATGACTGTTTTAGACCTAAACTTTGATAACAAGTCCCTTCGAATAATACCTGCTTATATTAACTGCAACCATTGGGAAACTGATTTCAATATACTGCAAGAAACACTTAACTGCGGAAACCACAACAACGTTTTAGTTATTTTGACCTAAATGCTCGTATTGGAAATGAAGCTGGTGCTGAAAACAATCTACAAACTAAGGTGAGGCGATCAAAAGATTCAATATGTAATGCAAGGGGAGTAAAACTCCTGAATTTATGCGATGAGTTCGGGCCTCGTATATTAAATGGAACGACGGAGTCGGATAAGATGGGAAATTTCACATTTGTTGGAAGACAAGGGACCTCAGTAATCGATCTGAGCCTCTTGGGTGGAGATTGGAACTCATACGCTAAGGACCTGGAAGTTGATCATGTACCTTTTTCTGAACACCTGCCTATTGTGGTAACATTTGGCATTGAAGTGGCGGAAATTGATATCATACGAGAGATGAAACTAATACCTAAGCTTATATGGAAAGAAAAACATGCAACCATTTATAAAAGAAACCTAGCTCGGATTTTATCTTCACGAGAAATTGATAACTTTGAGCAACTTAATAAATTAATTAGTGAAGCCTATCCTTCAAATAATAACGTTGATTATGGAGGACGTGGAATAAGACAACCATGGTTCGACAAAGACTGTATGAGAGCTAGAAAACAATCCTTCACATGGCTAAAACTGTTTCGAAATTCAAATAGGGATCACTTTAAGGAAATATATATATAAACCAATGCAAAATATAAACGAATGTGTAAAGAAAAGAAAATAGCTTATCATGAAACTCAGGCTTCAAGGTTAGCGTTATGCAAAAACGCATCTGATTTCTGGAAAACTGCAAAAAATGTTAACGGGAAAAAATTTGTTATTAGTAAGGACTTGAGCCCAGCGTTATTGGCTTCACACTTCATTAATCTTTTAAATCCAGAAAACCCAAGAAGCTCGCTTCAATATGCGATGCCAGCGTTTGTTGATGAATTCTTGGACTGTGAAATAACGGAGCTTGATGTCAGTACAGCTTTAAAAGTACTCAAAGATGGAAAAGCACCTGGGCCAGATAGAATTCCAACGGAACTGTACAAATACGGAAACACAGAGCTTATGAAACAAATTACAATTTTATTTAATAAGGTTGTGGAAACTGGAGCCATTCCCAAAGAATTCAAGGAATCACTTATTTTTCCGATTTTCAAAAAAGGCGATAAGGCAGATCCAGCAAGCTACAGAGGCATATCATTCCTGAACGCGTCATACAAAGTCTTCACGGAAATCTGGAGAAATCGACTGGCATTGTGGATAAATCGTAATGATAAAATCAAAGAGTACCAAGCGGGTTTTAGATCAGGATATTCCACAGTGGATAACATTTTCGTCTTAAGTAGTATAGCAGAATCCTACCACATAAGAGGTCTTAAGCTATATACATTTTTCGTAGACTTCAAGGCAGCATTCGATACCGTGGATCGCAGAGCACTTCTCTACAAATTATACACGAAAGGGTTATCAAGGAAGTTCTGCACTTTAATGGAAAGAATGTATGATGAGACTTGGTCAACAGTTTGGAACGGTGAAAATCTTTCAGAGCCATTTCAAACAAAATTTGGTGTGAGACAAGGATGCTCCTTGAGCCCTTTGCTATTTGCATTGTTTATCGATGATATTACAGATGATTTACCAGGAGGCATTGAGTATGGTAATCATAAAATAAAAGCCCTTTTATTTGCGGACGACATCGTCATAATGGCTAATTCACCTGAAACATTGCAAATGATGATAAACAAACTGGTCGAGTACTGCAACATGTGGAACCTTACTGTAAACCTAGATAAATCAAAAGCTATGGTCTTCAAAAAGAACTCTGGAAGAAACGCAGGAAATGAACATTGGTCTTTCAACAATCAAGCTATAGAAGTAGTCAGGGAATATAAATATCTTGGGGTATACTTCACGCCAACCCTCAATATGGAGAGACACCTCAAAGAAAAGCTGGTGAACGCCAAATCAGCAATAAGTTCAACCTGGAATAACTGCTTCGCAAACAAGCATGTAGCTCACAGCAGCAAATATCGAGTGTTTGAAGCTGTATCGGAGTCTGTGTTACTCTATGCGGCGCAAGTGTGGGGTGCCAAACAGTATGAGACAGTAGAGAAACTGCTGAAATATTTTGTGAAAAGGATCTTTCAACTTCCAATTTCTACTCCAAATTATGCGATAATGCTCGAAACTGGACTATCACCGCTCTTCATCAAGACCCTCAAACTTCAGGTGGATTATATCCTAAAGGTGCTGAATATGCCTGACGGAAGACTGCCCAAGATAGCTGCGCTAAAAACAATCAGGAGCAAAACCGGATGGTTTGGTGAATGGATGGATCTGGCACGTGCATGTGGTAGCCCGTTGAATCTTGACATCGAACAACATACCTCGTGGAAGCCAATTCTCTATGGGCTGATCAAGAAGGTGGACTGGATGTGCAGGGATGATTTCCTCAGGGAAGCGTCAAGCTCGGTTCACAGAGCAACGTATAGTGTGCTTAACCACAACTTGAAGGAATCAAACTACTTCCGAGATGAATATAGCATCCAACAAATCTCAATGATGGTTAAGCTAAGAGTGGAACTAGTCAAACTCAATTATATACCACACCGGGAGGATCTACCAGTAATATGCAGCATTTGTAACCAAGGAGTTCGAGAAGATGTTGTTCATTTTTTGGGAAAATGCCCAACACTAAGAGAGACAAGAAGATATTACTTCGGCGAAGACTTTTTAGACGGAGAATGTATTCTTCTTTTGTTAAATGAAGTGGATGTGAAGAAATTAACTAACTATTGTAGAATAGCACTAGCTTACCGGGAAAAAATTATAAATGAAAACTTTTAAGAAAAAACATGAAAATATCGATAAAAGCAATAACTAAATATGCAATTTAATAAAATATGAAGTATGTATTTATAAAATAGAAATTATGTCAATCGGCAGACGGCAAAGCCATGTCCAAATTGATTATTTGTATTGTACACAAACCTAAAACTTATAATGTTTAAAAACTAATAAATAATCTAATAAATCTAAAAAAAAATCTACCAGGTCTCGACGTACTATGGATGCTGTGGCACCGGTGTCGATGGTAGCCACATGTTTGTTCCCGTTGATAGTAGTCTCCACAGTCAGACTTTTGTTGTCTCGTTTGGTCTGAGAGACCTGGATGGTGGTTTTGGGGCCATCGATACAAGAAACCAGCCTCTGCCCATCGAAGTTGGTTCTTACTCGTTTCCCTGATGGGAAACAGATTGATATGCAACACTGGTGTTGTTGTTACCTTGCTTTGGCTTGGATCTCTTGCTTCCACAATGTTGACAAGCGGCTTTATTTGGTGGTAGTCGGCATTGACGCTGTAGGTGCCCAGTCTTGTTGCAGTTCCAATATCTTGCTAGTCCGCTCCGCTGGTTCTTTTGTATTTCAGCTCTTTGGCACGAGCATTCTTCGACTTTGGCTTCTCTAAGTCGATGGACTTCATGAGAAGCCTGTTCTGCTGCTTCAATTGTCAATGCGAATGCTAAAGTTTCAGAAAGAGTACGTGTTCTAGCAGTTCGCACAGACCTCTGAAGATGTATATCGGAGATGGCACGAACGAAGGACTTGACAGCAAGCTGGTTGATGATTTCTTCTCCAGCATCCGGGTATGCCATGTGAACCAGTCTTTCGACGTCTGCTTGGAGCTGCTGTAGACTTTCACCCCTTTTTTGGACTCTGTTATTGAGTTGGACTCGGAAGACTTCTTTCAAGTGGCTATCTCCAAAGCGTTTATCTATACCAGCTGGAACTGTTTGAAGTAATTCAGCTGCTGGTCCTCTAAGAGCAAGAGTCAGTGCTATGTACTTGTCTTCGTCATCCCAGCCATTTGTTGTCGCGGCTGCCTCAAATTGTCTCTTGTAAACTGGCCAAGAAGACTGTCCATCAAATGTTGGGGGTTTCATCTCTTTTTTCCTTACAAACTCTCCAGCAGATTCTCGAATTTTGATTTTCCGGATCTGGTCTAATTCCTTGGACAGAACAGAGAACTGGTTATCGCATCGGCTTTCGAAACGATTCTCTACAACAGAAAGCTGTTTTTCCACACCTTCAACTCGTTCGTCAAGGGCACATACATTTTTCTCAATGTTACCCAATTTACCTGCTAGAATGTTTTTTGTTCGCTTCGTTGTTCTTCAACCAGCTTCTTTTGCTCGTTTCGTTGTGCTTCAAGTTGTTCGAGAACATTCTGCTGTTCCTTCTTTTGTTCGTTTCGTTGCTCTTCCAGACGTCCGAGAATATTCTGCTGTTGCTCGTCAATCAGCTTCTTTTGTTGTACTTCGAGTCTTTCGAGAACATTCTGCTGTTCTTTCTTTTGTTCTAATAAAAGCTTTATAATACTAGTAAAATTAACACTTTCACTTACTTCTTTTTTTCCACTTCTGTTTCAAAAACAAAAGTGTTTACGTCTTCCCCTTGCTGTTCCAAATAGTTGGACGAGCTCATTTCTCGATCCCGCTCTAGAAAGATTTCGCTTACCTAACTCACTTTTAAGCTCAGTGCAGTTGAGCTCTTCCAATAACTTACCCATTTTCACTGTATTTAAATTTTTTTTTTGCTTTAAAGTAGTTTTTTTTTTTTTTTATTAAATAAGTTTTTTTTATGTCACAAATAAGTTTAATTTACACTTCTGACACCAATGTAACGTGCGCTTAGTTCGCAAAATAAAACTTCACTTTTATTTTTAATTCTACCTCTTTTATTCAGTATCTATACTTTATTCGATCTCAACTCGACTTTTAGACTATCACTTGTAAACAATTTACTCTTCACTTTATCACTCTATAATCGAAACTGACTCTGGTTGCGTCAGCGGCCTCTTTATATAGCAGTGTGAAACATCGAGAGCTTTCTAGTAGTTTTGCTATGAACCATGATGTCTAGACACATTCTCCTCCCGGTATTTCAGCACACACAGACATTCACTCACAAACGACGTCTTGCATTATACCATTCCATTAACGTGTTGCCAGTTGTGTTTTCGGTTGAACGTTTTCGATTAGGAAATCGGTATAAATGTTGTGTGTACATTACAATACACTAGAAGCAGTCCGAGGACAAAGAGTGGTTGGACAAGAGCCTATAATAAGTCGAAAGCTTCCAGCCTTTCAGTATAGCAGTCACGTAAGCAGTCGAGACAGTAAACCAGAAAAAGTGTGAACTTAAGTTTTTAATTTTTATTTTTAAGCTTTTCGGCTAGAACGTGACAATGGTCATTCTTTTATTTGCAATACCCTAAGCCAGACAAAAATTCTATTGTGCAATTTTCCTTTTAAGTTTCAATTCATAATACATTAAATTAAATTATAAAAGTGCTTTTATATTGCTCATTTGTCACCTAAGATTGAGTTTAATTAAACAAAAACATTGAATTTTCAATTTCTTGAGCATAAACTTAGTATTAATAAACGCGATATACAATGTCACAATCAAATACACCGCAACCTAATGACAAAAAACCATCGACACGTAGCGGAGGCCAACAACAAAAGACAGGTGCAACACAATCAAATACATCTAAAACCACAACTGGCATCGAAATAAAATCCATCGAATTGCTAATTGAGAACCAGATAAAAGGCCTAAGAGATAAGAGAGTTTATCCTCACAGAAAATCGTAAGTTGAATGAAAAACTAAATAAAATCGAAAGCGGCTTCTTACAACAATTTGCGATTGTTGATCAAACTTTGGTCGACTTGACAAGGAGAGTAGAGCAGCTTGAGGCGGCAAATGTGCAGTGTGCTGTGGCGGTACCTAACCAATTGCTTTTGCAACGCATTGATGAGCTAGAGCGAGAAAACATGTCAGCTGATGCAATCTTGCTTGGTATACCAAAAAATAATGGAGGAGATCTATCCAGCTTATTTAACAAACTTTGTGTTTCTGTCGGTTGATCAACACCACCTAAACCGATAATCATTTTTCGTGTGAAACCTAAGCAGAATCTAACAAAAACAGACACTGCAATAATAGTGAAGTTCAAAACAACCACCGAAAAAAATAAGTTGTTTGCAGCGATCCATCAACGTTGGAAATCAACAAAAGTAAACACAAGCTTGCGTGATATTGGTATGCCATCTGACAGCCGAATTTACGTAAATGAAAGCTTAACGTCACATAACCATATGATTCTTCGAAAAGCTCTTCTTTTAAAGCGAACAAAAAAGCTCCTCAGTGTTTACACTCGCAATGGGAGAGTTTTTGTAAACAAGATAGGAACAACAGCAGATGATAGATCACTTTTAGCTACATCTATTGAAAAGCTTAAATCGAATTGCAGGCGTAAGGAATGAAAGAGATAACAATGAAGACGGATCGTGAGCAGCTTTTCAAAGAAAAATTTAAATCAAAACTTATTGTAATACTTCTTTTTTTTCTCTTC
Source organism: Melanostoma mellinum (assembly GCA_914767635.1). Taxonomy (NCBI): domain Eukaryota; kingdom Metazoa; phylum Arthropoda; class Insecta; order Diptera; family Syrphidae; genus Melanostoma; species Melanostoma mellinum. The sequence continues at coordinate 122,157,669 of OU612059.1, read as the reverse complement.
AAATCAACTTATTGCTTTAATTTATTTACTAATTTATTTATTTTTTCTCTGTAATACTACTTTCTTTTAACTTCATTTAACTTTTGCCATATTTTTATCATGTTTGCTTTTTGTAGGTGTGGTGCTTGTATTCTGATAGGTAATTTAAACATTTCTTTGAAGTCGTATGATAATGGCTAATCTTTTAGCACAGAATGATAATTGTTCTCATGCTTTTGACAGAGATGAAAAACTGAGATATATGTTGGGAATTCTCAGTAAACAATATGTGGGGCTCAAGCTCTGTCATATAAATGCACAGAGTTTGCATTCTAAGATAGATGAATTTAGAAATGTGTTTGTAAGGTCAGGTATTGATATAATATGTGTTTCAGAAACATGGTTTCATGCTGATATAATGGATGTAGTATATGACATGGTGGGTTACAAATTGATTCGTGCTGATAGAACAAACAGAGGTGGTGGAGGTGTTGCCATTTACATACGCGAATCTATTGAATTCAAAGTAGTTATAAAATCTGAGCTGTTGTCACAAATTGAATATGTTTTCGTAGAGATTCCAAACAGTACAAATCGCTGCTTACTTGGGGTTGCTTACCGCTCAAACAGATACATCGATTTTCTTGAACTCTATACCGAAATAGAAAGACAGTCCTCTTCATACTCAGAAATCATCATGTGTGGTGACCTTAACTGTAACTTGCTTGAATCTATAAATTCAAAAAACTTTCTTGATAGGTTGGAAACATATGGTCTCTTCCCAGTAAACTGTACAAATCCCACTCACTTTTCAACAACAAGTTCTACGTTGTTAGATTTATTAATTGTTAGTAATCCCAGCGCCATACTCCTTTATTCTCAACTGGATGCACCTGCTTTCTCCAAGCATGACCTATTGTTTGCCACCCTTAAAGTCAATCCACCTTTCAAGCCCACCATCTACAAGTATAGAGACTTCAAAATTTTCAAACCTGATGAACTTGTGCGAGACATTCGACAGTTTAACTGGCAAATAATATATGGTCTAGTATCACCTGACGATCAAGTAAAATTTCTTCAAGACTCTATAACTCAACTTTTCGACAAACATATCCCTCTAAAAGTTAAATTACAAAATACCACAATGAATTCATGGTCTACGCCTGAAATTCTAAACCTTATAAGACAACGTGATCAGGCTTATAAACGTTGGAAGCGGTTTCGAGTTCCCGAAATGTTAGCAAAATTTCGATCATTGAGAAACTTGGTGTGCAAAAAGATACGTGATGCCAAGCAAAGAGTGTATTCTGAACGACTTAGCGAAAACCTTTCTTCAAAAACACTATGGAAAAACATTCGAGAACTTGGCGTTGGTAAACAAAAAGAAATTTGTAGCGCGGATATTTGTCCTAATTATCTCAATGAAGAGTTTGCAAAAATTCAAAGCAATCAAAATATATCTAACAACAATGGTGCACTTGATGGCTCATTTGAGTTTCCGGTTGTTGACCCGGCAAATGAGAATGAGGGTTATCGGGTTGTTGACCCCGATAATCGTCATTACTTTGGATTTGTAAGAGTTGATGATGCGGATGTTCTAAGCGCAATTCTAAAAATCAAATCATATGCCATAGGCTTAGACGGAATCCACCCGCGTTTTATCATGTTAATCTTACCAGAAATACTTCCAGCACTTACACATATTTTCAACACAATCATTATGTCTTCATGTTTCCCCAGTACTTGGAAAATCGCAAAAATTATACCCGTCCTTAAAAAAAGTGAAACACGTTCATCGCCAAAAGAATTCCGACCTATCTCAATATTACCATTTTTATCGAAGGTATTGGAAAAACTACTGCATAAACAAATAAGTAACTTTTTGAATGTAAATAAGCTTTTAACAGACAAACAATCTGGATCTAGACAAGGCCACAGTTGCGTGACGTCTATCTTAAAAGTTTCAGATGATATTCGAAATGCGATCGACAGACATGTTAACTTTTTTTTAGTGCTACTGGATTTCTGCAAAGCATTTGATACTGTCAATCATCAAAAGCTCATTCTGAAACTTAAAAATCAGTTTCGTTTCTCAAATAGTGCTGCTGATCTAATTCTATCGTATCTAAGTGGTCGGAGCCAGGCTGTTGCTATTAACGATAAAATTTCCCGACCTCTCAACCTTTTCTCTGGAGCTCCGCAGGGATCGATTCTTAGTCCATTGTTATTTTCGATGTTCATTAATGATCTTCCAACGCAAACGAACCACTCAATTGTTGACTTGTATGCGGATGATGCTCAAGTTCAGTTTAGTTGCAAACTTGGAATGATTGAGGATGGGGTTTACAAATTAAATTCTGACCTAAGTAAAATATTACTGTGGTCAAACACTAACTCCTTAAATCTGAATCCAATAAAATCGAAATGTATTATAATTTATGAATAATTCAAAAACAAATGCACAATTTAAATCTTTACAATCTTTATTAGTCACTTAGGTATGTGATTGTTTTGAGTGTCGACAGTAGAATGATAGAATAAATCGAAACAAATGGTAAGATTCGATGAGCTGCGATGTGGGAACGTGCGAATCGTGGGAACTGGCCATTCAGCAAGCGAGTAGACAGTCCACGCAAGACTCGTATTTCGTCCAGTGAACGTCCGGACTTGAGCGTTCACATCACAGCTCTCGTTACAAATAAAAAATTTATGAAGATATGATGAAACCCAAATGGTTGCGTACTACGCAGTTTTGAGTTCCAACATACACCCCTCCTTGAAGGTTCCTAACCTTCAATTTAAATAGTTGCTTGAAAGCGAGAACCTCTTCTCCGAATTGGAATTTGTAGTGCGGCTTGATGTTTTCGATTTCGGCAAAAAATTACTATCATTCCAATGGTGATCGCCAGCAACAAGTAGCTCAAGCCATAGTGATGAAAATCATGTATGTTGGCGGGTGGTAGTTCATCAGAAGTCATTGCTCTCTTAAGGTCTTCTATTTCCTGTGAAAGATTTTTAACATCTGTTTCATTATTATTTCTTACCGTCAAGGGGGAAAATGGTCGTCTGTCAAGTTGCGATTTCTGATCCAATTGCTTAGCCTTGCACTTGGAACAAATGACTTTGTTATAATAGGCTTTAAATTTAAATGACCATTAATTATCATTGTATCAATTTTAAGAGAGCATATGTTGTTAAAGCCAATCATTCCAGTCCAAAGAGAAATGCTTCTTGTTTGGCCATTGCAAATCAGAAGGCCTGTTACATTGTTCATCACCGAAAATATCCAAGAGTCTGTTTGCCTCAGCGCATACCAATGATCTTGGGGAGGCACTTCCTTTAGATCACATATTTCCAAAGCGTTGTCCTCGTGGTTTAATAGAGCCATTTCGCACACTTTAAAATCTTTGGAGTGAACTCTAGTAGGCACAATCTGTCTGCAAAGATGATTTCTCGTTCCTATTAGTTTACAAGAATTGAATTCAATATAGGAGAGTCCAAAATACTTATCTCTTGCTAATGTAACCGCAAGGTATGGAGATGTTACATCGACGAGTAGGCTCATGTTGTTGTGAACAATTGGCAATGGAATGAGGTTAAAAACTTGGAATTCTTGATCTTCGGCTAACGGGATTAAGACTTCAAACACAATTGTTTCATGTAGTGTCCGTCCTTTGACTGTTATTAGTTTTAACATTTCCAAGGCCGAAACACTGGGCAGCCTCAGCGATGAAGGTAGATTTCCTTGAATCAGTTGCAGTTGACTACTTACTTGCATTGGTGTTATTATCTGCGGGTTGATCTTCGCATGATTTAAGTCCAGGATAACATCTAGCAGGACATCTTGAGTGCGTTCGTAATTATTAAGCATCATACTTAAATATGTAGTGAGCGCAAGAAAATGTTGATTATTCACAATTTCGTTTTGTTGTTTTCCAATTGTATTGAAAGTTTTTGTCAAATATGTATTTAATGTGATAAAGTCATTTTGAACTTCCAATGAGTTGCGCCTCAGTATATTTGCCGTAGAGTCTGCAATGGAGCTCTGTTTTCGGATGAGAGAATATAAGTGTTGATCCTGTTTATTTGCCAATTGAATATGTTGAGCATCTTCCTGATCTAGCACACCAAACAAACTATGCGCTACGCTTCCAACAAAATCAAATGGAGATCTACGATGTCGCATTGAACTCTGGGTTGTAGTATTGAACCCGTTTATAAGATCGTTCTTTTGGTCAATGTTTATTATTCTTTTTCGAAGAATGTCGATTGTCGAATTGCAGTGATAAATTCTCTCCGATTTATCCGCCATACAAGCCTTTTCTAATTCCCTTAAATACCCTTTCGTTTCGCTCAATTCAAGCCAGTAATTGGTCAGATTGTAGTAGACGTAAAGACTCCAAAAATTGTCAGCTACTCGCAGTGTTCCCATATCTTCAAAATAAATTCCAATGGCCTTATCTAGGTTGCTTATTACCACTTGGCTGTCTATGTTTGTCGAACTGATTGGTGCTACAAAAAATGCAAAGAGACAAGATATTAACACAAGTCCCTTTGTTATTTTTCCACCTTGGGATTTCCTGGATATTGCAGGTTTGGTTGAGTCTGCTTCAACTGTCAATAGAGGAATTTCTTCTTTCTCAATTGGATGATCTGTCTTGACAGTTTCAGGATATTTTTTCGCTTCTTTTACCGGCAAAGGGCACAAATTATGAATGGCTCGCTGTAGCACACCTCCTTGGGTTTTGATATTAGCAACACGAACAAGCCCGTCACTTCCCTCAATCACATCAACTACACGTCCCAATTTCTATTTCATTGGAGGCATGTTTGCTTCTTTCAACAAAACAAGCGTATTAGGCTTGATATTTTGGGATTCTGTTTTCCATTTTGCACGTTGTTGTAAGAGATGCAAATATTCTCTAGACCATCTCTTCCAAAATGACTGTTGAACGTGTTGGATCTGTCTGTACTTATTGAGGGAGCTGATACCTTTGTCAGTTACATCGGATTCAGCTATTGCCAGAAGTGGCGCTCCTATTAAAAAGTGTCCAGGTGTGAGAGCTTCTAAATCGTTGGGATCCGAATTAAGTGGAGTTAACGGTCTCGAGTTGAGTATAGCTTCAACTTGAATTGTTATTGTGGTCAACTCTTCATATGTTAACGTTGCTTCTCCGAGATGACGAACTAACAGGTTCTTGGCTGATTTCACAGCTGACTCCCAGAGTCCACCAAAGTGTGGGGAGCGGGGAGGAATGAAATTAAAATTTATTCCACTCTGGCTACACGAAGATTGAATGGCAGCTTCCATTTTTTTTGAGTGCATGACGTCTTTGAGTTCTTTAAGTTGGTTACTTGCACCGACGAAATTAGTCGCGTTGTCGCAGAAAATAGAGTGACATAATCCTCGTCTACCAATAAATCTTTTAAGAGAATTTATAAACGATTCTGTGGAGAGGTCTCCTACCACCTCAATATGAATCGCTTTAGTAGAAAAACACACAAAAATTGCCAGATAAGATTTTGTGGGGATCTTACCTCTGACTTTGTAATGAGATTTAATGGGTCCAGCGAAGTCTATTCCAGTGTAATAAAATGGACGGGATGGTGTTACTCGTTCAAATGGCAGGTTGCCCATCAATTGGTTAATAGAGCTGGGCTTAGATTTTGCACAAAAAATGCAACTTCTGATCACTGATTTTGCTTCTCTACCGACGATCAGTATCCAGTATTGTTGTCGTGAAATTGCAATTAGTGCTCTATGAGAGACATGAAGATTTGTTTTATGTAGATGTTCCAAGAGAAGCCTTGTAACCACGTAATTTTTGGGAAGCAGAATTTGATGTTTTGCATCCGGTAGAAGAATTGAATTGACTAATCTGTCTTCAACTCGAATCAAATTAAGTTTATTATCGAAATACGGTGTCAATGTTGCTAAATTAGATTTTGTACTCACACCAACATGATGTTTCAAGGCCTTATATTCATCTGGAAACGTTGTACGTTGAGTGTACACTAGTAGGAGGCGAGTTCCTTCACGCAGTTCATCAGCGGACAGCAAACCAGTTCTTCTAAGTAGATACGGTTGTCTAACGTTTCTTAAAAATCGAATGCTGTATGAAAAAATTCTCTGTAATCTACAAAAAGAGTTTTTATGCTTTATAGTATTCAAGATATCTTCTTCATTATTTGCAGTTAGCAAGGCCGTCTTGATTTTCCTTAATTCCGGTATTACCTGTGGAATGGTGTACTTACTTTCTTCCCACAAGTATTCATCCAATTTGAGAAATGCTGGACCTTCTAACCATCGCAGAGAAATGGAAAGGTTGTCAAGCGTACAGCCTCTTGTTATTAAATCAGCTGGATTTAATTCTCCCTTAATATGTTTCCACTGTGAAATCTGCGTTTCAGCTTGGATTTCGGCTACCCTATTTGCAACAAAGGTGTCCCATACATAAGAAGGAGAATTTATTCAAGCTAGCACAGTTGTTGAGTCAGTATAATATGCAATCTTATGAACATATATGTTGAAAGTTTGAAGTACTCTCCTGACAAGTTCTACCAGGATCTCCGCTGCTTGAAGTTCAAGTCGAGCTATCGTTGTGGTTTTCATCGGAGCTATTCGAGATTTTGAACAGAGTAATTTGCTAAAAATATTATCTGATTCGTCAATGCATCTGACATATACACATGCTCCAAGTGCAGACATGCTGCTATCAGAAAAGCCATGTAATTCAGTTCTTTTTGGGTTTTGACACATAACAAATCTTGGTATCCTGATGCTTCTAAGGTCAAAAAATTGATTAATATAATCCTTCCACTTACTTGCGAGATCCAAAGGAAGCTCATCATCCCACGAGAAGTTCGTTTTCCACAAATCTTGAACAAAAAGCTTTCCAAGCATTATAGCATTATTGCAGGACTCAGTAAACCTAAAGGATCAAATAAACGAGCGAGGTCAGATAACACGCTTCTGCACGTCAAAGTCGCTTCTGGCGTTTTAAATTTTTCAGAATTAAAACCAAATTCAAAACAGTCAATGGTTGGATTCCAAATTAATCCCAAGGTTTTAATAACGTCAGACTGATGAAACCTTACCAATTTTTCTTTATGTGCATCAGGGATGTTCTTTAAAATGTTTTCATCATAAGAACAAAATTTTCTTAATTCAAATTTACCCTTTTCTAGAAGTAGTATAATCTCCTCAAGGAGTTCTCTAGCCTTTGACACTGAGTCTGCTCCAGCAAGTAAATCATCCACGTAAATGTTTTGACTTACTGTTTGGGATGCGTTTACGTGAACATTTTCGTATTGTTTTGCAAGTTGAACCAGACATTTAGTTGCTTAGTATGGAGCGGAAGCCGAACCATAAGTCAAGGTGTTGAGCCTATAAGTCCTCAGAGGTTGATCATTTTTTGTTCTCCAAAGAATAAGTTGAAAAGCTCTGTCTTCTGGTCGAAGTAAAACCTGTCGATACATCTTGCTGATGTCTGCTGTGAATGCATATCTTTTTAATCTAAATCGAAGGATTATTGAAAACAAATCAGGTTGAACTGTTGGTCCGATTCCCAGAACATCGTTTAGAGAACTTCCAGAGGATGTTTTCGCTGAACAGTCAAAGACTACACGCAGTGCTGTTGACGAGCTTTCTGGTTTCAAAACGCAATGATGCGGGATGAAATAGTGTGTCTGTGGAATATCCGAGTTCTCTATTTGACTCATATGGCCCAATTGTTCATATTCCAATAAAAATTGTGTGTACTGCAGACGTAATTCATTGTTGAGTTCCAGTCGACGTTCCAGTGAAATAAACCTTTTGCGTGCCTTTTCAAAGGATGCTCCCGAGGACGATGGATCTTTTTTGAACGGAAGACTTACCATGAATCTTCCACTGGGTAGAATTTGTGTAGTCGAGTTGAAGAAGTCTTCACAATTACGCTCTTCATTGCTCATCCGTTTAATTGGAGAATCATGACTTTCACACTCCCAGAATCTGCTTACAAGTTTTTCGATTTTTGAAAGAGATGCTGCTGTGGCAATGCTGCATACAGCATTATGTTTGGTACCTTGAGCACCACCTGCCACAATCCAACCCAGTTTCGTGTTTCGAAGTAGTGGAAGTTGAGGACCAATAAAGATTTCTCCTGGAAGTAAAAGATCAAAGAACAATTCAGCACCAATCAGCAAATCTATTTTTTGGTTTGTCATAAATCCTGGGTCTGCCAACTGTATGTGAGCAGGTAGGTCACGTAATTCAGTGTGACTGTCATGCGGCCTATAGTCAGTTGTTTTAGCCAAGATCGTTGCTTCAATATTGCCTTTGAAGCTTCCATTTCGCGATTGAAATGAGAGTTCTATGGCAAATTGTGTTGGCGTTCCATGCCCTCCAATCCCACTTATGGAGGTTTCGGATCGATGCTTCTGAATTCCTAAAGCTTGTGCAAAGGCTGCTGTCACAAAATGGATTTGTGATCCAGAATCTAATAACGCACGACAGGGAAGTAATGTGCCGCAAGCGGACCTTACGTTAACTAATGATGTCGCTAGATAAATGCTACGGTGATTGGATCTGGAAGTGCTAGCTGCGTTTGACGACTGACCTTCCACCCCTTGACCTTGTTTTATTTGCTGGTTTCGATCACCTATGGAAGATATAGTGTTGGCATTAGAAATTGGGTTAGAAATTGGTTTTGCCTTTAAATTGTATCTATTTTCTTTTTTGTAGTGCAACAATGTATTGTGTTTGCCATTGCAAAGAAAACACCCCCTTGCGTTGCACGAATTTTGAGTATGACCCGATCTCAGACAAATTCTACAAATTCCGATTCGTTGAACAGACTTCTCACGATCAGCACCTGAAAGAGACAAGAATTTTTTGCATTTATATATTTTATGGTTACCTAAGCTGCACATCACGCAGCCGTTGGATTCAGTTGCTATGGCGGTTGTCTTCTTTTTTTCATCGGAATGCGTGATGGTTTCAAGCGTTTGAAACCTAGATTCGATGAATTTCAGCAACTCTGATAGCGATGGACTACTCCTTGGGTCATCTAGGGACTGTTCGAAGAGGGTCCTGCTCTCTTTGTCAACTTTTTTCAGGATAAGGTGGACGACTATTGGATCCCAGTCATGTGCTGCGAATCCTAGATTGATCAGGGCCTGAATTCCTTCCTTTGTGTTGTCATGCAATTTCCGCAAGCTAGAAGCAGTTCCCGATGCTGATTGTTGGGACAATAGTTTTTCGAGCTGTGCACACAAAAGTAGCCGTTTGTTGTCATATCTATCCATCAGTGTCTTCCAGGCTGCTTCAAAATTACTGTCTGTCGCTGGAAATCCTTGAATCAAACTGAGTGCTTCACCTGTCAGATTAGTCCTCAAAAAGTACAGTTTCTGGGCCGGCGAAATCGGTTGTTCAAGGATCATTGGTTTAAATAAATCATAGAACTGACGCCACTTTAGGTAACATCCGTCAAACTTTGGAAGTTCAATTTTTGGTAGCCGATGTAGTACCTTTTGTTGGTAAGCCAGTCAGTCGAATCTCTAGCTGTTTTTGAAGATGAAAGTAGATGTTGACATCTTCTTCTTCCAAATCGCCATCCACGCGTTGAAAAACTAATTTTAATTGTTCAAAATTATCCATTAGGTTCTTCACTTTAATTTCGAACATATGGGGATAGGTATTTTTTAGTTCCGTACTGCAATTATCCAATGAGGATTGAAAATGCCTTGACAACATTTTATACCTATCCCTTGTCGTAAGTGCTCTGGTCATCATCATCTTGTCTGCTTCTGTTGCTGCTGCTGCTGGTTTTACCGATGATCCTGATGGAGTTGCTGCTGGTGGCTTCTTCATGGTCTGGTTTGCGTCCAAGGCTGGCAGACTGCTCAAGCGACTGATGATGTCCGCTTTCATATTTTCATAAGCGCCTTTTATCTTTTCGTAAAACTCCTTCATGAAATACTCGTGATGAGGTTTATCTGAATACTTGTCACGGATTTGGGTGTCGTTTGTGTCGAAATAGTCCCATAGATTTTCTAGTCTTTCCTTTTTCTGTAACAGTTTATCCACCGTTTTTCGGGTTTGGCCATCCTTACCGTAGTTGCGGACAAGATCCAAAATTTCTTTCCCCGTTGCATCTTGAAGATCAGAGAGCTCTTCAAGACCTTCTGGAAACACTTCATCGTTCGACATATCTTTTTGTTTTTCTTTTTTTTCTTTTTAAACAGAACACTGATTCTACTGACTTATTTTTTTTTTTTTTTTTTTTAAACAGAACACTAATTCTACTGACTTATTTTTTTTTTTTTTTGAATGGAACTAATTAATTAACTAATTAATACAGGTACACTTAAAACTTTAAGAAGAGTGTCCTGTCACGGTCGCCAATGAATAATTCAAAAACAAATGCACAATTTAGATCTTTACAATCTTTATTAGTCACTTAGGTATGTGATTGTTTTGAGTGTCGACAGTAGAATGAAAGAATAAATCGAAACAAATGGTAAGATTCGATGAGCTGCGATGTGGGAACGTGCGAATCGTGGGAACTGGCCATTCAGCAAGCGAGTAGACAGTCCACGCAAGACTCGTATTTCGTCCAGTGAACGTCCGGACTTGAGCGTTCACATCACAGCTCTCGTTACAAATAAAAAATTTATGAAGATATGATGAAACCCAAATGGTTGCGTACTACGCAGTTTTGAGTTCCAACAATTTATAAAACATCGCTTAATGACGATTACTTCCCAGCACTGTATCTTGGAAATGATAAACTCCACAACATATTAGATTAAGGCTAGCAAAATCTTTGATTTTACCCCTAATCACGTATGGATGTCAAATATTCGCAATCCACAGTTCTGTAACGAAAAGAAATCTGTCAGTTGCTTTCAACAATGTAACGCGTTATGTCTATAATCTCAAAAGATTTGATCATATCTCCAATTATTCTAGCAGGATTTTAGGTTGCACTCTATACACATATCTGAAATACTTGTCCTTGAAAACACTCAACAGAATAATAATAACTAAAACACCATCATACCTATTTGAAAAAATAAAATTTTCTAGTTCGTCTCGGTCTTTTACTATATTACAACCCATCTTTAGCTGCAGAATTTCAGAAAATCAGTTTTTCGTAGATGTCATAAGGCAATGGAACAATTTACCCATATCTATCAGGAGACAGCGTGGTACCACTCAGTTTGAGGCAAGCTTGTTTAATTATTTGGCATTAAATTAAATGTTTTAGTACAACCTTTTTTTGTTTTTGTGTTTATCTTATTTAAATTGAAATTAGCCATTACTAAGCTAGATATTCTTTATTAAATTCTTTTCTTGCTTAATAATTAATGTGTCATATTAAGCTTATAATTAGGTAATGTAAATTAATAATGTAAAGAACCATTAACATAACTTTTGTTAATTTAAAGGCTTTGAAGCCCATTGTAAAAGATTCTTGTAATTAATAAATAATGATAAATGATAAGCCAGACAAACCGGAAGAGAATAAACTCTGAAGGCGAAATAGAAGAAGAAGAAGAAGACATCCTCGTCATCATCTGCCGGCGAGCACAATCTATCGGAAGAGTTTCCACGTCGCTACGCCAGCATTGTCATCTCGATTTAAAAAATGAATTGCGACATGCAGGACTACTTGAATGGTATACAATCTTTTGCCGGGGACTTAAGCCGAGATCCACAGGTGCAGGCTATGTTAGCGCCATCATACCTGCGTTAAAAATGAAGCGAATCCGCCGGTGATTCAGAGCAACGCAACAATCAAAGAACAGTTCAGGATACACAAGTGCTGCGTTTGATCAAAAATTCAGCCACAGTGCTTTTTGTTGCTTCTCATCTAAGCAGTTTCACAAGTTACCAATGTGCTAGAAGGGTGCATCGTAGAAGTAAAAGCTGGACTTCAATACAGCGACAACGTTGAGGTATTTCAAATACCATAAACATGTTCAGATACATTTGCATCACATTCGACTAGGCATTGGCCAATTAGCTATGACTGCTGGACGGAGCACTCCCGTTTAATGGTGTTTTTTTTTTCTTATTTTACTAAATACGTTGAATTGAATACATAGATTTTAGTTTTTCTCAGGAGTGGTGTTTTTTTTATTACTTTTTTTTTATTCAAAAAATCAAAGAATAGAAGAAGGGGGAAAGCTTTCAACTGTCGTCCTCTTCACTGCTGCCATCGCTTGATTGATCCAACCATTCAATGAGTTTTTTCAAAGGCGCCTTTAGCCAGTCAGACTCGTCGACCAATTCATCATGCCACGCACGTATAGCTTCCTCCGAAACAAATTCCTTGTCGTAAGGGTAATGAACGATTTGAGCTACTTTTGCTCTTAAAGCAGGCTGTTCTTCGCAGCATTCCTTAAAATAAAACAGAAGAAGAAACTAGAGGAGTCCCAATATATATATATATATATATAAAAAATTCACCTCAATCGCTTTCAAACAATCCAACATAGCATCATCCCTTTTAATGTAATCTGATACCACGGAACCCAAATGACTTAGGACTTGGTTGATTACAGTCAGAAAATCGCTTTGGCTTCTTTAATGGGCTACAGACTGAACACCGCTTTGACGACATTGAAATTCACCTCTTTTAACGACATATTGTAGGCATTATGCTATTAGCGAGAAGAACTGATTTCAAGAATCAAGAAATTGGACTTCTCTTGGAAGCCACGTGCTAAAAAGTCCACCACCTCGGACAAGAATACTGAAGAACATGCAAAAAGGGAGCAGCGCTATGATAAGCAGAAAATAAATTTCTACAGAGACTGAGTTACTGTTAGCGTCGTCAGGTATGGGTGAGCCTTGGCGTCTTGGCGGGACTCGCCATCTTCATCACTGGTTGTTTCATTATAATCGCTTTCCTCATTATCAATCAATGGAAGTTTCGTCATTTTTGGAATTCCAATTTTCACCGGCTCTAGGATATCTTCATCTTCTGAATCAGACGCGAACCGTTCTTCTGTGTCATCAAGAATATAAGCTTTCTCAGCAATTTTCTGAGTGGTTTCTATTGAAAGTTGTAATTAATATATACATCTTTGAAGTAAGCATATTAACGAAAAATTGGAGTAAGTGTTTGTTCTGTTAGAACAAAAAGGAACGATAATCTAGAAATGGCAATAATAACAACGTATCTTCTTCGGAAGGTGATTTTTGCAAAAGTTATACGCACATTGTTTCTTTGGAATAACGCAGCCATGTCCAACAGCAGTTCCATTGGTTAGAGATGATTTTGCTTTGATAGTCTCTCCAGGGCCTACAACACAAAAGTCTAGTGTGCATTCGTCTTCAACAACAGCATTGTCTGATCTAAGAGAATTTAAGTCAAAGTTTTCATCTAATCGGTTGTCAAATGCATACAATTCCGCTCGAAAGTTCCATTCAATGAACTGTGTTCTTATTTTTGGTTGCTCTGGTCCAATTTTTCCACTCCAAATGTGGGTTTCATGCAACATGAGCGCTGTTTTTTTGGGAGGCATGTCTGGTATCTTGTATTGTAAATCCAAAAAAACGGTTCGCGTTTTATGTTTGATGGTTGGTATCCGTGACGAGTTGTCAAACAAATGAAAGCAAATAGCGGTGTTCACAAAAGTATGCAAGTATTTTCTTGTGTTTTTTTTTCTCTGTTTACACGCTTGGGTTCAGTTCACTTGAGAGTGAATGAGACCAAGTGCGAAAAACTTTTAAATGTCGGTAATTCGCTAAAATACATTACTTAGAAGTTTAAAAGTTCAATACTTATATTTTAAAAGTGTCTTAAGAAATAAGACACAAGCGGATACTTATCTGTATAAGAATCAACTTTCGCTTCATGGTATATATGTAACGAATAACGAAATCGAGCTTACTATTCTTTAATGGTTATTAATTGTAGATTAAATAAGTCTGGAACAGATGGCGCTTTTGTTGTTATTAATCATAGATTAAATAAATCTGGCACAGATGGCGCCTTAAGCGAATTTCTTTGCGGAGAACTGTAAAACATTGTCCCTTGCACCTCACAGATGGCGACCTACAGCAACGCGTGGCCGCGTCTGCTAGTAATCAATAAATAAATCTATTTTAAGATAAGACGTAGTAAATACTATTGGAAAAAATGTCAACATTCACCGAAAAATGTGTTAAGGAACTATGCAAAAAAGAACAAAAAAATATTTTAACAGAGCTTTTTTCGTTTCTTTTACGATATATTATTATATACCTTTGAACCTGCAAATTAAATAATCAAAATCAATTAATTTCTACAATGCAAAAATCGTTACCATAATTCTTTTCTATTCTATTCTATTCTTGTACAAAATTCATTTCCATTCATTTGTGAACACTCCCTTTTTCTGTTGTTCGAGATACATGAAAGCCTCTAGTCGCACCAACATTTAAAAATGAAACATCGAAAAACTCATTCGATACTCGATTAATCTATCCCTTGTAAGATTTACTCATCCTTTTATCCCCTGTATCTCTGTTGTTTTTGCTTTAAATGTATTTACAATACAAGGTACCGGACTTCCTCCCAAAAAAAAAACAGCCCTATGGTTTCAATTAGAGGAATTATTGAGAAAAACAGGAAATTTTTAGATGACGAAAGCGGTGGTTTAGGTTATCGGAAATCAAAACTCTTGGTTAAAGTATTAAGCCCTTTGGGATTAACTTTGTATATAGAAACTATAGATATAATAGATTTTTTATATACAAAGGGATTAATGAATTTTTCTCACGTTTTGTTTGGATAAAACAATTTCAGGCTATTCGCTTTGCCTTTGTAGTTTTTTTTTCTGTTTTGACGTTTGAGTTTTATTTCCGTTCACATTCAGTTAAGGGTGACAACCTATGCGATGAAAAAGAAACCCTAGATGTGAGACTAGAAACTGAAAACTGGATCTGTAATTGTGATCCGAAAAAAAGTTGGATTTTGAGTTGTTTTTGTAAATACATACATTTTTCAAAGCAAATCTGATCCGGATCAGATCACGGGGAAATTAAAAATACCACTTCTGATGTCGCCTTATCATTTTCATTTGGCATGTTACTTTCCATATTTGTCCAAATCGTTATTAATTCAAATCTTTATTATTTTTATTATTTAAAAATAATTTCAAAATTAATTTTTTTACAATTTAAACGAGGCAGTCTCGATCTGCTCTGATTCCTTTTTCCTTCTGATTATTTTCTCGCAGTCGATTCTCCCCAGGCTTTGACATAATAATCTCGCCTGCCGTTTATATTGTATACCAAGTATCCAGATCTCCGACACGGCCATCCTGCCGTTTCGCACGTCCTCGTGCGACTGGTCTATAAAAGAACAAAACAAAATCCTATCCAGTTCAATCACTCGGCCAATTCTGACCGGAATACAATTTCATTAACAGAACAGAATTTTACTAGCAACAAGTAAATTTAATTTCTATTACAATTTCATATTTCCTTAAAGACTCAACAACTTATGAAATTATTTAAATATCAAATGTTATGTCCCATTAAATAATCATAATCAAATAAAACATAAAATTAACATAAAACATAATACACATTGATCAACTCAGTAATTTTCTCAATAACTCAAAAATCTATTATCACTTCTATCCAGTGACAATTTTTTTCAGTTACTTTACTCAACAATCACTTCTATCCAGTGATATCACAGTGCCTCTATCCGGCACAATCTATTACACATTTCACCTCTAACCGGTGATATTTTTATCAATTTTACACTATTGCTTCTAACCAGCAATATAATCATTTTTGACAACAATGCGTATTACATATTTTTGTTACAAAAATTAATTATTTCTCTTTTCATTAATTATCAACTTCAAATTCAACAGGGACATGACCTTCAGGCATTCGTCTCATGCGATCATGAGCATACTTATATGTTCGAATACTTTTTAACGATTTAACAATGTATCTTTCACCGTCTAAAACTTCCGTTACTTTAAATGGACCTTTGTACTTTGGGTCAAGCTTTGTTTGGTTACGTTCTTCATTTTTTAATAAGACCAAATCGTCTACCAAAACTTTGTCAAGTCTCGCTTTAGTACTATCAAACCTTTTTTTTTATCATAGCAAACGTTCTTTTCCATATCACAAATTGCATTATTTCGAGCTTCGTCAAGGTTTACTGCTACATCATCTGCATCAGACAACAATATTTCGATAGGTCTAGCTACTTTACCTATAAGCAATTCTAAGGGGCTATATTTTGTAACTCTACTTTGTGTGCAATTTATTGATAATTGAACATCAGGAAGAGCATCCTGCCAAGCGCGATTATTAGTTTCTACTGCAGTGAGCATGTTTTTCAATGTACTCATTACGCGCTCAACTTGGCCGTTAGCACGAGCATTTCCGGTTGCTATCAAGTATAGTTTAATACTGTAACGTGCGCTTAGTTCGCAAAAATAAAACTCTACTTTTCAATTTAATTCTACCACTTTATTCAGTATCTACTTTCGATATACACTTATTGAACTCAACTCGACTTTTGGACTATCACTTGTATTTACTCTTAACTATATCACTCTATAAACAAGACTGCCTTTTGGTTGCCTCGGGCGGGCTATTTATATCGAATGACATGCCATCTAGAACTCTCCAGTAACTTCTACATTGTCTCCACTCTCCACTGGCTGTCAAACATTTTCTCTCCTTCAAAATTTCTACACTTACACCAGTGCTGCCAGATGTGTTTTCGGTTGAACGTTTTCGATTAGGAAATTGGTATTAAGTGTTGGGCTCACGTTACACTGCCCCCTCCTTAAGATTGTTCGTCCCGAATAATTCCATCTGCAGCCTCGCCACTATATCGATGCAGCCGGTCACAATGAACTACTTTTAACTTGCCTCTTAGTCCTCTTTGGATGCGGTAAACAACGTCGTTAATCCTCGTGACTACAGTATAAGGACCTTCCCAGTTTTGCTGAAGTTTCGGTGACAATCCCTTTTGACGATGAGGATTATAAAGCCACACACGATCTCCTGCTTGGAATCCTGACGTTGTCGCTTTTGTGTCGTACCGTGTCTTCATCCGGTCGCTGTAGGTTTTCATCCGTTCCCTTGTTCTTTTATGGATGTCAGCGAGTCTCTCCTTGAGGTCGTCCACATACTCGTTTGTGTCCTGTGGCTCCTCTGTGGGGCATCCAAATTTAAGTTCGCTGGGCAGCCGCATTGTTTTCCCGAACAGGATGTCAGATGGTGTTTGTCCTGTCGAGCTATGTACTGCACTTCTATAGGCCATCAGGAATAGCGGTACGTGCCTATCCCAGTCTCTTTGGTAGTCGCCTACGACCTTGGTGAGGTGTTCTTTCAAGGTCCGGTTGAATCTTTCAACCATCCCATCAGATTGTGGATGAAGCGGTGTGGTTCTCGTCTTCTTAATGCCAAGTAGTCCGCACACTCCTTGGAAGATGTTTGACTCAAAGTTCCTCCCTTGGTCGGAATGGAGTTCCATAGGCACGCCAAACCTACTCACCCAGTTAAACACAATCTGGTCGACCACCGTTTTGGCTTCTTGATTTGGGATGGCATACGCCTCAGGCCACTTGCTAAAATAGTCCATTACAACCAGAATGTATTTGTTTCCAGCGTTGGTCTCTGGAAAAGGCCCAGCCACATCTACTGCAATCCTCTCAAAAGGCGATCCAACGTTGTACTGATGCATCTTACCTTGAATCTTCCTACCAGGTCGTTTGGTTGCAGCACACTTGTCACATGTTCGGCACCACTTCTCCACGTCATCTCTAGCATGTAACCAGTAGAACCGATGTCGCACCTTCTCCAGTGTTTTGTTTACTCCCAGGTGGCCTCCAGAAGGTCCGTCGTGCATCTCCCGAAGAACTTCACTGACTTTCGATTGCGGTACGATCAGCTGCATCACATGTGACTTACCGTCAGCGGATTCCCATCTTCGCCTGAGGACACCTTCTTGCACATATAGTGAGTCCCACTGTGCCCAATAGGCTTTGAGAACTGGACTCCTGTCAGAAATGTCTCCCCATTCCGGTTTCTCTTCATTTTCTTTCCATGCGAGAATGGGTTCGATATCTGGATCCTCCTGTTGAGCAGTCCTCACTTCCTCATTGCTCCATCCGCTTATGGGGTTAGCTCTTAGTCGCTGAGCGGTAATGATTTCTTTGTCTTCTTGCCGCTTGCAATGCTTGCAATCCACTTTGCAAGGTCTTCGTGATAATGCATCGGCGTTTGAGTGCAGCTTTCCTCTGCGGTGTTGGATCTGGTAGTCATAGGTCTGCAATCTTTCTATCCACCTTGCGACTTGACCTTCTGGATTTTTGAAGTTCAACAGCCAGCTCAGAGCACCGTGGTCTGTCCGCAGAAGGAATTTCTGTCCATAGATGTACTTATGGAAGTGCTTTGTTGCCAAGATAAGAGCTAGCAGTTCCCTTCTGGTCACGCAGTAGTTCCTTTCGGGTTTCGATAGGACCTTGCTGTAGTATGCCACCACTTTCTCTTCGCCATCATGCACTTGGGATAGTACCGCCCCGATTCCAACGTTGCTTGCATCTGCGTCGACGATGAATGTTTTGCCAGGTGTTGGATGTGCCAGCACTGGAGCGTTACAGAGGCGGTATTTGAGTTCCTGGAAAGATTTCTCACACTCACCTGACCATTTAAACTGCTTCCCCTTTTCGGTGAGCTGATGCAAACTCTTTGCAACTCCAGCGAAGTTCCTAACGAAACGTCGGTAATATGTGGCAAGTCCCAGAAAGCTTCGGAGTTGATGTTTGTCCTGTGGTGTTGGCCAATTTTTGACAGAGTCAACTTTTTCAGGATCAGTCTTTACTCCTTGGGATGAGATGATGTGTCCCAAATACTTGACTTCGGTTTTGAAAAGTGCACATTTTTCTGGATTCAGTTTAAGGTTAGCCTCTCGAAGTCTCTGAAACACGGCTTTAAGGTTCTTACAATGTTGGTCAAATGTTTTCCCGTAAACAATGACATCGTCCAAGTAGACTAGGCAAGCTTTCCACGTCAGTCCTTGAAGAACGCACTCCATCAAACGCTCGAATGTTGCCGGAGCGTTGCATAGCCCAAACGGCATAACCTTAAACTGCCAGAGCCCATTACCTGTAGAAAATGCCGTCTTTTCCCGATCATCAGGGTGGATGTCAACTTGCCAATATCCGCTCTTCAAGTCCAGCGTCGAGAACCACTGCGCTCCCTCCATGGCATCCAGGGTATCACTGATTCTCGGCAGGGGATAGCTGTCCTTCTTAGTTACATCATTCAGCCTTCGGTAGTCCACACAAAAACGAGTGCTTCCGTCTTTCTTTTTCACTAGCACCACTGGTGACGCCCAAGGACTTTTGGAATTTTCGATAAGACCGTCCTTTTTCATTGCTGTTATCATTTCCTCAACCTCACCTTGTTTGGCCAGTGGAAGACGTCTTGCGGGTTGACGAATCGGTCTTGCATCTCCTGTGTTGATGCGATGCTGCACCAACTGTGTCCTACCATATTGTCCCTTTTTCGATGCGAAGATGTCAGTGTACTCTTGTAGGAGATTTTCAGCCATCCTTGTTTGTTGGTGATCAAGGTTGGATGAACTCATTATTTTAGCTCTGATGGTTATGAGCTCCTCCGGAGTTAACGTTTTTCTCGGGGCCTCGTCTGTGATCTTCGTAATTGCTGCAACCGATTCGCAACGTCCAACGACTTCTCCTTTCTTCAACTTTACATCGTACGGTCTGGTGTTTAGTAATCGTACGGGGACCATTTTGTTTTTCGGTGCTACCAGTGTTTTCCCAATGATGACGCTTTGGGAGGAACACTCTGGGTCTGGTTCCACCATGAGGTATCGAAGGCTTCCAAACTCACCCTCCAGTTTTGTCCAAACGAACACTTCCGAAGAAGGAGGCAGAATCAGATCTTCCGTGATGACAGTTCTCAGTGTTGACGTATTTTCATTCGAATAGGTCATTGGAATTTCTTTATTTTGGTATTTCAAAACTTGATTACCGATATCCAAAATAACTCCGTGCTGTTTCATAAAGTCGATTCCAATGATGCACTCGTCACATATATCTGCCACCAGGAATTGATGAGTAAACACTAGATCGGCCAGTCGGATCTTGAGACACACTTCTCCATATACTCTTGCTGCTTCTCCCGTTGCGGTTCTTAGACGGTGGCTATTGGTGTTATGGAGCCACGTCATCTTTACCAGGTCTCGACGTACTATGGATGCTGTGGCACCGGTGTCAATGGTAGCCACATGTTTGTTCCCGCTAATAGTAGTCTCCACAGTCAGACTTTTGTTGTCGCGTTTGGTCTGGGAGACCTGGATGGTGGTTTTGGGGCCATCGATACAAGAAACCAGCCTCTGCCCCTCGAAGTTGGTTCTTACTCGTTTCCCTGATGGGAAACGGGCTGATAGGCAACGCTGGTGTTGTTGTTACCTTGCTCTGGGTTGGATCTCTTGCTTCCACAATGTTGACAACTGGCTTTGTTTGGTGGTAGTCGGCATTGACGCTGTAAGTGCCCGGTCTTGTTGCAGTTCCAACATCTTGCTAGTCCGCTCCGGTTCTTTTGTATTTCAGCTATTTGGCACGAGCATTCTTCGACTATGGCCTCTCTAAGTCGATGTACTCCCTGAGAAGCCTGTTCTGCTGCTTCAATTGTCAATGCGAATGCTAAAGTTTCGGAAAGAGTACGTGTTCTAGCAGTTCGCACAGACCTCTGAAGATGTATATCGGAAATGGCACGAACGAAGGACTCAACAGCTAGCTGGTTGATGATTTCTTCTCCAGCATCCGGGTATGCAAGGTGAACCAGTCTTTCGACGTCTGCCTGGAGCTGCTGTAGACTTTCACCCCTTTTCTGGACTCTGTTATTGAGTTGGACTCGGAAGACTTCTTTCAAGTGGCTATCTCCAAAGCGTTTATCTATAGCTGCCACGAGAGAACTGAAATCGCCGCTCTTACCAGCTGGAACTGTTTGAAGTAATTCAGCTGCTGGTCCTCTAAGAGCAAGAGTCAGTGCAATGTACTTGTCTTCGTCATCCCAGCCATTAGTTGTCGCGGCTGCCTCAAATTGTCTCTTGTAGACTGGCCAAGAAGACTGTCCATCAAATGTTGGGGGTTTCATCTCCTTTTTCCTAGCAAACTCTCCAGCGGATTCTCGAGTTTTGGTTTTTCGGATCTGTTCTAATTCCTTGGACAGAACAGAGAACTGGTTATCGCATCGGCTTTCCAAACGATTCTCTACAACAGAAAGCTGTTTTTCCACACCTTCAACTCGTTCGTCAAGGGCACATACATTTTTCTCAATGTTACCCAATTTACCTTCTAGAATGTTTTTCTGACCTTCCAAAACATTCTGTTGCGCCTCAAGTCTTTCGAGAATATTCTGTTGTTCTTTCTTTTGTTCATTTCGTTGTGCTTCCAGTTGTTCAAGAACATTCTGCTGTTCCTTCTTTTGTTCGCTTCGTTGTTCTTCAACCAGCTTCTTTTGCTCGTTTCGTTGTGCTTCAAGTTGTTCCAGAACCTTCTGCTGTTCCGTCTTTTGTTCTAATAAAAGCTTCATTATACTAGAAAAATCTACACTTTCACTTACTTCCTCTTCCTCCACTTCTATTTCAAAAAAAAAAGTGTTCACGTCTTCCCCTTGCTGTTCCAAATAGTTACGTAAGCGCAGGACGAGCTCATTTTTCGATCCCGCTCTAGAAAGATTTCGCTTACCTAACTCACTTTTAAGCTCAATGCAAGTGAGCTCTTCTAACAACTTACCCATTTTCACTGTATATAATTATTATTTTTTTTTTTTTACTTTTTTTTTTTTTTTTTACACTTTACTAGTCAAATAAGTTTTATTTACACTTCTGACACCAATGTAACGTGCGCTTTGTTCGCAAAAATAAAACTCTACTTTTCAATTTAATTCTACCACTTTATTCAGTATCTACTTTCGATATACACTTATTGAACTCAACTCGACTTTTGGACTATCACTTGTATTTACTCTTAACTATATCACTCTATAAACAAGACTGCCTTTTGGTTGCCTCGGGCGGGCTATTTATATCGAATGACATGCCATCTAGAACTCTCCAGTAACTTCTACATTGTCTCCACTCTCCACTGGCTGTCAAACATTTTCTCTCCTTCAAAATTTCTACACTTACACCAGTGCTGCCAGATGTGTTTTCGGTTGAACGTTTTCGATTAGGAAATTGGTATTAAGTGTTGGGCTCACGTTACAATACTATGCAAACTACAAAATTCACAAAATTCACGACTAGTGAAACAACGACTCTGATCGGCAATAATTCGTGTTAGAGCACCAAATAAAGCGATTGCTGGTCTCAAAGCTGCAATGCTATTAACACTATCAATGCTTGCGGCATGATGCAACAAAACGTATTTTGTGAACGCATCTATCAACACAAAAATATACTCTTTTCTATCACTTTTTCCGTTAAGTTTTCTTGTTGCGTCCATATGTAAAGTGTGCCAAGGAATTGAAATTTTGGGTATAGAATGCAATTCAGTCTGAAGTTTTCCTGAGTGAGTCATGGAAATCTTGCACGTTACGCAATTTTCGACAAATTTTCTCCCAAATTTAGACATATTCTCGAACCAATAATTTTCGTAGACTTTCTCTAATGTTTTCTCATAGCCGAGGTGCATTAGTGCTTCATGGGTATTATTGATAACAGACCATATTAAGGACCGAGGAACTATTGGCAAACATCGTGATCTACCATTACGTTGAATCTTTCTATAAAGAACACCTGATCGAATATCATAAGTTTGAGCAATGTTATCACTAAGCCTTTTCTCAGTTATGTCGGATATAATTTTTATAATTTCGTCGTCTCGCTGTTGCTCTGCTAAAATCCAATTATCAGAAAATTCAGCAAAGTTAACATAAAGGCTCAATTTTCTAATATATACTAACAAAAGAAGGCAGTGGATTCCTTGAAAAAAAAACTACATGACACATCTGAGTTCCTTTTCTATAAACAACTTCAAACTCGAAAGCTTGTAAGAATGCCCACCACCTATGGACACGAGGAGTAAGATCCAATTTCTTTCGTGAGGCTTGCAAAGAGTTACAGTCAGTAACCACAACAAAACTACGACCATGTAAATAGTGCCTGATACTTAATCGCATTAACTACAGCGAGAGTTTCCAACTCGTATGAGTGGTACTTAGACTCAGAAGCCGAAGTTCGCTTGCTGTAATAAGCAACCACAGAGCACTAAGTGTCTTTTTTCTGCATTAAAACAGCACCGTAGCCAATAGCACTGTCATCGGTATAAAGTTCTATTGGACAAGAAGGATCGAATAAAGCAAGTATAGGTTCCGAAGTCAAAACAGATATTATTTGTTGTCTTATAGTTTCATGTACAGGCAATTAATTCTACCTTTGCTAGATGTCAAACGATATAATGGGGCCATTACTTGAGAAAATCTGGGAACAAACTTCCTAAAATATGATGCAAGCCCTATAAATTGACGTAATTGCGTAACTGTTTCGGGTGGAGGTAAAGCTGTCAAAGCTTCAATTTTTTAGGGTTTGGTTTCATTATACCTTCACTGATTTCAAAGCCAAGGTACTGTACTTTCTGTTTGAGAAAAGAACACTTTTTCAAATTGAGTGAAAATCCTTTACTTTAAGTACAAAACGGAGCCTTTCTAATGCCTCTTCAGCATTAGAAGCCACTAGTAAGTAAGTAAGTAAGTAAGTATTCATTTATTGATTTGATGTTTTGATACATTTGTTAACAATTTGAATGAATTTTAAGCTATGGTCTTGCCGTCAGCACGTTTAGCAATTTTGAGTAAATGTATATAAGAGATTCTTTTCATTACAAAATATTAAAAAAGTATAACTATTCAAATTCTGATATTAGCAACATCCTATACTTGGATATTTCTTTCAAGAATGATGCGAGAGTTTTCCAGTTCGTTTCGTTCAAAAGTTTTGTTGTTTCATGCATTGTTAGCGATCTTTTTCCATAATATGATATACGTTGGGATGCAAAAACTGGACATATACTAATGAAATGAAAGCAGTCTTCTTTGGATTTGAGATTGCATAAAAAGCAGAATTGGTTAAAACTTCCATTGTAAGGTGTTCCGTTGAGTCCTTAGAGTTCACATCTTGCTTTAAATATTAGGGAGATCTCGTTGTAGCTCAATGAGTCATTAAAATAATTTGCTTGATTTAAGCTCAAATTGAGTTGGGAGTACAGGAATCTACTAAAGGACTGGAGTGTTCATAAGAATCGAGTGTGAACACTGCCACTCCCTTACTCTCTTAATTTTATCACTCTAGGTACAAAGCTAGTACTGTTCGCTTTTAAAGTAGTTCGTCGCATAGCGACGGCGATTCATTATCTTGTCAACCACCAACCTATCAACACATCTTTTTGTATAATTAAAATTTATTTTTCTTGGGCCTTCCGCCATTTTGACGTGGTTGATTTTTCTTTGCATTAAAATTTTTTCTAAATTAAAAGTATTTTACCCTTCTGGCCCAATTATTATTATAAATTGTAAATTGTCATTTTATCATCAAACAAATAAATAAACCTACGTGCGACATACTACAAAAAACCAATTGGAAGGAGTGTTTTTCTTTATTGGGAAATTTGGAATATAACAAAACAAGTGTGGTCGACGTTTCATTGTGGCAAAAGGAAGAGGCGTTTTAGTGAATGAGGAAGTCTTTCCTGGTGGCATCTTTTGCGGTCGCTTCAACATTTGGTCCATCCGAGCGGATTGCTAACCACACACCGGCACGCTGCCCACGCTGCCAAAAAGGCACCACGTGCTGCAACACGCTGACCACGCTGCAACGCGCTAACCACGCTGCAACACGCTGCAACACGCTGCAACACACCGGCACGCTGCCCACGCTGCCCACGCTGCCAAAAAGGCACCACGTGCTGCAACACGCTGACCACGCTGCAACGCGCTAACCACGCTGCAACACGCTGCAACACGCTGCAACACACCGGCACGCTGCCCACGCAGCAACACGCTGCAACACGCTAACCACGCTGCAACACACCGGCACGCTGCCCACGCTGCCAAAAAGGCACCACGTTCTGCAACACGCTGCAACACGCTGACCACGCGGCACGCAGCCCACGCTACTAAAAAAGGGCCACAACCCGCTGCCAAAAGCACCACGTTCGGTCAACATCCATTGCTACGTCGAAGAAATTGCCTGGCTACGCGGCTAGAACGCTGCTCGGCCATTTTTTTAATTTGCAGGCGTCTACTGTGACGCACGTGACCTGACCAAGAAGAAAGAAGTGCGCCCATGATCATCGTGGGAACGAACATAAGCGAAGCGAAGTAGTTTCCATCATCCTAACATCCTAAAAGTTTTCATTTCCATGTAAAGGGTAAGTGAAATTTTGATTAATTGGCAATTTTTTTTTTTAAATATACATTCAATCTCTTTGTGTTGCATCCTGACCACCAAACGCGTCATTTTCCTTTTTTTTAACACGCAAATATATATATACGGTAGTTCTTTGTGTTGAAGTGGTTCCTAGGTAATCGCTTTCCATCGCGGTAGTGGTAGTTTTCTGTAGCTTCGATATTGGCAAGTTTTGTTCCCCAGCCTAATTTTTGGTTTTTTGTGATTTTTAATAGACTGTCTTCCTCTTGGAAGGAGTCTGCGTTTTCTTTAACATTTTTTACTTTTGAAAAGCCGGGGTGGTTGGCCCCCAGTAGAATCTGTCAAGCCATTTGAAGATTCTAGAGCTTCGAAATTTTGACTTTTTTTAATATTTAAATTTAAATTGTGACTTTTTACTTTTGAAATTTTTTATCACGTTCTTGCCGCACATACCGTTCGTAACGGTGTATTCAAGCCGGGGTGGTTGGCCCCCAGTAGAATCTTTCAAGCCTGTTGAAGATTCTTGAGCCTTAAAATTTTGATTTTTTTTGAAATTTTTAGAATCTTTCAAGCCTTTTGAAGATTCTTGCGCTTTAAAATTTTAATTTTTTTTGAAATTTTTAGATTCTCTCAAGCCTTTTGAAGAGTCTTGCGCTTTAAAATTTTAACTTTGAAATTTTTTTTCTCTCGTTCGTGCCGCACACACCGTTCGTATCGGTGTATTCAAGCCGGGGTGGTTGGCCCCCAGTAGAATCTTTCAAGCCTGTTGAAAATTCTTGAGCTTTAAAATTTTGATTTTTTTTTTAAATTTTTAGAATCTTTCAAGCCTTTTGAAGACTCTTGCGCTTTAAAATTTTAATTTTTTTTGAAATTTTTAGATTCTCTCAAGCCGTTTGAAGAGTCTTGCGCTTTAAAATTTTGATTTTTTTTGAAATTTTTTTCTCATTCGTGCCGAACACACCGTTCGTAACGGTGTATTCAAGCCGGGGTGGTTGGCCCCCAGTAGAATCTTTCAAGCCTTTTGAAGATTCTTGCGCTTTAAAATTTTAATTTTTTTGAAATTTTTAGATTCTCTCAAGCCTTTTGAAGAGTCTTGCGCTTTAAAATTTTGATCTTTTGAAATTTTTTTCTCATTCGTGCCGCACACACCGTTCGTAACGGTGTATTCAAGCCGGGGTGGTTGGCCCCCAGTAGAATCTTTCAAGTCTTTTGAAGATTCTTGCGCTTTAAAAATTTTTTTTTTTTTTTGAAATTTTTAGATTCTCTCAAGCCGTTTGAAGAGTCTTGCGCTTTAAAATTTTGATTTTTTTTTGAATTTTTTTTTCTCATTCGTGCCGCACACACCGTTCGTAACGATGTATTCAAGCCGGGGTGGTTGGCCCCCAGTAGAATCTTTCAAGCCTTTTGAAGATTCTTGCGCTTTAAAATTTTAATTTTTTTTGAAATTTTTAGATTCTCTCAAGCCTTTTGAAGAGTCTTGCGCTTTAAAATTTTGATCTTTTGAAATTTTTTTTTCTCATTCGAGCCGCACACACCGTTCGTAACGGTGTATTCAAGCCGGGGTGGTTGGCCCCCAGTAGAATCTTTCAAACCTTTTGAAGATTCTTGCGCTTTAAAATTTTAATTTTTTTTTGAAATTTTTAGATTCTCTCAAGCCGTTTGAAGAGTCTTGCGCTTTAAAATTTTGATTTTTTTTGAAATTTTTTTCTCATTCGTGCTGCACACACCGTTCGTAACGGTGTATTCAAGACTTTTGAAGATTCTCGCGCTTTAAAGTTTTAATTTTTCTTGAAATTTTAGAATCTTTCAAGTCTTTTGAAGATTCTTGTGCTTCCAAATTTGGATTTTTTGAAATTTTTTAAATTTAAATCTTGATCTTTTTTGAGATTTTGCGTTTTTTGAGTGCTGTAAGCCACGAGTTAGGTTTAAATTTTCTTGGTTTCGTGTCGCTTTCTTGTCATTTATACAATCTGAAAATCACTTTCTGTGATGGCTTTGATGGAAGACTTCATTTTCTCATCTGATCAGTTGGTCAAGTTTCACCAAGCGGCGAAAGAGGTGCCAGATCACGGGCACACACTTTCAGCTCTCGAAGTCAGAAAGTCAGAATTAAGAGAACGGTGGCTCGCAGTCAAAGAAGCGTATGCGCTATGCATAAAATTCAGGCCAAAGACAAGAGAAGCCGCCTTAGACATTGAAGCCATAGAAACCAAGTATAAACTGTGCAACGAAAATTATGTGGCATGCTCAGCCTTTTTTCTCGATCACGAAGCACGACTGAAACCTGAGGGTATTGGCAAAAATTCGATATCTGAACAAACATTCGCTCCTCGCCACCTCAAATTACCTCCATGTGAGACGGAGGTATTCAAGGGGGATTATATTTCCTGGCCGGTTTTCCGAGATATGTTTGAGGCAGTCTACATTAAACACCCCCAGTTGGGTGAAGTAGAAAAACTCTTCCATCTTAGAGCCAAAACCAAAGACGAGGCTTATCGGATTGTCAGCCAATTTCCGCTAACCAATGCCAGCTTTTCACTAGCCTGGGAAGCTTTGCGGGCTACGTATGAAAATACTCGAATCCTGGTCAACAATCAGGTAAAAAATATCTTTAACTTGCCAACAGTACATGAAGAGTCGGCCAAATTGATCCGAGCCCTTCAGAGTACTGTAAATGATTCGGTATCAACGTTGCAAGCGCATAAGGTTATAACGCAAAACTGGGATCCGATTCTCGTTTTTGCGTGTTCAAGTAGACTGCCCAAAACTACATTGACTCTATGGGAACAATCCCTGGAAGACCCGACGAAAGTTCCGACCTGGCAGCAATTAGACTCGTTCTTAACGTCTCGCTTTCAGGTGCTGGAGTCCATTTCGGACACCACGTCGACAAAAGGCACAGGGCTTAATAGACTTCCCAAAAAGGATACGAATGTTCGAAACAACAATAGAGTCAACACATACCTTGCCAAAACAGGGGGGGGGGGGGGAAATGCAAGATCTGTGCGGCTGCGCACTCCATTTATGAGTGTGCCAAATTTTCGGCAATGTCAATCCCAACGAGAATCAAAACGGTACGGCAGCACAAACTGTGCAACAACTGTTTAAGCGCAAATCATGAAAAGGTTGCTTGTACGAGCAAATATTCTTGTAGCCACTGTAAAAAACGGCATCACTCACTGTTGCACCACAACGCTAACGAAAACGGAAATAAAATACAGTCCACTAATCTCCCTAGTGCAACAACAGCTCCTCAAATATCGGCGTCGTCACTTCCATTTGTGCCTCAAGCGTCGTTTCAAAACTTTCATGTCGGGGCTCCGAAGAAAATATTGCTTGCAACGGCACTAGTTTGCATTGTTGGCAAAGAATCCAAACACATAGTTCGCGCTCTTATCGACCCTGGTTCCGAAATATCCTTTATCTCAGAGGCAGTACAAAAGCGTTTGAACTTGCCCGTAACGGATAAGAATACAACTATTTCCGGAATCAGTGGTAATCTCGCCATAACGTCGAAAAAACTCTGTGCGTTTGCAATCACGTGCTTAGATGAAGCCCAGATCACCATTTCTGCCCAGGCAATTGTGCTTCGATCATTGACGAACAATCTGCCAAGTTCATCGTTTAGTATCATCGATCCTAACCTTTGTGGCGGCCTCAAACTGGCTGATCCCACGTTTAATAAATCGTCTCAGGTCGATCTGCTGATCGGTGCGGATTTATACCCATCAATCATAAGGAACGGTCTCCAACTTATCGCAGATTCCCTCGTGGCTCAGAACACAATGTTCGGCTGGGTACTGTCCGGACCAGTTCCGGAGTCGTTCCAATCGTTCAATACATTCGTAGTATCGAACAGTTCGAGTACTTCCAATGTGGATACTCAGCTACGAAAATTTTGGGAGCTCGAGGAACTGCCGTCCACAGTCATTCGGTCAACAGAAGACTGCTACTGTGACGAATTTTATAAAAACACAACTTCGCGACGTTCGGATGGGAGATATGTTGTTCGTCTGCCGTTCAAGGCACAATCGTCAAAGGGCAAGTTAGGGTTCTCTAGGCACATCGCACTAAGGCAGTTCTCTAGAGTCGAAAGATCGTTAGCCATGAAGGTGGAGCTCAAGTCTCAATATTCAAGCGTTATTTCGGAATACCTCGCCCTCGGCCATATGCGGAAAGCGCTTCCGGTCGAAAAGATTTCCAGAGGTCAAGTAAACTCGTTCTATCTGCCACATCATGCGGTCATAAAGCCTGAAAGCACGACCACCAAAGTGAGGGTTGTTTTTAATGCGTCTCAATCGTCGTCGAATGGGGTAAGTTTAAACGATTTGTTGTATCCAGGGCCCATATTGCAGCAAGATCTACGATCTCTCATTCTCCGCTGGAGATTTTATAAATTTGTCTTTAATGCGGACATTGAGAAAATGTACCGTCAAATCTTGGTCGACCCTAGAGATACTCCATTTCAACGAATCCTCTTCCGCAGTTCGCCAGAGTCCGAAATCGAAGACTTTGAACTTCAAACCGTCACTTTTGGTGTAAATTGTGCTCCATATTTGGCCATCCGCACCATCTTGCAGCTGGCAAAAGAAGAAAGAACCATGTACCCCCTCGCGTCTAGAATCATACAATCGGAGTTCTATGTCGACGATGTTCTGTCTGGTGGGGGGGGGGGGGGGAAATGCAAGATCTGTGCGGCTGCGCACTCCATTTATGAGTGTGCCAAATTTTCGGCAATGTCAATCCCAACGAGAATCAAAACGGTACGGCAGCACAAACTGTGCAACAACTGTTTAAGCGCAAATCATGAAAAGGTTGCTTGTACGAGCAAATATTCTTGTAGCCACTGTAAAAAACGGCATCACTCACTGTTGCACCTCAACGCTAACGAAAACGGAAATAAAATACAGTCCACTAATCTCCCTAGTGCAACAACAGCTCCTCAAATATCGGCGTCGTCACTTCCATTTGTGCCTCAAGCGTCGTTTCAAAACTTTCATGTCGGGGCTCCGAAGAAAATATTGCTTGCAACGGCACTAGTTTGCATTGTTGGCAAAGAATCCAAACACATAGTTCGCGCTCTTATCGACCCTGGTTCCGAAATATCCTTTATCTCAGAGGCAGTACAAAAGCGTTTGAACTTGCCCGTAACGGATAAGAATACAACCATTTCCGGAAT
This sequence comes from Melanostoma mellinum, assembly GCA_914767635.1. Lineage (NCBI taxonomy): Eukaryota > Metazoa > Arthropoda > Insecta > Diptera > Syrphidae > Melanostoma > Melanostoma mellinum. The sequence goes on along the minus strand of OU612059.1, from coordinate 122,127,096 downwards.
CAGTGGTAATCTCGCCATAACGTCGAAAAAACTCTGTGCGTTTGCAATCACGTGCTTAGATGAAGCCCAGATCACCATTTCTGCCCAGGCAATTGTGCTTCGATCATTGACGAACAATCTGCCAAGTTCATCGTTTAGTATCATCGATCCTAACCTTTGTGGCGGCCTCAAACTGGCTGATCCCACGTTTAATAAATCGTCTCAGGTCGATCTGCTGATCGGTGCGGATTTATACCCATCAATCATAAGGAACGGTCTCCAACTTATCGCAGATTCCCTCGTGGCTCAGAACACAATGTTCGGCTGGGTACTGTCCGGACCAGTTCCGGAGTCGTTCCAATCGTTCAATACATTCGTAGTATCGAACAGTTCGAGTACTTCCAATGTGGATACTCAGCTACGAAAATTTTGGGAGCTCGAGGAACTGCCGTCCACAGTCATTCGGTCAACAGAAGACTGCTACTGTGACGAATTTTATAAAAACACAACTTCGCGACGTTCGGATGGGAGATATGTTGTTCGTCTGCCGTTCAAGGCACAATCGTCAAAGGGCAAGTTAGGGTTCTCTAGGCACATCGCACTAAGGCAGTTCTCTAGAGTCGAAAGATCGTTAGCCATGAAGGTGGAGCTCAAGTCTCAATATTCAAGCGTTATTTCGGAATACCTCGCCCTCGGCCATATGCGGAAAGCGCTTCCGGTCGAAAAGATTTCCAGAGGTCAAGTAAACTCGTTCTATCTGCCACATCATGCGGTCATAAAGCCTGAAAGCACGACCACCAAAGTGAGGGTTGTTTTTAATGCGTCTCAATCGTCGTCGAATGGGGTAAGTTTAAACGATTTGTTGTATCCAGGGCCCATATTGCAGCAAGATTTACGATCTCTCATTCTCCGCTGGAGATTTTATAAATTTGTCTTTAATGCGGACATTGAGAAAATGTACCGCCAAATCTTGGTCGACCCTAGAGATACTCCATTTCAACGAATCCTCTTCCGCAGTTCGCCAGAGTCCGAAATCGAAGACTTTGAACTTCAAACCGTCACTTTTGGTGTAAATTGTGCTCCATATTTGGCCATCCGCACCATCTTGCAGCTGGCAAAAGAAGAAAGAACCATGTACCCCCTCGCGTCTAGAATCATACAATCGGAGTTCTATGTCGACGATGTTCTGTCTGGTGGGGGGGGGGGAAATGCAAGATCTGTGCGGCTGCGCACTCCATTTATGAGTGTGCCAAATTTTCGGCAATGTCAATCCCAACGAGAATCAAAACGGTACGGCAGCACAAACTGTGCAACAACTGTTTAAGCGCAAATCATGAAAAGGTTGCTTGTACGAGCAAATATTCTTGTAGCCACTGTAAAAAACGGCATCACTCACTGTTGCACCTCAACGCTAACGAAAACGGAAATAAAATACAGTCCACTAATCTCCCTAGTGCAACAACAGCTCCTCAAATATCGGCGTCGTCACTTCCATTTGTGCCTCAAGCGTCGTTTCAAAACTTTCATGTCGGGGCTCCGAAGAAAATATTGCTTGCAACGGCACTAGTTTGCATTGTTGGCAAAGAATCCAAACACATAGTTCGCGCTCTTATCGACCCTGGTTCCGAAATATCCTTTATCTCAGAGGCAGTACAAAAGCGTTTGAACTTGCCCGTAACGGATAAGAATACAACCATTTCCGGAATCAGTGGTAATCTCGCCATAACGTCGAAAAAACTCTGTGCGTTTGCAATCACGTGCTTAGATGAAGCCCAGATCACCATTTCTGCCCAGGCAATTGTGCTTCGATCATTGACGAACAATCTGCCAAGTTCATCGTTTAGTATCATCGATCCTAACCTTTGTGGCGGCCTCAAACTGGCTGATCCCACGTTTAATAAATCGTCTCAGGTCGATCTGCTGATCGGTGCGGATTTATACCCATCAATAATAAGGAACGGTCTCCAACTTATCGCAGATTCCCTCGTGGCTCAGAACACAATGTTCGGCTGGGTACTGTCCGGACCAGTTCCGGAGTCGTTCCAATCGTTCAATACATTCGTAGTATCGAACAGTTCGAGTACTTCCAATGTGGATACTCAGCTACGAAAATTTTGGGAGCTCGAGGAACTGCCGTCCACAGTCATTCGGTCAACAGAAGACTGCTACTGTGACGAATTTTATAAAAACACAACTTAGCGACGTTCGGATGGGAGATATGTTGTTCGTCTGCCGTTCAAGGCACAATCGTCAAAGGGCAAGTTAGGGTTCTCTAGGCACATCGCACTAAGGCAGTTCTCTAGAGTCGAAAGATCGTTAGCCATGAAGGTGGAGCTCAAGTCTCAATATTCAAGCGTTATTTCGGAATACCTCGCCCTCGGCCATATGCGGAAAGCGCCTCCGGTCGAAAAGATTTCCAGAGGTCAAGTAAACTCGTTCTATCTGCCACATCATGCGGTCATAAAGCCTGAAAGCACGACCACCAAAGTGAGGGTTGTTTTTAATGCGTCTCAATCGTCGTCGAATGGGGTAAGTTTAAACGATTTGTTGTATCCAGGGCCCATATTGCAGCAAGATTTACCATCTCTCATTCTCCGCTGGAGATTTTATAAATTTGTCTTTAATGCGGACATTGAGAAAATGTACCGCCAAATCTTGGTCGACCCTAGAGATACTCCATTTCAACGAATCCTCTTCCGCAGTTCGCCAGAGTCCGAAATCGAAGACTTTGAACTTCAAACCGTCACTTTTGGTGTAAATTGTGCTCCATATTTGGCCATCCGCACCATCTTGCAGCTGGCAAAAGAAGGAAGAACCATGTACCCCCTCGCGTCTAGAATCATACAATCGGAGTTCTATGTCGACGATGTTCTGTCTGGTGGGCATTCTCTCTGTTCGGCTAAACAGGCACAAATCGAACTTATAACGTTGCTTAACTCAGCTGGGTTTCCACTACGTAAGTGGACAGCAAATTCGTCCAGCTTACTTAACCATTTGCCACCAGAACATGTGCTGAACGAAAGTTTCTTGAAGCTCGATGCTGACAGCACCACAAAAACACTAGGGGTACGATGGAATGCCAAAGGAGACAATTTTTACTTCACCACGCAACGCATTCCACTGTCGACAAATCCGACCAAAAGAGAGGTCTTCTCTCAAATTGCTCGTCTTTTCGATCCTGCGGGGTGGTTGGCCCCCGTAGTGATAATCGCCAAAACATTGATGCAACGCATTTGGGCTGAGCACACTGAGTGGGACGAGCGTATCAGCCCTGAATCATTTGCCACTTGGAAAGAGTTTGCAGAGTCATTACCTGAAATACAGGTTATAGAAATCCCACGTTGGGTTGAATACTCGCCCACTGTGGAAATTCAGTTTCATGGCTTCTGTGACTCTTCCGAGAAAGCATATGCGGCTGCGCTTTATATACGCGCAAGTCACCCTAATGGAGAAGCATCCTCCTACTTGATGTGTGCGAAGTCCAAAGCTGCCCCTCTAAAGACGGTCTCTTAACCGCGTCTGGAGCTGTGTGGAGCACTTTTGCTTTCAAAAATGATAAAATTTTACTTACCCAATTTTCCAGTCCAGACATATCAAATATTTTTATGGACAGACTCATCCATAGTTTTGGCCTGGCTCAAAAAACCTCCGTGCGTTTGGAAAACCTTTGTTGCAAACCGTACCAGTGAAATACAGGACAATGTCGGCAACGCAGTTTGGAAGCATGTCAGATCTGCCGAAAATCCCGCGGACTTGGCCACTCGAGGTGTAATGCCATCCGATCTGAAGCAGAATCGTATGTGGTGGCAGGGCCCATCATGGCTCTGTAAACCAGCCTCTCAATGGCCGGTGGCATTACCAGACGCTCCACGTACTGAAGATCTAGAGCAGAAAGAGGTTTCCTCGTTAGTGGTCCAGCCAAATTTTCAGAGTCCTCTAGTAGGACTAACAGGCATTTCTCTCGACGATTCTGAGCAAAACACCAACTCATTGGTAGCTCAACAAGAACCAGAAGATTTTCTTGACCGTTTTTCGACGTTATCCCGCGCTATGCGTGTATTGTGCTATGTTTTTCGCTTCTTCGGGTCTGTCTCAAAGCAACAGCCCAGCAAATACAAGTCTCGTGACATCTCGCAACCAGAAATGGAGTTTGTGAAAATTCGTCTAATCCGATTGGCTCAAGAAGCTCACTTTTCGACAGAATATTCTCTGCTTGCAGCTGGCAAGCCAGTGTCAACGAAAAGTTCTATTTTGTCCTTTAATCAATTTTTGGATTCAAACAAGCTTCTTAGAGTCAATGGGCGACTTTCGAACTCAGACATTTCGTACAATGAACGTCACCCTATAATACTACCCTTTGAATCCCGTTTTGCTTGCCTCCTGGTTCAATTCATTCATGAGATTTCTATGCACGGTGGCAACTCTTTAATGGCGCGACTAACACGACAAAGTTTCTGGGTACCAAGACTCCAAATTCTGGTTAAGTCTTGCATCCGTCGTTGCACCATATGCGCGACCAACAAAAGAGACTTAAGCAAGCAGATGATGGCTGCCCTGCCGCCCGAAAGAGTTACCTTTTCTCCACCGTTCACATTTACTGGAATAGACTTCGCGGGTCCCTTCACAATCAAGAGTTTCAATGCACGGAATTGTCGTATGACCAAAGGGTATGCATGTGTGTTTGTCTGCTTTTCCACCAAGGCAATTCACCTTGAAGCGGCAAGTGATTTGTCATCTGAAGCGTTCCTCGCGGCCTTTGCCAGATTCACCTCTAGACGAGGTTTACCTAAAGAAGTGTTCTCCGACAATGGAACGAACTTTACAGGTGCCGATGCAATTTTACGCAAGGAGTTTAAGAAGTTTGTAGGCACCATTCCCAAAGAAACGAGTCTTATGTATGGCGTTCAGGGTTTGAAATGGAATTTTATTCCACCCGGGGCACCTCACATGGGAGGTCTATGGGAAGCCGGCGTTAAAAGTTTCAAAAGCCATTTAAGAGGGCTAGGGACCAAGGCCAAATTTACGTTCGAAGAATTTGCAACGGTTTTAGCACGTATCGAAGCATGTTTGAACTCGCGTCCGATATCGTCCATGTCCACAGATCCTTCTGATCTGTTGGCATTGACGCCAGGGCATTTTTTACGCGGCGGCGGTCCGCTTTTATCTTTTCCGGAACCGAATCTGGCCGATGCAAATTTATCGCTAATCAATCGGTGGGAAAAAGTAAAATGCCTCCAACAACAGTTCTGCCACAGATGGAAAGATGAATACCTCAAGGAACTACATCAACGACACAAATGGAAAACACCTCAAACCAACATTAAAGTTGATGATTTGGTCGTCATTAAAAACGAAAATCTGCCGTCCACCGAATGGCGTCTAGGCCGTGTTATAAATATACACCCGGGTTCCGATGGTCGAGTCAGAGTTGCAACATTAAAGACCCAAAACGGAGAAATAGTCCGCCCCATAGTAAAACTGTGCATATTGCCTATTAACTAAATTGCCAATTAAACAAAATTTCACTTATTTTATTTTTTTTCCGATAACTTTTTTTTGGCGTATCTCGCCAAGGGGGGCGGTAATGTTCATAAGAATCGAGTGTGAACACTGCCACTCCCTTACTCTCTTAATTTTATCACTCTAGGTACAAAGCTAGTACTGTTCGCTTTTAAAGTAGTTCGTCGCATAGCGACGGCGATTCATTATCTTGTCAACCACCAACCTATCAACACATCTTTTTGTATAATTAAAATTTATTTTTCTTGGGCCTTCCGCCATTTTGACGTGGTTGATTTTTCTTTGCATTAAAATTTTTTCTAAATTAAAAGTATTTTACCCTTCTGGCCCAATTATTATTATAAATTGTAAATCGTCATTATATCATCAAACAAATAAATAAACCTACGTGCGACATACTACAAAAAACCAATTGGAAGGAGTGTTTTTCTTTATTGGGAAATTTGGAATATAACAAAACAAGTGTGGTCGACGTTTCATTGTGGCAAAAGGAAGAGGCGTTTTAGTGAATGAGGAAGTCTTTCCTGGTGGCATCTTTTGCGGTCGCTTCAACATTTGGTCCATCCGAGCGGATTGCTAACCACACACCGGCACGCTGCCCACGCTGCCAAAAAGGCACCACGTGCTGCAACACGCTGACCACGCTGCAATGCGCTAACCACGCTGCAACACGCTGCAACACACCGGCACGCTGCCCACGCTGCCCACGCTGCCAAAAAGGCACCACGTGCTGCAACACGCTGACCACGCTGCAACGCGCTAACCACGCTGCAACACGCTGCAACACGCTGCAACACACCGGCACGCTGCCCACGCAGCAACACGCTGCAACACGCTAACCACGCTGCAACACACCGGCACGCTGCCCACGCTGCCAAAAAGGCACCACGTTCTGCAACACGCTGCAACACGCTGACCACGCGGCACGCAGCCCACGCTACTAAAAAAGGGCCACAACCCGCTGCCAAAAGCACCACGTTCGGTCAACATCCATTGCTACGTCGAAGAAATTGCCTGGCTACGCGGCTAGAACGCTGCTCGGCCATTTTTTTAATTTGCAGGCGTCTACTGTGACGCACGTGACCTGACCAAGAAGAAAGAAGTGCGCCCATGATCATCGTGGGAACGACCATAAGCGAAGCGAAGTAGTTTCCATCATCCTAACATCCTAAAAGTTTTCATTTCCATGTAAAGGGTAAGTGAAATTTTGATTAATTGGCAATTTTTTTTTTAAATATACATTTCAATCTCTTTGTGTTGCATCCTGACCACCAAACGCGTCATTTTCCTTTTTTTTAACACGCAAATATATATATACGGTAGTTCTTTGTGTTGAAGTGGTTCCTAGGTAATCGCTTTCCATCGCGGTAGTGGTAGTTTTCTGTAGCTTCGATATTGGCAAGTTTTGTTCCCCAGCCTAATTTTTGGTTTTTTGTGATTTTTAATAGACTGTCTTCCTCTTGGAAGGAGTCTGCGTTTTCTTTAACATTTTTTACTTTTGAAAAGCCGGGGTGGTTGGCCCCCAGTAGAATCTGTCAAGCCATTTGAAGATTCTAGAGCTTCGAAATTTTGACTTTTTTTAATATTTAAATTTAAATTGTGACTTTTTACTTTTGAAATTTTTTATCACATTCGTGCCGCACATACCGTTCGTAACGGTGTATTCAAGCCGGGGTGGTTGGCCCCCAGTAGAATCTTTCAAGCCTGTTGAAGATTCTTGAGCTTTAAAATTTTGATTTTTTTTGAAATTTTTAGAATCTTTCAAGCCTTTTGAAGATTCTTGCGCTTTAAAATTTTAATTTTTTTTGAAATTTTTAGATTCTCTCAAGCCTTTTGAAGAGTCTTGCGCTTTAAAATTTTAACTTTGAAATTTTTTTTCTCTCGTTCGTGCCGCACACACCGTTCGTATCGGTGTATTCAAGCCGGGGTGGTTGGCCCCCAGTAGAATCTTTCAAGCCTGTTGAAAATTCTTGAGCTTTAAAATTTTGATTTTTTTTGAAATTTTTAGAATCTTTCAAGCCTTTTGAAGATTCTTGCGCTTTAAAATTTTAATTTTTTTTTGAAATTTTTAGATTCTCTCAAGCCGTTTGAAGAGTCTTGCGCTTTAAAATTTTGATTTTTTTTGAAATTTTTTTCTCATTCGTGCCGAACACACCGTTCGTAACGGTGTATTCAAGCCGGGGTGGTTGGCCCCCAGTAGAATCTTTCAAGCCTTTTGAAGATTCTTGCGCTTTAAAATTTTAATTTTTTTGAAATTTTTAGATTCTCTCAAGCCTTTTGAAGAGTCTTGCGCTTTAAAATTTTGATCTTTTGAAATTTTTTTCTCATTCGTGCCGCACACACCGTTCGTAACGGTGTATTCAAGCCGGGGTGGTTGGCCCCCAGTAGAATCTTTCAAGTCTTTTGAAGATTCTTGCGCTTTAAAATTTTTTTTTTTTTTGAAATTTTTAGATTCTCTCAAGCCGTTTGAAGAGTCTTGCGCTTTAAAATTTTGATTTTTTTTGAAATTTTTTTTCTCATTCGGGCCGCACACACCGTTCGTAACGGTGTATTCAAGCCGGGGTGGTTGGCCCCCAGTAGAATCTTTCAAGCCTTTTGAAGATTCTTGCGCTTTAAAATTTTAATTTTTTTTGAAATTTTTAGATTCTCTCAAGCCTTTTGAAGAGTCTTGCGCTTTAAAATTTTGATCTTTTGAAATTTTTTTTTTCTCATTCGTGCCGCACACACCGTTCGTAACGGTGTATTCAAGCCGGGGTGGTTGGCCCCCAGTAGAATCTTTCAAACCTTTTGAAGATTCTTGCGCTTTAAAATTTTAATTTTTTTTTGAAATTTTTAGATTCTCTCAAGCCGTTTGAAGAGTCTTGCGCTTTAAAATTTTGATTTTTTTTGAAATTTTTTTCTCATTCGTGCTGCACACACCGTTCGTAACGGTGTATTCAAGACTTTTGAAGATTCTCGCGCTTTAAAGTTTTAATTTTTCTTGAAATTTTAGAATCTTTCAAGTCTTTTGAAGATTCTTGTGCTTCCAAATTTGGATTTTTTGAAATTTTTTAAATTTAAATCTTGATCTTTTTTGAGAGTCTGCGTTTTTTGAGTGCTGTAAGCCACGAGTTAGGTTTAAATTTTCTTGGTTTCGTGTCGCTTTCTTGTCATTTATACAATCTGAAAATCACTTTCTGTGATGGCTTTGATGGAAGACTTCATTTTCTCATCTGATCAGTTGGTCAAGTTTCACCAAGCGGCGAAAGAGGTGCCAGATCACGGGCACACACTTTCCGCTCTCGAAGTCAGAAAGTCAGAATTAAGAGAACGGTGGCTCGCAGTCAAAGAAGCGTATGCGCTATGCATAAAATTCAGGCCAAAGACAAGAGAAGCCGCCTTAGACATTGAAGCCATAGAAACCAAGTATAAACTGTGCAACGAAAATTATGTGGCATGCTCAGCCTTTTTTCTCGATCACGAAGCACGACTGAAACCTGAGGGTATTGGCAAAAATTCGATATCTGAACAAACATTCGCTCCTCGCCACCTCAAATTACCTCCATGTGAGACGGAGGTATTCAAGGGGGATTATATTTCCTGGCCGGTTTTCCGAGATATGTTTGAGGCAGTCTACATTAAACACCCCCAGTTGGGTGAAGTAGAAAAACTCTTCCATCTTAGAGCCAAAACCAAAGACGAGGCTTATCGGATTGTCAGCCAATTTCCGCTAACCAATGCCAGCTTTTCACTAGCCTGGGAAGCTTTGCGGGCTACGTATGAAAATACTCGAATCCTGGTCAACAATCAGGTAAAAAATATCTTTAACTTGCCAACAGTACATGAAGAGTCGGCCAAATTGATCCGAGCCCTTCAGAGTACTGTAAATGATTCGGTATCAACGTTGCAAGCGCATAAGGTTATAACGCAAAACTGGGATCCGATTCTCGTTTTTGCGTGTTCAAGTAGACTGCCCAAAACTACATTGACTCTATGGGAGCAATCCCTGGAAGACCCGACGAAAGTTCCGACCTGGCAGCAATTAGACTCGTTCTTAACGTCTCGCTTTCAGGTGCTGGAGTCCATTTCGGACACCACGTCGACAAAAGGCACAGGGCTTAATAGACTTCCCAAAAAGGATACGAATGTTCGAAACAACAATAGAGTCAACACATACCTTGCCAAAACAGGGGGGGGGGGGGGGGGGAAATGCAAGATCTGTGCGGCTGCGCATTCTATTTATGAGTGTGCCAAATTTTCGGCAATGTCAATCCCAACGAGAATCAAAACGGTACGGCAGCACAAACTGTGCAACAACTGTTTAAGCGCAAATCATGAAAAGGTTGCTTGTACGAGCAAATATTCTTGTAGCCACTGTAAAAAACGGCATCACTCACTGTTGCACCTCAACGCTAACGAAAACGGAAATAAAATACAGTCCACTAATCTCCCTAGTGCAACAACAGCTCCTCAAATATCGGCGTCGTCACTTCCATTTGTGCCTCAAGCGTCGTTTCAAAACTTTCATGTCGGGGCTCCGAAGAAAATATTGCTTGCAACGGCACTAGTTTGCATTGTTGGCAAAGAATCCAAACACATAGTTCGCGCTCTTATCGACCCTGGTTCCGAAATATCCTTTATCTCAGAGGCAGTACAAAAGCGTTTGAACTTGCCCGTAACGGATAAGAATACAACCATTTCCGGAATCAGTGGTAATCTCGCCATAACGTCGAAAAAACTCTGTGCGTTTGCAATCACGTGCTTAGATGAAGCCCAGATCACCATTTCTGCCCAGGCAATTGTGCTTCGATCATTGACGAACAATCTGCCAAGTTCATCGTTTAGTATCATCGATCCTAACCTTTGTGGCGGCCTCAAACTGGCTGATCCCACGTTTAATAAATCGTCTCAGGTCGATCTGCTGATCGGTGCGGATTTATACCCATCAATCATAAGGAACGGTCTCCAACTTATCGCAGATTCTCTCGTGGCTCAGAACACAATGTTCGGCTGGGTACTGTCCGGACCAGTTCCGGAGTCGTTCCAATCGTTCAATACATTCGTAGTATCGAACAGTTCGAGTACTTCCAATGTGGATACTCAGCTACGAAAATTTTGGGAGCTCGAGGAACTGCCGTCCACAGTCATTCGGTCAACAGAAGACTGCTACTGTGACGAATTTTATAAAAACACAACTTCGCGACGTTCGGATGGGAGATATGTTGTTCGTCTGCCGTTCAAGGCACAATCGTCAAAGGGCAAGTTAGGGTTCTCTAGGCACATCGCACTAAGGCAGTTCTCTAGAGTCGAAAGATCGTTAGCCATGAAGGCGGAGCTCAAGTCTCAATATTCAAGCGTTATTTCGGAATACCTCGCCCTCGGCCATATGCGGAAAGCGCCTCCGGTCGAAAAGATTTCCAGAGGTCAAGTAAACTCGTTCTATCTGCCACATCATGCGGTCATAAAGCCTGAAAGCACGACCACCAAAGTGAGGGTTGTTTTTAATGCGTCTCAATCGTCGTCGAATGGGGTAAGTTTAAACGATTTGTTGTATCCAGGGCCCATATTGCAGCAAGATTTACCATCTCTCATTCTCCGCTGGAGATTTTATAAATTTGTCTTTAATGCGGACATTGAGAAAATGTACCGCCAAATCTTGGTCGACCCTAGAGATACTCCATTTCAACGAATCCTCTTCCGCAGTTCGCCAGAGTCCGAAATCGAAGACTTTGAACTTCAAACCGTCACTTTTGGTGTAAATTGTGCTCCATATTTGGCCATCCGCACCCTCTTGCAGCTGGCAAAAGAAGGAAGAACCATGTACCCCCTCGCGTCTAGAATCATACAATCGGAGTTCTATGTCGACGATGTTCTGTCTGGTGGGCATTCTCTCTGTTCGGCTAAACAGGCACAAATCGAACTTATAACGTTGCTTAACTCAGCTGGGTTTCCACTACGTAAGTGGACAGCAAATTCGTCCAGCTTACTTAACCATTTGCCACCAGAACATGTGCTGAACGAAAGTTTCTTGAAGCTCGATGCTGACAGCACCACAAAAACACTAGGGGTACGATGGAATGCCAAAGGAGACAATTTTTACTTCACCACGCAACGCATTCCACTGTCGACAAATCCGACCAAAAGAGAGGTCTTCTCTCAAATTGCTCGTCTTTTCGATCCTGCGGGGTGGTTGGCCCCCGTAGTGATAATCGCCAAAACATTGATGCAACGCATTTGGGCTGAGCACACTGAGTGGGACGAGCGTATCAGCCCTGAATCATTTGCCACTTGGAAAGAGTTTGCAGAGTCATTACCTGAAATACAGGTTATAGAAATCCCACGTTGGGTTGAATACTCGCCCACTGTGGAAATTCAGTTTCATGGCTTCTGTGACTCTTCCGAGAAAGCATATGCGGCTGCGCTTTATATACGCGCAAGTCACCCTAATGGAGAAGCATCCTCCTACTTGATGTGTGCGAAGTCCAAAGTTGCCCCTCTAAAGACGGTCTCTTTACCGCGTCTGGAGCTGTGTGGAGCACTTTTGCTTTCAAAAATGATAAAATTTTACTTACCCAATTTTCCAGTCCAGACATATCAAATATTTTTATGGACAGACTCATCCATAGTTTTGGCCTGGCTCAAAAAACCTCCGTGCGTTTGGAAAACCTTTGTTGCAAACCGTACCAGTGAAATACAGGACAATGTCGGCAACGCAGTTTGGAAGCATGTCAGATCTGCCGAAAATCCCGCGGACTTGGCCACTCGAGGTGTAATGCCATCCGATCTGAACCAGAATCGTATGTGGTGGCAGGGCCCATCATGGCTCTGTGAACCAGCCTCTCAATGGCCGGTGGCATTACCAGACGCTCCACGTACTGAAGATCTAGAGCAGAAAGAGGTTTCCTCGTTAGTGGTCCAGCCAAATTTTCAGAGTCCTCTAGTAGGACTAACAGGCATTTCTCTCGACGATTCTGAGCAAAACACCAACTCATTGGTAGCTCAACAAGAACCAGAAGATTTTCTTGACCGTTTTTCGACGTTATCCCGCGCTATGCGTGTATTGTGCTATGTTTTTCGCTTCTTCGGGTCTGTCTCAAAGCAACAGCCCAGCAAATACAAGTCTCGTGACATCTCGCAACCAGAAATGGAGTTTGTGAAAATTCGTCTAATCCGATTGGCTCAAGAAGCTCACTTTTCGACAGAATATTCTCTGCTTGCAGCTGGCAAGCCAGTGTCAACGAAAAGTTCTATTTTGTCCTTTAATCAATTTTTGGATTCAAACAAGCTTCTTAGAGTCAATGGGCGACTTTCGAACTCAGACATTTCGTACAATGAACGTCACCCTATAATACTACCCTTTGAATCCCGTTTTGCTTGCCTCCTGGTTCAATTCATTCATGAGATTTCTATGCACGGTGGCAACTCTTTAATGGTGCGACTAACACGACAAAGTTTCTGGGTACCAAGACTCCAAATTCTGGTTAAGTCTTGCATCCGTCGTTGCACCACATGCGCGACCAACAAAAGAGACTTAAGCAAGCAGATGATGGCTGCCCTTCCGCCCGAAAGAGTTACCTTTTCTCCACCGTTCACATTTACTGGAATAGACTTCGCGGGTCCCTTCACAATCAAGAGTTTCAATGCACGGAATTGTCGTATGACCAAAGGGTATGCATGTGTGTTTGTCTGCTTTTCCACCAAGGCAATTCACCTTGAAGCGGCAAGTGATTTGTCATCTGAAGCGTTCCTCGCGGCCTTTGCCAGATTCACCTCTAGACGAGGTTTACCTAAAGAAGTGTTCTCCGACAATGGAACGAACTTTACAGGTGCCGATGCAATTTTACGCAAGGAGTTTAAGAAGTTTGTAGGCACCATTCCCAAAGAAACGAGTCTTAAGTATGGCGTTCAGGGTTTGAAATGGAATTTTATTCCACCCGGGGCACCTCACATGGGAGGTCTATGGGAAGCCGGCGTTAAAAGTTTCAAAAGCCATTTAAGAGGGCTAGGGACCAAGGCCAAATTTACGTTCGAAGAATTTGCAACGGTTTTAGCACGTATCGAAGCATGTTTGAACTCGCGTCCGATATCGTCCATGTCCACAGATCCTTCTGATCTGTTGGCATTGACGCCGGGGCATTTTTTACGCGGCGGTCCGCTTTTATCTTTTCCGGAACCGAATCTGGCCGATGCAAATTTATCGCTAATCAATCGGTGGGAAAAAGTAAAATGCCTCCAACAACAGTTCTGCCACAGATGGAAAGATGAATACCTCAAGGAACTACATCAACGACACAAATGGAAAACACCTCAAACCAACATTAAAGTTGATGATTTGGTCGTCATTAAAAACGAAAATCTGCCATCCACCGAATGGCGTCTAGGCCGTGTTATAAATATACACCCGGGTTCCGATAGTCAGAGTTGCAACATTAAAGACCCAAAACGGAGAAATAGTCCGCCCCATAGTAAAACTGTGCCTATTGCCTATTAACTAAATTGCCAATTAAACAAAATTTCACTTATTTTATTTTTTTTCCGATAACTTTTTTTTGGCGTATCTCGCCAAGGGGGGCGGTAATGTTCATAAGAATCGAGTGTGAACACTGCCACTCCCTTACTCTCTTAATTTTATCACTCTAGGTACAAAGCTAGTACTGTTCGCTTTTAAAGTAGTTCGTCGCATAGCGACGGCGATTCATTATCTTGTCAACCACCAACCTGCAAAGATCTTATTATTTGCAAAGATCTCTATTCCTTTCTCTACTCAATGCTCCGTACTCAGAACGTTGGCTATTACGCCGTCGTTCACCTCTATAAGCGCGAACGCTATATAATAGAGCGAGTAGAGCCCAAGATTGTTCCAGTCCAAGCGAGTTGCTTTTAAAAAAGGAACAATCTTCCAGATAAGCACAAGTGAAGTCGAGCGAGTTGCTCTTGGAAATCAAAAAGTACTTGGTTGATGGTTTGGGAAAGACAACATTTATTTTCATTTTTACTTCGTCTTTTATACACAATAATTTTCCTAAATTCCCGACCTTTGATAATTGAACTTCACACCTCACGCCAGCATATCGCCATATCAGCATTATCGCTTCAACGTTCGAATGCATGGCTATTAATAAATGCAGACTACACAGTATGTATCCAGAGTACATTCGTTGGTAACATGAACCCTTAGCGATATCATTTTCTGTGTGTCGCTTGCCTTCGGTCATTAGCTCAGTGCAAAGTATATTCATGTATGTACATAATTTGTTGGCGCTTGCCTTAGGTCATTAACTCTTTTAAAGAATATGTGCATATGAGGCATGTTGGGAGTGTTCAACTATCAAAGTAAGAGATGAGAAATGATCACTAGTGCGATCCCTTCACACCACCATCCTGGGGGAAAAAGATGAAATCTCGTAGCGCGAGGTTTCCTCTTTTCCGTGTCATTTTTACAATTTGGGATCATTTGTTATGTTCATTTTTATATCATGTGTTGCGAAATTAAATATGTTTGCTTTTTCAAATTTTCTTATTGTTTGTTATAAATGTAGTGAGCTCAATATAATTTTCTTCGTGTATACTTAATTTTACAGCTATAGGTGTTACATTTTGGATTTTAATATTACGAATAATATTTGAAATTTTTCTTAATATATAATAGTTTAATATAATTATCAATAGTTTTATATGTTACATTTTGGATTTTACGTATTTAAAATTTTTCTTAATATATAATAGTGTAATATAATTATCAATAGCTTTATATGTTACATTTTGGATTTTACGTATTTAAAATTTTTCTTAATATATAATAGTGTAATATAATTATCAATAGCTTTATATGTTACATTTTGGATTTTACGTATTTAAAATTTTCTTACTGTTACATTTACTTAAATTTTTATATATTTAGAATTTTCTTACTGTATCCATATTTTCTTAAGGCTATACTTATTTAAAATTTTCTTTACTGTATTAACTTAAAATTTTCTTAATATATACATTTAAAATTTTCTTACTGTATGTGCACGCAAGGGTCTCTTTCCCTCCTTTTCTTTTTTTTTTTAAAAATAGTATTAATCTAATGCAAAAAGGCATTGTTTTAGTATGTAAATATAAAATTTCTTTAATCGGTTTTTGTGTACTCTAGTTCTCTTTCCTTCGTAATTGATATCGCAATTTACACCATCTTCGGACAATACTTCATATGGTCCCATGAAAATAGGATCCAATTTTCGTCTATTTTCATTTCTTAGTAGGACTAAGCTTCCTTTTTCAAAACTAGTGCTTTTACTTTTTGTTTTTCTGTCGTAAGTGTTTTTTCTTACATGTTTCTTTTCCAATAGCGCATCTCTAGTATCTCTATGAGCAATTTGTAGTCTTTCTCTTAACTCAATTACATAGTCTTCATAATTATATCTGGGATCTACTTGTCTCGTCAAATTTGAAGGTAACGTACACTGTCGTCCAAACACTAATTCGAATGGTGAGTAACCTGTTTCTGAATGTACTGCTGTGTTATAGGAAAACACATAATATGGTAACCATGTACACCAGTCTGTGTGTTTTTCGGAAACGTAACTTCTAAGGTATGCTCCTAGGACTTTATGTGAGTTTTCCAATGCTCCTATACTCTCGTGATGGTATGCTGTAGATTGTATTTGTTCTATTTTTAGTAGTTTACACATGTCCTTAAATATTCTGTTGATAAATTCTGTGCCTTGATCAGAGGCTATTATCTTTGGTACTCCATATTTAAGAATAAAGCATTCTACTAATCCCTTAGCTACTGTGCTAGCTTCTTTGTTTTCAATTGGGATTGTTTCAGTGAATTTTGTTAGTTCGTCTTGTAAAGTAAGTATATACTTGTATCCATTGACTGATTCGTCCAAAGGACCTACTAAGTCTAGGTAAATTTTATCAAAGCTTGATTCAGCGGTTGACGTTATTTCCATAGGCTGTTTTTTGGGTGAAATATATTTGTTTTTCTGACAAACTGGGCAATGTTTTACATAGGTAGCTATATCATTTTGCATTCCAGTCCAGAAATATTTTTGTTTAATCGTTTTAAGCATGCGGTTTATTCCTGCATGTCCACTTGTTGGTAATATGTGGTAATCATTGAGTATTAGTTTTTTTTTGTGAGGATCTGTTATTTCAATACATTTATTTATGAGGTGCACCTTTACATTACTATTTTTAAACATTTCTCCTAAGACTTTCTGTAACTCGTGAATTGTGTATTCTCGACGGCCGTCTGCGAGTTTCTTAATTTCTTCTTTTGTAATGTATAATTTATTAATTGATAATAGTCCGCAGATTTTATGCACGTCCCTCGACAACAAATCGCAAAATGATGTCGATCGGGCGGTAGTGCTATCCTTGGGCTTTCTTAGGAGTATACAATTCATCTCTGGGATGTATGCCAACGCTTTGTTTGGTCCCAGGATTATATCTATATCTTTTTGATATTCGTCGTCCTCGAAACTGTTACATATTTTAAGCTCAATTATTTTATGCTCATTCTCTGGTGGCTTAAGCAATTCAGTGATTATACGATTATTTTCTTCCGTTTCTGTTTCTTGTCTCTTATTTTCTTGAACCGATTTTTCTGCCTGTGTTTGTGATCTTGTGACTACGCATATTTGGAGTTGTTTTAGGTTGTCGGAGTCTAATTGTTTTCGACTTAAGGCGTCAGCTACGCAATTATCTTTTCCTGGTTTATATTCAACGTAGAAATTGTATTCTTCAAGTAATAATCTGAATTTGGTTAGTCTACTAGAAGGTTCTTTAAGGGAAAAAAGATATACAAGGGGTCTGTGATCAGTTATTATTTTAAATTTTCTTCCGAAGAGGTATGGTCGAAAATGCTTTACTGCCCATACTATGGCTAGTAACTCTTTTTCAATAGTACTATAATTCTTTTCGGCTTTATTTAGAGTCTTGCTAGCATAAGCTATAGGTTTTTCATCGAAATTTGAAAGTACTGCCCCTAAGGCAAAGCCTGAAGCATCTGTATGTAATATGAATTCTTCTTTGAAATTTGGGAACTGTAGAATTTGCGGGCTAGTAAGTATTGTTTTTAAAAGTTGGAAGGATTTTTCACAGTTTTGGTCAAAATTGAAATCTACATTTTTTCTAAGTAATCTATTGAGAGGAATGGCTATTGTGGCAAAGTTGGGTATAAATTTTCTATAATAATTTGCGAAGGCTACGAATCTTCTTACTTCGTCGGCGTTCGTGGGGGTTGGATAATTGTGCATAGCAGCTGATTTTTCGGGATCTGGATGTATTCCCTTGCTGGAAATTATATGTCCTAGATAAAGAACTTCTTTTCTTAGAAAAGCACATTTACCAGGATGAATTTTTAAATTTACTTCCCTTAGTCGATTGAATACATCGATCAGATTTTTGTTGTGATCGGTAAGGCTTTTGCCAAAAACTATTAGGTCATCTAGGTAGACAAAACAGCGTGAGTAAGTGAGTCCAGCCATCGCAATGGACATCATTCTCGAAAATTTACTGGGAGATATTTTAAGTCCCATCGGAAGTCGTTTCAACTGAAAATGACCATCTTCCGTTGAAAATGCTGTCATAGGTCTACTTTTAGGTTCAAGTTCCATTTGGTAATAACCTTGGCTTAAATCAATACATGAAAAATACATTGCTCCTCCTACCATGTCATAGATGTCACTTATATTAGTTAATGGAAATTTATCGTCCTCTATTCGTTCATTAACGTTTCGGTAATCAATTACCATGCGGAACTTTTGTAAACCAGTAATAGGATCTTTTTTCTTTGGCACAATGAGAATCGGAGAGTTCCATGCAGAGACAGATGGTTCGATTATGTCGTTTTCTATCATTTTGTCTATTTCTGTTTTTATGTCTTGTTTTTGTGTATGCGGAAGTCGGTACGGTTTGGTATATTTTGGCGTAGCTCCTTCCTTTAAGGTAATTTCCGCTTGTCCTAAATGACTGTGCGTAAGTTTGTCACCTTCTAGGTGGAAGATATCTTGATATTTAGTGACTATCGCTTTAATTTCGGCTTTTTCTTCATTGTTCAGGGTGTCAAAATTTATTTCGCTCAATATTTTCTTAACTCTGGTGTGTGATACGGTATTTTTGTCTGGTGAGACGAGTTCGTATGTCGAGGCGGATTGTGATATTGGTTCCGCCCACTTAAGGCTTACGCTTGTTTCGCGGGTGTTTAGAATTCGGATGGGTATTTTCCCTTCTTTGGCCTGTGATATTGATCCGGCCATGAAAACACCTTCACACAACTCTTGGGGGTGAAATATTCTAGATTCAGTGTGTTTTGTTTCTAACCAGTAGGTTGCTTCGCATCTTGGAGAAACGGTAACGGTGTTCAAGCTATGGTGTGACATTATTGGTATGGATATTTGTCTATGGTGTATTTTTAATTTCAAAAATAAATTTTCAAGATCGATTATTGCTCCGAATTCAGATAAAAAGTTTGCTCCGAGGATTCCGTCAACGGGTATTGGAAATGAATCAGGTACTACATGAAATTCATACTTAATGCTGTTACCTTCGATGTTTAATGTGTTAATACATGAGCCTTTTGATGTTAGGTCTCCGGATATGCCTATGATGGTGGTAATGTTTTTCCTGTCTATTGAAATGTTTCCCTCAATTACAGAGTTTTTTACTACGCAGATAGATGCACCTGTATCTATTAAGCATCGTACGGGTTTGTTATTGTTGAGTAATATTTGTACATAAATGCCGTTTTCTATCCCCGCTGTGTATATGGCGTTTGGTAAGGGATATTTTATAGGCTCCCCTCCGACGGGTCGGCTATCACCTCGGTGGGTTGCTCGTTTCCCAATGCTCGTACCCTGGGATGGTTTGTTTGCTGTCCATGGTCTTGGTTATTGCGTGGCTGGTAATTCGTTATTGGACGGCTGTTGTTTGGTACATTATTTCTGTTGTTTCGGCTGGTTTGATTTTGTTGTTCATTGTGATTGTAGCTGGCTCGGTAACCTTGTCTGAAATTGTTATTTGAACTGTTTTGGTGGCCTGGGCGATAATTAGTACGAAACTGGTTATTTTGGCTATATTGTGAGCTGGGTCTGTATAGGTTTTGTGTAGGTTGAGAACCAAATCTAAAATTACTATTTGGGTTGGGTTGGTTGTTTTGGTAACCAGATTGGTAGTTGTAATTATTAGGCCGGTTGTCTCTTCCTCTAGAGTTCGGTCCTCTAAAAGGTTGTCCTCTGGGATTCGGTCGCCGTTCTTCAAAATATTTTAAGGGTGCTGGTTGTGTTCCTTGGTCTATTTCGAGTAGGTGCTTTGAAGCGCTTTGGAGAGTTGTATGTCTGGCGCTGTCTAGTACCAATCGAAACCGGTCGTTAACTCCTTTTTTCAGAAAAGCTAGTCCTCTACGATCGTTAGCTGTGGTAAGGGTTTCTCTGGTTTCCTCGCCGTGGCATGCTACTTCAAGTTCCGTCATTTTGTTTACCAGTGTTTCTATTTCTGTTATGAATTCTCTTGTGGTTCGATTACCTTGAGTCGCTCGGTTCAGCTTTGACTGAATTAGTTCGATGGTTTCCTTGGGTCCACATTTCTCAGTTAAGGTTTTCTTAAGTTCAGTAAAGTCCCTAGGGCTGGCATTCCCCAGTTCGGTTAATGCCTTTCCCTGAATTTTGCATTTCAGGACGAACTTAATTAATGTACTTTTAGCTGATGTTGATAGGGTGTCGTAATAGAATTCGATGCTGTTCAAGAAGTCTCTTAGATTTTCTGATCGGGTGTTTTCCTCGTATGATAAAGTAGGCAGCTTTTGGGCTGTACTGAATTTGAACTCTTCACCACTCATCGTGACGATTGTATATAGTGTTTGTGTAGTTTGTGTTGTCTGTTGAGTTTGGGTGGTTTGTGTAGTTTGTGTAATTTGTTTTTCGTCCTTTTCTTCTTTGCGTTCGGGAGAAACGCTTCTTATGCTCTGATTCACAATATCTTCGGAATTGTTTTTATATTTGTGTGCTTCTGCGCTAAACCGCTTTAATTGAACTCTTTCTAACTCAGAAATCTCGTTCTGGTTAATTTCGTTGAAACGTTCCGAGAAGGCTTCGAAAAGACTACTAATTTGCTGAAGCTTTTCTTCTGCTTTGGCGGGAGTCCTAGTGCGATTGGGAGATTTCTTTAAGTTCACATAAATTTGGTTGAGTTGACTCAATACTAATTCTAAATTAGCCCAACTCATTGGACACTTGGTCTATGGACAAAATTGAAAAGGAGAGGGAGAGCCGTTAGCAAAACGTAATGATCAGAAGGATTAATATTTTAAAGGATACATTTATTGTTATATTAATAAAAAAATTTTCAAATATATATTATTTTTTTTTTTTTTTTTTTTACAAATTCTCTTTTTCAGTTTATAATTTTCATGTTTGATAAAAAAAAATTTTTCGTTGTTACTTCCCAAGGTGTTATACCTCGGCGTTCCTGTTCTCCAGGTGGTTGATAACGTCGGCTATCACTTTCCGCCTGAAGTGTTGGAGTCCCAAATATGCCAATCCAACTAATACTGCGGTCACGAACATCAGTCCAAGAACGATGGCAGTGTGGTCTATGCGTGTTGATTGTAGGTTGGATGCGTTCACTATTTGAGGACCCGTGTTGATTATTTCTTCCTTACTTTCTTGGCCCCCCATGCTGGGCTAGACGATGGGCTGTTAAATTGAACAGATTGTGAAACTGTTCCTCCTCTTTTCGTCTGGACTCTTTCTTTGTCTTTCGATCTTCCCTTAGAGACTTTCGGATCGTCTTGATCTCGGCGTGGTACTTACGGAGACTCTCCGAATTGGTACCAGGGATGTTGGCAAGGCGGTGAAGCTCCCGGATCTTTGACTTGAGTGTGACAGTTTTACCTCCTCTTCTGGAAATAGTTGCAGGGGGAGTTATCCTTGTGGACACGGCCTCTTGGCGTTTAGATTGACGCTGCCTGTACTCTTCTATGGTAAGGGGCTTAGGTCCTACGGCTGGACTAGGTGTCGTGGTTGGCTGTGTGGGCTTGATTCCTGATGTCTTCAGTAATCGTTCGGCCTCGGCAATGTATCTTGCAGCTTGGTTCAGGATCCTCTGTTGCTGTCCTGTTATTTTCGGATTACACGGATTATACTGTCCTGTCACGGTCGCCATGCAAAGATCTTATTATTTGCAAAGATCTCTATTCCTTTCTCTACTCAATGCTCCGTACTCAGAACGTTGGCTATTACGCCGTCGTTCACCTCTATAAGCGCGAACGCTATATCATAGAGCGAGTAGAGCCCAAGATTGTTCCAGTCCAAGCGAGTTGCTTTTAAAAAAGGAACAATCTTCCAGATAAGCACAAGTGAAGTCGAGCGAGTTGCTCTTGGAAATCAAAAAGTACTTGGTTGATGGTTTGGGAAAGACAACATTTATTTTCATTTTTACTTCGTCTTTTATACACAATAATTTTCCTAAATTCCCGACCTTTGATAATTGAACTTCACACCTCACGCCAGCATATCGCCATATCAGCATTATCGCTTCAACGTTCGAATGCATGGCTATTAATAAATGCAGACTACACAGTATGTATCCAGAGTACATTCGTTGGTAACATGAACCCTTAGCGATATCATTTTCTGTGTGTCGCTTGCCTTCGGTCATTAGCTCAGTGCAAAGTATATTCATGTATGTACATAATTTGTTGGCGCTTGCCTTAGGTCATTAACTCTTTTAAAGAATATGTGCATATGAGGCATGTTGGGAGTGTTCAACTATCAAAGTAAGAGATGAGAAATGATCACTAGTGCGATCCCTTCACAAACCTATCAACACATCTTTTTGTATAATTAAAATTTATTTTTCTTGGGCCTTCCGCCATTTTGACGTGGTTGATTTTTCTTTGCATTAAAATTTTTCTAAATTAAAAGTATTTTACCCTTCTGGCCCAATTATTATTATAAATTGTAAATCGTCATTTTATCATCAAACAAATAAATAAACCTACGTGCGACATACTACAAAAAACCAATTGGAAGGAGTGTTTTTCTTTATTGGGAAATTTGGAATATAACAAAACAAGTGTGGTCGACGTTTCATTGTGGCAAAAGGAAGAGGCGTTTTAGTGAATGAGGAAGTCTTTCCTGGTGGCATCTTTTGCGGTCGCTTCAACAGGAGCGTTAGCTTTAAATCCATCATGCACAGAGTTTTCGTATTTTCCAATAATGCGAGAGATGCTCTTTCAAAACAACCAAGTTTCTTCCATCCATCGATATTTCTTCATCAAAATTGATTGCCATATCTTTCCATTTCTTCATCCACCAATCTTCATTTCTTATTTCGTACAGAAGCATTTTTTTGGACAGCCGTTCGCCTGGTTGATCAAAAAACTTTTACGATATAGTCCGTTAGGGTCTTCAATGTACTGATAAAAAGTTTAGGAAGTCCTGTTTCTATGTATAACGCATAGCTCGGCGTTTGAAGAGGCAGGTTAAAATGCTTTTTTAAGAAGTTTCTGTGGAATTTTTCGATCGCTTCGTACTCATCCATACCCCACACTTGAGCAGCATAACAAAGTGTAGACTTCACAACAGCGTCGAATATTTTGTATTTTGCAGAGAGTGGAACTCGTTTGTTTGTGAAGACATTTCTCCACGAGAGATTCAACATACTTTGGCATGAGTTGGTTTTCTCAATTAGATGTTCGTTAAAGTCCAGCTTCGTATTAAGTTTTACTCCTAAATACCTATATTCGCGAACTATTTCTAAAAGCTTACCATTGTAGTACCAATTATAACGGTTCTGGCTCCTAGAAGATCTTGAAAATACCATAATCTTAGATTTGCTAGTATTAATCACAAGGTCCCATTTGCACCAATACTCTGATAGACGGTTTATCATCAGCTGAAGTACATCGGCTGATTCTGACAATAAAACCAAATCATCGGCATATAGCAGTGCATTTTTTGACATTCCGGAAATCCGAATTCCACCGGGAAGATAATTCACTATATCATTAATGAATAATGTGAACAAAAGCGCACTGAGGAGACATCCTCAACGGAACACCTTACAATGGAAGTTTTAACCAATTCTGCTCTTTATGCAATCTCAAATCCAAAGAAGACTGCTTTCATTTCATTAGTATATGTCCAGTTTTTGCATCCCAACGTATATCATATTATGGAAAAAGATCGCTAACAATGCATGAAACAACAAAACTTTTGAACGAAACGAACTGGAAAACTCTCGCATCATTCTTGAAAGAAATATCCAAGTATAGGATGTTGCTAATATCAGAATTTGAATAGTTATACTTTTTTAATATTTTGTAATGAAAAGAATCTCTTATATACATTTACTCAAAATTGCTAAACGTGCTGACGGCAAGACCATAGCTTAAAATTCATTCAAATTGTTAACAAATGTATCAAAACATCAAATCAATAAATGAATACTTACTTACTTACTAGTGGCTTCTAATGCTGAAGAGGCATTAGAAAGGCTCTGTTTTGTACTTTAAGTAAAGGATTTTCACTCAATTTGAAAAAGTGTTCTTTTCTCAAACAGAAAGTACAGTACCTTGGCTTTGAAATCAGTGAAGGTATAATGAAACCAAACCCTAAAAAAAATTGAAGCTTTGACAGCTTTACCTCCACCCGAAACAGTTACGCAATTACGTCAATAGGGCTTGCATCATATTTTAGGAAGTTTGTTCCTAGATTTTCTCAAGTTTGTTTGACACCATCATCGGATGGGAACGATTTTGAATAATCTGATCCATCCCAGACAGCAGCTTGTGAATTGAAATACATTTCCTTTATTACGTGTATGAATTTAGTTGAAATACCTATTTGCGAGAGCTTATAAAACAGAGCATTCCGATTTATCAGGTCAAAAGCTGATTTGAAATCCACAAAGAATGCAAATACTTTTTTGTTCCTAGCTTGAAAAGCTTTGACAATTGAAGTTATTGTAAAAATGTGATCAGTGGTTGAATAGTTTTTTCTAAAACCAGCTTGAAATTCAGTGAGGATATTGTTGGCGTCAACCCACGATTCCAACCTGGCTGCAAGAACTCCGCAAAACAATTTCGCCAGGACATTGATAAATGAGATTCCTCGGTAGTTTTCAACCTCGTCCATATCTCCTTTTTTGTGAATCGGGAAGATCACTGATCTTTTAAATGAGTTAGGGATGTCCTCGTTTTGGAATGCTTTGTTGAATAAGATCTTCAATTGGTTGATAAAGCTCGAGGGAGCGTTCTTGAAAAATTCGTATGAGATTCCATCCTCACCCGGTGCTTTTCCATTTTTCGCTCTCTGAAGAACAGCAAGTATTTCAGGAACTGTGATTTCTTGGTCCAAGCTCTCATTGGTTACTTAAGGTTCCGCAAATTGGTAGCTCAGTATCGATTTGCCATAAAAAAGGTTTTTGAAGTGCATTGCTTGTGTAGTATAAGTAGTGTTAGGAGCTGGGAATCCACGGGGGATGAACTTTGGTACTATTGAAAGGAGCAGTGGCACGCTTGTGGTTGCTCGGAACTAACTCGTCGGATGGGGGGGATTCTTGCTCTTTCAATAGTACCTCCCACTCACTAAACCAAATGATCGTGCCTAGGATTTGGGAAGGAATGGAAAAGGAATAGGAAGGGAAGCTACTATATAAAGATAGGACAAAGGAAAAGGAACAAAAAGGAAATGCAAACCTAGAAACGTGAGCTCCATCCAAGGATACAAAAAAGTGGTGCTTCGGCTCAAAAAAAAATCAAGTTCCTGCTAAAACGAAATTTTTTTTTTTTTCAAAAGAAAAAAAAATAATAAAAAAAATAATAAAAAAAAGCCTAATCCCTAACTAACCTACCTAACCCAACACCAAAATTATCCTAAACTAACCTACTACCTACTTAATACTATTTACTACTAACCTACTACCTTTTGAACCGAAGACACGCTTATCCTCTTCCACCGTCGGATGGAACTCTGCCGGAGTCTCCGAAGCGCTCGTCAGATGTTGGTGACGAAGTCATGGCCAACCCTCCCTTGTATCGGTCCGATACAACCAAATGCCATCTTCTTGGCCTTGTTTGTGAAGATGGCCCCTGAAATGACCTACCAGCTGAAACCTAGTCTGTCATATTATGTCTTGTCAGTCACATCGTCATAATAAAAAATAATGAAACAAAACTTCCCAACCAACCCTCAACGCTCACATTGGACGGCCTAGTTCAGCCATCACACACCTTTATAATCACTTTAGCAACCCATCATGTCTATCAAAAACCAGAACTTTTCAGAAAAAATCGTACTTTAAATGGTTCACATGCATTTATTGTTTGGATAAGTTAAAGAAAAAAAAATTTCGATGTTCGTAATATATTCAAGCTACTTTGTTAAATTCAAAAATAAAATAAAAATGGAAATTTCTTGTAGGAAACGAACTTCGTACCTTTATATATATATGTATATATGTATATGTATTTTCAGTTCATCGATATGATAAATATAAAAAAAACCAAACTTACAGTTATCTTTGGAGATATCCCTCGTTGTCCTGCCGGCAGCACTCGTGAGACACTTACTGTATTATTATTTTTATCCTGTATGCACATATATATATATATATTCTATTTCAAAAAAATTCCTTTTTTTTCTGGGGTTTTTCTATTTCCACCCTCTTTATAGCTAATAAACTTGACTATACTTTTTTTTCTCTCTTCTTTTTTTTTTTTTTTTTTTTTTCTTAACTTTACACTTTTTTGACTATTTAAACTTCTTTCTTTCTTTTTCTTCTAATATCTATTCAAATTCACTTTTAATTATCTTTGTATGCACTTAAAATTTACTATTAATTTTCTTATTCTTTCAAATTCACTTTCAGTTCTTTAATTTCGCTATTAACCTTAAATTCTTTATCTTTAAATTCACTTTTTTTTCTTAAATCCACTTTTCTTCATCTAGTCCTTCATTTGTAATTCCTTCTTCCTCCTAATGCTCAGCTTCTTCCTATATGTATCTGTCTACATATATCTTCTTATACGGGTCCTTGCCCTTGGCTTGACCTTAGTTAGGCCGAAAAAAAAAATCCTGGCAGAGGTTGTCTTACCAACCTATTAAATTTCAAATTTATAATATCTTCAAAAGTAATTCTGTATATTCTTTTACATACCTCTGCTTTTTTTCTCCTTTTTTTTCTAATTTCTCGAAAGCTTTCCTCAATTTCCTTCAGCTTTCTAAATACAAAAATTCAAATATATTATTTCCCACATTATTTCAAAATCTTATTTACCTTTTCTTTCTATTCTTTCTTTTATATTTCCTCTTTTTTTTTACTTGCGATTATTTTCTTTACTAGTGTAAAAAAACTAGTTTATTTCTTTATTCGATTTGAGATTTTACTTTCAACCACTAGACTTGTTTTGTCTTTACTTAATTTGACTTGACTTTTGATCACTTCTATAGCAAAAAAAAAACTTCACCGAACTTTTCCTTGGGGCTGATCTTTTGCAAAAGAAAGTTCTACAATTTTCTTTGCCTTGCGAACTCTTTTGCTCCTCGGGTACATAAGCACTTGGTTCGAATTCCGTTGTCAAATCACATACATAATCACCTCTCAATTTGGATGCATATACAGCTGATTAACGTTTTTTTCATTATTCTTTACAATTTACCATCTGTTTCTATGTTACCATCTGTATTTCTCACTAACTGTCCACCCCCTTTCTTCACACACCTACATACATACTTACTTTCTCCTACCTTACTCTTTATTAAGCTATGACATTACCTAATCTTATGCATACATTACCTATCACCTAATCAATAACACCTACATACACTAATCTACAAAAAAAACTTACATAAATCTCTCTCTCAAATGTAATGCATTATCATATTGCTGAATTGCAATAACTCGTTACCTTGAGTTAGAGGGAGATGGGTAGTGTGCGCAACCCAGTGCGTAATCTAAGTGTCAACTCAATAATTGATATCGTCGGTGTTTCGCGAAGTTACATTTTGTATTCTCTTTTTTTTTCTTGTTTTGTTTCCTAATTTAATACCGCGAGTTAATTCGTTGTTTTGTTTTGTTTTCCTATTCCTTTTTTTTGTTATTATTTAGGTGTTTTTTTTTCATTTTCTTTTAACTTTCACAGGTAAGTATTTTCTTTTGTTCTTCTTTTTGTTTTTGTGAAATCTCAGGTGGGAGTTTGTTTACATATGTTACATACATACATTTTGTAGGCACTTGCATTTTGTAAACAAACTCTAACTATTGTCTCTTGATCAATTTTATTTACTTTATTTTGCTTTACTTTATAGGGTTGACGATAGCAAGATTAAAACAACAAAAAAAAGAAGGAAATCTTTTTTATATGAACTATGGTAAGTAGAGTGAAGTTGTTTGATGGAATTAATGATAGTTCATTAGGATATCTTTTATTTTTTTCAGGTTTTGCTACGTAACAGGTTCGGTGGAAGTGGTTGAGTGGTCGCGAGAACACTTACATCGTAAAAAAATTCATACGTTGCAAAACACTTTGTTTGTAAATAGGGTCTCGAATCGTGTGGTAGAGCCTACTCCCTGAGTACGTTACTATGTCTCATGTTATCTTTTATTTTAAAGTTAAGTTTAAATTCTTATTTTATACATTCTTATACTGAAATAAACTTTAATAACTAATATACATATAATCTGTTATGTCTATTTATTTTGATACCTGCGCTAATTGTTCAATGTCTGAGTTAGGGGGGTGGTAGTTAGATCGTCTTCTATTTTGCACTATGGATAATGAACGAAGTCGGACTAATTGAACTTCACTAAATAAATTAACATATAAATACGCTGATAAATAAATAAATAAATAAATAAATAAATAAATAACTAAGTAAATAAATAAATAAATAAATGAATAAATAAATAAATAAAACTATAGATATATAAATAAATACAAAAAAAAAAAAATAAAAAAAAAATCACAGATGAATAAGAGGTAAATAAAGAGGTTTATCACAGAAAAAAAGGGTGCTAATAATTAGCAATATCACAGAATACGTTTTATCCAGCGGGGCTGTCTGATATCACAGTAGGTGGCTATATACTTATAGCTAGAAATATCACAGTAGGGTATATACTTACAACTAATAATATCACAGTAATAAAGATTATAATAAATAAGTACAAATACATAATAAATAAATAAATTAAACATTTAATAAAACTAACTATCAGGTACTATTCGACTAAAGACAACATCATCTGAGTGCGTCCTGACCATGCGTACTTTAAGCGTGCAGGTCTTTGGTGGAAAACTCCTACTTTTTCGCCTCTTAAATTACCAACTTCATACAAGGAGTTACCTATCTTTCTTAAAACCATACTTTTTGTAAATTTAGCAGCGAGTTTAGCATTGTAATTCTCGGCAGCGTTACTTTGTTTAAAATTTCGGCGATATACAATCTGTCCTGGTTGGTAAACTACATTCTTACTTCTGGTGTTATAAACTTTCATACCTTTTTGGTGCGCTAGTTTTAAATTTTTAAATATTTTCGCGCGAATCAATTCTAATCGATCTACTCGGTTTAGAATCTCAATATTGTATTCTTTCACCGCGTCAAGTCTTCGAAGGAGATCATATGATTTCGCATTTTGGATCATATGGTAACCAAACACAGCGTAATATGGTTCCACCGCGATTGCTTCGTGCATCACACTGCGAAGTGAGAATGCAACGTTGCTAACGTGGAGATCCCATTGCTTTTGGTTTGTGCCTAGATAGGCTCTTATTTTTGCCAAAACCGATTGGTTTACTCTTTCTGATGCATTTGCTTGTGGAGAGTAGATGGCTGTACGGGTGTGTCTTACACCGTATCGTTTCAAAAAGCTGGTAAATAATTCTGAAACGAATTGTTTACCATTGTCTGAATGGACAAATTCAGGTACACCAAAAACATAAAAGACGTTTTCTTCTAAAAATTTAACTATCTCGGATGATGTTGCTTTCCTAATTGCTTTCAAAAAACAAACTTACTAAAATGATCAAGTACTATGAATATGTGTGTATTTCCGTTTGAAGTCCGTGGGTATGGTCCTAAGAAGTCAATGTATAAGCGTTGAAATGGTCGTTCAGTGATTGTCTGTTGTCCCATCGGCGGTCGAGTCGTCTGGTTTACGGACTTATTGCACTTACAACTGTCGCATGAATTCACCCAGTGTTGAACATCGGTGGCCAACCCAGGCCAATAGTAAAACTGACGCAGCTTCGCTAATGTTTTGCCTATACCTCCGTGTCCAGACTCTGGTGAGTCATGCGCAGTCTTTAACAACTCCTCTCGCAGTCCTTCGGGTACCCACAGTTTCCAGGCGCGGTCCTCCTGTATTGCGTCACCTGTCCCGTACGTCAGTGCGTTTGTAAACGTATCCGTCTGATATACAAATGTCGGGAAGTCGGTCTTGTTGTTGTTCCACTACTTTCTTTAGTTCGTTATACTCTTCGGACGAAAAGTGCGTGGAACTAAAGTCAATTCCAGGAGTCGAGTCGGTTTTCACGATCTCTTCCATATGGATGCGCGACAAAGTATCAGGTACAACGTTTTGGACACCTTTCCTATGTTCGATGGTGAAATCGAACGCCTGTAGCTTAAGGCTCCATCTTGCCAATCGCCCTGACAGGTCCTTCTGTGTCATCAACCACTTGAGACTGGCGTGATCGGTGATGATAGTGAAAGGTAGGCCCTCAACGTAGGCTCTGAACTTCTTCACCGACAGAATCGCCGCATAGCATTCGAGTTCAGTCACGCTGTAGTTCATTTGAGCTGCATTAAGCTTCTGGGACATGAATGCCAGCGGCAACTCGTTCTTGTCGTCATCCATCTGGAAGATCACGCTCCCTACTCCTGTGGTCGAAGCGTCACATTGTATGTAAAAATGTTTCGTAAAGTCTGGGTTGTTCAGTATTGGTGCTTCTACAAGTCGTCTTTTCTGTGTGTCAAATGATGTCACCGCTTCATCCGACATCTCGAACTGCTTCCCTTTTTTCAGGCAGTCAGTCATTGGGGCTGCTATCGTCGCGTAGTTCGGGATGAAGCGTCTGTACCACCCCGTCATGCCTAGAAATCTGCGGAGTTGTTTTTGGGATTTCGGGATTGGGAAATCGTCGATCGCCGACACTTTGTCTCTGTCCGTTCGAATGTGTCCGTCTCCTACTACATATCCTAAGTACTTAATCTCCTTAAAACAAAACCTACTTTTTTCCACGTTAATGGTAAGACCCGCCTGACGCAAAGCAAACGCAACTTGTTCTAGGGTCTTGATATGAGATTCGAAGTCTGGAGAGCAAATCAATAGATCGTCTTAATAAACAAACACATTCTGGCGTAAGCGACCTGGTATCACCTTGTCCATCAACTTGGACATCCTCTGAGCCGCATTGTACAGTCCAAACGGCATCACCGTGAATTGATACAACGGTCGGCCAGGGACAGTAAATGCTGTTTTCTCTCTCGATTTACTCTCTAGAGGAATCGGCCAAAATGCATCTTTTAAGTCAATACTAGATATATATCTAGTGTCTTGCAACCTGCTAAGTATTCCCTCAATGTGTGGCAGAGGATATGCAAACTTCTTCGTTCTAGCGTTTACTTTGCGTGAATCTAAACATAGCCTATTTTTCCCGGGTTTTCTAACTAACACGACTGGGGAGCTCCAAGCACTGTTGCTTTCTTCAATCACACCCATTTCAAGCATTCGATCAATCTCTGCGTAAAGCAGTTTTTGAACGGCTGGTGAAATGGGGTAATGTCGCTGTTTGATGGGAATGTTTTCGTCTCATTTTTTTCTATTATGACGATGTGACTGACAAGACATAATATGACAGACTAGGTTTCAGCTGGTAGGTCATTTCAGGGGCCATCTTCACAAACAAGGCCAAGAAGATGGCATTTGGTTGTATCGGACCGATACAAGGGAGGGTTGGCCATGACTTCGTCACCAACATCTGAAGAGCGCTTCGGAGACTCCGGCAGAGTTCCATCCGACGGTGGAAGAGGATAAGCGTGTCTTCGGTTCAAAAGGTAGTAGGTTAGTAGTAAATAGTATTAAGTAGGTAGTAGGTTAGTTTAGGATAATTTTGGTGTTGGGTTAGGTAGGTTAGTTAGGGATTAGGTTTTTTTTATTATTATTTTTTTATTATTTTTTTTTTTTTTGAAAAAAAAAATTTCGTTTTAGTAGGAACTTGATTTTTTTTGAGCCGAAGCACACCTTTTTTGTATCCTTGGATGGAGCTCACGTTTCTAGGTTTGCATTTCCTTTTTGTTCCTTTTCCTTTGTCCTACCTTTATATAGTAGCTTCCCTTCCTATTCCTTTTCCATTCCTTCCCAAATCCTAGGCACGATAATGTTGTTTAGTGAGTGGGAGGTACTATTGAAAGTGCAAGAATCCCCCCCATCCGACGAGCTAGTTCCGAGCAACCACAAGCGTGCCACTGCTCCTTTCAATAGTACCAAAGTTCATCCCCCGTGGATTCCCAGCTCCTAACAATGTTTGTCCGTCTGTTTCAGCTGGTGCGCTCGGAGTCCAGCTGGTGCTTCAGTTCATCCCCACTTCAAAACCACTACATAACCCTCGGCGTTTAGCCAGCTGAAACCTAGTCTGTCATATTATGTCTTGTCAGTCACATCGTCATAATAGAAAAAAATGAAACAAAACTTCCCAACCAACCCTCAACGCTCACATTGGACGGCCTAGTTCAGCCATCACACACCTTTATAATCACTTTAGCAACCCATCATGTCTATCAAAAACCAGAACTTTTCAGAAAAAATCGTACTTTAAATGGTTCACATGCATTTATTGTTTGGATAAGTTAAAGAAAAAAAAATTTCGATGTTCGTAATATATTCAAGCTACTTTGTTAAATTCAAAAATAAAATAAAAATGAAAATTTCTTGTAGGATACGAACTTCGTACCTTTATATATATATGTATATATGTATATGTATTTTCAGTTCATCGATATGATAAATATAAAAAAAAACCAAACTTACAGTTATCTTTGGAGATATCCCTCGTTGTCCTGACGGCAGCACTCGTGAGACACTTACTGTATTATTATTTTTATCTTGTATGCACATATATATATATATATATATTCTATTTCAAAAAAATTCCTTTTTTTTCTGGGATTTTTCTATTTCCACCCTCTTTATAGCTAATAAACTTCACTATACTTTTTTTTCTCTCTTCTTTTCTTTTTTTTTTTTTTTTTTTCTTAACTTTACACTTTTTTGACTATTTAAACTTCTTTCTTTCTTTTTCTTCTAATATCTATCTTTAAATTCACTTTTTTTTCTTAAATCCACTTTTCTTCATCTAGTCCTTCATTTGTAATTCCTTCTTCCTCCTAATGCTCAGCTTCTTCCTATATGTATCTGTCTACATATATCTTCTTATACGGGTCCTTGCCCTTGGCTTGACCTTAGTTAGGCCGAAAAAAAAAAAATCCTGGCAGAGGTTGTCTTACCAACCTATTAAATTTCAAATTTATAATATCTTCAAAAGTAATTCTGTATATTCTTTTACATACCTCTGCTTTTTTTCTCCTTTTTTTTCTAATTTCTCGAAAGCTTTCCTCAATTTCCTTCAGCTTTCTAAATACAAAAATTCAAATATATTATTTCCCACATTATTTCAAAATCTTATTTACCTTTTCTTTCTATTCTTTCTTTTATATTTCCTCTTTTTTTTTTACTTGCGACTATTTTCTTTACTAGTGTAAAAAAACTAGTTTATTTCTTTATTCGATTTGAGATTTTACTTTCAACCACTAGACTTGTTTTGTCTTTACTTAATTTGACTTGACTTTTGATCACTTCTATAGCAAAAAAAAAACTTCACCGAACTTTTCCTTGGGGCTGATCTTTTGCAAAAGAAAGTTCTACAATTTTCTTTGCCTTGCGAACTCTTTTGCTCCTCGGGTACATAAGCACTTGGTTCGAATTCCGTTGTCAAATCACGTACATAATCACCTCTCAATTTGGATGCATAAACAGCTGATTAACGTTTTTTTCATTATTCTTTACAATTTACCATCTGTTTCTATGTTACCATCTGTATTTCTCACTAACTGTCCACCCCCTTTCTTCACACACCTACATACATACTTACTTTCTCCTACCTTAATCTTTATTAAGCTATGACATAACCTAATTTTATGCATACATTACCTATCACTTAATCAATAAAACCTACATACACTAATCTACAAAAAAAACTTACATAAATCTCTCTCTCAAATGTAATGCATTATCATATTGCTGAACTGCAATAACTCATTACCTTGAGTTAGAGGGAGATGGGTAGTGTGCGCAACCCAGTGCGTAATCTAAGTGTCAACTCAATAATTGATATCGTCGGTGTTTCGCGAAGTTACATTTTGTATTCTCTTTTTTTTTTTCTTGTTTTGTTTCCTAATTTAATACCGCGAGTTAATTCGTTGTTTTGTTTTGTTTTCCTATTACTTTTTTTTGTTATTATTTAGGTGTTTTTTTTTTCATTTTCTTTTAACTTTCACAGGTAAGTATTCTCTTCTTGTTCTTCTTTTTGTTTTTGTGAAATCTCAGGTGGGAGTTTGTTTACATATGTTAC
Organism: Melanostoma mellinum; assembly: GCA_914767635.1. Classification (NCBI taxonomy): domain Eukaryota; kingdom Metazoa; phylum Arthropoda; class Insecta; order Diptera; family Syrphidae; genus Melanostoma; species Melanostoma mellinum. Next base: position 122,092,991 of record OU612059.1, on the reverse strand, counting down.
ATACATACATTTTGTAGGCACTTGCATTTTGTAAACAAACTCTAACTATTGTCTCTTGATCAATTTTATTTACTTTATTTTGCTTTACTTTATAGGGTTGACGATAGCAAGATTAAAACAACAAAAAAAAGAAGGAAATCTTTTTTATATGAACTATGGTAAGTAGAGTGAAGTTGTTTGATGGAATTAATGATAGTTCATTAGGATATCTTTTATTTTTTTCAGGTTTTGCTACGTAACAGTAGATTTATGCTCATGTAAGGTATGCAAGTTCAGTTGAGAAGTATATGCATGAATTAAACGTTAATGAGAATTATCAATCGTATGACATTATGTATATGCCTACCCGCTATCTGATCGTGCATCCTAACAGCAAATGTACATGTACATACTCTCGTATATAAAATCATCTCTTATTTCTTAAGACTCACTTGTAACTTGATACTCAGGATAGACAGTTGGATACCATTATATTTTACTCCATATAACTTATGAAACAAAGTGAATTAATTAACAAATAGTGTGAACATTATTTTACTAAGATATAACATTTTGGCGACGAGGACAAAACATCACTTCATAAAGTACAGTCAAAGTATTGAGAAATTTAATTAAAAAGGGTCAGTGAAAGAATACCCACGTGCTACAAAATGAAACTTATTGGAAAAGTGGAGCCATTCGAACGCGGGGATATGTTTAGAGATTATGAAAATCGGTTAAATAATTTTTTCTCCTTAAACGCAATTCAAGAACATGATAAAAATAGTCTTTTTATTGGGATTATGGGTAAGTCCATGTACGAGCTACTTGCAAAACTGACTTATCCCATATCGCCATGTGAAAAAACTTATCAGCAGAATATAGCAATGCTTCGCAGTCAATTTGCGCCGAAACCAAACAAGCGCTCTGAAAGATTTAAATTTCATAATGTAGTTCAGAAGCATGGTGAGTCAATAGGCGAATATATTTTAAGGTTAAAAGCAGCAGCACAGGATTGTTGTTTTGGATATTTCATGGATGTTAGCAGCACGTTCAACATACCGTCAGTATCAGCGTCCGTGGCTAACGCAACACTTGAAACATCTGAGACCACCGCGCCCACCACCAGCATCTCCGGCACCACTACCTTCTCCACTACTACGTCTACCACTGCTACAACAACAAGACCGTCAATCTTTTCGTCTTGGGGTACAGTCGATTCTAAAATTGGAATCTATAAAATGAAAATTTTGGACGAGCAATTATCCGACCGATTTATCGTGGGCTTGAAACATGAAAAAATTCAACAAGCATTGCTAGAAAACGAAAGCTTAACTTTTGAGCAATACTGTGGAAAAGCCCTTGCTATGGAGTCTTCGGAAAAAGCTTCAAATTCGGTTCAAGTGTGCAGAACCACAAATGCTGTCTATCCATCGTCACATTCCTCACACCATAAATACACCAACAATGCTGCTTATACAACATCTCACGCACAATCGTCAAATCGAAAGCAAAGCAAACCACCATACAATGCAAAATTCAGCAACTAGTGCAGTCAATGAAGCGAAAAATAGGGCCTTACCTCCGAATTTTTTTTACTGTGAACCGATTTGCATGAAATTTTGGAATTAGGCTCATCTTACCCTTAACTTCAAAAGTGAAAATGATTTGAACACCGCCACTACCCTGGGGGTGGTTACCACCCCTTTTCGGGGGCGAATTTTTTTTGTTCAAAATAACCTCAGATATCGATAAAAGGACTAATTTTAAGCAAAAAATCAAATACAAAGTTTTTCATTAAGTCTAATACTTTTCGAGTTATTGGCAATTGAAAATTCGCAATTTTTTCAAGTTTTTCATCTATTTATTGCAAATATCTCCAAAACTATACGTTTTATCGAAAATTTTATAGAGAACAAAATTGTAGCAGGTAAAACAATGAACAATTTGGTTTTTTATAAAGTATTCTAAGAACAATATTAAGCTAGATATAAAAGATCAAAGCCATTTTTTATTTTGTCTTAAATTTAATCGTTGTGGTCAATGCCATTTAGCGGCGAGCAGATGCATTTTATGCATTCTAATACAAGAGGATGTTTTGTAGTGCTTAAAATAAGCTTTGAAATGAGCACTATAAAAAGTCTTTTGCACGTAAACTAAGTGAGCTGTAGTGCAAATAAGGAGAGCATCTAATGTTTTTTTCTGGAGATGCTCTCCTTATTTGCACTACAGCTCACTTATTTTACGTGCAAAAGACTTTTAATAGTGCTCATTTTAAAGCTTATTTTAAGCACTACAAAACATCTTCTTGTATTAGAATGCATAAAATGCATCTGCTCGCCGCTAAATGGCATTGACCACAACGATTAAATTTAAGACAAAATAAAAAATGGCTTTGATCTTTTATATCTAGCTTAATATTGTTCTTAGAATACTTTATAAAAAACCAAATTGTTCATTGTTTTACCTGCTACAATTTTGTTCTTTATAAAATTTTCGATAAAACGTATAGTTTTGGAGATATTTGCAATAAATAGATGAAAAACGTGAAAAAATTGCGAATTTTCAATTGCCAATAACTCGAAAAGTATTGGACTTAATGAAAAACTTTGTATTTGATTTTTTGCTTAAAATTAGTCCTTTTATCGATATCCGAGGTTATTTTGAACGAAAAAAATTCGCCCCCGAAAAGGGGTGGTAACCACCCCCAGGGTGGTGGCGGTGTTCAAATCATTTTCACTTTTGAAGTTAAGGGTAAGATGAGCCTAATTCCAAAATTTCATGCAAATCGGTTCACAGTAAAAAAATTCGGACCTAAAATGCTTCATTGACTGCACTAAACAGTCAAACAGGTGCACACAGTCATCATCAGTCCAAGCAAAATCAATGTCACCGCTGTGGAAGAGCAGCTCACAGAGATTGCCCTGCAATCAATTGGGAGTGCTTTGTGTGCAGTCGTAAGGGACACATTTCTCGTATGTGTCCAAATAAAAAAAATGTTAACGTTATCAGCAGCAGAAGCTTGATTGATCAGCCTGAGTTATGCGATGTCATCATAAATGGGAAAAAAGTGGTGATGGAAGTTGATACGGGGGCTACCTCATCAGTAATGTCTGAAGATCAGTATAAAACTAGTTTTTCAAAATATGAAATTGTTAGAAATAAGTCTAATTTAGTATCAGTTACAGGTGTGGAACTTAACGAGCTTGGAACAATGAATTGTGAAGTTAGTTTCGCTGGTAAGGTAGTAAATCTCTCTGTCGTAATAGTCAAAGGCAGTCGACCTAATATAAGTTTGATGGGGCGTCCATGGATTAATGCCCTATTCCCGGGCTGGAGGGAAGCGTTTAAGATGGAACGAAATGTGTGCAATGTAACCACTGATTATGAAATCGTAAGTGAAGTAGAAAATAGATTTCCGAATATTGTTGAAACCAAATCAAATACTCCTATAATTGGGTTTGAGGCTGATATTGTTTTGAAGCCAGATGTTGTGCCAATTTTTCATGCCCCGTATAGTGTACCCTTTAAGCTGAGAGATAAGGTAAATGAAGAATTAAGTCGGCTAGTGCTAGAAGGTATCTTAGAGAAAATAAGTGTCAGTCGTTGGGCTAGTCCTATCGTAATTGTACCAAAGAAAGATAACACAATACGAATTTGTGTAGACTGCAAGGTTACTATTAATAAATGCATAGAAACAACGTATTATCCCTTACCGAAGTTGAAAGAAATTTTCGCACAGATTTCTGGTTGCATGTATTTTTGTGTGATTGATCTCAAAGGGGCTTACATGCAACTGCCAGTAAATGAAGAATCGAGGAAGATTTTAGTCATAAATACGTTGAATGGTCTCTATATATTTAATCGCCTGGTTTTCGGAGTAAGCAGTGCTCCTGGAATTTTTCAATCCGTTATGGATAGAATTCTCTTCGGTCTGCAAAGAGTATTGTGTTACATTGATGATATTGTCATTGGTGGGGCGACTAGATCTGAATGTAAACAACGATTTTTTGAAGTTTTTGAGCGGTTGTCAAAGCATAACGTTCGAATTAATTTACAAAAGTGCAAGTTTCTACAAAAATCGGTAGATTTTTTAGGTCATACCTTATCGGAATCAGGGTTAAGCCCTCAAAAAGAAAAGGTTAAGGCAATTTTAGAAGCTCCATCACCTAAAAATTTGCAACAGCTTGAGTCTTTTCTTGGGTTGTTGAATTTTTATCATCAGTTCTTGCCGAATATTTCAACAGAATGCTGGCCTTTAAACAATTTGAAAAAGAAAGGCGAATGTTTTCAATGGTCAACAAAATGTGAGGAGGCATTTGAAAAATGCAAGCAATTGTTAGTTAATGCAAGCGTTCTGGAATTATATGACCCACATAAAGAAATAATTATTTCAACAGATGCGAGCCCAGTTGGGGTCGGAGCAATTTTAGCTCATGTTGTAGAAGGAATTGAAAAGCCAGTTTTTTACGCTTCTTGCACGTTAAACTCATCGGAGCGGAATTATTCTCAGCTCCATAGAGAGGGGTAAGCAGTGATATTTGCTATCAACAAGTTTCACACGTTCATATACGGTTACGAGTTTACGTTGTGTACTGACAACATGGCACTTAAAGAAATATTTAGTCCTACAAAAAGTAATTCTGCAGTCGCGTTTGCCAGACTTCAGCGATGGTCTATAATATTATCTCAGTATCAATGTAAGGTTTGTGACGAAGCGTCACAATTTCCCCAAAACACCGCACCAAAACACTGTACGTGTTTGTTTTTTTTTATTAAATTGCCCACACGCAATTAAATCCCACACTAAAAGTTTATTCCAAGGCCAAATATTGCTTGCCGCTTAGTTTGTGTGCATTTCCTTATGGGGAAATGCATTGCCAATAGCCAGCCTATTTTTGTATTGAATATTATCATTGCCTTTCAATTCACACTTACTTATAGTAGGAAAATCTATGAATAGGAGTGAATTAATTGCGATAAGTCAGAAAAAGATTTACGGGCTTTTATGCCTTAACGGACATTTCTTTTTCTCTTCCCCAATTTCGACTTTCATAGTCTACTTTCCAAGGGAATTACATTGAGGTGGTTTATTTGGCCGCTCGTGTAAGTTCTTCTTGCTTCGATCTCCGTCTAAGGGAATTACATTGAGGTGGTTTATTTGGCCAATCGTGTAAGTTCTTCTTAGTTTAATCTCCGTCTAAGGGAATTACATTGAGGTGGTTTACTTGGCCGCTCGTGTAAGTTCTTCTTAATTTAATCTCCGTCTAAGGGAATTACATTGAGGTGGTTTATTTGGCCGCTCGTGTAAGTTCTTCTTGATTCTATCTCCGTCTTTAAGAACCGACCTATTCGTTGCGGTTTCATTTGGCCGAGCGATTAGGTTTCCTTTAATACGATCGACATCAATCATTCAAAGAGGAAATCCCATTCCCACAACCGCAGACTATTACTACGAAATCCGCCGCCGCCGACAGAGTGTTTTGCCTCCGAGTAGACGCATACACTTCCTACGAAGTCCGCCAACGCCGATGAATTGTTCTGCCGTTCCCAGGAGTTGAAGTGAATCCAGAGAAGAAATCAACGCAGGCACTTCCCACGTAGTCCGCCGCCGCCGATATATTGTTCTGCCGACCACACTCCGCAGACTTTGGTTACGAAATCCGCCGCTGCCGACAGAGTGCCCTGCCTAAAGCAGACAGACGTTTACCATTGATAGATAGAAGTAACAGTTGCTGCAACCTATACACCTGAGGGATCTAACATCGCTACCCCGAGAAGAAGAGGCGTCCCGGAGACCAGCGCCAGAACCGAGCCCTTAGCCAGACCGGGACATCCACTATTTTTGAATCAGAGTAAAAACTTGTATATAACATTGTAAACCAAATCCTGAGAGAACCAAGAAAAATAGAAATAAATAAATATAGACTTATTTAAACTGTATCCGACCGTCTCCTCGTTTTCATTTAAGAAGTTGGACCGCCGAAACCCAAGTCTTACGAAGCTTCCTTGGGTAGACCCTGGACACCCTGAGTATACCCCAGCCTAAGTAAAAGAAGCATCACAATTTGGCGCCCGAGCAGGGACCTGGAGGAAGTTCAACCGTTTACCGTACCTGTCCAGGAACTGACGCAGAGTCCACCGACCGACACCGAAACCTGACCGACCAGCTTCTAAGATGCCTACCGAGACCGGCCCCAAAGTACCTGAAGAAGATGCCCAGGGATTAGAAGAGGATTCAAATCCATACCAGAACTTGGGATTCATCTATTTCCTGAAAAAGCCCGAATTAATAGAGACACTGACCCTACGGGGACAAGACACCAGTGGAACGGTCCACGAGTTACGTCAACGCCTGAGTCGCCACCTAAAAGAAGCCCGTACGCACCGCTCAACACAGAATTTGTGCGCTGAGTGGGAAAACAAGGTGGAAGAAAGAAATAATGCCGACCCTTCGGACGAGGAAGACCATGCTACTGGATCACATGTACCGCCATCCACGTCGGAACACAAGCAGCAAAAAGTGTTCCAAAGCAGACTTCAGGTACCAGTGTTCCAGACACCAGCCATGCCCGCACCCGTTTCTTCTCGAACAGCGCATTACTGTCCCCCGCCAGATCCGAACGAGCAGTTTCCGCCCCTCCGCAAGTCGAACCACATGACAGTCCTCATACGTACCAGACCGCCGCCCCATATCCCCCACCCGGCCGATTCGGACGCAGTTTCGAAGCCGAATTAATGAATACGGTGCGCAAGTGGGGATTCCGATTCGACGGCTCCGGAAAACCTTTGGAATTCTTGGAGAGAATCGAGGACCTGGCAGCGTGTTACGAGATACCATTAAACGGCATGCTCCGGACACTGCCCGAAATTTTCCGCAACACGGCTCTAAAGTGGTTCAGGATTAACCGAGACGCTTTAACCACTTGGGCAGTATTTCGCCAGGCCTTCTTACGTCATTTCTTGCCAGCACGTTACTTTCATAAACTCGAAGATGAAATAATGCGCAAGAAACAAGGCCCCAAGGAGAAAGCGAAAGACTATGTACGTTCATTCCAGTACCTGATCCGACAACACCCACGCATGACTATCGAGGATAACGTAGACCGCATCTATGACGCACTACGACCAGAGTACCGACTCTACATCAAGCGTATAGAATTTACGACTTTAGATGAGCTGATGGATCTTGCGGAGGAATACGAGTTCGTACGCCAAGAAGAGCGAAACTCTCGTTCTGCCTCAAGTCATCAGCAATACCAGTACCCGACCGCACCTGTTCCTCGATTGCAAGTACAGAGGCCTTCACCCGCCTTCTCTAGTCAAGCCGTCATGCCACGAACGCCGATACCGCCACCTACCGCCGCTTACGACAGAAACACGCATTGTTGGCAATGCAAGCAGAGAGGGCACAATAAGAGAGATTGCCGACGCCCTTTCAGATTGTTCTGCTCCTACTGTGGGGAGGACGGTCGCCTCACCAAAGATTGCCCTTGTCACCGGAGTTCCAACGCCGTTATCCGCCAACCTGGCCCAACCAGTCCAACCGACCCCCGACCGTTCGTGCAGATCGAGGCTGGTGAGCGAGTATATTATGCCTTGGTCGACACCGGTTCCTCTCGATCTTTTATCGGCCCTGGCCTACGAGAAGAATGCCGCCAACTCGGAGTAGCTAGAAGAGACCAGCCGCATGCCGTAGCATTTGCTGACGGCCGAACTGCCGTACCGTCCGAGCATTATGTCCTGTCTCTGAATTTAAATGGTAAAATAGTGCAAGGAGAAGCTATTTTCCTACCCACCTTGGCAGAAGACGCCATATTAGGTTTGGACCTTTTAGGAGAGGCAGGATGCACGCTAGAGCTAGGAGGCCACCGACTTGCTATGCCAACCGCTGCTACGAGCCGAGCGCATATACGCAATCCAAAATCGACCACAGCGACAGCAAACGCATATCAGATAAACAACTACCGAGCAACCGACATTGCGCAGGTGTTTGCCAATAAAGAAGGCCTCAGTCGACCATCAACTGAAGTGAGGCAAAAACCTAGTTTAGACAGTAAAAACATTAATTGGGTGCAACGACTACCAAAGATAGGAAACGTGAAAGACATATCGAAGCCAGCGCTTAAAACTAAGCCGTCGACGTCCACGACCAGAAAACCATGGCCCGTTTCTCCACACCATCCCTGTAAAAGACGACCGACGCAACGCCGTCGACCACCCCCTGAAGTCCGTCCGGTCGTCGTACAGTTGACAAGGGTCGAACCAGCCAGTGAAACTACTACTCGCCGTGTGAGCCGCAAGTAGGTGCATCCACCAGCCGTGCTTATCCGAACTCCGCCAAGCCCCGAAGTCCAAATGGTGCATGTCCAAGCAGTGAAGGACAGGGCAAGCCGGAAAGATCACCGATTTAACCCACCGAGAAAGAAACCCACGGTCATGTCCGAAATCCAGAGCCCCAGCCTACAGAACACCCGCGAGCAGCCTCCGCTCACCAAAACCCAACGAAAAAGAACCGACCGCCAGAAGAATCAGACAGCCGACCCGTTCCGTGGCATCAACTCCGTATCCCGGAACAACACCAGCCCTTTCACCATCCAAAAGAGGGGCAGAAGTATTGACGTGACTCCCAACGACGCCGGGACCGAAGCATTGTTATCGTTCCAGGGTAGGAACAAAGTTGTACCGATGAAGTTGCGGCAGTGTCGAGACGAGCGGGTTTGATTTTTTTTTGTTACAATAATAGAACGATTATTATTTAGTCTCTCAGGATAGGTAGTAAGTTGTTTTGTCGAATTTTTTTTTTGTAACGTTTAAGAAAAAAAAAGAAGAAAAGAAAAAAAACAAAAAAAAAAATTATTATTATAAAAAGAAAAAAAACAAAACACGAAACAAAAAAAAAAAAGAGAGAAGGAAAAAAAAATATAATAAAAAGAAAAAAGAAAAAAATATATATAAAGAAAAAAAGAAGGGCAGGATTTAAGTCAATCAAAACAGAAAAACATATACGAACTCTTCCAGTCAATGCCGGAGGGCGTTGAGACGAGAGGGTTCTCGTCTTTCTAAGAAGGGGGGATCTGTGACGAAGCGTCACAATTTCCCCAAAACACCGCACCAAAACACTGTACGTGTTTGTTTTTTTTATTAAATTGCCCACACGCAATTAAATCCCGCACTAAAAGTTTATTCCAAGGCCAAATATTGCTTGCCGCTTAGTTTGTGTGCATTTCCTTATGGGGAAATGCATTGCCAATAGCCAGCCTATTTTTGTATGGAATATTATCATTGCCTTTCAATTCACACTTACTTATAGTAGGAAAATATATGAATAGGAGTGAATTAATTGCGATAAGTCAGAAAAAGATTTACGGGCTTTTATGCCTTAACGTACATTACTTTTTCTCTTCCCCAATTTCGACTTTCATAGTCTACTTTCCAAGGGAATTACATTGAGGTGGTTTATTTGGCCGCTCGTGTAAGTTCTTCTTGCTTCGATCTCCGTCTAAGGGAATTACATTGAGGTGGTTTATTTGGCCAATCGTGTAAGTTCTTCTTAGTTTAATCTCCGTCTAAGGGAATTACATTGAGGTGGTTTACTTGGCCGCTCGTGTAAGTTCTTCTTAATTTAATCTCCGTCAAAGGGAATTACATTGAGGTGGTTTATTTGGCCGCTCGTGTAAGTTCTTCTTGATTCTATCTCCGTCTTTAAGAACCGACCTATTCGTTGCGGTTTCATTTGGCCGAGCGATCAGGTTTCCTTTAATACGATCGACATCAATCATTCAAAGAGGAAATCCCATTCCCACAACCGCAGACTATTACTACGAAATCCGCCGCCGCCGACAGAGTGTTTTGCCTCCGAGTAGATGTTACGTAGGGATCGATCGAAACACACAAATATTAAAATAGTAAATATATTTACGAAATAGAATTATATATGTACATTAGAAAACTTACGGCCGAGACAACAGTCTCACAATCTCAATCTCTCAATCTCACCAATCTCATACTCCAATGTTGTCTAAGTCTCACATATAGCGAACCTCAGATTCCATCGTTGTCACAGTCTCACCGTCCACATTATATGGCACAATTAATTCCAATAGAAAACATGAAAATTAGAAAAAAATACATTTACAAAATCAAAACACACTTTATAAATATAGATCTGTAACTTACCCTCATCGTAGAACTATAAACCCCACCTTAAAAGAAAAAAAAAATCAGACACAAATCGCATACAACGTACCGACCTACCTCAACAAGAGGAATAAATTCATTACATGGGGTGAATGAACCCTTGTAATGATGAAGTCCCTTGTAATATCCAATCGTCGGGGATAGTTTTGGACATGGATACATCAGTTGTTGATTATCCACCTTTTTTTTTTCTTTTTTTGTACACAAAACACTGAAATATGGAAATAAATAGAAAAATAAAGGCGATTGAAAGAATTACACACAACAACCAAATAACTCACGAACGACACCGACGTACACTGACGAATAGACCGCAGCATCGAGTAAACGTATGTTTTTTTTTGTTTTCAAATTATAACCAGGAGATATAGAAAATGAAATGATAGTTGTAGATACTTTAAAGACTAGATAAACATTAAAAAAATGAAAAATAATTCTGAAATATGGAATACAACGCGCGAGAAATAAACACATTTTGACAATTGGACATGTAATGACTTTATAGGCGAAACGTCAAAGTTGTCAAGCGAAAAGCTGTGTAGTGACAGCGAATTCGCTTCGAAAGCGAAGCAAATACACCAACCAAGAAGAAATAGATCGAGAGTCGAAGTCGACTAAAGAAATGGTTAGTTTTCAAATTAAATGACGAAGCTTTTGGAGAGAAAAAGATAGGGATGAAATCTGACACATAAAAATAGGCGTTAGAAAAATTAGTCATATGGGGAAGTGCAATATAGAGTAGATAGGTAGGTGTTAGTAATAGCAACGAAATAAGAATAATACATGTACCAAGTATGAGTGATAGTACATTACACAGATGAAATAAAGTATGACAATAAGACACTGTAAGTAAAACGGAAAGTAAAGAAGCTTGCGGATCTAAACTAGCATACCCAAAGTGCAAGAAGGGGAAATTTGGAATATAGGCCAAAGGCCAACGGCCTGACAAAAGTAAATTTGAATAGCGGCGAACATTTGAAAATTCAAGTTCAAAGCAAAAGCACAAGTGCAATCGAGGCGATAAAGCAAGTGCATAGTTAAAGCGTAATGTGAGTGATAGTACACCAGTACGATACTGATATTATTAAAAATCTTTCTTTTTGCTCAAAAAAAAAAAAAAAAAGGAATAAGAAATTTAATTAAAAGGTGAGTGGTAGTGCAGTTTTGAAAATAGATATATAGATATACATATATATATCAAATAAGATTTTTTTTTTTAAATCACACTGTAGACTTCGCTAGAGGGACGAAAGTACTCAGAGGTATAGAACTGGGGAAAAGAAAAAACGAGTATCTGAGGGTTGATGAAAAGACCTAGTTGAAGGGTTTTTTTTTTGGGAAGTGAAAAAGCGAAACCCAAAGACTCAGAGGGTTGAGCCATATATGTATATGGATATATATATATAGATTTCCGATAGGTGAGTGTGGTTAGAAGTTCAAATATAAAAAAAAAAAAAAATTTAGAAAAGGAATTATATAGATTTCCGACAGACTTATCAACTGATAGATATATATAAATATCGATATATATATATATATATATACCGCGGTGCGGAACTACCGAGAACAAAGCAGAGGGGGTGGAACCAGCCTATGTGGCTCATTCTTTTATCCGGAAGATACTCGGGGGAGTTTTTTCTACACAAAGGAATTCAAGAGGGTTCTTGGCAAAAGAGAGGAGAAGCAGCCGAATTTGACTGGAGCAAGCAGGGTGTTCTCGGTTAAAAATCAAAAGAAACCAAGTGCACATAAACTTACACAAAAAAAAAAAAAACTTAGAAAAAAAAAGAAAAAGAAAAAGTGTTAAGGAAAAAAAGTGAATTTCAAGAAAAAAAAAGAATATAGATAGAAAGTGAATTTTGTTAAGCGTGGTTAAAGATAAAGTTCTTATATAGATATATACATGGACATCTTTGGATGTACCATTGCTCTATGTACATATCTAAGCCATAACGATCTATTGATACGGTATATATATATACATTGGTGAAGTGGGTATTTAAAGAAGGAAAATCCGGGAACTCTATAAAAGTAGAGGAGTTGAGAACTTCCGTCGCTTCAAAACGTGCTGCCGGCAGGACTACGAGGGACGATAAAAACCGTAAGTCACCAAACCTTTACATTTCACCTTTTTTTGATTTTATGATACATATGCATATATATTCCACGAAATCTTTAGATCGTAGATATAATCGCTTTTACCGATTTAAATATCCTATTTTTTTTTGATAAAAAGGCAAAAGTTTTTTTTTATTTTTGAATTCACATCTTCACATCTATACTGGAAATAAACTAAAATAGTATAATTATACATACATGCATACTTACCTGTTTCTTTTGAATCAAGTCTTTAATATTTTTCCTTCGTGTGAAATCGAAAAACCATGAGTTGCTAAAAGTGTGGTGATTGGGTGTGTGAAGATCCCAATTAGGCCGACGACGGGAAGGTACCTGGAGACGACCTAGACATGACGAACGTTTAAGACAGACAATACTTACTTTACCATGGACTAATACAGTGAACGGAAAGTGGCTGGAGATCGCGACCAAGGGGCTATCACCACAGTATTGCCAAGGTGATAGCGTAGGTTGTGTGTTGAAACACAAGGGAGGGAAGGCAGCGATGTTTACCGACACCATCTGGTAAGGCTCTTGGGGAATTGGTCGAACCATCACATGGGGGAGACACAGGGTTGTAGTTGAGATAGTAGGTCGCGGTAGTTTTAGGTTTAGTTTTAGTAGGGATTAATAGTTTAAACATATACACTTGTGTTTAGAAATGTATATGCATACATACATATATACACTTATATGCATAAAAATGTATATAAATCTAAGTGTAGTGATTAGGGTAGTAATAGGAAATAGGTTTAGATTAGTAATAGGAAGCAGCGACTTCCTAAGAACTACAACTCATCCCTTTCTCTCGTGTGGTGGCATAGTTACCTGAACTTGTATACAATCCTCTTCCAATTACCATCCTACTCCAATCCCCAACCTGATCCTATCCTGATCCTTATAAGGCATGATGAAATTTTTTTGTTTGTTAGAGTTAAAGGAGATTGGAACAGGGCAAGAACCACCCCATTCCCACGAGCTTAGCCGAGCGACCACAAGCATGCCACTGCCCTGTTTCCATCCCGATTTCATCCAACTTAGACTCACAACAATGGCGCCCAACGAATACGAACGGCTCAGAAATAAATTGAGACTCCAAAGAGATGATTTTGTTGATCAAGGTCATCCCCTTGGACTCACAATTATTTCAAATTCCAATTTTTTTCATTTTTTCACATTTTTTTCATCCTTTCCTACTATACAAGTTTGGGTATCGTAGATGCCCTTCAGGATTGATATCTCATGGTCAGCTATCCCATCTAACAGGTCCAGAACCAGTAGATGTAGTGAGGTAGACCTATGGGGTGTTAAAACTGAAGAGCGGGTTAGGAGGATGATGGAACATACTTCCCACTAGCCACTCTGTTAAGCTCAGCTAGACAGGTGTTGTGGTGGAAGTCTGAACCATCGGAATCCTGATCGTGTGGAGAGTCTTGTCTACTCTCCAGCTAGCCTATCCTTAGGATTTATATTCCAGAGGATGAGAAGTGGCGGGGAGGAAGATAGGATTCGAAGCATTCGTCAATTCCTAAGAGCACCAGTCGCTTTCAGTACTTGACCAGACTATACTAGACGATACTATACAATACTATACTTAACTATACTTAAGACAAAACACGACAACAACTTCCGAATATCGTTTGGAAAACCTAAAGGATTTTCACACACCTAACACTTAATAACAAACAAACAAACAAAAAAAAAAAAAAAAAGATACATTTGAGTTTTCAACTTATTCTTAAAGTGAATTTTTCGTTCTTGGATTTTATTTTATTTTATCATATTTTGAATTTTATTTTGAATTACAGTTTTGAATTCTTCTACATATTTTGAATTATATTTTGAACTTTTACTTTAGAATTTTATTTTTTTTTTTGAATCTGTTTTTGAATTTTATTTTTTTTTTTTGAATTTCTAATTTTAACTTTGTTTTTGAATTTAACAATTTTTTTTGAACATCTATTTGGAATTTTTATTTTTAAATCCAAACATATAACAAAGAAACAAAAATGAGTAACCAAAATACCGGAGCAATTCCGAAGAGCACCCTGCCAAACCAGTCGAAAGGTGGGGGGAGAAAAGTTACACGTTTGGCCTCCAGAATGGCCCAAAACCAAGAAGGGGACCAAAGGGATCAAGTATACATAGATATAGTAGAACAGGAGGGGGATAGAAACCCGTTTGAGGAGAATAATAGTAGTTTAGGGGCCACTTTTCATGGCTTTCCTTCCCAAGCTGAGGGTATGCTAGGAGGTGAAACGCAAGGGAGTGAGGAAAGTGAAGATAGGGCAAGTTTGATCAGGCAAACGGAGGAAATTAATAGAGACTGTATGAATATCTCTACTCCAGAACAAGTAGAACACACAAATGAAGGCTCAAGGAGTCAGGAAAGCGATAAACTCTTGAAAATGATCGAGACCATCGTTACGCAGTCACTTAATGAGACTCATGCTAAAACTATGCAGGTCCTGGCAGACCAGCTGCGTAGCATGAATACCATGCAAAACACTGTGGAATTGGTATCAGGAAATATGAGCGGTTTTAACGAGAGGTTAAAAGTTTTGGAGAAATCCACATTGTCGCTGTACGCGAGACAGGAGAACTTCGAAAAATCGTTCAAAAACGATTCGGTACAAGAACCACAGTCTCTCCCTGCATTACAAACAGGTAATATCTTACCAGTTCAAAACGAAACAAAAAACAGAGAGGACTTCCACAAGTGGGGGGTGAAGTTCGATGGGACCCCTAAGAGTATGACGGTGGAGAGCTTCATCTTTCGGGTCGAGACTCTTCAAAAAAAGAAGGGAGTGTCAAATGAGCAGGTATTTGCCAATTTTCACCACTTGGAGCCGAAAAATGGTACTGGCAATACCTGGAAGAGAACCAGAACGACGAGCTACTCAACTACTTTGACTTGAAGACAGAACTTTTACGACAATTCCGCAACAGTAAGACCGACCACGAAATACTACGGACAATAATGGACAGACGACAACTACCACACGAAACATTTGACGAATTTTATGAAGTAGTTCGAGGGTTGACGTTACAAATGAAAAACAGAAAGACCTGACGAACCTAGTAAGACAAAACATTAAAGACAGAGTAGCGTCGTTGATTTTTGGCTGCTCAATAACCAATATCAAAGATCTAAGGGAAGAGTGTAGAAGGGCAGAGAAGCATCTAGCAGCCAGAGACTTTAAAACAAGAAAGCCCGTTAGCGAGATACGTCAGAGGGAAGACAGTGACAAAATAGATCTAATAGATTCAGATGGCGAAGATGATGTGCAGATTGCGGCAGTCCAACACAACCGTACTGACAGACAACATACAAACTTAAAGACAGACAATAGACAAACTACATTTAGAAACAATGACAGAGACAAAAGGACAGAACTTACAAAGGACAATGCATTCAACGCGGCAACATGTCCATCATCGTTTCACGCTCTGACGTGTTTTCACTGCGGCAAAGGCAATGTGTCCTTCCAGTGTGGTTCGTGTCAGGGAAACCTGAACGTCGGCAGTGCACCCGGGAACATACCGCCGACAAGGACGACGAACCCGGAAACCCTGGAAAAATCAAAATATTAAAACGAGAAGTTAAGACTGATGATGAAGTGACTCACCCAAATACGAACAGATATGTCAAAAGCCTCCATCAGCGCATAGTAGAATATGCAGCTGCCAGGAAAAGAATCTTCGCTGATGAGGTATGCTGCGAAGATAAAACTAAAAGCAGGAACTATAGAAAAATCGAAAAATTAAGAAAGAAAAGTGCAATAAGTAGAAATAGCAGGAAGAAAATTGAAGCTACCATACTAGCAGTATCTGACGATAATAGACCCTATGCAAAAGTGACCGTGAACGGGGAACAGATGCTAGGGCTATTAGATAGTGGTGCTTCAGTCAGTTGTTTAGGGAAGGGTGCAATAAATTTCGTTCAGAGACACGACATACAAATGACTAAAATGAACAGTGACGTAAAAACAGCTGACGGTAAACAACAACAAATAAACGGGAGAATCAAGACTGAGATCTCATGGGGAGGTAACACCCAAGAGATTGAGCTGTATGTTGTTCCAAGTTTACAACAGCAGCTCTATCTAGGGGTAGATTTTTGGAAGATCTTTAAGGTCGCTCCAAAGGTTATCAGCGAGATAGGTTCAGATGTAACTACAGAGGAAAATCAGGAAAAGACTCCCATGAGGGAGCTCACTCCAATACAAACGGAAGAGCTGGAGAAGGTAAAACGTCAGTTTCCATCCTGTGCGATACTGGGATTGGGGAAAACCTCAATCGAGGAACATGTCATTGAGATGGAAGACGACACCATTCCCATCAAACAACGACATTACCCAATATCGCCAGTGATACAGAAACTGATGTACGCCGAGCTCGATCGCATGCTCGAACTAGGGGTAATAGAAGAGAGTAACAGTGCGTATAGCTCTCCAGTAGTGCTGGTGAGGAAACCGGGGAAAAATAGGTTATGTTTGGACTCGCGTAAGATAAACGCCGCGACTAAAAAGTTTGCCTATCCGCTCCCTCACATTGAAGGAATTTTAAGTAGGCTGCAAAACACTCACTTCATATCGAGTATTGATTTGAAGGATGCATTTTGGCAAATCCCTCTGGAGGCCAAATCGAGAGAGAAGACAGCATTCACAGTCCCTGGGCGGCCATTATATCAATTTACGGTGATGCCGTTTGGATTGTGTAACGCCGCTCAGAGAATGTGTAAGCTGATGGACAAAGTCATACCCGCTCGGTTGAGAGAGGATGTCTTTGTTTATCTGGACGATCTCTTGGTTTGTTCTCCAGACTTCCAAACTCATATGAGTATTCTAAAAGAGGTCGCCAAGCATTTAAGAGAAGCAGGATTAACAATAAATATAGAGAAAAGCAAATTCTGCTACAAAGAAATAAAATATTTAGGGTATTTTGTAGGAGACGGGTGTCTAAGGACAGACCCAGATAAAGTATCTGCGGTAAAAGACTTCCCCATTCCTAAAACCCCGAAACAACTCCGTCAGTTCTTAGGCATGACTGGATGGTATCGAAGATTCATACCGAATTTTTCAACTATTTCAGCACCAATGACAGATTGCCTGGAAAAGGGTAAAGATTACGAAATGTCTCCAGAAGCTATAGTAGCTTTCGAGGACCTAAAGACGACTTTAGTGACAGCACCCATACTGACGAACCCAGACTTTACTAAACGCTTTTACTTACAATGCGACGCATC
Organism: Melanostoma mellinum; assembly: GCA_914767635.1. NCBI lineage: Eukaryota > Metazoa > Arthropoda > Insecta > Diptera > Syrphidae > Melanostoma > Melanostoma mellinum. Next base: position 122,075,446 of record OU612059.1, on the reverse strand, counting down.
AACTTCAGGTGTAGGAAGTGTTCTCTTCCAAAAGGATGACGAGAATAACGAACGACCGATAGCATTCATGTCCCAGAAACTTAATTCCGCGCAGCGAAATTATAGCGTGACTGAACTTGAGTGCTATGCGGCCGTTTTGTCGGTAAAGAAGTTCCGAGCCTACATCGAAGGACTTCCCTTCACTATAATAACGGATCACGCCAGTCTAAAATGGCTCATGACCCAAAAGGACCTAAGTGGACGTTTAGCAAGGTTTCGATTTTACGATCGAGCATAGGAAGGGTGTCCTAAATGTAGTCCCGGATACTCTCTCGCGAATCCATATGGATGAGATCACGGACCCAACAACTGAAGTTGATTTCAACTCTCCATACTTTTCTTCTGAAGAGTATACTGAGTTGAAGAAGACCATAGACGAAAACAAAGACAGACTACCTGACGTGTGCATTTCTGACGGCTTTGTGTACAAACGAACAGACAGACGAACCGGAGACCCGATTCAAGAAGACAGAGCTTGGAAGCTCTGGGTACCGAAGGAGTTGCGTAGGGGTTTATTAGACACCGCACATAATTCAGCCACAGCTGGCCACGGGGGGTTTCACAAAACTCTGTCTAGGTTAAGGCAGAGATATTTCTGGCCAAATATGACAAGTGAAGTGCAATCTTTCGTACAAAACTGTGATATATGCAAGTGCAATAAACCGATGAACTCAGTGTCTAGGCCCCCCATGGGACAACAGACCATAACCGAACGACCATTTCAAAGACTGTACATCGACTTCCTAGGACCATACCCACGAACAAAGACAGGAAACACACACATTTTTATAGTATTAGATCACTTTAGCAAGTACGTATTCCTTAAGCCTATCAGAAAAGCAACAGCAGCCGAGGTAGTAAAATATCTAGAAGAAGGGGTATTCCATATGTTCGGAGTACCAGAGTACATTCATTCTGACAACGGAAAACAGTTTGTTTCAGAACTGTTCTCCAGCTTTTTGAACAAATATGGAGTAAAACATGTTCGAACAGCATTTTACTCACCCCAGGCGAACGCTTCCGAACGAGTTAACCGATCAGTTTTGATCAAAATCAGATCGTATATCGAAAGCGACCAAAGAACATGAGATACTCATGTGAGTAATGCTGCATTTTCGCTTCGAAGTGTAGTTCACGAAGCAACAACATTCGAACCATACTACGCCATGTTTGGAACTCAAATGGTTCAAAACGGAAAAACTTATGAACTATTGAGAAGATTAGGGATGGTTAGGGACGCTAACATTGAAATCAAAAACAACACAGACAAGCTTAGCTTGATAAAAGCAAAAATATTCGATAATCTTAAGCTAGCTCACCAAAAAGCAGAAAAATCGTATAACACACGCTGTAAAGACATTTCCTATAAGACAGGCCAAATAGTCTATAGAAGAAACTTTAAACAAAGTAATATGGTCGAGCACTACAACGCTAAGTTAGGGCCTAAATTTATAAAATGCATTATTTTGAAACCTATTGGTAACTCATTATACGAAATAGGAAATCTAAAAGGCGAGAAAGTAGGAGTATACCATGCCAAAGACATTCATGCATGATAAATGCTCAAGACGCACTCGCGCTGCTGTTGCTAGATACGACCTGTGATATAAGTGTATTGTGTAGTTTATTTATTTATTTATTTATTTATAGAAATAGTTTATTTATTTACAGAGATAGTTTATTTATTTATTCATTTATAGAAATAGTTTATTTATTTATTTATTTACAGAGATAGTTTATATATTTACATATTTATTTATTTATTGAGTTACCTATGTACTCAACTTGACTACCTGATACCCTACTGTGATATTTATCAACCTATTTAACTTTCCGGACTACAACACCACTACTAACTGTGATAACCAACAACCTATACTAACAGAATCCTCCAAACATCCTAACATACCCCAACTAACATCCGTACACCTTCCTCAATATCCACTCCATTCACAACCCACCCTAAACCTTAACATATCCAGCCATATTAGTTAGATATTTATATTTATGTATTTAAAGATTATGTTTAAACATGCCGAAACAGAGACATGCAGTATAAGTGATAGATGGTAAATAGAATAGCCCGGCATTTACTACGTAGTTCAGGTAGTGGGACGAGCCACACGTCACGAACGGCGAAAGAAGAGAATAAGGGTTGCAATAATTATAATAGCTATAATAATATATAATAACTATGACTAGCTTAAAAAGTGTACGATCCTACCTTTTTTTCGAGGCCAGTTTTCTCACGACCACTTGAAAACTGCCGTCGTGTTTGTTACGTAGGGATCGATCGAAACACACAAATATTAAAATAGTAAATATATTTACGAAATAGAATTATATATGTACATTAGAAAACTTACGGCCGAGACAACAGTCTCACAATCTCAATCTCTCAATCTCACCAATCTCATACTCCAATGTTGTCTAAGTCTCACATATAGCGAACCTCAGATTCCATCGTTGTCACAGTCTCACCGTCCACATTATATGGCACAATTAATTCCAATAGGAAACATGAAAATTAGAAAAAAATACATTTACAAAATCAAAACACACTTTATAAATATAGATCTGTAACTTACCCTCATCGTAGAACTATAAACCCCACCTGAAAAGAAAAAAAAAAAAATCAGACACAAATCGCATACAACGTACCGACCTACCTCAACAAGACGAATAAATTCATTACATGGGGTGAATGAACCCTTGTAATGATGAAGTCCCTTGTAATATCCAATCGTCGGGGATAGTTTTGGACATGGATACATCAGTAGTTGATTATCCACCTTTTTTTTTCTTTTTTTGTACACAAAACACTGAAATATGGAAATAAATAGAAAAATAAAGGCGATTGAAAGAATTACACACAACAACCAAATAACTCACGAACGACACCGACGTACACTGACGAATAGACCGCAGCATCGAGTAAACTTTTTTTTGTTTTCAAATTATAACCAGGAGATATAGAAGGTGAAATGATAGTTGTAGATACTTTAAAGACTAGATAAACATTAAAAAAATGAAAAATAATTCTGAAATATGGAATACAACGCGCGAGAAATAAACACATTTTGACAATTGGACATGTAATGACTTTATAGGCGAAACGTCAAAGTTGTCAAGCGAAAAGCTGTGTAGTGACAGCGAATTCGCTTCGAAAGCGAAGCAAATACACCAACCAAGAAGAAATAGATCGAGAGTCGAAGTCGACTAAAGAAATAGTTAGTTTTCAAATTCAATGACGAAGCTTTTGGAGAGAAAAAGATAGGGATGAAATCTGACACATAAAAATAGGCGTTAGAAAAATTAGTCATAGGGGGAAGTGCAATATAGAGTAGATAGGTAGGTGTTAGTAATAGCAACGAAATAAGAATAATACATGTACCAAGTATGAGTGATAGTACATTACACAGATGAAATAAAGTATGACAATAAGACACTGTAAGTAAAACGGAAAGTAAAGAAGCTTGCGGATCTAAACTAGCATACCCAAAGTGCAAGAAGGGGAAATATGGAATATAGGCCAAAGGCCAACGGCCTGACAAAAGTAAATTTGAAATAGCGGCGAACATTTGAAAATTCAAGTTCAAAGCAAAAGCACAAGTGCAATCGAGGCGATAAAGCAAGTGCATAGTTAAAGCGTAATGTGAGTGATAGTACACCAGTACGATACTGATATTATTAAAAATCTTTCTTTTTGCTCAAAAAAAAAAAAAAAAAAGGAATAAGAAATTTAATTAAAAGGTGAGTGGTAGTGCAGTTTTGAAAATAGATATATAGATATACATATATATATCAAATAAGATTTTTTTTTTTTAATCACACTGTAGACTTCGCTAGAGGGACGAAAGTACTCAGAGGTATAGAACTGGGGAAAAGAAAAAAAGAGTATCTGAGGGTTGATGAAAAGACCTAGTTGAAGGGTTTTTTTTTGGGAAGTGAAAAAGCGAAACCCAAAGACTCAGAGGGTTGAGCCATATATGTATATGGATATATATATATAGATTTCCGATAGGTGAGTGTGGTTAGAAGTTCAAATATAAAAAAAAAAAAAAATTTAGAAAAGGAATTATATAGATTTCCGACAGACTTATCAACTGATAGATATATATAAATATCGATATATATATATATATATATACCGCGGTGCAGAAGAAGTTAAGCTTGCTATATGCAAACTTAAATCAAATAAGACTGCAGGTGCAGATGGCCTTGATGCCGAACTTTTCAAGGCAGCTGGAGATCAGTTGGAAAGGAGCATGCACCAGCTGATCTGCATGATATGGTCGAAAGAAAGCATGCCCGATGAATGGAACCTCAGTATCGTATGCCCGATCCTAAAGAAAGGAGACCCTCACAACTGCGCCAATTATAGAGGGATAAGCCTCCTTAACGTCGCTTATAAGATCTTGTCTGCTGTAATATGTGAACGTCTGAAACCCCACGTCAACAACTTGATAGGTCCTTATCAATGTGGTTTTAGACCGGAGAAGTCTACAATAGACCAAATTTTCACATTACGGCAGATCTTGGAAAAAACCCGAGAACACAATATCGATATTCACCATCTTTTTATCGATTTCAAGGCCGCGTATGACAGTATCTACAGAGACGAGCTGTACAGAGCCATGTCTAGTTTCGGCATCCCTGCAAAACTCGTACGACTATGCAGGATGACTTTGGAGAATTCACGCTGCTCCGTCAAGGTCGGTAAAGAACTCACCGAGACCTTTGATGTCGAAAAAGGTTTTAGGCAAGGCGATAAACTGTCATGCGATTTCTTCAACATCATACTTGAACAGATTGTAAGAAACTCAAACGTCAACACCAGAGGAACAATTTTTCAAAAGTCTGTGCAATTGCTCGCATATGCAGACGATATTGACGTAATGGGAAGAAAAAAGCGTGATGTCATAGGTGCTTTTGCGAGTATTGAAACAGAAGCGGCAAAAATGGGTTTGATGGTTAATGAGGGCAAAACGAAGTATATGCTGTCATCAAACAAGGACACAGAACATCGACGAATTGGACAAAACGTCACAATAGACAGACATAACTTCGAGGTAGTACAGGACTTCGTCTACCTAGGATCCGCTGTAGACACGGAAAATAACATCAGTGCGGAGATCAAACGGAGAATAACTCTTGCCAACCGTTGCTTCTTTGGGTTAAGAAGGCAATTGAGAAACAAAACCCTCTCCAGAAAAACCAAGGTAACCCTATATAAGACCTTAATCATCCCAGTCCTGCTGTACGGCGCGGAAGCATGGACCTTATCGAAAGCGGATGAGGAAACCCTTGGTCGTTTCGAAAGAAAAATTCTCCGAATGATCTTTGGTCCCGTATGCGAAGGCAATGTGTGGAGAAGAAGATACAACAACGAGCTGTATGAGCTGTACCGCGACATGGGCATAGCCAGAAGAGTACGCATCGCGAGGCTACGATGGTTGGGCCATGTTGAGCGGATGGACCCAAACGCTCCGGCTCGTCGGGTGTTCGAAAGCACATTGCAGGGAAATCGCGGAAGGGGAAGACCTCGTCTTAGGTGGCGCAATCAAGTGGAGGATGACCTCAACCGACTTGGAGTGCGAAACTGGAGAGAGCTCGCCCGAAATAGAAGTCGTTATCGAAGGATGTTGGTTGAGGCCCAGGTTCACCCCGAACTGTAATGCCCACCTAAGTAAGTAAGTAAGTATATACCGCGGTGCGGAACTACCGAGAACAAAGCAGAGGGGGTGGAACCAGCCTATGTGGCTCATTCTTTTATCCGGAAGATACTCGGGGGAGTTTTTTCTACACAAAGGAATTCAAGAGGGTTCTTGGCAAAAGAGAGGAGAAGCAGCCGAATTTGACTGGAGCAAGCAGGGTGTTCTCGGTTAAAAATCAAAAGAAACCAAGTGCACATAAACTTACACAAAAAAAAAACTTAGAAAAAAAAAGAAAAAGAAAAAGTGTTAAGGAAAGAAAGTGAATTTCAAGAAAAAAAAAGAATATAGATAGAAAGTGAATTTTGTTAAGCGTGGTTAAAGATAAAGTTCTTATATAGATATATACATGGACATCTTTGGATGTACCATTGCTCTATGTACAGTACATATCTAAGCCATAACGATCTATTGATACGGTATATACATTGGTGAAGTGGGTATTTAAAGAAGGAAAATCCGGGAACTCTATAAAAGTAGAGGAGTTGAGAACTTCCGTCGCTTCAAAACGTGCTGCCGGCAGGTCTACGAGGGACGATAAAAACCGTAAGTCACCAAACCTTTACATTTCACCTTTTTTTGATTTTATGATACATATGCATATATATTCCACGAAATCTTTAGATCGTAGATATAATCGCTTTTACCGATTTAAATATCCTATTTTTTTTTGATAAAAAGGCAAAAGTTTTTTTTTATTTTTGAATTCACATCTTCACATCTATACTGGAAATAAACTAAAATAGTATATAAATGTAAAAATATTAAACAATAACAAAAAGTTTTGTTATTGTTTTTTACCAGGAGTTGAACTAGATTTTTAATAAAAGTCATAAAGACATGGAGGATCTATAGAGATCACTTGACCTCAACTCCAAAAATTAGCGTTTCGCCCAGGTACGACAGTGGGCTCATCAGTTAGATGCTGCCGTACCCTTCTAAGACGCAAATTTTTGGTCGGATTCTACCGACACTTATAAAATTCACAACATTGGCATGATGTGAATTTTATATTTCTAAGCCAATGTAAACATTAGTAATGCTTAGAAAAATGTTTTTGCCATGGTCTGTTGGCATCAATTTAAATAAATGTAAAAATATTAAACAATAACAAAAAGTTTTGTTATTGTTTTTTACCAGGAGTTGAACTAGATTTTTAATAAAAGTCATAAAGACATGGAGGATCTATAGAGATCACTTGACCTCAACTCCAAAAATTAGCGTTTCGCCCAGGTACGACAGTGGGCTCATCAGTTAGATGCTGCCGTACCCTTCTAAGACGCAAATTTTTGGTCGGATTCTACCGACACTTATAAAATTCACAACATTGGCATGATGTGAATTTTATATTTCTAAGCCAATGTAAACATTAGTAATGCTTAGAAAAATGTTTTTGCCATGGTCTGTTGGCATCAATTTAAATAAATGTAAAAATATTAAACAATAACAAAAAGTTTTGTTATTGTTTTTTACCAGGAGTTGAACTAGATTTTTAATAAAAGTCATAAAGACATGGAGGATCTATAGAGATCACTTGACCTCAACTCCAAAAATTAGCGTTTCGCCCAGGTACGACAGTGGGCTCATCAGTTAGATGCTGCCGTACCCTTCTAAGACGCAAATTTTTGGTCGGATTCTACCGACACTTATAAAATTCACAACATTGGCATGATGTGAATTTTATATTTCTAAGCCAATGTAAACATTAGTAATGCTTAGAAAAATGTTTTTGCCATGGTCTGTTGGCATCAATTTAAATAAATGTAAAAATATTAAACAATAACAAAAAGTTTTGTTATTGTTTTTTACCAGGAGTTGAACTAGATTTTTAATAAAAGTCATAAAGACATGGAGGATCTATAGAGATCACTTGACCTCAACTCCAAAAATTAGCGTTTCGCCCAGGTACGACAGTGGGCTCATCAGTTAGATGCTGCCGTACCCTTCTAAGACGCAAATTTTTGGTCGGATTCTACCGACACTTATAAAATTCACAACATTGGCATGATGTGAATTTTATATTTCTAAGCCAATGTAAACATTAGTAATGCTTAGAAAAATGTTTTTGCCATGGTCTGTTGGCATCAATTTAAATAAATGTAAAAATATTAAACAATAACAAAAAGTTTTGTTATTGTTTTTTACCAGGAGTTGAACTAGATTTTTAATAAAAGTCATAAAGACATGGAGGATCTATAGAGATCACTTGACCTCAACTCCAAAAATTAGCGTTTCGCCCAGGTACGACAGTGGGCTCATCAGGGCACATCATGCCAATGTTGTGAATTTTATAAGTGTCGGTAGAATCCGACCAAAAATTTGCGTCTTAGAAGGGTACGGCAGCATCTAACTGATGAGCCCACTGTCGTACCTGGGCGAAACGCTAATTTTTGGAGTTGAGGTCAAGTGATCTCTATAGATCCTCCATGTCTTTATGACTTTTATTAAAAATCTAGTTCAACTCCTGGTAAAAAACAATAACAAAACTTTTTGTTATTGTTTAATATTTTTACATTTATTTAAATTGATGCCAACAGACCATGGCAAAAACATTTTTCTAAGCATTACTAATGCTTACATTGGCTTAGAAATATAAAATTCACATCATGCCAATGTTGTGAATTTTATAAGTGTCGGTAGAATCCGACCAAAAATTTGCGTCTTAGAAGGGTACGGCAGCATCTAACTGATGAGCCCACTGTCGTACCTGGGCGAAACGCTAATTTTTGGAGTTGAGGTCAAGTGATCTCTATAGATCCTCCATGTCTTTATGACTTTTATTAAAAATCTAGTTCAACTCCTGGTAAAAAACAATAACAAAACTTTTTGTTATTGTTTAATATTTTTACATTTATTTAAATTGATGCCAACAGACCATGGCAAAAACATTTTTCTAAGCATTACTAATGTTTACATTGGCTTAGAAATATAAAATTCACATCATGCCAATGTTGTGAATTTTATAAGTGTCGGTAGAATCCGACCAAAAATTTGCGTCTTAGAAGGGTACGGCAGCATCTAACTGATGAGCCCACTGTCGTACCTGGGCGAAACGCTAATTTTTGGAGTTGAGGTCAAGTGATCTCTATAGATCCTCCATGTCTTTATGACTTTTATTAAAAATCTAGTTCAACTCCTGGTAAAAAACAATAACAAAACTTTTTGTTATTGTTTAATATTTTTACATTTATTTAAATTGATGCCAACAGACCATGGCAAAAACATTTTTCTAAGCATTACTAATGTTTACATTGGCTTAGAAATATAAAATTCACATCATGCCAATGTTGTGAATTTTATAAGTGTCGGTAGAATCCGACCAAAAATTTGCGTCTTAGAAGGGTACGGCAGCATCTAACTGATGAGCCCACTGTCGTACCTGGGCGAAACGCTAATTTTTGGAGTTGAGGTCAAGTGATCTCTATAGATCCTCCATGTCTTTATGACTTTTATTAAAAATCTAGTTCAACTCCTGGTAAAAAACAATAACAAAACTTTTTGTTATTGTTTAATATTTTTACATTTATTTAAATTGATGCCAACAGACCATGGCAAAAACATTTTTCTAAGCATTACTAATGTTTACATTGGCTTAGAAATATAAAATTCACATCATGCCAATGTTGTGAATTTTATAAGTGTCGGTAGAATCCGTCTTAGAAGGGTACGGCAGCATCTAACTGATGAGCCCACTGTCGTACCTGGGCGAAACGCTAATTTTTGGAGTTGAGGTCAAGTGATCTCTATAGATCCTCCATGTCTTTATGACTTTTAATAAAATAGTATAATTATACATACATGCATACTTACCTGTTTCTTTTGAATCAAGTCTTTAATATTTTTCCTTCGTGTGAAATCGATTAACCATGAGTTGCTAAAAGTGTGGTGATTGGGTGTGTGAAGATCCCAATTAGGCCGACGACGGGAAGGTACCTGGAGACGACCTAGACATGACGAACGTTTAAGACAGACAATACTTACTTTACCATGGACTAATACAGTGAACGGAAAGTGGCTGGAGATCGCGACCAAGGGGCTATCACCACAGTATTGCCAAGGTGATAGCGTAGGTTGTGTGTTGAAACACAAGGGAGGGAAGGCAGCGATGTTTACCGACACCATCTGGTAAGGCTCTTGGGGAATTGGTCGAACCATCACATGGGGGAGACACAGGGTTGTAGTTGAGATAGTAGGTCGCGGTAGTTTTAGGTTTAGTTTTAGTAGGGATTAATAGTTTAAACATATACACTTGTGTTTAGAAATGTATATGCATACATACATATATACACTTATATGCATAAAAATGTATATAAATCTAAGTGTAGTGATTAGGGTAGTAATAGGAAATAGGTTTAGATTAGTAATAGGAAGCAGCGACTTCCTAAGAACTACAACTCATCCCTTTCTCTCGTGTGGTGGCATAGTTACCTGAACTTGTATACAATCCTCTTCCAATTACCATCCTACTCCAATCCCCAACCTGATCCTATCCTGATCCTTATAAGGCATGATGAAATTTTTTTGTTTGTTAGAGTTAAAGGAGATTGGAACAGGGCAAGAACCACCCCATTCCCACGAGCTTAGCCGAGCGACCACAAGCATGCCACTGCCCTGTTTCCATCCCGATTTCATCCAACTTAGACTCACAACATAGACGCATACACTTCCTTTGAAGTCCGTCAACGCCGATGAATTGTTCTGCCGTTCCCAGGAGTTGAAGTGAATCCAGAGAAGAAATCAACGCAGGCACTTCCCACGTAGTCCGCCGCCACCGATATATTGTTCTGCCGACCACACTCCGCAGACTTTGGTTACGAAATCCGCCGCCGCCGACAGAGTGCCCTGCCTAAAGCAGACAGACGTTTACCATTGATAAATAGAAGTAACAGTTGCTGCAACCTATACACCTGAGGGATCTAACATCGCTACCCCGAGAAGAAGAGGCGTCCCGGAGACCAGCGCCAGAACCGAGCCCTTAGCCAGACCGGGACATCCACTATTTTTGAATCAGAGTAAAAACTTGTATATAACATTGTAAACCAAATCCTGAGAGAACCAAGAAAAATAGAAATAAATAAATATAGACTTATTTAAACTGTATCCGACCGTCTCCTCGTTTTCATTTAAGAAGTTGGACCGCCGAAGCCCAAGTCTTACGAAGCTTCCTTGGGTAGACCCTGGACACCCTGAGTATACCCCAGCCTAAGTAAAAGAAGCATCACAGGTTATTTTCAGAAAAAGTTCGCAAATGGCTCATGTTGATTTCTTATCAAGGCATCCAATAAAAGCAGAATCGGGAATAGAACACATTCCAATAAATTTCTTTGGTTCAGGTCAAATAATTGATTTTGAGTTAGTAAAAAAGGAAACTAAATCTGACCGAACATTGTCTTTAGTTTACAAATATTTAATTTCAGGATGGCCAAATACGGTCGATATTGTTTGCCGTTCATTGGTGGTACACAAAAATTCGTTACGTGTGGACGATGGATGTGTGTTTTACCATCACCGACTAGTTATTCCGGAAGGATTACAGTTAAAAGTTTTGCAAATACTGCATGAGTGTCATACAGGTATGATACGAATGAAAATGCTTGCATGGTCTTATGTGTGGTGGGAAGGTATTGACAAAGCAATTGAAAACTTTGTTAGAGACTGTGAAATTTGTCAAGCCACACAAAATGTACCTACTGAAAGGTGCGACACATTTTGGCCTCCAGTTAAGCAAGCTTTTGATAGAATTCATATGGATTTTTTCCATATAAAAGGGAAAGTTTGTTTGATTATAGTTGATGCATTTAGCAAATTTTTTTTTGTGAAAGAAATGTCGTCTACAACCTTAGCTTCATTACTAAAATTGTGAAACCGAATATAAAACCAACTCTCAAAATAATATTGAAATGAAATGCGACACAAAACAAAAAGTAAATTGTAGCAAATATTCCGTAGGGGAGGAAGTTATGTATAGATCAGAGCTTAAAAACTATGTAAAATGGGTTCCAGCAGTAGTCAAAAAAATTATAAGTCAATTAACGTATTTGGTGGAGTTGAATTCAAAAATCAGATATGTTCACCAAAATCAATTAAAGAAAAAACATTCGGGTTCAGATATTCGATACACAAATTTAAATACCGATCATTGGTTAAAGGCCCAAGAAACTGCTGGAATCAATTCAAAAAACAATACAACCGAAACTTACGCAGATGTTAATAAGGATAGGGATGTTAACAATTACAATGAAATAGAATTGCCTATAGCTTTGAGAAAGGGCAAACGTAAAGTAACAATGAAATGTAACAAGTGCTAAATTAATTAAAGGGGTGGAGAATGTAGTATAAGTAGATTTATGCTCATGTAAAGTATGCAAGTTCAGTTGAGAAGTATATGCATGAATTAAACGTTAATGAGAATTATCAATCGTATGACATTATGTCTATGCCTACCCGCTATCTGATATTGCATCCTAACAGCAAATGTACATGTACATACTCTCGTATATAAAATCATCTCTTATTTCTTAAGACTCACTTGTAACTTGATACTCAGGATAGACAGTTGGATACCATTATATTTTACTCCATATAACTTATGAAATAAAGTGAATTAATTAACAAATAGTGTGAACATTATTTTACTAAGATATAACAGCTTGGACTTCAGCAGTTACTCCTATGCATATCGCGAAATTTGAACCATTTATCTCCCTTGTGATCTTCCAGAATTCCTTCGAACTTTTTGTATGACCAAGTTTGAATGCTTGGTTATTTTCATATGCAGTTTTTTTTTCCAGGCACATTTGTTTGTACCGAAAGTTTGCTTCAACATACAATTCTTTTAAAGCTTGGCAGTTGGAATTCCGCATAGCATTAAAAAGAGAAAATGATTTTTTACGACTTTTCATGCATTCATTGTCGAACCACTTTTGCTTGAACTTTAAGCTTCTATTAGGAGTCGTAGATGATGTTGGGTTTCTAATGCAACGCATAAGTTGGTTTGAATGTACTTCAGTTGACTCATAGCATACATTTAACGTGGATAGATGGTGATATACATTTTGTTGGAAATTCTCAGCATCCTCCTGCTTCCATTTCAATCAAGGGATAAGTTTCAGATTTTTTTCTTGATTAGAATTTTGACTGGTCCAAACGACAGTAATGGGCATGTGGTCGGAGAAGTTTTGATGCTGCACCTCGAATTTGGTTATTAAATTAATCCAATTGTTATTTCCCGCGCAATAGTCGATGACAGAATTGCCTTGTTCACCGTAGAAAGTGAAGTTACCATCGTTATCACCGTTCGTATATCCATTTAGCACTAGACAATCATAAAACTGTAGCATTTCCAGGAGATTTGTGCCGTTTTGGTTGCGTAAAGCGTCTTTTGATGATCTGTTATCAAGATTTAATACGGAGTTGTTAATACTCATGGATGAGGTGATTTGAAGATTGCATTCTTGCATTGAAATCTCCTATTGACAGAACGCTTTTCCCTGCCAGGTGATGCATGATGTTATTCAAACGTTCGTAATCGTCATTCCATTTGTTGCAGTTTATATAGAACGGGATAATGTACATATTATTTTCTCGCAACAGATTAACAATCGTGACTCCTTCATGTTCTTCAAAGTTGTGGTGTTTTAATAGTGCTGTTTTAATCCCGAAGACACTACCTCCACTTGCTCTACCTTTAACATTTACTTTTATTGCTGCTTCCCAAACTAATTTATATCTACTAAAATATTTTGTAAATTTGATAACGTTTTCCTTAGTTACATGAGTTTCAAACAAAAAGAATAAATCATAATTTTTAATATAGTTGAAAATATCTACAAACAAGAGTTTATTATTTAAACCTGAAACATTATAAGACAAGATACTACAATTATTAAAAGTTAGTGAACTGACGGCATCACAGTTTCAATTTCGTATCATAGTACTAGAACTGTCAGAATTTCTTAGAAGTGACATCCCTGGTCTGGTACCAATTGGTCTCGACCATTTGCTATGACGTCCGCTTGACATTACTATTTGTTTGACAGCTTCAAAATCTATCTCACCAAACATCTCTCGCAGTTTATTTTTTCCGTCATCATTTTCGTATTTTAAGGTGTTATTATTATTTAAGTAAAATGATTTATTTGAAATTATTAGTGAATTGTTTTTTATTTGAATCGCTTCAGTGGGTTTTTTTGATTTTATGACCTTCCTGTAGCCAAGTAGAATTCTGCATTCATTTTAGAGACAGTGTCAATTTTAAGTTTTATAACTGAATTGTTTTCGGTTAATTTAACGACATCCGAAATTTAATGTGTTTCTCCTAGTAGAAGACGTGTGATGCCTTGAATCTTTGCTTGTGGATCAACATTTTCGTTCGGAATTGTAAGGATGATGTTTTTTCTTTTAATTTCGCGACTTTGAATTTCAAGTTCCTCTTCCAAAATGTTGCATCTGCTCTCGAAACGTTGAACTTTTAGGCCCAGTTCTTCATTTTGTTTTTTTAAGCAGTCGATCTCTGCATTTAATGTATGTACATCATCTTTTGTGACCAGGTTAGCGATTGCTTTTGGTAATTCGGTGCTCAGTGAAAGATCGATTATCATTTTAATCTTTTGTAGAAGCCACTATAAGAATGTCATCCATATACACAATAACAAACGAGTTTACCAAACTACCTAAAGCATTCATTACTGCTCTTTGAAAGACTGATGGTGCATTTCTTTATTTTTTTTTATCATAGCATGCCAAACGGCATGATAAGAAATTCATATTGACCATCAGGGGTTAAAAATGCTGTATATTCTATCCCACTTCTGATGTCGCGTTATCATTTTCATTTGACATGTTACTTTCCATATTTGTCCAAATCGTTATTAATTCAAATCTTTATTATTTTTATTATTTAAAAATAATTTCAAAATTAATTTTTTTTACAGTTTAAACGAGGCAGTCTCGATCTGCTCTGATTCCTTTTTCCTTCTGATTATTTTCTCGCAGTCGATTCTCCCCAGGCTTTGACATAATTATCTCGCCTGCCGTTTATATTGTATACCAAGTATTCAGATCTCCGACACGGCCATCCTGCCGTTTCGCACGTCCTCGTGCGACTGGTCTATACAAGAACAAAACAAAATCCTATACAGTATCACGTTCAATCACTCGGCCAATTCTGACCGGAATACAATTTAATTAACAGAACAGAATTTTATTAGCAACAAGTAAACTTAATTTCTATTACAATTTCATATTTCCTTAAAGACTCAACAACTTATGAAATTATTTAAATATCAAATGTCATGTCCCATTAAATAATCATAATCAAATAAAACATCAAATTAACAAGAAACATAATACACATTGATCAACTCAGTAATTTTCTCAATAACTCAAAAATTTATTATCACTTCTATCCAGTGACATTTTTTTTTTCAGTTACTTTACTCAACAATCACTTCTATCCAGTGATGTCACAGTGCCTCTATCCGGCACAATCTATTACACATTTCACCTCTAACCGGTGATATTTTTATCAATTTTACACTATTGCTTCTAACCAGCAATATAATCATTTTTGACAACAATGCGTATTACATATTTACGTTACAAAAATTAATTATTTCACTTTTCATTAATTATCAACTTCAAATTCAACAGGGACATGACCTTCAGGCATTCGTCTCATGCGATCATGAGCATACTTATATGTTCGATTACTTTTTAACGATTTAACAATGTATCTATCACCGTCTAAAACTTCCGTTACTTTAAATGGACCTTTGTACTTTGGGTCAAGCTTTGTTTGGTAACGTTCTTCATTTTTTAATAAGACCAAATCGTCTACCACAAATTTGTCAAGACTCGCTTTAGTACTATCAAACCTTTTTTTTATCATAGCAAGCGTTCTTTTCCATATTACAAATTGCATTATTTCGAGCTTCATCAAGGTTTACTGCTACATCATCTGCATCAGACAACAATATTTCGATAGGTCTAGCTACTTTACCTATAAGCAATTCTAAGGGGCTATATTTTGTAACTCTACTTTGTGTGCAATTTTTTGCTAATTGAACATCAGGAAGAGCATCCTGCCAAGCGCGATTATTAGTTTCTACTGCAGTGAGCATGTTTTTCAATGTACTCACTACGCGCTCAACTTGGCCGTTAGCAAGAGCATTTCCGGTTGCTATCAAGTGTAGTTTAATACTATGCGAACTACAAAATTCACAAAATTCACGACTAGTGAAACAACGACCCTGATCGGCAATAATTCGTGTTGGAGCACCAAATAAAGCGATTGCTTGTCTCAAAGCTGCAATGCAACAAAACGTATTTTGTGAACGCATCTATCAACACAAAAATATACTCTTTTCTATCACTTTTTCCGCTAAGTTTTCCTGTTGCGTCCATATGTAAAGTGTGCCAAGGAATTGAAATTTTGGGTATAGAATGCAATTCAATCTGAAGTTTTCCTGAGTGAGTCTTGGAAATCTTGCACGTTACGCAATTGTCGACAAATTTTCTCCCAAATTTAGACATATTTCTCGAACCAATAATTTTCGTAGACTTTCTCTAATGTTTTCTCATAGCCGAGGTGCATTAGTGCTTCATGGGTATTATTGATAACAGACCATCTTAAGGACCGAGGAACTATTGGCAAACATCGTGATCTACCATAACCATGAATCTTTCTATAAAGAACACCTGATCGAATATCATAAGTTTGAGCAATGTTATCACTAAGCCTTTCTCAGTTATGTCGGATATAATTTTTATAATTTCGTCGTCTCACTGTTGCTCTGCTAAAATCCAATTATCAGACAATTCAGCAAAGTTAAACTATTTAGGCTCAATTTTCTCATATATAACAAAAGAAGGCAGTGGATTCCTTGAAAAAAAATCTACATGACACATCTGAGTTCCTTTTCTATAAACAACTTCAAACTCGAAAGCTTGTAAGAATGCCCACCACCTATGGACAAGAGGAGTAAGATCCAATTTCTTTCATGAGGCTTGCCAAGAGTTACAGTCAGTAACCACAACAAAACTACGACCATGTAAATAGTGCATGAAATAGGTACTTAATCGCATTAACTACAGCGAGAGTTTCCAACTCGTATGAGTGGTACTTAGACTCAGAAGCCGAAGTTCGCTTGCTGTAATAAGCAACCACAGAGCACTTAGTGTCTTTTTTCTGCATGAAAAAAGCACCGTAGCCAATAGCACTGGCATCGATATGAAGTTCTATTGGACAAGAAGGATCGAATAAAGCTAGTACAGGTTCCGAAGTCAAAACAAATATTATTTGTTGTCTTTTAGTTTCGTGTACAGGCTCCCAATTAATTCTACCTTTGCTAGATGTCAAACGATGTAATGGGGCCATTACTTGAGAAAATCTGGGAACAAACTTCCTTAAATATGATGCAAGCCCTATAAATTGACGTAATTGCGTAACTGTTTTGGCAGGAGGTAAAGCTGTCAAAGCTTCAATTTTTTTAGTGTTTGGTTTCATTATACCTTCACTGATTTCAAAGCCAAGGTACTGTACTTTCTGTTTGAGAAAAGAACACTTTTTCAAATTGAGTGAAAATCCTTTTTAGGTGAGCACTTTAAGTACAATACGGAGCCTTTCTAATGCATCTTCAGCATAAGAAGCCACTATAAGAATGTCATCCATATACACAATAACAAACGAGTTTCTAAGACCACACGGCAAGAAATTCATATTGACCATCAGGGGTTACAAATGCTGTATATTCTATCGACTCAGAATGAATAGGAATCTGATGAAAACCCGAAGCCATGTCTAAGCTTGAGAAAAAGTAAGAACCATGTAACCTATCAATCTGATCCGAGATTAGCGGTAATGGAAATCTATCTGGAATAGTATTATCATTTAACTCACGATAATCTACACCCATTCGATCGGAACCATCCTTTTTCTTCACCAGGAGAATGGGACTAGCAAAAGGTGAGGAACTTGGACGAATAAAACCACAATCTAAAAGTTCGTTAATTCTGTCCCGAACAATACTGCGTTCCTCAGTGCTTAGTCGATATGGACGTCTATAAACTGTTTTGTTAGGATCTTTTAGTCGTATTTGCATTGGTGTTGTATCAGCATGAGTATTGGGTATTCCTGTTATAAAATTCGCCTTGAAAAAGTTCAAAATGTCAACTAACTTTGGCCTAAGGTTTTGGGAAATGTCAGTGTTTATTAAATCTAAATTTATTTCTTTAAATGCAACTGCTCTGCAATTATAAACAAAATTTAACTTACTAAAACATAGTTTATCCGACGTCATGTGCACAGCAATACCTTGATCAAGAACTTCTCGTCCAATCATTATTTGATGACGCAAATAGGAATTTGGCAAAACATGAAATAAAATTTTTAGAACAATGCCATCGACTTCAACACGCGTTAAAATTTGAATAGTACTATGTACGCTTGTTTGTCCAATCCCTGTCATTGTCACTACATTTGAAGTACGTTTACCACTAAACTTACACCTCACAGATTCTTGCATAATCGAACATTCTGAACCAGAATTATAAAAAAATAAAAAGTTCTCACCAGAGTGATTCAATGTTCCAGTGGTTGTACCGATAATACATAAGTCCACTCGTCGTTCCGTTGAAGAAATGTCATCTTTCATCTTTTTGTTCACACTTTTTGGACAGCTTGATGCATAATGACCAGGCTCCTGACAGTTGAAACACGTCACATTCGGCTTTACCAAATTTTTGAAAGTATCACTGTTGCTTGTAATATTTGCTTTATTGTTCTTGAATTTACATTGTAATGCCTTATATCCCTGCTTTCCACAATTAAAGCATTGCACGTTTAACGATGATGTTGACAACTTGGATCTTTTTATATCCGGAGCACTTGAGTCATTCTGTGAAACAGCTTTCTTCTTTAAAAACGACATAGCCTTCAATTCTTGTTGTAACTGATTCCTAGTATCAATATTTGCAGTAAATGCCAGACGTTGCACTCTTGGTTCAGACTGAGAAATGTGTGCTAGCACTGTTGAAACAGCTATCTGCTCCTTTGATAGTTCCTTCCATCGAGCCATCAAAGATGTTATTAAAGTTGCAGCATATGCGGATCAACACTCACCGTCCTTAGGTCGACCGTTGCTTAAGTTAGTCAAAAATGCTGCTGCGGTTTCAGGGCAGTCATATCGAACAGAAAAAATATCCTTGAATTCTACCCAAGTCATTTCTGGATATGAAACTTGGGCTAACCAGACGGATGCCTGTCCTTTGAGAGCTCGACTTAAAATATTCATCAAAGCTGCATTTTGAGGTGGCTTTTACGAGATGCTCATATCCGCCATTGCGACCCAAGCACGAGCATCGGCATTATCAGCATCTGGATTAAATTCGGGTTGATACGTATCAACGCCAGATGGTTGCTTAATTGCTTCCAAAAGAGCTAAAAAGCTGCGATTTTGTTGTTCAAATATGAGACGCCATTTTGCTTCGCTTAAATCTTGTAGGGCATTTTGGGCCAGTCCCACTTCAATTTATTTCTTCCAATTTTATTCGATCTCTACTTTATTCGATTTCAACTATACGGTAACGTGCGCTTAGTTCGTAAAAATAAAAATTTACCTTTCAATTTAATGCTGGGCTTACATGCGTTTGCAACTGCAGAAGAGCAGAAAAGTAAAGCGGGACGGATGAAGATTATAAAACACAAAAGTTAAAAAGAGAGACGAATAGGATTATGGTTGTGGATGAGGGATTATGGGTGCAGATGAACATGTTCATCTGCACCCATATTTTTCATCTGCAGCCATATTTAAGGAAGTGCAGATGGTGTGTTCCCTCTCTATCTGACAAGTATGAATTTTACATCTTGTGTCTTTTTCCGTTTTTCATCTGCACTTGCAGATGCATGTAAATCCACCATAATTCTACCACTTTTATTCAGTATCTATACTTTATTCGATCTCAACTCGACTTTTGGACTATCACTTGTAAACAACAATTCACTCTTAACTTCATCACTTTATAATCAAAACTGACATCTGGTTTCCTCGGCGGTCTATTTATATAGATCAACAATAAATCTAGAGCATTCCAGTTTGTTCTTTATGGTCTCCACATTTGCTGTCAACCATTTCCCCTTCAGGTTATTTCTACACTCACACACACTGACTTACAAGCAACGTCTGTCATTAGATGTACCTTATAGAGTTGCCACTTGTGTTTTCGGTTGAACGTTTTCGATGAGAATTTGGTATTAAATATTGGGTGTGCATTACACTGCCCCCTCCTTAAGATTGCTCGTCCCGAATAATTCCATCTGACCTTCCCAGTTTTGTTGAAGTTTCGGTGATAATCCCTTTTGACGATGAGGATTATAAAGCCACACACGATCTCCTGCTTGGAATCCTGCCGTTGTCGCTTTTGTGTCGTACCGTGTTTCATTCGGTCGCTGTAGGCTTTCATCCGTTCCCTTGTTCTTTTATGGATGTCAGCGAGTCTCTCCTTGAGGTCATCCAAATTCTCGTTTGTGTCCTGTGGGGCATCCAAATTTAAGTTCGCTGGGCAGCTGGGCAGATTTGGGATGGCATACGCCTAAGGCCACTTGCTAAAATAGTCCATTACAACCAGAATGTACTTGTTTCCAGCGTTGCTCCCTGGAAAAGGCCCAGCCACATCTACTGCAATCCTCTCTATTACACAGAATAAGTGTTTGCTTAATTAAAAGACGACCAACCGCTGTGAGTGCTCTACAATGACTAAAACCTTTATTGTAAGAAGTAAAGACTAAAGAGTAGTGACATAAATGATATCGAAAGTAATTGGTATAAAGTATAATTGTTATACACCAGGGATGTGTCGTTATGAGGTAATACTATAAATAACTCAACACTCCCACTTTTATAAGTATTTCATTGCTACAAAATTTGGAATATACAATTCTTTTCAAAATTACTTTTGTTCAAAATTTGTAAGGTTCATTAAATATCTAAGACGAAAGGATCTATCTTTTTGCAATGGTTTCGTAAAAATATCGCTAATTTGGTTGCTGGTGTGAACATATTCTAATTCAAACATACCACTAGCATATTTTTGACGAATAAAGTGAAAACGTACATCTATATGTTTCGTCCTCTTATGAAATTCGGGATTCTTTATAAGACGAATAGCTCTTTGGTTGTCGACATAGAGAACAAATCGAATTTCTTGTGTTGGTAATAATTATTTCAAAAGTTGTTTCATCCAAACCAGCTCCTTAACTGCTTCGGACGCTGCTATATACTCCGATTCAGTTGTTGAGAGGGACACACATTTCTGTCGTTGAGATGCCCATGTTTTGGAGCTTGAGCCTATGAGAAACACAAACCCACTAGTGGAGCGCCGAGTGATAACATCTCCAGCATAGTCCGCATCACTGTAACAACTCAAAGTGAAATTTATTTTAGATTCAAAAAAAACACCATAGTTCAGGGTCCATTTGACATATTTTAGAATGAGCTTAACCATGCCAACATGAATGGAGGATGGTTTTTCCAAATAACGGCTAACGCAGCCAACTGCAAAAGCCAAATCAGGACGTGTCGCTACCATCAAGTACATAAGGCTGCCAACAGCCTGACGATACGGGAATTTGAGATTTTCCGCTCCATTTTCGGTCATATCTGCTGCATTGACTGAAGGATCTGCAGGAGTTAACACCACAGCCGCATCCGATTAACTAAAATTTTCAACGATTTTTGCCGCAAAGATTGATTGGCTGAGATGAATTGAACCGTCTGCTAACCGTCTTATTTCCAGACCCAGAAAGTGTTGGGCTATATCTCTTTTACCAGCCGCCGCCATAAGGCCATCATCGATATAAATTGCAAGGACGATCTTCTTCTTGCTTCTGTCGCTTGAGAAAACACAAGAATCAGCATCAAGTTTCTTAAGACCAAAATCTCGGAGCAATTTTGTAAACGTTTGATTCCAGCAACGAGACGACTGCTTGAGACCATATAGACTCTCTTGTAATTTACACACTCTGCCACTCTTGTCATCATATCCCTTAGGTTGCTTCACGTAAATTTCCTCGTCAATCTTTCCATTTAAGAACGCCGTTTTGACATCAAACTGCATGATGTGTAAATTTTCAGCTGCTGTCATACTTAATAAGACCCTCACTGAAGAAAACTTTGCAACAGGGCTAAATGTTTCCAAGTAATCTACTCCATATTGCTGACTGAAACCACGAGCAACAAGCCTTGCTTTGAAACGGACACCTTCATTAGCTGTTGCACCTTTTTTCTGGTAAACCCATTTTGTGTCCACCAATCTGCGATTTCTGGTAAGTGAACCAGCTTCCGGGTGGAATTTTTCATAAGAGCAGAAATTTCCTCATCCATAGCTGACTTCCACTTACTTGAATCAGGGCAGCTCGTAGCGTCTTCGAAACTGGAGGGAGTTTCGGCTTCAGAAATTAAAGCCATGCTTTTTGAAACAGATAAATGCATATTATCCACTTCACGAGTCCTAATTCGCAGCCTGCTAGCAATACCAGGTGATGTCCTTTCATGTCTCGACACTTCTAGAGTTTCTTCAGAATCTTTCTCGAAAGATGTATTCATAGCATCAGAATACTTATCGCCATCTTCCATCAAAACATTTTTTTCTTCACACAGGTCTGAAACATCATTACTCAAAGAAGGCTGCACGTAGTTCTCATAAGAAAAATCTGTATCATCATCTACCTCAGCTATTTCAAAAGAAGCCGAGTTTCTTGATTTATCCGCATTATTTTTCTTTAAAGAGATAGCATTGAAGACAATATTTCGCGAGATTTCTATTTTATTTGTTTCTGGAATAAAAACCCGGAATCCCTTCACGCCATTTTTGGATTTGGCGTCAAGCTTGCGCCTTTTTTGGTCAGGTATATGAATAAAAACTTCAGTACCAAAAACTTTGAAGTGCTGGATTTTAGGTTTTGAACGAAACCATAGCTCAAAAGGAGTTTTACCTTGCACAGTGCTGGTACGGGTTCTATTAAGAATATAAACAGCAGTATTCACCGCCTCAGCCCAGAATTTATAATTTAAATTCTTTGAGTGAATCATGGACCTAGCCGCTTCCATAATTGTTCTCATTTCCCGTTCAGCGGAACCATTTTGTTCGGGGGTAACAGTTGTCTGATGTTGAATGCACTTCGAATGTAACCAGTTATGAACATCCTTATTTATGAACTCAAGCCCATTATCACTTCAATTTTTTTTTTTTTTTTTACAATTTAAGTTTTTATTGAAAAGCTCGTTTGTTTTACAATATTTGATATATACAATTATAAATTCTTAGACTAACATTATTGTTTTAAAATCTGCGAGCACAGATGGGGCTCTGCTTCGTTAAATTGGCGGGTTTTATACATTTTATTAAAAAGGTATCTATGTCTAACATTTACTTGTTTCTTAAATAAATAATTGGTA
The DNA here is from genome assembly GCA_914767635.1 of Melanostoma mellinum. Classification (NCBI taxonomy): domain Eukaryota; kingdom Metazoa; phylum Arthropoda; class Insecta; order Diptera; family Syrphidae; genus Melanostoma; species Melanostoma mellinum. The sequence goes on along the minus strand of OU612059.1, from coordinate 122,052,240 downwards.
TGTTCTCGTCGGCTTGAGCAGTGCTGACGGTCGTTGGCTGTAATGTTGGTGGGCGAGGAATATTAGTTGGATGGTCGCTTCGGTCCTGGAAGCTATTGTATTTCCACTTTTTTGGGTCTCTTGGTGTCTTCAACCTCTGTTGTACTGCGTTCCTCTTCCTGCAGCGACGTAGAAGTCTTCGAAGCTGTCTTCTTGCGACATTTGGTATGCTGGATCCATTATGGACAGTACCTGGAGATATCGGTCGTCGGGGGCTGCGTTACCTGTAATTATATTAATAAGAGGGCTGGGATGGGATGGGATTTTCCTCAGCATTTTGGTGCTGAGGTTGTGTAGGTATTTGTCTATAGGAACAATTTTAGTTGTCTCGTAGAGTTTTTCATTGCTGTAGTAGCGGACTGAATTTGGTTTTCTATACAAAGATGTGCAATAGCGAAGAGCCTTGCGCTCGAATAATTGCACTTTCTTCATATATGTTGGGCTTATTGTGTACCATATAGGAAAGCAATAAGTTAGTATAGGACGAATTAGTTGCTTGTAAAGCAGAAGTTTCGTTCGTGTTTGGAGACCACCTCTTACTTTCATAAGAGGACGAAGGAGAGCTAAGGCACCGTTTGCCTTGCGAAGAGTTTGTTTAGCATGTTGGTTAAACTTGAACCTTTCGAAGAAATGAACTCCGAGGTATTTAACGCTTTGCTTAGGTGTGATAATTGTGTTATCGGGGAGTGTCAGGGACAGGAGTTTGCATCTTGTGGCTATGCCATTACGTGAGGGATTCCTAAGGCAGATTAATTCTGTTTTAGTGGGATTGATTTTAATTCCCCATTGTAGGTAGTACTCCCAGAGCCTAAGGATGTGTTCCTTCACACTACGGAGAGCTATTTCTGGGCTTATGGATGCACTATAAGTGATGGAGTCATCAGCATATAGTAGGGTTTTTGTCGTTGGCGTGTTTGCTGGTTGGTCGAGGGTGAAAAGATTGAAGAGGTCAGGTCCAAGACGTGAGCCTTGGGCAACCCCTGCAGAGATGTTTTTGAATACAGACTTGGTGTTTCCTACTCGTACGTAAAACTTACGGTTGGTCAAGAAGCTGTGTATGATTGTAATAAGATGTCTAGGCAAGTGAAATGATTTCAACTTGAAAATCAGACCGTCTATCCAAACGGTGTCAAATGCTTTTTGAATATCAAGCAGACAGGCTACTGTTACCTCTTTTTTGTTAAGAGCCAGGGTTGTATCTGCGTGAAGCCCCATTATCACTTCTTAGCACCTTAACACGATGGCCTGTTTCAGATTCCGCTTCTTGCAAATAAGTTTGTAAAAATTTGAAGACCTCAGATTTTTCTTTAATGAAATAAACTTTTCTGTTATGGGAAAAACTATCTTTAAACAAAAGAAAATATTTTGCGCCTCCTATAGACTGCTGCTGCATCGGGCCACAAACATCTGTGCTAACCAGATCTAAGACACATGTGGTTTTACTTTCACTCATCTTAAATGGCTTTCGATGTTGTTTGCCATACATACAACCTTCACAGAAGAATTCATTGTCATCAGCGAACGGTATTTGAACATCTTTTAAGACATGACGTATTTGAGAGATATTCTGGTGCGCAAGCTTCTCATGCCAAAGTTGTATAGTGTCTTTTCCCTTTTCCGCTATATTTGCACTGACTTCATTGGCATCACATGACTCCACCTTTATTAAAAGCTTGAAAAGCTAAGAGTCCCGTACTCCCACTGCAAGTGTTGTTCCGTTTCTTAATAACTGGCATTTGGAATCATCAGATATAAACCGTAACCCCTTATCCAAAGCGGTACTTAATGAAAATAGTGTAATGTGCACCCAATATTTCATGCTAACTTCCTAATTGAAACGTTAAACCGAAAACACAAGTGCTGGCAACGCTATAATGGAGTGCTATAATGGAAGACGTTGTTTGTGAGTGAGTGTGTGTGTGTGCCGAAAAATACCGGGAGGGGAACTTGTCTAGACATCATGGTTCATAGAAAACTACTAGAAATCTCTCGATGTTTCGCACTTCTATATAAAGAGGGAGCTGACGCAGCCAGAAGTCAGTTTTATTTAGAAAGTGATAGTGTGAATATTGAATAAACGTAATTGAGTTGAGTTCGAATAAAGTGTATATCGAAAGTAGATACTGAATAAAGTGGTAGAATTAAATTGAAAGGTAGAGTTTTATTTTTGCGAACTAAGCGCACGTTACAATAGGTTAACATGCATTTTTGGTACATACAGCACCTCAGCCATATGGTTGTGTATCCAGCTGTTATTGACGAAGCAAAGCACGTTAATATTACCTTTCCCCATTGCACTGATGGTGGTGCCATTTCCAATGCGAACGATTACAGGTTTTTCAAAAGCTTTGTAATCAACAAACCATTCTCTTCTGTTGGTCATGTGATCGCTAGCCCCGGAGTCTAAAAGCCACTCGTCTCGTTTTTGAATCTGCACTGCTGCCTCCGCTTCGCAAATGAAAGCTTGCCCACGAACGCTTTGAGTGGAACCATTAGATACCTTTTCTGTGCAATCACGTTTCCAATGTCCACTTTTCTTGCACAGAAAACATTTACCTGGTTTTGCCTTATGATTATGATCCTTTTTACCTTGCCTTTTCTCATGTTCGCCCTGAAACTTTCTTGCCATTAATGCGTTACTAGAATCTATAATACTGCCTAATTGATGCGATTTGAATCGGGCTTCTTCCATAACTAACCTAGAAGTTAAGTTCTCAATCGTTTGACTGCTCTTATCCGTGGACTCCCAGGCGCTATAGAAGTGATGATACTTTTCAGGTAAAGTCAACAATATTTTTGTGATAATCATGGATTCTGAGATTTGTTTACCAACATCCGTTAGCTGTTGCACCACAGCTTGCAGTTTCGATATGTGAGTCGCGACATCATCTGCAGAATCCATAGAAAACATATAAAACCTTTGTTGTAGCATGTGTATGCTTTCCCTAGATTTGACTTCGTACACCGTTTCAAGTTTCAACCACATGGCGATTGCGTCGCCATATTAGTTGCGATTATTTTCTGCGCTTTACTGTCTCCACGTTTCCACTCCATCACAGCCGCCTCCAAATTTTCCGACTGTATTTTCCCCCCAACTACTGGATAACTAGATTCTCCATTAACAAACTTAAGAACATCACTGGCGTTTAGCAGGATTCTTACTTGGAACTTCCATAAATTCTACTGTTCCTGTCCAGCCAATTTCTCAATTAGAAAATCTTTTTCAGCCATCCTAGTAAAACACTCTAAATTACTTTCCGCACATAACCTTCTTTCAAATGCCCTTAGTGATTTGCATTTGCTACCTTAGGTATTTTCCGTGTGAAAAAATGATCTATTAAAGACAAAGAAAACGCAGTTTTTTAAAGAACTGTTAGTTTTAATTTCTAATACGGATCTGGGCCCATAACCTATTACACAGAATAAGTGTTTGCTTAATTAACAGACGACCAACCGCTGTGAGTGCTCTACAATGACTAAAAGCTTTATTGTAAGAAGTAAAGACTTAAGAGTAATGTCATAAATGATATCGAAGGTAATTGGTATAAAGTATAATTGTTATACATCAGGGATGTGTCGTTATGAGGTAATACTATAAATAACTCAACACTCTTCAAAGGCGATCCAACGTTGTACTGATGCATGTTACCTTGAATCTTCCTTCCACGTCCTTTGGTTGCAGCACACTTGTCACATGTTCGGCACCACTTCTCCACGTCATCTCTAGCATGTAACCAGTAGAATCGATGTCGCACCTTCTCCAGTGTTTTGTTAACTCCCAGGTGGCCTCCCGAAGGTCCGTCGTGCATCTCTCCAAGAACTTCACTGACTTTCGATTGCGGTACGATCAGCTGCATCACATATGACTTACCGTCAGCGGACTCCCATCTTCGCCTGAGGACACCTTCTTGAACATATAGTGAGTCGCACTGTGCCCAATAGGCTTTGAGAACTGGATTCCTGTCAGAAATGTTTCTCCATTCAGGTTTCTCTTAATTTTTTTTCCAAGCGAGAATGGGTTCGATATCTGGATCCTCCTGTTGAGCAGTTCTCAATTCCTCATTGCTCCATCTGCTAATGGGGTCAGCTCTTAGTTGCTGAGCGGTAATAACTTCTTTGTCTTCTTGCCGCCTACAATGCTTGCAATCCACTTTGCAAGGTCTTCGGGATAATGCATCGGCGTTTGAGTGCAGCTTTCCTCTGCGGTGTTGAATCTTTTTTTTTTCGTTTTAAATTATATAGGGTGAAGGTGAAAATTACCTTTACAAGCACGTCGACCTGAAAGATCTTTTGTGCCGTTCCCTTAAGTTTAAAAACACGTAGTGTATAGGTTTGTTCATTCGAAGCTGAGGTCATGTAAGAACCTAAGAATCTTCGAGGAAGAGGTGTTTCTGATATCAAGGGGACAGGGGAACCCTTTATTGAATATTTTAAGCCCTGATCTAGCTAAGGCAGGGCATTCACATAAAATGTGTTCAGCTATTTCTATGTCTTCAAGACAGAGACGACGTCATCTTGGCTGATGCCCATGTTTTTAAGATGATACTTGAGAGAGCAGTGTCCAGTGAAGAAGTCCGTAAGTAACTTTGCGTCACGTTTGCTCATGTCAAGAATTTCTTTCATACGTTTGTGGGATAAGTCAATGAATAGTTTTGACTGACGATGGCCATTTGAGTTGTTCCAGGTGCTGATCATGTTCTGTCGTTCCCAGGTAGCTAATTCGTTTTTAAGGCTATTGATTGGGAGACCACAGTAGGGTTCAGGGCCTTTGAATTGGGACTGAGAGCCAAGTCTAGCAAGTCGATCAGCCTCTTCATTACTCGGTACGCCTTCATGACCAGGCACCCATGAAAGAGTTATTTTATTGTGAGTAGCTAATTGAACTATACATGTCAGGCAGTTCCAAACAAGTTTGGATTCGATTTTTGTCGAGGACAGAGCCTTTAGTGCTGCCTGACTGTCAGAGCAGATTAGGATACTTGATCTTCGGAGGTTTCTTCTAATGCATTCCCTAATACAGAATTCTATAGCCATTACCTCTGCCTGAAAGATAGTAGTTGTGTTACCGAGGGATATAGATGATTTAAAGTTGGGACCGTAAATCCCTGCACCTACACCGTTGTTTGTTTTTGAACCGTCAGTATACCAGATGTATTGGAAGTTATTTGTAAAAATTACAGGGTTCTTCCATGCTGAGCGGTTTGGAAAGATTACTTCAAAGGGGTGGTGTAACATTATGCGTTTAGGCATAAAGTTCGAGGAGTGGGCTGCAGGCGATTTCAGTATTGGGAGCACCTGCAGAATACTCATATGTCCTTGTAAGTTTTCCTTTCTCTAGTAGTTAGTGAGATGAAGCTTTAGTCCGCTTAGTGCAGCAGTCTTCTTTACTCTTTGATGTAGCGGAGGAAAATTTAATAAACTTTCTAACGCTAAAGTTGGGCAGGTGCGCATTGCACCTGTGATACCTACACAGGTTAGTCTTTGTAACTTTTGCAAAGATTGGCGGGCATAAACTTGTTCTGTTTTTGCCACCAGATCAGCGAAGCATAGGTTATGATGGGTGTGATAATAGTGATAATAGTGTTGAATCTGGTAGTCATAAGTCTGCAGTCTTTCTATCCACCTTGCGACTTGACCTTCTGGATTTTTGAAGTTCAACAGCCAATTCAGAGCACCATGGTTTGTCCGCAGAAGGAATCTCTGTCCATAGATGTACATATCGAAGTGCTTTGTTACCAATATAAGAGCTAGCAGTTCCCTTCTGGTCACACAGTAGTTTCTCTCAGGCTTCGAGAGGACCTTGCTGTAATATGCCACCACTTTCTCTTCGCCATCATGCACTTGGGATAGTACCGCCCTGATTCCAACGTTGCTTGCATCTGCGTCGATGATGAATGTTTTCCCAGGTGTTGGATGTGCATGCACTGGTGCGTTACAGAGGCGGTATTTGAGTTCCTGAAAAGATTTTTCACACTCAACTGACCATATAAACTGCTTCCCTTTTTCGGTGAGCTGATGAAAACTCTTTGCAACTCCAGCAAAGTTCTTAACAAAACGTCGGTAATGCGGTTTCTCACCGAAACACTGAAAAAGTTAAGTAAAGAAATTGCCGAAATTAAAGAAAGGCAAGAGGCTCGCAGGCGAGCGGAGAGGGAGGCGCATCAACAACAGTCGCAATCAAAAGTTGATGCGCCAAAACAACAGCAATCAGCAGCAGCAGAAAAAACTGCAAACAAAAAAACTGCGCCCGTGCAGCATCGCGGGACTACAGCTAAAAAAGCTGAAGTAATTAAGAAAACTGCTACCAATGAGCAGCCACGGGGGACCGCGGCTATAAAAGCCGCCACAACGAGTCAAGCCCAAAAGCAGCAGAAGCAGCCAGCAGAACAACATCAGCCGCCAGCACAGCAGCAGCCAGCACAACAGCAGAAGAAGAAGACACAAAAAAGCAGTGTGCCCCCTATTAACACCCTTAAAATGGAGTTGCAAGGAACGAAAAACATATGTAAGTCCGCCATTGGCGATAAATTTACTATAAAACGATTAGGTCAAGATCGGCATGCGATCCAATGTGAAAACTTTGGTGACCATAAGATCATTCGGGAGATGTTGAAAGTGACAGCCACCGAACATTTTACTTTTACTCCCAAAGAGGAGAAACCCAAAAGCATGTTACTTAAAGGGGTAAGCCTACCTCTGACCCAGAGGAGCTCTTAGTTGATCTCCCCAGGTTGGCGGGCGACGATCTCGAGTTCATCGGGGTCAAGTCGTTCACCACCGCCAAGGCAAGACGGGAGAAGTGGCTTTGCCGATGTTCCTCGTCACCCTATCACCCAATAGCCGTCTGGAGAGTCTAAGGAAAATCTTCGTCCTGTACTACCAGATAGTAAGATGGGAAAAATTAAACAGGCACGGCGACATTTTACAATTTCTTCGTTGCCAACGGTTCGGGCACGCCGCATTCAACTGCCAAATGCAGTCGAGTTGCGTAAAGTGTGGAGAGAACCACAACGACAAAGAGTGTAAGCTCGGTGAGGCAAGGGTCGAAATGGCGTGGGGGATGGGAGAACGGTACAGTCTCCCCAGAAAGCGGCCGCACAGCCATCTGTGTCAAATTCTGCTACTGGGGAGTCAGAGGTGATGGTTGCTCTGCGTGTCATTCAGGCACAAATAAGTGAATTATCACGGTAAATAAGTGAGCAGGCGCGTAGGGTGGATGTAATCTACCGTGCAGTGCCTTCGCTTGAGCAATTTTTGGATTAACGGGCGGGCTGCCGGAGAGGCCTTTTAAGATACTAGCCGTGATTGTGAACTCGCTAGTTAGGATAGAACGACGAGCCAACTTCCTTGAGTTGTTAAAAGACCAACGTCCAGATGTATGTATAGTTAGCTAAACGAGGCTAAACCAGCATCACAATTTGACGAATAATAATTACATTATCGTAAGGAGGGACCGACCCAACTCGACTTTCGCAGGTGGGGTTGCGATCTTCATACGTAAAGGCATTGCGCATAAAGTAATATATAGTGGTGAAGTACGCCGATTCCGGTTGCTGGAAGCGTGTATCGTATGCATCCCTATCCAACAGGGGAGGCGGTTGTATGTGGTCGCGATCTATGCTTCTCAGCCCTCATGTTTTATAACAGAGTTCGAATCACTTTTTCAAACTCTGAAACTGAACTCAGAAGAAAACTACTTCCTTAGGGCCGGTGATTACAATGCTAAACACCATGATTGGGGAAATCAATTAGCCAATCCAAGGGGGTCCCAGCTATTCAATTGGCTGGGGCTCCACAGTATTGAGTGTAAAGTCGATCTGCTGGCTACTGATAGGCCTTCATATCCTCGAAATGGCTCAAATTTGGATCTATTACTTTTAGACTCAAGACTGAAACTGACCGACGACATTCTTCGACGGACGAAAAATTGTTTGACGACGGTTGAGTACGACAGTGACCACTGTGGACTTGCCGCCGTCGCACGGAGGATGCAATCCGTACTACAATGGACAGGACAATTCCTAAATATAGGCAATATGACTCTACGAACATGTACAGAAACGCGACAATAGACGCACTTTAAAAACAAAAAAGTAGACTCCTGTCAAGACTCAAACTCTTGCTCAGGAGGTTTACTGACCGACACGATCTGGAGATTAGAACTCTGAAGTCACAGATCAAAAATCTCCAGCAGTTAATAAAAGAAAACTACAGAATATCTATATCTCTTTTCTGGAACAACAAAATTCGGGCTGTACAGTCCAACAACCCGAGTATGTTTCCGGAAATAAATAAAATCTTTAGGAGAAAAGAGGTTTGGGATTCGGCACCAGGAACACTCCTGGTGAAGATATTCTAAATATGTGCAAGTCATACGGTCTAATCGTACTAAATACCATGTTCATCAAACAAGACCGACACCTTATCACTTACAGCAGTGGAGGAAATGAAACCCAGATTGATTACCATTTGGTAACCAATAACATGAAATCTCGGGTGAAAGACTGCAAAGTGATACTAGGAGAAGCTGCCGCTCAACAACACCGTCTTCTTTTGACAGAATTTTTTACGGATGCGGTGAAGGAAGTCAAACAAACAAAGGCTCCTGGGAGAATCAAGTGGTACAATCTGGAGAAAACCAAAGGACAGCAATTCATTTCGTATATGCAAAGTCAGCTGTGTAATACCATCGACGCAGTTTCAAATGCAAACACGGCACAAAATATGTGGGATCGCCTACAACGAACCTGCTTAGAGAGAGCCAAATCACTTTTAGGAGTCTCAAAAGGACACCACCAACAAGCTAAAGAAACCTGGTGGTGGGATGATGAAGCTAAAGCAGTGATTAGAAAGAAGAAAGCAGCTTTCCAAGCTTGGTCGAAGTGCCCCTCAAAAAATACAAATGAAAAAGCGCGTTTCAAAATGGAATACAAGAGCTGCAGAAAAGAAGCGAAGAAAAAGTGCGCCCAACTTCAAGCAAAAAGCACGGAGGGCCTGTATCGAGAGCTGGAAGAGATTTCTGCCCCAGCTGCTGAAGCAAATCAGGCAATCCAAGAGCTAAGACAAAGCAACTTGAATAAGGGAGCAACCATTTTCAAAATAGCCGCTCAGAGAAGGAGAAATGCGCAGGAGATTCGTTCGCCGAAGTTCATCAATGATGCTCAAGGAGTGCTACTTGTGGATGACGACAAAATTCTTCACAGGTGGCGACAGTATTGTGATGATCTTTTGAATGAACAGTTTCCTCGGCGCCACTTTCCAACAGCTGCACCTAACTTTACGGAAGTATCCGACGTCACAGTCGAAGAAGTTAGGGAGGCAGTTAAGAACTCCAAAAAAGGCAAAGCGATTGGGCCAGACGAGGTACCATATGAGTTTTGGAAAAATATGGGAGACATCGGGTTAAGATGGCTCACGATTCTCATCTCCAAACTTATAAGAGGTGACAGTTTGCCTAATCAATGGAGGGAAAGTTTTCTTCTTCCAATGTACAAGGGAAAGGGAGATACCAGAAGCTGTGACAACTATCGTTCGATCAAGTTGATGTCCCACACTATGAAGATCGTTGAGCGGGTTTTAGATAGCCGACTGCGGAAAATAATAAGGCTGTCTGATGACCAATGCGGGTTTGTCGCGGGTAAGTCAACTACAGACGCAATCCAAAGTATAAGGATCATTATGGAAAAACACCGAGATGCCTTAGAGGATTTGCTTATTGTGTTGGTTGACTTCGAAAAGGCATTCGATCGACAACCACGAGATCTGATCTGGGTGGCCCTCAGACACCGAGGAGTTCCTGAAGCCTATGTGCGAATAATTATGGACATGTACGAGGGAGCAGTTACAAAAGTGAGATGCCCAGCTGGAGTCACCGAAGAATTCCAAATAACAGTAGGTGTACATCAGGGAAGTGTCTTGAGTCCACTGCTCTTTATTGCTGTTCTGGATTATTTGCTCGAAGGAAAAGTAACGGACAATAAAGTACAACAATTATTCTTTGCTGACGATGGAGCCATCATAAGCGAGGATCCTACATCCCTGCAACGAGCACTTGACGTTTGGATTGATGTTCTGGAAGGAAATGGGTACCGTATTAGCGCTAAAAAGACTGAATACCTGTGCTGCCCTTTTTCTGATCCAGACAAGCCTATTCCAGACATTTATTTGAATGGAAATGTGCTTCCCAAGTGTGAAAAGTTTAAATATCTGGGATCTATGATCAATAGTGAAGCATCTTGTGATGACGACATCAATCATCGAGTAAGCGTAGGGTGGATGAAGTGGCGAGAAAACTCCGCTATCTTCTGTGATCGAAAAATGCCCCCTAAGCTGAAGGGAAGACTCTACACAGCAGTTGTCCGTCCAGCTCTGACATACGGTTCACAATGTTGGACAATGTACAAAAAGTATGAGAGCAAATTGACGGCAGCCGAAATGAAGATGCTTCGGATGACAGCAGGAGTAACAAAGCTTGATCGAATTAGAAGTACTAAGATCCGTGGAAGCCTTCATGTCAAAAGTACCATCTTGGACAAAATTCAGCACGACCGGCTCAGTTGGTATTGTCATGTTCAAAGGAGAGATCCGCAGAACCCCGTCAAAAAGGCAATATCGTACAACGTTTCAACAAACTCGCGACGAAAAAGAAAAGGCAGGCCAAAACACTCCTGGTACAAGCAAATGCAAAAACAGCAGCATTTGGTTGGTCTCAGACATGGAACAATCCAAAACCGGGAGGCTTGCCGACGATTTCTGAGGTCAACGCGGCGTACCCCACAGGCGGATCACTAGTGTGAAGCAGAAAAGTGGGAGAGTTGTGATCGCTTCAAGATCACTACTCGTAACGCCAAAAATGGAAAAGAAGAAGAAGGAGAAAAGATCAAAATGACCTTCAGAGTATTAAACTCCAAAGGACGACAGAGAACAAAGACTTACTACTGACATTAGGAATAGATCCAGATGACGCCATCTTGGATGATGACCACTTTATAGTGGTCATCGCCCAGCGAAACGGGAATAATTCCGTGTTCGTTTCTAAGATGGACCTCTTGGACATCTTTCACAAAATAAAGAAAAAGAAGTCAGCAGGAGTCGACGGCATACCCAATGTTGTGCTGCGAAACCTCCCTTTGGAAGCGGTGGACACATATGCCACGTTGTTCAACAATGCGCTGAATAATGCATACTATCCAGTGCGTTGGAAGACGGCAGTGCTCCCTCCTCTCCTTAAAAAAGGGAAGGATGGTTCCAATCCAGCAAATCTGCGGTCAATTAGTCTTCTTCCGTACAGTACGCGTACGCTGACGACCTCATTGCGTACAGAACAGGTCCAAAGATCGAAGTCAGCAGAACAAGTGGCAGCTCTAGTTACCATAGTGTTGGTTGTGCGTCATAGTACTCCTTAAATTTTCTCTATTTTTTACAATTTCTACTGTGATTTATTTGTGTCTCATAGTTTATTTGTGTGCTTTTAAGTCCATATTCTTAGTTGACAACAGTGTACAGTGAAATTGAGTTAAATATCTTAATTTTTGCCAATAAATTGTGTTTAGCTTTGGTAAGCGGTAAAATTCTCTCGTTAAAAAAAAAAAAAAAAATCCGTTACCTTAATTGAGTGATATTCAAGTGCAAGTCTCTTGAGCACTTTACGCTACTTGAATTATCATAATTACTGCATGAAAGCTTTTTTTGTGTTTCATAATCATAATTTTTGTGTTTAAAACTATTTTTTTTGTAGTTATAAATTGCTACACGTCGTAGTTGGTTAGAGCAAAGATAGTTGTGTCAAGCATCTCAGGTTCAAATCGTGTACTACCCAAACAAACTTTGTTTTTTTTTCTTTAGTTAAAACTAAACTTTTATTCTCAATCTTTTTTTTAGTTTTCTTTTTCTTTTTTTACTTTTTTTAAGTTCTTTAATTAAAATGGAATGCTCAGCGGTGAAATGTCTGGACTCTTCCCCTAATGCATGCCTTTTTGCATGTTACGGCCCTTGTGGGAAGTTTTACCATGCTAAATGCGTTGGGTGAACTATCTTATTTATAGAAAAGGATGACGCATCAAAAAATGCAGTCTGGTTTTGTACTGATTTTGTACTTATCTCTCTATCCCAACTTGCTTTTAAAATGTCGTCATTCAAGACTGATAAAGCCAAAATCAAGAAAGGATTAGATGAACTGTGTAATAATTTTAATGATGCGGTTTCAAACCTTAACAATTTTTCAGCTCCCAAGTTTTCGGTTGACATATCTACCTCAACTGATGATTTGGGAGACCCGTATACTCTTCTGCCTCATGTTTCACCAAAAACAATTGACTTATTAGTGCAATCTACTTCAAATATTTCTAAACCTAATAAGTCTAAAAAGAAAAAGCAAGATACTCACTCTTCTGAAAAACGTTTATGTCTTAGGAGCTGTATTGGTCCTACTAATAAAAACAATGATACGACAACTGTCGATTTAGCTGTTGTTTCTAGTAGGCCTTCTAGTGTTGATAATCAAATTACCGAACTACCTCATATCCCCAAACAAATTGAATCAGTTCCCGAAACCATTAATGTGAATTATCCTCCAACTGAACCATTTCCAATTCCCAAACAAGTAGAATCAGTTCCCAAGCCAAAACAAATTTTTGTATCCCGTCTTAAGCCTGATTTAACATCCAATGATATTATATCCCATCTAACTTTGAACCACAATATATCTAATGACTTAATTATTAAATGTACCAAAATAAGTAAACCTAACAGTTTTGTTTCGTCCTTTAAAATTTTTGTCCCTCCGTCGCAATTTGATTATCTTTGCAGCCCTAATTTCTGGCCTTCAGGCACTCTTTTAAAAGAATTTGTTGGTTCTTCCAAGAAGAAACGTGTTGAAAATAGTACCGTCAATAATGTTTCAAAAAACTAATAAGACTTTCCCTATTTTACCATAATGTAAGGGGGCTTCGTAGTAAAACTACTGATTTTTTTTATTAATTCTCAAGCTTTTGCCCATGATATTTGTGTTCTTACAGAAACCGGGCTTCATTCAGGCATTCTGGATACAGAACTTTTTAACTTATAGTATTTAGAAAGGACCGCCATTCTCATGTAGACGCACATGTAGGAGGGGGTGTTCTCATAGCTTGTCGCAAAAGCTTTTTGTCGTCTAATATCACTTTTCCTTTTATTTTAACCATAGATCTAATTTGCATTGAAGTTACCTTTGAGTCTAAGACAGTCTATGTAATTGGCACATACATTCCCCCAAAAAGTTGTGCCCCTGCCTACAATGAAGTGGCTTTAGTGTTAGACTATGTAAACAATCTTTCTTCTTTAGATATAAATATTTTACTGCTGGGTGACTTTAATCTATCTTATATAGATTGGTCTCCATCAATTGATTGTTCATTTCAGAAAGCTTCCTTGACATCCTCTCAACAAGAGCTTATCTTATTGGATTATCTAATTTCTACTGACTTTCAACAAGTGAGCTGTATTAAAAACTTTTTAAACGGAATTCTCGATTTAGTCTTTATCTCTGTCGCTGTTAGTACTGTCGTTCTTAAATCTAATTCCGGCATTACTAATATAGATGACTATCACCCTCCTCTAGACATTTTCCTTGACCTAAGCGTCCACATTCATAGTTACAGTAATTCACATGACTGCTCGCATATATTTGACTATCGAAAGACTAACTTTCAAATGCTTTCTGATGAACTAAGTAGATCTAATATTAATAATATATCAGCTTTCAATAATATTGACGAAGCAGTTAGTTACTTTTATTTTATTCTTAACGACTGCATGAACAAAGCTATACCCCTCAAAATTTCAAAGAATGTGAGCTCTAATCACCCATGGTACACTAAGGAACTAAAAAAGCTTCGCAACAAAAGAAATAGTGCTTGGCAGACTTACATTAAGATGCGTTTTGAATCTGATCACCTTCTTACATCTTTTTTTTTTTGATGAATTTAAATCACTATCAAAAACTCTGTATTCTGAGTATGTTCACAGAATGGGCAACTCATTAAGGGATGATGGAACTTTGTCAATTCAAAGAAAGATTCGGATGGATACCCAGATAACTTTACATATGGTAATGTCACATCAACAAAAACATCCGACATTTACAACGCTTTTCCTCGCCATTTTTGTAATTCCTTCTCTGATCCTATTGTTGATATAGATCATAGTTATTTCGAGTTTCTACGTAAATGTCCTAAAGTTAATTTTAATAATGTTCCAATTATCTTAGAAAGAGTCCTTAACAATTTTTCAACTTTGAACGATGATTACTCTGCTGGCCGGGATGGCATCCCTCCAATAATTTTAAGAAAGTGTAAGTCCCAAATAGCATTTCCCCTTCATTATTTGTTTTCATTATCGTTAGATTCTGGTCGATTCCCTTTACTGTGGAAAAGATCTTTTATAACACCAGTATTTAAAAAAGTATTAAATCAGATATCCTTAACTACAGACTCATATCCAAGCTTTCGTGTATCCCCAAATTATTTGAACAGCTTGTTTGTGTAAAAATATAATTTGCAAACAGCAGCATGGTTTTGTACAGAAAAGATCAACAGTAACAAACCTTTTATATTTCCTTCATAAATGTTCAAACGCGCTTGAAAGCGGGCAAGAGTTAGATTTTTATTTACTTACCTTTCAAAGGCTTTTGATAAACTATCTCACGATATTATGTTGTTTAAACTAAATGCATATGGATTCCCTTCGCTCTTCGTTGATTGGATGAGATCGTACCTTACTGACAAATCATATGTGGTAAAATTTAGAAGCATTCTTTCAGACTCCTTTAAGGCGCACTCAGGAGTACCACAAGGCAGTCACCTTGGCCCTATCCTCTTTATTCTAGCCATTAATGATGTTACTTCTAGCTTGTCATCGAGCGAAATTTTGATCTCCGCGGATGATATGAAATTTTTTAAGAAAATAGACTGCGCAGTGGATAGTACAACGTGGATGGGCGTTGTACTATTCGGTTATGCTCTGACTGGTGCCAACTTGGCGGCACCCAGATGCTGTAACTTATAGTACACGTCAATTGTGCTTACTATACCTCCAAGCGGTATCCGCTGGGACCTGGGATGCTCCGTCCAGAGCTGACCTGCTAAACTAGTAAGTGCGAGTGTTGACAAGGGAATCCGGAACAAAAGAATTGTGATCGGTCAACACTATAATTGCTCTGCGAACTATGACTGACTGCACGAATCTCAGTGGTCTACGAGAGCTTTCGTGTAAATGTCCCAGCGGATGAATTCGAAGGACAGAAAACAACGATGGACTTCAGCAGCCATAAAAGCAGAAACCCCTGAAGGAGCTACTCCAACATATTTGGTTTAAAGGTCTTTCGGGGTCTTTCAATACTAGGACAGGGTATTGAAGTAAAGATGGTGGCGGATGAGCTCCTGGTGAGCCAACGGCAGCACTCACACCCCTGGAGCAGAGTACTGACTCTGGATATTCCAGCCCTTTGTGTCCGAAGGGATCCAAAAGGACCTGGCCCTCCAGGTTGGGGGTTGTGCGTAGGGTTAACTACCCAACCACGGAAAAAATGGTTCCGAAACAACCAAAAGCCTCGGATAACGATAATGATTTCAAAGTTGACGACCAAAGCAAACGAAAAAAGGACAATGACCTCCGGATCTGCACGTGGAACGTAAGATCTCTTTACGGACTAGGTGCAACTGGAGAATTTGCGGACGCCCTGGACTGCTGCAAAGCAGACATAACCGCCATCCAAGAAGTGCGATGGAGTGGACCGGGCATAAAGAAGATGAAAAACTGTGACATCTACTATGGCGACTGCTACAGACAACAGAAACAGCGTTTATTTGGGTGCGTATTTGTCGTTAGAGGAAGACTCAGAGATATGGTGATTAGTCAAAATCCAGTCAATGAGAATGACCATCCGCATCAGGGCTAAATTCGACAACATTAGCCTTTTATGCGCCCACGCGCCTGTTTCTACGAGCTCCTCGAAGAAACGTATGAGCAGTGCCCTAGGCACGACGTGAAAATCGTTCTTGGCGATTTTAACGCAAAGCTAGGGAAGAAGGACATCCTTGAAAACACATTCGGTAAGCATAGCCTCCATGACAAAACCTCCGAAAACGGACTGAAGCTAATCAATTTTGCTGCGGGGCTAAATCTTGTTGTAAGTAATACACGCTTCCCGCATCTTAAAATTCATAAAGGTACATGGCGGTCACCAGATCAATTAACCGTAAACCAAATTGACCATGTTGCAATCGAAGCAAGGCAGTTTTCCAGTGTTTTAGATGTCCGAACTTTCCGAGGGGCCAACTTTGACTCGGACCACTACCTTGTTGTACCCAAGATACGAATGAGGATATCCTGTTCACGACCAGCACGAACTAACGCTGTGAAGAGATATGACGTCGGATAGCTACAATCGCAAGAGATTGCCAATGCCTTTTCCAATCGAGTGTCCCTTCAATT
Organism: Melanostoma mellinum; assembly: GCA_914767635.1. Classification (NCBI taxonomy): domain Eukaryota; kingdom Metazoa; phylum Arthropoda; class Insecta; order Diptera; family Syrphidae; genus Melanostoma; species Melanostoma mellinum. Next base: position 122,035,731 of record OU612059.1, on the reverse strand, counting down.
ATCCTTGAATCCCATGCCGCCAACATTAAGCATTGAAGACCAGTAGCAGCAATGCCAAGAAGCCATCAGAACCGCTGCCTCTGAGGTTCTGGGTCTCACTCGGCCACCAAAACGAAACCCATGGATCGATGAAGAATGCAGGCAGGCAAATGCGGCCAAACAAAAAGCACGTCAAATGCTGTTGCAACAACGAACAAGGGCTGTCTACGATCAGTATAACGAGATTTACAAGGAGAAAAGAAGGGAAGAACACCGACTTCTCAAAAAGAAAAAGAAGCAGCATGAGAAGCGCTCGTTTGAAGAAATAGAGAGGTGCCATGACAGGAACGAGATTCGGAAGTTTTACCAAAAGGTAAAAAGATCCTGCCAGGGTGGCAAACCCCGAACTCAAGCCTGTAAAGACCAGCAGGGAAACATAGTTATAGAGCCACAGTCGCTACTGAGGATCTGGAAAGATCATTTCTGCAGACTGCTTAACGGCGATGAAGACACAAATTCCGCTGTCAGGCAGATTGCCCCATTCAGCTTGGACGATGATCAAGAATGCCGTCCTCCTGATCTAGAAGAGGTTGAGCTTGCCATATGCAAACTTAAATCAAATAAGACGTCTGGTGCAGATGGCCTTGATGCCGAACTTTTCAAGGCAGCTGGAGATCAGTTGGAAAGGAGCATGCACCAGCTGATCTGCATGATATGGTCGGAAGAAAGCATGCCCGATGAATGGATATGCCTGATACTAAAGAAAGGAGACCCTCACAATTGCGCCAATTATAGAGCGATTAGCCTCCTTAACGTCGCTTATAAGATCTTGTCTGCTGTAATATGTGAACGACTGAAACCCCACGTCAACAACTTGATAGGTCCTTACCAATGTGGTTTTAGACCAGAGAAGTCCACAATAGACCAAATTTTCACATTACGGCAGATTTTGGAAAAAACCCGTGAACATAATATCGATATTCACCATCTTTTTATCGATTTCAAGGCCGCGTATGACAGTATCTACAGAGACGAGCTGTACAGAGCCATGTCTAGTTTTGGCATCCCTGCAAAACTCGTACAACTATGCAGGATGACTTTGGAGAATTCATGCTGCTCCGTCAAGGTCGGAAAAGAACTCACCGAGACCTTTGATGTCGAAAAAGGCTTAAGGCAAGGCGACAAACTGTCATGCGATTTCTTCAACATCATACTTGAACAGATTGTAAGAAACTCAAACGTCAACACCAGAGGAAAAATCTTTCAAAAGTCTGTGCAATAACTCGCCTATGCAGACGATATTGACGTAATGGGAAGAAAAAAGCTTGATGTCATAGGTGCTTTTGCAAGTATCGAAACAGAAGCGGCAAAAATGGGTTTGATGGTTAACGAGGGCAAAACGAAGTTTATGCTAACAGGGACACAGAACATCGACGAATTGGGCAAATCGTCACAATAGACAGACATAACTTCGAGGTAGTACAGGACTTCGTCTACCTAGGATCCGCTGTAGGCACGGACAACAACATTAGTGCGGAGATCAAACGGAGAATAACTCTTGCCAACCGTTGCTTTTTTGGGTTCAGAAGGCAATTGAGAAACAAAACCCTCTCTAGAAAAACCAAGGTGACCTTGTATAAGACTTTGATCATCCCAGTCCTGCTTTACGGCGCGGAAGCATGGACCTTATCGAAAGCGGATGAGGAAACTCTTGGTCGTTTCGAAAGAAAAATTCTCCGAATGATTTTTGGTCCCGTATGCGAAGACAATGTGTGGAGAAGGAGATACAAAAACGAGCTGTATGAGCTGTACCGCGACATGGGCATAGCCAGAAGAGTACGCATCGCGAGGCTACAATGGTTGGGCCAAGTAGAGCGGATGTACCCAAACGCTCCGGCTCGTCGGGTGTTCGAAAGCACATTGCAGGGAAATCGCGGAAGGGGAAGACCTCGTCTTAGGTGGCGCAATCAAGTGGATGAAGACCTCAACCGCCTTGGAGTGCGAAACTGGAGAGAGCTCGCCCGAAATCGAAGTCGTTATAGAAGGATGTTGGTTGAGGCCCAGGTTCACCCCGAACTATAATGCCCATTTAAGAAGAAGCCGATCGTCTTATTTTACAATCTGATGTTGAACATTTTGCCACATGGTGCGATAAAAATGGATTGATTCTCAATCCAAGCAAATGTCAAAGTATAACTTTTTCGAAGAAACGTATACCGGCTTTTCATAACTACTCGATTCTTCATCAAATATTATGCAAGGTGTCCAGTATTAAGGACCTCGGTGTTTACTTTAGTTCCAATTTTGAATTTACATCTCATATCAATTACATTGTTAGTAAAGGAAATGCAATGCTTGCTTTATTAAAAGATGGGCTAAGGAGTTTACGGACCCGTACGTCACTCTTTCGCTGTATAACTGTCATGTTCGACCCCATCTAGAATATGCTTCTCAAGTATGGTCTCCTTATTATGCAGCCCACAATTCAAGAATAGAAAGTATACAGCGAAGATTTATTAGATTTGCTCTCAAGGGACTTCTAATCGTCCCATGGTATTCAACTTTTGCAGATGCAACTGCTTTCGCATCGCATCACCAGCTCATAACAGGACAAATTATTGATGCTCCCGACTTGCTTGCATGCATAAGTTTTAACTACCGGGGAGGCTCATACCAACTGCGCAACTTGGAGTTACTTCACTGTCCCCATCATAGAACTAATTATGGAATGAATGAGCCTGATAAAGTATGATGAGTATGATAAAAGTTTTGAACCTGAACTCTTTAATAGATTCTCATATTAGTAGAACTACGTTAAAGTCCTTAATTCGAACCAGAGCTCCACTCTCTTGACTCTGTTTTTTATGTTTCTTATCTCTTAAAAATTGTAACATTTAATAATTAGTTTTTTGTATGTAGCTATCTAATCTGTTTTCGTATATGTTTATCAATAATTTATAATAACTAGTTTCGCCCTGTGGTCGAGCTTCGACCACTAAAGTTATTCTTTCTGTTTTACAAAAAATTTTAATATTTTTGTTTTTGTGTGCTTAACATCTCTGGTATTCGTCCCGATAAAAATATTTGTTAATTTTTTTGTTTACTTAAGAAAAATTATCTTGAATCTGTCATGACTCCATGTGTCAAGTGCTATTTTTTTAATTCTTTTAATTTTTTTAATTTTTTTCATTATTGAAATAAAGAAGAAGACAACACTTATATCAACCGTCAAACTTGGCACGTATTTAAAAATCCAAATGAAATCTTTTTTTCTGCCGCCACTCCAATTAGGTTTTTCTGCAAAATTAAATATCCAAATGACGTTGGGAAAGTAAATAAGAATGCAACACTTACATAGGCGATCAATTTAGGCAGGTATTTTTTTGTTCACATCAAATCAAATCAATAAATATAAATTTTTTAGCCACCACTCAAAGCACTTCTGCAAAATATTCAAAAAACTTCCTCAGATAAAGCGTTCTACGAAAAAGGAGAGAAAATTTAATAAGACGCACACTCTCCTGAACCGATGAACTCAACTTACATTTAGCTTTTTCCACACAGTGAAAACGCTCAAAGAAAAAATAACAGTTGTGCATTCACACTTAAGCTGAGACGGAATAAACGCACACACACTTCTCTGTTTTAAGCGCCGCCGTAAATTCACCACTTCCAATGGTTATCATGTTCAATTGACCAAATGCTCACGAATGCGAAAGGCAATACCAAAGCTGAGACGGAATAAACGCATACACACTTTTCCGTTTTCAGCGTCGCACCACTTCTTCATAAATTCACCACTTCCAATGGTAATCATGTCCAATTGACCAAACGCTCACGTATGCGGGAGATAATACAAATGCTGAGACCAATTTAAAGCACACACACTTCTCCGTTTTCAGCATCACACAACCTGTACGTAAAATCACCTCTTCCACTGGTAATCTTGTAATACACAGTGTAAAAAAACACAGTGTTGTTGTTGTTTTTTGCACGATTTTTCTACCGCAATTTAACCGGGTAAACGTTAACAGATCCATTCTATGGCTAAATACCTTTCAGAAAATATATACTTCATGCGGGTGCGTCATCGTTAAGTGGGGTAAAAATGTACCACAAAAAAACCACTTGCCGATTAATATATAGATAATTTTTAAGCTCTGTTGTCTTGAGTGTGTTAGACTTAATTTTTACTTACTAACAACTAACACCTCGCTAAATGATGACAGTGATACATATTTCTGAGTACTTAAGGGTTAAAAAACTCTTGAAGAAAAGATACATTGTTTCACAAGCTTGAAATAAGCTGTTCTGATAGGGAAAAAAACACTCTTGCAGCGTGATTTAGATAAGATCCAGCAATATTGCGATGACTGGAAGTTGAAAATCAATTTCCAGAAATCGGAAACAATTGTGTTTAGGACCCCGTTGGCTCGGGCCTCATGAGATACGAGAAGGAACTGGCGAAAGCTGGTGATCGTTGATCTACATGGCCACCCACTGCCAAACAAAGTAGTAGTCAAGTACCTCGGCATCTGGCTAGATCAGTATCTACATATATTTTAACAAACATATGGATGCGGCTCTGGCCAGGGCTAGAGGAGCTTTTGCTCTGACAAGGCGACTGTTTCACAGCAGTCAACTTGATAGCAGAGTGAAGGTGATTTGCTACATGGTCCTCATAAGGCCAATGATTGTCTATGGGTGCCCCGTGTGGTTCAATGTTACAGCGTCTCAATTGGAAAAGATTCGGGTGTTTGAGAGACAGTGTCTGCGTACCTGTCTTGGATTGAACACCAGAGCCGGAGTACAGAAAATATTATCCTTCTTCTTCTTTTTCATTTCCGGCGTTACGAATGTGTTGTGTATGTAGTATTGTATAATACAAGAAAATCCTAACCAACCCTAACTTCATTCCAGCTTCAAGGCCAAGGTCAACACTAAAGCATTCGAATTGTAAACAAACATTCGATCGCTAAGTGTATGACGCAAAACAAAAAGCGCAACCTCTGGGTGACGATTCAGTTAATTCATATACTGAAGCGTCATCAGAAAAATGCGAACAAATTATTGCGGCCAAATAATGAACTGGAATGAACTTTCAGAAAACAAATAATGCTGACGAGTGGTAAAGGAAATGTGTGACGAATACTTTATAGGACAAATTGTTTTGATGACTGAGGAATAGGTATAGAAACATTTAAGAAATACCGATGTCGAAATGTCATGATTTCGACATCATGAATTTACCAACATTTCATGACATAGTTTAAGTTAATCTATGTAAGCTATTTTAAGGTATAAATAGTAAAGGAAAAATGAATGAGAGACATTAGTAATAAAGTAAACACTAAGTGAGTTAACCACAGAAGTTTTTATTTGCTGATAAACTGTTGAAACAAGAAGAGGACTTTTGCTTTTGCTGAAAAATTAAGGTGAGTATAATTAAATCTGGCTCTTTAGCCTAGTATTCCGGGATGGTGCGCCCTTAAAACCCACCAAACAAACCCCCTATCCCAATCCCCAGTTAAGGAAGACGACAAGACGCTACATTTGTAGTGTCCGTCTAAGTTAAGAACGAAAGTTCTTAACAATTTTCTAAAACTTTCTGTGTAATCAAAAAGATTACACAACATTTTGGCGCAGCCGGTAGGATGATGCTAGAGATTTATCTCAGTAAATCCAAATTTTAAATGTTCGTTTAACAACTCGCATGTTGTTTAAACAACAAAAAATAAAAGGAGGCATCATTTCCGTACCAAACAAAAAATTTTTTCCAAACAAATGTCAAATTCGGACTCAGAAGAGTCAAATAACGAGACATATCTTAACCTGAGGCAACGCAAAATCTACAAAGCGTCAACCTCAACAGCTGCTGCTCTCCTACCCGGCAAACAAAAGACCGTATTGGAGCAAGTTAAAGCACTTCATGAAAAGGCTCAATCCACGGGAAATATATCCCTACTGGCTTTAGACCAACTCGAAGCATCCTCAGAAAAACAAAGGCTTGAACGGCTAAAACAGATAGAAAAGTTAAAGACAGATTCTCTGATTTTCCAGGGAATCCTTCTAAACCAAAGCAGTACTAAACTGACTGATCGTATAGCTCAAATAAAGACCCCACCCCAAATCTCCTTTTCGGAACAGTCTCAAACTAACTTGGAATTCCAAGATTTTTCTGATTCAGAAAGTGAGACCATTAATTTAAACATGGCGGTGGATTACACGAAAATTATCAAGCTTACGGCTCAGGTCGTTCCTTTATTTTCCGGAGAGAGACACCCAAAAATCTCCCAAGAACTACAAACATTCATAGGATGTTGTAGGCAGGTGATGTTTTGTCTCTCAGAGGAGGAAAAGGAAGCTTTTGCAAGCTTATTCACCACTAGATTGCGAGGTGAAGCATACGACCTAATAGATACAGCCAGACCCGAAACTTTCCGGGAAGCCGAGGATCTCCTCAGTAGGACATACCTCCCAGTGGAAAACTATAACGAGCTAGTGACACGTTTGATATCGTGCAAACAGGAAAGACAAGAAAGTACCGTAGAATTTGCTTCAAGACTTCGCCACAAGTTGGCACAGTGTCGCGAAGCAGCAGAAATAAAATATCTGAAAAATGCGGACACTGTGAAAACACAGTTGGAAGATTTTGCCATATCCTCTTTCGCTAGTGGGGTTCTAAATCCCCATCTAGGGCAGTATTTACTAGGGTTATCCGAACCCACTTTTGAAGGCATGCTACAGAAAGCTTTCATGATGGAAAAACTGCAAAAAGGGGCGGCACAGAAGCAAATGTTTCAACCATACTTGTCAGAGGAAACGATTCCTGTAGATAAAAACTTCGAGAAAAGTCAAGGTAAGGAACACCAAACAAAACTCCAAATTACTTGCAGTTTTTGCAAATTTAAAGGTCACACATATGAGGATTGTTTAAAAAGGAAAAATACACCCGTATGTGAAAACTGTAAAACCTACGGACATGAGACCCGACTCTGCCGTAGAAAAAATAATTCAAATTATCAGAGCACTAAATTCCAAGATAACAACTGGAATAGAAGCAATAGAGGCGAGTATGTTCCAAAGCAAAACCACACAAATCCATTTAGGAATACTCATAGCGAGCCTAATTTCAAACCTAACTTCTCAGCCCCAAATAGGAACGAATTAAATCCTAGGGCAAGGGTTTTTCAAATGAATTCGGAATGTGATTTTTGCGGAAGAAACTCACACTCTATTAGTCAATGTAGTTTAAAACTCAGGTGGGAAAACAAAAATTCGGGAAACGCTTCATCGTCGACCGAAAAAACCCCGGCTCGACGATAAATAGAAAAAATTTTAAAGGGTATTCTGCAACACAACAGTTTTTCGAAAACTATGAATTGCCTTCTGTTGAAATCCCAACAGATTTTACTAAAAATAAAACCGTTCGTCTGTTAGTGGATACTGGATCTGAAGTCAGCCTCATTAGGAGGAAGGTGTTAAAACCAAACACAAAAATTGACAAATCCAGAAACGTATCCATAAATACTCCATTTGGTTCAGGTAAAACACTTGGACAATGTATTGGTAAATTCAATATACCCACGGAACCTTCTTGCAACTTTCAAGTAGTTGAAGATGAATTACCCATTCCAGATGACGGAATATTGGGATATAATTTCATTGGGCCACACTGTAATGTGGAGGGACCCAAAAAGATTTTAAAATTGAAGGGCTTATGGCAATAGTATGATAAGCCACACTTTTTCAAAAATGGTTTTTATTGGCTCAGTCTATTGGGTAATGGAATATCTACATACACTTTAAAGTATATATCTATTTTCCAACTAGTGTCGCTAGTCTGCATTAAAGAGACTTTTTCCATTAAGACTTTGCATTGAATTTTACTGTAATAACATGACAAGCCACTTGATGAAAGACATTAATTTAAAAAAGTTTTTTCTTATAAAATCATAAAAGTTGTTTAATAGTATGGAAAACTCTCATCTTTCGTAATATATTGATGATAATATACTTGCTGGATATTTTATACCATCAGATGATGGAATATCATTTGAAATAGCTAAGGTATGTGCGAAATATATATTTTTGTGGCTTATCATCTTATTGTAAGCAAAAGTCAACAAATTGTCTCTGTTTCTTGTGGCTTATCATGTTACTTAATGTGTAATGATATAATTATTATTATGATAAGCCACCAAATCTTTCTTCTTTTATTAATTTTTTCGCACTTTCCATATTTTTTCCCACGCTTTTTGGGGGTAGTATTAAAGAATACTATGCAACATATATTTAAAAAAACAAAATTGATAAAAATCATGCTCCCCTAATTTGTCTATTTTTTTCATAACTAAAAATGCAATTTTCTCGATAATTCGAAAATGTGGCTTATCATACTATTGCAATAAGCCCTTCAATTCATCACCACAGAGCAAGAATATATAACTCCACTGTTAGATTCAAAAACAGGGGTTCACGAATTACCAAGTACAAAATTTGGAGATAACTCCTATGGACCTCATTGTAACCATCAGGAAAAAGACACTTGTGGAAAGAGGAAAATAGACCTTGCAGAAAGATTTTCTGATATGGCTAAGACCTCTTCAATCGTTACACAAGATGAACCAAGTTTTACAAAATTAGTAATCAACAGAACAAAGAAACAAATGCCAACCCGTAGAGGCTCTGATAATAATCTTGGCAATTCTCATAGTAAAGAAGACACTTGTGGAAAGAGGAAAATAGACCTTGCAGAAATTAATCATATTAATCATGGTTCCAATTCAAAAATTAAAAATAATAAGTCAACCCAACGCGGCTCTGATCAAAAAATCAAAAATAATAAGTCAACCCAAAGCGGATCTGACTCGAAAATAAATAATAAGTCAACCCAACGCGGCTCTGATCAAAAAATCAAAAATAAAAAATCAACCCAACGCGGCTTTGATTCAAACATTCATGTAAATGATAAGTCAACCCAAAGCGGATCTGACTGCAAAATTAAAAATGAAAAACCAGCCCTAGGAGGTTTGGTTAATAAAAATAAAAATGAAAAAACTTCTGAAGAAGCAAGTAGTAAAATAAAAATAATTTTAAAAGAAAAAATACAGATACCAGAAAAATCAAAAATGATCGTAGAACTACCGGTCAAACTCAACGAAGATATGATTTGTTTATCAAAGCATATCCAAAAGGGAGTCCTCCTTGGAAATTGCATAGTAGCAGGAGGACGAGAAAAGGTGTCTGTTCCAATCATTAACACTCTAGAACACAATGCAACTATCAAACAAGTTGTACTACATCTAATAGAGTTAAAAAATTACGTACCTTTGGAAAACACATCAACAAATAATATTACAAGTATCCCTGAACCGAAGTGTTACCATACTAACGTGGCAACGAACAATACCAGAGAACAGAATCTTAGAGAGCAACTCATTTTAGATGAAACACTAAATGACGAGGAAAGAAATTCCATCATTAACTTATGCATGGAATATAACGACATATTTTTTCTACCAGGTGATAAGCTAACGTATACTTCCACAATAAAACACAGTATACCTACCAAACAAGATCAACCACCTATCAACACCAAAATGTATAGGTTACCTGAAAAACAACGAGATATCATCAATGACCAATTAGCCGAAATGCTTGATAACGACATAGTGCAACCGAGTAAGAGCCCTTGGAATTCTCCACTTTTGGTAGTTCCAAAAAAGGCAGGCCCAAACGGTGAGGTACGATGGAGGGTAGTTGTAGATTTTAGAAAAATCAACGAAATTACAATAGGAGATGCTTTTCCTCTACCCCGAATCGAAGACATTCTCGACCAATTGGGACATGCCAGATATTTTTCCACGCTAGATTTGGCGAGTGGATATCATCAAGTGCTGGTCGACCCGAAGGACAGGGCAAAAACAGCATTTAGCACATCTTACGGGCACTATGAGTTCAAAAGGATGCCGTTCGGTCTAAAAGGTGCTCCTGCAACATTTCAACGTTTAATGAACTATATCTTAACCGGCCTGCAGGGTCTGGAATGCTTTGTTTACCTAGATGATATTGTGGTTTACGGAAAGAATTTGGTAGATCATAACAGAAAACTACAACTAGTTCTCGATAGGTTGCGAGAGCACAATTTAAAGGTACAGCTGGAGAAATGCCAATTCTTGCGCAAAGAAGTGGTATACTTGGGACATAAATGTTCCGCCGCTGGAGCACAGCCTGACCCCAGTAAAACCAGTTGTGTACAAGATTTTCCCGTACCAAAAACTGTTAGACAAATGCAATCCTTTTTGGGCCTAGCAAATTACTATCGAAAGTTCATTCCGAATTTCTCAAAAGTAGTCAAACCTTTGACAAATCTGTTAAGAAAAGACGTAAAATTCACCTGGACAGAAAAATGTCAAGAATCGTTTCAGAAAGTTAAAGACCTGCTCATTTCACCCCCTATACTTATATATCCCGATTTTAAACAACCTTTTAACCTAACCACTGATGCAAGTAATGACGCAATTGGTGCGGTATTGTCTCAAGGAGAAGTCGGTAAAGACCATCCAATCGCATACGCAAGTAGAACTCTAAACAAAGCCGAAAGAAACTATTCGACAATCGAAAAAGAACTTTTAGCTATCGTTTGGGCAACCAAAAACTATAGGTACTACCTGCTAGGGAGACAAGTGACTATATATACCGATCACAAACCTTTAAAAGGCATTTTCAGCGTCAAAGACCCAACATCCCGATTGGTTAGGTTTCATCACAAACTTTCCGAGTTCGATTATAAAATCGAATACAAACCCGGAAAGTATAATACTAACGCTGACGCGCTTAGTAGAATTCCCAATAATTCGATCGAACACACGGTTGACAAAAAGACAGAAATAACTTTTAAATCCGGAAATAGTGAAGACAAAAAATCAAACAACTATTCAAAAAAGTGTGTAAACTTCTACAGATCGAGAAACTTCAGACTACTGCATACCACCCACAATCAAATGGTTCGCTTGAACGTGCTCATAGGCCTTTAGTGGAATATCTCCGCACTATATGTGACGACAGTCCAAGAACTTGGGATCAGTACCTCAGAACTGCAGCATTCGTATACAATAATAGTATACATGAGGGAACCAAATTAACCCCAATGGATTGCCTTTACGGTTTTACTTCTGTGTCATCTTAATCAGTATGCGGTATGGTGGCCAATCAACTCTCCACCAATAGTCCGCTAATCGACCAATTACAAAAATTCGAAGTTATACTGACCAAAGAAATAAAAGACTACCCGGAGTTCAGATATAAAATTAAAAAACCTACCAGATAAAAAAAAAAAAAAAAAAAAATTTCTGAAAAGAGGGAAATACCCCCACTTAACAATATAAAAAAAAAAAAAAAAAAAAAAAAAAAAGAGGATAAATCCCTAACACAATAAAATAAAAAAAAAAAAAAAAAAAAAAAACAAAGAGAGAGAGAAAAAAATATAAAAGTTAATTTTCTGAAAAGAGGGAAATACCCCCACTTAACACAAAAAAAAAAAGAGGGATAAATCCCCACATCCTAATTATATTACTTTTTCAGGACAAACAAAAATTTAATTCAACTAGGACCCATGTCCCATGACACTCACCAAGGACGCACACCTATGACGAAAGCCTGCAAAACGATAAATACAAATCGTCTTGGAAAACATTGAATTGCCCAACTAAGGAGACACAAAAGATTACTACTGGAAACTCCAATCAACACTTTACAACAATATAAAAAAAAAAGAGATCTTAATTCTAAATGTATAAAAAAAAAAAAAAAATTTAATATAAAATTGTACCTTATGATTTAATATTCAGTAAACTGGCATTTTTATTTTACACATATTGTTTTCAAGTACACAACATTTTATAATTATTCTCTAGTTAATATTTTTCTTGTAAGTCATTAGAAAAACTTTTTTCAATAAAATTCTTATTCCCCAATCAATTTTATAACAACCGATTTTTAATCTAAATGAAAGTTGATATCAATTCCTAAAAAGTATGTAGACATAACATAAAGATATATGTAAAACTAATTTTAGAAATCAATAAACAAATAATTAGAGTATATAAAAAATACTAAAAATGTATATAAACATAGCAAAGTACCAAAATTAATGAAAAAAAAAAAAAAAAAAAAAATATATATATATATGTAAAATTAATTAGAATACAAATTGATAAAACAATAACAATTGTATAAAATAATTAAAAAAAAAAAAAAATGTTTCTATTTAATTTAAAAAATAAAAAAAAAAAAAAAAAAAAAAATGTTCCTATAACCTATGACTGAGTCACCGACAGTTCCCAAGTTCCCAAACTTTAAACGCACAAAATAATAATTGTTCACCGCACATATTTTCAATCCCACTTGAAAGACGAACTTAGCATTTTTTGTCTCTTCCAAACAAAAAAAATTATCTCTTTTAAAGGGGGGAGGTGTTGTGTATGTAGTATTGTATAATACAAGAAAATCCTAACCAACCCTAACTTCATTCCAGCTTCAAGGCCAAGGTCAACACTAAAGCATTCGAATTGTAAGCAAACATTCGATCGCTAAGTGTATGACGCAAAACAAAAAGCGCAACCTCTGGGTGACGATTCAGTTAATTCATATACTGAAGCGTCATCAGAAAAATGCGAACAAATTATTGCGGCCAAATAATGAACTGGAATGAACTTTCAGAAAACAAATAATGCTGACGAGTGGTAAAGGAAATGTGTGACGAATACTTTATAGGACAAATTGTTTTGATGACTGAGGAATAGGTATAGAAACATTTAAGAAATACCGATGTCGAAATGTCATGATTTCGACATCATGAATTTACCAACATTTCATGACATAGTTTAAGTTAATCTATGTAAGCTATTTTAAGGTATAAATAGTAAAGGAAAAATGAATGAGAGACATTAGTAATAAAGTAAACACTAAGTGAGTTAACCACAGAAGTTTTTATTTGCTGATAAACTGTTGAAACAAGAAGAGGACTTTTGCTTTTGCTGAAAAATTAAGGTGAGTATAATTAAATCTGGCTCTTTAGCCTAGTATTCCGGGATGGTGCGCCCTTAAAACCCACCAAACAAACCCCCTATCCCAATCCCCAGTTAAGGAAGACGACAAGACGCTACATTTGTAGTGTCCGTCTAAGTTAAGAACGAAAGTTCTTAACAATTTTCTAAAACTTTCTGTGTAATCAAAAAGATTACACAACAAATGGTGATCTTGAAGCGATCACAACTCTCCCACTTTTCTGCTTCACACTAGTGATCCGCCTGTGGGATGCGCCGCGTTGACATCAGAAACATGTCTGAGGCCAGAAAATATTATCCTTATGAGGTCCTTTTCAACAGGGCTCAAATAAACAGGATCGACAACTTCATTATAAAACTGACTCGTGGTCACACTGCAAGAGCGATGACCTCGACCAATGGCCTGATTTTTGGGGCTTATTATCCCAACACTGAAAATATGGAGAAAACGCGCTTCAGTGGATTTGTCCCACCGGAGGCTTTCCTCTAAATTGATATGGTAAGGCTGATTCAGGATAGGTTGGCGGTTCCGCTAATCTACCACGTCTGCCGGAAGTCCGTGGAACGACAGCTCCTTTACAACCGTGACGTCACCGCAGTAGGCGGAGAAGCTGAAGGGCTATAAAGGGAATATAAAAAACCCAAAAACAAAATACAAAAAACCAAAAAAAAAAACCCAAAAGCTGCAACTTTGGCTGCTCTAGTTTAAAGAAGATTTAAGTAGTTTTAATTAGTTTTAATTAGTTTTAAGAAAACACAAAAAAATGATCTTGAAAGCTAAGTGTTTTTAAAAATTTTCTTAGTTTTAACTTGTTCTAGTTTTTGATTCGTAAAGTATCTCAAGGCCGAAAGGCACTAGTAGTAAGATAAAATAATTTAGAGTACCCGCCTAGGGTCATTAAGTTAATTAAGTTATTATATAAGCTAGTTTTACACATTCTTGTTAGCATGTAAGTAGATATAAGAAAAAGTAAACAAAAATGAATTAAAAATGAAAAATGAAATGACGTCGGTAGTATGTGGCAAGACCAAGAAAGCTTCGGAGTTGATGATTGTCCTGTGGTGTTGGCCAATTTTTGACGGAGTCAACTTTTTCAGGATCAGTCTTCACTCCTTGGGAAGAGATGATGTGTCCCAAATACTTAACTTCGCTTTTGGAAAGTGCATATTTTTCCGGATTCAGTTTGAGGTTAGCCTCTCGAAGTCTCTGAAACACGGCTTTTAGGTTCTTGCAATGTTGGTCAAATGTTTTCCCGTAAACAGTGATATCGTCCAACTAGACTAGGCAAGCTTTCCACGTCAGTCTTTGAAGAACGCACTCCATCAAGCGCTCGAATGTTGCCGGAGCGTTACATAGCCCAAATGGCATAATTTTGAACTGCCAGAGCCCATTACCTGCAGATAACGCCGTCTTTTCCCGGTCATCAGGGTGGATGTCAACTTGCCAGTATCCACTCTTCAAGTCCAGCGTCGAGATCCACAGGGCTCCCTCCATGGCATCCAGGGTATCACTGATTCTTGGCAAGGGATAGCTGTCCTTCTTAGTCACATCGTTCAGCCTTCGGTAGTCGACACAAAAACGAGTGCTTCCGTCTTTCTTTTTCACTAGAACCACTGGTGACGCCCAAGGACTTTTGGAATTTTCAATAAGACCGTCCTTCTTCATAGTTGTTATCATCTCCTCAACCTCACCTTGTTTGGCCAGTCGGAGGCGTCTTGCAGGTTGACGAATCGGAATTGCATCTCCTGTGTCGATGCGGTGCTGCACCAACTGTGTTCTACCATATTGCCCTTTTGACAATGCGAAGATGTCAGTGTACTCTTGTAGGAGATTTTCAGCCATCCTTTTTTTTTTTTTTTTTTTTTTTTTTTAATTAGCGCGCACATCAAAAGGTTATGACTACCCATATAATGTTATAAAAACACAGTGCGAGCATTTAGGAAAATAGGAGAGTTTGTTGTTGGTGATCAAGGTTGGATGACTTCAGTACTCTAGCTCTAATGGTTTTGAGCTCCTCCGGAGCTATAGTTTTTCTCGGGGCTTCATCATTGATCTTCGTAATTGCTGGAACCGATTCACAACGTCCAACGACTTCTCCTTTGTTCAGCCTTACATCGTACGGTCTGGTGTTTAATAATCGTACGGGGACCATTCTGTTTTTCGGTGCTACCAGTGTTTTCCCAATGATGACGCTTTGTGAGGAACACTCTGGGCCTGGTTCCACCATGAGGTATCGCAGACTTCCAAACTCACCTTCCAGTTTTGTCCAAACGAACACTTCAGAAGAGGAGGCAGAATCAGATTTTCCGTGATGACAGTCCTCAGTGTTGACGTATTTTCATTCGAATAGGTCATTGGAATTTCTTTATTTTGGTATTTCAAAACTTGATTACCGATATCCAAAATAACTCCGTGCTGTTTCATAAAGTCGATTCCAATGATGCACTCGTCACATATATCTGCCATCAGGAATTGATTAGTAAACACTAGATCGGCCAGTCGGATTTTTAGACACACTTCTCCATATAATCTTGCTGCTTCTCCCGTTGCGGTTCTTAGACGGTAGCTATTGGTGTTATGAAGCCAAGTCATCTTTACCGGGTCTCGACGTACTATGGATGCTGTGGCACCGGTGTCGATGGTAGCCACATGTTTGTTCCCGTTAATAGTAGTCTCCACAGTCAGACTCTTGTTGTCTCGTTTGGTCTGAGAGACCTGGATTTTGGTTCTGGGGCCATCGATACAGGAAACCAGCCTCTGCCCCTCGAAATTCGTTCTTACTCGTTTCCCTGATGGGAAACGGATTGATAAGCAACATTGGTGTTGTTGTTACCTTGCTCTGGGTGGGAGCTTTTGTTTCCACAAAGTTGACAAGCGGTTTTATTTGGTGGTAGTCGGCATTGACGCTTTGAGTGCCCAGTCTTGTTGCAGTTCCAACATCTTGCAAGTCCGCTTCGCTGTTTTTTTTGTATTTCAGCTCTTTGGCACGAGCATTCTTCGACTATGGCTTCTCTAAGTCGATGTACTCCATGAGAAGCCTGTTCTGCTGCTTCAATTGTCAATGCGAATGCTAAAGTTTCAGAAAGAGTGCGTGTTCTAGCAGTTCGCACAGACCTCTGAAGATGTATATCGGAAATGGCACGAACGAAGGGCTCAAGAGCAAGCTGGTTGATGATTTCTTCTCCAGCATCCGGGTATGCCAGGTGAACCAGTCTTTCGACGTCTGCTTGGAGCTGCTGTAGACTTTCACCCCTTTTCTGGACTCTGTTATTGAGTTGGACTCGGAAGACTTCTTTCAAGTGGCTATCGCCAAAGCGTTTATCTATAGGTGCCACGAGAGAACTGAAATCGCCGCTCTTACCAGCTGAAATAGTTTGAAGTAATTCAGCTGCTGGTCCTCTAAGAGCAAGAGTCAGTGCTATGTATTTGTCTTCGTCATCCCAGTCATATGTTGTCGCGGCTGCCTCAAATTGTCTCTTGTAAACTGGCCAAGAAGACTGTCCATCAAATGTTGGGCGTTTCATCTCCTTTCTCCTTGAAAACTCTCCAGCAGATTCTCGAATTTTTAATATCGGGATCTAGTCCAATTCCTTGGTCAGAACAGAGAACTGTTTATCACATCGGCTACCTACGATTTCGAAACGATTCTCTGCAACAGAAAGCTGTTTCTCCACGCGTTCGCCCAGGGCACATACATTTTTCTCAATGTTACCCTATTTACCTTCAACAATGTTTTTCTGACCTTCCAAAACATTCTGTTGCGCCTCAAGTCTTTCGAGAATATTCTGTTGTTCCTTCTTTTGCTCGTTTTGTTGCTCTTCAATCAGCTTCTTTTGTTCATTTCGTTGTGCTTTTAGTTGTTCGAGAACATACTGCTGTTCCTTCTTTTGCTCATTTCGTTGCTCTTCCAGTTTCTTTTGTTGTACTTCGTGTCGTTCAAGAACATTCTGCTTTTCCTTCTTTTGCTCGTTTCGTCTTGCTTCCAGTTGTTAAAGAACATTCCGCTGATCATTCTTTTGATCGTTTCTTCGCTCTTCCAGACGTCCGAGAATATTGTGCTGTTGCTCTTCAATCAGCTTCTTTTGTTGTTCCAACAAAAGATTCATCATACTAGAAAAATCTACGCTTTCACTTACTTCCTCTTCCTCCACAACAAACAAAAGTGTTTACGTCTTCCCCTTGTTGTTCCAAATAGTTGCGCAAGCGCAGGACGAGCTCATTTTTCTATCCATCTCTAGAAAGATTTCGCCTTTCCAGCTCACTTTTAAGCTCAATGCAGTTGAGCTCTTCTTACAACTTACCCATTTTCACTGTAAATATTTATATATTTTTTTTGTTTTTCACTTTACAAGTCAAACTCGTTCTTTTTTGCAAACAAGTTTTATTTACACTTCTGACACCAATGTAACGTGCGCTTGGTTCGCAAAAAAAAACTTTACCTTTAGTTTGTTCCATATGGTCTCCACATTTGCTGTCAACCATTCACCTTCTGGTATATTTCTACACTAACAGACACTGACTCACAAGCAACGCCTGTCATTAGATGTACCTTATAGAGTTGCCACTTGTGTTTTCGGTTGAATGTTTTCGATTAGGAATTTGGTATTAAATATTGGGTGTGCATTACACTACCAATAATCACATTAATTCACTCTTAACCCATTTCCGGCGGCTACCAGTTCCAGGTGTGCTAGGAACTTGAAATTTCACACTTTGTCTATTTTTGGGCTAGTTAGAGAAAATCTAAAAAAAAAAATTTGGAAAAGCTTTTAGTTTCCCGGAAAATTGACGTTGCGTTTTCGCAACACCCGCCAAATGTAGTAGCAAAATCATTAAAGAAAAAAAATTTTAAATACGGAGTTTAAATCAGTTTTATTGACAAAATATTCATCAAATATTTGTTTTTGTGTGGTATCCATCAAAGCATTTTGGATGAAGTGCTACGTTACACTTTGTGCAGAAAAAAAATGGTTTGACTAGAACATTTCCGACAGCAAAGACGTTTTTTTGTTTCGATGATAAAGTGTTTCATGTCATCGAAACGAACCGCTTCATTAGGGTTTCCATCTCGTTGAATAGGCTGACTGCTGCTTGTCTCTGATCTCAACAAGGAATCGACAACAAATGCTATCATATGCTTAAATATCTTGTCCGGTCCTGTTGACTTTTTTGGGCGGCTTCTGAGTAGGAACTGTTGAATTTCTTCAGGAGTGCTCAAGGTTGTCTGCTGGATCGTTGGACGGATTTTCATCGCTGAATTGGATGGTCTGTCGGGGGGCTTGTGCGAGTTGAATTGAGGAGTTGACTTCTTCCAAAAATGCAGGGTCCAAGGGTGGATTTGGTTTGAAGTATTCATCAAAGAAGTCCGCAAATCCTTTGGCTCTATTTGCGTTGATTGAAGCTTCGCCATGGGCTGGAGCCTGTTTTGGAGAAGAATGTCGTTGTGATAGTTCACTGCGTTCTTGAACATGATGCTTACGCATCTGAGCTCGCTGGAGACCGCCTGGTAGTTGCTGTTGATGGTGTTTAGTTCCCGTAGCTGAATACGTTGTAGCAGCTTCCTCAAGTGTTGCCTGTGGTGGTAGAGCTTCTGTATGTAGTAGGGCAGGTGCTCGTATTTGTCCCGGGAAGTTCTTGGCTGCCTATTCTTCTCAAGCGAAGATTCAACTACGGTTTCTAGATTGTCAATTGCTGTATCAATTTCCTCATTCCGGAGGTTTGTGTTGGTTGACGGTAGTGTGTGTTAGTTGGCTAGCAGTGTCTAGCTTTTTGTAGTTGACGAAGCCCACCTCTGGTTGGTTCACAGAGATTATCTGGTGCCGGAGGTTGATTGAAAGAAGGACGGCCTCGTGATCCCAATCGCTGGTTATTGTCGTGCAGACGAAGTTTCGGAGCTCTGGAAGGATAAATATAGGATTGGATGTTGCGAGGAAAAAGTCGAGCGTCTATGGTGTCCTTGGGAAGGTGGGTTTGGGTTGGGACACTACTACCAGAGAGTGATGTTCTATACTTTCGTCCAGCTAATTGACAATTGCATTCCCGTCACTGTTGTCTTGTGTATCCATCCATCTTCGGTGTCTAGCGTTAAAGTCTCCTCCAAAGTTCATAGGTGCTTCTGCATAATATCCTGTTCAAGGTATGGAGATCGTCTCTGATGTCTGATGCTGTTGCCGTGCATTTGTTGTAGATGCTGATGACTGTAAAAAATAAACCAATTGCCAAATATTTCTATTCGTTTGTGGTTTTACAATACACCTCTCATTCACGAATTATTGGTTTCATTTTTTTCCAGGAAAAATAAATATAAATTTTCTGTTGAAAAAATAAATTACCTGGGTTATTAGGTTTTTTATAACTATTGTGTACAGTCCAATTATTTCTAAGAATTTCTAACCCTTTACCGTGGTTTTTCCAAAATAGCTGTGGAATGAATTTTCGTTTCTTTTTTAATAAAATTTTTTTTTTATAAAGTGCACATTATTTCGAAGAAACCAAATTTTTTATGCAAAGAAACCCAACGGAAATTTTTTTTTTCTTTTGGTAAATGCTACTACTTTTGGCGGGTGTTGCGAAAACGCAACGTAGGATTTCTACCTCACCTATCAATCAGGTTACCCGTATGATTTGCATCAAATGTACATTGAAATATAATTTGAATCTTTCCCTAACAGTTTGTGAAAAAAAAATTAAAATAATAAGATGTTGGTACACTTTTTTAGTTCCTCAACAAAGGCTACCTCAAAATTTCCGAAATTACAGTTTTTGACGGTGTTCAAAAGACTACAAAATTAAGTTTTTGAAAAAAATCCAAAAACAGGTCGATTAGATATTTTAATAAGCTTTCAAAATCATTTGTTAGTTCATTAAAATAAAGGATCCTTTAAGCTGGAGACGCTCTCAAACATGACGTTGCGTTTTCGCAACGCTAGCCGGAAATGGGTTAACATTATCACTCTATAATAAAAACTGATATCTGGTTGCCTCGACGGCCTATTTATATCGAATGACATTACATATAAAACTTCCCAGTGATTTCCACATGGTCTCCACATTGCTGTCAAACATTTCCCCTCCTGGTATATTTCTTCACTTACCTAGTGTTGCCGCTTGTGTTTTCGGTTGAACGTTTTCGATTTGGAAATTGGTTTTAAATGTTGCGTTTGCATTACAATACTGTAACGTGCACTTAATTCGCAAAATAAAACTTCAGCTTTCAATTTATTTCTACCACTTTTATTCGATCTATCTTTATTCGATTTCTACTGTACCAATAATAACTCTTAACATTATCACTCTATAATCGAAACTGACATCTGGTTGCCTCGTGCGGCCTATTTATATCGAATGACATTTCATCTAGAACTCTCCAGTTATTTCCACATGGTCTCCACTCTCCACTCTTGTCAAACATTTTCTCATTTCTACACTTACACTAGTGTTGCCGCTTGTGTTTTCGGTTGAACGTTTTCGATAAGGAAACTGGTATTAAATGTTGGGGTCGCGTTACACTACTCCCTCCTTAAGATTGTTCGTCCCGAATAATTCCATCAGCAGCCTCGCAACTATATCGATGCAGCCGGTCACAATGAAGTACTTTTAACTTGCCTCTTAGTCCTCTTTGGATGCGGTAAACCACGTCGTTAATCCTCGTGACAACAGTATAAGGACCTTCCTAGTTCTGCTGAAGTTTCGGTGACAATCCCTTTTGACGATGAGGATTATAAAGCCACACACGATCTCCTGCTTGGAATCATGCCGTTGTCGCTTTTGTGTCGTACCGTGTCTTCATCCGGTCGCCATACACTGTGGCCCATGTCCCTGTTCTGTTAGGTCTATCTGTAAGCCTACCTACCCCTATGTTTGAATCACAGACATAACAATTTCGGAACCACTTCTCCACGTCACCTCTAACATGTAGCCAGTAAAAGCGTTTTCGCACGTTCTCCAGCGTCTTGTTGACTCCCAGGTGGCTTCCTGTAGTTCTCCTATGCATCTTTTGTAAGACCTCCTTGATGTTCGATTGAGGAACAATAAGCTGCATTAAAAAAGATTAACCGTCAGGAGATTCCCATTTGCGCTGGAGTACGCCTTCTTGCAGGCGAAGCGAGTCCCACTGTGCCCAATAGGCTTTGACAACAAGGCTTTGGTCAGAAATGTCGTTCCAGTCAGGTTTCGTGTTGTTCTCTTTCCATTTGAGAATCGGTCCGATGTCTGGATCCTTCTTTTGAGCAGACCTCAATTCTTCCTTGTTCCATCCGAATTTGGGTTCCATTCTCATCCGCTGAGTCTTGGTCTCTACTTTCCGCCAGCAATTCCATTGGGGGTTTTCTACTTGATGTCCAATTTGGTACTGATAAGTCTGCGATCTTACTCTACTCTCTAGAGTTTCAGAAAGATTTCGTGTTCTAGCAGTTCACACAGATCTCTGAAGATGTTTGTCAGAAATGGCACGAACGAGGAACTCAAGAGCAAGCTGGTTGATGATTTCTTCTCCAGCATCCGGGTATGCCAGGTGAACCAGTCTTTCGATGTCTGCTTGGAGCTGCTGTAGACTTTCACCCCTTTTCTGGACTCTGTTATTGAGTTGGACTCGGAAGACTTCTTTCAAGCGGCTATCACCAAAGCGTTTATCTATAGCTGCCACGAGAGAACTGAAATCGTCGCTCTTACCAGCTGGAACAGTTTGAAGTAATTCAGCTGCTGGTCCTCTAAGAGCAAGAGTCAGTGCTATGTATTTGTCTTCGTCATCCCAGCCATTTGCTGTCGCAGCTGCCTCGAATTGTCTCCTGTAAACCTACCAAGACGACTGTCCGTCGAATGTTGGTGTTTGTACTTCTCTTTGCTTTAGATAATCTCCACAAGTTTTTCGTAACTCCATTTGCCGCTAGTCTAGTTCCTTAGCCATGTTTTCGATTCGTTTCTCCAAAGTGGCAAACTGACTTTCGCATTGACTCTCAAGCTTGGAAAATCGTTTCTCAATACATTCAATTCGTTTTTCTAGGAAACATACATTTTTCTCAATGTTACCCAATTTGCTTTCTAGAATAATTTTCTGACCTTCCAAAATATTCTGTTGCGCCTCAAGTCTTTCGAGAATATTCTGTTGTTCCTTCTTTTGCTCATTATGTTGCTCTTCCAGCTTATTTTGTTGTACTTCGAGTCGTTCGAGAACATTCTGCTGTTCGTTTCGTTGTGCTTCAAGTTGCTCCAGAACATTCCGCTGTTCCTTCTTTTGCTCGTTTCGCTGCTCTTCAATCAGCTTCTTTTGCTCGTTTTGTTGTGCCTCAAGTTGTTCCAGAACATTCTGCTATTCCTTCTTTTGCTCGTTTCGTTGTTCTAACAAAAGTTTCATCATACTAGAAAAATCTACATTTTCTCTTACTTCCTCTTCTTCCACTTCTGTTTCAAAAACAAAAGTGTTTACGTCTTCCCCTTACTGTTCCAAATAGTTAAGCAAGCGCCGGACGAGCTAATTTTTCTATCCCGCAGATTTCGCTTACCTAACTCACTTTTAAGCTCAATGCAGTTGAGCTCTTCTAACAACTAACCCATTTTCAACTGTATATATTATTTTTCTTTTCACTTTTTTTTTTGTTTTATTTACACTTCTGACACCAATGTAACGTACGCTTAGTTCGCAAAATAAAACTTCACCTTTCAATTTATTTCTACCACTTTAATTCGATCTCTCTTTGCTCTTCCAGCTTATTTTGTTGTACTTCGAGTCGTTCGAGAACATTCTGCTGTTCCTTCTTTTGCTGGTTTCGCTGCTCTTCAATAACTTCTTTTGTTCGTTTCGTTGTGCTTCAAGCTGCTCCAGAACATTCCGCTGTTCCTTCTTTTGCTCGTTTCGCTGCTTTTCAATCAGCTTCTTTTGCTCGTTTCGTTGTGCTTCAAGTTGTTCCAGAACATTCAGCTATTCCTTCTTGTGTGTGCTCGTTTCGTTGTTCTAACAAAAGTTTCATCATACTAGAAAAATCTACATTTTCACTTACTTCCTCTTCTTCCACTTCTGTTTCAAAAACAAAAGTGTTAACGTCTTCCCCTTACTGTTCCAAATAGTTAAGCAAGCGCAGGACGAGCTCACTTTTCGATCCCGCAGATTTCGCTTACCTTACTCACTTTTAAGCTTGTGGCGAACCCTAGCTTTCAATCATGTAATTAAAAGTAATTTAGTTCTTAATGTATTAAGCAGAGGAGATGAGTAAATGCCGGAAAGCAGACAGACATTTTAATAAATACCTATTCTTCTCTATCAATGCAGTTCAGCTCTTCTAACAACTAACCCATTTTCAACTGTATATATTATTTTTCTTTTCACTTTTTTTTTGTTTTATTTACATTTCTGACACCAATGTAACGTACGCTTAGTTCGTAAAATAAAACTTCACCTTTCAATTTATTTCTACCCTTTTTTATTCGATATCTCTTTATTCGATTTCTACTTTACCAATAATAACTCTTAACATTATCACTCTATAAGTAAAACTGACATCTGGTTGCCTCGGGCGGCCTATTTATATCGAATGACGTTTCATCTAGAACTCTCCAGTGATTTCCACATGGTCTCCACTCTCCACTCTTGTCAAACATTTTCCCATTTCTACACTTTCACTAGTGTTGCCGCTTGTGTTTTCGGTTGAACGTTTTCGATTAGGAAATTGATATTAAATGTTGGTTTTCGCGTTACAATACTAATAATAGCCGTGTTTTGTTATCCTTTGTGATCTGATCCGGATCAGATCTGATAATAAAACAACTTGGATCAGAAATAAATTTATTTCTAAATGTTGGCTGCACCGCTTCTAGTGTTTGACAGATGGCAACTATTTTCAAAAATCTCTCACACATATCTCTCCTTTTTTTTTGTTGTTTTGTTTGTATGCTGCTGTTCTACTACCCATACTGAGTTTCTTCTGTTAAAAAGTTTTCAACTTCCCAAACGCCACTGGAGAAAATTCTCCCTTTCTGGTACACTAGAAGCAGTCCGAGGACGATGAGTGATTGGACAGGAGCCCATAATAAGTCGAAAACTTCCAACCTTTCACTATAGCAGTCATGAAAGCATACAAGCTCCTGGTGGTAATTTATTTGGTAGTTGGACAATAAATCTGAAAACGAAGTGTAGACCTAAAATTTTATATTTTTCTTTTTAATTTCAGGACAGCCGGACAGACCGGAAGAGAATACACTCTGAAGGCGAAACAGAAGACACCACAAGTGTGAAAAACCAAAATAAATCATTTCTCGGCCAAGTCCGTTGGCCCGTCGTAAGAGATGCGTTGTCCTTCCACACCGTGTTAAAATATAGTTATGTTTTGTCTTAGGAGGATCAAATACAATTTACCTTAAACAAACATTTCATATGCATTTATTTAGTTAGAAAGAAAACTAACATTTTTTCTATCTCTTGGCTGAAGTGACTTCAAAA
This sequence comes from Melanostoma mellinum, assembly GCA_914767635.1. Classification (NCBI taxonomy): domain Eukaryota; kingdom Metazoa; phylum Arthropoda; class Insecta; order Diptera; family Syrphidae; genus Melanostoma; species Melanostoma mellinum. The sequence continues at coordinate 122,011,250 of OU612059.1, read as the reverse complement.
GACATGTCGGAGTTGCGAAGAAACATTTAACACTGAAACGGTCTAGGCATAGACGAAACATCACTCTGTTTATCTGTGGAGAGACGTTTGATGAATTTCCTCTGAGTTGGGCATGCATTTCTTCGAACCAGGTTACAGACACTCTGTGCAGATATGTTAGGAGATTGTGACCTGGGATTCTTATCATGTCAGTGGGAAGTTCACGTAACGTTGGAACTACCCATTTTTTTTTATGTATCGCACATGTCTGTAGGAATAGAATAGTTATATTTGTTTGAAAAACAGAAATAGAATTCGATTTACGTAGTCTTCCGAAAGAAGTCAGCGACAGCAAATGTGTTAGTTTTTTTTACTCCCTGCTGCTTGTTGCAACAGGACGTAAATCGTTTCTTTTACCTCGTTTGCACTTAGAATCGGGTAATCGGATCGGATTATGATTCAGATTTCGATGCAGGTATCTACTTACCCACTGAATCGAGTAATATAGGTATACAACACACTATTTTGAATCGATCCAGCTACGAGAGCTGTATCGGATCGGGTAATCCTATTTCAATTCGATCTAGGTATACACTGGCACTAATTCGAATTGAAGTGTGATTCAATTCTAAGTGGAAACGAGGTATTTGATACATTTCTCGTTGTATGGAGCGTTCATATGTGTTTGTGAACTTCTAGAACACTAGACAACTGATATCAGCTAATTGGTCAACAAAATCGAAAAACTGGCTGATGTCATAGGTTATTATTGGGATGTTTAGATTGCGCCGCTTAAGGTGGTCTTCGTAGATCTTAAAAACTCTTTTCATACAATCTTTCAAATTCTGGTAGTCACTGCAAGTGCGGATTTCTGGTGTATGCCAGTTTTAAGAAGTAGAATAATTGTGTGCGACAACATTTTTTTGTTTTAGTTTTATGGATTAGAAAAATTATTGACAGATCAAAACGAAGAATCAAAACTCTTGTCTGAAATATTAAGCACTTTCGGAATAGTCGATATTTATTACGTTTTGTTAAGATAATACGGTTCCAGGCCTTTGCGCTTTGTATTTGTAATTTTTTTCTATTTTGACGTTTAATTTTTTTTTTGCCTTTCACATTCAGTTAAGGCTGACAACATATGCGATGAAAAATTAACCCTAGATGTGAGATTAGAGACTAAAAACTGGATCTGTAATTGTGATCCAAAAAAAATTGGATCATGTGTTGTTTTTGTTATGTTGTAAGGTGGGCATTACAGTTCGGGGTGAACCTGGGCCTCAACCAACATCCTTCTATAACGACTTCGATTTTACGCGAGCTCTCTCCAGTTTCGCACTCCAAGTCGGTTGAGGTTGCACCTTTTCTTCTCTTAGGTTTAGGTGGGTATTTATTAACAATTAAAAAGGTAAGTTACGTCAAGAAGTTAAATAATTTGGAATGAAGACAAACTTGAAAACTACGAACTATTAAAATAATAGGAATTTCCGATTCCAAAACAATAAAAAAAAAACCAAATTGCACGACCGATGTGCACCGCGAGGGAAAATTTCGATAGAATGACGTTTATTAAAAAGGTGCGTTTGATTAACGAGAAGAAAAGCGCGTCCAGCAACAGTTATGCTGTGTCCACGGCTGCTTAGCTGGGGGTGTGTTCGGTGGAAATGTTTATTAATTAGTTGATTAAGGTAATGAAAATTTTTAATTGATGTATGAGTAGGTGGTTGAGTGATAATAGAACTTTTGTTACTACAGGAACTAACAAAAATAAATATGGGCGCCAGAAAATTTTTTTTATTAAAAGGAATTTTCAAACCTTTGCTGAAAAGTAAAGAAAAGGAAAATACGACCCAGGAATATAAACGAATTTGAGTGGAAAACGAAAGACAATGTTTGAATGGAATGAAATGAAATCTTTAATGTTTAATTTATGTGGTTGGGAAAACCTAAAGAGATTAGGATTAAAACCCAAATCATTTCGGAATTACAAGATTATAATAGTTTTTAAAAGAGAAAGAAAAATAAAAGAAAGCAAACAGTAGATTCGCCAAAGACAAATGAAGCAAGAAAAGCCCGTTATCGTGCTGTCTTGAAAATGCCGTATGGCAATGAAAAGGTCTCGAGTCCCTTAAAATATGGGAATTTAACGGCACAAAAGACAACCAGATATATGATCACAAATGCGAGCAAAAATTCACAGAGTTTAAAAACGCACATTTCACAAGAAAAATAACACTCTACTTATCTTCAAGACCAATTGTTCCTCCTTCAATTCCTGTGTCCTTATCTGACACTTTTTCAAGCTTTCTTTTTTTTGCTGCTGGGAAGTTCTGTGCTGGCCCGTTCTGCCAGAACCTTTTATCCACACGGAAGAAAACAAGAGAAATTGGTCAAGTAAATACTGATTTACGAACAAGTTACAAGACTTGCAACTTGGAACTTTTTTTTGTTACAAAAATTAAAATATAACCAATATGGCTGATCCAAAAATTAATCGCTAAAACTCTGTAGATGTCTTGTGAGTTGTAGACAGTTATCTATTATCTTCTGTTACGGTGCTTGAGTAACTAACACGAGAGACGAGACACGTTCTCTTCAACATCTACTTTTATTCTGACTTCATATATAAAATATAATACATAAGCACACTTTGGTTTTGGTATAGTAATAGTAAAAGTTATGGTACAGTATCAAAGAAAGTTTTGAAAGTTATTTTTAAAAGTAAATTTATATTAAGGGGTGTAGCATACTATTAAGGGGGTCCCCACAGTACTCCCCCGCTAATAATGGTCTTATATGTTAGCGATACTTTGCAGGTATAATTACTCTTCGTCCAGATCGAGTTGTTGTTGTTGATGTTGGTGGTGGCTCAGAAGAGTTATGTTGTTGTTTCGGTTTTATAGATGCTGGTGGATGTTCTGATGTTTTTGGTTCGGCTCTGGTGGTGTTGTTGTCATCTGCTTCGTCGGTGTTGGCAAAAGCTGCTTTTAACCTGTCGATAGAAACGTTTTTAATGTTGTTTTTTATTTTTATAGAAAAATATTTTGGATGTTTTTTTAGAACAGTGTAGGGTCCTTCATACGGCTGTTGAAGTGAAGCTTTTACGCTATCAGTTCGTATGAAAACATGTGTGCATTTTTCTAGGGACTTTTGTACGAAAACTTTGGGATTACAATGATGACTGGTGTTTTTTGGTCTTATGGCAGACATGTTTTTTTGTAAGTCTTTTACAAAATCCTCTGTAGTTGAGCTGTTTTTGGATGAATCGACAAAAAATTCGCCTGGTAAACGAAGTGTTTCGCCGTAGACAAGATCTGCAGGGGTGCATTCCATGTCTTTTTTGAAAGATGATCTCAAACCTAGTAGAACGAGTGGTAAAACCTGAAACCAGTCCGTTGTTCCATGGCACATGATTGACGCTTTGAGAGAACGGTGCCATCTTTCAATCATGCCGTTGGATTGTGGGTGATAGGCAGTTGTCTTGAAATGTTTGATGCCAAGGGTTTTGCTCAGTTCCGAAAATAGCGTTGACTCAAATTGCCGTCCTAAATCTGTTGTTATTTGAAGTGGAATGCCAAAACGAGCTATCCAACCGTGGAGCAAGTTTTGGGCGACTGTTTGAGCTCTTATGTCTTCCATAGGGTACGCCTCTGGCCATCGTGTGTATCGATCTATAATCGTTAGAAGATATCTATAGCCGTGTGATGTAGGCAAGGGACCAACAATGTCCATGTTTATGTGTGTGAAGCGTTGTGATGTCAAGGTGTATGGCACTATGGCTGCCTTGTTGTGTCGACTGATTTTGGATCTTTGGCATTGTATACAGCTATTCACAAATTTTGCACAGTCTGCTCTCATTTTTGGCCACACGAACCGCTCTTGAACAAGTTTGAGTGTTGCTCTAACGCCAGGATGAGATAAACTGTGTAGGTGTTTTAGGATTGATTGCCTTATTTTCTCAGGAACAAATGGTCGTATCTTGGGTGTTGATGTGTCGCAAAAAAGTTTTAATTTTGTTTCTGGAAAAGACAGGAGTTTAAGTTTTAATGAAGTTGGATTACCTTCTGTTAATAAAGAATTTAGTTCCGCGTCGTCTGTCTGCTGCATAGCAATGTTTTCTAAATCGATTGGTTGGAAAGTGTGAACTGCGTCTATCCTCGACAGGAAATCTGCTACTTCGTTTTGTTGCCCAGGTACGTGTGAAATTGCCGTTGTAAACTGGCTAATAAAATCTAGTTGTCGAATTCTTCTTGGTGACGCTCCGTTCTGGTTTTGTCGGAAAGCATAAATCAACGGCTTGTGGTCAGTGTAAATGGAGAATGATCTTCCTTCCAACAGGTGTCTAAAATGTTTTACGCCTTCATACATCGCCAAGAGCTCACGATCATAAGTGCTGTGTGTCCTCTGAGCTGGTGTTAGTTTTTTTGAGAAAAATCCGAGCGGCTGTGATACGTTGTTGTGAGCTTGGTTGACCACGGCTCCTATTGCTGTATCCGAAGCGTCAGTGAAAAGGTAGAGTATCGCATTTGGTACTGGAAATGCAAGCAAAACAGCGTTTGCTAAATCTGATTTGCATTTTTCGAAGGCAGTATCTGTCTCAGTAGTCCAAACGATTGGAGTATTGTCATTCTTTTTATTACCTTGAACGAGGTTGAAAAGAGGAATTTGATTATTTACAGCATGTGGTATAAATTTTCGGTAGAAGTTTATCATTGCTAAGAACCTTTTTAAGTCTTTAACAACGGTAGGTTTTTTGTACTCTGTAATTTGTTGAACTTTTTCTGGTAAGGGTTTGATACCATGTTGGTCAACGGAGTAGCCCAGAAATCGTACTTGTGTTTTGCCGAAATTGCATTTTAAAGAATTTATTTTAAGGTTATACTCACGGAGTCGCATGAATACTTGTTCTAGATGTTTTGAATGTTCAATATCATTTTCTGATGCCACCAAAATGTCGTCTATGTAAGGGAATACGTAGTTTAAACCATTTAGGGCCTCGTTTATATAGCGCTGCATTGTTTGAGCTGAATTTCTCATCCCGTAGGGCATGAACATGTATTCCATAAGTCCAAAAGGTGTTGTTATGGCAGTTTTCGGTATGTCCTCTGGTCGAACGGGAATCTGATGAAATGCACGCTGCAGGTCTATTGTGGAGAAAATTTTCTTTCCATCTAAAATGTTAGCAAAGTCCATAACGTATGGAAGAGGGTAACGATCGGGCAATGTGTTGTTGTTGAGGGCTCGATAATCTCCGCATGGTCGCCAGTCCCCGTTGGACTTCTTGACCATGTGGAGTGGACTCGCCCAATTACTTTTAGATGGTCGGCATATCCCCTTTTCCATAAGATATGCGTACTCTGCTTTTGCGGCTGCAAGTTTTTCTGGAGACAGCCTTCTAGGTTAAGCAAAAACAGCTGGACCTGATGTAACAATGTGGTGTTCGGTTTGGGATTTTCTTTGGTTACCAGTGGTGTTGAGTGAGGTTAGGTCTTTAAACTTCTCCAACAAATCTGCAAACGGGTTTCTTACATCGAAGGATTTTATGTTAAATTTACCTGTGGTTGGTTTTCCGGTTGCTGACATTCTGGTGGTTTCATCGATGAGGCGGTTCTGCTTAACATCAACAAGAAGACCGTATTGTTTCAAAAAATCGGCTCCGATGATAGGTGTTGAAACATCGGCGATGAGGAAAGTCCAGTTAAATTTTCTGCGTAGACCAAGATTTACTTCGCGGCGTTGGCTTCCGTAGGTTTTAATTTTTGATCCGTTTGCAGCATAAAGAGCAATGTGAGAACGTTGTGACTTTTGGCGTGGAGTTGGAGGTAAGACGGAGACATCGGCACCGGTATCAACTAAATATCTTGCGTTGGTTGTCTTATCCGAAACATATAAACGGTAAATATGTTTGACATCTATTTTTGTCACCACGCCCCCGTGTGGTGACAAGCTTTTCAGTTTTTTGAACCGGTTGATTTTTGGTAATTGCATGGTTGCTTGCAATGTATTGCGTCATCTTTGTATTTGTAGTGGTACCAGCAAATTTCGTGTTGTTTTTGGTGAGATGGTGTTGGTTCTCGGTGTCGTGATGGTGTCCGATTACGTTGGTGGCGAGATGCTTGTTCAAATTTTTCAATGCGTCGATTTAGTGCTTCGATTTTGTTTTTTAGATCGTCTTCGTATGAAGATGGTGGATGATGCTGTTCGATTCTGGAAACGGTATGTGTATTTGCCGTTGTTTCTGAAATCGTGTCAGCTACTTGCACGAGTTTTTTTACATCTTCGGTTTTAAAAGCCGCTAAAATAGCTTGAACGTCTGCGGGTAAACGCTGGAGCCATATGTTCTTTAGGAACTCTTCCCCTACTGAGTTTCCAGCTAGGCCTTTTAGCTCGTTGTAAAGTTGGGATGGCTTTTTATCTCCTAAGTCAACATCTGACAAAAGTTTTCTCATCTTCTTGTGTTCTGAGTCTGAAAAACAATCTATTAAAGCTTTTTTTAAATTATCGTATTTTCCAGTTGAAGGTGGGTGTAAAACGGCGTCTCTGACTTGCGACAAGACTTTTCCATCCATTGAGCCTACAACGGCATTGAATCGCGAAAAGTCTGAGGTTATCACGTCGGGGTCACCAATTGTAGATGTCCTGTGAGTTGTAGACAGTTATCTATTATCTTCTGTTACGGTGCTTGAGTAACTAACACGAGAGACGAGACACGTTCTCTTCAACATCTACTTTTATTCTGACTTCATATATAAAATATAATACATAAGCACACTTTGGTTTTGGTATAGTAATAGTAAAAGTTATGGTACAGTATCAAAGAAAGTTTTGAAAGTTATTTTTAAAAGTAAATTTATATTAAGGGGTGTAGCATACTATTAAGGGGGTCCCCACAACTCCTTTTATCTCTTTTTCTCAAAACCTCTCTGTCGTATAGCCAACAATGAAGTGACTTCCCCAACTCTCTCATCAAGCTTCTTCATGATCGTCGTTTGTCTTGGCAATTCATTCAGCCACAGTGGGTTCCATTACGGATATTTAGCACCAATCAGCGTCTTGCGTGCGAGGACTACCGTTTTATTTGGAATATCCTACTGTCTCTCAATATTCCCCTTAGCCACCAAATTTCCACGATCTTGGGAAGCGATAAATCGAAGACATGCACCATTCTGTGCAACTAATCTAATAACTAATCGGTGGTAGGAAAAGTTATGTGCAGAACGGGTCTGCAGACAATTTTTCCAGTAACGACGTAGCAAAATATTTGGAAGAGAAGGAGGAAAAATTGGTGTCGCGTATTTTTTTACAATCTAGATCTGGTGCACTTTTGTTCAGATTTTTATCAGGGGAAGACTGACAAATAACGTGATTTTCCTGCAACAAAATTTAAGTGGCGACTAGAAATTAAAGTTAAAGTTAAAAGTTGGGCACTCGGCCATTGAAAAGTGTATTTGTTGGGTACTTTGCCATTGATGATTTGTTGTTGATCGATTTATGTATCAGTGTGATTGTATGTGGATGATGACTATTTTGTGTGTATGTAGTTGTATGTGTGTGATGGATGATTTGTTTTGGATGAATGGTTTGTTTGCCTCAGTGTAGGTATGCGTGTATGTGTGATTACTATTTGTGCTTGAATATAGGTTTGTGTATGTGTTGATTGTAATGGTTTCTAATATTGTTTCTCCGTGTGGTTTGTGTATGTGATGTTTAATCTGATGTGTTTAGTGTAGGTTTGTGTTTTTGATCCTTTAGATAGACTCCTTCTGTTATTACCCAATATTCATACACAGAGTTGCGTGCGAGTCTCCGGCCAACCTGCTGGCTCGACACGATTGATGACAACCCAGGTGGAAAGATGGGGTAGGTATAGGGAATCAGGAAGTGAAGAGGAAGGGTAAAGAGTTTTACAGAACCGCCCGTTCTGTTCGCAAGTGGTTGGTTGCTTTTGCAGGGTTCTCTGTGAGTACGCCACTGGTTGATGGGACCATGGCTGCCCTCAACTCACCCAGAACCATGCAGCTGCGACCAAAATCAAAAGAATAAGGTTTTCGGACAAACGATCGTAAGATGGTTTTTGTCGTGTTAAATTTTACAGCAACAAATCCCAACCTTACCTCCCAGGAAATGTGTTTACTTTTCACAAGAAGCGTAAACCATTTCCTAAAGCACTAGCACACACACAGGAAAAAGAGGAAACAGATGGATGGGTAAACAACACAAGTAAAAGTTCCATCAAGGCAAAATAGTAACCCGAATTTAAGAAAATTAGATAAAAAACTAAAAACTGAAGAAGATGTTAAGTATAAAGAATTGAAGGAAAAATTTGAAATGAGCTTAAAGAAAAAAAAAAAAAAAAAATTAATAGTAAAAATAACCTGATAACCGCCTAAAAAGGGTTCTCATAACGGCGAGGTATGCGCCGAAGGTTTCGTCCTTCCCTTGGGATCTATTAATCCTCCAAAAGAAGATCATCATAATTCGCAGGAAGGAACTCCGCCCTTCATTTCTTCAACCAGCTCTTGCTACTTCTTTAGCTCACTCCTTACGGTCCTATACCATAAGCGGGCTTTTCCGCATAACAACTCTGTCGCAGACTTGAATAAATGTGCGTCAGACACATCATTCGCTACACGCAGTTCCTCAACACGTTCTAGGAATGAATTCACTGATGAACCATCCGACCCACCAGTAAATTTCACTCCCCATTTCTCCACACGTTCCTTCTCTCTAAAAATCACTCTACGAATTCTGAATTCCCTGATTGTTCCCTACTCACTCCTCCAGTTTCCCTATTCACTCTAGATTCCCTATCAGTCTTTCTCAACAGTCGTATTAGTTCAATCTCTCTTTCAAGCTCTCCAATACGAGCCTTTCACGTCGAGTTTCCTCGTTCACACGACCACCTGACAATCTCTCATTCGTCAAAACATTACACCTGCCACCATTCAATCCCTCATTCACACGCCCTGTTCTACTACCACTTGCTTCCTCACAAAATCTTCCTAAATTTGCATTCGTTGCATTACTTCGTGATGGACTTATGCTCATCGAGAGGCCACCTGCAACTCCTGATGCTACAACCTTCTTCGGAATTTCATCCTTGTAACAAAATCTACCCATGCCCCTTTCTCATCTAGTAGACCCCCCTTACAACCACATGGCTACAGGCACATGTGGCTGATCCGGGCAGCAGAAGAGAAAGGGGTGTCCAGACTACGGCCCCCTTTTTGGCATGCTTGCTGGTGTAGAGGCTTAGCTCGTCGGCGGGGTGAGTTCTTGGAACCGTAGATCTGGACCAGCGTTACGAAATCATCATGCCTTTATTTCGAAAAAAAAAATGGGGCACACGATGTCAAGCTTGGGAGAGCTATGTGAATTTCCAGAAGGGGGAGGGTCCAGATGACGTCGACCCTCGGAGGATTTCCCCACCCATGTGTCTACAGAGACACCACCATGGCCACCGATACCTCCATGAATGTTCGGTATCCCCAAACCTTAAAATCTTCCGTCGCCCTGTCTCTCTACTCACGCCGTTACCTTACCTCTATCTCAACTCATGGTATCTTTATACCTCTGCCATTCCACCGCTATTCAATTCAAAAAAGAAAAATCTTCCCAAAGGAATGAGAAAAAAAGAACGGGTTTCATTTCAATTCCATTAGCAAGGGCTTACAATTTATTTAAATAATAAAAGTGAAAAATTTTATATAATTAAAAATTTTATCAACAAAATTTTATAAAGTTTCTACGGCAACCTTGGTAAGTATATCAATATAGCATTTAAGCACTTTTCTACCTTTTTTTTTCAGATCGCAACTCTTGCTGGTAGGTATAAAATATATTTATAAGTAAAATAATTACACAAACTTTTCTTTTTCCGGTGGCCACTTAAAATTTTACATTTTCTTCTTTTACAAAAAATTAATTTTTTTCTTTAAATATGTTAATTGAATGTTCTTTAGAATTAATGGAGTTGTCAACCCTGGTTCCAAAGAAAATTCCAGCTTAAATATGTATCTAATGTGACATGTTATTATATACCCATAAACAAGGTGATTTTGAAACAAAAAAAAAAAAACGAATTCAATAAGTTCCCTAGGAAAAGCGTCAAAAAAGTGGTTTTACTCACTTTGAAGTCAATTTGCTGGCGTACTCCGGTCTCGCGCAGTGCACTACCTGGAACTGGATGAATTGCTGCAAAAAAAAATTTTGAGACAGTCGCGAAAATTGGTTTTTTTTTTTTTTCGTTTGTTGGGCGGGTACTTTTATTTACTTTAATTTACTTCCCTTTTTTTTCTTTACAAAATTTTACTCTGGTGGAGGGTTGGCAATCCTATTTATTTCAGGATTTTAACTTTGATCTTTAATTTAATTGGGGAGAGTACGATAACTTTGGCGACAAAAAATAATAACGGGATCTAGTAGAGGGGTTCAATGCAAGCATTTTTTACTATGGGAGGAGGTCTATCTCCCCCCGTTTAGGCGGTAGGGTAAATTTTATAAAAATGGACTTAAAATCTAAAAAAAAAATATTGAAGAACAACGGGAAAACTTACAGATACAATTTATACCTTTTATGAGAGTCAGGAATCTGCACTTTATAGTACATTTGAAATAAAGTGATTTCAATTTATAGTTTTTGAAATAATTGACTTCAAAATCAAAATTTAGGAAAAAATCATTTTGAGTATTATGTTTTTTGTGATTTCAAATGCCAATAAAAAAAATTTTGATGTAGTTAGTTGCTTTAATAAATTTTTTATCAAACGCTGTAAACTACTTTTTTCTATGTCTTATAGTTTTTGAGATAATTGAAAGATAGTTAAACTATTGAAGTATGCAATGTTTACAAAAAATTATGGAAATACGTACGAATTTACAATAATGTAAGGAAATAGACTATTGAAAGTATAAAAATTCATCAGACAGCTGCTTAGGTGCTTATGTGCAATTAATTTCCATATGCAACAATTTTCCGCATGGCCCGCTTCACGGGGGCTCATTATTTTAACCGTTTTTCCGCAGGGTTAAGCTGCTCATGCTAAATATGAAAATAGCAACTGTTTTTCTAGCTGCAAGTTATTTGATTGAACTGAAAAAAGTTTTGTTGCTATTTTCATATTTAGCATGAGCAGCTTAACCCTGCGCAAAAAGGGTTAAAATAGTGAGCCCCCGCGAAGCGGGCCATGCGGAAGTTGTTGCATACGGAAATTAATTGCACATAAGCACCTGTCTGTTGAATTTTTATACTTTTATACTTTTTTCAGTTCGATCAAATAACTTGCAGTTAGAAAAACAATTGCTTTTTTCGTATTAAGCATGAGCAGCTTAACCCTGCGGAGAAAGGGTTAAAATAATGAGCCCCCGCGAAGCCGCCCATGCGGAAAGTTGTGGCATAATGAAATTAATTGCACATAAGCACCTGTCTGATGTTTCTTAAACTTTTATACTTTTTTCAGTTCGATCAAATCACTTGCAGTTAAAAAAAACAATTGCTTTTTTCATATTTAGCATGAGCAGCTTAACCCTGCGAAAAAGGGTTAAAATAATGAGCCCTCGCGAAGCGGGTCATGCGGAAAATTGTTGCATACGGAAATTAATTGCACATGAGCACCTGTCTGATGAATTTTTATACTTTTATACTTTTTTCAGTTCGATCAAATAACTTGCAGTTAGAAAAACAATTGCTTTTTTCATATTTAGCATGAGCAGCTTAACCCTGCAGAAAAAGGGTTAAAATAATGAGCCCCCGCCAAGCCGCCCATGCGGAAAGTTGTTGCATAATGAAATTAATTGCACATAAGCACCTGTCTGATGTTTTTTATACTTTTATACTTTTTTCAGTTCGATCAAATAACTTGCAGTTAAAAAAACAATTGCTATTTTCATATTTAGCATGAGCAGCTTAACCCTGCGAAAAAGGGTTAAAATAATGAGCCACCGCGAAGCGGGTCATGCGGAGAGTTGTTGCATACGGAAATTAATTGCACATAAGCACCTCTCTGATGAATTTTTATACTTTCATACTTTTTTCAGTTCGATCAAATAACTTGCAGTTAGAAAAACAATTGCTATTTTCATATTTAGCATGAGCAGCTTAACCCTGCGGAAAAAGGGTTAAAATAATGAGCACCCGCGAAGCGGGCCAAACGGAAAGTTTTTGCATACGGAAATCAATTGCATATAAGCACCTGTCTGATGAATTTTTATACTTTCACTAGTCTATTTCCTAACATTATTGTAAATTCGTACGTATTTCCATAATTTTTTGAAAATATTGCATACTTCAATAGTTTTCTATTTTTCAATTATCTCAAAAACTATAAGACACAGAGAAAATAGTTTACAGCGTTTGATAAAAAATTGGTTAAAGCAACTAACTACATCAATTTTTTTTTTATTGGCATTCGTAATCACAGGGATTTTTTCAAATTTTTTTTCCTAAATTTTGATTTTGAAGTCAGTTAATTCAAAAACTATAAATTGAAATCACTTCATTTAAAATTTATTATCAAGTGCAGATTTCTGACTTTCATAAAAAGTATAAATTGTATCTGTAAGTTTTCCCGTTGTTCTTCAATATTTTTTTTAGAGGGGTCTATCTCCCCCCTAAACGGGGGGAGATAGACCCCCCTCCCATAGTAAAAAATGCTTGTATTGAACCCCTCTACTAAATCCCGTTATTATTTCTTGTCGCCAAAGTTATCGTACTCGTGCCATTTAATTAATATAATTATTATCTGATACCAAAAAAATATGACTTCCAATTTTAGAAACACTTTTCACAAAATTTCAAGGAAAACGATCAAGGGATGGAAAACGATTTATATAAAGGAAAACTATTCCGCTTGCCAATAAAATTAACTAATCAACCAGCACCATATGCGTTACTGCTGCGGCTGCTTTCACTCCCCCTTCTTCTGCTATACACATACATACTGCTACAGCTACTGAGTTCTTCAAACTTTTCGAACACTTCGTGGTACACTCATTTGCATTTTGCAATTCTCAAAGTTGCCAAAATTCACTAAATTTTTTTTTCTCTACTACATTTAATGCACTATGCGTATGTCTATGGGATGTAACCAATAAAATTTTAATTTTTAAGTTATTCTTTCCAGCACTTATCCCTTTTGCAACACAATGTCGTTGGACATGCTTTCTTCTTCTTTAAGAAATTTAAATTTTTTTTTTCAATAAACAAAACCTCTACGGCGAAACGCTCGGACACATAATCTGCAAACATGAATTGTTTCATTTTTTTTTTTTTTTGAAACACGTTGATTTGTTGCATATTATAAATTTTTTTTGTATTCGAACGATATTTCAAAAAAAAAAAACACGAATTATTGCTATGCTTTTTCTCGCGCCACAACACCGCACTCGCACTTTATAGCTTTATAATTTTCTTTTCGGTTTTTCTTTCTTTTGTACTTTACTTTTTTTTTCTTTTTTACATGCACCGCTTACGAGATGTTAATTTGCTTCCGCACTTTCAGACTGTCCAACTATCATGAATTGCCCACCCCAGGTACCCATCAACACTTATGTACCAGCTGGAGCGTTGCGTACATTATACATTTGCAATGCACCAGTCAGCTAGTACATAACGAGCTCACGCCACCAATTTAACGGGCAACCGTCTGGGCTGATCATCACCCGATCCATTTCATTTACTTCAAATGAAAGGTTGGGATTGCAAGAAATGGTAAATGGTTGCGTTTTTCTTCGGTGCATGATCAGCAAATATGTAGGTTGGAGGTAAATGCAAGGGGAATTTAATGTAGTGAAGTGCGATGCTGGTGGTATTTTTTTCTGTGTGTTTTTTGCAAAACTGTATGTGATTATGTATTATAGATATTAGTTGATTATTGGGATTATTATTATTGTTGTTATTGTTATTCGTTCACGAGATTAGTTATATTATGAAGTTGTAAGTATTATTGGGGGTGTGCATTATAATGTGATATTAAGTTAGTTCGGTTTTAATATGTTTCAATATGTTATGTTTTGAGTGAGGCTTAGTATGTTTGTGTTGTATATCTTTAGGCCAGGTTTTATTAAGGATAGGGAGATTTATGCTAGTTGATAGGTTTTATTTAGGATAAGTACTTTCATGCGAGGTTTTATTAAGAATAAGAATAATAATGATAGATTTTATCTAGGCTTAGAGCATTTAGGCTAGGTTTTGTGATAGATTTTATTTAGGATAGGAATATTTAGGCTAGGTTTTGTGATAGGTTTTAATTAGGATAGGAATATTAAGGCTAGGTTTTGTGATAGGTTTTAATTTAGGATAGGAATATTAAGGCTAGGCTTTGTGATAGGTTTTAATTAGGATAGGAATATTAAGGCTAGGTTGTGTGATAGGTTTTAATTCTTATTTAGGCTCCCCACATTTTCTAAGTCACTATCTCCACTATCACCCATAAGTATTCCTAATAGTATCAACGACTCATTTTTTAACTCGCTCTGTTCCTCTTCATTCTTCTCATCCTCACACACTGCCCTACCAATAAGACCTAATGCCCACTCAATCTTTGTAATTATTTTAACACATTCTGAAGATTTCGGATCTTTCGGAGGATCTTCCAAAAGAGCCCTAATCTCTTCCGTCTTTGCTTTCACAGCCTCTCTATCCTCCTCAAAACTAAACGGATAACTCTTTGAGTTTTCCAATGTAACCCGAGACTCTAACACTCTTGAAGTTCTGAGGGCTTGCCTCATCACTTCCACTGTATCCACTTTCAGACCACAAATCTACATCTCATATGCCAGTTCGTCCGCTGCTAATCTTCCAATATTCATTTTCAAAACTGTTCAAACTAATTCAAAACACCAGTATGGAAATAAAACCCATATTCTCACTCAAGCCGATAAAGTCTACACACTCAAACAATTCAACCTAATCTGAAAAACAACGATTGAAAAACAACACCTTTTTTTCACTCACGTCAATCAAGTCGCTGTGTAAAACACTCAACCTATTCACACTAATTTACAAACAACGATTGAAAACAAAAACTTATTTTCACTCAAGTCACTTAAGTCGCTGTGTAAAACACTCAGCCTATTGAAACTAATTTACAAACCAGTGATTGAAAAACAACCCCTTGTTTTTACTCAACCCACTGAAAAACGTTCAAACTATTCTAAATAATTCTCAAAACATTGATTGAAAACAAAACCTTATTTTCACTCAAGTCAATAAAGTCGCTAAATCTCAAATCACTAAAAAACTTTTCTCAAAAATTTCGATCTTAATCTGTTTATGACTCGCAAACTTTTTGCATATACACTTATAGTTGTATCTTCACTCAAATCAATCAATCAGTTTCCAAAATTCTAATTAAGTTAATGTTCGTAATCTAGGAAGCCCTAGGATTTATACTAACACTTTCTTACTACACACTTCAGATTCGCAATGGCACAAACCAATAATTTTTTTCTTCCTACCACTTATATTCCCACAACTAAACAAAACACCCCCGACTCCAAAGTCAAAAAGGCACTCACTTGCACTTTTGCACAAAGATGAAATTAAAAAAAAAACTACTCGAACAGACCTTGTCAACAGAAAAAAAAGCGATGCAATCGATTTTGATTTTAAATGGGTATGTATGTATGTATATGGACAAAAAAAATATATATGCGTATATGTTTGCTCAACAAAATATCAAAATATAAACTTCAATATGATATCAAACCAATCAAATAAAAATCAATATAATATGAAATGAAATGCAAAGGAAACCTTACTTGAAAAAGTAAACAGCTTAGTATACTTGACACTTTTCCAGCCGCACAAAAAAACTTCTTTCTCCTTTCCTCTGCTACAACAAAACTGTATGTGTGATTCAATGTCACAATGCAAATATAAATTTTTCACAAACAACCTAGATGAAATTAAAAAAGATTACTATTTGTTCCAACAAAATATGCACAAAAACACAATCACTACTCAAACCGAACGATACAACACAATTTCACACAGAGAATTTCCTAATAGTAAGGAAAAAAAAAAAACAATTTCCATGAGCCCCACGTTGGGCGCCACTTGTTGCACCTTTTCTTCTCTTAGGTTAAGGTAGGTATTTATTAACAATTAAAGAGGTAAGTTACGTTAAGAAGTTGAATAATTTGGAATGAAGACGAACTTGAAAACCGCGAACTATTAAGAAAATAGGAATTTCCAATTCCAAAACAATAAAAAAAAACCAAATTGCACGACCGATGTACACCACGAGGGAAAATTTCGATAGAATGACGTTTATTAAAAAGGTGCGTTTGATTAACGAGAAGAAAAGCGCGTCCAGCAACAATTATGCTGTGTCCACGGCTGCTCAGCTGGGGGTGTGTTCGGTGGAAATGTTGATTAAGGTAATGACAATTTTTAATTGATGTATGAGTAGGTGGTTGGGTGATAATAGAATTTTTGTTGGTACAGGAACTAACAAAAAAGGAATTTTCAAATCTTTGCTGAAAAGAAAAGAAAAGGAAAATATGACCCAGGAATATAATCGAATTTGAGTGGAAAACGAAAGACAATGTTTGAATGGAATGAAATGAAATCTTTAATGTTCAATTTATGTGGTTGAGAAAACCTTAAGAGATAAGAATTAAAAACCCAAATCATTTCGGAATTACAAGATTATAATAGTTTTTAAAAGAGAAAGAAAAATAAAAGAAAGCAAACAGTAGATTCGCCAAAGACAAATGAAACAAGAAAAGCCCGTTATCGTGCTGTCTTCAAAATGCCGTATGGCAATGAAAAGGTCGCGAGTCCCTTAAAATATGGGAATTTAACGGCACAAAAGACAACCAGATATATGATCACAAATGCGAGCAAAAATTCACAGAGTTTAAAAACGCACATTTCACATAAAAATTAACACTCTACTTATCTTCAAGACCAATTGTTCCTCCTTCAATTTCTGTGTCCTTATCTGACACTTTTTCAAGCTTTCTTTTTTTTCCTGCTGGGAAGTTCTGTACTGGCATGTTCTGCCAGAACCTTTTATCCACACGGAAGAAAACAAGAAAAATTGTTCAAGTAAATACTGATTTAAGAACAAGTTACAAGACTTGCAACTTGGAACTTTTTTTTGTTACAAAAATTAAAATATAACCAATATGGCTGATCTAAAAATTAATCGCTAAAACTCCTTTTATCTCTTTTTCTCAAAACCTCTCTGTCGTATAGCCAACAATGAAGTGACTTCCCCAACTCTCTCATCAAGCTTCTTCATGATCGTCGTTTGTCTTGGCCGTTTATTCAGCCACAGTGGGTTCCATTACGGATATTTAGCACCAATCAGCGTCTTGCGTGCGAGGACTACCGTTTTATTTGGAATACCCTACTGTATCTCAATATTCCCCTTAGCCACCAAATTTCCACGATCTTGGGAAATTATGGTCGGTTTATAGCTGACGGAAGAGTTCAGTGCCTTTTTTTTGTAGCGAAAGCGATAAATCGAAGACAATCACCATTCTGTGCAACTAAAAGGTAAGCTACATCGGTGGTAGGAAAAGTTATGTGCAGAACGGGTCTGCAGACAATTTTTCTAGTAACGACGTAGCAAAATGCTTCGAAGACAAGGAGGAAAAACTGGTATCGCGTATTTTTTTACAATCTAGATCTGGTGGACTTTTGTTCAGATTTTTATCAGGGGAAGACTGACAAGTAACGTGATTTTCCTGCAACAAAATTAAAGTGGCGATTAGAAATTAAAGTTAAAGTTAAAAGTTGGGCACTCGGCCATTGAAAAGTGTATTCGTTGGGTACTTTGCCACCTTCCAAATACGGCCTCAACTTCTCAATGGCCCACATCACTGCCAAACACTCCTTCTCCGTAGTTGAATAATTCTTCTCATTTTTATTCAGTGATCGGCTAATGTAACAAATAGCCTTCTCACCCTCATCAAAACTTTGCGACAGTTCAGCTTCGATTCCATAATCCGACGCATCAGTCTGAATGACAAATGGTCGAGAAAAATCTGGACAGGTCAGAATCGGTGCCGTAACCAAGCATTCTTTCGCTTTCCTAAAAACTCATCACACTCATTCGACCACACAAACTTTTAATTCTTTTTCAACAAATCAGTAAGGGGCCTAACTAAACCTGCAAAATTTTGTACAAATCAACTATACCATGAAATGGTCCTTACAAAACTCCTAGCTTCCTTGACGTTCTAGGGTGGCGGAATCTTCGCCATACTTTCGACCTTTTCAGGATCGACATGAAGTCCGTTTCTATCTACCACATATCCGAGAAACTTTAAGAAAGGCCTACAAAAATTACACTTGTCCCTACCTACTTTAAATCCTGCTTCCTTCAACCGTTTAAAAACTTCCTGCAAAATTTCGAGATGTTTCTCGAAGGAATCGGTGACGATGATGATGTCATCCAAGTATACGAAGACGAAAGGTTCCAAGTCGGGACCCAGAACTTCGTCAATGAACCTCTGCCATGTCGCCGGGGAGTTGTGTAGCCCGAAAGGCATTCTCAAAAATTGAAAAAGTCCTCGACCCGGTACGGCAAAGGCCGTATACTTCTTCGATCCTTCCTCCATTGGTATCTGCCTATAGGCAGACTTGATGTCTAGGGAAGACAAAAACCTAGCATCTCGGAGCTTGTCCAAAATGGCTGAAATTAACGGTAGAGGGTAAGCGTCCCTACCTGTAACCTCATTTCCTATAGTCTACGCAGAACCGATACGAACCGTCTTTCTTTTTTACTAACAATATTGGGGACGCCCAAGAGCTTTTCGATTTCTCGATCACCCCTGCGTCCAACATTTCCTTTAATTCCTTGTCAATTTGCTCTTGTATTGCCGGTGAGACCGGGTAGTACCGTTGTTTGATCGGTTCTGCGGACGTCCTAATCCTATGCTCTACGAGATTTGTACATCCTAGTCCCTCACTCATACTACAAAACATGTCTTCGACTACACACTCTAACTTTTTATTTTCATCCACACTCAACTCAGACTTTTCCCTAATACTACCTATGTCCGATATCGCAGCTAGTCTCTACTCTTCGGAAAAACTCCATACCCCTGATCTTAAATCCGGGACTATACCAGCAAGTGCCCAAAAATCTGCACCCAAAATCAAAAGTTGTGGAAGGTTTGGAATAACCGAACAATCCAACAAAATAGACCTACCCTCAACTACCATCGGGGGAGGTAGAGAACCTAACACTCCTACACCCTTCCCATCTGCTAACGCTACTGATTTAATATTTGAATTCCATACACTAAGCCCTAAATCTTGTAAAATTTTCCAACCCTCACCACTAACTATGAGTCTAATGAGCCTAAAAACCTAACTCCATAAATAAAAACTCCTAAATATGGCCTTATGTCCCTATCACTTGCCGCAAGAATAAAACCTAACTGAATGTCCTCCAACTGGTCGCCAGCAGGCGACCTATCTAATTTCGACGAGCTACTCGGCCTGCTGACCCAAGACCATTGACCATTTCCCGAACAACGCTTACATTCACGCCTTGACACACCAGAAGCACCACACTAACGACCCTAGGTGGTGGTTTATCGGGAGCTGGTTCAACCACCGCAACACGATGTTGACTTGAACTGCTTGGCTGATATCCACATTCCGGTTCAAGAAGATTTTTCGATCTAGAAGGGGGAGGGGGGGGGGGGGGTGAAATTCTCCATATTTGTCCTAAGGTTATCTAGCTTTCTTCCTAAAACACCTTGCTCCTTAACTGAAGTTGGTTTCGCAAAGGCAATTTGTTGTTGGTAAAAGGGGTCGACGTTTTTCTTCAAAATTGTAAGTTTTCTTCCCTCAGTCAAAGGTTCTGATAACCGCCTAAAAAGGGTTCTCATAACGGCGAGGTATGCGCCGAAGGTTTCGTCCTTCCCTTGGGATCTATGATTAATCTCCTACAAGAGGAGGTCATCATAGTTCGCAGGAAGGAACTCCGCCCTTAATTTCTTCAACCAGCTCTTGCCAGTTCCTTAGCTCACTCCTTACGGTCCTTTATCATAAGAGGGTTTTTACACATAACAACTCTGTCGCAGACTTGAATAAATGTGCCTCAGACACACCATTCGCTACATGTGAATGAATTCACTGATGAACCATCCGACTCACCAGTAAATTTCACTCCCCATTTCTCCACACGTTCCTTCTCTCTAAAAATCGCTCTACGATCTACATTCTCCACTGGTAACCTTGCAACAACCTCATCTCCAACTGAATTCCCTGATTGTTCCCTATTCACTCCTCCAGTTTCCCTATTCACTCTAGATTCCCTATCAGTCTCTCTCAACAGTCGTATTAATTCAATCTCTCTTTCAAGCTCTCTAATACGAGCCTCACTTTCGCTCTCACGTTGAGTGTCTTCGTTCACACGACCACCGGACAATCTCTCATTCGTCAAAACATTACACCTGCCACCAGTCAATCCTCCATTCACACGCCCTGTTCTACTACCACTTGCTTCCTCACAAAATCTTCCTAAATTCGCATTCGTTGCATTACTTCGTGATGGACTTATGCTCATCGAGAGGTCACCTGCAACTCCTGATGCTACAACCTTCTTCGGAATTTCATCCTCTAAGTCACTATCTCCACTATCACCCATAAGTATTCCTAATAGTATCAACAATTCATTTCTTAACTCGCTCTGTTCCTCTTCATTCTTCTCATCCTCACACACTGCCCTACCAATAAGACCTAATGCCCACTCAATCTTTGTAATTATTTTAACATATTCTGAAGATTTCGTATCTTTCGGAGGATCTTCCAAAAGAGCCCTAATCTCTTCCGTCTTTGCTTTCACAGCCTCTCTATCCTCCTCAAAACTAAACGGATAACTCTTTGAGTTTTCCAATGTAACCCGAGACTCTAACACTCTTGAAGTTCTGAGGGCTTGCCTCATCACTTCCACTGTATCCACTTTCAGACCACAAATCTACATCTCATATGCCAGTTCGTCCGCTGCTAATCTTCCAATATTCATTTTCAAAACTGTTCAAACTAATTCAAAACACCAGTATGGAAATAAAACCCCTATTCTCACTCAAGCCGATAAAGTCTACACACTCAAACAATTCAACCTAATCTGAAAAACAACGATTGAAAAACAACACCTTATTTTCACTCACGTCAATCAAATTGCTGTGTAAAACACTCAACCTATTCACACTGTTCTTGCAATTGTGCATCTCTGCACCATAAAGAAAAATCTGCATTCAAAAAGGATGTATCGATGAACCGAGCCGCCGCCAAAAGATCAACCGAGGTTTATTGGCATCACTGCCATAAACTTTTCGTTGGGTTTTTTTGACAGCCGGTTTCATCGATACAGCACGAGGATGATGTTATCTTTCAATTTTCTCATTATTCACTTATCATTCACTTGCACAGGTTCGCCTCAATTTGCTTTTTGTCTTAGAAATTAAAACTTAAAAAAAAAAAAAAACTAAGATTAAACCTACAATAAAACTTAAAATTATAATTAAATTGTTCAAAAGAAAATAAAGCACCGATCTTTTACTGAAAACTCAGAAGAAAGCCACGAAGAAGAGACGGCGACGTCGATCCAGAGTGTTTGGCCACCGCCCACCACAAGATACAAGAATACCCAAATTAAGTCTCCCTTTTTGGTCAGTTTTACGTGGAAACATTTGGTCCAAACGAGCCAGGATAGTGCTCCAAAAAAAAAATCCATTTTAACGGGTGCGGCCATATTCGACATATATATATCGCCAAACGACGCTCAACGCCGCTCAAGGCAAAAAACGTTCTTTTAAGAACTTGTTTTTTTACAATACGTGCTCGAATACACGTTTTTGCAAACGACGCTCAACGCCGCTCAAGGCAAACAACGTTCTTTTAAGAACTTGTTTTTTTTTACATTACGTGCTCGAATACACGTTTTCAAACGACGCTCAACGCCGCTCAAGGCAAAAAACGTTCTTTTAAGAACTTGAAGGAAGATACACCATTGCTTCGATTGGTGTCAGGGTACACCATTGCTTCGATTGGTGTCAGGAGGAAGAAGTCAAATCATCAGCAAGCAGCAGAAGACCAGGAGAAGATTCAGAACATCGTTAAACTTAATGTAAAGGGTGAGTGTGAATTTCGTTTATTTTATATTGAAAGGCTTATGTAGTACCTACATAGTTGCCGTTATTTCATACGGGTTTTTTTTTCTCTTGTGTGGCTTGACGACGAAAAGTTGGCGTCGCTCTCCATCTCTTTCTTTCATCGCGCAATCAGTCGAGATAAATTCATTTTGAAATTTAAGTCATTTGGCGTGATAATCTGGTTTTAAAAAAAAAATAAAAAAATTCTTGAAAAAAGAAATAATCAGTCGCTTCTCATCGGTTTTTCTGAAAACCAAATTAAAAAATTTTTTTTTTTGTGCTGCTCGTGCTTTCACCTCTTGATATTTGGTGGTAGTTTTATTATTCGTGGCGTGACTTCGTATACAGTGTGAAAGCTGTATTTTTGAGTACAGTAACCATCACGCTATGGTATAGTTTGTTTTATAACGTAAAGTTTTTTTTTTGCCGTAACGTCACAATTCCATTTCGTCAATTATTATCAACGGTGCTGGTCCTCAGGTTCCATTGGGACACATAATTTTTTTTAATTCTTTTGAATTTTGTATAGACTTGGTTCTACAATTCAATTTGAATTTAAATTCATTTGAAAGGTTTTTTTTCTCACTGAACTTGTGCAACTTGCTCGAACTTTTCAAATATTAGTACTGTTTTTTCAAATTTAATTTTTTTGAAAGCTCATTCATTACTGCTAGTTTTCTTCGCGTTCTTGGCATCTCTTTAAGATTCTTGTGCAATCATTCCTCATTATAGGATAAGTCTTCTTATAGGCAATCCTCTCACTCAGTTTTTTTTGATGCTGCTCTATAATTCAATTGAATTTAAGCTCATTTTGGAGCCTCTTTAAGATTCTTTTGCAATCGTTCCTCATTATAGGATAACTCTTCTTATAGACAATCCTCTCACTCAGTCTTTTGATACTGCTCTATAGTTCAATTGAATTTAAGCTAATTTTGGAGCCTCTTTAAGATTCTTGTGCAATCATTCCTCATTATAGGATAAGTCTTCTTATAGACAATCCTCTCACTCAGTTTTTTTGATATTGCTCTATAATTCAATTGAATTTAAGCTCATTTTGGCATCTCTTTGAGATTCTTGTGCAATCATTCCTCATTATGGGATAAGTCTTCTTATAGACAATCCTCTCACTCAGTTTTTGATACTGCTCTATAATTCGATTGAATTTAAGCTCATTTTGGAGCCTCTTTAAGATTCTTTTGCAATCGTTCCTCATTATAGGATAAGTCTTCTTATAGACAATCCTCTCACTCAGTTTTTTGATATTGCTCTATAATTCAATTGAATTTAAGCTCATTTTGGAGCCTCTTTAAGATTCTTTTGCAATCATTCCTCATTATAGGATAAGTCTTCTTATAGACATTCCTCTCATTCAGTTTTTTGATACCGCTCTATAATTCAATTGAATTTGAGCTCATTTTGGAGCCTCTTTAAGATTCCTTTGCAATCATTCCTCATTATAGGATAAGTCTTCTTATAGATATAGTTTTCACTCAAAAATTTTCCAACTTGTTGTAATTGATTTCAAATCGTTCCAAGTTTTGCGTCACTCCGCTCACTCAGTTTATTTTCTTATTTTATAAGGCTCTCGGCCTGCCGACTCAAAAGCTAACTGGTCTAAACCGTACACTTCCATTTTACTGTTAAATTTTTTTTTTAAAATGTCACAATTGGACGACTTAATCTTCGCGGCAGATTTGCTTGTCAAATTTTATGCCTCAGCAAAGGAAGTACCTGAGCACCGTCATTCAATTGCGACTTTGGAAGCTAGAAAGACCGAATTAACAGATCTCTGGCAAAATGTAAAAGAGAGTTATGCCAGATGCGTTCGGTATGTGCCAACTGAAGATGATATTGTTCCCCTCGATATGGATGCCATCGAATCCAAGTATAGAAACAGCAATGAAACCTATATCAATTGCTTAGGATTATTTCTCGAGCTTCAAGCAAAACTGAAACCTGATCCTACGATAGTGATCAGAGAATTGCCCTCAGCTACCAGTGCTCCGCCGAAATTCGGGTCTTCCCATTGCATCAAATTACCACCATGCGACACGGAAGTGTTTCACGGTGATTACCTTCCCTGGCCGGCATTTCGGGATATTCGATGCCGTGTATATTCAACACCCAAAATTGGGTGAAGTGGAAAAGTTATTCCATCTCCGTTGTAAAACAAGAGACGATGCTTTCAAAACGATCAGTCAATTTCCTTTAACAAACGCTAGTTTTGCACTTGCTTGGGCTGCTTTGCGTGCTACATATGAGAATACTCGTATTCTCGTTAATAACCAAGTAAAAAATATTTTCAATTTGCCCGTAGCACACGAAGAAAGCTCAAAATCCATTCGAAGCCTTCAAAGCAAAATAAATGATTCTCTAGCCGTACTTAAAGCTCATCACGTTGATACAAAAAATTGGGATCCAATCCTTGTTTTCGCCTGCTGCAATAAGATGCCCCAGGTCACACTATCTCTCGGGGAACAATCTCTAGAGGATCCCACAAAAGTACTGTAGTGAACTCCAGTATAACTCCACTACAAACAACAACTCATCGAACAAAGCCACGACAATAAACGCCAGATGCCTCATCGAACAGAGCCTCAACTATAAGTGTCAAATGTTAACACATACGCCATTTGTCGCATTTGCCTTTTCCGGTTTCGCTTCTCGTTCTCTTCTTCGACGGCGGCCAACGAGAACGGACGTCCAGCCACACGGCTTGTGACATATAAGACATCCACATATATAAAAATTATACATTCCTTTACAAACGCAATAAAGTTAATTTTTAGTGAAGTAGAAATAATTGTTTCGCGTTCTATTTATTACAACACACTTTACATTGGTGACCCCGACGTGATTTATACATAAAGTTGCGCTCGCACATCATTAATAAAAAAAAATTTTTTCTTTATATTGTCCATGTTAACCGGCCTGTTCGAAACAATCGAATCACCCATGACGGATGAAGGAGAGCAACCTGGAAAATACCGCACCAGCAAGTTAAGTCACCTGATCCGTCACAATCTCTACACCATTCTATATCTGGTATGGTAGGGATAAGAAGTCCCCGCGGTGGGCCTCAGTCACAGCCAATTCAGTCACCGAGTATCCGCCCACCACCCAACATCTCAACAACAGATGAACCTGTACGCATAATCACAGGCCATGAACCATCAAACCCAAAGCGTTGTTTCACAACAGCAACAACAACCACATGCATCTCAACAGATGCCCGTCCATGGAGGGCACTCGGGACCGCAGCCCCCACAAGCAACTCAACAGCAGCAACAGCAGCAACAACAACAACAACAGCAACTAAGTGACCAGTTGCAGCATTCCATTAATAATACTGTCGGACACCAATCTATACCGGTTCCACAGTCAGTTCCACCAACACCCCAACAGTAGCAGCAGCCACAGGCTCCTCTACAACCAACATCACATCTGATGCAACAGCAACACGCTCCACCACAGCAACACGCTACACCACAGCAACACGCTCCAGCACAGCAACACGCTCCAGCACAGCAACACGCTCCATTAATAACACTGTCGGACATCTATCTATACCGGTTCCACAGTCAGTTACACAGCAACACACTCAACCACAGCAAAACGCTACACCACAGCAACACGCTACACCACAGCAACACGCTACACCACAGCAACACGCTACACCGCAGCAACATGCTCCACCGTAGCAACAACATACTCAACAACACTCTCAACAACAGCATTCACTAACGCCACCAAATGAACCACCGCCACTAGTGATAGCTTCAGTCCTTCTCCAACACAAGAGCCCTCAAGGGTTACAAACCGAGGCAGAATTATTAAAGCTCCCATACGCTTCAATACCTCGTAAAGGGGGGGAATACTGTAGTGAACTCCAGTATAACTCCATGTAGTCTCCGGGTGTGACCACAAATAAAAAGACTTTATTTTTAACGTTTTTAATAGTAACTTTATTATTTAATTACTCTAGATTACTTAGTAAAAAACAATTCGAGAATAGCAACTTTTATTTGACTCGGTACAAGCAAAGAAGAAATCAGAATGGCCGACTTTTACATTCCATTCGTTTGTCTAACCTTACGTTCCATTTTCTTTAAAGTAGTACTACTTCGTACGTTCCATTTTCATTAGAGTAGTACCTACATTCCACACGACGCACAGTGGGGCAAGATACCCTCAAAATCGGAATCAATTCGGGGGATACACCTACTTTATTTGTGTCAGTTTTTTTTAGTAGAAGTACCATAAACGTGAATAGGAAAAGTTGTTTGTGCTCTTAAAACATGTTCTAACGCTTCTTTAAGGGCCTATACCAGTATAACCAACGAAAAATTAGGCGATTTTTGCGAGTTTTATCAAAGGAAAGTGCTGGATAGATCGTTTTAAAATTTTTTGGATATAATACGGTATATTTTCAGCTATATTTTATGATTTTTTTCTTATGAGAATATTGAAAAATAACGGAGTAATCTGCTGTTTTCGAGGATGCCAAATTAAAAGTACCTCAAATGCTGACGTGATTCCTGCCAAACGAGTAGCTGAAATTCAAAAATTCAAAAAGCGTATTAAAGTTGAAGGTATTCCGTATACAGTGACCAACGATTTTTGAAAAATATCAAAAATTAACAAAATGGCGTAGTTTTTAAAAAAACTTTATTTATAGGGTAAACAATTTTGAAATTTAGAGCTAATCAAAATGATTGTAAGGCATTGCATAGTAATAAATATATCAAAAATACTAAGTTTAAATTTTAAGTCAATCGACCAAATTTTCTTTGAGTTATGGTGAAAGAAATTTTGAAAATTGTCGTTTCGAGAAAAACGAAAAACCGCGGTACAGAGTTTTTTTTGAAGGTATAAACTATCTAAACCGAAAAATTTTGAAATTGTCATGCTGGTATATCCTCTCAATAATGGCATCTGTCTTCAAACTGATTTTTCAAACATCACTTTATTTTCAGATTTCAAAAGCAGTTTAAAATCCGAAAATAAAGTGGTGTTAGTAATTTCACTGACACAACTTTATATTCAGCTGAATACGTGAATCACAGATAGATCTCATGTTACAAAAGCAACAATGTAAAGAAATGGAAGTTGCGGGGCAAAAAAAGTAATGGTTTTCCCTCTTGTTCTTTATTCCTCTAAGCTTGGTCAACTAATGTAAAAAACAAGTTTATGCGAAACTTATGAATGGCATAAAAACTGAGCATCGACTCGGTGCTTCTTTTCCAAAACTTGTGCAAATTCCTTCTTGTATTCGAATTTAAGTGGACGGCAGTATTTGGTTGATGAAGATCTCGGATTTTGCAATCTACACTATGATCCATTAAAAACTGCACTCAGATGAATTATTCGTCACTTGCATCTCTTCATTTTTCGGATAGCATTTTTTAAATCTGTTGATATATTTTTTTTAACAACTACAAATGCTCAGATTTCTTCCAAAAAAATTTTTCTCTTTAAATTGTTCCCAAGTTAAAATTTCAAAAAAAATTTTGAAAGTGTTACCTAAGGAAAGCAATTGTCTAACGAAATCATTTCTGGGTTTTGATTTCGAACGATTCAGTACTGAGTTATGAAGGGTACAGCAACTTTCCTCTTTTTCGAAACGCTTTACAATAACTGCTACCATTGTCGTAGTTTTTGATAGTTCCTTATGAAATTTTTACACAATATTTTTAAAATATCATTTTTGAAAACGGCATTGATTTTTATAAAAACACACTAGCAGTATCGTCAGAAAAAAATCATCAATATGTACGTTTTTATTGCGAATTAACTTTTAAGGTAGTCTATTCGGAAAATTTCAATAAAAAAAATTGGCGCACGTTTGCGCACTTTCTGTTTTTTTCGCATAATACACAAGATGTTCAACTATCTGTACAAATAAAAATGTCCGTTTAGAAGCGTTTAGAAATCTACTTTTACTCTAACTATATATAAAATATACCTTAATTTCTTAAAATTATTATTTAAACGCCATTTATATGTAAACGAAAAAACGTAGAGCCTTAAAATATTTTTTATAAAAAAGAACATATTTGAAACTATTAAATTCATATTGGTTTTAAGTTTTCACGTTATCAAATTTTATATTATCAACGCCATACTAAACCACTACTTACTTATCAATAGTCTTAAAAGTAAATGAAATGTGACTTTCAATTCGATCGTATGGAGTAAATAAGCAACTTTAAAATATAAATGTTTTTGCAAATGATGGATTAGAATATGTTCTAACGAAAAAACCAGTTTTCATTTTCATAGCTTAAAACTTTTTTTTGAATTTATTCCGACTCTTTCATATGAGCCGGCCCACTGTGCGACGGTAGTAGACTATAGGCAGTACTTTATTTGTGGCTGTGTTCAGCCGCTACATCACTCCCCGCCGTATGGAAGTCAGTACTACCCTATTACAATGCGGAAAGAATTTTATAACTACTTGTTACAATATTTAGAAAATTATTTAAGTAATTTTTACAATGTTTAATGCAGTATCTAAGTAAATATCGAATGCTTGAATATTAATTGAGATGGAACGTTACTTGTTTTTGTCTTGTAGCAGTTGAATCATCGCTGTTCATATAAAAGGCAGGTTTCACTCGATCTATCGATATTATGTGTTCTTTTCCTTTGATTAATATCTTGAAAGTTTTTTCGGATCGTTTAATTACTTCGAAAGGGCCTGTATACGGCTGGTTTAGACTACCGCGATTCACCTCCTCACGCACGAAAACGTATTTGCAGTTTTTTAAATCTTTTGGTACAAAAATATATTTTTGTTCGCGATTTCTATTGGATGACGGTCGAGTTTGCGATATAGCTTCTGTTATTTCGCGAGCTGTTGACGAATTTACAATTGGATTTAATGGTTTAGGCTCGATTATTTCTGCCGGTAAACGTAAGTTTTGTCCATACAATAATTGAGCGGGTGTTACATTGATATCATCAATTATCGTTGAACGTATACCTAGGAGTATCCAGGGCAGGTTCGAGAACCAATTCTGTTTATCTTCATATGCTCGAAGTGATTCTTTCAGCTGTCGATGAAATCGTTCGACCGACCCGTTTGCTTGAGGATGGTACGTGGTAGTTCTTAATCGTTTAGTCCCGAGAATTTCAGTTATTTCTTTAAACAGACTGGATTCAAATTGGGTTCCTTGATCGGTCGTGATCGTTTGCGGAGCCCCAAATCTAGCGACCCAGTTTTGTATAAAAGCAGATACGACTGTGGTAGTGTTCATATTTTTCAACGGAATGGCCTCGGGCCATGATGAAAATCGGTCTTTTATTGTTAGTAGGTAAGTAAAACCTTGTGACTGTGGTAACGGTCCAACTAAGTCCATATGAATGTGTGCGAAACGACCTTCTGGAACTGGAAAAGTTCCATGTTTTGACGTAGTGTGTCTTGAAATTTTTGATTTTTGACAAGCTAAACAGCTTTTCGTCCATCGGTTAACATCGCTGTTCATTTTTGGCCAGAAATATTTTTCCGTAATTATTTTACGCATAGCCTTTGAACCAGAATGTGCGAGTCTATGATGGTTGTCAAAAATTGTGCGACGAAAAACGTGTGGAATAAATGGACGGTTCTTTTCCGTGGAAGTTTCGCACCATATTTCGACTTCGTTGATTGGAATGTATATTTTTTGTAATTTGAAAGACGTTTTCGTAAGTTTTAACAGCGATTGAAGCTCTTCATCGTTTTCTTGCTCTTTTAAGAGATTAGGTATACTGACATTATTGAAATCGATTAATTCGATATATGATCGCGATAGCGTATCGGCGACGATGTTCTGAATACCTTTGATATAACGAATATCAGTTGTAAATTCAGCGATAAACTCTAGGTGGCGCGTTTGACGAGGTGATTTTTCAGTTTTCGAACAGATTGCGTTTGTGAGTGGTTTATGGTCGGTAAAAACGGTAAATTCTCTTCCTTCCACGTAGTACCGAAAATGCTTGACGTTCCTGAAAATTGCGAGAAGTTCGCGATCGAACGTGGAGTATTTTCTTTCGGCCGGACTCAGACGTGTTGAGAAGAAACCTAAAGGTTCCCAAAAGTTATTGTGGAATTGTTGCAGCACTCCTCCGATAGCATCGTTAGAGGCATCCACAGTTATACTAATGGGTGCTAGGGGCTTTGGATGAAAAAGCATTGTTCTTTGCGACAAGTCTCTTTTGAGAATTTGGAAAGCCTGTTCACAATCGTCTGTCCACTGTAAGTTTGGTTTTTTTGTTTCTTTTTTTTCGTTTTTTATGTTTTTTAATTGTTCGTAAAGAACTTTGGCCTTGCTAGCCATACTTGGCATAAAGCGATTGTAAAAGTTTATCATACCGAGAAAACGTTGAAGTTTTTTGATTGAGTTGGGGCTAGGAAACTCGTTGATGGCTTTTACACGATCCTCAGAAGGAGTGATTCCTTTGCTAGAAACGCAATAGCCTAAAAAATTGAGTTCAGCTACGCCTAGCTCGCATTTTGCTAGATTGACGTTGAGCCCGTGTTCCTGTAGCTTTTTGAAAACTTCTCTTAAGTGTATTTTGTGTTCTTCGACAGACTTACTCGCGACTAAAACGTCGTCCAGGTAAACGAAAACAAAAGGAAGGTTACCTAAAATATCGTTCATAAAACGCTGAAATGTTTGCGCACCGTTACGCACGCCGAAAGGCATTCTTAAAAATTCGAAGAGCCCGAAAGGTGTTATTACGGCTGTTTTATGAACGTCTTCCTCCGCTACCGGTATTTGGTGGTAAGCTCGTACTAGATCTATCTTCGAGAATATCGAGCAACCGTTGAGGTTAGCCGAGCAGTCTTGAGCGTTTGCGATTGGATGTTTGTCGGGTACCGTTGCTTGATTTAGCCATCGGTAGTCACCGCATGGTCGAAAATCCAAAGAATTCTTCTTTGGGACCATGTGAAGTGGTGAAGCGATATGTGATTTGGAAACGCGACAAATACCCAAATCGATCATTTGTTGAAACTGACTTTTTGCTATTGCTAACCTCTCCGGATTGAGTCGTCGGGCGTTATGCGCTGGGAGTTGACCTTTCGTCACTATTCTGTGAACAACATTATGTTTGACTGGTAAGGTGAAATCTGGTGGAGCCTTAAGTTCAGGAAACTCGTCGAGAATAGCACCGAATTCGTTTGAAATTGAAAAAAATTTTGGTAAACCTGCGTTTGTGGATTTGATTAGACAGCTGATCTGAAGACTAGTAGTTTTGTCTACAATGCGTTTTTTTCGAAGATCGACTATGAGATTGAATTTATGCAGAAAATCGGCTCCTATAATAGGATGGTCGATATCTGCTATTACAAATGTAAACTCGAAAACGCGTCTCAAATTTAAGTCGACTGTTAACCGTTTGCAACCATATGTATGTATTTTTCCACCGTTTGCAGTAAGGAGAATGAAATCGTTTGGTTGGTTAACGTGTTGGCAGAATTTGCGAGGGATAATCGAAATTTCTGCTCCGGTGTCGACCAGGAATTGCAGTTTAGAATTTTTATCCGAAACGAAAAGACGGCGTGAAACGTTTGCCTCCCTCAGTGCCGCATCTGAGATCTGGCGAACTAGTTTTTTGGGTTGCTGTCTTTGAAATTGCAAAACTGTTTCGAACAATTCCTCGCATTTTCTCCAAATTTCCTGTGAAACCAACAAATCGTTCTCTCATTCTCCTTTCTACTTGATGAACGGTGCCTATTGTTTGAACTGTTTCGCGAAAAATTTCTAGGCGCTCTGTTATTTGTATGTGTGGGTTGCATTTCTAAACGTTCGATGCGATGCACAAGTTTTTCTAACAGGTCCCTGTTTGAAGTAGAAGTTTCGGTTTTATTAACTTGAGAGATTTGAGAGCTGGAAACTGTTGAGGTGTCGTGAAGCCTGTCAGCCAGATCGAAAAGTTCATTTTGCGACTGAGATCCTTCAACAGCCATGAGACAAACGCGAATGTTAGAAGGTAGTTTATTTAGCCAAAGCTTTTTAACTAGTGGTGGATTCACTAAGTTATTCCCTGCGGCTAAGGTTTCCATACTCCTGAACAGTTCCGAAGGTTTCAAATCACCGAGTGCGACTTTGTTTAATAGAGTATCTAACCGTTTCTCTTCGCTATCCCTATTTCTAGCTAATAAAACTTTCTTAAGATTTTCGTACTTTTCCTGCGCGGGCGGTGACACGAGAACGTCGGCAACCGATTCCATTGTATGATTATTTAGTGAAGCCACCAAATAATCATACTTGGTGTTGGATGCTGTTATATTTCTCAAACGAAATTGGGTCTCGATTTGCAAAAACCATAAATCCGGCCTATTGTTCCAAAATGGCGGTATTTTTATCGATATAAGAGAAGTATGCTGAAGGAGCTCAGCCGGAAGTGGACTACCCGATGGTGAATTGTACGTACTGGTACTTTCGCCATCTTTGTTATCTACCGACATCGCGAGCTTACTCGTAAAGTATGCGATAAAGTTAAAATGAGGAGATGAATCGCGGCAATTTAAACTTTTAAAACTTTTAAACTTTGTTGTATCCCGTAATTTTAACTGTTACCGGCGAAAACTACCCGTTATTCGATACGCGAAGACTCAACCGCTAGTTAACCACGAGGAATTCTATTTGTAAATGTATGTTCAACTTATGAAAATTATTTATCAAAAAGAAATATCATATATCTTATTTAAAATAAATATATAAAAAAGCTAAATTATTTTATAAAAATATATATATATCTTGTTTAATTTAATTTTATACTGAAGTTACATATTTAATTCAATTAAAAGGATATAATGCTGTTTTACATGCGTTTTTTTTTTTTTTTTTTTTTTTACTCACTGTATTTTTTTTTTATATATATAGAATTTTGTTGCTGATGGCTGGACTTGTTGAACGAGAAAAATGGATGGTGGTTGAATTGTTTGCTAAGTGTGCTGTGTGATGCTGTTGCTGATGAAACTGAAGAATTTATGAGCCGGTTGTGCTGGAGAGGCTTGACTTGTTGACTGAGAAAAATGGATGGTGGTTGAATTGTTTTCTGAGTGTGCTGCGTGATTTTGTTGCTGATGAAACTGGAGACGCTGGAAAAACTTGATATTTTGGTGTGTTGGAAGTGTTGTTGTTGCTGAGTGCTGGGAAAAACTTTCGTTTGGAGCTTTCACTTTGGTGTGTTTCGTGTGCGGCGAAACTATCTTGGAAGACTGTGTTCGACGGGGTGTTTCAAGAAAAGAACCTCGAAAATATAGTTCCCAAGTTTCCTTGTGCGTTTGGAAAGGTATCCAAAGTAAAAACTGGCTTTTTTTCTTGCCGATGTCTTTGGATTCGTTTGGCAATTTGCGGATTTGTTTGGCAATTTGGTTTTAAAACGTGTTTTGTACTTCAGCGTGTGTTGCCACTTGCCAGAAGAAAAATAATTTTTCGGTGCCTTGTTCGGCGTCGGGGTCACCAATTTGTAGTCTCCGGGTGTGACCACAAATAAAAAGACTTTATTTTTAACGTTTTTAATAGTAACTTTATTATTTAATTACTCTAGATTACTTAGTAAAAAACAATTCGAGAATAGCAACTTTTATTTGACTCGGTACAAGCAAAGAAGAAATCAGAATGGCCGACTTTTACATTCCATTCGTTTGTCTAACCTTACGTTCCATTTTCTTTAAAGTAGTACTACTTCGTACGTTCCATTTTCATTAGAGTAGTACCTACATTCCACACGACGGTAGTAGACTATAGGCAGTACTTTATTTGTGGCTGTGTTCAGCCGCTACACTCCACTACAAACAACAACTCATCGAACAAAGCCACGACAATAAACGCCAGATGCCTCATCGAACAGAGCCTCAACTATAAGTGTCAAATGTCAACACATACGCCATTTGTCGCATTTGCCTTTTCCGGTTTCACTTCTTGTTCTCTTCTTCGACGGCGGCCAACGAGAACGGACGTCCAGCCACACGGCTCGTGACTTATAAGACATCCACATATATAAAATTATACATTCCTTTACAAACGCAATAAAGTTAATTTTTAGCGAAGTAGAAATAATTGTTTCCCGTTCTATTTATTACAACACACTTTACAGTACCAACATGGAAGCAGTTGGACAAGTTTTTAAGTTCGCGTTTCTTAACGCTCGAATCCATTTCAGACACCACTTCCTCAAAATCTTTTGCCTCCAATTATCAAGTCCCTAAGAAAAACACTTCTAAGCCTAACAAGGTGAATGCATTTCTTGCGCAGACGGGAGGAACTAGATGTAAAATTTGCTAGGCAGAGCATACCATTTATGAGTGTCCAAAATTCTCAGCACTACCAGTCTCATCTCGAATCGAAATTGTAAGAGAAAAGAAAATGTGTAATAATTGCTTGGGCACCAGTCATCAAAAGGCTTCGTGTTCTAGTAAACATTCGTGCAGTGTGTGCAAGAAAAGACACCATACACTATTACATCTTGCAACCAATCCCACTTCAGCTACAAATCAAACTTCAAATACAAATATACAGTCCACTTCTCAACCACAGGCTATACAAAATCGTCAAATGTCTGCATCCTCGCAACCTTTCTCTCCTCAAGCAACATACCAAAATTTTGTGGTGACCTCTAGCAAAAGAATTCTGTTGGCTACTGCCTTAGTCAGTATTGTAGGAAAAGAAACAGTGCATACTGTGAGAGCACTCATTGATCCCGGTTCCGAAATATCCTTCATTTCGGCAGCAGTGCAAAAACGTCTGAATTTACCATGGATCGACAAAAATACTACTATTTCTGGGATTAGTGGAAATCTCTCTATAACTTCAAAAAAACTTTGCTCTTTTGCAATTACTTCTGCTAATCCGCCTCAAGTCACTATTTCAGCTCAAGCTATTGTGCTTAAAACTCTCACTAACAATCTTCCAAGTACTTCCTTCTCGGTAGTTAATCCTACCATTTTCGAAGGCCTCCCATTGGCCGATCCATCTTTTAATAAATCCTCTCAGGTGGATATTCTGATCGGTGCTGATCTTTATCCATCGATAATTCGCAAGGGAATTAAACATATTTCCGACTCACTTCTCGCTCAAAACACCATGTTTGGCTGGATACTGTCAGGCCCAGTTCCAGATTCGTTTCAATCTTTCAACACTACCATCGTTTCCGATAGCACTTCTTGCAATTTAGACACGCAAATTCGCAAATTTTGGGAGATTGAAGAACTACCCTCTACAGTTGTTCGTTCGTCAGAAGACGGTTTCTGCGAAGAACTCTATAAAAAAACCACTTTCAAACGTGCTGATGGTAGATTTGTTGTCCGACTACCATTTAAGCC
Organism: Melanostoma mellinum; assembly: GCA_914767635.1. Lineage (NCBI taxonomy): Eukaryota > Metazoa > Arthropoda > Insecta > Diptera > Syrphidae > Melanostoma > Melanostoma mellinum. Next base: position 121,975,834 of record OU612059.1, on the reverse strand, counting down.
AAAGCCTTCAAACACCACGCTCGGTCACTCTCGGTTTATCGCCCTAAAACAGTTTTCTAGAACTGAAAAATCGTTAGCGTCAAAAGCAGATTTAAAATCACAATATACCAAAGTCATATCTGAGTACATTTCTCTTGGTCATATGAGAAAGGTTACTCCATTGGAACGCGTTGAAAACGGTCAAGTAAAATCCTTTTATCTTCCGCATCACGCGGTCATAAAACCGGAGAGTACTTCGACAAAAGTACGTGTCGTTTTTAACGCCTCCAATGCCTCAGCAAACGGTGTCAGTTTGAATGATCTAATGTATCCTGGCCCTATTTTGCAACAAGACTTATCTTCTCTAATCATTCGATGGCGTTTTTACAAGTATGTGTTTAATGCGGACATAGAGAAGATGTACCGCCAGATTCTGATCGACCCTCGAGATACTCCTTTTCAACGGATTCTTTTTCGCACTTCTCCTCACTTAGAAGTTGAGGATTTCGAGCTATTAACTGTCACGTTTGGCGTGAATTGCGCTCCTTACCTGGCGATCCGCACCCTTCTCGAGTTAGCACGGATAGGTAAAACTGATTTTCCTCTTGCCTCAAAAATTCTCCAGTCAGAGTTCTACGTCGATGACGTTCTGTCCGGTGCTCATAGCATTCATTCCGCTAAAAAGGCACAATCCAAGCTTATCACTCTTCTCGATTCAGCAGGATTTCCACTTCGCAAATGGACCTCAAATGCTCCTTGTTTACTTGACCATTTACCTCGCGAACATATTCTCAATGAAAATTTTTTAAAGCTCGATGCCGACAGTAATACTAAAACCTTAGGAATACGCTGGAATGCCAAGGAGGACAAATTCTTCTTTGTCATTCAACCAATTGTTCTATCCGAAAGTCCAACTAAGGGGCCAGTTATAGCGATCAGGAAAACGAATCAGGAAAAATTTTCAAATGGAATAATAACTATGTTTTCGTTACAATTGAATAACAAATGTTATACCAATCGATGGCAAATCACTCAAAGAATTTTTTGTGCCCAAAAAAGATATAATAGAACAAATATTATCTGTTTCATTTGTATTTTTCTATTTTCCTGTTCCAATTCCATCAGGAAAATAGAAAAATTCAATTTTACGGCAAAGTATTTGTTCAATTGAACATTTTCTTGACAGAAAAAATTCTCTGGGCTGTTTACTATTGATTGGTATAACATTTGTTATTCAATTGTAACGAAAATATAGTTATTACTCCATTTGAAAATTTTTCCTGATTCGTTTTCCTGATCGCTATAACTGGCCCCTAAACGCGAAGTATTTTCCCAAATAGCTCGCATATTTGACCCAGCGGGTTGGCTAGCCCCCGTGGTAATAGTCGCAAAAATGCTTATGCAACGAGTTTGGGCAGAACACACTGATTGGGACGATCCTCTCCAACCTGAGTCTTTTAAAATCTGGAAAAATTTTGCCCTTTCGTTAACCGATATAAAGAAAATAAAAATACCTCGATGGGTTGATTATTCTCCGTCGTCAGATATCCAATTTCATGGTTTCTGCGACTCATCCGAAAAAGCGTACGCCACCACCTTACCTTATATCTTCGTGTTCGTCAATCCGATGGAGTTTTTACCTCACACTTGCTCTGCGCAAAATCTAAAGTTGCGCCAATCAAAACTGTGTCTTTACCACGCCTTGAGTTGTGTGGTGCACTTCTACTTTCCAAATTAATAAAAATTTACGTCTCAAATTTTCCTGTTCACGCCTATCAAATTTTTTTTATGGACCGATTCGTCCATTGTTTTAGCTTGGCTCAAAAAACCACCCTGTGTGTGGAAAACATTTATTGCAAATCGAACTAGCGAAATTTTAGAAAATGTCGGAAATGTCACTTGTAGACACGTGAAATCTGCTGAGAATCCAGCTGATTTAGCCACTCGGGGTTTAATGCCTTCAGACTTGATGCGCAACTCATTTTGGTGGTATGGCCCCTCATGGCTTTGCCAACCAATCTCGCTATGGCCACAAACTCCTACTATCGCCCCCCGGGTCGAAGATCTCGAACAAAAACCAGTTGTCTCGTTGATAGTCCAACAGGATTCTGACGATATTCTTGATCGTTTTTCATCCTTACCTCGTGCTATGCGTGTACTTTGCTACATATTCCGTTTTTACTTTAAAATCTCAAAAAGACAAAATACGCAGTACACGTCTCATGACATTACTCCTCAAGAAATGCAATTTGTACAAAACCGTCTGATAATACAAGCTCAAAAAATCACTATCCAACGGAAGTTGGAAGGCAAACCCATTCTCCAAAAAAGTTCGATCATTTCATTTAATCCATTCCTGGACTCAGACCATCTCCTTAGGGTCAACGGTCGACTATCTCAGTCAGATCTTTCCTATAATGAACGACATCCTCTCATTTTGCCTCATAGCTCAAGATTTTCATATCTCCTCACTCAATTCACTCATGAAATTTCTCTACATGGCGGCAATTCTTTAATGCTGCGACTCTTACGACAAAAGTTTTGGATTCCCAAACTAAAAAATCTCATAAAACTCTGTATACGACAGTGCAAAACCTGTGTTATTCACAAAAAAGTGTTAAGCAAGCAATTAATGGCTGCTTTACCACCTGAACGATGTACCTTTTCGCCACCCTTCACTTTTACGGGGATCGATTTCGCTGGCCCATTTGTAATAAAAACATTTAATGCAAGAAATTGTCGTATGACCAAGGGTTACGTCTGTGTGTTCGTCTGTTTTTCAACTAAGGCCATACACCTTGAGGCCGTCAGTGAATTATCGTCTGAAGCATTCTTGGCTGCATTTGCGAGATTTGTAGCAAGACGCGGCTTACCGAAAGAAATATATTCGGACAATGGCACCAATTTTACTGGTGCTGACGCGATTTTACGCAAAGAGTTCAAAAAAATTCTCACTTCTAGTCCTCAAGAGACTCAATCCTACTACGGTGTTCAAGGCCTAAAATGGAATTTTATTCCTCCAGGTGCTCCACATATGGGTGGACTCTGGGAGGCTGGGGTCAAAAGCTGCAAAAATCACCTTCGGAAACTGGGGACCAGTACTCGACTCACTTTTGAAGAATTCTCAACGGTCTTAGCTCGCATCGAAGCATGCTTAAACTAACGACCAATTTCATCCATGTCAAATGATCCTTCTGATCTATTGGCTTTAACGCCGGGTCATTTTATTCGCGGTAGTCCACTTTTAGCATTTCCCGAACCAAATTTGGCTGACGCCAATTTGTCTCTCATCAATCGATGGGAAAAAGTTAAATACCTCCACCAACAATTCTGTCGTAGATGGAAAGACGAGTATCTAAAAGAATTACATCAAAGACATAAGTGACAACCGCCTCAAGAAGATATCAAGTTAAATGACTTAGTAATTATAAAAAAAAAAAATCTTCCATCCAGTGAATGACGACTTGGGCGTGTTATAAATGTACACCCCGGCGCTGACGGAAGAGTTAGAGTGGCGACGCTCCGAACGCAAAACGGTGAAATAAGCCGTCCAGTTGTCAAGCTGTGTCTTCTACCCATGAAATAACCAAGAACAATTTTTAGTTCTTTTCAAAATCATTATGCAACATTTTAGTTATTTTTATGTGCCTTTCAATATTGTATGAAAATGAAATCTACACTCGCTTTTTTTTTCAAACAGTTCATTCAAAAGTTTTTTTTTGTGGTTAAGTAGTTTTTTGGCGCTTCCCGCTCTCAATCATAATACTTTTCGTTACAAATTATATATTTGGCGCTTAACGCACTCATAGCTCTTTACTTGGCGTATAAAGCCAAGGGGGCAGTAATGTTCATGCAATTGTGCATCTCTGCACCATAAAGAAAAATCTGCATTCAAAAAGGCTGTATCGATGAACCGAGCCGCCGCCAAAAGATCAACCGAGGTTTATTGGCATCACTGCCATAAACTTTTCGTTGGGTTTTTTTGACAGCCGGTTTCATCGATACAGCACGAGGATGATGTCATCTTTCAATTTTCTCATTATTCACTTATCATTCACTTGCACAAGTTCGCCTCAATTTGTTTTTTGTCTTAGAAATTAAAACTTAAAAAAAAAAAAAACTAAGATTAAACCTACAATAAAACTTAAAATTATAATAAAATTGTTCAAAAGAAAATAAAGCACCGATCTTTTACTGAAAACTCAGGAGAAAGCCACGAAGAAGAGACGACGACATCGATCCAGAGTGTTTGGCCACCGCCCACCACAAGATACAAGAACACCCAAATTAAGTCTCCCTTTTTGGTCAGTCTTACGTGGAAACACACACTAATTTACAAACAACGATTGAAAACAAAAACTTATTTTCACTCAAGTCACTTAAGTCGCTGTGTACAACACTCAAACTATTCAAACAAATTTGAAACACCACGATTGAAAAACACACCCTATTTTCCTTCAAATCAGTAAAATCGCTGTGTAAAACACTCAGCCTATTGAAACTAATTTACAAACCAGTGATTGAAAAACAACCCCTTGTTTTTACTCAACCCACTGAAAAACGTTCAAACTATTCTAAATAATTCTCAAAACAATGATTGAAAACAAAACCTTATTTTCACTCAAGTCAATAAAGTCGCTAAATCTCAAATCACTAAAAAACTTTTCTCAAAACTTTCGATCTTAATCTGTTTATGACTCGCAAACTTTTTGCATATACACTTATAGTTGTATCTTCACTCAAATCAATCAATCAGTTTCCAAAATTCTAATTAAGTTAATGTTCGTAATCTAGGAAGCCCTAGGATTTATACTAACACTTTTTTACTACACACTTCAGATTCGCAATGGCACAAACCAATAATTTTTTTCTTCCTACCACTTATATTCCCACAAATAAACAAAACAACCCCGACTCCAAAGTCAAAAAGGCACTCACTTGCACTTTTGCACAAAGATGAAATTAAAAAAAAACTACTCGAACAGACCTTGTCAACACAAAAAAAAGCGATGCAATCGATTATGATTTTAAATGGGTATGTATGTATGTATATGGACAAAAAAATATATATATGCGTACATGTATGTCTCAACAAAATATCAAAATATAAACTTCAATAATATGATATCAAACCAATCAAATAAAAATCAATATAATATGAAATGAAATGCAAAGGAAACCTTACTTGAAAAAGTATACAGGGTGATTCGCATAAGGTGTGACAAAAAGATAGGGTGTGTAGGTTGAACCTAGACAAGCAAAAAATCGTATGGGAGGGGGGGTTCCATTTTCCCCCGTTTAGGCGGGAGGGGCAATTCAAGAAAAACACCACTAAAAATGGTAAAAAAATTATTTAAAAATAACGGTAATACCTAGGGAGTCGTGCTATAGCATTTTGAAAAGCCAAAAACTTATACATTATTTTAAATTTTAAAATAAGTTGTTCAAATAAATAGTTTTTGAAATATTAATTTTCATAGTCAAAATTTTGAAAAAAAAACATAATTTTTTTTTAAAACCACTTTTTTTTCCAAATTTTACGTTTTTAAGTAGTATTTTTCTGGCTTATTTTCAATGCTCTTATTTATTTTTGATCAAACACAAAAAACCGGATGTCAAAATAACCTGTAGTTTTTGAGAAAACCAAAAATTACAAAAACGACTTTTGTCAAATTTTTTTTTTTAAAGTTTTTTTTCGTTATTGGACTTTTAAGTGAATTCTCAATAAAAAAGTAAAGAGAAAATTCATCCTTTATTTCGTAAGTTCACTTAAGAATCCAATAACGAAAAAAAAACTTAAAAAAAAAAAAATTTGACAAAAGTCGTTTTTGTAATTTTTGGTTTTCTCAAAAACTACAGGTTATTTTGACATCCGGTTTTTTGTGTTTGATCAAAAATAAATAAGAACATTGAAAATAAGCCAGAAAAATACTACTTAATTACGTAAAATTTGGAAAAAAAGTGGTTTTAAAAAAAAAATTATGTTTTTTTTCGAAATTTTGACTTTGAAAATTAATATTTCAAAAACTATTTATTTGAACAACTTATTTTAAAATTTTAATTAATGTATAAGTGTTTGGCTTTTCAAAATGCTATAGCTCGGCTCCCTAGGTATTACCGTTATTTTTAAATAATTTTTTTACCATTTTTAGTGGTTTTTTTCTTGAATTGCCCCTCCCGCCTAAACGGGGGAAAATGGAACCCCCCCTCCCATACGATTTTTTGCTTGTCTAGGTCCAACCTACACACCCTATCTTTTTGTCAAACCTTATGCGAATCACCCTGTAGAGCTTAGTATACTTGACACTTTTCCAGCCGCACAAAAAAACTTCTTTCTCCTTTCCTCTGCTACAACAAAACTGTATGTGTGATTCAATGTCACAATGCAAATATAAATTTTTCACAAACAACCTAGATGAAATTAAAAAAGATTACTATTTGTTCCAATAAAATATGCACAAAAACACAATCACTACTCAAACCGAACGATACAACACAATTTCACACAGAGAATTTCCTAATAGTAAGGAAAAAAAAACAATTTCCACGAGCCCCACGTTGGGCGCCACTTGTTGCACCTTTTCTTCTCTTAGGTTTAGGTAGGTATTTATTAACAATTAAAGAGGTAAGTTACGTTAAGAAGTTGAATAATTTGTAATCAAGACGAACTTGAAAACCGCGAACTATTAAAAAAATAGGTATTTCCGATTCCAAAACAATAAAAAAAAAAAATTCAAATTGCACGACCGATGTGCACCGCGAGGGAAAATTTCGATAGAATGACGTTTATTAAAAAGGTGCGTTTGATTAACGAGAAGAAAAGCGCGTCCAGCAACAATTATGCTGTGTCCACGGCTGCTCAGCTGGGGGTGTGTTCGGTGGAAATGTTTATTAATTAGTTGATTAAGGTAATGAAAATTTTTAATTGATGTATGAGTAGGTGGTTGGGTGATAATAGAATTTTTGTTAGTACAGGAACTTACAAAAAAGGAATTTTCAAACCTTTGCTGAAAAGTAAGGAAAAGGAAAATACGACCCAGGAATATAAACGAATTTGAAAACGAAAGACAATGTTTGATTGGAATGAAATGAAATCTTTAATGTTCAATTTATGTGGTTGGGAAAACCTTAAGAGATAAGAATTAAAAACACAAATCATTTCGGAATTACAAGATTATAATAGTTTTTAAAAGAGAAAGAAAAATAAAAGAAAGCAAACAGTAGATTCGCCAAAGACAAATGAAGCAAGAAAAGCCCGTTATCGTGCTGTCTTCAAAATGCCGTATGGCAATGAAAAGGTCGCGAGTCCCTTAAAATATGGGAATTTAACGGCGCAAAAGACAACCAGATATATGATCACAAATGCGAGCAAAAATTCACAGAGTTTAAAAACGCACATTTCACAAGAAAAATAACACTCTACTTATCTTCAAGACCAATTGTTCCTCCTTCAATTCCTGTGTCCTTATCTGACACTTTTTCAAGCTTTCTTTTTTTTGCTGCTGTGAAGTTCTGTGCTGGCCCGTTCTGCCAGAACCTTTTATCCACACGGAAGAAAACAAGAGAAATTGTTCAAGTAAATACTGATTTACGAACAAGTTACAAGACTTGCAACTTGGAACTTTTTTTTGTTACAAAAATTAAAATATAACCAATATGGCTGATCCAAAAATTAATCGCTAAAACTCCTTTTATCTCTTTTTCTCAAAACCTCTCTGTCGTATAGCCAACAATGAAGTGACTTCCCCAACTCTCTCATCAAGCTTCTTCATGATCGTCGTTTGTCTTGGCCGTTCATTCAGCCACAGTGGGTTCCATTACGGATATTTAACACCAATCAGCAACTTGCGTGCGAGGACTACCGTTTTATTTGGAATACCCTACTGTCTCTCAATATTCCCCTTAGCCACCAAATTTCCACGATCTTGGGAAATTATGGTCGGCTTACAGCTGACGGAAGAGTTCAGTGCCTTTTTTTTAGTAGCGGAAGCGATAAAACGAAGACATGCACCATTCTGTGCAACTAAAAGGTAAGATACATCGGTGGTAGGAAAAGTTATGTGCAGAACGGGTCTGCAGACAATTTTTCTAGTAACGACGTAGCACAATGTTTCGAAGAGAAGGAGGAAAAATTGGTATCGCGTATTTTTTTTTACAATCTAGATCTGGTGGACTTTTGTTCAGATTTTTATCAGGGGAAGACTGACAAATAACGTGATTTTCCTGCAACAAAATTTAAGTGGCGATTAGAAATTAAAGTTAAAGTTAAAAGTTGGGCACTCGGCCATTGAAAAGTGTATTCGTTGGGTACTTTGCCACCTTCCAAATACGGCCTCAACTTCTCAATGGCCCACATCACTGCCAAACACTCCTTCTTCGTAGTTGAGTAATTCTTCTCACTTCTATTCAGTGATCGGCTAATGTAACAAATAGCCTTCACACCCTCATCAAAACTTTGCGACAGTTCAGCCCCGATTCCATAATCCGACGCATCAGTCTGAATGACAAATGGTCGAGAAAAATCTGGACAGGTCAGAATCGGTGCCGTAACCAAGCATTCTTTCGCTTTCCTAAAACACTCATCACACTCATTCGACCACACAAACTTTTTATTCTTTTTCAACAAATCAGTAAGGGGCCTTACTAAACCTGCAAAATTTTGTACAAATCTCCTATACCATGAAATGGTCCTTACAAAACTCCTAACTTCCTTGACGTTCTTGGGTGGCGGAATCTTCGCCATACTTTCGACCTTTTCAGGATCGACATGAAGTCCGTTTCTATCTACCACATATCCGAGAAACTTTAAGAAAGGCCTACAAAAATTACACTTTTCCCTACCAACTTTAAATCCTGCTTCCTTCAACCGTTTAAAAACTTCCTGCAAAATTTCGAGATGTTTCTCGAAGGAATCGGTGACGATGATGATGTCATCCAAGTATACGAAGACGAACGGTTCCAAGTCGGGACCCAGAACTTCGTCAATGAATCTCTGCCATGTCGCCGGGGAGTTGTGTAGCCCGAAAGGCATTCTCAAAAATTGAAAAAGTCCTCGACCCGGTACGGTAAAGGCCGTATACTTCTTCGATTCTTCCTCCATTGGTATCTGCCTATAGGCAGACTTGATGTCTAAGGAAGACAAAAACCTAGCATTTCGGAGCTTGTCCAAAATGGCTGAAATAAACGGTAGAGGGTTAGCGTCCCTATCTGTAACCTCATTTCCTATAGTCTACGCAGAACCGATACGAACCGTCTTTCTTTTTTACTAACAATATTGGGGACGCCCAAGGGCTTTTTGATTTCTCGATCACCCCTTCGTCCAACATTTCCTTTAATTCCTTGTCGATTTGCTCCTGTATTGCCGGTGAGACCGGGTAGTACCCTTGTTTGATCGGTTCTGCGGACGTCCTAATCCTATTCTCTACGAGATTTGTACATCCTAGCCCCTCACTCATACTACAAAACATGTCTTCGACTACAGACTCTAACTTTTTATTTTCATCCACACTCAACTCAGACTTTTCCCTAATACTACCTATGTCCGATATCGCAGCTAGTCTCTACTCTTCGGAAAAACTCCATACCCCTGATCTTAAATCCGGGACTATACCCGCAAGTGCCCAAAAATCTGCACCCAAAATCAAAAGTTGTGTAAGGTTTGGAATAACCAAACAATCCAACAAAATAGACCTACCCTCAACTACCATCGGGGGAGGTAGAGAACCTAACACTCCTACACCCTTCCCATCTGCTAACGCTACTGATTTAATATTTGAATTCCATACACTTAGCCCTAAATCTTGTAAAATTTTCAAACCCTCACCACTAACTATGAATCTAATGAGCCTAAAAACCTAACTCCATAAATAAAAACTCCTAAATATGGCCTTATGTCCCTATCACTTGCCGCAAGAATAAAACCTAACTGAATGTCCTCCAACTGGTCGCCAGCAGGCGACCTATCTAATTTCGACGAGCTACTCGGCCTGCTGACCCGAGACCATTGACCATTTCCCGAACAACGCTTACATTCACGCCTTGACACACCAGAAGCACCACACTAACGACCCTAGGTGGTGGTTTATCGGGAGCTGGTTCAACCACCGCAACACGATGTTGACTTGAACTGCTTGGCTGATATCCACATTCCGGTTCAAGAAGATTTTTCGATCTAGAAGGGGGGGGGGGGGTTAAATTCTCCATATTTGTCCTAAGGTTATCTAGCTTTCTTCCTAAAACACCTAGCTCCTTAACTGAAGTTGGTTTCGCAAAGGCAATTTGTTGTTGGTAAAAGGGGTCGACGTTTTTCTTCAAAATTGTAAGTTTTCTTCCTTCAGTCAAAGGTTCTGATAACCGCCTAAAAAGGGTTCTCATAACGGCGAGGTATGCGCCGAAGGTTTCGTCCTTCCCTTGGGATCTATGATTAATCTCCTACAAGAGGAGGTCATCATAGTTCGCAGGAAGGAACTCCGCCCTTAATTTCTTCAACCAGCTCTTGCCAGTTCCTTAGCTCACTCCTTACGGTCCTTTATCATAAGAGGATTTTTACACATAACAACTCTGTCGCAGACTTGAATAAATGTGCCTCAGACACACCATTCGCTACATGCAGTTCCTCAACACGTTCTAGGAATGAATTCACTGATGAACCATCCGACTCACCAGTAAATTTCACTCCCCATTTCTCCACACGTTCCTTCTCTCTAAAAATCGCTCTACGATCTACATTCTCCACTGGTAACCTTGCAACAACCTCATCTCCAACTGAATTCCCTGATTGTTCCCTATTCACTCCTCCAGTTTCCCTATTCACTCTAGATTCCCTATCAGTCTCTCTCAACAGTCGTATTAATTCAATCTCTCTTTCAAGCTCTCTAATACGAGCCTCACTTTCGCTCTCACGTTGAGTGTCTTCGTTCACACGACCACCGGACAATCTCTCATTCGTCAAAACATTACACCTGCCACCAGTCAATCCTCCATTCACACGCCCTGTTCTACTACCACTTGCTTCCTCACAAAATCTTCCTAAATTCGCATTCGTTGCATTGCTTCGTGATGGACTTATGCTCATCGAGAGGTCACCTGCAACTCCTGATGCTACAACCTTCTTCGGAATTTCATCGTCTAAGTCACTATCTCCACTATCACCCATAAGTATTCCTAATAGTATCAACAATTCATTTCTTAACTCGCTCTGTTCCTCTTCATTCTTCTCATCCTCACACACTGCCCTACCAATAAGACCTAATGCCCACTCAATCTTTGTAATTATTTTAACATATTCTGAAGATTTCGTATCTTTCGGAGGATCTTCCAAAAGAGCCCTAATCTCTTCCGTCTTTGCTTTCACAGCCTCTCTATCCTCCTCAAAACTAAACGGATAACTCTTTGAGTTTTCCAATGTAACCCGAGACTCTTACACTCTTGAAGTTCTGAGGGCTTGCCTCATCACTTCCACTGTACCCACTTTCAGACCACGAATCTACATCTCATATACCAGTTCGTCCGCTGCTAATCTTCCAATATTCATTTTCAAAACTGTTCAAACTAATTCAAAACACCAGTATGGAAATAAAACCCCTATTCTCACTCAAGCCGATAAAGTCTACACACTCAAACAATTCAACCTAATCTGAAAAACAACGATTGAAAAACAACACCTTATTTTCACTCACGTCAATCAAATCGCTGTGTAAAACACTCAACCTATTCACACTAATTTACAAACAACGATTGAAAACAAAAACTTATTTTCACTCAAGTCACTTAAGTCGCTGTGTACAACACTCAAACTATTCAAACAAATTTGAAACACCACGATTGAAAAACACACCCTATTTTCCTTCAAATCAGTAAAATCGCTGTGTAAAACACTCAGCCTATTGAAACTAATTTACAAACCAGTGATTGAAAAACAACCCCTTGTTTTTACTCAACCCACTGAAAAACGTTCAAACTATTCTAAATAATTCTCAAAACATTGATTGAAAACAAAACCTTATTTTCACTCAAGTCAATAAAGTCGCTAAATCTCAAATCACTTAAAAACTTTTCTCAAATCTTTCGATCTTAATCTGTTTATGACTCGCAAACTTTTTGCATATACACTTATAGTTGTATCTTCACTCAAATCAATCAATCAGTTTCCAAAATTCTAATTAAGTTAATGTTCGTAATCTAGGAAGCCCTGGGATTTATACTAACACTTTTTTACTACACACTTCAGATTCGCAATGGCACAAACCAATAATTTTTTTCTTCCTACCACTTATATTCCCACAACTAAACAAAACAACCCCGACTCCAAAGTCAAAAAGGCACTCACTCTCACTTTTGCACAAAGATGAAATTAAAAAAAAAACTACTCGAACAGACCTTGTCAACACAAAAAAAAGCGATGCAATCGATTATGATTTTAAATGGGTATGTATGTATGTATATGGACAAAAAAAAAATATATATGCGTATATGTATGTCTCAACAAAATATCATAATATAAACTTCAATATGATATCAAACCAATCAAATAAAAATCAATATAATATGAAATGAAATGCAAAGGAAACCTTACTTGGAAAAGTATAGAGCTTAGTATACTTGACACTTTTCCAGCCGCACAAAAAAACTTCTTTCTCCTTTCCTCTGCTACAACAAAACTGTATGTGTGATTCAATGTCACAATGCAAATATAAATTTTTCACAAACAACCTAGATGAAATTAAAAAAGATTACTATTTGTTCCAACAAAATATGCACAAAAACACAATCACTACTCAAACCGAACGATACAACACAATTTCACACAGAGAATTTCCTAATAGTAAGGAAAAAAAAAAACAATTTCCACGAACCCCACGTTGGGCGCCACTTGTTGCACCTTTTCTTCTCTTAGGTTTAGGTAGGTATTTATTAACAATTAAAGAGGTAAGTTACGTTAAGAAGTTGAAAGAAGTTAAAAAAATAGGTATTTCCGATTCCAAAACAATAAAAAAAAATAAATTCAAATTGCACGACCGATGTGCACCGCGAGGGAAAATTTCGATAGAATGACGTTTATTAAAAAGGTGCGTTTGATTAACGAGAAGAAAAGCGCGTCCAGCAACAATTATGCTGTGTCCACGGCTGCTCAGCTGGGGGTGTGTTCGGTGGAAATGTTTATTAATTAGTTGATTAAGGTAATGAAAATTTTTAATTGATGTATGAGTAGGTGGTTGGGTGATAATAGAATTTTTGTTAGTACAGGAACTAACCAAAAAGGAATTTTCAAACCTTTGCTGAAAAGTAAGGAAAAGGAAAATACGACCCAGGAATATAAACGAATTTGAGTGGAAAACGAAAGACAATGTTTGATTGGAATGAAATGAAATCTTTAATGTTCAATTTATGTGGTTGGGAAAACCTTAAGAGATAAGAATTTAAAACACAAATCATTTCGGAATTACAAGATTATAATAGTTTTTAAAAGAGAAAGAAAAATAAAAGAAAGCAAACAGTAGATTCGCCAAAGACTTGAACTTGAAAACCGCGAACTATTAAAAAAATAGGTATTTCCGATTCCAAAACAATAAAAAAAAAAATTCAAATTGCACGACCGATGTGCACCGCGAGGGAAAATTTCGATAGAATGACGTTTATTAAAAAGGTGCGTTTGATTAACGAGAAGAAAAGCGCGTCCAGCAACAATTATGCTGTGTCCACGGCTGCTCAGCTGGGGGTGTGTTCGGTGGAAATGTTTATTAATTAGTTGATTAAGGTAATGAAAATTTTTAATTGATGTATGAGTAGGTGGTTGGGTGATAATAGAATTTTTGTTAGTACAGGAACTAACAAAAAAGGAATTTTCAAACCTTTGCTGAAAAGTAAGGAAAAGGAAAATACGACCCAGGAATATAAACGAATTTGAGTGGAAAACGAAAGACAATGTTTTATTGGAATGAAATGAAATCTTTAATGTTCAATTTATGTGGTTGGGAAAACCTTAAGAGATAAGAATTAAAAACACAAATCATTTCGGAAGAGTTCAGTGCCTTTTTTTTTGTAGCGAAAGCGATAAATCGAAGACATGCACCATTCTGTGCAACTAAAAGGTAAGATACATCGGTGGTAGGAAAAGTTATGTGCAGAACGGGTTTGCAGACAATTTTTCTTGTAACGACGTAACAAAATGTTTCGAAGAGAAGGAGGAAAAATAGGTATCGCGTATTTTTTTTACAATCTAGATCTGGTGGACTTTTGTTCAGATTTTTATCAGGGGAAGACTGACAAATAACGTGATTTTCCTGCAACAAAATTTAAGTGGCGATTAGAAATTAAAGTTAAAGTTAAAAGTTGGGCACTCGGCCATTGAAAAGTGTATTCGTTGGGTACTTTGCCACCTTCCAAATACGGCCTCAACTTCTCAATGGCCCACATCACTGCCAAACACTCCTTCTTCGTAGTTGAGTAATTCTTCTCACTTCTATTCAGTGATCGGCTAATGTAACAAATAGCCTTCTCACCCTCATCAAAACTTTGCGACAGTTCAGCCCCGATTCCATAATCCGACGCATCAGTCTGAATGACAAATGGTCGAGAAAAATCTGGACAGGTCAGAATCGGTGCCGTAACCAAGCATTCTTTCGCTTTTCTAAAACACTCATCACACTCATTCAACCACACAAACTTTTTATTCTTTTTCAACAAATCAGTAAGGGGCCTAACTAAACCTGCAAAATTTTGTACAAATCTCCTATACCATGAAATGGTCCTTACAAAACTCCTAACTTCCTTGACGTTCTTGGGTGGCGGAAACTTCGCCATACTTTCGACCTTTTCAGGATCGACATGAAGTCCGTTTCTATCTACCACATATCCGAAAAACTTTAAGAAAGGCCTACAAAAATTACACTTTTCCCTACCAACTTTTAATCCTGCTTCCTTCAACCGTTTAAAAACTTCCTGCAAAATTTCGAGATGTTTCTCGAAGGAATCGGTGACGATGATGATGTCATCCAAGTATACGAAGACGAACGGTTCCAAGTCGGGACCCAGAACTTCGTCAATGAACCTCTGCCATGTCGCCAGGGAGCTGTGTAGCCCGAAAGGCATTCTCAAAAATTGAAAAAGTCTTCGACCCGGTAAGGTAAATGCCGTATACTTCTTCGATTCTTCCTCCATTGGTATCTGCCTATAGGCAGACTTGATGTCTAAGGAAGACAAAAACCTAGCATTTCGGAGCTTGTCCAAAATGGCTGAAATAAACGGTAGAGGGTTAGCGTCCCTATCTGTAACCTCATTTCCTATAGTCTACGCAGAACCGATACGAACCGTCTTTCTTTTTTACTAACAATATTGGGGACGCCCAAGGGCTTTTCGATTTCTCGATCACCCCTTCGTCCAACATTTCCTTTAATTCCTTGTCGATTTGCTCCTGTATTGCCGGTGAGACCGGGTAGTACCCTTGTTTGATCGGTTCTGCGGACGTCCTAATCCTATTCTCTACGAGATTTGTACATCCTAGTCCCTCACTCATACTACAAAACAGGTCTTCGACTACAGACTCTAACTTTTTATTTTCATCCACACTCAACTCAGACTTTTCCCTAATACTACCTATGTCCGATATCGCAGCTAGTCTCTACTCTTCGGAAAAACTCCATACCCCTGATCTTAAATCCGGGACTATACCCGCAAGTGCCCAAAAATCTGCACCCAAAATCAAAAGTTGTGTAAGGTTTGGAATAACCAAACAATCCAACAAAATAGACCTACCCTCAACTACCATCGGGGGAGGTAGAGAACCTAACACTCCTACACCCTTCCCATCTGCTAACGCTACTGATTTAATATTTGAATTCCATACACTAAGCCCTAAATCTTGTAAGATTTTCCAACCCTCACCACTAACTATGAATCTAATGAGCCTAAAAACCTAACTCCATAAATAAAAACTCCTAAATATGGCCTTATGTCCCTATCACTTGCCGCAAGAATAAAACCTAACTGAATGTCCTCCAACTGGTCGCCAGCAGGCAACCTATCTAATTTCGACGAGCTACTCGGCCTGCTGAACCGAGACCATTGACCATTTCCCGAACAACGCTTACATTCACGCCTTGACACACCAGAAGCACCACACTAACGACCCTAGGTGGTGGTTTATCGGGAGCTGGTTCAACCACCGCAACACGATGTTGACTTGAACTGCTTGGCTGATATTCACATTTCGGTTCAAGAAGATTTTTCGATCTAGAAGGGGGGGGGGGGGGGGTCGAAATTCTCCATATTTGTTCTTAGGTTATCTAGCTTTCTTCCTAAAACACCTAGCTCCTTAACTGAAGTTAGTTTCGCAAAGGCAATTTGTTGTTGGTAAAAGGGGTCGACGTTTTTCTTCAAAATTGTAAGTTTTCTTCCCTCAGTCAAAGGTTCTGATAACCGCCTAAAAAGGGTTCTCATAACGGCGAGGTATGCGCCGAAGGTTTCGTCCTTCCCTTGGGATCTATGATTAATCTCCTACAAGAGGAGGTCATCATAGTTCGCAGGAAGGAACTCCGCCTTTAATTTCTTCAACCAGCTCTTGCCAGTTCCTTAGCTCACTCCTTACGGTCCTTTTCATAAGAGGGTTTTTACACATAACAACTCTGTCGCAGACTTGAATAAATGTGCCTCAGACACACCATTCGCTACATGCAGTTCCTCAACACGTTCTAGGAATGAATTCACTGATGAACCATCCGACTCACCAGTAAATTTCACTCCCCATTTCTCCACACGTTCCTTCTCTCTAAAAATCGCTCTACGATCTACATTCTCCACTGGTTACCTTGCAACAACCTCATCTCCAACTGAATTCCCTGATTGTTCCCTATTCACTCCTCCAGTTTCCCTATTCACTCTAGATTCCCTATCAGTCTCTCTCAACAGTCTTATTAATTCAATCTCTTTTTCAAGCTCTCTAATACGAGCCTCACTTTCGCTCTCACGTTGAGTGTCCTCGTTCACACGACCACCGGACAATCTCTCATTCGTCAAAACATTACACCTGCCACCAGTCAATCCTCCATTCACACGCCCTGTTCTACTACCACTTGCTTCCTCACAAAATCTTCCTAAATTCGCATTCGTTGCATTACTTCGTGATGGACTTATGCTCATCGAGAGGTCACCTGCAACTCCTGATGCTACAACCTTCTTCGGAATTTCATCCTCTAAGTCACTATCTCCACTATCACCTATAAGTATTCCTAATAGTATCAACAATTCATTTCTTAACTCGCTCTGTTCCTCTTCATTCTTCGCATCCTCACACACTGCCCTACCAATAAGACCTAATGCCCACTCAATCTTTGTAATTATTTTAACATATTCTGAAGATTTCGTATCTTTCGGAGGATCTTCCAAAAGAGCCCTAATCTCTTCCGTCTTTGCTTTCACAGCCTCTCTATCCTCCTCAAAACTAAACGGATAACTCTTTGAGTTTTCCAATGTAACCCGAGACTCGTACACTCTTGAAGTTCTGAGGGCTTGCCTCATCACTTCCACTGTACCCACTTTCAGACCACGAATCTACATCTCATATGCCAGTTCGTCCGCTGCTAATCTTCCAGTATTCATTTTCAAAACTGTTCAAACTAATTCAAAACACCAGTATGGAAATAAAACCCCTATTCTCACTCAAGCCGATAAAGTCTACACACTCAAACAATTCAACCTAATCTGAAAAACAACGATTGAAAAACAACACCTTATTTTCACTCACGTCAATCAAGTCGCTGTGTAAAACACTCAACCTATTCACACTAATTTACAAACAACGATTGAAAACAAAAACTTATTTTCACTCAAGTCACTTAAGTCGCTGTGTACAACACTCAAACTATTCAAACAAATTTGAAACACCACGATTGAAAAACACACCCTATTTTCCTTCAAATCAGTAAAATCGCTGTGTAAAACACTCAGCCTATTGAAACTAATTTACAAACCAGTGATTGAAAAACAACCCCTTGTTTTTACTCAACCCACTGAAAAACGTTCAAACTATTCTAAATAATTCTCAAAACAATGATTGAAAACAAAACCTTATTTTCACTCAAGTCAATAAAGTCGCTAAATCTCAAATCACTTAAAAACTTTTCTCAAAACTTTCGATCTTAATCTGTTTATGACTTGCAAACTTTTTGCATATACACTTATAGTTGTATCTTCACTCAAATCAATCAATCAGTTTCCAAAATTCTAATTAAGTTAATGTTCGTAATCTAGGAAGCCCTAGGATTTATACTAACACTTTTTTACTACACACTTCAGATTCGCAATGGCACAAACCAATAATTTTTTTCTTCCTACCACTTATATTCCCACAACTAAACAAAACAACCCCGACTCCAAAGTCAAAAAGGCACTCACTTGCACTTTTGCACAAAGATGAAATTAAAAAAAACTACTCGAACAGACCTTGTCAACACAAAAAAAAGCGATGCAATCGATTATGATTTTAAATGGGTATGTATGTATGTATATGGACAAAAAAAAATATATATGCGTATATGTATGTCTCAACAAAATATCAAACTTCAATATGATATCAAACCAATCAAATAAAAATCAATATAATATGAAATGAAATGCAAAGGAAACCTTACTTGAAAAAGTATAGAGCTTAGTATACTTGACACTTTTCCAGCCGCACAAAAAAACTTCTTTCTCCTTTCCTCTGCTACAACAAAAGTGTATGTGTGATTCAATGTCACAATGCAAATATAAATTTTTCACAAACAACCTAGATGAAATTAAAAAAGATTACTATTTGTTCCAACAAAATATGCACAAAAACACAATCACTACTCAAACCGAACGATACAACACAATTTCACACAGAGAATTTCCTAATAGTAAGGAAAAAAAAACAATTTCCACGAGCCCCACGTTGGGCGCCACTTGTTGCACCTTTTCTTCTCTTAGGTTTAGGTAGGTATTTATTAACAATTAAAGAGGTAAGTTACGTTAAGAAGTTGAATAATTTGGAATGAAGACGAACTTGAAAACCGCGAACTATTATAAAAATAGGTATTTCAGATTCCAAAACAATAAAAAAAAAAAATTCAAACTGCACGACCGATGTGCACCGCGAGGGAAAATTTCGATAGAATGACGTTTATTAAAAAGGTGCGTTTGATTAACGAGAAGAAAAGCGCGTCCAGCAACAATTATGCTGTGTCCACGGCTGCTCAGCTGGGGGTGTGTTCGGTGGAAATGTTTATTAATTAGTTGATTAAGGTAATGAAAATTTTTAATTGATGTATGAGTAGGTGGTTGGGTGATAATAGAATTTTTGTTAGT
Organism: Melanostoma mellinum; assembly: GCA_914767635.1. Classification (NCBI taxonomy): domain Eukaryota; kingdom Metazoa; phylum Arthropoda; class Insecta; order Diptera; family Syrphidae; genus Melanostoma; species Melanostoma mellinum. The sequence continues at coordinate 121,956,532 of OU612059.1, read as the reverse complement.
ACAGGAACTAACCAAAAAGGAATTTTCAAACCTTTGCTGAAAAGTAAGGAAAAGGAAAATACGACCCAGGAATATAAACGAATTTGAGTGGAAAACAAAAGACAATGTTTGATTGGAATGAAATGAAATCTTTAATGTTCAATTTATGTGGTTGGGAAAACCTTAAGAGATAAGAATTAAAAACACAAATCATTTCGGAATTACAAGATTATAATAGTTTTTAAAAGAGAAAGAAAAATAAAAGAAAGCAAACAGTAGATTCGCCAAAGACAAATGAAGCAAGAAAAGCCCGTTATCGTGCTGTCTTCAAAATGCCGTATGGCAATGAAAAGGTCGCGATCCCCTTAAAATATGGGAATTTAACGGCACAAAAGACAACCAGATATATGATCACAAATGCGAGCAAAAATTCACAGAGTTTAAAAACGCACATTTCACAAGAAAAATAGCACTCTACTTATCTTCAAGACCAATTGTTCCTCCTTCAATTCCTGTGTCCTTATCTGACACTTTTTCAAGCTTTCTTTTTTTTCCTGCTGGGAAGTTCTGTGCTGGCCCGTTCTGCCAGAACCTTTTATCCACACGGAAGAAAACAAGAGAAATTGTTCAAGTAAATACTGATTTACGAACAAGTTACAAGACTTGCAACTTGGAACTTTTTTTTGTTACAAAAATTAAAATATAACCAATATGGCTGATCCAAAAATTAATCGCTAAAACTCCTTTTATCTCCTTTTCTCAAAACCTCTCTGTCGTATAGCCAACAATGAAGTGACTTCCCCAACTCTCTCATCAAGCTTCTTCATGATCGTCGTTTGTCTTGGCCGTTCATTCAGCCACAGTGGGTTCCATTACGGATATTTAGCGCCAATCAGCGTCTTGCGTGCGAGGACTACCGTTTTATTTGGAATACCCTACTGTCTCTCAATATTCCCCTTAGCCACCAAATTTCCACGATCTTGGGAAATTATGGTCGGCTTACAGCTGACGGAAGAGTTCAGTGCCTTTTTTTTAGTAGCGGAAGCGATAAATCGAAGACATGCACCATTCTGTGCAACTAAAAGGTAAGATACATCGGTGGTAGGAAAAGTTATGTGCAGAACGGGTCTGCAGACAATTTTTCTAGTTACGACGTAGCAAAATGTTTCGAAGAGAAGGAGGAAAAATTGGTATCGCGTATTTTATTTTTACAATCTAGATCTGGTGGACTTTTGTTCAGATTTTGATCAGGGGAAGACTGACAAATAACGTGATTTTCCTGAAAAAAATTAAAGTGGCGATTAGAAATTAAAGTTAAAGTTAAAAGTTGGGCACTCGGCCATTGAAAAGTGTATTCGTTGGGTACTTTGCCACCTTCCAAATACGGCCTCAACTTCTCAATGGCCCACATCACTGCCAAACACTCCTTCTTCGTAGTTGAATAATTCTTCTCACTTCTATTCAGTGATCGGCTAATGTAACAAATAGCCTTCTCACCCTCATCAAAACTTTGCGACAGTTCAGCCCCGATTCCATAATCCGACGCATCAGTCTGAATGACAAATGGTCGAGAAAAATCTGGACAGGTCAGAATCGGTGCCGTAACCAGGCATTCTTTCGCTTTCCTAAAACACTCATCACACTCATTCGACCACACAAACTTTTTATTCTTTTTCAACAAATCAGTAAGGGGCCTAACTAAACCTGCAAAATTTTGTACAAATCTCCTATACCATGAAATGGTCCTTACAAAACTCCTAACTTCCTTGACGTTCTTGGGTGGCGGAATCTTCGCCATACTTTCGACCTTTTCAGGATCGACATGAAGTCCGTTTCTATCTACCAAATATCCGAGAAACTTTAAGAAAGGCCTACAAAAATTACACTTTTCCCTACCAACTTTTAATCCTGCTTCCTTCAACCGTTTAAAAACTTCCTGCAAAATTTCGAGATGTTTCTCGAAGGAATCGGTGACGATGATGATGTCATCCAAGTATGCGAAGACGAACGGTTCCAAGTCGGGACCCAGAACTTCGTCAATGAACCTCTGCCATGTCGCCGGGGAGTTGTGTAGCCCGAAAGGCATTCTCAAAAATTGAAAAAGTCCTCGACCCGGTACGGTAAAGGCCGTATACTTCTTCGATTCTTCCTCCATTGGTATCTGCCTATAGGCAGACTTGATGTCTAAGGAAGACAAAAACCTAGCATTTCGGAGCTTGTCCAAAATGGCTGAAATAAACGGTAGAGGGTTAGCGTCCCTATCTGTAACCTCATTTCCTATAGTCTACGCAGAACCGATACGAACCGTCTTTCTTTTTTACTAACAATATTGGGGACGCCCAAGGGCTTTTCGATTTCTCGATCACCCCTTCGTCCAACATTTCCTTTAATTCCTTGTCGATTTGCTCCTGTATTGCCGGTGAGACCGGGTAGTACCCTTGTTTGATCGGTTCTGCGGACGTCCTAATCCTATTCTCTACGAGATTTGTACATCCTAGTCCCTCACTCATACTACAAAACATGTCTTCGACTACAGACTCTAACTTTTTATTTTCATCCACACTCAACTCAGACTTTTCCCTAATACTACCTATGTCCGATATCGCAGCTAGTCTCTACTCTTCGGAAAAACTCCATACCCCTGATCTTAAATCCGGGACTATACCCGCAAGTGCCCAAAAATCTGCACCCAAAATCAAAAGTTGTGGAAGGTTTGGAATAACCAAACAATAGCGACATAGAATCCGTCGGATATCAAAGCTCTGTCCTGACAGTGGAATCATACGGGAGCTGTGAAGCTCTCGGAGATGACACAGAAAAGACCCTAGAGCTTGACAAGCTCAACATCAAGCGGAGACGCCTAACCACGTCTCAAAAAAAGCACTTGAGAAGACTGCTAGCGGAAAAACTGCCATACGACGCAGCGTTAGAGACAGTACTCTCAAGTCCGTCGAAAGACAACTCAGACCCTTCCAACAAAAGAAGAAGGTCCGGACACGAAGTTCCTGAACCGAGCAAAAAAGCGAAAACCAACGCTCCCTTGTTCAATGAGGTTGCAGGTACTATCGTAGTTGGGATAATCGCAGAAGATTATCCAAATAGCCATCTTGAAAATGTGCAAATCACAGCAGTGGAAAATGCCATCCTTACTGAGCTGCATAAGATCACTGAGGAAGGTCCACAGATAAGATTTCTGGGCTGCTCGCACAAACCAGGATGGCTTACAATGAAGTGCGCTGATGCGATTAGTAGAGACTGGTTGGCAAAAACAGTCAAACTAATTTCGCCATACGAAAATGCGAAGCTGCGAATGGTGGAGGGTGAAGACCTTCCGAAACCATGTGTGGCAACCGCATACTTCCCTGGCCCGAACAACACAGCAGAAGATGCTCTGAAACGGCTACGAATTCAAAATCAAGCCTTACCAACCAAAGAATGGAAAGTCCTTAGGAAGGTGGCCAACTCTCAGGGTCTTGCCCTGACAATATCCATGGACGAAAGATCGGTATCCCTACTTGAAGATCTGAACTGCCAACCGTTCTTCAACTTCAATAGGGTACAATTCAGGATTAAAAAGAATCCCAGTCTGAGGGCGGATCCCGAGACTAAAAAGGATGAAAAGCTGGAAAGACCACCTCCCTCCCATACTCAACCCTCCATCTCTAACCCTTCCCTCACTCCCAATCCTGTTAAACCTGTTCAGGAGACCGCTAGACCATCTTCTGATCAGGTAAAACCTTTCCTTCATCCTAGCAAACTGTCCAAACCCGGCAATCCAAGACCCACCCACCACCAAGACACGTCGCAACTCCGCAGAGCCCCAAGACCGGCATCTGCGAGCGCGAGGAGTTTCCGGAAGTCTCCCCAAGGCGGGAAACGGGGTGACAACAAAGGGAGCTCTTATTCCAGAGCTCCATTCCGGAAAAATTAATATGGAGGTTGTCCAAATCAACCTCCAACACGCCAAGGCTGCTTCGGCGGTCTTAACTCACTCGCTAAGTAAAACGAAGCTAGACATTGCCCTCGTGCAGGAACCATGGATCAGCACGAGTGGTAAAATCCTCGGTCTAACTACACCTACAGGTAAAATATTATATTCAACCTCAGCCAGTAGACCTAGAACTTGTATTATTTTTAATAATAACCTGCCCTTCTTCCCACTAACAGCTTTTGTATCTGCTGATCTGACAGCAGCAATAGTGAGGATCGGTCACTCCAAGGAGATCATTGTTGCCTCAGCATATTTCCCTGGAGACATTACACCTTGCCCACCTCCACAGGTAGTAAAACTTTATGAGCACGCACAGAAAAACAAATTGGAAGTTATTCTGGGATGCGACGCAAATGCTCACCACACCCTGTGGGGAAGTAAGGATATAAACAAAAGAGGTGAGTCCCTTATTGATTATATTATTAAAGAAAATTTAAATATATGTAATATTGGCAATGAACCCACCTTTGTCACCAGAACTAGAAGAGAGGTTCTAGACATTACATTGTCTTCATCTCTCTCTAAAAACCTTGTCTATGACTGGAGGGTGTCCTCCGAACCATCCTGCTCTGATCATAGACACATACGCTTTAAACTAGACACAAACATAATATCTTGTCTAACATATCGTCCAAAGAGAAAAACAGATTGGGTCTCGTATAAAACAGATCTGGAAAACTCTCTAAAAGACAAAATCCCAAACATTAATAGCAAAGCTAAATTAGATTTCTTTGCGGATTACGCAAAAAACTCTATCATAACTGCCTTTGAGGACAACTGCCCTCTGAAAACAAGATCAACTAAAAGGCAAACCCCTTGGTGGAACAACAACCTCAAGAAATTGAGATCGAAAGTAAGGAAACTTTTCAACAAAGCAAAACGCAATGATGACTGGCAAACTTACTCTACTGCTCTCACCAAATACAATAATGAAATTAAAAAAGCCAAAAAGGCCTCTTTTAAACAATTTGTAGAAAGCATCTCTGACGTCTCCTCTAGTTGCAGACTCCACAAAGTTCTCGCGTCCGACAAGCCGGCAAACCTAGGTACCCTTACCAAGGAAAACGGCTCTCAGACTAAGAATAAAACTGAAACTCTGCAACTCCTAATAGACACCCACTTTCCGCAATCTATCATTATAGACCCAGCAATAAACCTATCTCCCCAAAGGGAACAGCATATGTTTCCATCTAGGGAAGACTGGACAACGGCCAGACAAATCTGCAACACCAATGTCATCAAATGGGCTATCTCTTCATTGAAACCATTCAAGGCCCCTGGGGAAGACGGCATCTTTCCGGCCCTACTGCAGAACGGGGCTGCCATAATTGCTCCCATTTTATCAAAACTGTTCACTTGCAGCCTTGCTTTTGGTCACATACCAGAAAGCTGGAGAAGAGTAACAGTTATCTACTTGCCAAAAGCAGGAAGGAATCTGGATCCAAGCCCTAAATCCTTTCGGCCAATCAGTCTAATGTCATTCATCCTTAAATGTATGGAGAAGGTCATTGATAGACACATCCGGGATAAGCAATTAGCTACCCACCCACTATCCACATCACAATACGCATATCAACCAGGGAAATCAACGGAAACCGCGTTGAATGACCTAGTTACAAGGATCGAACTCTCTATCGATAAAAAGGAAATTTGCGTAGTGGCATTTCTTGACATAGAAGGAGCCTTCAACAACACTTCCTTTGTGTCTACAGACCGTGCTCTAAGGCACCACAACGTTCCACAAGTTATTCGCAAATGGATAATGTCAATGCTAAACAGCAGAATTATCCACAGCAATATCGAAGAAGTTGAAATCTCAGCACTAACAACAAGAGGCTGCCCACAAGGTGGAGTTCTCTCACCACTCATCTGGTCAATAGTTGTAGACAGCCTACTAAGATTACTTGCAACCCAAGGCATCTATGCAGTGGGCTTTGCAGATGATCTAGCAATTGTCATACAAGGTTCATCAGAAACACTAATATCAAGAAGACTTCAGACAGCTCTGAACACAGTACAAAGCTGGTGCTCAGATGAAGGTCTCTCTGTCAACCCACGTAAGACAGTTATTGTCCCATTTACAAAAAGAAGGAAACTAAATCTTCTAATACCCCCCAGTCTCTATGGGGAAACAATACCATTCTCCAAGGAATCAAAATACCTTGGGATAATCCTAGACAGCAAAATGTCATGGAACCCTCAACTAGAACGCATTTCCAGCAGAGCAACCAAGTCTCTATGGACTTGTAGAAGCATATGCGGGAAAAACTGGGGTCTAAAACCTAAAATGGTATACGACCTATATACGCTGGTAGTCAGACCAACAATTACGTACGCAGCTGTTGTATGGTGGACAAAAATAGAAGAAGTAACGGCAGTCCAAAAACTTGAAAAGATTCAAAGATTGGCAACAACATGCATTACTGGATGCATGCGTACAACACCAACATACGCTCTAAATGTTATTGTAGGACTACCTCCAATTCACCTTTTCATAAAAATGGAAGCAAGACTGGCGACACACCGTCTTTTCCATCAAGGACACATAAAATCACATCCATACCCGAAAGGACATCTGTCGATAATGGAAAGTTTAGAAAAACTTAATACCTTTAGTATGTGCTTGGATGCTACTATTCCCTTGTACAACTTCAAACTCAACTTCTCCATTGTCATCCCCCCAAGGGAAGACTGGGAGAACACAAAACCTCATCCTTCAAGGCAAGATATGGTCTGGTATACGGATGGCTCAAAAATGGAAACTGGTACAGGTTCCGGCATTTTCAGCGACTGTCCCAGAACGAACTTCTCAGTAAGTATGGGCAGTCACTCGTCCATTTTCCAAGCCGAAGTCTTTGCCATCAACGAATGTTCGAGAATAATATGTTCATCGAACACGAAAAATAAAACAATATTCATTTTTTCAGACAGCCAAGCTGCACTAAAGGCGTTAAGCTCACCTGTCATAAGATCCAAACTAGTCCAAGAGACAGTCATGTCGCTCTCTGAACTAGCAAGGAAAAACACTGTAATCCTCCACTGGATCCCAGCACACAGAGGCTATGATGGTAACGAGAAGGCAGACATCTTAGCTAAAGACGGCGCATCTAAACCATTCGTCGGTCCTGAACCCTTCTGCGGTGTAAATAAAAGCACCTTCAAACATACTGCCAAGAACATCCTCCTGGAGGAATCAAATAAAGCTTGGAGTAACTCATCTGGCCAAATCTGTTCAAAATACTTTTTACCAGAATATACCGAAAAAACATCAAAATTCCTACTGAACCTCAATAGGAAAACCCTAAAAATTTGCACTGGACTACTAACCGGTCACTGTTCCTTAAACAAACATCTTCACCAAATGAGGCTGGCAGCGGATCCCATCTGTAGACTATGCCTCGAAAATGAAGAAACATCTCTGCACATTATTACAGAATGTCCAGCACTTTTCCGCCTTAGAAAGCAAATACTTGACTATGAGATTATCCCCTTAGATAAACTCAAACTCATTCACCCACAGAAGATTGCTAACTTCTGGTTCAATTCAGGAGCAGGAGAACTGCTCTGAAACCTCACATGGGCTGGCACAATAGGTATCATTCAGACACCGCAGTGCCCGGAGCTGAGCAAGCTCTACCCGTCCCCCAAATCTAATCTAATCTAACCAAACAATCCAACAAAATAGACCTACCTTCAACTACCATCGGGGGAGGTAGAGAACCTAACACTCCTACACCCTTCCCATCTGCTAACGCTACTGATTTAATATTTGAATTCCATACAATAAGCCCTAAATCTTGTAAGATTTTCCAACCCTCACCACTAACTATGAATCTAATGAGCCTAAAAACCTAACTCCATAAATTAAAACTCCTAAATATGGCCTTATGTCCCTATCACTTGCCGCAAGAATAAAACCTAACTGAATGCCCTCCAAATGGTCGCCAGCAGGCGACCTATCTAATTTCGACGAGCTACTCGGCCTGCTGAACCGAGACCATTGACCATTTCCCGAACAACGCTTACATTCACGCCTTGACACACCAGAAGCACCACACTAACGACCCTAGGTGGTGGTTTATCGGGAGCTGGTTCAACCACCGCAACACGATGTTGACTTGAACTGCTTGGCTGATATCCACATTCCGGTTCAAGAAGATTTTTCGATCTACAAGGGGGGGGGGTGAAATTCTCCATATTTGTCCTAAGGTTATCTAGCTTTCTTCCTAAAACACCTAGCTCCTTAACTGAAGTTGGTTTCGCAAAGGCAATCTGTTGTTGGTAAAAGGGGTCGACGTTTTTCTTCGAAATTGTAAGTTCTCTTCCCTCAGTCAAAGGTTCTGATAACCGCCTAAAAGGGGCTCTCATAACGGCGAGCTATGCGCCGAAGGTTTCGTCCTTCCCTTGGGATCTATGATTAATCTCCTACAAGAGGAGGTCATCATAGTTCGCAGGAAGGAACTCCGCCTTTAATTTCTTCAACCAGCTCTTGCCAGTTCCTTAGCTCACTCCTTACGGTCCTTTATCATAAGAGGGTTTTTACACATAACAAATCTGTCGCAGACTTGAATAAATGTGCCTCAGACACACCATTCGCTACATGCAGTTCCTCAACACGTTCTAGGAATGAATTCACTGATGAACCATCCGACTCACCAGTAAATTTCACTCCCCATTTCTCCACACGTTCCTTCTCTCTAAAAATCGCTCTACGATCTACATTCTCCACTGGTAACCTTGCAACAACCTCATCTCCAACTAAATTCCCTGATTGTTCCCTATTCACTCCTCCAGTTTCCCTATTCACTCTTGATTCCCTATCAGTCTCTCTCAACAGTCGTATTAATTCAATGTCTCTTTCAAGCTCTCTAATACGAGCCTCACTTTCGCTCTCACGTTGAGTGTCCTCGTTCACACGACCACCGGACAATCTCTCATTCGTCAAAACATTACACCTGCCACCAGTCAATCCTTCATTCACACGCCCTGTTCTACTACCACTTGCTTCCTCACAAAATCTTCCTAAATTCGCATTCGTTGCATTACTTCGTGATGGACTTATGCTCATCGAGAGGCCACCTGCAACTCCTGATGCTACAACCTTCTTCGGAATTTCATCCTCTAAGTCACTATCTCCACTATCACCCATAAGTATTCCTAATAGTATCAACAATTCATTTCTTAACTCGCTCTGTTCCTCTTCATTCTTCTCATCCTCACACACTGCCCTACCAATAAGACCTAATGCCCACTCAATCTTTGTAATTATTTTAACATATTCTGAAGATTTCGTATCTTTCGGAGGATCTTCCAAAAGAGCCCTAATCTCTTCCGTCTTTGCTTTCACAGCCTCTCTATCCTCTTCAAAACTAAACGGATAACTCTTTGAGTTTTCCAATGTAACCCGAGACTCTTACACTCTTGAAGTTCTGAGGGCTTGCCTCATCACTTCCACTGTACCCACTTTCAGACCACGAATCTACATCTCATATGCCAGTTCGTCCGCTGCTAATCTTCCAATACTCATTTTCAAAACTGTTCAAACTAATTCAAAACACCAGTATGGAAATAAAACCCCTATTCTCACTCAAGCCGATAAAGTCTACACACTCAAACAATTCAACCTAATCTGAAAAACAACGATTGAAAAACAACACCTTATTTTCACTCACGTCAATCAAGTCGCTGTGTAAAACACCCAACCTATTCACACAAATTTACAAACAACGATTGAAAACAAAAACTTATTTTCACTCAAGTCACTTAAGTCGCTGTGTACAACACTCAAACTATACAAACAAATTTGAAACACCACGATTGAAAAACACACCCTATTTTCCTTCAAATCAGTAAAATCGCTGTGTAAAACACTCAGCCTATTGAAACTATTTTACAAACCAGTCATTGAAAAACAACCCCTTGTTTTTACTCAACCCACTGAAAAACGTTCAAACTATTCTAAATAATTCTCAAAACAATGATTGAAAACAAAACCTTATTTTCACTCAAGTCAATAAAGTCGCTTAATCTCAAATCACTTAAAAACTTTTCTCAAAACTTTCGATCTTAATCTGTTTATGACTCGCAAACTTTTTGCATATACACTTATAGTTGTATCTTCACTCAAATCAATCAATCAGTTTCCAAAATTCTAATTAAGTTAATGTTCGTAATCTAGGAAGCCCTAGGATTTATACTAACACTTTTTTACTGCACACTTCAGATTCGCAATGGCACAAACCAATAATTTTTTTCTTCCTACCACTTATATTCCCACAACTAAACAAAACAACCCCGACTCCAAAGTCAAAAAGGCACTCACTTGCACTTTTGCACAAAGATGAAATTAAAAAAAAAACTACTCGAACAGACCTTGTCAACACAAAAAAAAGCGATGCAATCGATTATGATTTTAAAAGGGTATGTATGTATGTATATGGACAAAAAAAATATATATATGCGTATATGTATGTCTCAACAAAATATCAAAATATAAACTTCAATATGATATCAAACCAATCAAATAAAAATCAATATAATATGAAATGAAATGCAAAGGAAACCTTACTTGAAAAAGTATAGAGCTTAGTATACTTGACACTTTTCCAGCCGCACAAAAAAACTTCTTTCTCCTTTCCTCTGCTACAACAAAACTGTATGTGTGATTCAATGTCACAATGCAAATATAAATTTTTCACAAACAACCTAGATGAAATTAAAAAAGATTACTATTTGTTCCAACAAAATATGCACAAAAACACAATCACTACTCAAACCGAACGATACAACACAATTTCACACAGAGAATTTCCTAAAAGTAAGGAAAAAAAAAAACAATTTCGACGAGCCCCACGTTGGGCGCCACTTGTTGCACCTTTTCTTCTCTTAGGTTTAGGTAGGTATTTATTAACAATTAAAGAGGTAAGTTACGTTAAGAAGTTGAATAATTTGGAATGAAGACGAACTTGAAAACCGCGAACTATTAAAAAAATAGGTATTTCCGATTCCAAAACAATAAAAAAAAAAAATTCAAATTGCACGACCGATGTGCACCGCGAGGGAAAATTTCGATAGAATGACGTTTATTAAAAAGGTGCGTTTGATTAACGAGAAGAAAAGCGCGTCCAGCAACAATTATGCTGTGTACACGGCTGCTCAGCTGGGGGTGTGTTCGGTGGAAATGTTTATTAATTAGTTGATTAAGGTAATGAAAATTTTTAATTGATGTATGAGTAGGTGGTTGGTTGATAATAGAATTTTTGTTAGTACAGGAACTAACAAAAAAGGAATTTTCAAACCTTTGCTGAAAAGTAAGGAAAAGGAAAATACGACCCAGGAATATTAACGAATTTGAGTGGAAAACGAAAGACAATGTTTGATTGGAATGAAATGAAATCTTTAATGTTCAATTTATGTGGTTGGGAAAACCTTAAGAGATAAGAATTAAAAACACAAATCATTTCGGAATTACAAGATTATAATAGTTATTAAAAGAGAAAGAAAAATAAAAGAAAGCAAACAGTAGATTCGCCAAAGACAAATTTTTTTTTTTTTTTTTTATAATAAACGCGCACATCAAGGGGTTATGACTACCCTTATAATGTTGTTAAACACAGTGCGAGCATTTAGGAAAATAGGAGAGGATTTGAAAGGAGACATCGATGCACGTTGCTTTTGAATTTTTGTGAATCGTAATGTTGGGGAAATACAGAGCCAGGTAAAGCATTCCACATTCGGGTGGTGCGGCTGAAATACGAATCTCTATACTTGACTGTACGTCCGAAGTTGGGCTCAAGGTAAAACTGATGAACATTCCTAGCGAGGCGGGTATTGCGGCTAAATTGTTTCAGGGGAGGAATGCAACTGGCTACTTCACTAGAGCACTGTTTTTTTTTTTTTTTTTTTTTCACTATCAGAACAGCTTATTTCAAGCTTGTGAAACAATGTATCTTTTATTCAAGAGTTTTTTCACCCTTAAGTACTCAGAAATATGTATCACTGTCATCATTTAGCGAGGTGTTAGTAGCTAGTAAGCAAAAATTAAGTCTAACACACTCAAGACAACAGAGCTAAAAAATATTACAAAATTATTGATAAACATATACAAAAACAAATTAGATAGCTACATATAGACGTATAATTAATTATTAAACATGACAATTATAAAAATATAAGAAACATAAAAAAAACATAGTCAAGAGAGTGGAGCTCTGGTTCGAATTAAGGACTTTAACGTAGTTTTACTAATATTAAAATCTATTAAATTTGAGTTAAGGTTTAAAACTTTTATCATACGAGTAATAGGCTCATTCAATCCATAATTAGTTCTATGATAAGGACAGTGAAGTAACTCCAAGTTGCGCAGTTGGTATGAGCCTCCCCGGTAGTTAAAACTTATGCATGCGAGCAAGTCAGGAGCATCAATTTGTCCTGTTATAAGCTGGTGAATAAAGACTAAATCATTATTTATTCGCCGATGCGAAAGCATTTGCATCTGCAAAAGTTGAATACGATGCTCATACGGTGGAAGGTCATAAGGATCAGTCCAAGGAAGTCCCTTGAGAGCAAATCTAATAAATCTTCGCTGTATACTTTCTATTCTTGAATTGTGGACTGCATAATAAGGAGACCATACTTGAGAAGCATATTCTAGATGGGGTCGAACATGACAGTTATACAGCGAAAGAGTAACGTAGGGGTCCGTAAACTCCTTAGCCCATCTTTTAATAAAGCCTAGCATTGAGTTTCCTTTACTAACAATGTAATTGATATGTGATGTAAATTCTAGATTGGAACTAAAGTAAACACCGAGGTCCTTAATACTGGACACCTTGCATAATATTTGATGAGAAATCGAGTAATTATGCAAAGTCGGTGTATGTTTCTTCGAAAAAGTTATACTCTGACATTTGCTTGGATTGAGAATCAATCCATTTTTATGGCAAAATTTTCAACATCAGATTGTAAAATAAGACGATCGGCTGCGCAGTCTATTTTCTTGAAAATTTTCATATCATCCGCGAAGATCAAAATTTCACTCGATGACAAGCTAAAAGTAACATCATTAATGGCTAGAATAAAGAGGATAGGGCCAAGGTGACTACCTTGTGGTACTCCTGAATGCGCCTTAAAGGAGTCTGAAAGAATGCTTCTAAATTTTACCACATATGATCTATCAGTTAGGTACGACCTGATCCAATCGACGAAGGTCGAAGGGAATCCATATGCATTTAGTTTAAACAATATAATATCGTGAGATAGTTTATCGAAAGCCTTTGAAAAGTCAGTATATATACAATCTAACTCTTGCCCGCTTTCAAGCGCGTTTGAACATTTATGAAGGAAGTATACAAGGTTTGTTACTGTTGATCTTTTCTGTACAAAACCATGCTGCTGTTTGCAAATTATATTTTTAATATCGAAAGTTAAGCTTTCACAAACAAGCTGTTCAAATAATTTGGGGATACACGAAAGCTTAGATATGGGTCTGTAGTTAAGGATATCTGATTTAATACCTTTTTTAAATACAGGTGTAATAAAAGATCTTTTCCACAGTAAAGGGAATCGACCAGAATCTAACGATAATGAAAACAAGTAATGAAGTGGAAATGCAATTTGGGACTTACACTTTTTTAAAATTATTGGAGGGATGCCATCAGGGCCAGCAGAGTAATCATCGTTCAAAGCTGAAATATTGTGAAGGACTCTTTCTAGGTTAATTGGAACAATATTAAAATTAACTTGAGGACATTTACGTAGAAACTCGAAATAATTACGATCTATATCAACAATAAAATCAGAGAAGGAATTACAAAAATGGTGAGCAAAAGCGTTGCAAATGTCGGATGTTTTTGTCAAAGTGACATTATCATATGTAAAGTTATCTGGGTATCCATCCGAATCTTTCTTTGAATTTACAAAGTTCCAGAAACTTTTTGGATCATCCCTTAATGAGTTGCCCATTCTATGAACATAACTTGAGTACAGAGTTTTTGATAGTGATTTAAATTCATCAAAAAAATAGATGTAAGAAAGGTGATCAGATTCAGAACGCGTCTTAATGTAGGTCCGCCAAGCACTATTTCTTTTGTTGCGAAGCTTTTTTAGTTCCTTAGTGTACCATGGGTGATGAGAGCTCACATTTTTTGAAATTTTGAGGGGTATAACTTTGTTCATGCAGTCGTTAAGAATAAAATAAAAGTAACTAACTGCTTCGTCAATATTGGTGAAAGCTGATATATTATTAATATTAGATCTACTTAGTTCATCAGAAAGCATTTGAAAGTTTGTCTTTCGATAGTCGAATATATGCGAGCAATCATATGAATTACTATAACTATGAATATGACCGCTTAGGTCAAGGAAAATGTCAAGAGGAGGGTGATAGTCATCTACATTAGTAATGCCGGAATTAGATTTAAGAACGACAGTACTAACAGCGTCAGAGGTAAAGACTAAATCGAGATTTCGATTTAAAAAGTTTTTAATACAGCTCACTTGTTGTAAGTCAGTAGAAATTAGAAAATCCAATAAGATAAGCTCTTGTTGAGAGGATGTCAAGGAAGCTTTCTGAAATGAACAGTCAATTGAAGGAGACCAATCTATATAAGATAGATTAAAGTCACCCAGCAGTAAAATATTTATATCTAAAGAAGAAAGATTGTTTAAATAATCTAACACTAAAGCCACTTCATTGTAGGCAGGGGCAGAACTTTTTGGGGGAATGTATGTGCCAATTACATAGACTGTCTTAGACTCAAAAGTAACTTCAATGCAAATTAAATCTATTGTTAAAATAAAAGGAAAAGTTATACTAGACGACAAAAAACTATTGCGACAAGCTATGAGAACACCCCCTCCTACGTCTGCGTCTACATGAGAATGGCGGTCCTTTCTAAATACTTGAAATTCTAAGTTAAAAAGTTCTGTATCCAGAATGCCTGAATGAAGCCAGGTTTCTGTAAGAACAAAAATATCATGGGCAAAAGCTTGAGAATTAATAAAAAAATCAGTAGTTTTACTACGAAGCCCCCTTACATTCTGGTAAAATAGGGAGAGTCTTATTAGTTTTTTGAAACATTATTGACGGTACTATTTTCAACACGTTTCTTCTTGGAAGAACCAACAAATTCTTTTAAAAGAGTGCCTGAAGGCCAGAAATTCGGGCTGCAAAGATAATCAAATTGTGACGGAGGGACAAAAATTTTAAAGGACGAAACAAAGCTGTTAGGTTTACTTATTTTCGTACATCTAATAATTAAGTCATTAGATATGTTGTGATTCAAAGTTAGATGGGATATAATATCATTGGATGTTAAATCAGGCTTAAGGCGGGATACAAAAATTTGTTTAGGCTTGGGAACTGATTCTACTTGTTTGGGAATTGGAAATGGTTCAATAGGAGGATTATTCACATTAATGGTTTCGGGAACTGATTCGACTTGTTTGGGGATATGAGGAAGTTCGGTAATTTGATTGTCAACACTAGAAGGCCTACTTGAAATAACAGCTAAATCGACAGTTGTCGTTTCATTGTTATTATTTGTAGGACCAACACAGCTCCTAAGACATAAACGTTTTTCAGAAGAGTGAGTATCTTGTTTTTTCTTTTTAGACTTATTAGGCTTAGAAATATCTGAAGTAGACTGCACTACTATGTCGCTTGTTTTTGATGAGACATTTGGCAGAGGAGTATGCGGCTCATCCAAATCATCAGTTGAGGTTGATATGTCAACCGAAAACTTGGGGTCTGAAAAGTTATTAAGGTTTGAAACCGCATCATTAAAATTATTACAGAGCTCATCTAATCCTTTCTTGATTTTGGTAATATCAGTCTTGAATGACGACATTTTAAATGCAAGTTGGGATAGAGAGATTTTCCTGCAATCAGGACAGTACCATACTGCAATTTTTGATGCGTCAACCTTTTCTATAAATAAGGTGGTTGACCCAACGCATTTAGCATGGTAAAACTTCCCACAAGGGCCGTAACATGCAAAAAGGCATGCATTGGGGGAAGAGTCCAGACATTTCACCGCTGAGCATTCCATTTTAATTAAAGAATTTGAAAAAAAAAAGTAAAAAAAAGATAAATAAAAACGGAGATTGAGAATAAAAGTTTAGTTTTACTTAAGTAAAAAAAAATAGAAAAAAAAAGTTTACTTGGATAGTACGAGATTTGAACCTGAGATGCTTGACACAACTATCTTCGCTCTAACCAACTACGCCGTGGAGCAATTTAAAAATTGCACTACAAAAATAATAATTTAAAACACAAAAACTATGATTATAAAACACAAAAAAAGCTTTGTTTGTGAAAAAAGCGATAGAAAAGAGAGAGACAGGTGACGTTTCGACGATGTTCCAGAGAATCAATCGATTCTACGATTGAACTATCACCTATCAATTTTAAAGCTCTATTTTGTACCCTATCAAGTAGGCGCAAAGATGTTTGAGAAGCACCTGACCAGATATGGGAGTTATACTCCAGTGAAGCAAGAAAAGCCCGTTATCGTGCTGTCTTCAAAATGCCGTATGGCAATGAAAAGGTCGCGAGTCCCTTAAAATATGGGAATTTAACGGCACAAAAGACAACCAGATATATGATCACAAATGCGAGCAAAAATTCACATAGTTTAAAAACGCACATTTCACAAGAAAAATAACACTCTACTTATCTTCAAGACCAATTGTTCCTCCTTCAATTCCTGTGTCCCTATCTGACACTTTTTCAAGCTTTCTTTTTTTTCCTGCTGGGAAGTTCTGTGCTGGCCCGTTCTGCCAGAAACTTTTATCCACACGGAAGAAAACAAGAGAAATAGTTCAAGTAAATACTGATTTACAAACAAGTTACAAGACTTGCAACTTGGAACTTTTTTTTGTTACAAAAATTAAAATATAACCAATATGGCTGATCCAAAAATTAATCGCTAAAACTCCTTTTATCTCTTTTTTTCAAAACCTCTCTGTCGTATAGCCAACAATGAAGTGACTTCCCCAACTCTCTCATCAAGCTTCTTCATGATCGTCGTTTGTCTTGGCCGTTCATTCAGCCACAGTGGGTTCCATTACGGATATTTAGCACCAATCAGCGTCTTGCGTGCGAGGACTACCGTTTTATTTGGAATACCCTACTGTCTCTCAATATTCCCCTTAGCCACCAAATTTCCACGATCTTGGGAAATTATGGTCGGCTTACAGCTGACGGAAGAGTTCAGTGCCTTTTTTTGTAGCGGAAGCGATAAATCGAAGACATGCACCATTCTGTGCAACTAAAAGGTAAGATACATCGGTGGTAGGAAAAGTTATGTGCAGAACGGGTCTGCAGACAATTTTTCTAGTAACGACGTAGCAAAATGTTTCGAAGAGAAGGAGGAAAAATAGGTATCGCGTATTTTTTTTTACAATCTAGATCTGGTGGACTTTTGTTCAGATTTTTATCAGGGGAAGACTGACAAATAACGTGATTTTCCTGCAACAAAATTAAAGTGGCGATTGGAAATTAAAGTTAAAGTTAAAAGTTGGGCACTCGGCCATTGAAAAGTGTATACGTTGGGTACTTTGCCACCTTCCAAATACGGCCTCAACTTCTCAATGGCCCACATCACTGCCAAACACTCCTTCTTCGTAGTTGAGTAATTCTTCTCACTTCTATTCAGTGATCGGCTAATGTAACAAATAGCCTTCTCACCCTCATCAAAACTTTGCGACAGTTCAGCCCCGATTCCATAATCCGACGCATCAGTCTGAATGACAAATGGTCGAGAAAAATCTGGACAGGTCAGAATCGGTGCCGTAACCAAGCATTCTTTCGCTTTCCTAAAACACTCATCACACTCATTCGACCACACAAACTTTTTATTCTTTTTCAACAAATCAGTAAGGGGCCTAACTAAACCTGCAAAATTTTGTACAAATCTCCTATACCATGAAATGGTCCTTACAAAACTCCTAACTTCCTTGACGTTCTTGGGTGGCGGAATCTTCGCCATACTTTCGACCTTTTCAGGATCGACATGAAGTCCGTTTCTATCTACCACATATCCGAGAAACTTTAAGAAAGGCCTACAAAAATTACACTTTTCCCTACCAACTTTTAATCCTGCTTCCTTCAACCGTTTAAAAACTTCCTGCAAAATTTCGAGATGTTTCTCGAAGGAATCGGTGACGATGATGATGTCATCCAAGTATACGAAGACGAACGGTTCCAAGTCGGGACCCAGAACTTCGTCAATGAACCTCTGCCATGTCGCCGGGGAGTTGTGTAGCCCGAAAGGCATTCTCAAAAATTGAAAAAGTCCTCGACCCGGTACGGTAAAGGCCGTATACTTCTTCGATTCTTCCTCCATTGGTATCTGCCTATAGGCAGACTTGATGTCTAAGGAAGACAAAAACCTAGCATTTCGGAGCTTGTCCAAAATGGCTGAAATAAACGGAAGAGGGTTAGCGTCCCTATCTGTTACCTCATTTCCTATAGTCTACGCAGAACCGATACGAACCGTCTTTCTTTTTTACTAACAATATTGGGGACGCCCAAGGGCTTTTCGATTTCTCGATCACCCCTTCGTCCAACATTTCCTTTAATTCCTTGTCGATTTGCTCCTGTATTGCCGGTGAGACCGGGTAGTACCCTTGTTTGTTCGGTTCTGCGGACGTCCTAATCCTATTCTCTACGAGATTTGTACATCCTAGTCCCTCACTCATATTACAAAACATGTCTTCGACTACAGACTCTAACTTTTTATTTTCATCCACACTCAACTCAGACTTTTCCCTAATACTACCTATGTCCGATATCGCAGCTAGTCTCTACTCTTCGGAAAAACTCCATACCCCTGATCTTAAATCCGGGACTATACCCGCAAGTGCCCAAAAATCTGCACCCAAAATCAAAA
Organism: Melanostoma mellinum; assembly: GCA_914767635.1. Taxonomy (NCBI): domain Eukaryota; kingdom Metazoa; phylum Arthropoda; class Insecta; order Diptera; family Syrphidae; genus Melanostoma; species Melanostoma mellinum. Next base: position 121,937,668 of record OU612059.1, on the reverse strand, counting down.
GTTGTGGAAGGTTTGGAATAACCAAACAATCCAACAAAATAGACCTACCCTCAACTACCATCGGGGGAGGTAGAGAACCTAACACTCCTACACCCTTCCCATCTGCTAACGCTACTGATTTAATATTTGAATTCCATACACTAAGCCCTAAATCTTGTAAAATTTTCCAACCCTCACCACTAACTATGAATCTAATGAGCCTAAAAACCTAACTCCATAAATAAAAACTCCTAAATATGGCCTTATGTCCCTATCACTTGCCGCAAGAATAAAACCTAACTGAATGTCCTCCAACTGGTTGCCAGCAGGCGACCTATCTAATTTCGACGAGCTACTCGGCCTGCTGACCCGAGACCATTGACCATTTCCCGAACAACGCTTACATTCACGCCTTGACACACCAGAAGCACCACACTAACGACCCTAGGTGGTGGTTTATCGGGAGCTGGTTCAACCACCGCAACACGATGTTGACTTGAACTGCTTGGCTGATATCCACATTCCGGTTCAAGAAGATTTTTCGATCTAGAAGGGGGGGGGGGGGGGGGGTGAAATTCTCCATATTTGTCCTAAGGTTATCTAGCTTTCTTCCTAAAACACCTAGCTCCTTAACTGAAGTTGGTTTCGCAAAGGCAATTTGTTGTTGGTAAAAGGGGTCGACGTTTTTCTTCAAAATTGTAAGTTTTCTTCCCTCAGTCAAAGGTTCTGATAACCGCCTAAAAAGGGTTCTCATAACGGCGAGGTATGCGCCGAAGGTTTCGTCCTTCCCTTGGGATCTATGATTAATCTCCTACAAGAGGAGGTCATCATAGTTCGCAGGAAGGAACTTCGCCCTTAATTTCTTCAACCAGCTCTTGCCAGTTCCTTAGCTCACTCCTTACGGTCCTTTATCATAAGAGGGTTTTTACACATAACAACTCTGTCGCAGACTTGAATAAATGTGCCTCAGACACATCATTCGCTACATGCAGTTCCTCAACACGTTCTAGGAATGAATTCACTGATGAACCATCCGACTCACCAGTAAATTTCACTCCCCATTTCTCCACACGTTCCTTCTCTCTAAAAATCGCTCTACGATCTACATTCTCCACTGGTAACCTTGCAACAACCTCATCTCCAACTGAATTCCCTGATTGTTCCCTATTCACTCCTCCAGTTTCCCTATTCACTCTAGATTCCCTATGAGTTTCTCTCAACAGTCGTATTAATTCAATCTCTCTTTCAAGCTCTCTAATACGAGCCTCACTTTCACTCTCACGTTGAGTGTCCTCGTTCACACGACCACCGGACAATCTCTCATTCGTCAAAACATTACACCTGCCACCAGTCAATCCTTCATTCACACGCCCTGTTCTACTACCACTTGCTTCCTCACAAAATCTTCCTAAATTCGCATTCGTTGCATTACTTCGTGATGGACTTATGCTCATCGAGAGGCCACCTGCAACTCCTGATGCTACAACCTTCTTCGGAATTTCATCCTCTAAGTCACTATCTCCACTATCACCCATAAGTATTCCTAATAGTATCAACAATTCATTTCTTAACTCGCTCGATTACGTTAAGAAGTTGAATAATTTGGAATGAAGACGAACTTGAAAACCGCGAACTATTAAAAAAAATAGGAATTTCCGATTCCAAAACAATAAAAAAAAACCAAATTGCACGACCGATGTGCACCGCGAGGGAAAATTTCGATAGAATGACGTTAATTAAAAAGGTGCGTTTGATTAACGAGAAGAAAAGTGCGTCCAGTAACAATTATGCTGTGTCCACGGCTGCTCAGCTGGGGGTGTGTTCGGTGGAAATGTTTATTAATTAGTTGATTAAGGTAATGAAAATTTTTAATTGATGTATGAGTAGGTGGTTGAGTGATAATAGAATTTTTGTTACTAAAGGAACTAACAAAAATAAATGTGGGCGCCAGAAAATTTTTTTTATTAAAGGGAATTTTCAAACCTTTGCTGAAAAGTAAAGAAAAGGAAAATACGACCCAGGAATATAAACGAATTTGAGTGGAAAACGAAAGACAATGTTTGAATGGAATGAAATGAAATCTTTAATGTTCAATTAATGTGGTTGGGAAAACCTTAAGAGATTAGGATTAAAAACCCAAATCTTTTCGGAATTACAAGATTATAATAGTTTTTAAAAGAGAAAGAAAAATAAAAGAAAGCAAACAGTAGATTCGCCAAAGACAAATGAAGCAAGAAAAGTCCGTTGTCGTGCTGTCTTGAAAATGCCGTATGGCAATGAAAAGGTCGCAAGTCCCTTAAAATATGGGAATTTAACGGCACAAAAGACAACCAGATATATGATCACAAATGCGAGCAAAAATTCACAGTGTCTAAAAACGCACATTTCACAAGAAAAATAACACTCTACTTATCTTCAAGACCAATTGTTCCTCCTTCAATTCCTGTGTCCTTATCTGACACTTTTCCAAGCTTTCTTTTTTGTTCCTGCTGGGAAGTTCTGTGCTGGCCCGTTCTGCCAGAACCTTTTATCCACACGGAAGAAAACAAGAAAAATTGTTCAAGTAATTACTGATTTACGAACAAGTTACAAGACTTGCAACTTGGAACTTTTTTTTGTTGGCCGTTCATTCAGCCACAGTGGGTTCCATTACGGATATTTAGCACCAATCAGCGTCTTGCGTGCGAGGACTACCGTTTTATTTGGAATTCCCTACTGTCTCTCAATATTCCCCTTTCCCAATGTCCTAATTGGCAGCCATCGCGCGACTGAACAACGAGCGACGGGCGCTGCATCGGACGATCAAAATATCAAACAACAATAACCCTATTGTGTGTCCTTATTAACACAGGAAAGCGATCGCGCTATGGGGTAGCACGGTCGCAAATGTTTGTTTCATGATCGTTCAAGCTTTATCATTAAAGCTTTTCTTATTCAAAGTGTATACTCGTGCGACCTACACTACGAAAAGTAGTCTGGTTGCTTCAAATCAACCAATTTGATTTTCGTCGCGTTGCTCTTAGCAAATAGCAAGTGAAAATGGAATTCGAAGACAATTTAACAAGTGAAATTTTTGTAAAATTTATGTGAATTTTATTTATGTAGGTATGTGTATGGGTTAAAAAATATCTTGTTGGCTTCGCAGCTCTGGGTACAAGTGGTGGAACTTGCCAAATCACAACCGGCTTTTATATACTTTATTTGAGGTTTTTCTTTTCTTTTTATAATTAAGAAGATAGTGTCGCGATGCCAATGATGCAGCCTGGTCGCGCGATCTTATGAGAATCTTGCGACTGGTATTAGGACACTCTTTGTGGTAGCACTACCAACAAGCAACGCGACCGACCGAAGTTCATCGTTCAATCGCGCGATGCAACTCCAATTAGGACATAGTCTTAGCCACCAAATTTCCACGATCTTGGGAAATTATGGTCGGCTTACAGCTGACGGAAGAGTTCAGTGCCTTTTTTGTAGCGAAAGCGATAGATCGAAGATATGCACCATTCTGTGCAACTAAAAGGTAAGCTACATCGGTGGTAGGAAAAGTTATGTGTAGAACGGGTCTGCAGACAATTTTTCTAGTAACGACGTAGCAACATATTTCGAAGAGAAGGAGGAAAAATTGGTATCGCGTATTTTTTTACAATCTAGATCTGGTGGACTTTTGTTCAGATTTTTATCAGGGGAAGACTGACAAATAACGTGATTTTCCTGCAACAAAATTTAAGTGGCGATTAGAAATTAAAGTTAAAGTTAAAAGTTGGGCACTCGGCCATTGAAAAGTGTATTCGTTGGGTACTTTGCCATTGATGATTTGTTGTTGATCGATTTATGTATCAGTGTGATTGTATGTGGATGATGACTATTTTGTGTGTATGAAGTTGTAAGTGTGTGATGGATGATTTGTGTTGGATGAATTGTCTGTTTGCCTCAGTGTAGGTATGCGTGTATGTGTGATTACTATTTGTGTATGAATATAGGTTTGTGTATGTGATGATTGTAATGGTTTCTAATATTGTTTCTCCGTGTGGTCTGTGTATGTGATGTTTAATCTGATGTGTTTAGTGTAGGTTTGTGTTTTTGATCCACTTTGGACAGACTTCTTCTGTTATTACCCAATATTTATACACAGAGTTGCGTGCGAGTCTCCAGCAAACCTGCTGGCTCGACACGATTGATGACAACCCTGGTGGAAAGATGGGGTAGGTAAAGGGAATCAGGAAGTGAAGAGGAAGGGTAAAGAGTTTTTCAGATCCGCCCGTTCTGTTCGCAAGTGGTTGGTTGCTTTTGCAGGGTTCTCTGTGAGTACGCCACTGGTTGATGAGACCATGGCTGCACTCAACTCACCCAGAACCATGCAGCAGCGACCAAAATCAAAAGAATAAGGTTTTCGGACAAACGATCGTTTTTGTCGTGTTAAATTTTACCGCAACAAATCCCAGCCTTACCTCCCAGGAAATGTGTTTACTTTTCACAAGAAGCGTAAACCATTTCCTAAAGCACTAGCACACACACAGGAAAAAGAGGAAACAGATGGATGGGTAAACAACACAAGTAAAAGTTCCATCAAGGCAAAATAGTAACTCGAATTTAAGAAAATTAGATAAAAAAAATAGAAACTGAAGAAGATGTTAAGTATAAAGAATTGAAGGAAAAATATGAAATGAGCCTAAGGAAAAGTAAAAAATTAAAAGTAAAAATAAAGTATAGAGAAAAGAATAGCAAACAGAATTAAAGGGAAAGAGGTAACGACGGCTGTAAATTATGTAGAGAATTAAAATTAAAAAACAAAAAAACTTATTTAAAGTTAGGGACTTCTGCTGTCACCGATCTCATCGACAAACGGCTTGAGATCTTTAACATGCCACGTTCCGCGATCTTTCCCTTTATCTTCTTTAAGCAAGTATGTCCAAGGTGACAAGCGCTTGCTAATACGGAAAGGCCCAACAAACTTTGGTGCCAATTTCGCAGCATAATAGTTCGCAGCGTCAGAGAGTACAAAGTTTCTACGCCACACGAGATCGCCAAGTTAATACTGCGTGTCTCTCCTGCGCAGATTATAAATCTGGGCCGACTTCTTAGTCGCTGCCCCTAGCTTCTTAGATATGTCATCTCTGAGCTTCTTGAACGAAGCTTCTATCTCTTCTTGGGATTGGTGATTCTCTTCACCATCGACCCTCGACTCGAAATCACGACCACTAGTGGCCATGTTTCTTCCAAAATTCGCAAAATATGGCGAAAATCCTAGAACCTCATGTTGGGAATTCCGGATCGCACAGGCCACCTTTGCCAGTTGCGTATCCCAACTCCGATGGTTTTCAGAGACATAAGCTCTCAACGTTGTCTTGATTATCTGGTTTATTCGTTCCGCAGGGTTAAGTTGGGGATGATAATGTGCAGTATACCTTAGAGTTGACGCTTATTCTGCACACAGGGACTGCAGTTCCTTACTGCGAAATTGGGGGCCGTTATCACACACAATCCATTTCGGAACACCAAACAACAGAAACACATTCTCTTCAAGCTCCTTACATACCGACCTAGCAGCTGCAGACCGAAGCGGAAACAACAACGGGAATTTGGTGAAATAGTCGACCACAGTCAGAGTGTGGATAAAACCCCTCGATGATTTGGAAGCGGACACACCAAGTCCACGCAGATCATCTCCCATAGTTTTGAAAGTACCTTCCCTTTCTGTCATCAAACCAGCTGGTATCTCATTCATCGGCTTCACTTGTTGGCAAGTCATACAATTCCTAACATATCTGGTTAAATCGACTCTAATTTTAGGCCAATAAAATTTTTCAACTACCCTAGCAAAAGTTTTACGTATGCCCATGTGTCCTGCTAATAGGCTATCATGACATTTTTCTAAAATCCCTAACCTATCTTTTTTCCCTATCACTAATTTCCACTTTCATTCATTCATTCACCAAAACATGACTCGCTCTGACATGTTTAAAAAGCCTACCATTCTCTACTCTCCACGATGGATATAATAATGGATCCTTCTCAACAGCCGATTTCATTTTGACTATCCAAGGGTCAGAATCCGCTTCTGAGATACCAACTAACTCCGGCACTCCTCGCGACAACATGTCAGGAACTACATGTTGTTTCCCTTTTTGGTGGATAATCGAAAAATCGAATTGTTGTAGCCGAATGGCCCAACGCGCTAATCTTCCTTGAGGATCCTTGAGATTATTCAACCACACCAAGGAATAGTGATCAGTTATAACCGTAAATTGGACACCTTCCAAATACGGCCTCAACTTCTCAATGGCCCACATCACTACCAAACACTCCTTCTCCGTAGTTAAGTAATTCTTCTCACTTCTATTCAGTGATCGGCTAATGTAACAAATAGCCTTCTCACCCTCATCAAAACTTTGCGACAGTACAGCCATGATTCCATAATCCGACGCATCAGTCTGAATGACAAATGGTCGAGAAAAATCTGGACAGGTCAGAATCGGTGCCGTAACCAAGCATTCTTTCGCTTTCCTAGAACACTCATCACATTCATTCGACCACACAAACTTTTTATTCTTTTTCAACATATCAGTAAGGGGCCTAATTAAACCTCCAAAATTTTGTACAAATCTCCTATACCATGAAATGGTCTTAACAAAACTTCTTACTTCCTTGACGTTCTTGGGTTGCGAAATCTTCACCATACTTTCGACCTTTTCAGGATCGACATGAAGTCCGTTTCTATCTACCACATATCCGAGAAACTTTAAGGAAGGCCTACAAAAATTACACTTTTCCCTACCTTCTTTTAATCCTGCTTCTCTCAACCGTTTAAAAACTTCCTGCAAAATTTCGAGATGTTTCTCGAAGGAATCGGTGACGATGATGATGTCATCCAAGTATACGAAGACGAACGGTTCCAAGTCGGGACTCAGAACTTCGTCAATGAACCTCTGCCAAGTCACCGGGGAGTTGTGTAGCCCGAAAGGCATTCTCAAAAATTGAAAAAGTCCTCGACCCGGTCCGGTAAAGGCCGTATACTTCCTCGATCCTTCCTCCATTGGTATCTGCCAATAGGCAGACTTAATGTCTAAGGAAGACAAAAACCTAGCATTTCGGAGCTTGTCCAAAATGGCTGAAATAAACGGTAGAGGGTAAGCGTCCTTATCTGTAACCTCATTTAACATCCTATATACCCCTATTATGGATGACAACTCAACTGAAATTGGGTTGTCTTCTCATATTAATAACACGGGCACACAACCCAATTTTCAGTTGGGTTGTCATCTGTAATAGGGGTGATAATCTACGCAGAACCGATACGAACCGTCTTTCTTTTTAACTTACAATATTGGGGACGTCCATGGGCTTTTCGATTTCTCGATCACCCCTGCGTCCATTTTCCCTTAATTCCTTATCGATGTGCTCCTGTATTGCCGGTGAGACCGGGTAGTATCGTTGTTTGATCGGTTCTGCGGACGTCCTAATCCTATGCTCTACGAGATTTGTACATCCTAGTCCCTCACTCATGCTACTAAACATGTTGTTGCGGTAAAATTTACCACAACAAGTTCTATCCGCCGTTCTTCTCCCGCTAATAAACTTTATTTATAGCTGCTCGGAAGTAGTAGAAGAGTTCAGTTGAAACCTGGTTCATCAGCCAGAGACCTGTTCTTCTAAAACTTTCGAAATGCCATTTTCAGGTCACATTGTTCCTCGATGCAAAAGATTGCACAGTAGAAGATACTTTTCTTGTGTGACGGTCGGTCCACAATAGTCGTACGGCAGGTGGCCTACGCAAACATTGATAAAAGGAGAAAGGCATGAAGATCGAGATCCATGTCCAACCATGTGTGATTTATATTCACACCAACCTAAATTTTCTAGTAAGTTTCAATTAAAATTTAATTGAGTATCGTCAACTTCAAGAAAGAATCACTAAAAGACGTGTTTCCGTTTTTATTCCCGTTTCTTTTTTCTAACTATCTAAACGAAGGTCTACGGAAAGCATTCGTCGAGCTTTTAGACTTAGCATCTTTTGTTCTCCGTTCTCTTGGAAAATATCTTCTCTATATTTTAGTTTGGGCCGGTTTGGGCTGGGGACTTTGCGCGAGTTAAACAATTTTTCGGAGTAAGTCTTTCTGAAAGAAGTTGAACTCGTCCACTCGGCTACTGGTGATCACATCACCTGAACGCAATGGACCGCGGGTAGTTGATTCGTGACATCTCACTTGCACATCCCAGCCTAATGGCAGAATGCTGCAGTAAAAGTGAGACCGAACAACACCACGCTTAAAGGTCTGACGAGGATGGCTGCATGGCCGATGCCGGATGGAGGAGAAAAAACCGCCATCTTGATGGTCTCTTTGCTTTCGGCGACGAAAGTGTGAAGATATAGAGAAAGCGTGCGAAGAATTATTTGCGACTATTTTGCGTTTTTATTACGATTATTTTTTTTGGAGATATTTTGTGAAGCCGACTTAGCGGCAAAATTCCGGTGGGGAATTCAATTGTGGAAATTGAGGAATCCAGAGAGGGTATTTTCTCAACGAGTGCAGGAGTATATTAGAAGAGCTAAGTATTTTCTTTCCTTTTTATTTTCTACTGTTCGCTTCGAAAAATCCTACATTTTCAAGGATTTTTCGAACCACTTTAGAGTCGTCTTATTTGCGGCAAAATTTTGATCCGCTAGGCCTTCGATGACCTAACGTTCTAATATCTCGAGATTGCGGAACTCGCGACCGTTTTTTTTTCTTTACTTCTATTCTTATTTTTTTGTCCCGGAAACTTTCCTTACTGATTCTTTCTTGTGTTCAAACGACACAACAATCTGTTTATAATCTTGCCTAACTTTCTTACATTTTCTTTACTTCGAGAATTGGCCTCCTGCCAATCTCGAAAACAACTCTGTACATTTTCTTCTATACCGAAAAGATTTTGAGTTTTAATTCAGGTTTTACCACGGTTTCCCAGACACGCTAAAAAAATATAATAAAAATCTATAATTTCCTTCATAAATTTCATACTGTTTTTATTTCTTTTCTTCCTAGTCTTTCTTGTGTCTTTCGCTCTTATTTCAGCTTTGGTTAAGGCAAACCACCATCTTAAAAGGTTTCCTGGCGACCATATTAGAAGTGAGCTAGTACGCCCTTGTACTCTCACTCATCGAATTGAGTTTTATTACTACTTGATATTATTTTATAATTATTTGATATTCCCTTTTAATCAAATCGGATTAAAAAGGAATATCAAATCGAACCCACCCATCAGGCTGAGCTACGGGAGACAGCACTGTATGTGTTGTTGGATTGCCGAAACACGAACAAACCTGTGTCATTTTGACATTTTCGTGCGAATTTCGATAGTCGCCATTTTTGCAAAAAATAGTGTAGTTAGTGTTAGTGTATATAAACTCATTGAAACCAAAGATCAGGGCTGTCACTGGAAGTATTAATACTTTTAGTACTTTTGGTGTGTTTTATTTTTTTAATCACATTGCTGTGTTTCAATTATTTTTTATAGTATTTTTATTATTTCTTTTGATTATATTTTATTTCAAGTGTACTTATTTTGCTGTGTGTTTTGCTGTGCGATTGAAATATTTGCACAAACGAGTTTTTTTTTAATATTTCTTTTATTACATTTTATTTCAAGTGTGTTTTTGCTGTGTGTTTGAAATATTTGCACAAACGAGTTTTAAACGAGGTTTTATTTTACAAATAATTGCTTTATTTTACTTTCTTTGCGTTTTATTTTTGTTTTTTTACAAGATTCGGTTAGGTAGTTTTTAGATATTTGCAAAATGGAGTTAAGTCAGGTGAATAGGTTATCTCAGGATGAAATTATTTATGAAATAGAATGTAAAGGGTTGAATGTAGGGACTGTGGAGGACAGTTTCACCCGCATATCCGTTCACTTTCGAACAGGATTCAGCGGCAGTAGAGAAGAAGTTAGGAGAAATTAATAAATTGTTAGAGAATCATCCGAAGTCGGAGACTTCGAAGGAATATGTGAAGATTTTGAGTAAAGTTGAATGGTGTCTGCGTAGGTTGGATAGGAGCATTCCTGAGAATGAGAAGGATGAGAAAGTGAAATTGAAATTAAAGAATGACGTGGTGATGGCGATGACTATTTTGGATGGGGATGAGGATGAGGATGAAGATGTGGATGATGATGAGGACGAAGTAGAAGAAGTAGGTTTGCTTGATAAAGGTTCAGAAAAGGGTAGTGAGGTCGCAAAGCAGCATTCAGCTGCACCTCAAGATATTAGTGCTAGGGAAAATACTATCATTAGTCAGGACAGTGTAGATAGGAAATTTCACAATATTGCGAAGTGGGAGGTGAAGTTCACTGGAGAGCGTTGTGGCACCTCAGTGAACTCTTTTCTAGAAAGGGTTGAAGAAATGAGACAGGCTATGGGTATTTCAGAAGCTTATCTTTTTAGAGCGGCGGTGGAGCTCTTCGTAGGCAAAGCGTTGATTTGTTTTAGGGCAATTAGGATGCCTGTGAAATCATGGCCAGAATTAATTATGGAGTTGAAACTGGAGTTTCTACCTCCTAATTATGATGACCAGCTTCTTGAGGAGATTAGGCACCGCACACAAGGGAAGGATGAAACGATAGGCGTGTACGTTGCTACGATGCAAAATTTGTTCGGTGGGTTGAATGATCCAATTTCTGAAAATAGGAAGTTGTCAATGATCCAGAGGAACTTGACACCTTTCTATCAAACCCAACTGGGGTTGGCTAAGCCAAACTGTGTGTCTGATTTGGTTGCGTTAGGTTGGAATTTAGAAGCTGTTAGGGCAAATGTTGAGGCTTATGTTCCCCCACCAAATGTTAGGAGTAGTAGGACTTTGCTAGAACCGGATCTAGCATACGTAGGTGTCGATAATCCTTCGGTTTCGGTTGTTTCGGTGAACAACGAAATCACTCGTCAGGGCCCATCTTCAAGTCGACAAAATTCTTCGGTTAGGTGTTTCAATTGCAATGGATCAGGCCATTTTGCAAGTAGTTGTTCCGCTCCTAGGCGTTGTTTTGGTTGCGGGGCTGCGGGGGTGACTAGGCAAAATTGTAGGAAGTGTTCGGGAAATGGGAAACGGGCTCCTGCGCCAGCAGGGCGGGAAGTCCGCAGACAGTGAGAGGGTCACCTGCTGGAGACCAGCTGGCAGATAGGGTTCATTTAGGGTTCACTTTAGAGGCAAACGGTAGTGATAGGAGACCTTATTTAACAGTTAGCATTTATGGTTCGAGATTTTTAGGATTATTAGATTCAGGAGCTACTCGAACTATAATATGTAGGGATGCATGGAAAATCCTGCAGAATTAAGGGCTAATCAGTAAGAAGGACACTGTTCACTGCGTGTGTTTGGCAGATGGAACAGGAGTCGAAGTGCTAGGGACGATCTCTCTTCCAATTATAGTTGAGGATAGGGCCATATTAGTTGACTGTTTAGTCATTCCGTCGTTACCACATACGGTGATCCTCGGCGCAGACTTCTGGGCGCTGTCGGGTATTGTCCCGGATTTAAGGTCCCGTAGCTGGAATTTTTTAGAACAGGATAGTTCAATTTCGATCTGTTCTATTACAGAACGTTCGGAATTGAGTGTTAGGGAATTAGAATAATTAGAAACATTAATTCAAGAATCTTTTAGGAAGATGCCTGAGGGCTTAGGGTGTACGACTTTAGTCGAACATAAGATTAGGACGTCGGCCGGTATTATCCGGTCTCCCCGGCAATGCAGGAACATATAGATAGGGAACTTAATGAAATGTTAGAGGCAGGAGTTATTGAGAGATTGACTAGTGCTTGGTCATCTCCAATAATATAAGTTAAAGAGAAAGATGGCTCCTATAGATTCTGTGTGGATTATAGGAAGCTAAACAAGAATACAGATAGGGACGCGTACCCACTTCCATATATTAATGCGATTTTAGATAGGCTTTGAGGTGCTAGGTTCTTGTCTTCACTGGATATCAAGTCAGCTTACTGGCAGATACCTATGGTGGCAGAATCAAAACCTTACACCGCTTTTACAGTTCCTGGGAGGGGTCTTTATCAGTTTAGGAGAATGCCTTTAGGCCTTCACAACTCGCCCGCGACGTGGCAGAGATTCATCGACACGGTTTTGGGTGCCGATTTAGAGCCATTCGTTTTCGTCTATTTAGACGACATTATCATCATTTCAGAAACTTTTGAGAAACATCTCGAAATTCTGAATGAGATTTTGAAAAGATTATGTGAGGCAGGTTTGAAGGTTAGCAAGGAGAAGTGCAACTTTTGCATGTCATCCTTGAAATTTTTAGGGTATATAGTTGATCAGAACGGATTACATGTAGACCAAGAAAAAGTAGAAAGTATGGTTAGGATTCCAGCACCGAGGAATGTTAAAGAGGTTAGGAGCTTTATAGGGACAGTTTCATGGTACAGACGTTTCGTACCGAATTTTGCAGAGTTGCTAAGGCCTTTAACGGACCTACTAAAGAAAAATAGGAAGTTCAGTTAGACAACAGAATATGAGGATAGCTTAAGGAAGGCAAAGGAGTGTTTGGTGACAGCATCTATACTCACATGCCCAGATTTTAAGCGACCATTCGTCGTACAAACAGACGCTTCAGATTATGGGATCGGTGCAGTTTTATTGCAAAACTTTGAGGAAGGGGAAAAGGTTGTCTGTTACCTTAGTAGGTCTTTGAATAGGAATGAGCGTAACTATAGCACTACAGAAAAGGAATGTTTAGCGGTACTGTGGGCTATTGAGAAATTGAAGCCTTATCTCGAGGGTGTTAGGTTTACAGTAGTAACTGATCATTACTCACCGATATGGTTAAGTAATTTGAAAGATCCGCAGGGAAGGTTAGCTAGATGGGCTATTAGGTTACAACAGTTCGACTACGAAATCATTCATCGTAAGGGGAAAGAGCATGTGGTTCCAGATATGCTGTCTCGGGGAGCGCCGCAGTTGGGTGGTATCTCGGAAGAGGTTTTAGATCCTTGGGTGTTAAAAATGATTTCGGAAGTCAATACAAATCCACTTATGTATCCGGCTTGGAGAGTTGAACAAGGCAAGTTGTTCAAACTCGTAAAGCCCAATCATATAGTAGTTCATGAAACCAATCAGGAATGGAAGAGAGTGATAGGGAAAAATGAGAGGTTAGGTATTTTACAGGAGAACCATGATGGTCCTTCAGCGGGTCACATGGGAGTTAGGAAAACGTTTGCCAGAATTGCGGCGAAGTTTTACTGGCCAAAGATGAGGGCCGATATCACAAAATATGTTAGGAGTTGTAAAGTTTGCCAACAAGTTAAGCCAATTAATGAGAAGCCAGCTGGTTTGATGAAGGAAAGAGTAGGAGTCAAATCACCTTGGGAGATGATTTGCATAGATTTAGTAGGGCCACTTCCAAAATCTAGTAGGGGTTTTATTTAAATATAAACGGTAGTGGATTACCTTACGAAGTTTCCACTGCTGTTCGCGCTGAGGTCGGCTACGGCCAAAGCAATCTATAGGGAACTGAAAGACAATGTTTTCCTGCTTTTTGGTATACCAAAAGTCACTATTTGTGACACAGTTCCGTTCTAAGGAACTCAAAACGCTGTGTGTCGCATATGCGTCCCAACTACGCTTCACGGCGCATTACCATCCGCAGGCTTACCCTGCAGAAAGGATCAATCAGATCCTTAAGACTACATTACGAGCTTACGTTGCTGAAAACCACAGAGTGTGGGATTCACAACTAAGCAAGGTGGCGTGTGCAATTCGCACGTCACAACACGAGGTTTTGGGTGTTTCACCCTACTACGCCAATTTTGGGAGAGACATGGTGACTTCGGGTCAGGAAGCACCAACTGTAGGAGAGAGTTCCGAGGATGTTCAGGATCTGGATGAGATCACTGAACGTTTTCGGGAACTGAGAAGAGACATAGAGACGAAGTTGAAGGCAGCATCTAAGAGAGCTGCAGAAGCTTATAACCTTCGACGTCGTGATATACAATATCACATCGGCGATATGGTTTGGCGAAGGAACTTCACGTTATCGGATGCCGCGAATTACTATGCAGCCAAATTAGCACCGAAGTTTGTCGGTCCATTTTTGATTAAGAAACGTTTGTCACCTTGGACAAACGTACTTCAAGATTATAATAATAAAGAGCGCGGGCCTTGGCACGTCAAAGATTTAAAACCGTATAATGATGCATCCAAAAACAATTAACGTTAACGTAGCTTATTTTTTTTATATAATTTTATAATTCACAGCCAGATAAGTTGTTGGCATTGGCAAATATGATTTGAGAGTTATTTGAATTTTTTTTTCTGATGGAAAGTCCTTATCCCACACCTTTTAATCCTAGGTACCTTTTTGGAAGTTTGTTACAGTTCTTACGAAATGTAAGCTCACTTCCGAGGAGGTGAGGGTGGGATTTGTTGCGGTAAAATTTACCACAACAAGTTCTATCCGCCGTTCTTCTCCCGCTAATAAACTTTATCTATAGCTGCTCGGAAGTAGTAGAAGAGTTCAGTTGAAACCTGGTTCATCAGCCAGAGACCTGTTCTTCTAAAACTTTCGAAATGCCATTTTCAGGTCACATTGTTCCTCGATGCAAAAGATTGCACAGTAGAAGATACTTTTCTTGTGTGACGGTCGGTCCACAATAGTCGTACGGCAGGTGGCCTACGCAAACATTGATAATAGGAGATAGGCATGAAGATCGAGATCCATGTCCAACCATGTGTGATTTATATTCACACCAACCTAAATTTTCTAGTAAATTTCAATTAAAATTAAATTGAGTATCGTCAACTTCAAGAAAGAATCACTAAAAGACGTGTTTCCGTTTTTATTCCCGTTTCTTTTTTCTAACTATCTGAACGAAGGTCTACGGAAAGTATTCGTTGAGCTTTTAGACTTAGCATCTTTTGTTCTCCGTTCTCTTGGAAAATATCTTCTCTATATTTTAGTTTGGGCCGGTTTGGGCTGGGGACTTTGCGCGAGTTAAACAATTTTTCGGAGTAAGTCTTTCTGAAAGAAGTTGAACTCGTCCACTCGGCTACTGGTGATCACATCACCTGAACGCAATGGACCGCGGGTAGTTGATTCGTGACATCTCACTTGCACATCCCAGCCTAATGGCAGAATGCTGCAGTAAAAGTGAGACCGAACAACACCACGCCAAAAGGTCTGACGAGGATGGCTGCATGGCCGATGCCGGATGGAGGAGAAAAACCCGCCATCTTGATGGTCTCTTTGCTTTCGGCGACGAAAGTGTGAAGATATAGAGAAAGCGTGCGAAGAATTATTTGCGACTATTTTGCGTTTTTATTACGATTATTTTTTTTTGAGATATTTTGTGAAGCCGACTTAGCGGCAAAATTCCGGTTGGGAATTCAATTGTGGAAATTGAGGAATCCAGAGAGGGTATTTTCTCAACGAGTGCAGGAGTATATTAGGAGAGCTAAGTATTTTCTTTCCTCTTTATTTTCTACTGTTCGCTTCGAAAAATCCTATATTTTCAAGGATTTTTCGAACCACTTTAGAGTCGTCTTATTTGCGGCAAAATTTTGATCCGCTAGGCCTTCGATGACCTAACGTTCTAATATCTCGAGATTGCGGAACTCGCGACCGTTTATTTTTTCTTTACTTCTATTCTTATTTTTTTGCCCCGGAAACTTTCCTTACTGATTCTTTCTTGTGTTCAAACGACACAACAATCTGTTTATAATCTTGCCTAACTTTCTTACATTTTCTTTACTTCGAGAATTGGCCTCCTGCCAATCTCGAAAACAACTCTGTACATTTTCTTCTATACCGAAAAGATTTTGGGTTTTAATTCAGGTTTTACCACGGTTTCCCAGACACGCAAAAAAAATATAATAAAAATCTATAATTTCCTTCATAAATTTCATACTGTTTTTATTTCTTTTCTTCCTAGTCTTTCTTGCGTCTTTCGCTCTTATTTCAGCTTTGGTTAAGGCAAACCACCATCTTAAAAGGTTTCCTGGCGCCCATATTAGAAGTGAGCTAGTACGCCCTTGTACTATCACTCATCGAAATGAGTTTTATTAATACTTGATATTATTTTATAATTATTTGATATTCCCTTTTAATCAAATCGGATTAAAAAGGAATATCAAATCGAACCCACCCATCAGGCTGAGCTACGGGAGACAGCACTGTATGTGTTGTTGGATTGCCGAAACACGAACAAACCTGTGTCATTTTGACATTTTCGTGCGAATTTCGATAGTCGCCATTTTTGCAAAAAATAGTGTAGTTAGTGTTAGTTTATATAAACTCATTGAAACCAAAGATCAGGGCTGTCACTGGAAGTATTAATACTTTTAGTACTTTTGGTGTGTTTTATTTTTTTAATCACATTGCTGTGTTTCAATTCTTTTTTATAGTATTTTTATTATTTCTTTTGATTATATTTTATTTCAAGTGTACTTATTTTGCTGTGTGTTTTGCTGTGCGATTGAAATATTTGCACAAACGAGTTTTTTTTAATATTTCTTTTATTACATTTTATTTCAAGTGTGTTTTTGCTGTGTGTTTGAAATATTTGCACAAACGAGTTTTAAACGAGGTTTTATTTTACAAATAATTGCTTTATTTTACTTTCTTTGCGTTTTATTTTTGTTTTTTTACAAGATTCGGTTAGGTAGTTTTTAGATATTTGCAAAATGGAGTTAAGTCTGGTGAATAGGTTATCTCAGGATGAAATTATTTATGAAATAGAATGTAGAGGGTTGAATTTAGGGACTGTGGAGGACAGTTTCACCCGCATATCCGTTCACTTTCGAACAGGATTCAGCGGCAGTAGAGAAGAAGTTAGGAGAAATTAATAAATTGTTAGAGAATCATCCGAAGTCGGAGACTTCGAAAGAATATGTGAAGATTTTGAGTAAAGTTGAATGGTGTCTGCGTAGGTTGGATAGGAGCATTCCTGAGAATGAGAAGGATGAGAAAGTGAAATTGAAATTAAAGAATGATGTGGTGATGGCGATGACTATTTTGGATGGGGATGAGGATGAGGATGAAGATGTGGATGATGATGAGGACGAAGTAGAAGAAGTAGGTTTGCTTGATAAAGGTTCAGAAAAGGGTAGTGAGGTCGCAAAGCAGCATTCAGCTGCACCTCAAGATATTAGTGCTAGGGAAAATACTATCATTAGTCAGGACAGTGTAGATAGGAAATTTCACAATATTGCGAAGTGGGAGGTGAAGTTCACTGGAGAGCGTTGTGGCACCTCAGTGAACTCTTTTCTAGAAAGGGTTGAAGAAATGAGACAGGCTATGGGTATTTCAGAAGCTTATCTTTTTAGAGCGGCGGTGGAGCTCTTCGTAGGCAAAGCGTTGATTTGTTTTAGGGCAATTAGGATGCCTGTGAAATCATGGCCAGAATTAATTATGGAGTTGAAACTGGAGTTTCTACCTCCTAATTATGATGACCAGCTTCTTGAGGAGATAAGGCACCGCACACAAGGGAAGGATGAAACGATAGGCGTGTACGTTGCTACGATGCAAAATTTGTTCGGTGGGTTGAATGATCCAATTTCTGAAAATAGGAAGTTGTCAATGATCCAGAGGAACTTGACACCTTTCTATCAAACCCAACTGGGGTTGGCTAAGCCAAACTGTGTGTCTGATTTGGTTGCGTTAGGTTGGAATTTAGAAGCTGTTAGGGCAAATGTTGAGGCTTATGTTCCCCCACCAAATGTTAGGAGTAGTAGGACTTTGCTAGAACCGGATCTAGCATACGTAGGTGTCGATAATCCTTCGGTTTCGGTTGTTTCGGTGAACAACGAAATCACTCGTCAGGGCCCATCTTCAAGTCGACAAAATTCTTCGGTTAGGTGTTTCAATTGCAATGGATCAGGCCATTTTGCAAGTAGTTGTTCCGCTCCTAGGCGTTGTTTTGGTTGCGGGGCTGCGGGGGTGACTAGGCAAAATTGTAGGAAGTGTTCGGGAAATGGGAAACGGGCTCCTGCGCCAGCAGGGCGGGAAGTCCGCAGACAGTGAGAGGGTCACCTGCTGGAGACCAGCTGGCAGATAGGGTTCATTTAGGGTTCACTTTAGAGGCAAACGGTAGTGATAGGAGACCTTATTTAACAGTTAGCATTTATGGTTCGAGATTTTTAGGATTATTAGATTCAGGAGCTACTCGAACTATAATATGTAGGGATGCATGGAAAATCCTGCAGAATTAAGGGCTAATCAGTAAGAAGGACACTGTTCACTGCGTGTGTTTGGCAGATGGAACAGGAGTCGAAGTGCTAGGGACGATCTCTCTTCCAATTATAGTTGAGGATAGGGCCATATTAGTTGACTGTTTAGTCATTCCGTCGTTACCACATACGGTGATCCTCGGCGCAGACTTCTGGGCGCTGTCGGGTATTGTCCCGGATTTAAGGTCCCGTAGCTGGAATTTTTTAGAACAGGATAGTTCAATTTCGATCTGTTCTATTACAGAACGTTCGGAATTGAGTGTTAGGGAATTAGAATAATTAGAAACATTAATTCAAGAATCTTTTAGGAAGATGCCTGAGGGCTTAGGGTGTACGACTTTAGTCGAACATAAGATTAGGACGTCGGCCGGTATTATCCGGTCTCCCCGGCAATGCAGGAACATATAGATAGGGAACTTAATGAAATGTTAGAGGCAGGAGTTATTGAGAGATTGACTAGTGCTTGGTCATCTCCAATAATATAAGTTAAAGAGAAAGATGGCTCCTATAGATTCTGTGTGGATTATAGGAAGCTAAACAAGAATACAGATAGGGACGCGTACCCACTTCCATATATTAATGCGATTTTAGATAGGCTTTGAGGTGCTAGGTTCTTGTCTTCACTGGATATCAAGTCAGCTTACTGGCAGATACCTATGGTGGCAGAATCAAAACCTTACACCGCTTTTACAGTTCCTGGGAGGGGTCTTTATCAGTTTAGGAGAATGCCTTTAGGCCTTCACAACTCGCCCGCGACGTGGCAGAGATTCATCGACACGGTTTTGGGTGCCGATTTAGAGCCATTCGTTTTCGTCTATTTAGACGACATTATCATCATTTCAGAAACTTTTGAGAAACATCTCGAAATTCTGAATGAGATTTTGAAAAGATTATGTGAGGCAGGTTTGAAGGTTAGCAAGGAGAAGTGCAACTTTTGCATGTCATCCTTGAAATTTTTAGGGTATATAGTTGATCAGAACGGATTACATGTAGACCAAGAAAAAGTAGAAAGTATGGTTAGGATTCCAGCACCGAGGAATGTTAAAGAGGTTAGGAGCTTTATAGGGACAGTTTCATGGTACAGACGTTTCGTACCGAGTTTTGCAGAGTTGCTAAGGCCTTTAACGGACCTACTAAAGAAAAATAGGAAGTTCAGTTAGACAACAGAATATGAGGATAGCTTAAGGAAGGCAAAGGAGTGTTTGGTGACAGCATCTATACTCACATGCCCAGATTTTAAGCGACCATTCGTCGTACAAACAGACGCTTCAGATTATGGGATCGGTGCAGTTTTATCGCAAAACTTTGAGAAAGGGGAAAAGGTTGTCTGTTACCTTAGTAGGTCTTTGAATAGGAATTAGCGTAACTATAGCACTACAGAAAAGGAATGTTTAGCGGTACTGTGGGCTATTGAGAAATTGAGGCCTTATCTCGAGGGTGTTAGGTTTACAGTAGTAACTGATCATTACTCACCGATATGGTTAAGTAATTTGAAAGATCCGCAGGGAAGGTTAGCTAGATGGGCTATTAGGTTACAACAGTTCGACTACGAAATCATTCATCGTAAGGGGAAAGAGCATGTGGTTCCAGATATGCTGTCTCGGGGAGCGCCGCAGTTGGGTGGTATCTCGGAAGAGGTTTTAGATCCTTGGGTGTTAAAAATGATTTCGGAAGTCAATACAAATCCACTTATGTATCCGGCTTGGAGAGTTGAACAAGGCAAGTTGTTCAAACTCGTAAAGCCCAATCATATAGTAGTTCATGAAACCAATCAGGAATGGAAGAGAGTGATAGGGAAAAATGAGAGGTTAGGTATTTTACAGGAGAACCATGATGGTCCTTTAGCGGGTCACATGGGAGTTAGGAAAACGTTTGCCAGAATTGCGGCGAAGTTTTACTGGCCAAAGATGAGGGCCGATATCACAAAATATGTTAGGAGTTGTAAAGTTTGCCAACAAGTTAAGCCAATTAATGAGAAGCCAGCTGGTTTGATGAAGGAAAGAGTAGGAGTCAAATCACCTTGGGAGATGATTTGCATAGATTTAGTAGAGCCACTTCCAAAATCTAGTAGGGGTTTTATTTAAATATAAACGGTAGTGGATTACTTTACGAAGTTTCCACTGCTGTTCGCGCTGAGGTCGGCTACGGCCAAAGCAATCTATAGGGAACTGAAAGACAATGTTTTCCTGCTTTTTGGTATACCAAAAGTCACTATTTGTGACACAGTTCCGTTCTAAGGAACTCAAAACGCTGTGTGACGCATATGCGTCCCAACTACGCTTCACGGCGCATAACCATCCGCAGGCTTACCCTGCAGAAAGGATCAATCAGATCCTTAAGACTACATTACGAGCTTACGTTGCTGAAAACCACAGAGTGTGGGATTCACAACTAAGCAAGGTGGCGTGTGCAATTCGCACGTCACAACACGAGGTTTTGGGTGTTTCACCCTACTACGCCAATTTTGGGAGAGACATGGTGACTTCGGGTCAGGAAGCACCAACTGTAGGAGAGAGTTCCGAGGATGTTCAGGATCTGGATGAGATCACTGAACGTTTTCGGGAACTGAGAAGAGACATAGAGACGAAGTTGAAGGCAGCATCTAAGAGAGCTGCAGAAGCTTATAACCTTCGACGTCGTGATATACAATATCACATCGGCGATATGGTTTGGCGAAGGAACTTCACGTTATCGGATGCCGCGAATTACTATGCAGCCAAATTAGCACCGAAGTTTGTCGGTCCATTTTTGATTAAGAAACGTTTGTCACCTTGGACATACGTACCTACTTCAAGATTATAATAATAAAGAGCGCGGGCCTTGGCACGTCAAAGATTTAAAACCGTATAATGATGCATCCAAAAACAATTAACGTTAACGTAGCTTATTTTTTTTTATATAATTTTATAATTCACAGCCAGATAAGTTGTTGGCATTGGCAAATATGATTTGAGAGTTATTTGAATTTTTTTTTCTGATGGAAAGTCCTTATCCCACACCTTTTAATCCTAGGTACCTTTTTGGAAGTTTGTTACAGTTCTTACGAAATGTAAGCTCACTTCCGAGGAGGTGAGGGTGGGATTTGTTGCGGTAAAATTTACCACAACAAGTTCTATCCGCCGTTCTTCTCCCGCTAATAAACTTTATCTATAGCTGCTCGGAAGTAGTAGAAGAGTTCAGTTGAAACCTGGTTCATCAGCCAGAGACCTGTTCTTCTAAAACTTTCGAAATGCCATTTTCAGGTCACATTGTTCCTCGATGCAAAAGATTGCACAGTAGAAGATACTTTTCTTGTGTGACGGTCGGTCCACAATAGTCGTACGGCAGGTGGCCTACGCAAACATTGATAATAGGAGAAAGGCATGAAGATCGAGATCCATGTCCAACCATGTGTGATTTATATTCACACCAACCTAAATTTTCTAGTAAATTTCAATTAAAATTAAATTGAGTATCGTCAACTTCAAGAAAGAATCACTAAAAGACGTGTTTCCGTTTTTATTCCCGTTTCTTTTTTCTAACTATCTGAACGAAGGTCTACGGAAAGTATTCGTTGAGCTTTTAGACTTAGCATCTTTTGTTCTCCGTTCTCTTGGAAATATCTTCTCTATATTTTAGTTTGGGCCGGTTTGGGCTGGGGACTTTGCGCGAGTTAAACAATTTTTCGGAGTAAGTCTTTCTGAAAGAAGTTGAACTCGTCCACTCGGCTACTGGTGATCACATCACCTGAACGCAATGGACCGCGGGTAGTTGATTCGTGACATCTCACTTGCACATCCCAGCCTAATGGCGGAATGCTGCAATAAAAGTGAGACCGAACAACACCACGCTTAAAGGTCTGACGAGGATGGCTGCATGGCCGATGCCGGATGGAGGAGAAAAACCCACCATCTTGATGGTCTCTTTGCTTTCGGCGACGAAAGTGTGAAGATATAGAGAAAGCGTGCGAAGAATTATTTGCGACTATTTTGCGTTTTTATTACGATTATTTTTTTTTGAGATATTTTGTGAAGCCGACTTAGCGGCAAAATTCCGGTTGGGAATTCAATTGTGGAAATTGAGGAATCCAGAGAGGGTATTTTCTCAACGAGTGCAGGAGTATATTAGGAGAGCTAAGTATTTTCTTTCCTTTTTATTTTCTACTGTTCGCTTCGAAAAATCCTATATTTTCAAGGATTTTTCGAACCACTTTAGAGTCGTCTTATTTGCGGCAAAATTTTGATCCGCTAGGCCTTCGATGACCTAACGTTCTAATATCTCGAGATTGCGGAACTCGCGACCGTTTATTTTTTCTTTACTTCTATTCTTATCTTTTTGCCCCGGAAACTTTCCTTACTGATTCTTTCTTGTGTTCAAACGACACAACAATCTGTTTATAATCTTGCCTAACTTTCTTACATTTTCTTTACTTCGAGAATTGGCCTCCTGCCAATCTCGAAAACAACTCTGTACATTTTCTTCTATACCGAAAAGATTTTGGGTTTTAATTCAGGTTTTACCACGGTTTCCCAGACACGCAAAAAAAATATAATAAAAATCTATAATTTCCTTCATAAATTTCATACTGTTTTTATTTCTTTTCTTCCTAGTCTTTCTTGCGTCTTTCGCTCTTATTTCAGCTTTGGTTAAGGCAAACCACCATCTTAAAAGGTTTCCTGGCGCCCATATTAGAAGTGAGCTAGTACGCCCTTGTACTATCACTCATCGAAATGAGTTTTATTAATACTTGATATTATTTTATAATTATTTGATATTCCCTTTTAATCAAATCGGATTAAAAAGGAATATCAAATCGAACCCACCCATCAGGCTGAGCTACGGGAGACAGCACTGTATGTGTTGTTGGATTGCCGAAACACGAACAAACCTGTGTCATTTTGACATTTTCGTGCGAATTTCGATAGTCGCCATTTTTGCAAAAAATAGTGTAGTTAGTGTTAGTTTATATAAACTCATTGAAACCAAAGATCAGGGCTGTCACTGGAAGTATTAATACTTTTAGTACTTTTGGTGTGTTTTATTTTTTTAATCACATTGCTGTGTTTCAATTCTTTTTTATAGTATTTTTATTATTTCTTTTGATTATATTTTATTTCAAGTGTACTTATTTTGCTGTGTGTTTTGCTGTGCGATTGAAATATTTGCACAAACGAGTTTTTTTTAATATTTCTTTTATTACATTTTATTTCAAGTGTGTTTTTGCTGTGTGTTTGAAATATTTGCACAAACGAGTTTTAAACGAGGTTTTATTTTACAAATAATTGCTTTATTTTACTTTCTTTGCGTTTTATTTTTGTTTTTTTACAAGATTCGGTTAGGTAGTTTTTAGATATTTGCAAAATGGAGTTAAGTCAGGTGAATAGGTTATCTCAGGATGAAATTATTTATGAAATAGAATGTAGAGGGTTGAATTTAGGGACTGTGGAGGACAGTTTCACCCGCATATCCGTTCACTTTCGAACAGGATTCAGCGGCAGTAGAGAAGAAGTTAGGAGAAATTAATAAATTGTTAGAGAATCCTCCGAAGTCGGAGACTTCGAAGGAATATGTGAAGATTTTGAGTAAAGTTGAATGGTGTCTGCGTAGGTTGGATAGGAGCATTCCTGAGAATGAGAAGGATGAGAAAGTGAAATTGAAATTAAAGAATGACGTGGTGATGGCGATGACTATTTTGGATGGGGATGAGGATGAGGATGAAGATGTGGATGATGATGAGGACGCAGTAGAAGAAGTAGGTTTGCTTGATAAAGGTTCAGAAAAGGGTAGTGAGGTCGCAAAGCAGCATTCAGCTGCACCTCAAGATATTAGTGCTAGGGAAAATACTATCATTAGTCAGGACAGTGTAGATAGGAAATTTCACAATATTGCGAAGTGGGAGGTGAAGTTCACTGGAGAGCGTTGTGGCACCTCAGTGAACTCTTTTCTAGAAAGGGTTGAAGAAATGAGACAGGCTATGGGTATTTCAGAAGCTTATCTTTTTAGAGCGGCGGTGGAGCTCTTCGTAGGCAAAGCGTTGGTTTGTTTTAGGGCAATTAGGATGCCTGTGAAATCATGGCCAGAATTAATTATGGAGTTGAAACTGGAGTTTCTACCTCCTAATTATGATGACCAGCTTCTTGAGGAGATTAGGCACCGCACACAAGGGAAGGATGAAACGATAGTCGTGTACGTTGCTACGATGCAAAATTTGTTCGGTGGGTTGAATGATCCAATTTCTGAAAATAGGAAGTTGTCAATGATCCAGAGGAACTTGACACCTTTCTATCAAACCCAACTGGGGTTGGCTAAGCCAAACTGTGTGTCTGATTTGGTTGCGTTAGGTTGGAATTTAGAAGCTGTTAGGGCAAATGTTGAGGCTTATGTTCCCCCACCAAATGTTAGGAGTAGTAGGACTTTGCTAGAACCGGATCTAGCATACGTAGGTGTCGATAATCCTTCGGTTTCGGTTGTTTCGGTGAACAACGAAATCACTCGTCAGGGCCCATCTTCAAGTCGACAAAATTATTCGGTTAGGTGTTTCAATTGCAATGGATCAGGCCATTTTGCAAGTAGTTGTTCCGCTCCTAGGCGTTGTTTTGGTTGCGGGGCTGCGGGGGTGACTAGGCAAAATTGTAGGAAGTGTTCGGGAAATGGGAAACGGGCTCCTGCGCCAGCAGGGCGGGAAGTCCGCAAACAGTGAGAGGGTCACCTGCTGGAGACCAGCTGGCAGATAGGGTTCATTTAGGGTTCACTTTAGAGGCAAACGGTAGTGATAGGAGACCTTATTTAACAGTTAGCATTTATGGTTCGAGATTTTTAGGATTATTAGATTCAGGAGCTACTCGAACTATAATAGGTAGGGACGCATGGAAAATCCTGCAGAATTAAGGGCTAATCAGTAGGAAGGACACTGTTCACTGCGTGTGTTTGGCAGATGGAACAGGAGTCGAAGTGCTAGGGACGATCTCTCTTCCAATTATAGTTGAGGATAGGGCCATATTAGTTGACTGTTTAGTCATTCCGTCGTTACCACATACGGTGATCCTCGGCGCAGACTTCTGGGCGCTGTCAGGTATTGTCCCGGATCTAAGGTCCCGTAGATGGAATTTTTTAGAACAGGATAGTTCAATTTCGATCTGTTCTATTACAGAACGTTCGGAATTGAGTGTTAGGGAATTAGAATCATTAGAAACATTAATTCAAGAATCTTTTAGGAAGATACCTGAGGGCTTAGGGTGTACGACTTTAGTCGAACATAAGATTAGGACGTCGGCCGGTATTATCCGGTCTCCCCGGCAATGCAGGAACATATAGATAAGGAACTTAATGAAATGTTAGAGGCAGGAATTATTGAGAGATCGACTAGTGCTTGGTCATCTCCAATAATATAAGTTAAAGAGAAAGATGGCTCCTATAGATTCTGTGTGGATTATAGGAAGCTAAACAAGAATACAGATAGGGACGCGTACCCACTTAAATATATTAATGCGATTTTAGATAGGCTTCGAGGTGCTAGGTTCTTGTCTTCACTGGATATCAAGTCAGCTTACTGGCAGATACCTATGGAGGCAGAATCAAAACCTTACACCGCTTTTACAGTTCCTGGGAGGGGTCTTTATCAGTTTAGGAGAATGCCTTTTGGCCTTCACAACTCGCCCGCGACGTGGCAGAGATTCATCGACACGGTTTTGGGTGCCGATTTAGAGCCATTCGTTTTCGTCTATTTAGACGACATTATCATCATTTCAGAAACTTTTGAGAAACATCTCGAAATTCTGAATGAGATTTTGAAAAGATTATGTGAGGCAGGTTTGAAGGTTAGCAAGGAGAAGTGCAACTTTTGCATGTCATCCTTGAAATTTTTAGGGTATATAGTTGATCAGAACGGATTACATGTAGATCCAGAAAAAGTAGAAAGTATGGTTAGGATTCCAGCACCGAGGAATGTTAAAGAGGTGAGAAGCTTTAAAGGGACAGTTTCAAGGTACAGACGTTTCGTACCGAATTTTGCAGAGTTGCTAAGGCCTTTAACGGACCTACTAAAGAAAAATAGGAAGTTCAGTTAGACAACAGAATGTGAGGATAGCTTAAGGAAGGCAAAGGAGTGTTTGGTGACAGCATCTATACTCACATGCCCCGATTTTAAGTCACCATTCGTCGTACAAACAGACGCTTCAGATTATGGGATCGGTGCAGTTTTATCGCAAAACTTTGAGGAAGGGGAAAAGGTTGTCTGTTACCTTAGTAGGTCTTTGAATAGGAATGAGCGTAACTATAGCACTACAGAAAAGGAATGTTTAGCGGTACTGTGGGCTATTGAGAAATGGAGGCCTTATCTCGAGGGTGTTAGGTTTACAGTAGTAACTGATCATTACTCACCGATATGGTTAAGTAATTTGAAAGATCCGCAGGGAAGGTTAGCTAGATGGGCTATTAGGTTACAACAGTTCGACTACGAAATCATTCATCGTAAGGGGAAAGAGCATGTGGTTCCAGATATGCTGTCTCGGGGAGTTCCGCAGTTGGGTGGTATCTCGGAAGAGGTTTTAGATCCTTGGGTGTTAAAAATGATTTCGGAAGTCAATACAAATCCACTTATGTATCCGGCTTGGAGAGTTGAACAAGGCAAGTTGTTCAAACTCGTAAAGCCCAATCATATAGTAGTTCATGAAACCAATCAGGAATGGAAGAGAGTGATAGGGAAAAATGAGAGGTTAGGTATTTTACAGGAGAACCATGATGGTCCTTCAGCGGGTCACATGGGAGTTAGGAAAACGTTTGCCAGAATTGCGGCGAAGTTTTACTGGCCAAAGATGAGGGCCGATATCACAAAATATGTTAGGAGTTGTAAAGTTTGCCAACAAGTTAAGCCAATTAATGAGAAGCCAGCTGGTTTGATGAAGGAAAGAGTAGGAGTCAAATCACCTTGGGAGATGATTTGCATAGATTTAGTAGGGCCACTTCCAAAATCTAGTAGGGGTTTTATTTAAATATAAACGGTAGTGGATTACTTTACGAAGTTTCCACTGCTGTTCGCGCTGAGGTCGGCTACGGCCAAAGCAATCTATAGGGAACTGAAAGACAATGTTTTCCTGCTTTTTGGTATACCAAAAGTCACTATTTGTGACACAGTTCCGTTCTAAGGAACTCAAAACGCTGTGTGACGCATATGCGTTCCAACTACGCTTCACGGCGCATTACCATCCGCAGGCTTACCCTGCAGAAAGGATCAATCAGATCCTTAAGACTACATTACGAGCTTACGTTGCTGAAAACCACAGAGTGTGGGATTCACAACTAAGCAAGGTGGCGTGTGCAATTCGCACGTCACAACACGAGGTTTTGGGTGTTTCACCCTACTACGCCAATTTTGGGAGAGACATGGTGACTTCGGGTCAGGAAGCACCAACTGTAGGAGAGAGTTCCGAGGATGTTCAGGATCTGGATGAGATCACTGAACGTTTTCGGGAACTGAGAAGAGACATAGAGACGAAGTTGAAGGCAGCATCTAAGAGAGCTGCAGAAGCTTATAACCTTCGACGTCGTGATATACAATATCACATCGGCGATATGGTTTGGCGAAGGAACTTCACGGTATCGGATGCCGCGAATTTCTATGCAGCCAAATTAGCACCGAAGTTTGTCGGTCCGTTTTTGATTAAGAAACGTTTGTCACCTTGGACATACGTACTTCAATATTATAATAATAAAGAGCGCGGGCCTTGGCACGTCAAAGATTTAAAACCGTATAATGATGCATCCAAAAACAATTAACGTTAACGTAGCTTATTTTTTTTATATAATTTTATAATTCACAGCCAGATAAGTTGTTGGCATTGGCAAATATGATTTGAGAGTTATTTGAATTTTTTTTTTTGATGGAAAGTCCTTATCCCACACCTTTTAATCCTAGGTACCTTTTTGGAAGTTTGTTACAGTTCTTACGAAATGTAAGCTCACTTCCGAGGAGGTGACTGTGGGATTTGTTGCGGTAAAATTTACCACAACAAGTTCTATCCGCCGTTCTTCTCCCGCTAATAAACTTTATCTATAGCTGCTCGGAAGTAGTAGAAGAGTTCAGTTGAAACCTGGTTCATCAGCCAGAGACCTGTTCTTCTAAAACTTTCGAAATGCCATTTTCAGGTCACATTGTTCCTCGATGCAAAAGATTGCACAGTAGAAGATACTTTTCTTGTGTGACGGTCGGTCCACAATAGTCGTACGGCAGGTGGCCTACGCAAACATTGATAAAAGGAGAAAGGCATGAAGATCGAGATCCATGTCCAACCATGTGTGATTTTTATTCACACCAACCTAAATTTTCTAGTAAATTTCAATTAAAATTAAATTGAGTATCGTCAACTTCAAGAAAGAATCACTAAAAGACGTGTTTCCGTTTTTATTCCCGTTTCTTTTTTCTAACTATCTAAACGAAGGTCTACGGAAAGTATTCGTCGAGCTTTTAGACTTAGCATCTTTTGTTCTCCGTTCTCTTGGAAAATATCTTCTCTATATTTTAGTTTGGGCCGGTTTGGGCTGGGGACTTTGCGCGAGTTAAACAATTTTTCGGAGTAAGTCTTTCTGAAAGAAGTTGAACTCGTCCACTCGGCTACTGGTGATCACATCACCTGAACGCAATGGACCGCGGGTAGTTGATTCGTGACATCTCACTTGCACATCCCAGCCTAATGGCAGAATGCTGCAGTAAAAGTGAGACCGAACAACACCACGCTTAAAGGTCTGACGAGGATGGCTGCATGGCCGATGCCGAATGGAGGAGAAAAACCCGCCATCTTGATGGTCTCTTTGCTTTCGGCGACGAAAGTGTGAAGATATAGAGAAAGCGTGCGAAGAATTATTTGCGACTATTTTGCGTTTTTATTACGATTATTTTTTTTTGGAGATATTTTGTGAAGCCGACTTAGCGGCAAAATTCCGGTTGGGAATTCAATTGTGGAAATTGAGGAATCCAGAGAGGGTATTTTCTCAACGAGTGCAGGAGTATATTAGAAGAGCTAAGTATTTTCTTTCCTTTTTATTTTCTACTGTTCGCTTCGAAAAATCCTATATTTTCAAGGATTTTTCGAACCACTATAGAGTCGTCTTATTTGCGGCAAAATTTTGATGCGCTAGGCCTTCGATGACCTAACGTTCTAATATCTCGAGATTGCGGGACTCGCGACCGTTTTTTTTTTCTTTTCTTCTATTCTTATTTTTTTGCCCCGGAAACTTTCCTTACTGATTCTTTCTTGTGTTCAAACGACACAACAATCTGTTTATAATCTTGCCTAACTTTCTTACATTTTCTTTACTTCGAGAATTGGCCTCCTGCCAATCTCGAAAACAACTCTGTACATTTTCTTCTATACCGAAAAGATTTTGGGTTTTAATTCAGGTTTTACCACGGTTTCCCAGACACGCAAAAAAAATATAATAAAAATCTATAATTTCCTTCATAAATTTCATACTGTTTTTATTTCTTTTCTTCCTAGTCTTTCTTGTGTCTTTCGCTCTTATTTCAGCTTTGGTTAAGGCAAACCACCATCTTAAAAGATTTCCTGGCGCCCATATTAGAAGTGAGCTAGTACGCCCTTGTACTCTCACTCATCGAATTGAGTTTTATTAATACTTGATATTATTTTATAATTATTTGATATTCCCTTTTAATCAAATCGGATTAAAAAGGAATATCAAATCGAACCCACCCATCAGGCTGAGCTACGGGAGACAGCACTGTATGTGTTGTTGGATTGCCGAAACACGAACAAACCTGTGTCATTTTGACATTTTCGTGCGAATTTCGATAGTCGCCATTTTTGCAAAAAATTGTGTAGTTAGTGTTAGTGTATATAAACTCATTGAAATCAAAGATCAGGGCTGTCACTGGAAGTATTAATACTTTTAGTACTTTTGGTGTGTTTTATTTTTTTAATCACATTGCTGTGTTTCAATTCTTTTTTATAGTATTTTTATTATTTCTTTTGATTATATTTTATTTCAAGTGTACTTATTTTGCTGTGTGTTTTGCTGTGCGATTGAAATATTTGCACAAACGAGTTTTTTTTAATATTTCTTTTATTACATTTTATTTCAAGTGTGTTTTTGCTGTGTGTTTGAAATATTTGCACAAACGAGTTTTAAACGAGGTTTTATTTTACAAATAATTGCTTTATTTTACTTTCTTTGCGTTTTATTTTTGTTTTTTTACAAGATTCGGTTAGGTAGTTTTTAGATATTTGCAAAATGGAGTTAAGTCTGGTGAATAGGTTATCTCAGGATGAAATTATTTATGAAATAGAATGTAGAGGGTTGAATTTAGGGACTGTGGAGGACAGTTTCACCCGCATATCCGTTCACTTTCGAACAGGATTCAGCGGCAGTAGAGAAGAAGTTAGGAGAAATTAATAAATTGTTAGAGAATCCTCCGAAGTCGGAGACTTCGAAGGAATATGTGAAGATTTTGAGTAAAGTTGAATGGTGTCTGCGTAGGTTGGATAGGAGCATTCCTGAGAATGAGAAGGATGAGAAAGTGAAATTGAAATTAAAGAATGACGTGGTGATGGCGATGACTATTTTGGATGGGGATGAGGATGAGGATGAAGATGTGGATGATGATGAGGACGCAGTAGAAGAAGTAGGTTTGCTTGATAAAGGTTCAGAAAAGGGTAGTGAGGTCGCAAAGCAGCATTCAGCTGCACCTCAAGATATTAGTGCTAGGGAAAATACTATCATTAGTCAGGACAGTGTAGATAGGAAATTTCACAATATTGCGAAGTGGGAGGTGAAGTTCACTGGAGAGCGTTGTGGCACCTCAGTGAACTCTTTTCTAGAAAGGGTTGAAGAAATGAGACAGGCTATGGGTATTTCAGAAGCTTATCTTTTTAGAGCGGCGGTGGAGCTCTTCGTAGGCAAAGCGTTGATTTGTTTTAGGGCAATTAGGATGTCTGTGAAATCATGGCCAGAATTAATTATGGAGTTGAAACTGGAGTTTCTACCTCCTAATTATGATGACCAGCTTCTTGAGGAGATTAGGCACCGCACACAAGGGAAGGATGAAACGATAGGCGTGTACGTTGCTACGATGCAAAATTTGTTCGGTGGGTTGAATGATCCAATTTCTGAAAATAGGAAGTTGTCAATGATCCAGAGGAACTTGACACCTTTCTATCAAACCCAACTGGGGTTGGCTAAGCCAAACTGTGTGTCTGATTTGGTTGCGTTAGGTCGGAATTTAGAAGCTGTTAGGGCAAATGTTGAGGCTTATGTTCCCCCACCAAATGTTAGGAGTAGTAGGACTTTGCTAGAACCGGATCTAGCATACGTAGGTGTCGATAATCCTTCGGTTTCGGTTGTTTCGGTGAACAACGAAATAACTCGTCAGGGCCCAACTTCAAGTCGACAAAATTCTTCGGTTAGGTGTTTCAATTGCAATGGATCAGGCCATTTTGCAAGTAGTTGTTCCGCTCCTAGGCGTTGTTTTGGTTGCGGGGCTGCGGGGGTGACTAGGCAAAATTGTAGGAAGTGTTCGGGAAATGGGAAACGGGCTCCTGCGCAAGCAGGGCGGGAAGTCCGCAGACAGTGAGAGGGTCACCTGCTGGAGACCAGCTGGCAGATAGGGTTCATTTAGGGTTCACTTTAGAGGCAAACGGTAGTGATAGGAGACCTTATTTAACAGTTAGCATTTATGGTTCGAGATTTTTAGGATTATTAAATTCAGGAGCTACTCGAACTATAATAGGTAGGGACGCATGGAAAATCCTGCAGAATTAAGGGCTAATCAGTAGGAAGGACACTGTTCACTGCGTGTGTTTGGCAGATGGAACAGGAGTCGAAGTGCTAGGGACGATCTCTCTTCCAATTATAGTTGAGGATAGGGCCATATTAGTGGACTGTTTAGTCATTCCGTCGTTACCACATACGGTGATCCTCGGCGCAGACTTCTGGGCGCTGTCGGGTATTGTCCCGGATTTGAGGTCCCGTAGCTGGAATTTTTTAGAACAGGATAGTTCAATTTCGATCTGTTCTATTACAGAACGTTCGGAATTGAGTGTTAGGGAATTAGAATCATTAGAAACATTAATTCAAGAATCTTTTAGGAAGATGCCTGAGGGCTTAGGGTGTACGACTTTAGTCGAACATAAGATTAGGACGTCGGCCGGTATTATCCGGTCTCCCCGGCAATGCAGGAACATATAGATAGGGAACTTAATGAAATGTTAGAGGCAGGAATTATTGAGAGATCGACTAGTGCTTGGTCATCTCCAATAATATTAGTTAAAGAGAAAGATGGCTCCTATAGATTCTGTGTGGATTATAGGAAGCTAAACAAGAATACAGATAGGGACGCGTACCCACTTCCATATATTAATGCGATTTTAGATAGGCTTCGAGGTGCTAGGTTCTTGTCTTCACTGGATATCAAGTCAGCTTACTGGCAGATACCTATGGAGGCAGAATCAAAACCTTACACCGCTTTTACAGTTCCTGGGAGGGGTCTTTATCAGTTTAGGAGAATGCCTTTTGGCCTTCACAACTCGCCCGCGACGTGGCAGAGATTCATCGACACGGTTTTGGGTGCCGATTTAGAGCCATTCGTTTTCGTCTATTTAGACGACATTATCATCATTTCAGAAACTTTTGAGAAACATCTCGAAATTCTGAATGAGATTTTGAAAAGATTATGTGAGGCAGGTTTGAAGGTTAGCAAGGAGAAGTGCAACTTTTGCATGTCATCCTTGACATTTTTAGGGTATATAGTTGATCAGAACGGATTACATATAGATCCAGAAAAAGTAGAAAGTATGGTTAGGATTCCAGCACCGAGGAATGTTAAAGAGGTTAGGAGCTTTATAGAGACAGTTTCATGGTACAGACGTTTCGTACCGAATTTTGCAGAGTTGCTAAGGCCTTTAACGGACCTACTAAAGAAAAATAGGAAGTTCAGTTAGACAACAGAATGTGAGAGTAGCTTAAGGAAGGCAAAGGAGTGTTTGGTGACAGCATCTATACTCACATGCCCAGATTTAAGCGACCATTCGTCGTACAAACAGACGCTTCAGATTATGGGATCGGTGCAGTTTTATCGCAAAACTTTGAGGAAGGGGAAAAGGTTGCCTGTTACCTTAGTAGGTCTTTGAATAGGAATGAGCGTAACTATAGCACTACAGAAAAGGAATGTTTAGCGGTACTGTGGGCTATTGAGAAATTGAGGCCTTATCTCGAGGGTGTTAGGTTTACAGTAGTAACTGATCATTACTCACCGATATGGTTAAGTAATTTGAAAGATCCGCAGGGAAGGTTAGCTAGATGGGCTATTAGGTTACAACAGTTCGACTACGAAATCATTCATCGTAAGTGGAAAGAGCATGTGGTTCCAGATATGCTGTCTCGGGGAGTGCCGCACTTATGTATCCGGCTTGGAGAGTTGAACAAGGCAAGTTGTTCAAACTCGTAAAGCCCAATCATATAGTAGTTCATGAAACCAATCAGGAATGGAAGAGAGTGATAGGGAAAAATGAGAGGTTAGGTATTTTACAGGAGAACCATGATGGTCCTTTAGCGGGTCACATGGGAGTTAGGAAAACGTTTGCCAGAATTGCGGCGAAGTTTTACTGGCCAAAGATGAGGGCCGATATCACAAAATATGTTAGGAGCTGTAAAGTTTGCCAACAAGTTAAGCCAATTAATGAGAAGCCAGCTGGTTTGATGAAGGAAAGAGTAGGAGTCAAATCACCTTGGGAGATGATTTGCATAGATTTAGTAGGGCCACTTCCAAAATCTAGTAGGGGTTTTATTTAAATATAAACGGTAGTGGATTACTTTACGAAGTTTCCACTGCTGTTCGCGCTGAGGTCGGCTACGGCCAAAGCAATCTATAGGGAACTGAAAGACAATGTTTTCCTGCTTTTTGGTATACCAAAAGTCACTATTTGTGACACAGTTCCGTTCTAAGGAACTCAAAACGCTGTGTGACGCATATGCGTCCCAACTACGCTTCACGGCGCATTACCATCCGCAGGCTTACCATGCAGAAAGGATCAATCAGATCCTTAAGACTACATAACGAGCTTACGTTGCTGAAAACCACAGAGTGTGGGATTCACAACTAAGCAAGGTGGCGTGTGCAATTCGCACGTCACAACACGAGGTTTTGGGTGTTTCACCCTACTACGCCAATTTTGGGAGAGACATGGTGACCTCGGGTCAGGAAGCACCAACTGTAGGAGAGAGTTCCGAGGATGTTCAGGATCTGGATGAGATCACTGAACGTTTTCGGGAACTGAGAAGAGACATAGAGACGAAGTTGAAGGCAGCATCTAAGAGAGCTGCAGAAGCTTATAACCTTCGACGTCGTGATATACAATATCACATCGGCGATATGGTTTGGCGAAGGAACTTCACGTTATCGGATGCCGCAAATTACTATGCAGCCAAATTAGCACCGAAGTTTGTCGGTCCGTTTTTGATTAAGAAACGTTTGTCACCTTGGACATACGTACTTCAAGATTATAATAATAAAGAGCGCGGGACTTGGCACGTCAAAGATTTAAAACCGTATAATGATGCATCCAAAAACAATTAACGTTAACGTAGCTTATTTTTTTATATAATTTTATAATTCACAGCCAGATAAGTTGTTGGCATTGGCAAATATGATTTGAGAGTTATTTGAATTTTTTTCTGATGGAAAGTCCTTATCCCACACCTTTTAATCCTAGGTACCTTTTTGGAAGTTTGTTACAGTTCTTACGAAATGTAAGCTCACTTCCGAGGAGGTGAGGGTGGGATTTGTTGCGGTAAAATTTACCACAACAAGTTCTATCCGCCGTTCTTCTCCCGCTAATAAACTTTATCTATAGCTGCTCGGAAGTAGTAGAAGAGTTCAGTTGAAACCTGGTTCATCAGCCAGAGACCTGTTCTTCTAAAACTTTCGAAATGCCATTTTCAGGTCACATTGTTCCTCGATGCAAAAGATTGCACAGTAGAAGATACTTTTCTTGTGTGACGGTCGGTCCACAATAGTCGTACGGCAGGTGGCCTACGCAAACATTGATAAAAGGAGAAATGCATGAAGATCGAGATCCATGTCCAACCATGTGTGATTTTTATTCACACCAACCTAAATTTTCTAGTAAATTTCAATTAAAATTAAATTGAGTATCGTCAACTTCAAGAAAGAATCACTAAAAGACGTGTTTCCGTTTTTATTCCCGTTTCTTTTTTCTAACTATCTAAACGAAGGTCTACGGAAAGTATTCGTCGAGCTTTTAGACTTAGCATCTTTTGTTCTCCGTTCTCTTGGAAAATATCTTCTCTATATTTTAGTTTGGGCCGGTTTGGGCTGGGGACTTTGCGCGAGTTAAACAATTTTTCGGAGTAAGTCTTTCTGAAAGAAGTTGAACTCGTCCACTCGGCTACTGGTGATCACATCACCTGAACGCAATGGACCGCGGGTAGTTGATTCGTGACATCTCACTTGCACATCCCAGCCTAATGGCAGAATGCTGCAGTAAAAGTGAGACCGAACAACACCACGCTTAAAGGTCTGACGAGGATGGCTGCATGGCCGATGCCGGATGGAGGAGAAAAACCCGCCATCTTGATGGTCTCTTTGCTTTCGGCGACGAAAGTGTGAAGATATAGAGAAAGCGTGCGAAGAATTATTTGCGACTATTTTGCGTTTTTATTACGATTATTTTTTTTTGGAGATATTTTGTGAAGCCGACTTAGCGGCAAAATTCCGGTTGGGAATTCAATTGTGGAAATTGAGGAATCCAGAGAGGGTATTTTCTCAACGAGTGCAGGAGTATATTAGAAGAGCTAAGTATTTTCTTTCCTTTTTATTTTCTACTGTTCGCTTCGAAAAATCCTATATTTTCAAGGATTTTTCGAACCACTTTAGAGTCGTCTTATTTGCGGCAAAATTTTGATGCGCTAGGCCTTCGATGACCTAACGTTCTAATATCTCGAGATTGCGGGACTCGCGACCGTTTTTTTTTTCTTTTCTTCTATTCTTATTTTTTTGCCCCGGAAACTTTCCTTACTGATTCTTTCTTGTGTTCAAACGACACAACAATCTGTTTATAATCTTGCCTAACTTTCTTACATTTTCTTTACTTCGAGAATTGGCCTCCTGCCAATCTCGAAAACAACTCTGTACATTTTCTTCTATACCGAAAAGATTTTGGGTTTTAATTCAGGTTTTACCACGGTTTCCCAGACACGCAAAAAAAATATAATAAAAATCTATAATTTCCTTCATAAATTTCATACTGTTTTTATTTCTTTTCTTCCTAGTCTTTCTTGTGTCTTTCGCTCTTATTTCAGCTTTGGTTAAGGCAAACCACCATCTTAAAAGATTTCCTGGCGCCCATATTAGAAGTGAGCTAGTACGCCCTTGTACTCTCACTCATCGAATTGAGTTTTATTAATACTTGATATTATTTTATAATTATTTGATATTCCCTTTTAATCAAATCGGATTAAAAAGGAATATCAAATCGAACCCACCCATCAGGCTGAGCTACGGAAGACAGCACTGTATGTGTTGTTGGATTGCCGAAACACGAACAAACCTGTGTCATTTTGACATTTTCGTGCGAATTTCGATAGTCGCCATTTTTGCAAAAAATTGTGTAGTTAGTGTTAGTGTATATAAACTCATTGAAATCAAAGATCAGGGCTGTCACTGGAAGTATTAATACTTTTAGTACTTTTGGTGTGTTTTATTTTTTTAATCACATTGCTGTGTTTCAATTCTTTTTTATAGTATTTTTATTATTTCTTTTGATTATATTTTATTTCAAGTGTACTTATTTTGCTGTGTGTTTTGCTGTGCGATTGAAATATTTGCACAAACGAGTTTTTTTTTAATATTTCTTTTATTACATTTTATTTCAAGTGTGTTTTTGCTGTGTGTTTGAAATATTTGCACAAACGAGTTTTAAACGAGGTTTTATTTTACAAATAATTGCTTTATTTTACTTTCTTTGCGTTTTATTTTTGTTTTTTTACAAGATTCGGTTAGGTAGTTTTTAGATATTTGCAAAATGGAGTTAAGTCTGGTGAATAGGTTATCTCAGGATGAAATTATTTATGAAATAGAATGTAGAGGGTTGAATTTAGGGACTGTGGAGGACAGTTTCACCCGCATATCCGTTCACTTTCGAACAGGATTCAGCGGCAGTAGAGAAGAAGTTAGGAGAAATTAATAAATTGTTAGAGAATCCTCCGAAGTCGGAGACTTCGAAGGAATATGTGAAGATTTTGAGTAAAGTTGAATGGTGTCTGCGTAGGTTGGATAGGAGCATTCCTGAGAATGAGAAGGATGAGAAAGTGAAATTGAAATTAAAGAATGACGTGGTGATGGCGATGACTATTTTGGATGGGGATGAGGATGAGGATGAAGATGTGGATGATGATGAGGACGCAGTAGAAGAAGTAGGTTTGCTTGATAAAGGTTCAGAAAAGGGTAGTGAGGTCGCAAAGCAGCATTCAGCTGCACCTCAAGATATTAGTGCTAGGGAAAATACTATCATTAGTCAGGACAGTGTAGATAGGAAATTTCACAATATTGCGAAGTGGGAGGTGAAGTTCACTGGAGAGCGTTGTGGCACCTCAGTGAACTCTTTTCTAGAAAGGGTTGAAGAAATGAGACAGGCTATGGGTATTTCAGAAGCTTATCTTTTTAGAGCGGCGGTGGAGCTCTTCGTAGGCAAAGCGTTGATTTGTTTTAGGGCAATTAGGATGTCTGTGAAATCATGGCCAGAATTAATTATGGAGTTGAAACTGGAGTTTCTACCTCCTAATTATGATGACCAGCTTCTTGAGGAGATTAGGCACCGCACACAAGGGAAGGATGAAACGATAGGCGTGTACGTTGCTACGATGCAAAATTTGTTCGGTGGGTTGAATGATCCAATTTCTGAAAATAGGAAGTTGTCAATGATCCAGAGGAACTTGACACCTTTCTATCAAACCCAACTGGGGTTGGCTAAGCCAAACTGTGTGTCTGATTTGGTTGCGTTAGGTCGGAATTTAGAAGCTGTTAGGGCAAATGTTGAGGCTTATGTTCCCCCACCAAATGTTAGGAGTAGTAGGACTTTGCTAGAACCGGATCTAGCATACGTAGGTGTCGATAATCCTTCGGTTTCGGTTGTTTCGGTGAACAACGAAATAACTCGTCAGGGCCCAACTTCAAGTCGACAAAATTCTTCGGTTAGGTGTTTCAATTGCAATGGATCAGGCCATTTTGCAAGTAGTTGTTCCGCTCCTAGGCGTTGTTTTGGTTGCGGGGCTGCGGGGGTGACTAGGCAAAATTGTAGGAAGTGTTCGGGAAATGGGAAACGGGCTCCTGCGCAAGCAGGGCGGGAAGTCCGCAGACAGTGAGAGGGTCACCTGCTGGAGACCAGCTGGCAGATAGGGTTCATTTAGGGTTCACTTTAGAGGCAAACGGTAGTGATAGGAGACCTTATTTAACAGTTAGCATTTATGGTTCGAGATTTTTAGGATTATTAAATTCAGGAGCTACTCGAACTATAATAGGTAGGGACGCATGGAAAATCCTGCAGAATTAAGGGCTAATCAGTAGGAAGGACACTGTTCACTGCGTGTGTTTGGCAGATGGAACAGGAGTCGAAGTGCTAGGGACGATCTCTCTTCCAATTATAGTTGAGGATAAGGCCATATTAGTGGACTGTTTAGTCATTCCGTCGTTACCACATACGGTGATCCTCGGCGCAGACTTCTGGGCGTTTCCTCAAGAAACAGGATAGTTCAATTTCGATCTGTTCTATTACAGAACGTTCGGAATTGAGTGTTAGGGAATTAGAATCATTAGAAACATTAATTCAAGAATCTTTTAGGAAGATGCCTGAGGGCTTAGGGTGTACGACTTTAGTCGAACATAAGATTAGGACGTCGGCCGGTATTATCCGGTCTCCCCGGCAATGCAGGAACATATAGATAGGGAACTTAATGAAATGTTAGAGGCAGGAATTATTGAGAGATCGACTAGTGCTTGGTCATCTCCAATAATATTAGTTAAAGAGAAAGATGGCTCCTATAGATTCTGTGTGGATTATAGGAAGCTAAACAAGAATACAGATAGGGACGCGTACCCACTTCCATATATTAATGCGATTTTAGATAGGCTTCGAGGTGCTAGGTTCTTGTCTTCACTGGATATCAAGTCAGCTTACTGGCAGATACCTATGGAGGCAGAATCAAAACCTTACACCGCTTTTACAGTTCCTGGGAGGAGTCTTTATCAGTTTAGGAGAATGCCTTTTGGCCTTCACAACTC
Organism: Melanostoma mellinum; assembly: GCA_914767635.1. Classification (NCBI taxonomy): domain Eukaryota; kingdom Metazoa; phylum Arthropoda; class Insecta; order Diptera; family Syrphidae; genus Melanostoma; species Melanostoma mellinum. The sequence goes on along the minus strand of OU612059.1, from coordinate 121,898,205 downwards.
GCCCGCGACGTGGCAGAGATTCATCGACACGGTTTTGGGTGCCGAAATTGAACAATCTTAGATTTGCAGATGACATTGTTCTTCTATCAGACAAACCAGAGGACTTAGAAAAAATGGTGAACGAACTTGCAGATGAATGTAAAATCCACGGACTCTTATTAAATCTTAGCAAAACTAAAGCCATGACTAATCATATAAGAAAGGAAATCTTGCTTCAAAATAATAAAATAGAGTATACTGATGACTACATATATTTAGGACAACTGAAATCATTTGATAACCAGGAAGAAAAGGAAATAAATCAAAGAATATCTAATAGCTGGAAACAATTTTGGAACGTTAAACAGATTCTAGATGCAAAAATTGGAAAAGACACACAAAAATACATCATAGATTCAACAATACTTCCTGTAATGACATACGGTTTACAAACAATGGGACTAACATCGAATTCTATTGAAAAATTAAGAATCTGTCAATGTAAAATGGAAAGAAAACTACTTAATATAAGGACTATACAAAAAATTAAGAACGAAGAAATAACAAGAAGAACTAACATAACAGACGGAACTCAAAGAATAAAAAAACTTAAATGGAGCTGGGCCGGACACATTTCGAGAATCCAAGACAACAGATGGACAAAAATTTTAACAAAATGGACACCACCAGACGAAATTAGACCTAGAGGTAGACCAAAGAAGAGATGGGAAGACGATCTTAAACAATTCAACAACAACTGGTATAATGACGGAAAGAACAGGAATCTATGGGCAGCAATGGGGGAGGCTTACGCCAGATCGACATAAATCTATCTAACTATTATTAACTTGAAAAACATTACTTAAATTAACTTTGAATACAGTATGTAAAAACTTTTAAAAATTATATTAATTTGAATAATGTAAACAAAACCATTAACTATATATGTACAAAAAATTTTTGTTTTTTAATTGGCAAATAAAGCTTTTAATAATAATATTAATAATTGTATCGTTTACGTTTTTTTTTTTTTTGATTTTGCTCGCGGTATTTGGAATCGATTTCCAACGTTTAATTAATAAATTTTCTTGTGATCTGGATTCGGTTCGCGTATTAAATTCGGTAACAATGTCTTCGACTACAGACTCTAACTTTTTATTTTCATCCACACTCAACTCAGACTTTTCCCTAATACTACCTATGTCCGATATCGCAGCTAGTCTCTACTCTTCGGAAAAACTCCATACCCCTGATCTTAAATCCGGGACTATACCCGCAAGTGCCCAAAAATCTGCACCCAAAATCAAAAGTTGTGGAAGGTTTGGAATAACCAAACAATCCAACAAAATAGACCTACCCTGAACTACCATCGGGGGAGGTAGAGAACCTAACACTCCTACACCCTTCCCATCTGCTAACGCTACTGATTTAATATTTGAATTCCATACACTAAGCCCTAAATCTTGTAAAATTTTCCAACCCTAACCACCAACTATGAATCTAATAAACCTAAAAACCTAACTCCATAAATAAAAACTCCTAAATATGGCCTTATGTCCCTATCACTTGCCGCAAGAATAAAACCTAACTGAATGTCCTCCAACTGGTCGCCAGCAGGCGACCTATCTAATTTCGACGAGCTACTCGGCCTGCTGACCCGAGAACTCGTTGACCATTTCCCGAACAACGCTTACATTCACGCTTTGACACACCAGAAGCACCACATCCAAAGCATTTCCTAGAAGCGGAACAAGCAGAAGCAAAGTGACCTTCCTGATTGCAATTTAAACACCTAACGACCCTAGGTGGTGGTTTATCGGGAGCTGGTTCAACCACCGCAACACGATGTTGACTTGAACTGCTTGGCCGATATCCACATTCCGGTTCAAGAAGATTTTTCGATCTAGAAGGGGGGGGGGGGGGGGGGGTGAAATTCTCCATATTTGTCCTAAGTGTATCTAGCTCTCTTCCTAAAACAGCTAGCTCCTTAACTGAAGTTGGTTTCGCAAAGGCAGTTTGTTGTTGGTAAAAGGGGTCGACGTTTTTCTTCAAAATTGTAAGTTTTCTTCCCTCAGTCAAAGGTTCTGATAACCGCCTAAAAAGGGTTCTCATAACGGCGAGGTATGCGCCGAAGGTATCGTCCTTCCCTTGGGATCTATGATTATTCTCCTCCAAGAGGAGATCATCATAGTTCGCAGGAAGGAACTCCGCCCTTAATTTCTTCAACCAGCTCTTGCCAGTTCTTAAGCTCACTCCTTACGGTCCTATACCATAAGAGGGCTTTTCCAAATAACAACTCTGTCGCAGACTTGAAAAAATGTGCCTCAGACACATCATTCGCTACACGCAGCTCCTCAACACGTTCTAGGAATGAATTCACTGATGAACCATCCGACTCACCAGTAAATTTCACTCCCCATTTCTCCACACGTTCCTTCTCTCTAAAAATCACTCTACGATCTACATTCTCCACACTGGTAACCTTGCAACAACCTCATCTCCAACTGAAGTCCCTGATTGTTCCCTACTCACTCCTTTAGTTTCCCTATTCACTTTAGATCCCCTATCAGTCCCTCTCAACAGTCGTATTAGTTCAATCTCTCTTTCAAGCTCTCTAATACGAGCCTCACTTTCGCTCTCACGTCGAGTTTTCTCGTTCACACGACCACCTGACAATCTCTCATTCGTCAAAACATTACACCTGCCACCATTCAATCCTTCATTCACACGCCCTGTTCTACTACCACTTGCTTCCTCACAAAATCTTCCTTAATTCGCATTCGTTGCATTACTTCGTGATGGACTTATGCTCATCGAGAGGCCACCTGCAACTCCTGATGCTACAACCTTCTTCGGAATTTCATCCTCTTAGTCACTATCTCCACTATCACCCATAAGTATTCCTAAAAGTATCAACAATTCATTTCTTAACTCGCTCTGATCCTCTTCATTCTTCTCATCCTCACACACTGCCCTACCAAAAAGACCTAATGCCCACTCAATCTTTGTAATTATTTTAACACATTCTGAAGATTTCGGATCTTTCGGAGGATCTTCCAAAAGAACCCTAATCTCTTCCGTCTTTGCTTTCACAGCCTCTCTATCCTCCTCAAAACTAATGTACCCCGAGACTCTAGCACTCTTGAAGATCTGAGGGCTTTCCTCATCACTTCCACTGTACCCACTTTCAGACCACGAATCTGCATCTCATATGCCAGTTCGTCCGCTGCTAATCTTCCAATATTCATTTTCAAAACTGTTCAAACTAATTCAAAACACCAGTATGGAAATATAACCCTTTTTCTCACTCAAGCCGATAAAGTCTACACACTCAAACAATTCAACCTAATCGATTCATTCATTCGATGTTCAGTTCTCTTACGCATCGGTTGATCTTTTTCTAATTTCCTATCATTATGCCTATTTGTGCTCTTTGCAAAAAAGTGGAACCTATCGATTACTTTTCATGCGGTATCTGCAATTCATTAATACATTTTAATTGTGCCAAAAAAAAAAAAAAACGTTTATAACGCTATTAAATTTAAAAAAAACCTCTTTATTAAATGTGATACATGCCTCACAAATGGACTAAGCAAATACATTGCAAATATCGACAACTTAGTTCACAGTGTTCTTGCCAATCTAAATTGCCTCAAAAATGATTTTCCCTATTTGTGCATAACCAACAGTGATTGGATTAATGAGATGGGTGTGTCAACTAGAAGTAAAACAAAGCAAAGGGTTATTGAACTGTCCGCAGAAAATTGCCAAAGTGCAAAATATCCCTTTCCCCCCGCCTCACGCACAAGAAAATTATCTCTCCCTCCCATGCCCAAATCACCTGCTCTGTCACAAAACTCTCGTGTTCTGTCCACTAGTATGAACAAGAACAAGAGTACAATTGGAATAAATAAATCGGTTTTTTCTACTGCAGCTGCTCACGTCTCATCTCCTGCACTTATTACCAAACATAAGGTCAGTGACGATAGTAAGATGGTGTAAGAGAAAACCAAAATATAGAGCTAAATGATGACGGTGTTAATGAGGTCGCTGCTTCGGCTACTATTGTTGATGCGCCTTGCGTTACTGTTGCTGCTGATGCTGTTATTAGTATTGATGACGTTGATGTATGTCTCTCCTCAAATGCCGCTGTTTCTGATGCCATTGTGCTTCCCAAATGTAGTGAACCAAACTCCCTCTTTCCTACACCTGTTAGTGGTTCTATCAGTGTAAATGATGTAAACATCAACACAAACAATATAAACCAAAGTGTGAGGAGGAATAAAATTAATAATAAAAATCGAAACGATTGCTTAATGGGTAGTGGTAATAGTGAATTAAATATTTTGACTTCTTCTGTCTGGTTACATATATCAAAATTTAATGTTGACACTCAGTCAGATGACTTAATTAATCATTTATCTGCTAAAGCTAATATTCCAAAACAATATTTCAAATGCTTTAAATTAATAAAAAAAGGGTTATCCCTATCTGATGTTTCTAACGTTAACTTTAAACTGAGTGTCCCCTCTGCTAGTTATGATCAACTCATGAGTGACTCCTCGATATGGCCTATGTTTGTCAAGGTGAAAAAGTTTATTAACCATCCAAAAAACGACGCGGCCAAGAATTCCATGAATTTGACGTAATAAACAATAATAAACTGGTGCTGCTGGATCTGTACACAAGGATACTTCGAGTCTTAATAAAGGAAACATTGCTGTTTCATCAAGTAATCTATCGTTTTATTATCAAAACGTAGGAGGTATTAGAACTATGCTTGATTCGTTATATCTTACTTTCTCATCATGTTCATATGATGTTATGTAACGAAATGAATAAAATAACTTTATTTTAAAATAAAATTTCAATCGCGCACGAGAAATCTTTTTCACGACTATATCAACAAACAGCGTCTCTCTGACAATTGAATATCGATGTCATTTTTGACAAGTAGAAAATTCCCTAGAAAAGTAGGACAAGGTCACAATAGGGATTTTTTATATTTTGGTTTTAGGTTGTTGCATAGGATGAACTGAGGCCTGTTTTCACTTAAGCTTTAAAAAGGTTGCTAAAGTAGGAGAAAAAATTAACGTTCTAAAAGTTGCTAGGAAAAGAAAACGTTAGGGTGTCGTGTATGTAGAAAACGTAAGAGGCTATGTAATTTGAAACAACGGCGAAGGGGAGACTGTATGTTTCTGATACATTTCATTGTGTCTGGAAACTTTAAGCCGTGCAGTTTAGTTTGCTTCAAAATAATTCTAGGAAGTAATATATATATATATATATGTTACAAAAGTGAAACGTTGGAAAAAGTAGGTGTTTTTTAATATTAAATTTTATTTAAAAGACTAATTTTAACCGGTTAGCAATAGTTTAGTGCAAAATTACAAATACAGCAAAATAAGTGCTCTACTGAAAATTGTAGATGAAGGAGACATAGTTTATATATATGTGTGCATCTTTAACAAGGTAATTTTTTTGAATCTCCAACTGAACGTTTGTTTGAATTTTTGTCTCATGTAGGGCTTGCGTTATATAGCAATTTACTGCGAATTGCAAAGGGAAAAGCTGTGAAAAGTTCCCATCCAGCCACGGGAATTTTTCTGAGTGTCTCAAAAGACATTTTAACGACATAAACCATAAATCTCAGCGACGATTGCTTAACAGTAGCGTCGTCCGCTTATAAACCTGGGTTCCCGGTTTGAGTTGCAACGGATGCCTATATACCAGCGCTATATCTTTGTGTGAAAAGTTTTGCTTGAGTTTCTTTGTACATACTTAAATTTATTTTTTTTGTTATAAAGTAAAATAGAGATTTTAAAATATTGTAAAGGAAGTGCGAAATTAATGGTAGATACTTTAAGGAATGTGCATAGAGTAAATGTTTTTGAAGTGAAAACTTTTTTAGGCGCGTTTGGCACTTTTGCTATGTAGTCCGGTCAATTTATACATAAAAATAGTGGTCAAATAAAGAAAATTCCGACAGAGCCAAATTTTCGTAGAGACCTTAGGTTTACCACAAAGAATAAAGTGCCAAAAGTCCCCATCAGTTCCATGTTTGCTTAAAGACTTATTCGGGGTCAAAGGTCAAAATTTTAGGTTTTTTGAATTTTTCTCGAAAACGGTAAGTTTTATCGAAAAACACTTTGGGATAGAGTTGTAGATCTTAAAATTTTCTATAAAAATGGTCTTAATTATTTTTTCTCTAAGACCCACTATTTCCCAGATATTGCGCTTGTAAGAATCACGTTCTACATAATATGCGCACATATGCCACATATTTAGGTGCTCAACCAAGACAAAATGCATACTCGTGTCTCCTTTTATGTCTACATTATACTATTCTAAGAAATTATACTCTAAAAAGACCACCGCCCGGTCCCTTACCAAGTCCCCTCTACTGGAATAACATCTGGCCTTGAATATGTCTATGTGTATTTATTACAAGCGTGTACTATAATTGTAGTTAGTGCTGATCAATAAAAAAAAATGTCACAATTTTGCTTTATTTGTAATAAACTTTTGACTGAAGATGAAACTGTTTTGGTCAGTCGTGGAATGCCAACTTTAATCGATTCAAGTGTCGCGAGAAGTAATGAGTTTGAAACAAGTCCATAACAATTCACGTGGATTGCAGAAAATCATATACCCGAATCCCGAAAAACTTCAATCTCTGCATCAAAAAGACAACGTTAGGAAGAACAGGCCAGTACTTCAAAAGTAAGTCCACCCCATACATACTAGAGCGCGAATAAGTGAATCCACATTCCACATTTTGTTTAAAAACGCTGTTTATTTCTTTGTCTCTTCGTATTGACATCCTCTACATACTAGGGAGCGTTTTTATATTCGCGGAATGGGGGATATAGGGTGGAAATAAAAAAACCAAATTATTTTCCCTTGTCAATGCAAGACGGATACATTTTTCAGATCTTTCAATTAATTTATTTATACCCTCATAAAAAAATGTTTTGTCTTTACCTTCAAAATACGCCGAAACTGCCTCTTTGACTTCATCATCATTGGTAAATTTCTTACCCCGAAGCTCTATTTTCATTTTTGGGAACAGATAATAATCACTCGGGGCCAGGTCTGGACTGTAGGGTGGGTGATCCAAAATATCGAGGCCCACTTTATTCAGGGCAGCCAACGCAATGCGGATCTTGTGCACAGGCGCGTTGTCGTGCAAAAGCAGCACACCTCCCGTCAATTTCCCCCGTCTTTTCTTTTTAATGGCTTCTTTCAATCGCTCTAATATTGAAGCGTAGTATTCTCCGGTTATAGAAACACCTTTATCTTTATAATCGATAAGTAATATTCCTTCCGAGACCCAAAAGACCGTTTCCATGAGTTTTCCCGCTGACTGTGATACCTTAAACTTTTTGGGAGGTGCTGTGCGTTTTTTGTGCCACTGCATGGAGTCTTGTTTAGACTCAGGCTCATAATGATGAACCCAATTTTCTTCTCCAGAAACAGTTCGGCTCAATACACGTTCCTTGTCTTCATTACAGAGGTCCAAAAAAGCACGTGAACACTATACGCGCTGTTGTTTTTCTCCGTATTTCACTTTTTACTCCCGATTGTGTTGCTTTGTTGACGATAGCTCGAAGACAAATTGTCTAAGAACAATGAAACCTCGTATTCATACTAAGAGTAGCTGAACTCGTTACGACTATGATGAGCATAGTCACCCCCCTCTAACCCCCTCATTCCGCGAATATAAAGAGGGTCAGTTGAGAACGCCAATCACCGGGGAGAGCAAAGGTCCGCTAAACTAGAGAAGAGCTTTCTTTTTTTCTTGGAAATATCTGGCCATAGGTTTCTGGAAACTCTGCATGTTTCTTGAGATGACCTCCATTTTTTTGAAGGTTTTGTTGGGTTTTGATTTTATCTCGTTCCAGTGACTTGATAACTTGATAACAGTATTGACAATAGTAGACGATTGTAATAAATACACATAGACATATTCAAGGCCAGATGTTATTCCAGTAGAGGGGACTCGGTAAGGGACCGGGCGGTGGTCTTTTTAGAGTATAATTTCTTAGAATAGTATAATGTAGACATAAAAGGAGATACGAGTATGCATTTTGTCTTGGTTGAGCACCTAGATATGTATATACGTGGCATATGTGCGCATATTATGTAGAACGTGATTCTTACAAGCGCAATATCTGGGAAATAGTGGGTCTTAGAGAAAAAATAATAAGGACCTTTTTTATAGAAAATTTTAAGAGCTACAACTCCGTCCTAAAGTGTTTTTCGATAAAACCTACCGTTTTCGAGAAAAATTCAAAAAACCAAAAATTTTGACCTTTGACCCCGAATAAGTCTTTAAGCACACATGGGACTGATGGGGACTTTTGGCACTTTATTCTTTGTGGTAAACCTAATAATCCGGTCAAATTAAACCAAAAATTGATAGTGAAGTTGCATAAATTCGCACCAAGCTGAAAGTTGGTAAGATCGTTTAAAATATGATTCCAAATAAAACTTGAAAGTTCCTCAACTTTCTCCTGCATGGAAAAAATTTTATTCGAGGTCAAAGGTCAAAAATGTGACTTTTTTCCGATTTCTTGAGATTTTCAGCAAAACGGTAAGATTTATCATAAAAATATATCAGACGCAATTGTAGATTATAAATTTATCTATAAAAAATATTATGCTACTTTTTTTCTTACGAGTCACTGTTTCGGAGATATAGCGATTCAAAAATTTAGAAAAGTTAAAATAGTTATAATAAGCGCACGTTTTCACGCCACCTAAGAGGTAAAGTATTGCTTGTTTTTTTAACTTGGTTTCCCAAGTATGTATTCTATTCTATCTGTCCGTTATGAATTTTATTATTATCCTATTTAATAAAAAACAAAATATCAAAAATTGGCAAAGACTGCAAAAGAAAAATACGAAGTAAATTAAAACAATGTAGTGAAGTTTATTCTTCCAATTCATAGCCATTAAAATCTTTTTCTTGTTCTTCTTGATCTTCTTCTTGTTCTTCTTCTTCATCTTCATGCTGGATGCAAGCAAATTGCGTCAATAGCGATGTTTTATGTCACCTCATTGGAATCAAACGAATCCCCCACTGTTGGTGATTCAACATTAGAGCATGACCGGCCTTGACAATTGGTACATGCCAAAGAACAAAACAGTCCAACTTTTTTGCAACCACATTTAGCACTGCATCCCTTTTTGCAGTTACAAAAAATTGTGTTCAGCAGTTTTTCCGGCGCAGGTGGAAGTGCAGTTTGAATTGGTTCTAAAGTGTTGTTGATTAGTTTCCAACCCCAGTCTGTAGGGTCAAGCTGATTACCAAGCCACACTTGAACTTGGTAATATACGCGAAGAAGATGTTGATGAGCAGCATCTGAAGTTGGAGGAAGACAAGCTAATTGAACTTGTTTTTTGCTTTTAGTGTTTTTAACGAAACATGCATATCTATACTTATCTAAGCAGGTAGTTTTTTAGGAGCTCCGTACATAGAAAGAAGAAAGCGAATGCCGTTGGTGAGAACTTCTTGTCGAGTTGAATTATTGTTTTTAAATACTTCAGCACATTGAAGTAGATCTTGCTTTTCAAACATTTTGAAAACTGTTACTTTACCCCTCCTGTAAAATGCTGATCTCGTATCGCAGCCACTTATTCCGTGTAAAAAAAGTACATGATTTTGACACTTTGCAAAAGTAGATAAGTTTTGTGATGAATAAATTTCTGATTGATTTTGAGCTTTTCCTGGTTTTAAGAAGAAAATAGTTTTCTCAGTTGGAGCTCGAGCAGTTAGATGACACTCTCTTTTGTACTTCTTCCTCGAGCAATACCTCCATCTGTCTTCATAGCTTTCAGCATAGACTGCTCGATTACCATGTCCGTTGAAGTTCCACAACTTAATTTGTCTGACCGTCTAACTGTGAAAAATCCTTCTGAAAATTTTTCATAGACTTCCGGATCTATCAAGCTTTGTAATTGTTGCATATCCTGCAAGTAAAGTTGTGCAGACTTAGCATAAGAAAAATGTCCAGAAGCGTGAAAATATGGAAGCATTTCTTTGACACAGTTCAAATGAGCTTTCCAATCCCCCATACGCTCAACTCTTAGAAACTCTTTAGCAATAGAAACCATATAAAAATATTGAACCCAAAGTTTTGCAGTTGGTCCTCGTTCCTCATATTGTTTTAGTTTTTGATAGAACTTATTAAGTAAAGTTCCAGACACTTGATCATTTTCAATATCATTGTATGAAAGACTGTTATCTAATATATGCTTGATGTTTATAAATAAATCTGCATCCATAATGTCATCAATTTCAACTTCTTTCGATATTGTTATTGCTAAAGCAAACTGAAGCAGTGTATGAGCTCGAACAGCTCTTGCGTACGCATGACCATTGAACATTTTTTCTAATGATTTTACCGCATAGATCTCTGCGAGCACTTCTTTCATGCCGCTTCCTTGATTAATATAACCAATTGCTCCCAGAAAGGACATCAGTAGATGAATCCTCCGAGTCTGATGATGATTGATACTTCAGACCCCTCAGGTGCAGCTGATACAATTTCTCGTGCCTTAGCATACAGGGGCTGATCGAAAGTAACGATGCATACAGTGTGACCATACCGTTTTGCATTTTTTGTTGAAAAGGAAAAACTATTTAATCACATATAACAACTTTGGAAATGCAAATACGAGGCGTACTCATGCATATTTTTAAAACGATCACAACTTTTCTAAATTTTTGAATCGTTATATCTGCTAAACAGTGGCTCGTAAGAAAAAATGTAGCTTTACATTTTTTATAGATAAATTTATAATCTACAATTGCGTCTGATATATTTTTATGATAAATCTTACCGTTTTGCTGAAAATCGCAAAAAATCGGAAAAAAGTCACATTTTTGACCTTTGACCTCGAATAAAATTTTTTCCATGCAGGGGAAAGTTGGGGAACTTTCAAGTTTTATTTAAAATCATATTTTAAACGATCTCACCAACTTTCAGCTTGGTGCGAATTTATGTAATTTCAAATGTCTAGATTGACCGGACTATAAGGTCTCTACGAAAATTTGGCTCTGTCGGAATTTTCTTTATTTCAATTGTATAAATTGACCGGACTAATGGGGGTAAAGCAATGAATTCGCGACCGACACCATTTTTTGGCTCATCGTAATTCGTATGTAAAATCTTCATAGCCCAGCGTCTCAGGTTCGATTCCCAGCCATGACTTGCATTTTTTTATTTATTTAAAGTGAAAACATAAATAAAAATTGTCGCCACGGCTGGGATTCGAACCTGAGACCATGACTTTAATAGCCAACGACTCCTTTTCATTTCATTTTTAATTCATTTTTATTCAATTTTACTTATATCTACTTACACTTACATGCTAACAAAAATGTGTAAAACTAGCTTACATAATAACTAAATTAACTTACTGACCCTAGGCGGGTACTCTAAATTATTCAGTAACTTAATTCTAATGCCTTTCGGCCTATAGATACAATATATATTTCACCCTATAACTAGAATTATGAACTAAGAAAATTTAAAAAACTTAGTTATTTTTGATCAATTTTTGGTTTTTCTTAAAATTACTTACAACTAATTAAAACTACTTAAAACTAATTAAAACTACTAAAAACTAGAGCAGCCACAGTAGCTTTTTTTTTTTTTTGTTTTTTGTATTTTATATATATTTTTTTTTTTTTTTGGTTTTTTGTATTTTATATTTTTTTTTTGTTTTTTGAGTTTTTGTAATTTTTTTTTTGAATTTTAAGTTTTTTTTTTGTTTTGTTTTTTTGTTTTTTGGATTTTGTGATTTTTTTGTTTGCCACTGTGCCCACCCCCAATACCCTAAAACTTACACGCTAAACCTTTGTAAGCCAGCCATTGGCGACTCGCTTTCATTATCAACTTCAAGTTGTTGCTCCGACAACCACCAGAACATTTTCGACGTTTTAACAACGTCACGACGATCGCGATCTGAAACCGCCCTACTGAACCGGAGGAGCTCTTCAGCTTCTCCGCCTACTGCGGTGACGTCTCGGTTGTAAAGGAGCCGTCGTTCCACGGACTTCCGGCAGACGTGGTAGATTAGCGGAACCGCCAATCTATCCTGAATCAGCCCTACCATATCAAAATAGAGGAAAGCCTCCGGTGGGACAAATCCACTGAAGCGCGTTTTCTCCATATACTCAGTGTTGGGGTAATAAGCCCCAAAAATCAGGCCATTGGTCGAGGTCATCGCTCTTGCAGTGTGACCACGAGTCAGTTTTATAATGAAGTTGTCGATCCTGTTTATTTGAGCCCCGTTGTAAAGGACCTCATTAGGATAATATTTTCTGTACTCCGACTCTGGTGTTCTGTGCAATCCAAGACAGGTACGCAGACACTGTCTCTCAAACACCCGAATCTTTTCCATTTGAGACGCTGTAACATTGAACCACACGGGGCACCCATAGACAATCATTGGCCTTATGAGGGCCATGTAGCAAATCACCTTCACTCTGCTATCAAGTTGACTGCTGTGAAACAGTCTCCTTGTCAGAGCAAAAGCTCCTCTAGCCCTGGCCAGAGCTGCATCCATATGTTTGTTAAAATATAGATACTGATCTAGCCAGATGCCGAGATACTTGACTACTACTTTGTTTGGCAGTGGGTTGCCATGTAGATCAACGATCACCAGCTTTCGCCAGTTCTTTCTCGTATCCCATGAGGCCCGAGCCAACGAGGTTCTAAACACAATTGTTTCCGATTTCTGGACGTTGATTTTCAACTTCCAGCCATCGCAATATTGCTGGATCTTATCGAAGTCACGCTGCAAAAGTATTCTGATAACTTCGATCTTTGGGCCTGTTCTGTACGCAATAAGGTCGTCGGCGTACGCTATAGCATGGTGAAGAGAACCAATTAGATCGCCGGTGAAAATGCTAAACAGTATAGGAGAATTCACCGCTCCTTGTTGCAGACCGTTCTGTATTTTAAAAGTTCTGGTAGAAGTTCTATTGCAACTTTTCACAACAAACGTTCTACCATGAAGCATGTCATTCAGAATATATAGTAGTGGTTTACTCATGCCATATCTGATTAACTTATAAAAAAGACCGTCTAGCCAAACGGTATCGAAAGCCTTCTCGAAGTCAACCAGACATGCACCCGTACACTGATTTTTAGCTTTGTTCCATTGAATATCTGATACTAGTTTAGACGCGGCATGTGTGGTATCATGGCCCGCCTTAAAACCGAACTGATTTTCTGGAATAATATGTTTGTCCTCAGCCCATGTGGACAGAGCTCTATTGAGAACTTTCTCGAATACCTTGCTGATACTCGGTAGAAGACTAATTGACCGGAGATTTGCTGGATTGGAACCATCCTTACCTTTTTTAAGGAGAGGATGGACCACTGCTGTCTTCCAACGCACTGGATAATATGCATTATTCAGCGCATTGTTGAACAACGTGGTGTATATGTCCACCGCTTCCGCAGGGAGGTTTCGCAGCACAACATTGGGTATGCCGTTGACTCCTGCTGACTTCTTTTTCTTTATTTTGTAAAAGATGTCCAAGAGGTCCATCTTAGAAACGAACAGGGTGTTATCCCCGTTTCGCTGGGCGATGACTGCATTTGCAAGTCGGTCGTCATTGAACCTAGTGAAACCAGGATTCTCGGATCGCCAATGCGAGATCTCGTCTCTAAGATAGAAGTGTCCAACGAAGGCTCTATTTTCAAGGTCGTAATTCGGGCGAATGCACTCATTCACCTTATATACTCGTCCGAAAACAGCACCCACCGTCTCTACCTTCTCCTGAGCATCTTCCACTATAAAGTGGTCATCATCCAAGATGGCCTCATCCGGATCTATTCCTATTGTCAGAAGTAAGTCTTTGTTCTCTGTCGTCCTTTGGAGTTTAATACCCTGAAGGTCATTTTGATCTTTTCTCCTAAAGATTTTGTTTATTTCCGGAAACATACTCGGGTTGTTGGACTGTACAGCCCGAATTTTATTCTTCCAGAAACATGAAATTGAAACTCTATAGTTTTCTTTAATAAGTTGTTGGAGATTTTTGATCTGTGACCTCAGAGTTCTAATCTCCAAGTCGTGTCGGTCAGTAAACCTCCTGTGCAAGAGTTTGAGTCTTGACAGGAGTCTACTTTTTTGTTTGTAAAGTGCGTCTATTGTCGCGTTTCTGTACATGTTCGTTTGATCGTTTTGCCTATACTTAGGAATTGTCCTGTCCATTGTACTACGGATTGCATCCTCCATACGTTGCAGGTATCCATCAATCTCAACGTTCGATAGATTCCTGTTGCATGGCGGCGCAATACCGTTCGAACGAAGTTCCCTTGAGACGGCACCGGAAAAGCGCGGCCAACGTGTCTTACCGTAGTTGTAAGAGTGCGTCGGCACGTACTCCTCCAGTTCCACAAGGTTGTTCGGGAGCAGTATGACTGCGGCAAGTCCACAGTGGTCACTGTCGTACTCAACCGTCGTCAAACAATTTTTAGTCCGTCGAAGAATGTCGTCGGTCAGTTTCAGTCTTGAGTCTAAAAGCAATAGATCCAAATAAGAGCCACTTCGAGGATATGAAGGCCTGTCAGTAGCCAGCAGATCGACTTTACACTCAATGCTGTGGAGCCCCAGCCAATTGAAAAGCTGGTTCCCCCTTGGATTGGCTAATTGAGTTCCCCAATCTTGGTGTTTAGCATTGTAATCACCGGCCAAAAGGAAATAGTTTTCTTCTGAGTTCAGTTTCAGACATCGAAAAAGTGTTTCAAGCTCTGTTATAAAACATGAATTTTGAGAAGCTTCCGAAGCATAGATCGCGACCACATACAAGCGCCTCCCCTGTTGGAGAGGGATGCATACAATACACGCTTCCAGCAACTGGAATCGGCGTACTTCACCACTATATATTACCTTATGAGCAATGCCCTTACGTATGAAGATCGCAACCCCACCCGCGAAAGTCGAGTTGGGTCGGTCCCTCCTTACGATAATGTAATTGTTATCCGTCAATTTGTGATGCTGGTTTAGCCTAGTTTCGCTAACCATACATACATCGGGACGTTGGTCTTTTAACAACTCAGAAAAGTTGGCTCGTCGTTCTACCCAAACTAGCGACTTCACATTCACGGCTAGGATCTTGAAAGGCCTCTCCGGCAGCGCGCCCGTTAACCCAAAAATTGTGCAAGCGAAGGCACTGCACGGTAGATCAAGTCCACCCTACGCGCTTGCTCACTTATTTGCCGTGATAGCTCACTCATTTGTGCCTGAATGACACGCAGAGCGACCATCACCTCTGACTCCCCAGTAGCAGCCTTAGACATAGATGGCTGTGTGGCCGCTTTCTGAGGAGGCTGTACCGTTTTCCCAGCCCCCCACGCCATTTGGGCGTAAGAGACTTCGGGAACGACGGCCCTTGGAATTGGTCTGGCAGTTTGCCTTCCCTCATCCTTAGTTGCTGTTGGAGCAGCTTTTTTTGATTTTTTAATAATCTGGTATCGAGGACAACCCCGATAATTAGCAGGGTGCCCATCTCCACCACAGAGTACGCACTTCAGTAGGGTCTTGTCTTCGACCCTTGTCTCACCGAGCTTACACTCTTTGTCGTTGTGGTTCTCTCCACACTTGACGCATCTCGACTGCATTTGGCAGTTGAATGCGGCGTGACCGAACCGTTGGCAACGAAGACATTGTAAAATGTCCCCGTGCCTGTTTAATTTTTCCCATCTTACCATCTGGTAGTCCAGGACGGAGATTTTCCTTAGACTCTCCAGACGGCTATTGGGTGATAGGGTGACGAGGAACATCGGCAATAGCCGCTTCTCCCGTCTTGCCTTGGCCGTGGTGAACGACTTGACCCCGATAAACTCGAGATCGTCGCCCGCCAACCTGCGGAGTTCAACTAAGAGCTCCTCCGGGTCAGAGGTAGGCTCTATCCCTTTCAGTAACATGACTTTGGGTTTCTCCTCTTTGGGAGTAAAAGTAAAATGTTCGGTGGCTGTTGTTTGCAACAACGCCCGAACGATCTTATGGTCACCAATGCTTTCACATTGGATCGCATGTCGATCTTGACCTAATCGTTTAATTTTAAATTTGTCGCCAACAGCGGACTTACATAGATTTGTAGTGGCTTTCAACTCCATGTTGAGGGTATTTATCGGGGGCACCCTACCTTTCTTTGTGGTCTTTTCTTGTGGCTGCTGCTGTTGTTGTGCTGGCTGTTGTTGTTGCTGCTTCTGTTGTTGCTCATTTGGCTGCTGTTTTCTACTGGAGATCGTTGTGGCGGCTTTTATAGCCGCGGTCCCACGAGGCTGCTCTTCTTTGGCAGTTTTTTTTATTTTGTACAGCTTTTTTTTTGTCTGTAGTCCCGCGTTGCTGCACGGGCGCAGTTTTTATATCAGCAACCTTTGTTGTAGGCTGCTGTTGTTTTGTTGTCTTATCTGCTGCTTGTTGCTTGGCCTCGGCTGCCGCTTGCCTGCGGGCAATCTGCCTTGCTTTGATTGCCTCAATTTCATTGTTCATTTTCGCCAATATCTCTGTCAACGTTTGCATCCGTTGATCATCTTCTTCTTCTTCGTTTTTATCATCGGCTAGGGCCGCGAACGAATTGCCGCTACCTGTGTAACGGCCCTCTCCTCCGTTCGATTCGTACTCGTATGTGGAATTCATACTTTCCTCGTCAGAACTGGTTGACATCATGTTTTCTCCAACCTCCTTATCTTCCATTACTTTCTGTTTACGTTGAACCAGATTTGGCTTCGCTTGAATGCGTCGCCTTCTCTTGTGTGCGGTTGTTATCGCTGTTGTTGTTGCGGTAGTTTCCGCTACTGATGTTGCGGCTGTTGCCGCTGCTGTGGTTGTTGTTGTTGTTGTTACCAACCTCGCCTCACCAGATGTTGATGGACCTGATTTGTCCATCACATCATCAGTTTTCTCCCTTATCTCTTTCAATAACTTTTCTCGTTCTTTTTGTTCTGCTATTTTTTTTAGCCAAAAAAGCTGAAATTTTAGGTTCGCGTGGGGATCGATCCCGTGTCCTTCCACACTGTAGTCGAACGCTTTACCCACTAGTCTACTGCCCTTATTAAAAATCACTGCTTCTAATACTTTATAAAAAACACTCCGAATTCAATTAGACACTGCCAAAGTCGCCAACACGTCTGTGCGCTTTCACAGTTGATGAACGACTGGGCCAACGACTCTGCCATTGAGCCAAGAAAGACCTTAAATTTAATGTTGCGAAATGACTTAAAAGAATGTAAGGGAACATAGCCAAATAGCCAACGACTCTCTGTAGGAGACGCACTGGTCGATGATTGGAACTTTACAACAAATTAAAAGATATCAACAACTAATTGCGATGATTCATCGATGGAGTTGAAATGGTTGCATGAAAATAGTTTGAAAACCATTACTCAAATATTTATTAATTTCGTTTCTAAACTTAATGCATTGTCCTTTTTTTCATTTCATTGTTAAAGTTTACGAGATCTGTAGACACTATCGTTAAAAAATTGAACGTATTGATTTTAACAGAATTTCACAAGGGTGACGAAGAAATATAGATATGACATTATAGATATGACATTCTAGATTTCAATTTAGTTGCAAGTTTCAGAAGGCACGATCGTCCAGCAGCAGGAGTAGCTATCAATAAAAGGTTGTCTGATACAACTGTCATATTTTGCTCAAATCATATGGATTTGCATACGAGGTACACTTGTATGTTTAGTACTAATGTTTTTGATATCGGCGATTTGTGTGTTTGTCGTTGCCACTCTGGAAATGGACAGCTAGTTATAACAGTAGGCGTTTATAATTCACCGAATACGTGTTCAAGTGTAGTACGACAGTTTTTATATAAAAATTTATTTATTTAGTCTGAAGACGCTTCTGCATACCTTCACGATAAAATTGGGGAGAGATTTGATGATTTCCTAAAGATTTTGAGTGGTGATTTTAACATCAACTTCGCCGATGCTACAAATTTGCCACTTTTTCAATTTTTAAAAGAAGAATACTATTTAACAATGACGAAAAACCGCAGCCTTAGTACAACGAAATATAAAGCGATAATTGATGCAGTCTTTGCGATATATTTAAATAGATTTGAGACAAAATTGTTCGTTTCCTATTTAAGTTACCATAGACCTATTATTTCAGTAATAGAATACGATGATTGTAGAGATGATAATAGAAGGTATGAAATTGTGAATGAAAACTCATAAGTTTCATTGATTTTCTTCTATATGTACATCTACATATATTATAAAAGATTTTCCTGTACATTAAAATATTTACTAAGATTCAATTCTGTTTTCACTTCCGTCGGCACTCCCGGAGTGCTTCTTTTTTTTTGTTTTGCATAGTTATATAATTGTAAATTTTGATAATCAGTCGCGAGAAAGTGCGAACCGTTCAGTGATACAACAGGTGAACCAGCGGAGGAATTGGATGCTGTGGCCACAACAACCGGATTCTTCTACAAATTGGTGAGTCATCTCCCTGCTATTTTGATTTAAATTATTAGAATTTATACGTTTATATGTATGCAAAAGGGGGGTAAGTGGGGACCTTGTTAGAATTATTTTTTTTTTTTTTGACAAAAGAGGATGTTAAATCCATTTTTGTTTTGATAATTTAAAGTATTTAAGTTAATTTCGGATTTCTTGGTGTCGTTTAATTTTGTTTTGTTAATTAAAAAAGTAATAGTAAATTCAATCTTAAAGTCAATTAAATTGAACACAAAGTAATATCTAACGTGCAAAGGACAATAAAATACATATATATAAACTCAGCATAAACTAGAAAGTTACGATTCAGCAAAATATACTACATATATACACATTTAGTAACACACAAATCAAACACTGAAATATACACATATCTAAATTAATACAATAGTACATACATTAATACAACGCACAATAAACTAAATTTATATTGAAGCATAATGAAATTTAACATGAGTGTTTAAATCGAGTAGTCTGAAAGGATGAGGAATCTAGGGAAGTGAGTATGATCACGTAGGTAGGGAATTGATGCCATTTAAGGGACTACTTAAGCGAGTAAAGTAGTCAGGTAGGAAGGGTAGAGATAGCGTATCTCGCAGGCTAATACCATCGAGTAGCCAAAGCCTGGCATGGTTTTTTTTTTGTAACCGGGTTAAGTAAAGGACCAAGAACCGACGAGCTAAGGAGAGACACATGCATGCCAGCATCGGTCCAATAGCCAAAACCAGCCCGTTACAAATGGCGCCCATCAACGTGGAGCCCGCTATAGAGTATAGCGTGGCAGTTTTTATGAGTCTGTTTTCTTTTTTTCATTTTCCATTAATTTTCTTTCTATCTTTTTTTTCTATTCTATTCATTTAGCTCACTTTTAGTTCTATCACTTAGTTTTTTCTTCTTTTCCTTCCTTTTTTTATGGTTTATTTTTTTGGTCTGAATATTGGTTGGTTTCCCGCAGAAGTCCCGTATATTGATGTTTAACGTCTGATACCGCGTTGCGATGAGGGAAGCATAACCCTTGTTATTCAAACCAGCAGTCTATAGGTGGTGCAGATTTCGAGCCATTGGTTTATTTGTGTACCGAGTGAGACAATGCCCAGAATTCTAGGCACGCACCTATGTTAGCAGCAGAAAGAGACTCGACGATGGTTGGAAAAGCCGTCGTTTTGAAGTCCGTTTTTGCAAGAGTCAATTCCAGAGTCTTTATTGCTGAATATTTGGCGACACATGTCCTGGAATATAAAGTCATTTAGTTATTTAGTTTCAGATTTTAGTTCACTTACTCTTTTTCTTTTCTATCATCCTTTTTCTTTTCTTTTCTTCTTCTGTAAGACTCGCAGGACTATGGCATCTTCCCTGCCACTTGCCAACACAAGTGATTTTACTTTCCATAGATTTCCTCATCCTTAGACGTACAGTATATACATATACAACTTAAAATTTCAGTTTAGACAATTCTGTCTGTTTCAGCATTGGAGTGTTACATATATTATATTTTAGTTTTGAGTGAGTTTTGGTTGATTTTGAAAAGTTTAATTCTGGTTTTGCTGTGTAGTCTGATAGGTTTAGATCTGTTTTTTGTTTTTATTGAAGACGTTCTGGTTGGTTGATTGATTTTGTTTTGGTGCTTTTCTGATTAGTTTTTGTCTGTTGAGGCGACGTGGTTGAGTTTATTTTTGATCGGTTTTAGACGTTTGTTTAGCGATCATCGGCGTTTGATTTTTTTTTGTGTGCTTTCGAGTTATGAACTCAAATAGTAGATTTTCATTTGCAGACGATTTTGAAAGTTTCCAAGCGCAGTCGAACGAAGAGTTTGAAAGATTTTATCGGAGGTTTCACACCACTATTGATCGGTTTAATTTAGACAACTCGTTTAGCTTTTCAAGTTTAAATTCGACAGTGACCGATCAATCAAGTGAGATGGAAAACAATAATTCCCCACAAGGAAATCCCAGCAACAATGATGAAAATCATCAAGTAGCGGGAGTAGGAGAGCAATCTCGGGTAAACGAACAAGTTTCAGTGGCTAATTTGGCGTCTCAGATTGATCGGAGTTTGATGACCAATCAAATACGCTTTTTCCAACAAATGGACCAGTTTATGGTAAACATTATTAGTAAAATGGAAGAAGTTAGTAGACCAGGTTCAATTCCAAGTGCCCTTGATGCTGCGAGAAGTAGCCAGACCTGCACAGGTGCAGAGGCTAGCACATCCCGCGACCTCCAACCTACCCCCAGACCCCGAAGTGCATTGTCGAATACGTTTTCCAGTGCCACGAATAAGTGTCGATTAGACCGCTGGAACATCAAGTATGATGGCACCGAAAACGTTAGCGATTTTTTATTTAAGGTGGATCGCCTTCAAATTTCGTGTGACTACACCGATGAGCAGCTGACTTCAAACTTCCATACGTTGTTGAATGGAAGAGCCAACAGTTGGTTTTGGGCCTATTTAAAAAGGAACCCTGAAGTTCAATTGCGGAAGTGAAGAGGGCAATGAAAAAGGAGTTTGGGCGGTTGGAGAACGATGTAGATGTGTACATGCGCATACTTACTCGTAGGCAGGGGTGCAAGGAATCGTTTGACGATTTCTACAATTCAGTCGTTGGTCTTAACGACCGTCTTAAGGAGCTGTTTGATGAGAAGAAACTTGTCGATGTCTTACGAAACAATGCCAAGGACAGACTTGGAGAAATCCTGTTGTCAGCGGACTGCAAATGTCTTGAGCAATTGAGGAACAAAGCTCGAGAGGCGGAGAGGTTTCTGGCGAAGCGATATTCTTCCCAAAAGACCGTACATGAGATCTCCGTCGAAGAAGATCAAGATACGGTAGATCTGACTGGTGAAGAAATCGCGGCCATGAATACCTTTAGGATGCCTAATACTGCCTCCACTTTCGTTTGCTGGAACTGTTATGAAAAAGGACATAGCTTCCATCTTTGCCCATCACATGTAAGAAGATTGTTTTGTTTCACTTGTGGAGCTAAGGGATTAAGCACTCCTGAATGCACCAAACACTCGGGAAACTTCCAGAGGGGCGAAACGAAGAGCGGGGACTTTCGTCCGTCGAAAGCACCCTCGAATCACCCCGAACCACAATAAATACACCAACACCGTCTAAAAACCTACCAACCGAAATTTTAAAAAGAAAAGAACCTTTAGTTTTAGAATCTAACGCGGCTGATTGTGTTCCGTTGAAATCTCTTCACGAGCGCAAGCTTAATTACTATAAGGTTCGTTCTCGGATTATGGGAACTGATAGTAATGCAGTTAGCTCTCAGATTCAAAAATGTCGTCATCGGTATAGGAATCGTAAAAAAATTCGCAAGGAAATTTTGGACTCGATCATTTCGTCGGACGCAGTTGGTAGAATGTACGTTAACGTTCATTTGAACAACGAGTCAGTTTTGGTGTACTTGACAGCGGAGCTTCTATCTCTGTGCTAGGTAGTGAGTGTTGGGATCTGGTAAAAAGAATTGGAGTCGAAGTGAAGTCGTACAAAAATGTTATACGTACAGCCGATGGGAAGTCCCATGCCATTGTTGGTCACTGCCAAATACAGACCAAGTACAAGGGCGTCACTAAACCCATTTCTTATTATCTGATTCCGAACCTTACTCAAAAGGTCTACCTTGGGATGAATTTTTGGAGAGAGTTCCATCTTATGCAGGAAATATGCGAAATCCAAACCGATGCTTGGGCAAATGAGGGAGACGTGAATCTGAAGGATGAAGCCGAGTTGATAGCGTTGACTCTAGAACAATCCGCACTGTTAGAATCTACTAGGAAACTATTCCCGAATTCTGTCGTTTTAGGTCTGGGAAAATCGACGTTGGGTGGTCACACCATCGACACAGGTAATGCAGTTCCAATAAAATCTCGCCATTATCCCTTATCGCCAGTGCGACAAGAGGAGGCTTTCAAGGAATTGGACCGCATGTTGGAACTTGGTGTCATCGAAGTGAGTAACTCTCCTTGGTGTTGCCCAGTGGTTTTAGTTAGAAAACCCGGTAAGGTTCGTCTCTGTTTAGACTTTAGGAAGGTAAACGCAGTAACCATAAAAGACGCGTATCCGTTACCACATATTGAGGGGTTGCTGAGTAGAATAAGTGATACACATTTTATCACTGGACTCGACTTAAAGGACGCGTATTGGCAGATCCCATTGGACGAGAAGTCAAGGGAAAAGACCGCATTTGCTGTACCGGGTACACCACTCTACCAATTTAAGGTCATGCCATTCGGTCTAAGCAATGCAGGATCCACTATGTCTCGAGTCATTGATAAAATGCTTCCACAGTCCCTTAGAGAGAATGTGTTCGTCTATTTGGACGATCTCCTCATATGTACGGCGGATTTCGAAACCCATATTCAAATCCTTACTGAGGTAGCTGCATGTCTCCGCAAAGCGAACCTTACCATTAACATCGATAAAAGCAAGTTCTGCATGCGGGAGATTAAGTATCTCGGATACATTATCGGCCAAGGCACCCTAAAGACCGATCCTTCTAAGATCGAAGCAATGGTTAATTTTCCCATTCCTTAAACTCAACGGCAAGTTCATAGATTCATAGGTTTAACCGGTTGGTATCGTCGGTTTATTCAAAATTACTCTGACTTAGTAGCTCCTCTTACTGATTGCCTCAAGAAAAAAAGTAAATTCGAGCTTACACCCGAAGCTTTAGAAGGGTTTAACAAACTGAAGAACGCACTTTCCTCGGCTCCAGTGTTGTCGCAACCAGATTTCACAAAGCCATTTACAATTCAGTGTGATGCATCCTTGGAGGGAGTGGGCGGTGTTCTCTTTCAGTTGGATGAGAATTCGAATGAAAAACCGATCGCCTACATGTCTAAGAAACTTAACAAGGCTCAAAAGAATTATACTGTAACCGAATTGGAATGTCTTGCTGCGATATTGAGTGTAAGGAAGTTCAGAGCGTACGAGGACGGGTTTCCTTTTACAATCATCACCGATCACTCAAGTCTCAAGTGGCTTATATGGTCACACCATCGACACAGGTAATGCAGTTCCAATAAAATCTCGCCATTATCCCTTATCGCCAGTGCGACAAGAGGAGGCTTTCAAGGAATTGGACCGCATGTTGGAACTTGGTGTCATCGAAGTGAGTAACTCTCCTTGGTGTTGCCCAGTGGTTTTAGTTAGAAAACCCGGTAAGGTTCGTCTCTGTTTAGACTTTAGGAAGGTAAACGCAGTAACCGTAAAAGACGCGTATCCGTTACCACATATTGAGGGGTTGTTGAGTAGAATAAGTGACACACATTTTATCACTGGACTCGACTTAAAGGACGCGTATTGGCAGATCCCATTGGACGAGAAGTCAAGGGAAAAGACCGCATTTGCTGTACCGGGTACACCACTCTACCAATTTAAGGTCATGCCATTCGGTCTAAGCAATGCAGGATCCACTATGTCTCGAGTCATTGATAAAATGCTTCCACAGTCCCTTAGAGAGAATGTGTTCGTCTATTTGGACGATCTCCTCATATCTACGGCGGATTTCGAAACCCATATTCGAATCCTTACTGAAGTAGCTGCATGTCTCCGCAAAGCGAACCTTACCATTAACATCGGTAAAAGCAAGTTCTGCATGCGGGAGATTAAGTATCTTGGATACATTATCGGCCAAGGCACCCTAAAGACCGATCCTTCTAAGATCGAAGCAATGGTTAATTTTCCCATTCCTAAAACTCAACGGCAAGTTCGTAGATTCATAGGTTTAACCGGTTGGTATCGTCGGTTTATTCAAAATTACTCTGACTTAGTAGCTCCTCTTACTGATTGCCTCAAGAAAAAAAGTAAATTTGAGCTTACACCCGAAGCTTTAGAAGGGTTTTACAAACTGAAGAACGCACTTTCCTCGGCTCCAGTGTTGTCGCAACCAGATTTCACAAAGCCATTTACAATTCAGTGTGATGCATCCTTGGAGGGAGTGGGCGGTGTTCTCTTTCAGTTGGATGAGAATTCGAATGAAAAACCGATCGCCTACATGCCTAAGAAACTTAACAAGGCTCAAAAGAATAATACTGTAACCGAATTGGAATGTCTTGCTGCGATATTGAGTGTAAGGAAGTTCAGAGTGTACGTGGACGGGTTTCCTTTTACAATCATCACCGATCACTCAAGTCTCAAGTGGCTTATGTCAATGAAGGACTTGAGTGGAAGATTGGCAAGATGGAGTTTGGAACTCCAAGGTTTTGATTTTTCAATCGAACACCGAAAGGGATCCCTAAACGTCGTTCCTGACACTCTATCGCGAATGGATATGGATGAGCTTTCTTTGACACCATTAGGTTTAGAGGTGGACCTCGATTCGGATCAGTTCGATTCGGCGCGATATTCCCAGCTGAGAGAAAAAGTCAATTCGGAACAATCTGCACTTCCGGACCTAGTTGTATCGGGAAAATATATATACAAAAGAGTTAGGTTCAGGAATGACGAAGTAAACGATGAGGATTCGTTGTGGCGAATTTGGGTACCAGACACACTCACACAAAAATGCATTGAAATGTCTCACAATACCAAGTTGACGTGTCATAGTGGCTTCGCCAAAACATTTGCCCGGATACGTGAGAAATATTATTGGCCGAAAATGGTACTAGATATCAAAACATTTGTGAGTGAGTGTGAAACGTGCAAGTCTTTAAAGGCGCCTAATACAATTCTTCATCCTCCTATTGTCAAGCAGGTTGTTTCGGAAAGACCGATGCAACGCCTATTCATTGACCTCTTAGGACCATACCCGCGAACGAAACGAGGAAACGTATATGTCCTTATCGCTTTAGACCATTTTACAAAATTCACGTTCTTGAAAGCTTTACCGAAAGCTACCGCGACTCGAATAGGACAATATTTAGAATGTGAGGTTTTTCATACTTTCGGCACCCCTGAGTTTGTTCATTCCGACAACGGATGTCAATTTGTTTCTAAGGAGTTTAAAAACTTATTAGCAAACTATGGCATTACACATGTCCGTACACCTTTATATTCGCCGCAAGGAAATAATTCCGAAAGAGTCAACCGTAATCTTCTAAGTAAACTAAGGGTGCTCATATCCAAAGAGCAGAACGATTGGGATATACATCTGTCTAGTATAGCTTGCGCTTTACGATCCGATGTGCATGAGTCCATAGGATGACAGCCAAACTTTGCACTATTTGGACAAACGATGATATCACATGGCTCTTCCTACCGTTTACTTAGAGAATTACACTCGTTGACTGATCCGGAAGTATCGGTTGTCCCTTACGCGGCTAAGACAGCCATTGCCAGACAAAAGTTGTCAGAGAACCTACTCAGGGCACACGTTAAGTCTAAAAAAACATATAACTTACGTTCTAATCCGGTGTCATTCAAGGTTGGACAAGAAGTATTTCATAGAAACTTCAGTCAAAGTAGTTTTGAGAAGGGTATAAATTCCAAACTCCTTCCAAAGTTTGTAAAATCTCGAGTTCGTCGTGTTATTAGCAGCTGTATGTATGAGCTGGAAGCCCTTGGTGGTAAATTAATAGGCATCTATCATGCCAAGGACATTTGACAGTGATGGAGTCTGTAATTGGAAAACAAAAGCACCACAAAGTATCGAGATCAGGTAAAGAAATAATGAAATGAACTTATCTGACGTTAAAAGATGGCCCGGCTAAATAGGTAGGTTCGGCACCCACGTTGACTTCACGATCTATGCAATCCTCCGTCAGCTGCAGTTGGCTTTGTGCAGTTTAAGTCTTTTTTTTACTGCCTAATTTGAAACTAAATTTCCTTTTTGGTTTAACAAAAGCCAGTACAATCTGCCCGATTGTTTATTGCACTCACTGTACCTTAAATTCCAATTGCAGGTTATGGTACATTAAGCATGTTTTTTTTTATCTCTAAACAGCACTTACTTCATTTTTTTTACTACACTTTCTATTTCTTTTCATTTTTCATCACACCACTTCCACTTTTCACTATAGCTAACCTTTTAATTACTAGCCAATGCAAGATTTTCTAAATTGATTTTTGTTAGCCTGTCTGCCTTTTCTTGTTTTTATTCACTTGCATAGAAAACACTTTCACTTCGCGCCCGGATCGTGGGTTCATTCGCATGTTTTAGATGTTCTTTTCATCCAAAATAAGCGAAGCCCTGTAACGAAATGAATAAAATAACTTTATTTTAAAATAAAATTTCAATCACGCACGAGAAATCTTTTTCACGACTATCAACAAACAGCGTCTCTCTGACAAAATTGAATATCGATGTCATTTTTGACAAGTAGAAAATTCCCTATAAAAGTAGGACAAGGTCACAATAGGGATTTTTTATATTTTGGTTTTAGGTTGTTGCATAGGATGAACTTAGGCCTGTTTTCACTTAAGCTTTAAAAAGGTAGCTAAAGTAGGAGAAAAAATTAGCGTTCTAAAAGTTGCTAGGAAAAGAAAACGTTAGGGTGTCGTGTATGTAGAAAACGTTAGAGGCTATGTAATTTGAAACAACGGCGAAGGGGAGACTGTATGTTTCTGATACATTTCATTGTGTCTGGAAACTTTAAGCCGTGCAGTTTAGTTTGCTTCAAAATAATTCTAGGAAGTAATATATATACATATATATGTTACAAAAGTGAAACGTTGGAAAAAGTAGGTGTTTTTAAATATTAAATTTTATTTAAAAGACTAATTTTAACCGATTAGCAATAGTTTAGTGCAAAATTACAAATACAGCAAAATAAGTGCTCTACTGAAAATTGTGGATGAAGGAGACATAGTTTATATATATGTGTGCATCTTTAACAAGGTAATTTTTTTGAATCTCAAACTGAACGTTTGTTTGAATTTTTGTCTCATGTAGGGCTTGCGTTATATAGTAATTTACTGCGAATTGCAAAGGGAAACGCTGTGAAAAGTTCCCATCCAGCCACGGGAATTTTTTATCGACATAAACCATAAATCTCAGCGACGATTGCTTAACAGTAGCGTCGTCCGCTAATAAACCTGGGTTCCCGGTTTGAGTTGCAACGGATGCCTATATACCAGCGCTATATCTTTGTGTGAAAAGTTTTGCTTGAGTTTCTTTGTACATACTTAAATTTTTTTTTCTTGTTATAAAGTAAAATAGAGATTTTAAAATATTGTAAAGGAAGTGCGAAATTAATGGTAGATACTTTAAGGAGTGTGCATAGAGTAAATGTGTTTTTTTTGTTTTGCATAGTTATATAATTGTAAATTTTGATAATCAGTCGCGAGAAAGCGCGAACCGTTCAGTGATACAACAGGTGAACCAGCGGAGGAATTGGATGCTGTGGCCACAACAACCGGATTCTTCTACAAACTGGTGAGTGGTGAGTCATCTCCCTGTTATTTTGATTTAAATTATTAGAATTTATACGTGTATATGTATGCAAAAGGGGGGTAAGTAGGACCTTGTTAGAATTAGTTTTTTTTTTTAGACAAAAGAGGAAGTTAAATCAATTTTTGTTTTGATAATTTAAAGTATTTATGTTAATTTCGGATTTCTTGGTGTCGTTTAATTTTGTTTTGTTAATTAAAAAAGTAATAGTAAATTCAATCTTAAAGTCAATTAAACTGAACACAAAGTAATATCTAACGTGCAAAGCACAATAAAATACATATATATAAACTCAGCATAAACTAGAAAGTTACGATTCAGCAAAATATACTACATATTTACACATTTAGTAACACACAAATCAAACACTGAAATATACACATATCTAAATTAATACAAAAGTAGGTACATACATTAATACAATGCACAATAAACTAAATTTATATTGAAGCATAATGAAATTTAACATGAGTGTTTAAATCGAGTAGTCCGAAAGGATGAGGAATCAAGGGAAGTGAGTATGATCACGTAGGTAGGGAATTGATGCCATTTAAGGGACTACTTAAGCGAGTAAAGTAGTCAGGTAGGGAGGGTAGAGATAGTGTATCTCGCAGGCTAATACCATCGAGTAGCCAAAGCCTGGCATGGTTTTTTTTGTAACCGGGTTAAGTAAAGGACCAAGAACCACCCCACCGACGAGCTAAGGAGAGGCACATGCATGCCAGCATCGGTCCAATAGCCAAAACCAGCCCGTTACAGTTATATTATTAACCGAAACTTGGTTAAACGAAAATCACTTAACATCTGAATTACTTAACTCTGATTACACTGTATTTAGAAAAGATAGATCTTTCTTAATTACTGATAAAGAAAGAGGGGGTGGTGTTATAATCGCCATTCGCTCGTCTTTATCATGTAAAAAAATTAATTTAGAATCAAGAAGTACATCTACAACTAATTTTGATATTGATCAGTTAATTGTTTCACTAACTTTAAATGGAAATATTGAATTATTTGTTATTATTAATTATATACCTCCAGGAAGTTCTAGTGAGTGTTATAATATATTTCTGATGAATTGTAAATCTATTTTTGAAAACTTAAGTCCATTACAACACATTATTTGTATTGGTGATTTTAACCAAGGTGATATTAAATGGCTATTTGACTCAGATGAAAATTATTTGGTCCCATTTAATATTAGATCTGAAATTGAGATTAATTTAATAGACTTCTTTAGTCAATTTGACTTTATTCAAATAAATCATATTCCTAATAGCTTAGGTCGAACTCTTGACCTTATTTTTGTTGACAAGGAATTTAATATATATGTAGAAAAATCAGATACGCCAATTGTTGAAAACACTATAAATCATACTGCAGTAGAAGGAACAATTTGTTTTTTTAATTATATGAAAAATATTGCTAACGATAACACTTTTGTACCTAATTATAACAAGGCTAACTTTGATGCAATGAACGAGTATTTCTTATCTATTCCATGGGGCTTATGCATATCGAAAACTGATTTAAATGTTGCTAATGATAACTTAATATCTATTATCAATGAAGCTGTACGCAGATTCGTTCCCAATAAAAGAATCAAATCTTGCACTAATCCGGTATGGTTCAATAAGAGACTAGTAAATCTTAAAAATAGAAAAAATAAATCATTCGAGCTACTCAGAAGCAAAAGGGATGGTGAAAATTTGCGGAGTAATTATTTGATCCTACAAAAAGAATTCGACACACTAAATAAGTTTTTATATCGTGCTTATTTGATCTCTTTAGAAGCAAATATTAAACAAAATAGTGACTCTTTTTGGAAATACATTAACCTTCAGCGTAAAACTAATGGGTATCCAAGCTGTATGAAGTATCTCAACAAATCAACGAGTAATATTCAGGAAATTTGTAACCTCTTTGCAACTTATTTTCAGCCTGTTTATTCCTCTAAGCCTCAAGCTTATGTAGACTTACCAAAAGTATCTGCCATTGTTAACATGGGGTCTTTAGATTTAAATTTGTCTGACGTTAAGTCAGCTTTGTTGGGTTTAGATACTAATAAAACGGCAGGTCCTGATGGGATCCCTCAAATTTTACTGTTGAAATGTGCCTCATCTTTAGCTATTCCACTGACGGATATTTTTAACCTACCGCTTTCGACAGGTTAATTTTTAGAGGGTTGGAAACAGTCCTTTATAATACCAGTTTTTAAATCAGGGTCGAAACAAGAAATTATAAACTATAGGCCAATCTGCAAAATATCTGCTCTGCCTAAATTATTTGAAAAAATAGTTTGTGATAAACTAACCTTTCAATTAAGAGGTTTTATATCGGATTTCCAACACGGATTCATCTCCGGAAGATCTACATCCACTAATCTTTCATTATTAACGAAGCATATTATAAATGACTTTGAATCAAACTGTCAAACTGATATTATCTTTACAGATTTTGCCAAAGCATTCGATCGCGTAAGCCATCATATTCTATTGAATAAACTTTTGGAGTTAGGGTTTCACTAAAAACTTCTTGATTGGTTGAAGTCTTACATAACATCCAGAGTCCAAGTAGTCAAGATTGATAAATGTCATTCTAAACACATTCTGGTACCATCTGGTGTCCCTCAGGGTAGCCATTTAGGACCATTATTGTTCCTTCTCTTTATCAATGATATTCCTGATATATTCTCAAAATCTCAATGCCTTCTTTTCGCAGATGATCTTAAACTACATCGTAGTATAAACTGTCTTGATGATTGTGCTTTATTGAATGCCGATTTGAATGAATTAGCAAAATGGTGCAGATTAAATTTTTTGCATCTAAACATCTCGAAGTGCCAAGTTTTGTCATGTTATCGTAAAACTTCACCGATTTTTTATGATTATCAAATTGATAATACTTCTTTAGATCGTGTAGTGCAAAAAAAAATCTGGGTGTTATTCTTGACACCAAGCTTTCTTACCTTCCTCATATCGACTACATCATAAACAAATCTAACCAAATGCTTGGATTTATCAAAAGAAACAGTAAAGAATTTGCAGATCCTTATACTATCAAAACTCTGTTTATAGCTCTCGTCCGATCATTACTTGAGTACTGCAGCACGGTTTGGAAACCTTACTATAATAATTCATGCGTAAGAATAGAAAAAATTCAAAAAAATATTTCGCGGTTTATGTACTATAAACTTCACTGGAATAATGGTACTCCATCATATGAAACTAGATGTCTCTTATTTGGTATGCAAAGTCTGGCCAATCGACGTACATATTTTGCGATAATGTTTATTAGAGATATCCTTATTTACCATATAATTTACCCCCAACTTCTTGCACTAATATCTAATCGTGTTCCTAATAATTATAACTCTAGAAGTTTTGTCCTTTTTCATGAACAATATCATGGATCAAATTATGGTCGCAATGAACCAGTTTCTCGTTGCATCAGAGAAGCCAATTTAGTTTGTACTAGATTGGACTTTTTTAGAAATTGCACCAGAGATACCTTTAAAAAGTATGTTCTAAATGTACTTAGGGAATTTTGAATTTCATGTATATATATACAATTTATTATTTAGTTAATTTTAATAGTGTTCCTTTTGTTTTAAAAACTGTAATCTATTAGTCTATAAAAGAATTTTGTTCTTTGAATGATGAAACGAAATAAATAAATAAAAATAACAAATCTGAAAAACAACGATTGAAAAACAACACCTTATTTTCACTCACGTCAATCAAGTTGCTGTGTAAAACACTGAACCTATTCACACTAATTTACAAACAACGATTGAAAACAAAAACTTATTTTCACTCAAGTCACTAAAGTCGCTGTGTACAACACTCAAACTATTCAAACAAATTTGAAACACCACGATTGAAAAACACACCTTATTTTCCTTCAAATCAGTAAAATCGCTGTGTAAAACACTCAGCCTATTCAAACTAATTTACAAACCAGTGATTGAAAAACAACCCCTTGATTTTACTCAACCCACTGAAAAACGTTCAAACTATTCTAAATAATTCTCAAAACAATGATTGAAAACAAAACCTTATTTTTACTCAAGTCGCTAAATCTCAAATCACTAAAAAACTTTTCTCAAAACTTTCGATCTTAATCTGTTTATGACTCGCAAACTTTTTGCATATACACTTATAGTTGTATCTTCACTCAAATCAATCAATCAGTTTCCAAAATTCTAATTAAGCTAATGTTCATAATCTAGGAAGCCCTAGGATTTATACTAACACTTTTTTACTACACACTTTAGATTCGCAATGGCACAAACCAATAATTTTTTTCTTCCTACCACTTATATTCCCACAATTAAACAAAACAACCCCGACTCCAAAGTCAAAAAGGCACTCACTTGCACTTTTGCACGAAGATGAAATTAAAAAAAAACTACTCGAACAGACCTTGTCAACACAAAAAAAGCGCTGCAATCGATTATGATTTTAAATGGGTATGTATGTATGTATATGGACAAAAAAAATATATATGCTTATATGTATGCCTCAACAAAATATCAAAATATAAACTTCAATATGATATCAAACCAATCAAATAAAAATCAATATAATATGAAATGAAATGCAAAGGAAACCTTACTTGAAAAAGTTTACAGTACTTGACACTTTTCCAGCCGCACAAAAAAACTTCTTTCTCCTTTCCTCTGCTACAACAAAACTGTATGTGTGATTCAATGTCACAATGCCAAAATTAATGGATATACTGAAGAGTTAATTGAAGATTTAACAATTGCACATAGAAGGAAACAGGAATTGAGAAATTACACAACTTTAGATCTAATAAGGAATGAAAGAAATGAAGAAAAGAAATATTCAAAATTTTATTTCTATCCAGAAATAACATCTAAGATAAAACCAATCATTAATAAATATAACATCCGTATGAGTGAGTGCAGCGAAATAAAAATAAAAAATCTGATTGGAGGATCTAAAGATAAAATTGAACAGCTTCAAAAGTCAGGAATTTATTCTATCGGATGTAATGACTGTGCAAAAGAATATATAGGACAGACAAGAAGACCTATTCTAAAAAGATTTAAAGAACATTTTGCACATCTTAAATATAATGAAAAAGAAAAGTCAAGTGTTGCAGCACATATGCTAGAAAATAGTCATAGTTTTAGTTTGCAAAATTTAAAATTAATAAGAAATGTAAATAGCAATTATGAATTAGATGCTTTTGAATCTTTTTATATATTTAAAAACAAAAATAATCTTATGAATAATGATGATGGACCAATCAAAGATTCAATATTCAAAAAATTTTTCAATAGATTTAACTCAACTCAACTGTAATTTTGTTTAGAAACATTTTTGTTTTTTGTTAGTTTTTTGACAAATAATTTAATTTAATTTAATTTATATATCTCACTGATGATGGAAGCATTGCTTCTGAAATGTGCATTTGAGGAAATATAAAAAGTGTTTTTTACTGTTTAAAATTGTATTAATCTCTTTATTTATTAGATAAAAAAACACGTGGAATATCTCTACTACAAAACTCAACAATGCAAATATAAATTTTCCATCAACAACCTAGATGAAATTAAAAAAGATTACTATTTGTTCCAAAAAAATATGCACAAAAACACAATCACTACTCAAACCGAACAGTACAACACAATTTCACACAGAGAATTTCCAAATAGTGAAGAAAAAAAGAAACAATTTCCACGAGCCCCACGTTGGGCGCCACTTGTTGCAACTTTTCTTCTCTTAGGTTTAGGTAGGTATTTATTAACAATTAAAAAGGTAAGTTACGTTAAAAAGTTAAATAATTGGGAATGAAGACGAATTTGAAAACCGCGAACTATTAAAATAATAGGAATTTCCGATTCCAAAACAATAAAAAGAAGCACTCCGGGAGTGCCGACAGAAGTGAAAACAGAATTGAATTTTCAGTAAATATTTTAATCTACAGGAAAATCTTTTTTAATATATGTAGATGTACATATAGAAGAACATCAATGAAACTTATGAGTTTTCATTCACAATTTCATATCTTCTATTATCATCTCTACAATCATCGTATTCTAATACTGAAATAATAGGTCTACGGTAACTCAAATAGGAAACGAACAGTTTTGTCTCAAATCTATTTAAATATATCGCAAAGACTGCATCAGTTGTCGCTTTATATTTCGTTGTACTAAGGCTGCGGTCTTTCCTCATTGTTAAATAGTATTCTTTTTTTTTAAATTGAAAAAGTGGCAAATTTGTATAGCATTGGCGAAGTTGATGTTAAAATCACCACTCAAAATCATTAGGAAATCAACAAATCTCTCCCCAATTTTATCGTGAAGGTATGCAGAAGCGTCTTCAGACTAAATAAATAAATTTTTATATAAAAACTGTCGTATTACACTTGAACACGTATTCGGTGAATTATAAACGCCTACTGTTATAACTTGCTGTCCATTTCCAGAGTGGCAACGACAAACACACAAATCGCCGATATCAAAAACATTAGTACTAAACATACTAGTGTACCTCGTATGAAAATCCATATGATTTCAGCAAAATATGGCAGTTGTATCAGACTTCAGACAACCTTTTATAGATAGCTACTCCTGCTGCTGGACGATCGTGACTTCTGAAACTTGCAAATAAATTGAAATCTGAAATATCATATCTATATTTCTTCGTCACCCTTGTGAAATTCTGTTAAAATCAATACGTTCAATTTTTTAACGATAGTATCTACAAATCTCGTAACTGCGCTCGTAAACTTTGACAATGAAATGAAAAAAGGACCATGCATTAAGTTAAAAAACGAAATTAATTAATATTTGAGTAATGGTTTTCAAACTATTTTCATGCAACCATTTCAACTCCATTGATAAATCATCGCGATGAGTTGTTGATCTCTTTTAATTTGTTGTAAAGTTCGAATCATCGACTCATCATCAGCCCCACGTTGGGCGCCACTTGTTGCAACTTTTCTTCTCTTAGGTTTAGGTAGGTATTTATTAACAATTAAAAATGTAAGTTACGTTAAGAAGTTAAATAATTTGGAATGAAGACGAATTTGAAAACCGCGAACTATTAAAATAATAGGAATTTCCGATTCCAAAACAATAAAAAGAAGCACTCCGGGAGTGCCGACAGAAGTGAAAACAGAATTGAATTTTCAGTAAATATTTTAATGTACAGGAAAATCTTTTATAATATATGTAGATGTACATATAGAAGAACATCAATGAAAATTATGAGTTTTCATTCACAATTTCATATCTTCTATTATCATCTCTACAATCATCGTATTCTAATACTGAAATAATAGGTCTACGGTAACTCAAATAGGAGACGAACAATTTTGTCTCAAATCTATTTAAATATATCGCAAAGACTGCATCAGTTGTCGCTTTATATTTCGTTGTACTAAGGCTGCGGTCTTTCCTCATTGTTAAATAGTATTCTTTTTTTTTAAATTGAAAAAGTGGCAAATTTGTATAGCATCGGCGAAGTTGATGTTAAAATCACCACTCAAAATCATTAGGAAATCATCAAATCTCTCCCCAATTTTATCGTGAAGGTATGCAGAAGCGTCTTCAGACTAAATAAATAAATTTTTATATAAAAACTGTCGTATTACACTTGAACACGTATTCGGTGAATTATAAACGCCTACTGTTATAACTTGCTGTCCATTTCCAGAGTGGCAACGACAAACACACAAATCGCCGATATCAAAAACATTAGTACTAAACATACTAGTGTACCTCGTATGAAAATCCATATGATTTGAGCAAAATATGGCAGTTGTATCAGACTTCAGACAACCTTTTATAGATAGCTACTCCTGCTGCTGGACGATCGTGCCTTCTGAAACTTGCAAATAAATTGAAATCTGAAATATCATATCTATATTTCTTCGTCACCCTTGTGAAATTCTGTTAAAATCAATACGTTCAATTTTTTAACGATAGTATCTACAGATCTCGTAACTGCGCTCGTAAACTTTGACAATGAAATGAAAAAAGGACCATGCATTAAGTTTAGAAACGAAATTAATTAATATTTGAGTAATGGTTTTCAAACTATTTTCATGCAACCATTTCAACTCCATTGATAAATCATCGCGATGAGTTGTTGATCTCTTTTAATTTGTTGTAAAGTTCGAATCATCGACCAGTGCGTCTCCTACTCTGCCATGATGAAATTTCCAGCTTCACTCATCCACTTCATTGTAATGGTAGTAAAATATTTGGTGCTTTTTATTTTTTCTTTTTTTTCTCTGTCCTTTAATTCCTTTCTTTCTTCTTTGTATTTCTCCGAGTCGGTAAATAATAGTACTAGGTAATGTTCCCTTACATTCTTTTAAGTCATTTCGCAACATTAAATTTAAGGTCTTTCTTGGCTCAATGGCAGAGTCGTTGGCCCAGTCGTTCATCAACTGTGAAAGCGCACAGACGTGTTGGCGACTTTGGCAGTGTCTAATTGAATTCGGAGTGTTTTTTATAAAGTATTAGAAGCAGTGATTTTTAATAAGGGCAGTAGCCTAGTGGGTAAAGCGTTCGACTACAGTGTGGAAGGACACGGGATCGATCCCCACGCGAACCTAAAAGTTCAGCTTTTTTGGCTAAAAAAAATAGCAGAACAAAAAGAACGAGAAAAGTTATTGAAAGAGATAAGGGAGAAAACTGATGATGTGATGGACAAATCAGGTCCATCAACATCTGGTGAGGCGAGGTTGGTAACAACAACAACAACCACAGCAGCGGCAACAACCGCAACATCAGTAGCGGAAACTACCGCAACAGCAACAGCGATAACAACCGCACACAAGAGAAGGCGACGCATTCAAGCGAAGCTAAATCTGGTTCAACGTAAACAGAAAGTAATGGAAGATAAGGAGGTTGGAGAAAACATGATGTCAACCAGTTCTGACGAGGAAAGTATGAATTCCACATACGAGTACGAGTCGAACGGAAGAGAGGGCCGTTACACAGGTAGCGGCAATTCGTTCGCGGCCCTAGCCGATGATAAAAACGAAGAAGAAGAAGATGATCAACGGATGCAAACGTTGACAGAGATATTGGCGAAAATGAACAATGAAATTGAGGCAATCAAAGCAAGGCAGATTGCCCGCAGGCAAGCGGCAGCCGAGGCCAAGCAACAAGCAGCAGATAAGACAACAAAACAACAGCAACCTACAACAAAGGTTGCTGATATAAAAACTGCGCCCGTGCAGCAACGCGGGACTACAGACAAAAAAAAGCTGTACAAAATAAAAAAACTGCCAAAGAAGAGCAGCCTCGTGGGACCGCGGCTATAAAAGCCGCGACAACGATCTCCAGTAGAAAACAGCAGCCAAATGAGCAACAACAGAAGCAGCAACAACAACAGCCAGCACAACAACAGCAGCAGCCACAAGAAAAGACCACAAAGAAAGGTAGGGTGCCCCCGATAAATACCCTCAACATGGAGTTGAAAGCCACTACAAATCTATGTAAGTCCGCTGTTGGCGACAAATTTAAAACTAAGCGATTAGGTCAAGATCGACATGCGATCCAATGTGAAAGCATTGGTGACCATAAGATCGTTCGGGCGTTGTTGCAAACAACAGCCACCGAACATTTTACTTTTACTCCCAAAGAGGAGAAACCCAAAGTCATGTTACTGAAAGGGATAGAGCCTACCTCTGACCCGGAGGAGCTCTAAGTTGAACTCCGCAGGTTGGCGGGCGACGATCTCGAGTTTATCGGGGTCAAGTCGTTCACCACGGCCAAGGCAAGACGGGAGAAGCGGCTATTGCCGATGTTCCTCGTCACCCTATCACCCAATAGCCGTCTGGAGAGTCTAAGGAAAATCTCCGTCCTGGACTACCAGATGGTAAGATGGGAAAAATTAAACAGGCACGGGGACATTTTACAATGTCTTCGTTGCCAACGGTTCGGTCACGCCGCATTCAACTGCCAAATGCAATCGAGGTGCGTCAAGTGTGGAGAGAACCACAACGACAAAGAGTGTAAGCTCGGTGAGACAAGGGTCGAAGACAAGACCCTACTGAAATGCGTACTCTGTGGTGGAGATGGGCACCCTGCAAATTATCGGGGTTGTCCTCGATACCAGATTATTAAGAAATCAAAAAAAGCTGCTCCAACAGCAACTAAGGATGAGGGAAGGCAAACAGCCAGACAAATTCCAAGGGCCGTCGTTCCCGAAGTCTCTTACGCCCAAATGGCGTGGGGGGCTGGGAAAACGGTACAGCCTCCTCAGAAAGCGGCCGCACAGCCATCTGTGTCTAAGGCTGCGACTGGGGAGTCAGAGGTGATGGTCGCTCTGCGTGTCATTCAGGCACAAATGAGTGAGCTATCACGGCAAATAAGTGAGCAGGCGCGTAGGGTGGACTTGATCTACCGTGCAGTGCCTTAGCTTGCGCAATTTTTGGGTTAACGGGCGCGCTGCCGGAGAGGCCTTTCAAGATCCTAGCCGTGAATGTGAATTCGCTAGTTAGGGTAGAACGACGAGCCAACTTTTCTGAGTTGTTAAAAGACCAACGTCCCGATGTATGTATGGTTAGCGAAACTAGGCTAAACCAGCATCACAAATTTACGGATAACAATTACATTATCGTAAGGAGGGACCGACCCAACTCGACTTTCGCGGGTGGGGTTGCGATCTTCATACGTAAGGGCATTGCTCATAAGGTAATATATAGTGGTGAAGTACGCCGATTCCAGTTGCTGGAAGCGTGTATTGTATGCATCCCTCTCCAACAGGGGAGGCGCTTGTATGTGGTCGCGATCTATGCGCCGGAGGCTTCTCAAAATTCATGTTTTATAACAGAGCTTGAAACACTTTTTCGATGTCTGAAACTGAACTCAGAAGAAAACTATTTCCTTTTGGCCGGTGATTACAATGCTAAACACCAAGATTGGGGAAATCAAGTAGCCAATCCAAGGGGGGCCCAGCTATTCAATTGGCTGGGGCTCCACAGCATTGAGTGTAAAGTCGATCTGCTGGCTACTGACAGGCCTTCATATCCTCGAAGTGGCGCTTATTTGGATCTATTGCTTTTAGACTCAAGACTGAAACTGACCGACGACATTC
Source organism: Melanostoma mellinum (assembly GCA_914767635.1). NCBI lineage: Eukaryota > Metazoa > Arthropoda > Insecta > Diptera > Syrphidae > Melanostoma > Melanostoma mellinum. The sequence continues at coordinate 121,859,284 of OU612059.1, read as the reverse complement.
TTCGACGGACGAAAAATTGTTTGACGACGGTTGAGTACGACAGTGACCACTGTGGACTTGCCGCCGTCATACTGCTTCCGAACGACCTTGTGGAACTGGAGGAGTACGTGCCGACGCACTCTTACAACTACGGTAAGACACGTTGGCCGCGCTTTTCCGGTGCCGTCTCAAGGGAACTTCGTTCGAACGGTATTGCGCCGCCATGCAACAGGAATCTATCGAACGTTGAGATTGATGGATACCTGCAACGTATGGAGGATGCAATCCGTAGTACAATGGACAGGACAATTCCTAAGTATAGGCAAAACGATCCAACGAACATGTACAGAAACGCGACAATAGACGTACTTTACAAACAAAAAAGTAGACTCCTGTCAAGACTCAAACTCTTGCACAGGAGGTTTACTGATCGACACGACTTGGAGATTAGAACTCTGAGGTCACAGATCAAAAATCTCCAACAACTTATTAAAGAAAACTATAGAGTTTCAATTTCATGTTTCTGGAAGAATAAAATTCGGGCTGTACAGTCCAACAACCCGAGTATGTTTCCGGAAATAAACAAAATCTTTAGGAGAAAAGATCAAAATGACCTTCAGGGTATTAAACTCCAAAGGACGACAGAGAACAAAGACTTACTTCTGACAATAGGAATAGATCCGGATGAGGCCATCTTGGATGATGACCACTTTATAGTGGAAGATGCTCAGGAGAAGGTAGAGACGGTGGGTGCTGTTTTCGAGCGAGTATATAAGGTGAATGAGTGCATTCGCCCGAATTACGACCTTGAAAATAGAGCCTTCGTTGGACACTTCTATCTTAGAGACGAGATTTCGCATTGGCGATCCGAGAATCCTGGTTTCACTAGGTTCAATGACGACCGACTTGCAAATGCAGTCATCGCCCAGCGAAACGGGGATAACACCCTGTTCGTTTCTAAGATGGACCTCTTGGACATCTTTCACAAAATAAAGAAAAAGAAGTCAGCAGGAGTCGACGGCATACCCAATGTTGTGCTGCGAAACCTCCCTGCGGAAGCGGTGGACATATACACCACGTTGTTCAACAATGCGCTGAATAATGCATATTATCCAGTGCGTTGGAAGACAGCAGTGGTCCATCCTCTCCTTAAAAAAGGTAAGGATGGTTCCAATCCAGCGAATCTCCGGTCAATTAGTCTTCTACCGAGTATCAGCAAGGTATTCGAGAAAGTTCTCAATAGAGCTCTGTCCACATGGGCTGAGGACAAACATATTATTCCAGAAAATCAGTTCGGTTTTAAGGCGGGCCATGATACCACACATGCCGCGTCTAAACTAGTATCAGATATTCAATGGAACAAAGCTAAAAATCAGTGTACGGGTGCATGTCTGGTTGACTTGGAGAAGGCTTTCGATACCGTTTGGCTAGACGGTCTTTTTTATAAGTTAATCAGATATGGCATGAGTAAACCACTACTATATATTCTGAATGACATGCTTCATGGTAGAACGTTTGTTGTGAAAAGTTGCAATAGAACTTCTACCAGAACTTTTAAAATACAGAACGGTCTGCAACAAGGAGCGGTGAATTCTCCTATACTATTTAGCATTTTCACCGGCGATCTAATTGGTTCTCTTCACCATGCTAAAGCGTACGCCGACGACCTTATTGCGTACAGAACAGGTCCAAAGATCGAAGTTATCAGAATACTTTTGCAGCGTGACTTCGATAAGGTCCAGCAATATTGCGATGACTGGAAGTTGAAAATCAACGTCCAGAAATCGGAAACAATTGTGTTCAGAACCTCGTTGGCTCGGGCCTCATGGGACACGAGAAAGAACTGGCGAAAGCTGGTGATCGTTGATCTACATGGCAACCCACTGCCAAACAAAGTAGTAGTCAAGTATCTTGGCATCTGGCTAGATCAGTATCTATATTTTAACAAACATATGGATGCAGCTCTGGCCAGGGCTAGAGGAGCTTTTGCTCTGACAAGGAGACTGTTTCACAGCAGTCAACTTGATAGCAGAGTGAAGGTGATTTGCTACATGGCCCTCATAAGGCCAATGATTGTCTATGGGTGCCCCGTGTGGTTCAATGTTACAGCGTCTCAAATGGAAAAGATTCGGGTGTTTGAGAGACAGTGTCTGCGTACCTGTCTTGGATTGCACAGAACACCAGAGTCGGAGTACAGAAAATACTATCGTAATGAGGTCCTTTACAACGGGGCTCAAATAAACAGGATCGACAACTTCATTATAAAACTGACTCGTAGTCACACTGCAAGAGCGATGACCTCGACCAATGGCCTGATTTTTGGGGCTTATTACCCCAACACTGAGTATATGGAGAAAACGCGCTTCAGTGGATTTGTCCCACCGGAGGCTTTCCTCTATTTTGATATGGTAGGGCTGATTCAGGATAGATTGGCGGTTCCGCTAATCTACCACGTCTGCCGGAAGTCCGTGGAACGACGGCTCCTTTACAACCGAGACGTCACCGCAGTAGGCGGAGAAGCTGAAGAGCTCCTCCGGTTCAGTAGGGCGGTTTCAGATCACGATCGTCGTGACGTTGTTAAAACGTCGAAAATGTTCTGGTGGTTGTCGGAGCAACAACTTGAAGTTGATAATGAAAGCGAGTCGCCAATGGCTGGCTTACAAAGGTTTAGCGTGTAAGTTTTAGGGTATAGGGGGTGGGCACAGTGGCAAACAAAAAAATCACAAAATCCAAAAAACAAAAAAAACAAAAAACAAAAAAAAAAAACTTAAAATTCAAAAAAAAAAATTACAAAAACTCAAAAAACAAAAAAAAAATATAAAATACAAAAAACCAAAAAAAAAAAAAAAATATATAAAATACAAAAAACCAAAAAAAAAAAAAAAAAAAGCTACTGTGGCTGCTCTAGTTTTAAGTAGTTTTAATTAGTTTTAAGTAGTTTTAATTAGTTGTAAGTAATTTTAAGAAAAACCAAAAATAGATCAAAAATAACTAAGTTTTTTAAATTTTCTTAGTTCATAATTCTAGTTATAGGGTGAAATATATATTGTATCTATAGGCCGAAAGGCATTAGAATTAAGTTACTGAATAATTTAGAGTACCCGCCTAGGGTCAGTAAGTTAATTAAGTTATTATGTAAGCTAGTTCTACACATTTTTGTTAGCATGTAAGTAGATATAAGTAAAATTGAATAAAAATGAATTAAAAATGAAATGAAATGAGAGTCGTTGGCCATTAAACTCAGGGTCTCAGGTTCGAATCCCAGCCGCGGCAATAATTTTTATTTATTTTTTCACTTTAAATAAATAAAAAAATGCAAGTCATGGCTGGGAATCGAACCTGAGACGCTGGGCTATAACGACTTTAAATACGAAATACGATGAGCCAAAAAATGGTGTCGGTCGCGAATCCATTGCTTTACCCCCTTCGCAAAAGTGCCAAACGCGCCTAAAGAAGTTTTCACTTCAAAAAAAAAAACCAAATTGCACGACCGATGTGCACCGCGAGGGAAAATTGCGATAGAATGACGTTTATTAAAAAGGTGCGTTTGATTAACGAGAAGAAAAGCGCGTCCAGCAACAATTATGCTGTGTCCACGGCTGCTCAGCTGGGGGTGTGTTCGGTGGAAATGTTTATTAATTAGTTGATTTAGATAATAAAAATTTTTAATTGATGAATAATTAGGTGGATGGGTGATAATATAATTTTTGTTAGTGCAGGAACTAACAAAAATATATGTGGGCGCCAGAAAATTTTTTTTATTAAAAGGAATTTTCAAACCTTTGCTGAAAAGTAAAGAAAAGAAAAATACGACCCAGGAATATAAACGAATTTGAGTGGAAAACGAAAAACAATGGAAGGAAATGAAATCTTTAATGTCCAATTTATGTGGTTGGGAAAACCTTAAGAGATTAGGATTAAAAACCCAAATCTTTTCGGAATTACAAGATTATAATAGTTTTTAATAGAGAAAGAAAAATAAAAGAACGCAAACAGTAGATTCGCCGAAGACAAATGAAGCAAGAAAAGCCCGTTATCGTGCTGTCTTAAAAATGCCGTGTGGCAATGAAAAGGTCGCGAGTCCCTTAAAATATGGGAATTTAACGGCACAAAAGACAACCAGATATATGATCACAAATGCGAGCAAAAATTCACAGAGTTTAAAAACGCACATTTCACAAGAAAAATAACACTCTACTTATCTTCAAGACCAATTGTTCCTCCTTCAATTCCTGTGTCCTTATCTGACACTTTTCCAAGCTTTCTTTTTTGTTCCTGCTGGGATGTTCTGTGCTGGCCCGTTCTGCCAGAACCTTTTATCCACACGGAAGAAAACAAGAAAAATTGTTCAAGTAATTACTGATTTACGAACAAGTTACAAGACTTGCAACTTGGAACTTTTTATAGTTACAAAAATTAAAATATAACCAATATGGCTGATCCAAAAATGAATCGCTAAAACTCCTTTTATCGCTTTTTCTCAAAACTTCTCTGTCGTATAGCCAACAATGAAGTGACTTCCCCAGCTCTCTCAACAAGCTTCTTCATGATCGTCTTTTGTCTTGGCCGTTCATTCAGCCACAGTGGGTTCCATTACGGATATTTAGCACCAATCAGCGTCTTGCGTGAGAGGACTACCGTTTTATTTGGAATACCCTACTTTCTCTCAATATTCCCCTTAGCCACCAAATTTCCACGATCTTGGGAAATTATGGTCGGCTTACAGCTGACGGAAGAGTTCAGTGCCTTTTTTTTTGTAGCGAAAGCGATAAATCGAAGACATGCACCATTCTGTGCAACTAAAAGGTAAGCTACATCGGTGGTAGGCAAAGTTATGTGCAGAACGGGTCTGCAGACAATTTTTCTAGTAACGACGTAGCAAAATTTTTCGAAGAGAAGGAGGAAAATTGGTATCGCGTATTTTTTTACAATCTAGATCTGGTGCACTTTTGTTCAGATTTTTATCAGGGAAGACTGACAAATAACGTGATTTTCCTGCAACAAAATTTAAGTGGCGATTAGAAATTAAAGTTTAAGTTAAAAGTTGGGCAATCGGCCATTGAAAAGTGTATTCGTTGGGTACTTTGCCATTGATGATTTGTTGTTGATCGATCTGTGTATCAGTGTGATTGTATGTGGATGATGACTATTTTTTGTGTATGTAGTTGTGTGTGATGGATGATTTGTGTTGGATGAATGGTTTGTTTGCCTCAGTGTAGGTATGCGTGTATGTGTGATTACTATTTGTGTATGAATATAGGTTTGTGTATGTGATGATTGTAATGGTTTCTAATATTGTTTCTCCGTGTGGTTTGTGTATGTGATGTTTAATCTGATGTGTTTAGTGTAGGTTTGTGTTTTTGATCCTTTAGATAGACTCCTTCTGTTATTACCCAATATTTATACACAGAGTTGCGTGCTAGTCTCCAGCCAACCCGCTGGCTCGACACTATTGATGACAACCCAGGTGGAAAGATAGGGTAGGTATAGGGAATCAGGAAGTGAAGAGGAAGGGTAAAGAGTTTTTCAGAACCGCCTGTTCTGTTCGCAAGTGGTTGGTTGCTTTTGCAGGGTTCTCTGTGAGTACGCCACTGGTTAATGGGACCATGGCTGCACTCAACTCACCCAGAACCATGCAGCAGCGACCAAAATCAAAAGAATAAGGTTTTCGGACAAACGATCGTAAGATGGTTTTTGTCGTGTTAAATTTTACCGCAACAAATCCCACCCTTACCTCCCAGGAAAAGTGTTTACTTTTCACAAGAATCGTAAACTATTTCCTAAAGTACTAGCACACACACAGGAAAAAAAGGAAACAGATGGATGGGTTAACAACACAAGTAAAAGTTCCATCAAGGCAAAATAGTAACCCGAATTTAAGAAAACTAGATAAAAAAACTAAAAACTGGAGAAGAGAAGTTAAGTATAAAGAATTGAAGGAAAAATATGAAATGAGCCTAAGGAAAAGTAAAAAATTGAAAGTAAAAATAAAGTATAGAGAAAAGAATAGCAAACAGAATTAAAGGGAAAGAGGTAACGACCGCTGTAAATTATGTAGAGAATTAAAATTAAAAAACAAAAAACTTATCTAAAGTTAGGGACTTCTGCTGTCACGGATCTCATCGACAAACGGCTTGAGATCTTTGACATGCCACGTTCCGCGATCTTTCCCTTTATCTTCTTTAAGCAAGTATGTCCAAGGTGACAAGCGCTTGCTAATACGGAAAGGCCCAACAAACTTTGGTGCCAATTTCGCAGCATAATAGTTCACAGCGTCGGAGAGTACAAAGTTTCTACGCCACACGAGATCGCCAAGTTGATACTGCGTGTCTCTCCTGCGCAGATTATAAATCTGGGCCGACTTCTAAGTTGCTGCCCCTAGCTTCTTAGATATGTCATCTCTGAGCTTCTTGAACGAAGCTCCTATCTCTTCTTGGGATTGGTGACTCTCTTCACCATCGATCCTCGACTCGAAATCACGACCACTAGTGGCCATGTTTCTTCCAAAATTCTCAAAATATGGCGAAAATCCTAGAACCTCATGTTGGGAATTCCGGATCGCAGAGGCACCCTTTGCTAGTTGCGTATCCCAACTCCGATGGTTTTCAGAGACATAAGCTCTCAACGTTGTCTTGATTATCTGGTTTATTCGTTCCGCAGGGTTAACTTAACAATCCATTTCGGAACACCAAGCAACAGAAACACATTCTCTTCAAGCTCCTTACATACCGACCTAGCAGTTGCAGACCGAAGCGGAAACAACAACGGGAATTTGGTGAAATAGTCGACCACAGTCAGAGTGTGGATAGAACCCCTCGATGATTTTGGAAGCGGACCCACCAAGTCCACGCAGATCATCTCCCATGGTTTTGAAAGTACCTTCCCTTTCTGTCATCAAACCAGCTGGTTTCTCATTCATCGGCTTCACTTGTTGGCAAGTCCTACAATTCCTAACATATATGGTTATATCACCTCTTATTTAAGGCCAATAATATTTTTCAACTACCCTAGCAAAAGTCTTACGTATGCTTCTGTGTCCTGCTTATAGACTATCATGACATTTTTCTAAAATCCCTAACCTATCTTTTTTCCCTATCACTAATTTCCTCTCATCTCCACTTTCATTCACCAAAACATGACTCGCGCTAATCTTCCTTGAGGATCCTTGAGATTACTCAACCACACCAAGGATAGTGATCAGTTATAACCGTAAATTGGAAACCTTCAAAATACGGCCTCAACTTCTCAATGGCCCACATCACTGCCAAACACTTCTTCTCCGTAGTTGAGTTATTCTTCTCACTTCGATTCAGTGATCGGCTAATGTAACAAATAGCTTTCCCACCCTCATCAAAACTTTGCGACAGTACAGCCCTGATTCCATAATCCGACGCATCAGTCTGAACGACAAATGGTCGAGAAAAATCTGGACAGGTCAGAATCGGTGCCGTAACCAAGCATTCTTTCGCTTTCATAAAACACTCATCACACTCATTCGACCACACAAACTTTTTATTCTTTTTCAACAAATCAGTAAGGGGCCTAACTAAACCTGCAAAATTTTGTACAAATCTCCTATACGATGAAATGGTACTTACAAAACTCCTAACTTCCTTGACGTTCTTGGGTGGCGGAATCTTCACCATTCGCGCGAATTTTATGCTATTATTACTTTTGTGGCTAGAAAGTGAAACTTTTGTATGAATTCTAAACACTAATAAAGTTCTTTTTTAAACCACAAAAACTTTACTTGCACAATATCGAATTAAAAATATCCCACCTGAGAACATTTATTTGGCATTACTTAAACAAGTTATGTCAAAGTCACAGAGTATAACCAGAGAGTCAACTCCGGCAAGGTAGTGCCATTTTGCCTACAAGCTAAATCTAGACCGGGAACCCGCGTTTACCACGACCGGGAACCCACGTTTACCACAGCCGCCATTGGCCGCCATTGATTTTTCAGAGAATAAAAATCAGTTGAGTTTGAAAAGTAAAAAATATTTTTTTGGTTGCAAAAAAATCGATAATTTTTAATATTCATACAGCCTAGAACTTAGAAAAATGAATTTAAGTTACAGGAATTAACTTTTTTTTCCATTTTGACCAGTATTTCACTGAAAAAGACAAAAATTAGTAAAAAAAATTCATACCGATGTAGGCGGTTTGTTAACTTTCACAGAATATACCAGTTTGCACATAGCCTTAAACTCCCCACTCGATAGCACCTGGTGTGGTAAGTCAAATGTCAAATAACAGATAGCAAATAAAAGTTTAGAAATAATTTGTATCTGCAACAAAGAATAAAGTGAAAGTGAAAAATACCAAACAATTCTTTGATTACAATAATGGAGCCCTATGATGTCGTAGTAAATAAACCTGTTGTAATCGATAATGGTTCTGGTGTTATCAAGGCTGGCTTTGCCGGTGAGCATATCCCAAAATGCCGATTTCCCAACTATATTGGATGACCAAAACACGTCCGGGTTATGGCCGGTGCATTGGAAGGTGATTTATTTGTCGGCCAAAAGCGGAGGAACATCGAGGTCTGCTGAGCATAAGATACCCAATGGAGCATGGAATTGTGACAGATTGGAATGATATGGAGCGTATTTGGAGCTACATTTACAGTAAAGAACAACTGGCCACAATCACAGAAGATCATCCTGTATTGCTGACAGAAGCACCATTAAACCCTCGAACAAATCGATAAAAAGCGGGCGAGTTCTTTTTTGAGGGTGTTAATGCTCCAGCCCTTTTTGTTTCCATGCAAGCAGTGCTCAGTTTGTACGCAACTGGACGAGTAACTGGCGTTGTTTTGGACTCGGGCGATGGTGTGACACATGCCGTTCCTATCTACGAAGGATTCGCAATGCCCCACAGTATTATGCGGGTAGATATCGCTGATCGAGACACACAGAACACTCATACGAAAAGAAGGATTCAACTTTCGATCAACGGCTGAACTCGAAATAGTCCGATCGATCAAAAAGACGTGCTATCTGGCTAGTAATCCACAAAAAGAAGAAAACATTGAAGCTGAAAAAGCAGCTTACACATTACCCGATGGAAAGACACTTGAGGTAAGCTACCGTTTCCTTTTTATTAAGTTGAAATTTAATTCTTTTAACCTTTAGATTGATCCAGCACGATTTAGAGCTTCCAAAAGTTGAAATGGATTTGAATTCCGACCCAGTACCGTGTCACAGGACTTGCACAATCTCGAGAAGCTCGACCTATCTTATGCCGAGGTGTTGCGACGAGTAGATGCATGTAAACAACCCTCTACCATCGAAGGAAATAAAGACAGTGAAGAGACACCTTTTACTTGCATATATTTACATGCACAATTTACCATTTAATTAAAGGGAGATATTGAGAAGTGACGAAGTTTGCTGTAACAGATTTGATAGTTTTAAATATGTATATCGAACGCGTCTTAGCGATAGAATTGCTTATTAATATAGTTAATACATTTCATCAATATTATTCGGATGATAAAACAATAAAAATGTGATAACTGATAAGACCTATGCGTTATTTGTATGGCGGAATAACAGTGGCAAGAGGGGTTGGTTTCTCTTCAACGACGAGAGACAGCTTTGGTTTTTGGAAGCATTAAATACTACTGCGGTTTGTTATTGTAATTCCAAATCAAAAGTGATTTTTACTATGCTACCATATTTAAATGGCAAGTGAAATCACTTTTGATCGGGAATTTTTTCAAATTTTGTTTTAATTGAAAATGTGATGATGCAGGTTTGTAGTCAATGCAATACCTGATTAGGAAATATATAATTTGTAGCTGTATGTCTATTCATATACAAGTGACGCCAACAAATACACGAAGAGTGTTTCAATTTCTGATTTTGATAGAAATTCTTGGTACATTTTTTGGAGTTACATCTATATAAATAGACATAGAGCTATAAAGTACATATTTTCTGATTAGAAATTATATTTATCACAAAGCTGTATAATTTTTTTTTTTTAATAAAAATTTTTTTGAAGAAATTCCTTATCAAAAGCCGTTTCCATTGCTTTTAGTCAAAAAAAGTAGAAAATGATAGCTTTTGAACTAAACTTTTTTTAAATATAGCTCGCATTGAAAATCTCATGATGGAGCTTTGTAGCTAATATAATAGATACTCCGAAAATGTATAGTTCGTAACCGTAACAGTAGCCATTCATCACCAAATGTTTTTGATTTTTCAAATAAAGTTAGCTGATTGGAAGTCGACATTAAACCATGACGACAATTCTTGAAAAACTTATCACAATGAAAATCTGAAAATGCCAAAATACTGTCTACGTTATGCTGAGCTCAAAAAGCCTTCATTTGTCTCTGTAGCACAATTATTAACCAATTGTCAACAGTTTGAGTCTCCACTTTTTCTTAACACAAAGAAAAGTGGAAACTTAAACTGTTGGCAATTGGTTAATAATTGTGCTACAGAGACAAATGAAGGCTTTACAGATTTTCATTGTGACAAGATTTTTAAAAATTGTCTACATGGTTTGATGTATGCTTGTAGCAAAAAAAATTGTATACAAATTTTGAAAGTAAAGAGAGAGATCGTGAAGCTGTGTGGTTGTGTTTTATTCAGTATGGCAAGCAAAATTAATTTAAAGTGTGCAAAATGTCTAAACCCATTGCTTGATGAAGGAATTAAGTGCGGTTTATTTTGTGGAAGTGCATTTCATAAAATATGCACCGGAATTTCTGAAGCCGTCGTTAAAGAAATCGGGAAAAAAAATTCTAATTTTTTCTATCATTGCTCTGAGTGCTCTAAATACCCAGTTAGAGAACTATTTACTAAAGTTAGTGACTTATTCTCTGTGGTAGATGTTCTCACCAAAAAAATTAATGAATTTGATTCTCTTCAATTAAAATTGAGTGAATTTATAAACAGTGCTTCTATTAAACATAACGATAATGCAGTTTCTAAAGTGAATGTCCAATACTTAGACACCCTGAAACCAACTCACACTCTTGCCCCGGAACCTTGTGCCTTACCAAATGTCATTAGCAATGGCAGTTCAAAGTTAACTCCCACTCTCTCTGAAAATACTAATATAACTAACAACTCATCTGCAAATTCAAATAATTTTCATTTTAATCGTCAAACTCAAATGCACCACCGAAGTCGAAATGTAATAGTTGGTGTTGACAATTTGCCTGACGATATGGATGTTATTGCCCCAGTGAAATGGTTACATGTTTCCAAATTCTCAGTTAAAACTTCTGAAGAAACAATAAAAAAATATGTTTCAACTAAAATGAGAACACCCTTAAACGAAATTCAGTGTTTCAAATTAATTAAAAAGGACACTGACCCAACAAAACTAAATCACGTTAATTTTAAAGTTGGTGTACCTGCAGCTAAACTAACTGAAGCAATCGATGTAAACAATTGGCCTGTAAGTGTTAATGTGAAACCATTTAAGTTTTTTCGCAAAAATGCAAGCACTCAACAAACAACTTAGCTACATCAACGCCAACAAGATCTCTCAATGCCGAAATAAATAATCGTTTGCACTCTCAATTGCACAATAACACAAACACAGACATTTCTATGTACTATCAAAATATGAACGGTTTTTCTTCCAAACTAAGAGAACTCTTTTGCCATCGATGCGTGCCAGTATGATATTATCACTTTTACTGAGACTTGGCTTTATGAAAGCATATTTGTGGAAGAGTTTTTTGATACGTCATTATTCGCTGTATTTCGTCATGATCGAATCGATGTAAAAAAAAATCTTGTGTAGGTGGTGTTCTGATTGCCGTGAAACGAATTTTTGGAGCTGTTGCAGTGGAACTAGACGTTGTTTGTGTACCTGAAGAACTGCATATCGATCAACTTTGCGTGCGAGTGGATGCTGTTTGCGGAGGTCTGCTTATATTTTTGAGCTATGTTCCACCAAAAAGCTCATCTATCATTTATATGAAACATTTAATGAATATTGATAAAGTAGCTTCCTTGCCTGAATTTGTTAATTATAATATTTGTGTGCTTGGTGATTTTAATTGTGGCGATATAGTGTGGTCACCAACTAATGAAAATAAGTTAATACCTATTTCACTGTCATCTGAGGTTGAGATTTTATTAATTGATTCCTTGTTGTCAAACAATTTATTTCAAATAAATAATGTACATAATTCGCTTGGTAGATTCTTAGATTTAGTGTTTATATCAGAAGAATTAAAGGGTTCTGTTATGGAGTGCACTCCTTTTTTGCGTAATTTTCCTCATCATACATCTATTAATATTTGTCTGAAAACCTACAAGTATGATAATTTTTGCAAATTCAATAGCTCTAAGATTGTTTATAAATTTGATCAAAACAACTTATCTCACATGAATGATTGTTTTTATAATATTGATTGGTCAAATAAATTTTTGGGCAAAAATATATCTGAAAAATCACATATTTTTAAGACTATTATGAACAATGTTCTGGAGGATTGTGTTCCTATGCGTCGCAGTAAAGTAAACTCTCGCCCTGTTTGGTATAATTATAGATTATTGAAATTAAAAAATGCTAAGAATGCTGCATTTAAAAAGTATAAGAAATCTAGTTCAATTGATGACTATACTGTTTTTTCACGTCTCAGAAAAGAGTATGTATTTCTATCTAAATTTCTCTATTCTAAATATATTTTCTCTGTTGAAAGTAACTTAAAGACCAATCCTGCATCCTTTTGGAATTTTATTAATTCAAAGCGAAATAGTACAGGCCTTCCAACAATGATGTGCCTTGATAGCAATCAATCTACTGATCCAAATGTAATTGTAGATTTATTTGGAGATTTTTTTCAAAGTATATATAATTCTTCTGGTTCTCGTATTATTAACGACAACTATATTTGTGCTCTTCCCTCTGTGTTTGATTGCTCCTGTTTCTCATTTAACTTATATGAAGTTGAAGCTGCTTTAAGAAAAGTGAAGCACAAGAGAAAGCCAGACATTTTAGGTTTTTTTCCAATTGTTCTTCGTCATTGTGCTAGCTCGCTTTGCGTTCCCTTGTTAGAGTTGTTTAATCAATCCTTATCTGAAGGAATTTTTCTTGATGAATGGAAGGTATCAATTATTGACCCAGTTTTTAAATCTGGTTCAAAGCATCTTGTGTCTAATTATAGACCGATTACTAAACTCTCGGTTCTACCTAAAATTTTAGATAGCCTTGTACAAGACAAGTTTACGTTCGTAATAAAACAACAGGTCAGTAAATACCAACATGGTTTTTGCAAGGGAAGGTCAACGATTTCAAATTTAGTTGAATTTTCAAATTTCTGTATCAACTCTCTGGAAAGTCGCAAGCAAGTTCATGTGATTTACACTGACTTTGTAAAAGCGTTCAGTAGAGTTAACTTATTTATTCTTTTAGAAAAGCTACAGGCTTATGGATTTCATGGTCCTTTGCTTCAATGGTTTGGATCTTATTTATTTGGAAGGAAACAATATGTTGCAATAGGAGACTTTTATTCTAAGGAAATACAGGTGACCTCTGGAGTTCCTGAAGGAAGCCATTTAGGTCCTTCGTTATTTTTAATGTTTATAAATGATCTACCGGCTCTTTAAACGAGTTCGTGCTGTCTCATGTATGCCGATGATATCAAAATTTTCAAGAGCATTTCGAATGTAAGTGACTGTTTGCTGTTACAAAACGACTTGCATATTTTTGTTGAGTGGTGTGAATCTAATGATCTTTTGTTGAACATTGACAAGTGTGCCTGTATGAATTTCAACAGGACACATCTTGACATTATTCCAAACTACTCAGTAAATGGTAGTCAGCTTAGATATGTTGAGGTATTTAAGGATCTAGGTGTAATCTTTGATGTAAAGCTTACATTCAACTTACACGTTAATAGTATTGTCTCAAAGGCCAATTGACTGCTTGGTTTTGTCAAAAGGAATTCCTCTGACTTCAATGATCCTTATACTATAAAATCTTTATTTTGTAGTATTGTTCGTCCCATTTTGGAGTATGGTTGTGTTGTTTGGGGTTCTACTACTATTTCTAATAAAAATCGAATCGAAAGTGTTCAGAAGAAATTTTTGAGATATGCCCTGAGAAACTTCTTCGATATCAATGATAATGGTACTGCTTGAATTTGTACGCTCCGTCAGTGTCTTTGAGAACGAGACCACTGTTGTCAATAAATTCACACCTCACATTATATGGCCAACGTGAGCCCATATCTGCAAGTTGTAAGTTGTTTAATTTGTATTATTCTAACTTAGATATATCTTTGCCCAGAAATATATTTAAAAATAAGTTGTTGTCTTTGCTTAATTAGTTAATTGCAAATCAAATCACCTACCAATTGAATGATTGTTTTTATCATACTACAATGTAGTAATATACTTTAAGATATTAAGTTTTGTGAATTAATTTTTATTATTTTATTCGAAATCTGTGGAATATGTATTCGTAGATTGAAATAAATAAACTAAACTAAACTATAAAATACTTTAATACGAAACCAATAAGATATAAAACATAAATACACATATAAAGAGGGATACAAATTTAACTCTACAACCTGCAACTCATGCAGGCATCTTTGTTCTCCAGGGAACACAGCATCTCTGCCATCTTTCGTTCACGTTCCGTTTTCTCAGGTGTGGAAGAAACACTACTTTGACCAGTTTGGTTATTTAGTGTCGTTGTGAGCTACCGTTTTGGATTACAGTTCCTGCCAGACGTGTCTTGTCTACGATAAATTGTATTGTCTTGTAGAGTTCACGCAGCTAGATTGGAATCCTCTCGATGTGCTGAATTGATCCACGACTAGCTATGATTTCGTTCTTCATGTCTTCGTCCCACAAGTCACCAGCTCAGTTAAAGTCTTTCAGAAGATGCTGATTTACGATCTGGAGTTCACCGGACAGGACTCGTCTGTTGTAGATGTTTGAAGTGTACGGTTCAAAGAACTCATTGTTGTGGTTGATGCAGTTGGCATTGAAGCAACAAGTATAGAGTTCCGAACGCCATGTTTGGCAATATTTTCGCTTAAGAACAGCCCAATCCCAGTGGTCGGTTGTAGCAGGTTTTAGTTTTGTTCCACATGTCATATTGCAAAATACCTTTGCTGACTGGACTTCCTTCGTACGTTTCATAAATGGGCCTTTCTTCTCAGCCAGCTCACAACTGGCTTGCAGAGCCCCGTAGTAGATTGTCTGGAAAATCTGCTGGTTGATCAATTAAAAAATTAATTTAGTTAGAAATACTTACAAGAAATAAAATTTTGCAATATTTTGCAACTGTCAAAAACAAATGTCATCTTGTTTTTTTTTATTTATTGAAGTTTGGAACTTCACCACGACTCCATTTTTAATCAAGAAATAGTTCGCCATTTTGAATTCATGTTGAAAAATCTTTTGAGGGTGTTTCAGGCAAGGGGGGTACGAGTTGGCACTCTGTATTATCTACTCTGTGGTCAAAGTAGACCAATCAGCTGTTTTGTTGATAAATGCAAACTTTCATCAAATATTTAAAATGTAAAAAAAAGTGTTTTATTTGCAATAAAATAGTTAAATATATACATATTAATGGTTCTTTCATTCGGTAGTTTATGTTTGCATCCAACTTTTCCTGTTTTGAAAGAAAAAAAAATTCTAAAGTGAGGTAAAAAAACCGAAAAATTCAAATGTGTTTTAAACAATTTAAAGGGGTCTCTCGCAAGTTCTGTTTCGAAATTTATTCTATTGAAATGCCCCCCTACCTGTTAAAATTTAGTTTTAGCCCCAACTCCGTACGTACCGAAATAAAGTCGCCCCATTTTTATACTTTTATACTTTTTTCAGTTCGATCAAATAACTTGCAGCTGGAAAAACAATTGCTAATTTCATATTAAGCATGAGCAGCTTAACCCTGCGGAAAAAGGATTAAAATAATGAGCACCCGCGAAGCGGGCCATACGGAGAGTTTTTGCATAAGGAAATCAATTGCATATAAGCACCTGTCTGATGAATTTTTATACTTACACTAGTCTATTTCCTAACATTATTGTAAATTCGTACGTATTTCCATAATTTTTTGAAAATATTGCATACTTCAATAGTTTTCTATTTTTCAATTATCTCAAAAACTATAAGACATAGAAAAAATAGTTTACAGCGTTTGATAAAAAATTTGTTAAAGCAACTAACTACATCAATTTTTTTTTTATTGGCATTCGTAATCACAGGGATTTTTTCAAATTTTTTTTCCTAAATTTTGATTTTGAAGTCAGTTAATTCAAAAACTATAAATTGAAATCACTTAATTTAAAATTTATTATAAAGTGCAGATTTCTGACTTTCATTAAAAGTATAAATTGTATCTGTAAGTTTTCCCGTTGTTCTTCAATATTTTTTTTTTTAGATTTTAAGTCAATTCTTATAAAAATGCCCCTACGCCTAAACGGGGGGAGATAGACCCCCCCCTCCCATAGTAAAAAATGCTTGTATTGAACCCCTCTACTAAATCCCTTTATTAATTCTTGTCGCCAAAGTTATCGTACTCGTGCCATTTAATTAATATAATTATTATCTGATACCATAAAAATATGACTTCCGATTTTAGAAACACTTTTCACAAAATTTCAAGGAAAACGATCAAGGGATGGAAAACGATTTATATAAAGGAAAACTATTCCGCTTGCCAATAAAATTATCTTATCAACCACCACCATATGCGTTACTGCTGCTGCTGCTTTCACTCCCCCTTCTTCTGCTATACACATACATACTGCTACAGCTACTGAGTTCTTCAAACTTTTCGTACACTTCGTGGTACACTCATTTGCATTTTGCAATTCTCAAAGTTGCCAAAATTCACTCAACTTTTTTTTCTCTACTACATTTAATGCACTATGCGTATGTCTATGGGATGTAACCAATAAAATTTTAATTTTTAAGTTATTCTTTCCAGCACTTATCCCTTTTGCAACACAATGTCGTTGGACATGCTTTCTTCACTTTATAGTGGAAGATGCTCAAGAGAAGGTAGAGACTATGGGTGTTGTTTTCGAGCGAGTATATAAGGTGAATGAGTGCATTCGCCCGAATTACGACCTTGAGAACAGAGCCTTCGTTGGACACTTCTATCTTAGAGACGAGATCTCGCATTGGCGATCCGAGAATCTTGGTTTCACTAGGTTCAATGACGACCGACTTGCAAATGCAGTCATCGCCCAGCGAAACGGGGATAACACCCTGTTCGTTTCTAAGATGGACCTCGAGAACATCTTTCACAAAATAAAGAAAAAGAAGTCAGCAGGAGTCGACGGCATACCCAATGTTGTGCTGCGAAACCTCCCTGCGGAAGCGGTGGACATATACACCACGTTGTTCAACAATGCGCTGAATAATGCATATTATCCAGTACGTTGGAAGACGGCAGTGGTCCATCCTCTCCTTAAAAAAGGTAAGGATGGTTCCAATCCAGCAAATCTCCGGTCAATTAGTCTTCTTCCGAGTATCAGCAAAGTATTCGAGAAAGTTCTCAATAGAGCACTGTCCACATGGGCTGAGGACAAAAATATTACTCCCGAAAATCAGTTCGGTTTTAAGGCGGGTCATGATACCATACATGCCGCGTCTAAACTAGTATCTGATATTCAATGGAACAAAGCTAAAAAGCAGTGTACGGGTGCATGTCTGGTTGACTTGGAGAAGGCTTTCGACACCGTTTGGTTAGACGGTCTTTTCTATAAGTTGATCAGGTATGGCATGAGTAAACCACTGCTATATATTCTGAATGACATGCTTCATGGTAGAACGTTTGTTGTGAAAAGTTGCAATATAACTTCTACCAGAACTTTTAAAATACAGAACGGTCTACAACAGGGGGCGGTGAATTCGCCTATTTTGTTTAGCATTTTCACCGGCGATCTAATTGGTTCCCTTCACCATGCTATAGCGTACGCCGACGACCTAATCGCGTACAGAACAGGTCCAAAGATCGAGGTCATCAGAACACTCTTGCAGCGTGACTTCGATAAGATTCAGCAATATTGCGATGACTGGAAGTTGAAAATCAACTTTCAGAAATCGGAAACAATTGTGTTTAGAACCCCGTTGGCTCGGGCCTCATGGGATACGAGAAAGAACTGGCGAAAGCTGAAGATCGTTGATCTACATGGCCACCCACTGCCAAGCAAAGTAGTAGTCAAGTATCTCGGCATCTGGCTAGATCAATATCTATATTTTAACAAACATATGGATGCGGCTCTGGCAAGGGCTAGAGGAGCTTTTGCTCTGACAAGGCGACTGTTTCACAGCAGTCAACTTGATAGCAGAGTGAAGGTGATTTGCTACATGGCCCTCATAAGGCCAATGATTGTCTATGGGTGCCCCGTGTGGTTCAATGTTACAGCGTCTCAAATGGAAAAGATTCGGGTGTTTGAGAGACAGTGTCTGCGTACCTGTCTTGGATTGCACAGAACACCAGAGTCGGAGTACAGAAAATACTATCGTAATGAGGTCCTTTACAACGGGGCTCAAATAAACAGAATCGACAACTTCATGAAAAAACTGACTCGGGGTCACACTGCAAGGGCGATGACCTCGACCAATGGCTTGATTTTTGGGGCTTATTACCCCAACTTAGAATATATGGAGAGAACACGTTTCAGTGGATTTGTCCCACCGGAGGCTTTCCTCTATTTTGACATGATAGGTTTGATACAGGACAGATCGGCGGTTCCGTTGATCTACCACGTCTGCCGTAAGTCCGTGGAACGACGGCTCCTTTATGGCCGGGACGTTGCCGCAGTAGGCGGAGAAGCTGAAGAGCTCCTCCGGTTCAGTAGGGCGGTATCAGATCGCGATCGACGGGACGTTGTTAAAACGTCAGAACAGTTCTGGTGGTTGTCTGAGCAACAGACAGAAAATGATATCGATAGCGAGTCGCCAATGGCTGGCTTGCACAGGCTTAGTGTGGAAGACTTAGGGTGTAGGGGTAGGCACAGTGGCAACCAAAAAAATTTTAAAAAACCTAACAAAAAAAAAAAAAAAACCAAAAAAAAAAATTAAAAAATTAAGCTGCGTCGAAAATCAAAAAAAAAAAATTTAAAAAATCAAAATCAAAAAAAAAATGTAAAAACTTATTGTTGCGTCCCAAAATCCAAAAAAAATAGAAAAACTTACAAAAACCAAAAAAAAAAATTATAAAACACAAAAAAAAAAAAAACAAAAAACAAATAAAAGCTACTGTGGCTGCTCTAGTTTTAAGTAGTTTTAAGTAGTTTTAAGTAGTTTTAATTAGTTGTAAGTAATTTTAAGAAAAACATAAAAAATGATCTATAAAACTAAGTTTTTTAAATTTTCTTAGTTATTAATTAGTTCTAGTTTGAAATAGACATATGGTATCTTAAGGCCGAAAGGCATTAGAAATAAGTTATTGCATAATTTAGAGTACCCGCCTAGGGTCAGTAAGTTAATTAAGTTATTATGTAAGCTAGTTTAAACATTTTTGTTAGCAAGTAAGTAGATATAAGTAATAGATAATAAAAATGAATTTAAAACTGAAACTGAACATGCTTTCTTCTTCTTTAAGAAATTTAATTTTTTTTTTTTTTTTTCAATAAACAAAACCTCTACGGCGAAACGCTCGGACACAAAATCTGCAAACATGAATTGTTTCTTTTTTTTTTTTGTTTGAAACACGTTGATTTGTTGCATATTAAAATTTTTTTTTGTATTCGAACTATATTTCAAAAAAAAAACACGAATTATTGCTATGCTTTTTCTCGCGCCACAACACCGCACTCGCACTTTATAGCTTTATAATTTTATTTTCGGTTTTTCTTTCTTTTGTACTTTACTTTTTTTTCTTGACTTTAGGATGCACCGCTTACGAGATGTTAATTTGCTTCCGCACTTTCAGACTGTCCAACTATCATGAATCGCCCACCCCAGGTACCCATCAACACTTTTTTGCTCATCTCATTATGTACCAGCTGGACCGTTGCGTACATTGTACATTTGCAATGCAGCAGTCAGCTAGTACATAACGAGCTCACGCCAGCAATTTAACGGGCAACCGTCTGAGCTGATCATCACCCGATCCATTTCATTTACTTCAAATGAAAGGTTGGGATTGCAAGAAATGGTAAATGGTTGCGGTTTTCTTCGGTGCATGATCAGCAAATATGTATGTTGGTTGGAGGTAAATGCAAGTGGAATTTAATGTTTAGGAGTGCGATGCTGGGGGTCAATTCCCGATCTGTGAAGCTGTGAAGTGAAAACATTTATCACAGCTTCACCGAAAATTCGATTCTCCATTAGTGAAAATCCAACCTCAAATGTCAATTTTTTTTCATATGATAAATTTCTTTTCATTGCCGTATGAGTCGGTGAAAAATTCAAATATGAAAAATGGCCGGAAAACTCAAACGATGAAAAATCTAATTGAAATGAGAGAGAAAATGAGAGAATACTGTCAGAATTTATCATTTAGAACATTTTAGTACTTTTTAGATCCGGAATCGCTTAGAGTGGGTTCGTGAAGTGATAAAATGAAAAAACTGTATGAAAACTGAAATGATATATTTTTTTTCACTTCACAGCTTCACAGATCGGGAATTGACCCCCTGGTGGTATTTTTTTCTGTGTGTTTTTTGCAAAACTGTATGTGATTATGTATTATAGATATTAGTTGATTATTGGGATTATTATTATTGTTGTTATTTTTATTCGTTCACGAGATTAGTTATATTATGAAGTTGTAAGTATTATAGGGGGTATGCATTATAATGTGATATTAAGTTAGTTCGGTTTTAATATGTTTCAATATGTTATGTTTTGAGTGTGGCTAAGTATGTTTGTGTTGTATATCTTTAGGCCAGATTTTATTAAGGATAGGGAGATTTATGCTAGTTGATAGGTTTTATTTAGGATAAGTACTTTCATGCGAGGTTTTATTAAGAATAAGAAGAATAATGATAGGTTTTATTTAGGCTAAGAGCATTTAGGCTAGGTTTCTTGATAGATTTTAGTTAGGATAGGAATATTTAAGCTAGGTTTTGTGATAGGTTTTAATTAGGATAGGAATATTTAGGCTAGGTTTTGTGATAGGTTTTAATTTAGGATAGGAATATTAAGGCTAGGTTTTGTGATAGGTTTTAATTAGGATAGGAATATTTAGGCTAGGCTGTGTGATAGGTTTTAATTCTTATTTAGGTTCCCCACATTTTCTAAGTCACTATCTCCACTATCACCCATAAGTATTCCTAATAGTATCAACGACTCATTTTTTAACTCGCTCTGTTCCTCTTCATTCTTCTCATCCTCACACACTGCCCTACCAATAAGACCTAATGCCCACTCAATCTTTGTAATTATTTTAACACATTCTGAAGATTTCGGATCTTTCGGATGATCTTCCAAAAGAACCCTAATCTCTTCCGTCTTTGCTTTCACAGCCTCTCTATCCTCCTCAAAACTAAACGGATAACTCTTTGAGTTTTCCAATGTACCCCGAGACTCTAGCACTCTTGAAGATCTGAGGGCTTTCCTCATCACTTCCACTGTACCCATTTTCAGACCATGAATCTGCATCTCATATGCCAGTTCGTCCGCTGGTAATCTTCCAATATTCATTTTCAAAACTGTTCAAACTAATTCAAAACACCAGTATGGAAATAAAACCCCTATTCTCACTCAAGCCGATAAAGTCTACACACTCAAACAATTCAACCTAATCTAAAAAACAGCGATTGAAAAACAACACCTTTTTTTCACTCACGTCAATCAAGTCGCTGCGTAAAACACTGAACCTATTCACACTAATTTACAAACAACGATTGAAAACATAAACTTATTTTCACTCAAGTCACTAAAGTCGCTGTGTACAACACTCAAACTATTCAAACAAATTTGAAACACCACGATTTAAAAACACACCTTATTTTCCTTCAAATCAGTAAAATCGCTGTGTAAAACACTCAGCCTATTGAAACTAAGTTACAAACCAGTGATTGAAAAACAACCCCTTGTTTTTACTCAACCCACTGAAAAACGTTCAAACTATTCTAAATAATTCTCAAAACAATGATTGAAAACAAAACCATATTTTCACTCAAGTCAATAAAGTCGCTAAATCTCAAATCACTAAAAAACTTTTCTCAAAACTTTTGATCTTAATCTGTTCATGACTCGCAAACTTTTTGCATATCTTATAGTTGTATCTTCACTCAAATCAATCAATCAGTTTCCAAAATTCTAATTAAGTTAATGTTCGTAATCTAGGAAGCCCTAGGATTTATACTAACACTTTTTTACTACACACTTTAGATTCGCAATGGCACAAACCAATAATTTTTTTCTTCCTACCACTTATATTCCTACAACTAAACAAAACAACCCCGACTCCGAAGTCAAAAAGGCACTCACTTGCACTTTTGCACGAAGATGAAATTAAAAAAAAACTACTCGAACAGACCTTGTCAACACAAAAAAAAGCGATGCAATCGATTATGATTTTAAATGGGTATGTATGTATATATATGGACAAAAAAAATATATATGCGTATATGTATGTCTCAACAAAATATCAAAATATAAACTTCAATATGATATCAAACCAATGAAATAAAAATCAATATAATATGAAATGAAATGCAAAGGAAACCTTACTTGAAAAAGTATACAGTTTAGTATACTTGACACTTTTCCAGCCGCACAAAAAAACTTCTTTCTCCTTTCCTCTGCTACAACAAAACTGTATGTGTGATTCAATGTCACAATGCAAATATAAATTTTCCATCAACAACCTAGATGAAATTAAAAAAGATTACTATTTGTTCCAAAAAAATATGCACAAAAACACAATCACTACTCAAACCGAACGATACAACACAATTTCACACAGAGAATTTCCAAATAGTAAGGAGAAAAAACAATTTCCACGAGCCCCACGTTGGGCGCCACTTGTTGCACCTTTTCTTCTCTTAGGTTTAGGTAGGTATTTATTAACAATTAAAAAGGTAAGTTACGTTAAGAAGTTAAATAATTTGGAATGAAGACGAACTTGAAAACCGCGAACTATTAAAATAATAGGAATTTCCGATTCCAAAACAATAAAAAAAAAAAACCAAATTGCACGACCGATGTGCACCGCGAGGGAAAATTGCGATAGAATGACGTTTATTAAAAAGGTGCGTTTGATTAACGAGAAGAAAAGCACGTCCAGCAACAATTATGCTATGTCCACGGCTGCTCAGCTGGGGGTGTGTTCGGTGGAAATGTTTATTAATTAGTTGATTAAGGTAATGAAAATTTTTAATTGATGTATGAGTAGGTGGATGGGTGATAATAGAATTTTTGTTAGTACAGGAACTAACAAAAATAAATGTACGCCAAGGACAAATGAAGCAAGAAAAGCCCGTTATCGTGCTGTCTTGATGCCGTATGGCAATGAAAAGGTCGCGAGTCCCTTAAAATATGGGAATTTAACGGCACAAAAGACAACCAGATATATGATCACAAATGCGAGCAAAAATTCACAGAGTTTAAAAACATTTCACAAGAAAAATAACACTCTACTTATCTTCAAGACCAATTGTTCCTCCTTCAATTCCTGTGTCCTTATCTGACACTTTTTCAAGTTCTGTGCTGGCCCGTTCTGCCAGAACCTTTTATCCACACGGAAGAAAACAAGAAAAATTGTATAAATATAACCAATATGGCTGATCCGAAAATTATTCGCTAAAACTTCTTTTATCGCTTTTTCTCAAAACCTCTCTGGCGTATAGCCAACAATGAAGTGACTTCCCCAACTCTCTCATCAAGCTTCTTCATGATCGTCGTTTGTCTTGGCCGTTTGTAGCGAAAGCGATAAATCGAAGAAATGCACCATTCTGTGCAATTTAAAGGTAAGCTACATCGGTGGTAGGAAAAGTTATGTGCAGAACGGGTCTGCAGACAATTTTTCTAGTAACAACGTAACAAAATTTTTCGAAGAGAAGGAGGAAAACTTGGTATCGCGTATTTTTTTACAATCTAGATCTGGTGCACTTTTGTTCCGATTTTTTTCAGGGAAAGACTGACAAATAACGTGATCTTCCTGCAACAAAATTTAAGTGGCGATTAGAAATTAAAGTTAAAGTTAAAAGTTGGGCACTCGGCCATTGAAAAGTGTATTCGTTGGGTACTTTGCCATTGATGATTTGTTGTTGATCGATTTATGTATCAGTGTGATTGTATGTGGATGATGACTATTTTAGGTATGCGTGTATGTGTGATTACTATTTGTGTATGAATATAGGTTTGTGTATGTGATGATTGTAATGGTTTCTAATATTGTTTCTCCGTGTGGTCTGTGTATGTGATGTTTAATCTGATGTGTTTAGTGTAGGTTTGTATTTGATCCTTTAGACAGGCTCCTTCTGTTATTACCCAATATTCATACACAGAGTTGCATGCCATTCTCCAGCCAACCTGCTGGCTCGACACGATTGATGACAACCCAGGTGGGAAGATGGGGTAGGTATAAGGAATCAGGAAGTGAAGAGGAAGGGTAAAGAGTTTTACAGAACCGCCCGTTCTGTTCGCAAGTGGTTGGTTGCTTTTGCAGGGTTCTCTGTGAGTACGCCACTGGTTGATGGGACCATGGCTGCCCTCAACTCACCCAGAGCCATGCAGCTGCGACCAAAATCAAAAGAAAAGGTTTTCGGACAAACGATCGTAAGATGGATTTTTTTTTTTTTTTTTTAGATTAGGATTTTTATTATATAAACAACTTTAGTTACAGTTTTATGTGTTTTTGTTAAATAAAAATAGATTTTTACATAATAAAAATAAAACTCAATGGCGTTGCCGTCTGCCTGATTTTGACTCTATATAAAATTAGTTTAAGTAAAATTTTTTCTTTTATATTCTATTATTAACTAAAAACATGGTATTTAAATTCAATTTTCGCTCTTTAGCAGATAACATTAATCATATTCGTTAATTATATAATACCGGTAACTTTTTGCGGATTTTAAATATTTGTAAAGGCTTGTCCAGTTTGCGCCATTTAAAATTATCTTTGTTTGCTCTAGGGTAAGTGTAAGACAACCAAAATGGATCAATCTAAGCTCTCTGAATACAGGACATATGGCTAGGAAATGGAAGCAATCTTCCTTTGCTTTGAGATTGCACAAACTACAAAGAACTGTGGTGGCGTTATTGTAGGGTGTACCATTTAGATTAAGGAGATCACCCCTTGCTCTGCAAATCAAGGATATCGCTTCCACACTTAATTCGTCATTAAAATAATTACTGCACATCAGATTATAATTCAGTTCCGGGTATATCATCCTATTTATAGAGGATATTGCCTGTTGAGTGAATTCATTGCGCTGGGTGATGTCCAAGGCCTCAATTACATTGTATAACTGACTTTTTAATATATTGATATCAGACCACTGAATATTTAACTCAACGCTACATTTTTGTGCCATTAATTCCCAGTCGACGATCCAGTCTATTTTTTTTTTTTCCAAAATGTATCTTGTAAGAATTAGAGGAATTCTATTTGAGCTATAGTTCAGCACTTTTAGAACATAATCGAAGTGCAACTTTAAGGTGTATATGAAAAGTGTGGGTAACCCTGTTTCTAAATTAAGCACGTAGTTTGGTGTGTTTAAAGGTAGTTTAAAAGTCTTTTTTAGAAAAAAAAGTTGAAGTTTTTCTACTTCCTCAAATGGCTTAAAGCCCCAGGTTTGGCAACTGTAGCACATGACCGATCGCAAGACTGTTTCGTATACCTTGTATTTGGCAGACGATGGAACATCATTATTGTTAAAAACCTTCTGCCATGAAGCATTGTTTAAGCTTTTGGCAGAAGACAGTTTTTTTTCTAAGTGAGGCTCCATTTTCATGTTAGGCTTCAGCAGTACCCCAAGATATTTATATTCCAACACTGTCTCTAACACCTGCCCGTTGAAATACCATTTTTCATTTTTCAGCAGTTTGCTTTGCCTCTTTTGAACAATCATAATTTTGGATTTTTCTAAGTTCACCGTGAGGTTCCATATTTTACAATAATTGTTAAGTTTATTTATCATTAACTGTAAACTTTGTGGAGATTCGGCAAATAAAACAATATCGTCTGCAGAAAGAAGCACCTTGATGGTGAGGCCAGCAATCTGGATTCCTGCAGGTAAGTTAGAAGTTATATCGTCTAAGAAAATTGCGAAAAGAGTGGTACTTAGAACACAACCTTGCCGCACTCCCGATAACGTCTCAAACCATTCAGAGAAATCTACACCATCCCACACCCTCTGGCGCGTGTTAGTGTACATACTTTTCAACACTTTTAGAATTTTGGTCGACATTCCATTTTGCGAAAGTTTAAAAAAAATGGCATTTCTATCTATAGAATCAAACGCAGCTTTAAAATCGACAAAGAACAAGTAGAGCTTACGACAATTTCTTAAGTAGTAGTTCGATATTGTAGTTAGTGTAAATATATTATCAACAGTTGAGAATCCTTTTCGAAAACCTGCCTGAAATTCACTTAAAATGTTTTTTCTTTCAACCCAAGAGTTAAGACGCGTCAAAAGAATGTTTGCAAATAGTTTAGCGATTGAATTCATTAAGGATATTCCTCTGTAATTATTTGGGATGTTTACATCGCCTTTTTTAAAAATGGGAAAGATAATTGCATCTTTGAAGTGTTGCGGAATAATTCCAGTTTCAAAAATTTTATTAAACAAAACAAGTACATGATTTTTGAATTCAATGGGGGCATTTTTGTAAAACTCATTTGCAATACGGTCAGGGCCGGGAGCTTTATTAGCTTTAGCATTTTTGAGGGCTAGCTGTAGTTCATTCAACGTTATTTCCTGATCTAGATCGTAAGATGGTTTTTGTTGTAGTAAATTTTACCGCAACTGTCTTCATCCACTTGATTGCGCCACCTAAGACGAGGTCTTCCCCTTCCGCGATTTCCCTGCAATGTGCTTTCGAACACCCGACGAGCCGAAGCGTTTGGGTCCATCCGCTCTACATGGCCAAACCATCGTAGCCTCGCGATGCGATCCTTTCTGGCTATGCCCATGTCGCGGTACAGCTCATACAGCTCGTTGTCGTATCTTCTTATCCACACATTGTCTTTGCATACGGGACCATAGATCATTCGGAGAATTTTTCTTTCGAAACGACCAAGAGTTTCCTCATCCGCTTTCGATAAGGTCCATGCTTCCGCGCCGTACAGCAGGACTGGAATGATTAAGGTTTTATACAAGGTCACCTTGATTTTTCTAGAAAAGGTTTTCTTTCTTAACCGAAAGAAAAATCGATTAGCCTCAGTCCGTTTTCGGAGGTTTTGTCATGGAGGCTATTCTTACCGATTGTGTTTCCAAAGATGTTCTCTTTCCCTAGCCTTTTGTTAAAATCGCCAAGAACGATTCTCACGTCGTGTCTAGAGCACTGCTCATACGTTTCTTCGAGGAGCTCGTAGAAACAGTCTTTGGAATCGTCGTCTTTCTCTTCTGTGGGGGCGTGGGCGCTGTTATGTTGTTGTAATATTTCTACTACAACAACACGAAATTATCCTACTTGTAGTAACCCGTGTAGGGCGAGAACTTTAATTCTGGTCAGGGGGCACCTGACAACCAATGTACTTTTGGATCCATACACATCGATCCAAGATTAATTAAAAAGGGAGAGGGAAAGGGGATGGTCAGCGGTTAAAGGCGCACTGGGGCCAATTTTAATGTGAGGCGACGAGGCCTACTTAACAGAGATACCATTTGGTATCTCTGAATGTACCTGGGAAAGTAATGGGAATGATTAAAATATGTTATTATGTTTAAGGGAACTTACATCTTTATTTTCTGTTGTAAGAATACTGACTACAAAGTATACAAAAAGCTTACAGCAATGCGGTTGTCCATTAACTGATGATTACTGATATTTTCTGATCTCTTATTACTAGTTTCTTAAGTCTATATATACAAAATTAATTGTCAATGAATTGATATCGATGTTATCGACATCAATTCATTTTTTGCTAAGTCAAGAATTTACTTTAACCGAATTTCGTCACTGCCCGACTTTCATGAGTGCAATTCAACTCGTTAGCATTAGGTCTTTTGTTGCTTTATATTGTGGCCATATGAACCAACAACTAGGTTATCATTATTCTTTTTACCCTTCTGTTTCGATTTGGCAACAAACCGATGACCGGGCATTTGTGAATAATTAATGGTCTATCAAGCGTGCTCGTTTGTTTGTTTACAAACGAACCGCTTGATGACCTTGATTCGTATACTTTATTTTTGAATAAGTTTGAGGTGGGTTATGGTTTGGTTTTTGAGTTTTTTATGAAACTCTTATTGCGTTTCCAATACAACACAACACCTCCCCCCTTCAAAACCGCGATTTTTGTTTAGAAGAGACAAAAATTGCCAAGCGAGTGTACCGCCCACATGAGAGTCCGACGAATGTATACAAAAATGTTTACAATTATTATGTTAATATTATCATATGCCAAAATATCTACAGAAGGTATTCTTGACTCAGCAATCCAGACCAAAAATTTGAAAACTCTTAAAGTAATCTTAAAGCGAGTCCCTTAAAATATGGGAATTTAACGGCACAAAAGACAACCAGATATATGATCACAAATGCGAGCAAAAATTCACAGAGTTTAAAAACATTTCACAAGAAAAATAACACTCTACTTATCTTCAAGACCAATTGTTCCTCCTTCAATTCCTGTGTCCTTATCTGACACTTTTTCAAGTTCTGTGCTGGCCCGTTCTGCCAGAACCTTTTATCCACACGGAAGAAAACAAGAAAAATTGTATAAATATAACCAATATGGCTGATCCGAAAATTATTCGCTAAAACTTCTTTTATCGCTTTTTCTCAAAACCTCTCTGGCGTATAGCCAACAATGAAGTGACTTCCCCAACTCTCTCATCAAGCTTCTTCATGATCGTCGTTTGTCTTGGCCGTTTGTAGCGAAAGCGATAAATCGAAGAAATGCACCATTCTGTGCAATTTAAAGGTAAGCTACATCGGTGGTAGGAAAAGTTATGTGCAGAACGGGTCTGCAGACAATTTTTCTAGTAACAACGTAACAAAATTTTTCGAAGAGAAGGAGGAAAACTTGGTATCGCGTATTTTTTTACAATCTAGATCTGGTGCACTTTTGTTCCGATTTTTTTCAGGGAAAGACTGACAAATAACGTGATCTTCCTGCAACAAAATTTAAGTGGCGATTAGAAATTAAAGTTAAAGTTAAAAGTTGGGCACTCGGCCATTGAAAAGTGTATTCGTTGGGTACTTTGCCATTGATGATTTGTTGTTGATCGATTTATGTATCAGTGTGATTGTATGTGGATGATGACTATTTTAGGTATGCGTGTATGTGTGATTACTATTTGTGTATGAATATAGGTTTGTGTATGTGATGATTGTAATGGTTTCTAATATTGTTTCTCCGTGTGGTCTGTGTATGTGATGTTTAATCTGATGTGTTTAGTGTAGGTTTGTATTTGATCCTTTAGACAGGCTCCTTCTGTTATTACCCAATATTCATACACAGAGTTGCATGCCATTCTCCAGCCAACCTGCTGGCTCGACACGATTGATGACAACCCAGGTGGGAAGATGGGGTAGGTATAAGGAATCAGGAAGTGAAGAGGAAGGGTAAAGAGTTTTACAGAACCGCCCGTTCTGTTCGCAAGTGGTTGGTTGCTTTTGCAGGGTTCTCTGTGAGTACGCCACTGGTTGATGGGACCATGGCTGCCCTCAACTCACCCAGAGCCATGCAGCTGCGACCAAAATCAAAAGAAAAGGTTTTCGGACAAACGATCGTAAGATGGATTTTTTTTTTTTTTTTAGATTAGGATTTTTATTATATAAACAACTTTAGTTACAGTTTTATGTGTTTTTGTTAAATAAAAATAGATTTTTACATAATAAAAATAAAAGGCAATGGCGTTGCCGTCTGCCTGATTTTGACTCTATATAAAATTAGTTTAAGTAAAATTTTTTCTTTTATATTCTATTATTAACTAAAAACATGGTATTTAAATTCAATTTTCGCTCTTTAGCAGATAACATTAATCATATTCGTTAATTATATAATACCGGTAACTTTTTGCGGATTTTAAATATTTGTAAAGGCTTGTCCAGTTTGCGCCATTTAAAATTATCTTTGTTTGCTCTAGGGTAAGTGTAAGACAACCAAAATGGATCAATCTAAGCTCTCTGAATACAGGACATATGGCTAGGAAATGGAAGCAATCTTCCTTTGCTTTGAGATTGCACAAACTACAAAGAACTGTGGTGGCGTTATTGTAGGGTGTACCATTTATATTAAGGAGATCACCCCTTGCTCTGCAAATCAAGGATATCGCTTCCACACTTAATTCGTCATTAAAATAATTACTGCACATCAGATTATAATTCAGTTCCGGGTATATCATCCTATTTATAGAGGATATTGCCTGTTGAGTGAATTCATTGCGCTGGGTGATGTCCAAGGCCTCAATTACATTGTATAACTGACTTTTTAATATATTGATATCAGACCACTGAATATTTAACTCAACGCTACATTTTTGTGCCATTAATTCCCAGTCGACGATCCAGTCTATTTTTTTTTTTTCCAAAATGTATCTTGTAAGAATTAGAGGAATTCTATTTGAGCTATAGTTCAGCACTTTTAGAACATAATCGAAGTGCAACTTTAAGGTGTATATGAAAAGTGTGGGTAACCCTGTTTCTAAATTAAGCACGTAGTTTGGTGTGTTTAAAGGTAGTTTAAAAGTCTTTTTTAGAAAAAAAAGTTGAAGTTTTTCTACTTCCTCAAATGGCTTAAAGCCCCAGGTTTGGCAACTGTAGCACATGACCGATCGCAAGACTGTTTCGTATACCTTGTATTTGGCAGACGATGGAACATCATTATTGTTAAAAACCTTCTGCCATGAAGCATTGTTTAAGCTTTTGGCAGAAGACAGTTTTTTTTCTAAGTGAGGCTCCATTTTCATGTTAGGCTTCAGCAGTACCCCAAGATATTTATATTCCAACACTGTCTCTAACACCTGCCCGTTGAAATACCATTTTTCATTTTTCAGCAGTTTGCTTTGCCTCTTTTGAACAATCATAATTTTGGATTTTTCTAAGTTCACCGTGAGGTTCCATATTTTACAATAATTGTTAAGTTTATTTATCATTAACTGTAAACTTTGTGGAGATTCGGCAAATAAAACAATATCGTCTGCAAAAAGAAGCACCTTGATGGTGAGGCCAGCAATCTGGATTCCTGCAGGTAAGTTAGAAGTTATATCGTCTAAGAAAATTGCGAAAAGAGTGGTACTTAGAACACAACCTTGCCGCACTCCCGATAACGTCTCAAACCATTCAGAGAAATCTACACCATCCCACACCCTCTGGCGCGTGTTAGTGTACATACTTTTCAACACTTTTAGAATTTTGGTCGACATTCCATTTTGCGAAAGTTTAAAAAAAATGGCATTTCTATCTATAGAATCAAACGCAGCTTTAAAATCGACAAAGAACAAGTAGAGCTTACGACAATTTCTTAAGTAGTAGTTCGATATTGTAGTTAGTGTAAATATATTATCAACAGTTGAGAATCCTTTTCGAAAACCTGCCTGAAATTCACTTTAAATGTTTTTTCTTTCAACCCAAGAGTTAAGACGCGTCAAAAGAATGTTTGCAAATAGTTTAGCGATTGAATTCATTAAGGATATTCCTCTGTAATTATTTGGGATGTTTACATCGCCTTTTTTAAAAATGGGAAAGATAATTGCATCTTTGAAGTGTTGCGGAATAATTCCAGTTTCAAAAATTTTATTAAACAAAACAAGTACATGATTTTTGAATTCAATGGGGGCATTTTTGTAAAACTCATTTGCAATACGGTCAGGGCCGGGAGCTTTATTAGCTTTAGCATTTTTGAGGGCTAGCTGTAGTTCATTCAACGTTATTTCCTGATCTAGATCGTAAGATGGTTTTTGTTGTAGTAAATTTTACCGCAACTGTCTTCATCCACTTGATTGCGCCACCTAAGACGAGGTCTTCCCCTTCCGCGATTTCCCTGCAATGTGCTTTCGAACACCCGACGAGCCGAAGCGTTTGGGTCCATCCGCTCTACATGGCCAAACCATCGTAGCCTCGCGATGCGATCCTTTCTGGCTATGCCCATGTCGCGGTACAGCTCATACAGCTCGTTGTCGTATCTTCTTATCCACACATTGTCTTTGCATACGGGACCATAGATCATTCGGAGAATTTTTCTTTCGAAACGACCAAGAGTTTCCTCATCCGCTTTCGATAAGGTCCATGCTTCCGCGCCGTACAGCAGGACTGGAATGATTAAGGTTTTATACAAGGTCACCTTGATTTTTCTAGAAAAGGTTTTCTTTCTTAACCGAAAGAAAAATCGATTAGCCTCAGTCCGTTTTCGGAGGTTTTGTCATGGAGGCTATTCTTACCGATTGTGTTTCCAAAGATGTTCTCTTTCCCTAGCCTTTTGTTAAAATCGCCAAGAACGATTCTCACGTCGTGTCTAGAGCACTGCTCATACGTTTCTTCGAGGAGCTCGTAGAAACAGTCTTTGGAATCGTCGTCTTTCTCTTCTGTGGGGGCGTGGGCGCTGTTATGTTGTTGTAATATTTCTACTACAACAACACGAAATTATCCTACTTGTAGTAACCCGTGTAGGGCGAGAACTTTAATTCTGGTCAGGGGGCACCTGACAACCAATGTACTTTTGGATCCATACACATCGATCCAAGATTAATTAAAAAGGGAGAGGGAAAGGGGATGGTCAGCGGTTAAAGGCGCACTGGGGCCAATTTTAATGTGAGGCGACGAGGCCTACTTAACAGAGATACCATTTGGTATCTCTGAATGTACCTGGGAAAGTAATGGGAATGATTAAAATATGTTATTATGTTTAAGGGAACTTACATCTTTATTTTCTGTTGTAAGAATACTGATTACAAAGTATACAAAAAGCTTACAGCAATGCGGTTGTCCATTAACTGATGATTACTGATATTTTCTGATCTCTTATTACTAGTTTCTTAAGTCTATATATACAAAATTAATTGTCAATGAATTGATATCGATGTTATCGACATCAATTCATTTTTTGCTAAGTCAAGAATTTACTTTAACCGAATTTCGTCACTGCCCGACTTTCATGAGTGCAATTCAACTCGTTAGCATTAGGTCTTTTGTTGCTTTATATTGTGGCCATATGAACCAACAACTAGGTTATCATTATTCTTTTTACCCTTCTGTTTCGATTTGGCAACAAACCGATGACCGGGCATTTGTGAATTATTAATGGTCTATCAAGCGTGCTCGTTTGTTTGTTTACAAACGAACCGCTTGATGACCTTGATTCGTATACTTTATTTTTGAATAAGTTTGAGGTGGGTTATGGTTTGGTTTTTGAGTTTTTTATGAAACTCTTATTGCGTTTCCAATACAACACAACACCTCCCCCCTTCAAAACCGCGATTTTTGTTTAGAAGAGACAAAAATTGCCAAGCGAGTGTACCGCCCACATGAGAGTCCGACGAATGTATACAAAAATGTTTACAATTATTATGTTAATATTATCATATGCCAAAATATCTACAGAAGGTATTCTTGACTCAGCAATCCAGACCAAAAATTTGAAAACTCTTAAAGTAATCTTAAAGCGAGTCCCTTAAAATATGGGAATTTAACGGCACAAAAGACAACCAGATATATGATCACAAATGCGAGCAAAAATTCACAGAGTTTAAAAACATTTCACAAGAAAAATAACACTCTACTTATCTTCAAGACCAATTGTTCCTCCTTCAATTCCTGTGTCCTTATCTGACACTTTTTCAAGTTCTGTGCTGGCCCGTTCTGCCAGAACCTTTTATCCACACGGAAGAAAACAAGAAAAATTGTATAAATATAACCAATATTGCTGATCCGAAAATTATTCGCTAAAACTTCTTTTATCGCTTTTTCTCAAAACCTCTCTGGCGTATAGCCAACAATGAAGTGACTTCCCCAACTCTCTCATCAAGCTTCTTCATGATCGTCGTTTGTCTTGGCCGTTTGTAGCGAAAGCGATAAATCGAAGAAATGCACCATTCTGTGCAATTTAAAGGTAAGCTACATCGGTGGTAGGAAAAGTTATGTGCAGAACGGGTCTGCAGACAATTTTTCTAGTAACAACGTAACAAAATTTTTCGAAGAGAAGGAGGAAAACTTGGTATCGCGTATTTTTTTACAATCTAGATCTGGTGCACTTTTGTTCCGATTTTTTTCAGGGAAAGACTGACAAATAACGTGATCTTCCTGCAACAAAATTTAAGTGGCGATTAGAAATTAAAGTTAAAGTTAAAAGTTGGGCACTCGGCCATTGAAAAGTGTATTCGTTGGGTACTTTGCCATTGATGATTTGTTGTTGATCGATTTATGTATCAGTGTGATTGTATGTGGATGATGACTATTTTAGGTATGCGTGTATGTGTGATTACTATTTGTGTATGAATATAGGTTTGTGTATGTGATGATTGTAATGGTTTCTAATATTGTTTCTCCGTGTGGTCTGTGTATGTGATGTTTAATCTGATGTGTTTAGTGTAGGTTTGTATTTGATCCTTTAGACAGGCTCCTTCTGTTATTACCCAATATTCATACACAGAGTTGCATGCCATTCTCCAGCCAACCTGCTGGCTCGACACGATTGATGACAACCCAGGTGGGAAGATGGGGTAGGTATAAGGAATCAGGAAGTGAAGAGGAAGGGTAAAGAGTTTTACAGAACCGCCCGTTCTGTTCGCAAGTGGTTGGTTGCTTTTGCAGGGTTCTCTGTGAGTACGCCACTGGTTGATGGGACCATGGCTGCCCTCAACTCACCCAGAGCCATGCAGCTGCGACCAAAATCAAAAGAATAAGGTTTTCGGACAAACGATCGTAAGATGGATTTTTTTTTTTTTTTTTTAGATTAGGATTTTTATTATATAAACAACTTTAGTTACAGTTTTATGTGTTTTTGTTAAATAAAAATAGATTTTTACATAATAAAAATAAAAGGCAATGGCGTTGCCGTCTGCCTGATTTTGACTCTATATAAAATTAGTTTAAGTAAAATTTTTTCTTTTATATTCTATTATTAACTAAAAACATGGTATTTAAATTCAATTTTCGCTCTTTAGCAGATAACATTAATCATATTCGTTAATTATATAATACCGGTAACTTTTTGCGGATTTTAAATATTTGTAAAGGCTTGTCCAGTTTGCGCCATTTAAAATTATCTTTGTTTGCTCTAGGGTAAGTGTAAGACAACCAAAATGGATCAATCTAAGCTCTCTGAATACAGGACATATGGCTAGGAAATGGAAGCAATCTTCCTTTGCTTTGAGATTGCACAAACTACAAAGAACTGTGGTGGCGTTATTGTAGGGTGTACCATTTAGATTAAGGAGGTCACCCCTTGCTCTGCAAATCAAGGATATCGCTTCCACACTTAATTCGTCATTAAAATAATTACTGCACATCAGATTATAATTCAGTTCCGGGTATATCATCCTATTTATAGAGGATATTGCCTGTTGAGTGAATTCATTGCGCTGGGTGATGTCCAAGGCCTCAATTACATTGTATAACTGACTTTTTAATATATTGATATCAGACCACTGAATATTTAACTCAACGCTACATTTTTGTGCCATTAATTCCCAGTCGACGATCCAGTCTATTTTTTTTTTTTCCAAAATGTATCTTGTAAGAATTAGAGGAATTCTATTTGAGCTATAGTTCAGCACTTTTAGAACATAATCGAAGTGCAACTTTAAGGTGTATATGAAAAGTGTGGGTAACCCTGTTTCTAAATTAAGCACGTAGTTTGGTGTGTTTAAAGGTAGTTTAAAAGTCTTTTTTAGAAAAAAAGTTGAAGTTTTTCTACTTCCTCAAATGGCTTAAAGCCCCAGGTTTGGCAACTGTAGCACATGACCGATCGCAAGACTGTTTCGTATACCTTGTATTTGGCAGACGATGGAACATCATTATTTTTAAAAACCTTCTGCCATGAAGCATTGTTTAAGCTTTTGGCAGAAGACAGTTTTTTTTCTAAGTGAGGCTCCATTTTCATGTTAGGCTTCAGCAGTACCCCAAGATATTTATATTCCAACACTGTCTCTAACACCTGCCCGTTGAAATACCATTTTTCATTTTTCAGCAGTTTGCTTTGCCTCTTTTGAACAATCATAATTTTGGATTTTTCTAAGTTCACCGTGAGGTTCCATATTTTACAATAATTGTTAAGTTTATTTATCATTAACTGTAAACTTTGTGGAGATTCGGCAAATAAAACAATATCGTCTGCAAAAAGAAGCACCTTGATGGTGAGGCCAGCAATCTGGATTCCTGCAGGTAAGTTAGAAGTTATATCGTCTAAGAAAATTGCGAAAAGAGTGGTACTTAGAACACAACCTTGCCGCACTCCCGATAACGTCTCAAACCATTCAGAGAAATCTACACCATCCCACACCCTCTGGCGCGTGTTAGTGTACATACTTTTCAACACTTTTAGAATTTTGGTCGACATTCCATTTTGCGAAAGTTTAAAAAAAATGGCATTTCTATCTATAGAATCAAACGCAGCTTTAAAATCGACAAAGAACAAGTAGAGCTTACGACAATTTCTTAAGTAGTAGTTCGATATTGTAGTTAGTGTAAATATATTATCAACAGTTGAGAATCCTTTTCGAAAACCTGCCTGAAATTCACTTAAAATGTTTTTTCTTTCAACCCAAGAGTTAAGACGCGTCAAAAGAATGTTTGCAAATAGTTTAGCGATTGAATTCATTAAGGATATTCCTCTGTAATTATTTGGGATGTTTACATCGCCTTTTTTAAAAATGGGAAAGATAATTGCATCTTTGAAGTGTTGCGGAATAATTCCAGTATCAAAAATTTTATTAAACAAAACAAGTACATGATTTTTGAATTCAATGGGGGCATTTTT
This sequence comes from Melanostoma mellinum, assembly GCA_914767635.1. Classification (NCBI taxonomy): domain Eukaryota; kingdom Metazoa; phylum Arthropoda; class Insecta; order Diptera; family Syrphidae; genus Melanostoma; species Melanostoma mellinum. The sequence continues at coordinate 121,822,309 of OU612059.1, read as the reverse complement.
GTAAAACTCATTTGCAATACGGTCAGGGCCGGGAGCTTTATTAGCTTTAGCATTTTTGAGGGCTAGCTGTAGTTCATTCAACGTTATTTCCTGATCTAGATCGTAAGATGGTTTTTGTTGTAGTAAATTTTACCGCAACTGTCTTCATCCACTTGATTGCGCCACCTAAGACGAGGTCTTCCCCTTCCGCGATTTCCCTGCAATGTGCTTTCGAACACCCGACGAGCCGAAGCGTTTGGGTCCATCCGCTCTACATGGCCCAACCATCGTAGCCTCGCGATGCGATCCTTTCTGGCTATGCCCATGTCGCGGTACAGCTCATACAGCTCGTTGTCGTATCTTCTTATCCACACATTGTCTTTGCATACGGGACCATAGATCATTCGGAGAATTTTTCTTTCGAAACGACCAAGAGTTTCCTCATCCGCTTTCGATAAGGTCCATGCTTCCGCGCCGTACAGCAGGACTGGAATGATTAAGGTTTTATACAAGGTCACCTTGATTTTTCTAGAAAAGGTTTTCTTTCTTAACCGAAAGAAAAATCGATTAGCCTCAGTCCGTTTTCGGAGGTTTTGTCATGGAGGCTATTCTTACCGATTGTGTTTCCAAAGATGTTCTCTTTCCCTAGCCTTTTGTTAAAATCGCCAAGAACGATTCTCACGTCGTGTCTAGAGCACTGCTCATACGTTTCTTCGAGGAGCTCGTAGAAACAGTCTTTGGAATCGTCGTCTTTCTCTTCTGTGGGGGCGTGGGCGCCGTTATGTTGTTGTAATATTTCTACTACAACAACACGAAATTATCCTACTTGTAGTAACCCGTGTAGGGCGAGAACTTTAATTCTGGTCAGGGGGCACCTGACAACCAATGTACTTTTGGATCCATACACATCGATCCAAGATTAATTAAAAAGGGAGAGGGAAAGGGGATGGTCAGCGGTTAAAGGCGCACTGGGGCCAATTTTAATGTGAGGCGACGAGGCCTACTTAACAGAGATACCATTTGGTATCTCTGAATGTACCTGGGAAAGTAATGGGAATGATTAAAATATGTTATTATGTTTAAGGGAACTTACATCTTTATTTTCTGTTGTAAGAATACTGATTACAAAGTATACAAAAAGCTTACAGCAATGCGGTTGTCCATTAACTGATGATTACTGATATTTTCTGATCTCTTATTACTAGTTTCTTAAGTCTATATATACAAAATTAATTGTCAATGAATTGATATCGATGTTATCGACATCAATTCATTTTTTGCTAAGTCAAGAATTTACTTTAACCGAATTTCGTCACTGCCCGACTTTCATGAGTGCAATTCAACTCGTTAGCATTAGGTCTTTTGTTGCTTTATATTGTGGCCATATGAACCAACAACTAGGTTATCATTATTCTTTTTGCCCTTCTGTTTCGATTTGGCAACAAACCGATGACCGGGCATTTGTGAATTATTAATGGTCTATCAAGCGTGCTCGTTTGTTTGTTTACAAACGAACCGCTTGATGACCTTGATTCGTATACTTTATTTTTGAATAAGTTTGAGGTGGGTTATGGTTTGGTTTTTGAGTTTTTTATGAAACTCTTATTGCGTTTCCAATACAACACAACACCTCCCCCCTTCAAAACCGCGATTTTTGTTTAGAAGAGACAAAAATTGCCAAGCGAGTGTACCGCCCACATGAGAGTCCGACGAATGTATACAAAAATGTTTACAATTATTATGTTAATATTATCATATGCCAAAATATCTACAGAAGGTATTCTTGACTCAGCAATCCAGACCAAAAATTTGAAAACTCTTAAAGTAATCTTATAAATTACCACGAAAAAAAAACTATGAAATAATTCTTAATTGTAATCCTCCAGTCAATGTAGTTGTTTCCAGGAGTGGGTCGACATGTAGTGGTTTCTAGATGTTGTTTTCTTCAGGTGTAATGGTACCTGGACGACGTCGGTTTCATTGTGTTTTCCTTCGCTTTTTATGGTATAGTTAGTTTTATAAAATCATTATTTATTTTGGTAAAATATCTAAACTATCTTTGATATATTTTTTTTTTCAGTTCTTAACTTTTTTTTTTTAAAATATCTTTTAAATGTATAACTTTTTATTTTACATAAATTTGGATTTATTTTATAAATATTGTATATATAATAGCATTTGTTTTGTGTATATTTATCTTAAATATTATAAGTTTTAAAACAATTTTCTTCTTATAGTAGTAGAAGTCTATTATATTCTTTATTCTTAGATTTCTTATCATTTAATTTTAGTGTATTTGTAGCTTAAATATTATAATTTTTATTGAAATTAGTTTATTGTATTCTTTGCTTTTTTTTTATTTCTTACTAAGTTTCTTAATAGAATTTCTTAATATATATTTATAGTAACTCAAGTTTAAGTTAATTTTTTCATAAAACATGGTTTTAAAATATTTTTTTTTTTGTTTTTTATTTAAAAATGGTTTTTAAGTTTTTAAATGGGTGTCATAAATTTTCAATATAATTTTAGCAGTCTTAATAAATTTTAAATGAGCTTTTATTGTATTATTATTATACTTGTATTTTATGTTTAAAGCATTGACTGGGTGCAAGGGTTTGTTTGTGTATGAAATGTTGTGTATACCTTACGTATTTTAAGTGGAGGTATGTTGTATATCGATTGAGTGTGTAAAACTGTTTTGGGGCTCACTATCTCCCATCTTTTAAATTTTTTTTTTTATGTGGTGGCGCTTTAATTCTTATCCTTAATTTTTTTTTTGTTTATGTATTTTATAATTTTTTTTTTTTTTAAATATATTCTTTTTTTTTTGATAGCGCTTTTATTATTATTATTATTATTATTATTATTTTTCTTTTTTTTTATATATATGTTTTTTTATTTATTTGTTATTATTATTTTTTTTTTTTTTATTATTATTTTTTCAAAATTTTGTATCGAAATTCGGGATAATCCCGAATCTCCTCCTTCAGTGTCTCTGTGAATTTCTTCACATCGTCCTCTTTGGCTGACAATTCTCTTTTCTTCGTCATGTAGCTGGCCACCATGCATGTAATGATTCCTCTGTCCCACCCCGATAGTAGGTCCGGCACCTTTACGTTGGAGCATTTATACTGGGGAAATTCAGCCGTTGGGTTGCGTTTATTCCATTCCCTTTTTAGGAATGTGCTTATGGCATTCATTGCCATTAGTCCCGATACTCCTATAGTATTGTACGTTTTTATAGTTCTGTTGACGTTATTTACCACTATCAGGGGCAAATGCAGTCCCCGGACTTCTATCGGGAACATCAGTAGTTCATAATTGAATGGGTGGCGACTACCTGAATGGCATTTTTAATCTTTCTTATTTTATATTTCTATTACCTCTTCTTGGTAATAATAATAAAATAAATTTTTATTTCAGACCAGTAAAAAATGTTTGCAGATTCTATTGTATTTCTAAATTAAATTCTGTATTGATTCATTACTCCAAAAAAAAATCATTGGGCTAATGATTAGATTAGATTAAATTTTATTTTTCATTTCTATACATTTGCTGATAATTCTTACTTAAACTAATGTTAATTACAAATTTTAAATAAGCAAACGAAAAGATGTAAGAAAGAAAAACATTTAGTGACATCTATATTTTCTTACGAGAAGTTAATAGTTTTGATGACACATCAAAATATAAGTTATACAATACAAAACATGTGGGGTGGCAATAATAGAATTTGAGAACAATAGAAATACAATATTTTCATAAAAATTCAACTGAAGAATGAATAACAAAAAAAAAAAGAAGCACTCCGGGAGTGCCGACGGAATTGAAAACAGAATTGAATTTTCAGTAAATATTTTAATGTAGGTACAGGAAAATCTATTATAATATACTTATGTAGATGTACATATAGAGGAACATCAATGAAACTTATGAGTATTCATTCACAATTTCATCCCTACAATCATCGTATTCTAATACTGAAATTATAGGTCTATGGTAACTTAAATAGGAAACGAACAATTTTGTCTCAAATCTTTTTAAATATATCGCAAAGACTGCATCAATTGTCGCTTTATATTTCGTTGTACTAAGGCTGCGGTCATTCGTCATTGTAAAATAGTATTCTTCTTTTGAAAATTGAAAAAGTGGCAAATTTGTAGCATCGCCGAAGTTGATGTTAAAATCACCACTCAAAATCATTGGGAAATCATCAAATCTCTCCCCAATTTTATCGTGAAGGTATGCAGAAGCGTCTTCAGACTAAATAAATAAATTTTTATATAAAAGCTGTCGTATTGCACTTGAAAACGTAGTCGGTGAATTATAAACCCCTACTGTTATAACTTGCTGTCCATTTCCAGAAAGGCAACGATAAACACTCAAATCGCCGATATCAAAAACATTACTACTAAACATACGAGTATACTAGTGTAGGTACCTCGTATGCAAATCCATATGATTTGAGGAAAATATGGCAGTTGTATCAGACAACCTTTTACAGATAGCTGCTCCTGCTGCTGGACGATCGTGCCTTCTGAAACTAGCAACTAAATTGAAATCTGGAATATCATATCTATATTTCCTCGTCACCCTTGTCAAATTCTGTTAAAATCAATACATTCAAATTTTTAACGATAGTCGATAGTTTCTACAGATTTTGTAACTGCGCTCGTAAACTTTGACAATAAAATGAAAGGACAATGCATTAAGTTTAGAAACGAAATTAGTGAATATTTGAGTAATGGTTTTTCAAACTATTTTCCATCGATAAATCATCGCGATGAGTTGTTGATCTCTTTTAATTTGTTGTAAAGTTCGAATCATCGACCAGTGCGTCTCCTACTCTGCCATGATTCCAGCTTCACTCATCCACTTCATTGAAATGGTAGTAAAATATTTGGTGCTTTTTATTTTTTCTGCGTTGCATAAATTTTTCTCTGTCCTTCAATTCAATTCCTTTCTTTCTTCTCTGTATTTTTCCGAGTCGATAAGTATACTAGGTAATGTTGCTATTCTATTCTTTTAAGTCATTTAGCAACTCAATTTTAATGTGTTTCTTGGCTCAATGGTAGAGTCGATGGCTATTAGACTAAGGGTCTCAGGTTCGAATCCTAGCTTTGGCCACAATTTTATTATGTTTATGTTTTCACTTTAAATAAATAAAAAAATGGAAGTCATTGCTGGGAATCGAACCAGAGACGCTGGGCTATGACGAATTTACATACGAAATACAATGAGCCAAAAAATGGTGTCGGTCGCGAACTCATTGCTTTACCCCCATCGCAAAAGTGCCAAACGCGCCTAAAGAAGTTTTCACTTCAATAAATAACAAGGAATATTAAATTAAAGAAATACTACAATACTCGTATTAATAAATAAAGTGAGAATGTTAGAAGAGATTAGATTCTAAATTTAAATGGCTAAAGTTTAAAAGCCAAACCTTGATGCTTCTTTGAAACAATCCAGAATTTGTAATTGCTCTAATGGACGGCGGTAGATTATTGAATAAGCGAGCAGAAGATACAGAATAAAAATTACGAAATGCAGTTGTACGGAAGAAAGGAACAGATACAAAATTAGACACGTTAACACGTAAACTATGAGTAGAAATAAGCCGAAAGTTTCTATTTCCAGATTTCATAAAAAAAGTCTTCAACACTTTAAAACAGTACAGGTGACGAACTGGAAGGATACTGAGGTTACAAAACAAAGGAAAACTAGGATGTCTTACAGGTTTGCGGCATATTTTTCTCAGCACATGTTTTTGTAGTACCAAGAGAGGTTGTATTTTGTTTAAGTACGATCCACCCCAGCAGGCGATACCATATTGCAATTTGGAATGAAATATACCGTAATAGATCTGTTTCAAGAGCAAGACAGAGCACACATTTTGTAAGTAATAAAAAAGACGAAGAGTAGAACGGAAATACAGACTCAAAGATGTAGTGTGATTTGAAAAGCTCATTTTAGAGTCAATGATTAGCCCTAGATATTTAAATTCATTCACTGTCTCAATTTCAAAACAGTTATTACTACAACTAAGATGGCTATAAAAAGTGGAAGCAGAATAAGAACTCAAATTACAATTACAGTTACATATATCGAATTTGTGACATTCTGGTGCATGGAAGTAGATACCATTTATAAAATTAGCCGGGGAAGTCAAACTGAAAAACATTATTTTTGTTTTTCTACTTATACCTAACCAATTTGTGCTTAGCAAACCATACCCTCAATAGACTCAGATCCCAATTTATATCAGCAATAATGTCCAAAGCACTTTTCGCACCATACGAGAAACCTGTCATCCGCGAAAGCAGTTAGAAAACCCTTAAAGTTAAGTTCCAATACAGAGTTGATATAGATTAGAAAGAGAAGAGGTCCAAGGACAGAACCTTGAGGTACACCCAAATTAAAAGTTTTTACATCACTTCTAGACTCTCCAATCTTTACTCTTTGAGACATATCTTTAAGATACGACTCAAACCAATCTAGAACAAAACCACGAAACCCCGCTTTTTCTAATTTCTCTAGTAAAATTGCATGGTTGACCATATCAAAGGCCTTGGTTATATCAATGAAGAGACCGGCTGTACAATTCTTGCCATCAAAGTTTGACATAATATTTGAGCAAAACTGTAGGAGAGCATCTTCAGTGGATCTTTCCTTCCGAAATCCAAATTGTTTACTACAAAAAAAATTTGTTTTGTTTAAGAAACTTACAGCTCTGTCCTTTAAAAGTTTTTCAAAAACTTTGCTTAGCACTGGAAGAAGTGAAATAGGCCTGTAGTTACCCACACTCAAAACAGAACCTTTTTTAAACAAAGGTATCACATCGGCAATTTTAAGCTCTGCAGGAAACACTCCAGAAAAAACACAATTGTTAAAGACAGCTGTTAAGACGTCAACTATAAGGTAAGATATTTTCTTTATAAGGAAGCCAGATAAACCATCAATACCGCTAGAGTTTGTATTTTTTAGACCATGAATAGCTTTTAACGTTTCGAGAGGAGTTATGGGTTTGAAAATAAAACTGTTTCTCTGTAGTGGCTCAACAAACATGGGACTGGGCGAACAGGAGGTACAGACTGCATTGACAACAGAAGGTTGCAAGCAGCTGACTGCATTCACATAGTAATCATTAAATGCATTAGCAACACCAACAGGTTCGGAAACTATACAATTATCTACTTCCAGAGATCTAGGTGTTTTAGAGGAAGAGTTTTTGTTCAACATACTATTAACAATTTCCCATTCACTTCTCAGATTGCCTTTAACACTATTGAAACGGTTACGATAGTAAGTATCACGGTAGATAGGTATCTCCCTTTTTAATTCCCTGCACAATTTTTTGTATTTTATTTTAAAGCCTGTTTTGTTGGGATAACGGTTAAGTTTTATTCTAAGCTTATTTTTAACATTTATCTTTTTTAAGAGTTCATTAGTTATCGGTTTAAGTCTTTTTTTTCGTTTTTTACTAATCACAAAGACGAACAATTGGTAACATGCATTTTGAGACATTCAAGAAATGTTGTGAAAGCAACTGAAGCATCACTACACAGATACACTTCATCCCAAAACTCATAAAGCAGTTCATTTTTGAGCTTAACAATATCTATTTTTGCAATTTTGCTGGGTAATTCAGTGTCATTTTTAGGTTTTAAGCAAGAAGTTTTCACTAAGACTCCTGTCATGCAGTGATCAGTGATCTTAAAATCAAACAAACATTTTTCACATGCAAACGAGGAAGAACAATCAAATCGACATAAAACATGATCTAAACAACTACCGGACACAATTCTTGTAGGCTCGTTAATGAGAGACTCAAATCCATGAGAGGCTACTAGGTCAAGGTATTTTGAAACAACTTCGCTTTTCCTAAAATATTTATGTTTATATCACCAACAACAATGACATTTTTTGCCTTGATTTTATCTAGCACAGTGGAAAACTCTTGCAAAAACACAGAAATATTGAACATATGAAGTCTATAAACACATAGAAAAACATAAACATTACTATTGAATACAATTGAAACCATTAAAACATCTGCACTAACAAATTCTACACACGTAAACTCTTCAACTTGGTAACAATCTTTCACAAAACAACCAACACCACCAGCAGCGTAATTTTCATTCGTTTTGGCATAAAAATTGTAGCCAGGTGTAGCATAATCATTTTTTTCAAAATTGTAGATCCACAATTCAGACACAAAAACAATATCTGGACAACACAAAAAAGAATCAAGGTGAACGATAAGCGATGAAAAGTTTTCTCGTACTTCTAACATTCTGTTGAACAAAAAAAGTTTATCATTGCAATAAGAATTAAATTTAAAAATATTATCACATTCATTACTTGAATTAAGGACAGACATTTCTTCGATTAAATCATTAACTTCATTCATTATAATACTGAAAATAAATAAATAAACAAAATGCACTAGATAACTGAAAGATCATTAAATGATCTTATTGAAAACACTTTGCCACCCTCAACTTTTCTGACAAGAATTTGATTATTTTTATACCAAGAGTATTTAATTCCTTTTTGTTTACCTGCTTCTTTTACTTTCATATAAAGTGCATGTGTATATTTGGTGAGAGATTCATTTAAGAAAATACTGTTTCTCTTAGTAACGCTGCTGCTGTTGTTATTGTTACTGCTTCTGCTGCTACTGTTGCTGTTGCTGTTTCCCTCGCCGCCGCCGTCTCCAACAATCGCCTTTCCGATGCCAACAAATTGTGTATTGAGGTTTTTTTTGTGTGTCCTCTTTGCGTGCATAATTCTTTGTTTGGTAGTTAAAGAAGAGAATTTAACGCAGATGACATTCTCGTTGGTATGATGAGATGGTGTTGACTTATTTTGGATTCGTTTTATGAAACACTTTTCAATGTCATTTCCAGAGACATCGATAGACAAAGCTTTGTTAAAGATTAACTTTGCCGTCTCAAATGCATTTTTTTCGTTTACATTAGGAGCACCAACGATTTCGATAAAATTCTCCATTTTTTTTTGCTGACTCCAGTTAAGCCTGCTTTCCAGACTAACGACCTTCGATTTAAGCTCGTTATTTTCTTCCCTTAGTTCATTTACCTGCTGCAAGAAACGCTGGTTTGTTTCCTCCAAGCTTGCTAATTTTTGATATATCATTTGAAGGGTATAGGTATTATCACCCTCCTCAATACGGTCAGATGAAGAAGCAGATATTGCCGATGGGAAAGATTTAGTCGTTTTGTTGAGTTTTGCACATTCTTAGAAGCAAGTTGTGCCGGTACCTTGTTGTTGTTTAGTGTAGGTGAACTTGTGTTTGACAAATGCATTGAGCGTCGTCTTAGAACTGCACACTTATCACAGCGGAATGGATTGCCACTTGATTTAAAGAAATCACCGTCTTGTTCATTTATATTTACACACTTATAATGAAAAAAGTTTTTACAATCGACACAGTCAATTTTATTTGAAATAGATCTATCAATTTTTTGTAAGCAAACTGAGCAATTCATTTTGGATATCAAAGTCTCTTTGACATGCGCATCCCACGACAATACAGAGAGAACTGTTACTACTATTACAAAGAAAACAGACAGCAATTGCCGATTTATACAAAAGTTTTGTTTCGTATTTTAGGTTTTCGTTCAAGAGGTTTAGTGGTCGTGAATGTAATTTGATCGTTTATTGAAACTGTTTACTGTTGCGCATTTGGCGTGTGCCGTTGATTTTTATCATGTTAATTTCAATGCGGTCTTTCTTTGATGAATTTAAACATGTTTTATTGAATGAATGTGAAATTCAAGAAGTGGTTTTAGGTAGTGACCTTGATATTTATTATTGTTATATATATATCTATTTTTTTTTTTTTTCAAATCGACAGTTTTCGATTTTAAGGTACATAGGCTCAGTTTCTTTTACTTTTGCCTTTGCCATTTTCACTTTATGAATGAAATGGAAACATTTATACAGACTTTCGTGGGGTTAGTAATATGCATTTGTAGGCATTCTATATAATTTTGGTATAAGGGGAGCGTTGTTTAGCAAAAAAAAAAATTGTATAGTAGGAAAAAGAGTAGCTGTTATTCGTAATAATGTTTGAGACGATTATTATGAATGGTTACCTGTTTTTTCTTAATTAATATTACACTATCTGTGGGACTCGTAATTTGTACAACAGGATATGGTCCTGTCCATATTTCAGATAATTTGTGTTGTCTATTTTCGTTTTTCAAAAGTACTTTGTCTCCTACGTGAAAAGTTATAGTTCTTATTTTCTTTCCGTAATAATTTTTTGAATTCTTTTTACTAATAATCAAATTTTTCCTAGCTAAAGAATGTATTTTCTGTAACTTATACCGTAAAGTATAATAGTAATTTTCATAGTCGTATATGGGTTCGGGTTCTTTTTTAAGGTTTGAAGGTATGTCGGAGGTGAAACCAAAAAGACAATCCATAGGGGTAAACTTAGTTCCCTCATGAATGCTGTTGTTATAAACAAGCGTGGCGGTTCTAAGAAATTGATCCCAAGATCTTGGGTTTTCATCGCAGATAGTTCTTAAATATTCTACTAGTGGTCTATGTGCCCTTTCCAATGCACCATTCGATTGAGGGTGATAGGCGGTAGTTTGCAGTTTTTCAATTTTAAGTAATTTGCATACTTGTTTAAAGAACTTGCTTAAGAAATTTGTCCCTTGGTCTGTAACTAGTTTGTTGGGTATTCTGTATCTTGTTATAATTTGTTCAAAAAATATCTGGGCTATTGTTACGGCTTCCTGGTTAGGTAAATAGGTATTGCGTAGAAGTCTACGTATTTAGTCAAGTTGTCTTGAAACGTCAAAATGTACTTGTTTCCTGAGTATGATTCTTGCAGTGGTCCTACTATGTTTAAATAGACTTTGTCAAAAGGAATTTGACTTGTGTCAGTAATTATCATTGGCATTTTTGTTTCTGGACTTGATTTCATTTTTTGGCATTTTGAGCATTTCCTTATGTATTTAAATATGTCCTGGAACATTTTTGGCCAAACGTAATTCTTTCGGATTCTTTTATATGTGTTTATGACACCTTGGTGTCCGCCAAACGGAAAGTCATGATAATCTCTGAGTACATTCAATATTGCTTCGGGCTTATCGATCTTCTGTCTGTTATATTTGAAGTCTTCGATTTCATTTATTGTCGATGTGTTTTGTTGGGTAATTTTCACGTCACTACAAGATTCGTCAGAGTCGTGTCGTTTAATATTAGTGTCTTCTTTACCTAGTAATTGTAAAGCTCTCTGAGCTCTTGTTACGGCTAAACAAGTTTTCTCACGTTCTAGGTTCTTGTCCTCATCAGATACCATTAGTGGTATTCTACTCAGTCCATCTGCATTGACGTTAGTTTTACCTGCTTTATATTTTAAACAACAGTCATACTCGGATAGTTTGTGGTGGAACCTTATTAACCTTGACGTGGGGTCTCTTACTCTAAAATTACCTGTCAATGGTTCGTGATCTGTGTACACTATAAATTCTCTTCCTAACAAGTAACATCTAAAATTTTTAGTCGCCCAAACAACAGCTAACATTTCTTTTTCTATAGTGGAGTAGTTTCTTTCCGCTTTGTTTAATGCACGACTAGCGTATGCAATAGGTTTGTCTTTCCCTACTTCTCCTTGCGAGAAAATCGCCCCTATCGCTTCATTGCTAGCGTCGGTTGTGAGAATGAATGGTTTTTTAAAATCGGGGTAAATTAATACCGGGGGTATTACTAGCAAGTTCTTTATAGTTTGGAATGCTTCTTGGCATCTGTCTGTCCAAGTGAATTTAACGTCCTTTCGAGTAAGATTTGTCAGTGGTCGAACTATTTTCGAAAAGTTTGGAATAAATTTCCGGTAGTAATTGGCCAAACCAAGGAAGGATTGTGTTTGCTTCATCGTGCGAGGTACAGGGAAGTTTTGCACACAACTAGTTTTTCCTGGATCGGGAAGTGCTTCTTCTGCGGAACATTTGTGTCCTAAATATACTACTTCTCGTCTGAGAAATTGACATTTCTCTACGTTCAATTTTAAGTTATGTTCTCGCATTCTCTCGAAAATTAACTCCAATTTTCTTTTATGGTATACCAGATTTTTTCCATAGACGACTATATCATCTAAATAGACAAAGCATTCTAGTCCTTGTAGACCAGTAAGGATATAGTTCATAAGTCTTTGGAATGTCGCTGGAGCTCCTTTGAGTCCAAAAGGCATTCGCTTAAATTCGTAGTGGCCATAGGCCGTACTGAAAGCTGTTTTTTCCCTAATTTCTGGATGAACAAGAACTTGATGGTAACCACTGGCAAGATCCAGTGTTGTGAAATATCTAGCATGACCAAGTTGGTCTAGTATGTCTTCGATACGAGGTAGCGGGAAAGCATCTCCTATCGTGCATTCATTCACCTTACGGAAGTCGACTACTACCCTCCAACGTACCTCTCCGTCGGGTCCTGCCTTTTTGGGTACCACTAAAAGTGGTGAGTTCCAAGGACTTTTGCTGGGTTGGACTATGTCGTTTTCTAACATTTCAGCAAGTTGTTCATTTATTATTCCCCGTTGTTTCTCAGGGAGCCTATACATTTTGGTGTTTATAGGGGCTTGGTCTTGGTTAATTGGGATTTTATGCAGCATGGTTGTAATGTGAGTGAGTCTGTCACCCGGTAGGAAAAATATGTCATTGTATTTTGAACAAAGGTCTACTATAGATTCTCTTTCTTCTTCGTTTAGGCTATCATCTTTGTTCAATTTGGTTGTTAATTCTTGTATTCTATTGTTTACGATATTATTTTGAGTTATTGTATGATAACATACTACCTCGTCAGTACCAAAATCTTTTTGGTGGGTATTAATATCTACTACATCGAAATCTTTTAGGGGGGCCATTTCCAGCTCGATATGTGTTATCTTGAATTCATGTTGATGTGTATTTATTATGGGTACTACAACGTGTTTTTTTTTGTCTCCTATCAAACAGCTACCCAAGAACACTCCGTCCTCAATTTGTTTGGATAGACAGATCATGGCTTCTTCACTTCTGTACGGTAGTTCTACAGTCATTCTCGATCTAGAGGGAATTTTCAACCCATCCTTTAGATTGAGTTGAATTGTTTTATTGCTTTTTGGTTGGTTTTTTATTACTAAATTTACTTCAGAGTTATTCTTTTCAAATATGCTATTGTTTTCTTTCTTAATTGTATTATCTAAATTTGACCTAACTAGTTTATATGCTTGTCCTATTGTATTTATTTCAACATTATTTAGATCTAATCTTTTTTGATTAATTGTATTTAGTATTTTGCATCCTATCTCTTTTAATATGTCCGAGAGCATTATCATCATAAGAGTTATAAAGTAGAGTAAATATGCTTTAATTGGGTTGAACATTTGCAAGTTCAATTTTTCTTTTGCTTGTATATATTGCAGGTCTTGCTGCTGTGATTCACTTTCAGAGTTAATTTGTGGGCCTGCAGTGTGCAGTGTCATATTATTTGTTTTACTTTCGGTTGTATACCGAGTTTTATTTTTATTTTTTGGTTTGTTGATATCGGAGATATCGATAGTCATTATTCTATTTACTTCGTTTTGAAGGTTTCTTCTATCATAAGCCGGCACGTTTCTTTGTCTGAGAATGTGTTTTTTCTGCTCATGCGAAGATACGTTTTGCACATTTTCAGTCATTCTTCCTTTTTGTTTTTCTTCTCTCGTTTTCACTTTGCGAGGTGAACTTTGAGATTGCAAAGCGGAAGTTGAGTTCCAAACATTTAAATTTTTTGAAGATAAGCCTTCAGAGTCGATGTCTAGGCCGGTCGCGTTACAGCGCCGCAAAATACATTGCTCTTCCGGTGAATTGCTTGCAAAATTTAATTTGGTTGGTTTTGGCTTCACCTTTTGGTCGTGGTTGTTATGAATGAGTTGTTGAGTTCTTTCTTGGCTTTCATACCATTCGGACGTGTTTTTCACTTTTGCGCTATTTTCCCGTCTTTTAAAACTCCCAAATTGCAACATCAATTTCGCTGCCAATAACTTTATTCTGTGTCACAAATAAATTTATTCTCAATTCATAACAAAATGTCTCATCAGTGCGCGAATCCAAACTGTGTCAAAAACGAAAATCTTGCTGAGTCGGTTGTATGTAGTGGTCTGTGCGGTAAGCGTTTCCATACGACTTGTGTTGGCATAAGTAAAAGAACATTTGTTTTCCTTAAAGACTGCAATAATTTTGTTTTCAACTGTGACGAATGCAAAAATATTTCACTCTCGCATATAATGCTTGCGATTAAATGCTTGAGTGACTCAATTTCAACGACTGCAGAAAAAAACAAACCTTACCACAAGCAGTGTATGACACAGTTCGAAAAATTCGATGAGCTCATCAAAGCATTCGATGAACTAAGTAATAATTGTCAACAATCCGCGACCTACCTCAAAAACCGAATGAAGTGTCTTGAAAATCAGATTAATTCGTTGAACAATGCAAAATCGCCAGATAATGGATTTGATTTAATAAACGAAATGAAAAAAATAGTGGAAAAAAACTTTAAAACCAATATGTCCGTTTTCAATTCTTCCTTGAGTTCGATACGTTCCACCATTGAAAGCAAGTCTCAAACCTTATCTACAACACCTACTCCCCCACCGGTAATTAACGATAATATTCTCCTTCATATTGCGTCCCAATTGGAAGACCTTAAGGAGCATATAAAAGAAACCCCGACGGTCATCGCGCGAACTTTCGAAGACCTGAACATTGCCACCTCCAAAGACCCCGAACCACTCCCAAGACCTCAATACAACACATCTATTTTAGAGGAAATTTTGGACTCCTGCGATGACGCTGCAGATACCCCAGATGTTCCTCCGCCTCCTCAAGATCTTGTTTCCTCTTCATCCAATGAACCTACTATTAATCGTTTTGGCGCCATATGGAAGCTATCGGAATGGAATAGCAGACTAAATAAAATCAAAGATAACAACCCTACGGATCTAACCAACCCCTTCGTTATCAAGAACGTTCCGCCCCATGCCGACTCGAAGTGGATCCGCAATTATTTTAAAAATCACTATGGTATTAATTTATTGAATGTCGTGTGTAAATCTAAGAAACGTAGTAAATCCCAATCATTTGTAATAAATATCCCTACCAAATACGAATGGCTATTCCTTCACCCTTCTGGTATAGAATTAAGAATATCTAATATGTCAATTAAACCCCTTAATCCGAAAATATCACCAAATCCTAATTATGCTCCTAAACCTAAAAAAAGTTCTTATCCCAATTGGACTTTCAAAACAAAAATCTTCCCAATTTTCTCCGGGCCAAAGACAAACTCGCTCTTAAAACCTCCAGCAGCTTTTAAGTCGATTCCAAACAGTCCCTATCCCAATCCGAAAAATAACCATGGCCCATCTGTTTCTCAGCAAAGAGTTCCTCTTAGTAGAATCAACGAACAACATTCCGCACCCCCACAGAATCATCCTCAACAACGCGTATCCTTCAATATTAAGCCGGATCAACAGACCCCTCCATTAAATTTTTCGAATCCAATAAAATCTCCTTCTGTCCCTAGTTTTGACATCACCTCAGGCGCCAAATATCCAAACTTTATTAGTTCACATATTTTAAACCCAAGCCCATCCCGCTCTCCGCTCGATTCCCCACCAACATTCGATCCTCTATTACCACCTACTGTTAAACTCACGCAACAGTCCCTTACTGAGTCTACCGAGTCCCGTTATGCTTTCTCAAAACTTAGAGATAGTAAGGTGTTTGACAACATTCGTCTGTTCCTGGCATATCTTCACGACAAACCAGACGATATGTGTGTAGACGGTAAAACGAAAAGCTACGTATTAGCGTCTATTCAAAAGGAAGGACTTCCTTCTGATCCTCAACACTTGAGGCAGCTCTACAATAAATACCACGAGCTTTTGAATATCTCTTCGTTGCAAGTCTCCAAAGATCTCCTAGCTTTCTCTCGGTACGTTCAGTCCAAAAGAATCTCTTACCTGCAAAGAATCCGTTCCGAAACAGAAAAGTTCTATCGCTCCTAACACTGAATCCAGTTATCCCCCTTCTAATCTCCACCCTCTGTCTTTTTATTACCAAAACGTAAGAGGTCTTCGTTCTAAAACTCACTCAGTTTTCTTGCAGTCTCACAATCTTCCCTTTGACATATTTGCACTTACTGAAACAAACCTTTCCCAGGACATCAAAAGTCAAGAGCTGTTTCCTTCGTTTTTCAATGTCTTTCGTGATGATGAACAACCTCATAGCGAAACCCCAAATAGAGGCGTCCTAATCGCTGTCCATAATAAATACGAATCTTCCTTCGTTTCATCCTCCTCTTCCAAACTACTAGATTACATCTCTATCAAACTAACGTTCTCTAATCAGTCCATCTTCCTGATGTGTTTCTACATCCTTCCCGGCGAACCAACAGACTCGTACAAATTGGTTGTTGCTGCTATCGATAAAGTGCTTGACATCTCAGAAGCACAAGATGAGATAATTATTTTCGGTGACTACAATCTTCCCTATCTTCAATGGAACACTTCAGAAGATCAAATTGCTTTCACTCCCTCACCCGTTTCCCTCAAAGAATGTGTTTTCGTGGACGGTCTTACTGATTCAAGCCTTTCCCAAATGAGTGGTATTAAAAACTATATGGGCCGGCAGCTTGATCTTATTTTCACTTCCGACCCCATTAACCCATCTGTCTCAGAAACCACATCCCCATTATCTACTATTGACAACTTTCACCCGCCTCTTACTCTCTCTTTTTTTATAACCTTACCTTTTCTTCTACCTAGCCCAAATAAGTATTCGTTCAACTTTCGTAAAGCTAATTTCAAGAAAATAAATGAAATCCTATCTAATACCTCATTCGACTTTAATAATCTCTCAATGAACGACGCAACTAGTCTGTTTTACGAGAAATTGTTGCACTGCATAAATCTCTATGTTCCCCTTTCGCGTGATAAGTCCTACTCAACATCCCCTCCCTGGTACAATCATAGACTACGTGAGCTACGAAACAAGAGAAATAAGCTCTGGAATAAATTTCTACGCTCCCGTTCAGTTTTTTATTTTTCTGATTACATTGGAGTGTTTTATAAATTTTCCAACCTCAATGAAGCTCTTTACAATGACTTTACATCCACCACCCAAGCTAATCTAATCTCGGAGCCAAAATCGTTTTATAAGTTTATCAATTATAAAAAGAAAAATGATGGTTTCCCTCCTTCTCTTCACTACGAAAGCCAATCTTCCAACGAACCAACAACAATCGCAAATTTTTTTGCAAGTTACTTTAAACTGTCTTTTGCCCAAAAAACCCCAGATCTAGACCAGACTTACTTTTCCTATCTTCGTCATTTCTCTACTGGGCCATCTAATCTAAGCTTTAATCAGTCAACTGTTCTTAATGGTCTCCTCAAACTCAAAGACGAATATAATCCAGGTCCAGATGGCATTCCTGCTATTTTGCTTAAGAAATGTTGTTCGAGTTTAGCCCTTCCTATCACTAACCTTTTCAAACTTTCCCTTTCAAGTGGTGTTTTTCCGGACTTATGGAAAATATCTGTTATTTCAACTATCCATAAAAAAGGCCCCAAAAACCTAATTTCTAACTATAGACCCATAGCAAAACTCTCTCATATCCCTAAGCTTTTCGAAAGCATTTTGTATGAAATACTTTCTTTCCAGTGCAAATCGATGATATCCTCCAAGCAGCATGGTTTCTGTAAGGGAAGGTCTACAACCACTAATCTAGTTCAGTTTGTTTCCTTCTCTCGTTCTGCCATGGAAAAAGGAAACGAAGTAGACGTCATTACCACAGATTTCAGCAAAGCTTTCGACAAAATCTCTCACACTTTAATCCTCTTTAAACTTTCCTTCCTCGGATTCAGCCCTATCCTACTCAAATGGATATCTTCATATTTGGATAACCGCCAATATAGAGTTCGTTTCCGTTCTACTCTTTCAGTTCCTTTCGTGGCAACCTCCGGTGTGCCCCAATGCAGCCATCTCGGACCCCTTTTTTTCATTCTTGCCATTAATGATGTCGAACAGATCATCCAATATTCTTCTATCTCACTTTACGCGGATGACGCTAAAATTTTCAAAGTCATCACCTCCGATCGAGACTCTCTCCAGCTTAAAAATGACCTCGATTCATTCGTCTTTTGGTGTTCTAAAAACTTTCTTGAGTTAAACATTGCCAAATGCGAAGCAATAACTTTTTCTCGTAAAAGTAATAAACCTCCCCCCAGATCCTATTATCTTCAGAGCAGCTTATCCAAGATTTAGGAGTTCTCTGCGACAGCGAATTGAATTTTCGTTCTCATATTGACGAGGTAATATAAAGAGCTAATTCCGCCCTTGGTTTTATCAAGAGATGGTCCAAAGAGTTCCACAACCCCCTTGTTACAAAATCCCTCTATATTGCCTATGTTCGCCCTCTCCTAGAGTATGCATCGCAAATGTGGGCTCCATATCAAGCGGTTCATATCTCTAGGATCGAAAGTGTTCAGCGTCGTTTTCTGCTGTTTGCCCTTCGGGATCTCTACGATGTTAGAAACTTTCTCACCCTGCCTCCTTACCCCGAACGTCTCGCAATCCTTAATCTTCACTCCCTAGAAAACAGAAGGAATGTCTTTGACATCATATTCATTCACCGACTTCTTACTGGTAACACTGACTGCTCCCCTCTTTTAGATCTTATCTCCTTCAACACTAATCCCCGAAACGTAAGATCATCCCGATTTTTTTTCCTTCCTGCTCATCGTACATCCTATGGTCTCAACGAACCCCTAACCCGCATGATGAGTAAGATTAACTCTGTTCCTTTTCTTTTCGACCTTAATCTTTCAAGTTCTTGTCTGAAAGTCCTCCTTTTAAACCATTTCTCATCCCTGTAGTTTAATTTAGCTTTAATTAGTTTTAATTAGTTTAAGTTTAGTATGTTTAAGTTATTTTAAGCTTGTATTAAGCTAATAAATGGGGCGGTAGCCCCACCAAAATTAAATTAAAATTATCTGTTTAATTTCATTCGAGTTGTTCACATGCGAGTGATTCCCCGTGAAACAGCTACCATTGTGCGAAATGGGTAATTCATAATTTTCGGTCATGTTTGAATATCTCAGTGGTACACAATATTCCTTCGAATTTTGTCCAAGAAATGTTGGGAATGTTAATAATCTATTAGGACCTTCTACGTTACAGTATTTTCCTAAGAAATTATACCCTAGAATTCCATCACCAGGGATGGCTAGATCATTCTCTACGACTTGAAATTTACAAGAGGGGAGCGAGGGAATTTGTATAGTACCAGTGCATTCTCCTAGAGTACAACCGATACCACATGTTGATGTTGATGGTAAGTTTTTTATTGGTATTTACAAAAATCTTACTATCTATCATTCTTCTTTTGAGGAGACTGACCTCTGAGCCCGTATCTATTAGTAGTCGGGTCAGTTTGTTTTCTCCTAACTCAATTTCGATTTCGATTGAGGGTAGGGAAATTTTCTTTTTTGGTTGCCATAATTTTTTTGTTTCATTGTTTAAAGTCGAGGGAGGGACTTTTCGCCCGACTAACGGGAGTTTCCCGAGTGGTTTGATTGCCACTTAGTCCTAAATGTACATTGGTCGGTCGAATGGGTGTTCCTTCCACACCATTCGCATAGTGCCCCCATATTGTATACTTTGTGTTCATTATTATTAGTATGAACAGTTGTATTATTTGGAAAATTTTGGTTATTGGTTCTAAATGGGTTGATTCGATTTGTTTCCGAACTCACTCCATTATATTGTCGGGGGTAGCTAGTTTTATAATACCCGTTTTGGTTACTACCCCTTTGATTTGGGAAAGTTCTAGGTTCGTTGAGATTATTTGAATTATCTCTCCTAGGTGCTTCATTCCTACTGAATCGGGGATTGGTATTTGCTCCATTGTTTGTGTTTGTTCTGCAGGTCGTTGCTTCATGACCGTACAGTTTATAAAAGTATTCAAAGTCTCAAATTGGCTTTGGCGACTAGTTATTAAACAATTTACTAAGTCGTTATAGTCCTCAATGGGTAAGTAGGCCCGGTTGAGTGTATTCTCGAATTCTTTGAAATCTACTGGCTTAGTAGTTTGGATGAGATCGAGCCCATCTTCTCGCAACTTTGTATCGAGAATTTGGAGGAAAAGCTTCTCGTCCTCAGCAGGTATGTGATTTATTATTGGGCGAATGCATGTCAAGAATGTTTGTAATTTTTGAGCTACCCTAGCATCGGTTCCTCCTGAAAATTCAGGTACTCCGTGCGACAATTTAAGGAGCTTCTCAAATCCTAACGACATTTTGACATCCCTTTTCGCGTCTTTGGGTTTGGTAATTTCCAATGGAGGTGTTTCCAATGGGGGTGTGTCGGCTTGTATAGCGAAACCTTTGGTAAAGGTGAATAAGTTCGTAAGATAATACGTTGAAACATGGAGGGTGTTTCATTTAACCATGTTTATTCTCCAAACTGGTCGTATTATCCTACCGGCTGCGCCACTGTTATGTTGTTGTAATATTTCTACTACAACAACACGAAATTATCCTACTTGTAGTAACCCGTGTAGGGCGAGAACTTTAATTCTGGTCAGGGGGCACCTGACAACCAATGTACTTTTGGATCCATACACATCGATCCAAGATTAATTAAAAAGGGAGAGGGAAAGGGGATGGTCAGCGGTTAAAGGCGCACTGGGGCCAATTTTAATGTGAGGCGACGAGGCCTACTTAACAGAGATACCATTTGGTATCTCTGAATGTACCTGGGAAAGTAATGGGAATGATTAAAATATGTTATTATGTTTAAGGGAACTTACATCTTTATTTTCTGTTGTAAGAATACTGATTACAAAGTATACAAAAAGCTTACAGCAATGCGGTTGTCCATTTACTGATGATTACTGATATTTTCTGATCTCTTATTACTAGTTTCTTAAGTCTATATATACAAAATTAATTGTCAATGAATTGATATCGATGTTATCGACATCAATTCATTTTTTGCTAAGTCAAGAATTTACTTTAACCGAATTTCGTCACTGCCCGACTTTCATGAGTGCAATTCAACTCGTTAGCATTAGGTCTTTTGTTGCTTTATATTGTGGCCATATGAACCAGCAACTAGGTTATCATTATTCTTTTTACCCTTCTGTTTCGATTTGGCAACAAACCGATGACCGGGCATTTGTGAATTATTAATGGTCTATCAAGCGTGCTCCTTTGTTTGTTTACAAACGAACCGCTTGATGACCTTGATTCGTATACTTTATTTTTGAATCAGATTGAGGTGGGTTATGGTTTATTGTGTTGTTTGAGTTTTTTATGAAACTCTTATTGCGTTTCCAATACAACACAACAGCGCATATAAGGCTAATGCTGGCGAATTTAGCCATGATGCGGATGGTCGCTTTACGCTTATTGACTGAATTTTGGCTTATCACCTTATCCCTGAGTCTTCCTCTAACGACAAATCCGCACCCAAATAAGCGCTCTTTCTGTTGTCTGTAGCAGTCACCATAGTAGATGTCACAGTTTTTCATCTTCTTTATGCCCGGTCCACTCCATCGCACTTCTTGGATGGCGGTTATGTCTGCTTTGCAGCAGTCCAGGGCGTCCGCTAATTCTCCAGCTGCACGTAGTCCGTTAAGAGATCTTACGTTCCATGTGCAAATCCGGAGGTCATTGCCCTTTTTTCGTTTGCTTGGGTCGTCAACTTTGAAATCATTATCGTTATTCGAGGCTGTTTGTTGTTTCGGAACAAATTTTTTTTTACGTGGTTGGGTAGTTAACCCTACGCGCAACCCCCAACCTGGAGGGCCAGGTCCTTTTAGATCCCTTCGGACATAAAGGGCTTGAATATCCAGTGTCAGTACCCTGCTGCAGGGGTGTGAGTGCTGCCGTTGGCTCACCAGGAGCTCATCTGCCACCATCTCTACTTCAATACCCTGTCCTAGTATTGAAAGACCCTGAAAGACCTTTAAATCAAATATGTTGGAGTAGCTCCTGCAGGGTTTCTGCTTTTATGGCTGCTGTAGTCCACCGTTGATTCTGTCCTTCGAATTCATCCGCTGTGACATTTACACGAAAGCTCTCTTAGACCACTGAGATTCATGCAGTCAGTCATTGTTCGCAGAGCAATTAAAGTGTTGATCACAATTCTTTTATTCCGTATTCCTTTGTCAACACTCGCACTTACTAGTCTAGCAGGTCAGCTCTGGACGGAGCATCCCAGGTCCCTGTGGATACCGCTTGGAGGAAAAGTAATCACAATTGACGTGTACTATAAGTAACAGCATCTGGGCGCCGCCAAGTTGGCACCAGTCAGAGCCTACCTGAATAGTACAACGCCTAACCACGAAAAAATGACCGCAAAAGCGAAATCTAAGGGTAAGGCTAGACATTAGTTAGATTCTGTGAATAATTGAAAAAATTGCTCCCGTAGTTTTAACAAACTGGGCCCTATTGCACCAGTTTACAAATTACAATCACAAATTTGTATTTGTAATCCACAATCACAATTTTTGTACATGAATTTGCGTTGCACGAACTACAAATAAGTGAATTGACAAATTTGTGATGAGAATTACAAATTGTACAGATCACCTACAATTTTCTGTTGCACCATTTATGCTCGGCGCTTGTAATTTACAAATTTAATTCACAATTTTGTTGAACGTTGAAGCGAGCAAAACTATGAATAACACCGGTCGGCAACATTTTTGTGCATGGGTTTTACCTAATATATTTTGATTATATAAGCAAATCTGTATAAAAAATTGCGATTACAGAACGTAAATATTTGGTTTTTAAGAAGGTAAGGAGTAAGGTAAGAAAAAAGACATTTTTGTGAATTGAGTAATTTTATTCGGACCTTTTGTACATTATTGAGCATATTTTTGACAATACAGAGTAATTTTTTAAGCCAGTAACAGAGCTTCCTTCAGAACGTCTTGAGAAAAAAAAAAAAAACAAATTGCGATTTTCACCATAACTTTTTTTTTTTGTTGACTGGTGTGAGTTTTATGGGATTCACGATTGCCTTGCAACTAAATTATTTACTCGAGCACTCACTACCAATCCAAAGTTAGTGCGGTGTACGCGCCAGTTACCCAACCCAGTCGAGCTATAGTTCAATTTATTAAAGTCTGCAGTTTGTGGGAGATCTTAATCATCATTGTTGGAAGGAACATAGAAAAACCAGTAGCTTTAACTTTTACACAAAGCATCCATATGAAACACATTTCCCTTACTTCCAACACTCTGTATCCTTTCTTTGAACCAAAAACACCGACAAATAGTTTTTTTCTCAAGATGTTCTATACTATGCTATGCTAAGCTTATGCTTCAATAATTCTGCATGAAAAAATTACCCTATATTTGGTCGAAAGTATGCTCAATAATGTACAAAAGATCCGAATAGAATTACTCAATCCATATTTAAGAAAAAAACTCGCAAAAAAGTCTTTTTTATTACTTTGAAACCCCAGCCCCCCCCCCCCCCCCCATTTAACTTCTAAAAAGCCAAATATTTTCGTTCTGCAATCGCAATTTTTTATATAGATTTGCATAATCAAAATATATTGGGTAAAAACCCACGTGCAAAAAAAAAATTTTTTTTGTTGACCAGTGTAATCAAAAAAAAATGTTGGCCGTCTTGGCGTTAATGCGCAGTTTTTTTCTGTTTTTTTTTGTACTCTGCATCCAATAATATTTATGATTTCTTATGCTTTAGAACATCTTAGTCGAAATCTTTCATCAAAATCTATATGGCTCTCTATATTATAATTTTCACGCGGACAGTAAACTTTTTTTCGTACGAAAAAATACGCTTTAGAGTTAATGCTGTGCCTTCTACGCAAAGACATTTTAAATTGCTATGAAATACAAATTTGTAGAAAAATATACACACAGTCTTTCACCTGTAGAATTCTTTCACAAATTGAAACAAATTTGTGATTCTCTTTCATATGGTGCAACAGAAACTTACAATAAAGTAGGATTTTCAACATTTTTTTGATTGTAATCTACAACTACGAACTTATTTTCGTGCAACAGAAAATGATATTTTTTAACAAATTAATATTTTGTAGTTCACAACTACAATTTTGTAACAACAAAATTCTTAGGAAATACAAAATACATTTTTTTTTACAAATTTGTGATAAAAACGTTTGTAATTTACAATATTGTAAGGTGGTGCAATAGGCCACAGGTCACAAAGGATAATAAAACACGGCTACTAGTAATTACTCTTATTTAAGCTTAAGAATACCATTTTGACACAGTTCCAATCGAACACTATTAATTTAATTCACTGTTTCTAACAGATGGTTTATTTGAAATAAAATACAATAAAAACTTTTGATAACACTCCCCTACTCTTACTAAATCTACTATTATCAAACGAACATTTGTTGATCTGATATAATAAACGAAAAGAATATTTAAAAAGTGGAATGCGAAAATGAAAACAAAATTTTTCAAAAAAAGTTTTAAGGATTATAAAACGCTTTCAAAATCCAAAAAGTCAGCCAAACGTGGCCTTAGTGGTGGAAGCTGTACGCAAAGTGGTAGTAGTGAGATTTTGTGTAAAGTCAATGGTGGAAGCTGTACTCAAAGTAGTAGAGGTGAAATCAGCTTGTAGGCAGTTTCAAAGTGTGTGTGAAGTTTACCATCTAATTAATTTTTTATCTCTGATCGTTTCTAGAGTTTGACAGATGGCAGCTTTTTTCAAAAATCTCTCACCCAATCTCTACTTTTTTGTTGTTTTGTTTGTATGCTGTTGTTCTACTACCCATACTGAGTTTCTTCTGTTAAAAAGTTTTCAACTTCCCAAACGCCACTGGAGAATATTCTACCTTTCTGTTACACTAGAAGCAATCCGAGGACGATGAGTGGTTGGACAGGAGCCCATAATAAGTCGAAAACTTCCAACATTTCACTATAGCAGTCATGAAAGCATACAAGCTCCTGGTGGTCATTTATTTGGTAGTTGGACAATAAATCTGAAAACAAAGTGAAGACCTAAAATTTTGTTATTTTCTTTTTAATTTCAGGTGAAGTTTTCGGCTACAACATGAGGATGGTCATCCCTTTGCAAAATACCTACCACCAATTTGATTGGAAAGTAAGCAAAAAGAAAACCCAACTCCCCCAACAAAAACAAATAAGCCGGACAGACCGGAAGAGAATACACTCTGAAAGCGAAACAGAAGACCCCACAAGTGTGAAAAACCAAAATAAATCATTTCTCGGCCAAGTCCGTTGGCCCGTCGTAAGAGATGCGTTGTCCTCCCACACCGTGTTAAAATATAGTTTTGTTTTTTCTTAGGAGCATCAAATACAATTAAGCTAAAACAAACATTTTATATGCATTTATTTAGTTAGAAAGAAAATTAACATTTTTTCTATCACTTGGCTGACACTTGAAGAGACATGTTGGAGTTGCGAAGAAACATTTAACACTGAAACGGTCGAGGCATAGACGGAACATCACTCTGTTTATCTGTGGAGAGACGTTTGATGAATTTCCTCTGAGTCGGGCATGCATTTCTTCGAACCAGGTTACAGACACTCTGTGCAGATATGTTAAGATATTGTGACTTGGGATTCTTATCATGGTTCACGTTACATTGGAGCTACCCATCTTTTTTATGTATCGCACATGTCTGTAGGAATAGAAAAGTTATATTTGTTTGAAAAACAGAAATAGAATTCGATTTACGTAGTCTTCCGAAAGAAGTCACCTGGGAAGCGACAGCAAATGTGTTAGTCTAGTTTTTACTCCCTGCTGCTTTCTTCTTTTTGTATTTTTTTTTTTTTTTTTTTTTTTTTTTTTTTTTTTTTTTTTCAGTCATCGGCTGACATCCCAACCGTAAAGACCTTTTTTGTGGTGAATAAAAGTGCTCGCATTTTTGTTTTTCTTTCTGCGCTTTCAAACACAAACTGTAAGTGTTTCATTTTCTTCTTATTTCTTATTATTCATAAAAATAAACACTCAGTGAATTATCCTTCACGCCCAACCTAAAATACCTTTTTGTCGGCATGGTGCCAAAGCCTGCCCACAAATCGGGGAACCGGTTCGGTGCTCTCGATGAGTGCCACCTTTCCGACCCCCCAGATCGCCCCCTTAGCCCACAAAACAAAAGATTTAAACCATCGAGTACGGTATTCTCCGAGTACCCACCTTTGCCTACGAATACAGCTTATAAAAATCCACGTTTTATTCATATAACATCTAAGGACAAACCATTATCATCCATTAGTGTGTTTATACTAAAGAAAACAATAGACTCTATCAGCACACAATATGAAAAGATCTCCCAGCTTAGAGATGGATCTTTATTAATTCTTACTAAAGATCAAAAAACTGCCGACAGATTCATAAATTCTAGAGCTCTTCACAATATTTGTCCATCAGTTGACATTAAGCTCCACGCCAATCTCAATCACTCAAAAGGCATTGCATACGCACCATGCCTCATGAACGTAGCAGAAACCGAAATCATTAGCGAACTTTAACCTCAAAATATAACTGATGTATATAAATCTACAAAAATTAATTCAGAAG
The DNA here is from genome assembly GCA_914767635.1 of Melanostoma mellinum. Classification (NCBI taxonomy): domain Eukaryota; kingdom Metazoa; phylum Arthropoda; class Insecta; order Diptera; family Syrphidae; genus Melanostoma; species Melanostoma mellinum. The sequence goes on along the minus strand of OU612059.1, from coordinate 121,795,709 downwards.
GAAAACGAGTCCCCACTGGCCTTATGATATTCACTTTTAATATGTTTCAAATCCCTAGCACAATCGAGATCGGCTGGTACAAAACTAAAGTCGCCGAAGATTTCCCTAACCCCATGTGGTGTCGACAATGCCAACTTCTTGGACACACAAAAAAATGGTGTAAAAAACCAGCTACTTGTGAAACATGTAATCTTCCTCTCCACGAAAACGAAAGCTGCACGCGCACTTTCTGTGCAAACTGTGCAGGTTTCCACCCCGCTTCATCGAAAATATGCCCAAGGTATATCCAAAGCAAAGAAATAATTGAAATCAAAACAAAAAATAAATGCACCGTAGCAGAAGCTAGGCGCATTCACTCAGAACGTAACCCAAAAACTCCCTCTTTCTCCTCCGACCTTTAGTCTACACAACTCCAAAATTCAATTCGCGGTAAAAGAGCGTCCCCATCAACTTCTTCTTCTTCTTTAACTCACGGTACTGCCACTGATAAGGCGTACACCAAAACCGGTTTAACACAAGAAAAAAAATTACAATATAACCAACATATCCATTCAGATTCAACACAAATAAAAAACACCCAAAAACAAATTAGTGAACCCACCTATCTGGCAGGGGAAAAATCTCCAACAGCCTTAGCCAACCTACACAATCAAACTTCTCAAAATACAAACATTCAAAACCAAATTGGTGAGTCCACCCCTCTCACAAAAGAAAAGTCTCCACAAGTCTCCGTTTCAATATCCGAAGAAGATAAATCTAAACCCTCTCTTATTCTTTCACTACTACAACATGAATATCTCCTAAAAAATACTTCTACTACAACATCGTCAATCAATAACACTCACAACAAAATCTCTTCAGAAAATCTCTCTTCTCCAACTCAAAACGCTATGATTATAGATCAAAATGACAGCTCTTAATCTTATACATAGTCCCCACTCAACCCGCGCTACCGTTGACGACGACTGCCACAACCAACTTGGAGGTGGCAGTCGTCGCCAGTGGCGGCGGGGCAATACTTTATCACCAGGTGATGGGGCACCTTCGACGAGTACATTCAATTGTACTGGGAACAAGTTGCTTTCCACCACCGCCTACAATAATCTAAATATATTGCAATGGAACATGAATGGTTATTTTAATAACAACCATGAGCTCCAACTGCTTATCAAAGAAATTAAACCATGTACTATCTCCATTCAAGAAACACACGTTAAACATAATCTTCAACCACTTCCACCAAAAGAATATTCGGCAAGTTTCCACAACTTACCCCACAATACAAGCTCCAAACAAGGTACTGGGCTTCTTGTTCACAAAGCCCTCCCGCACAAGTTCATTTCAATCGATTCTAACATATCTGCCCTCGCTGTTGAAATTGAATTAAAACTAAAACTTACCATCATCTCAGTTTATATTCCACCAGACCAAATATTTTACCAACCATGATCTTGAAAGCATTGTTAGGAACATAACAACCCCTATTATTCTAACCGGCGATTTTAACTCGTGGTCACCCGCATGGGGTTCTCCTAATATCAATAACCGCGGCAAGCTAATGGAAAACTTCATAGCAAATTCCGGGCTGGCAGTTTTAAATGACGGGCGACCCACCCACCTTTCAACCCAAGGTACATACTCCCATATAGACCTCTCACTTGTCTCTCCTCACCTTACACAAAAAACCTCTTGGGATGTCTCCGATGACTTACATGGTAGTGATCATTTTCCGATCCTAACCAAAATATCTTTAGATAACAGTTTAATGCTACCAAAACCACAACCAAAGTTCCTGACGGACTTAGCCAATTGGAATCTCTTCCATAGCGTACTTTCCACCCAAATTTCTGCCCAGGCACTCCCAAAATCTTCAAACACGAATAAAGAAGCTGCTGCCATCACGAAGATGATTCGCGCTGCAGCTAATTTGGCAATCCCCCAGACCACAAATAGCACACATCACAAAACAGTGCTATGGTGGGACCAAAATCTCAGCACTCTTCGGAAAAAAAAACAAGACACTTGGAAAAAATTTCTAAAATCTCCAAATGATACTAATTTAATAGGTTACCGAAAAGCCAATGCCCAATTTAAAAAAGCAGCTAAGGCCGCGAAACTGTCTTGTTTCACAAAATTTACGGAGGGAATAAATCAGAACTCAACGCCCAGAAAAATGTGGGCGGATATTAGAAGTCTTACAGGAAATTTTGTACCCCACACAATTAATCTTATAAAAAAAGATTCAGAAAATATTACATGTCCTTTCAAAATTAATGATCACTTTGCCAAATGTTGGGAAAATAATCAAGATGACTAGAACTTCCATTCAAAATTCGTTGCCGAAAAATACAAATACTTAACCGTAGTCGAGCCAACGGGCCCGATCTCCCATTCAACATCATTAATAGAAGCACCCATCAATATAATAGAGTTGGAGACTAGTTTACGTTCTGCAAAGGGAAACACCCCTGGTTTCGACAGAGTAAATTACCCAATGCTCAAAAACAGTCCACCTTCCTTCAAAACCAGGCTACTGTCTTTGTACAACGACATACTCGATAGTGGAATTATTCCTCAAACATGGAAAGTGGCAACCATTGTGCCCATTCCGAAAAACAACAAGGACCATACACTTATCGAAGGATACCGTCCAATCTCTCTACTGCCTTGCCTTTCTAAAATACTAGAGCAAATCATTTCCAAGCGCCTATCCTGGTGGCTGGAAAAAAATAAGTTTATAGACAACAACCAAACTGCCTTCAAATCGGGTTGCGGTACACAGGATTCACTCCTTCATTTAGACACAAACATTTCCTTGGCACTCTCAGAAAAAAATCACATTTCAATTTTGTCCATTGATTTTTAACGAGCGTTCGACAGAATAGGACTCCACGTCATCTTAAACCAATTGAAGCATTGGAAGATTGGTCCTAAAGTTTTCAAGTTTGTAAAGTCATTTCTTATCAATCGGAAATTTCGAATAAAAACTAACAACAAAATTTATTCACAGATTCATAACCTGAAGAACGGTATTCCCCAAGGTTCCCCCCTTTCGGTCATTCTATTCAAAATAGCGTTTAATGAAATAAGTAAAATAACACGGACATATCCAAAATCAAATCACGTCCTTTATGCGGACGATCTTATTTTGTTTACTAAACTAAAAGACCTAGGCGAAGTATCACATCTTTTTTCAATGATAATTAAAGATTTGGCCGATTGGGGTGAAACCTCAGGGTCCAAAATATCTTTTTCTAAATGCGAGATATTACATATTTGCAAAAAACATAATTGTTCAAAACTAATTCCAAATGTAACGTTTAATAATATTTGTATAAATAATGTAAGCTTTTCAAAAATTCTAGGCATTGTATTCGAGTCCAATTATAGTTTTAAGCAACACTGTATTAGTTTAAGGAAAAGTCTTGCTACCAGGGTAATTATTATAAAGTATCTTTCATCTAAAAAAAGTAATTGTAATGTTAATACAATCATTAAAGTTGTACAATCCATTATTTTATCAAAAATTGATTACGGTCTACCAATTTACGGGAAATGTTCCAAATCGTCTCGACAACTGGTTTCTACACCATACCACACCGCCATAAGAACCTGCCTTGGTGCCTTCCATTCATCGACCATCATGAATATTCTTGCTGAATCTGGACTCCCTCACTTAAAAGACAGAATCGATTTCTTAACCTGGAAAATCGCACTAAAAATAAACGCATCGTTCAAATGACCTATACATGATGATTTAAAAAAGCTTCTGAAGCGAAAGAAAAACCCGAAATACCCATCAGTTTTGTACAAATCTCTGGAATCGGCCAAAGAACTAAAAATTCCAATTGAAATTAGAAACAAAACCAACCTTAACTTTCCTCCATGGTATTTCACAAAACAAGCTATTTTGACTAATCTCTCGAGCTATAGTAAAGCAAACACACACAATGATATTTACAAAACGTTATATAAAGATATCGAGGAAAATTATAAAAGGCTCGGATGGAATTTTATGTTTACTGATGCTTACAAATCAATCGAAGGAACCTCATACGCTGTAGTAACGGAAGGAGGCTGCGTCATTAGTAAAGGTCTGCTTTATTTTATGTCTTCAACATTTACAGCGGAGGCTTTTGCCATACTCCAAGCCATTAAAGCGACAATGAATAAGAAAACAATAATTTTCACCGACAGCCTCTCATCTTTAGAAGCAATTCAAAATACAAGCAACTCCTCAGACATAGTAGCTGACATCCGGGACAAACTTATTACAAAAAAAAATATCAAACTGGCATGGGTTCCTGGGCATGTAAGCATTCCGGGGAATGAGATTGCCGATGCAGAAGCCAAATTAGCTCTCAAACAGCCTCTCACCTGTTTTGCCCCTTTTAACAAAAAGGACACTTTTAAACGCATAAAAACCTGCTTGAGAAGCAAGACTTTGCACGATTGGGCCGAATATTCTCACCACTACTCTACAATCAGCACGGAAGGTACAAGGGCAATTTTTCCTACCGGACTACCCAGAAGTATTATAAAAAAATACATAAGACTGAGATTGGGACATACACACATTACTCACAAACACTTGATGACCAAAGAACCGGCACCTGTATGTAATTTCTGCGACAATAGACCACCCTTGAACATTTCTCATATCCTTCAATGTCCACACATCAACACTACATCTTTATCAATCGCAAATAAAACTTTCAAAGAACTATTAACCGTAATCTCACCAACCAACATAAAATTTTTTAATGAAATCGTACTAAGACTGAATATGCTAATTTAATTTAAGTTTATTTCAACGAGCCAAAGGCCCTGGTAGCTAGTGCTCTTTAATGTTATTATTGATATGTAATTCATTATATTTCAATAAAGTTCAATAATAATAATAATAATAATGTAGACTTTTTTAGTTTTGTTAAAACTTATGAAATTTTTTTCCTCTTTGAAACGCATGTAACCATTGAAAATGCATACAATAATGAACTACGCATCTAATTTTTTGCGGTGGTTGGTAAACAAATTAACATTTTTACGTGTTCGAGTTTTATTGAAATCACCGTCTTCTAGGGGATTCGTTGTCAAGTTGTCAAGTTGTACAGACGTGTTTTTTCATCTCTCTCGATTTTTTTCCCCCCCTTTCGGAAAATGTCGGAAATTTGCCCAAAGTGTGATTTAAAAATTGTAAAAGACTATGTCATCTGTGGTGGTTTATGTTGTCTAAAGTTTCATGACAAATGTACATCATTACCTGACTCTGTTTTAAATTGCATTAAATTGTCTTTAAATTTATCGTGGAGGTGTAACTCATGTGCAAGTGTACCTATACTTGGTCTAATGGCAAGAATGAATGATCTTGCTAAACAAGTTGCAAATCTGTCCTCCGATAGAAACAACTTGAAAACCATTTCGGACTCTGCGTTAGTTTCTCAAAAAGATAAACTTAAAAACAATTCTGAGAATAAAAAGAAAAAAGTTCTTAATAAATTGGTTAGCTCTCATAGTGAAGAAGAAAAAAATCCCACAAAAGAATCATTAACGGTTGTCCCCTGCCCAAGTGTGTCTGTATTAAATATTGAATCTGATAATACGATTAAAAACGATGCCCATCTCTGTCAATCAAGTAATGGCAATGTTAAATCTATTAAATCTGTTAATAAAGATCACAACGTTTCTTCTATTAAACACAGTGTCAAATCAAATAAAAAATAAATTCGTGTAGTAGGTAACGATGTCAGTGACGAAATCGAGGGCCTACCCCGTTTTATATGGTTTCATTTGTCAAGGTTTTCCATCAACACTACAGCTGAATCTTTACGGAAATATGTTGCTTCGAAACTTAACATTCCTGAAAACTCTATCATGTGCTTCAATCTTTTGAAAAATAATACCGAGCTATCTTCATTAAAATATATTAATTTCAAAATTGGAATTCCTGTTATCAATCAAAGCTTAGTCATGTGTGCAAGCAATTGGCCTTCGAATGTAATTGTGAGAGAGTTCAGGTTCATTCCAAAAAACTCTCATGCCGCGAGTGCGTCTCTGACTCCCCCATAACAAACACAGACACTTTCAATGATTTATTGATAAACAGTATATCTTCCAATAATCTGCATTCTTCTATTTCTAAAACAACAACATCTACAAACCTGCATTCTTCTACACCTGCTGCTGCTCACAAAAAAAAAGAGTTTAATGTTTACTACCAAAACATGGGTGGATTCTCTTCTAAATTGAGGGATCTTTCCTTTTCGATTGATGAGAGTGAGTACAATATATTTGCATTTACGGAAACATGGTTGCATGGTCATATTATGACTGAAGAGATCTTCGATTTATCGTCTTTCTCCGTTTTTCGTGTGGATCGTTTTGACGTTAGCAAAGATCGTGGCGGTGGTATTTTGATAGCCGTTCGTCACCCTTTAATTGCTTCAGCTGTTGATCTGAATGTAATTATTGAAGAAAACTGCTGCAACATCGACCAGCTTTGTGTTAAAGTTGACTTTGGAAATTTTGTTCTGGTTATCTTACTGAGTTATATACCACCTGGAAGCTCAACATCTGTATACAAGATGCATGTGGATAACATCGAAAGAGTTGCTGCTTCTCCTGAATTCGATAATGCGCATTTATGTATCTTAGGTGATTTTAATCTTACGAATTTAACTTGGTATTTTGCTGATGACATTAAACTTGTTCCTATTTTGATAAATTCAGAGACTGAAATATTATTTATTGATTCCTTATTTGCTTTAAGTCTTAATCAAGTTAATTACGTTGTTAATTCTATGAATAGATCTCTCGACTTAGTGTTTGTTTCTGAGGATTTAAATATAAAACTCACGGAATCGCCTCCATTGTTGAATAACTCAGTTTTTCATACTGCTATTCAGTTTTCTCTTTGTTTGTACAATTATGAAAATTATATACAATTTAATAACGCAAATAACTTTTTTCGTAAGTTTAATTCTAACAATCTTAACTCAATTAAAACTAGATTTGATTCTATGAACTGGTCTCAAAAATTTTGTAACAAATCGTTATCTGAAAATTTTCATACATTTAAAAACATTGTAAGCGCAACCTTAGATCAATGTGTGCCTTTAGTAAGAAAAAGAATAAATTCAAAGCCTGAATGGTATAATTATAGGCTTACAAAACTGAAAAACGCAAAGAGCATTGCTCATAAGCGCTACAAAAAATCTAACTCTGCAATCGACTATAGTTCTTTCTCTCGTCTTAGGAAAGAGTTTGTCTTCCTTTCTAAATTTTTGTATTGTAATTATGTTCAGAAAATTGAAGCTGATTTAAAATCTAATCCAAAGCGTTTTTGGCAGTTTGTCAACTCAAAACGTAAAAGTGTTGGTTTTCCACTCATTATGCAATTTAATCAGAGCCAGTCAAGTAATCCATGTGATATTGCAAATATGTTTGCTGACTATTTCAAAAGCATTTATGATTCAACAAGTACAAATCCAATTGATGAAAGTTATTTTAATTCAATAGAGCCCTTTATTGAGTGCTGTTCTCTTCAAGTTGATGCAAATGATGTGCTTTTATTGTTAAACAATCTAAAACCTAGTTATAAACCAGATATTCTTGGTTTTTATTCGATTGTTTTGCGCCACTGTGCGAGTTCCCTTGCTTCCCCCTTGGCCTCATTATTTAATCAATCTTTGTCAAGTGGTAATTTTTTAGTCGAATGGAAAGTTTCAACTATTACTCCTATTTATAAATCTGGGAAGAAGGAAAACATAAGTAACTATAGGCCCATTTCTATGACGCCTATAATACCAAAGCTTTTAGATTGCCTTGTAAAAAACTTTCTTGTTGGACATATCAAGGGATACATATGTTCTGATCAACCTGGTTTTTATAAAGGCAGATCTACGTCTACTAACCTTGTTGAGTTTTCAAACTTTTGTTTGAATTCTCTGGAAGATCATAAACAAGTTCATGCTGACTTTAAGAAGGCTTTTAGCAGAGTAAATTTAATGATTCTTTTAAGAAAACTTAAAGCCTACGGGTTAAGTGGTGTGTTATTTGACTGGTTTGAATCTTATTTATATGATCGTAAGCAATTTGTTGTCATTGATGATGTTTGGTCCAAAGAAATAAGTGTTACTTCAGGTGTTCCTGAAGGAAGCCATTTGGGTCCAATTCTTTTCTCTTTGCTGGTTAATGATTTACCCAGTATTTTAAATTATTGTAGATGTCTTATCTATGCAGATGACATAAAATTCTTTGCAGTTGTTTCATCTATTAATAACAGTTTACTGTTTCAAAATGATTTAAATGCTTTTTCCAGCTGGTGTGAGTTAAATGATCTGAAACTCAATACAGATAAGTGTACTTATATGTCGTTTAATCGAACGTTGTTTCATATTACACCGCTTTATCATTTGAACAATGTTTCTCTAAAAATTGTTGAAAGCGTTAAAGACCTCGGAGTAATATTTGATGGGAAATTATCTTTTGAGCATCACATTAACTATGTTATCTCAAAATCAAACTCAATGCTTGGTTTTTTGAAAAGAAATTCATCCGAATTCAAAGATCCATACACATTGAAATCGGTTTATTGTAGTATTGTTCGTCCCATGCTTGAGTATGCATCCGTTGTCTGGAATCCCACAACACAAAAAGACATCAACAGAATTGAGAGAGTGCAAAATAACTTTTTACGTTTTGCGTTGCGATCTTTTTTTGTCCATGATAATAGCAACAGTGCCGTTAGACATTCTTATCATTCTAAATGTTTACTACTAGGCATTCAAACTCTTGAGTCGAGAAGGAAGATGTATAGTGTTTTGTTTATTCGTGATATTTTGTGTAACTCAATCGATAGTTCTCGTTTACTTTCTTGTATAGGTTTGTACGCCCCATCGAGAACTTTGCGTTCAAGGCCACTTTTATTTGAGGTTTCGCATAGAACATGTTATGGTTCACGTGAACCAATTAGTTTTTGCTGTAGACTTTTTAACTTAACTTATAGTGAATTAGACTTATTTTTGCAGAGGGATAATTTTAAAAAACTGTTAATAGCTTCTTTAACACAGCAATATCTTAATTTGATTAGATCTAACTAGTTACCCCTGAATACTATTTATATTTGCTTAGTAGTTTTAAGATTCAAATCTGTTGATGTAAATCGTAGATAATAAATAAATAAATAAACTTCGGCAATACAATCAAATATCAAATACAAAAATCTCTGCCTCTCAAAGAAAATAAACTATGAAACTAGTCAAGCCCTATCTTTAGGATTGACAAAAAACACAAAAGAATTCTGGAGAATAGCAAAAGAAATAAATGGTTCAAAACATAGTATAGGTTCAGGATTATCTGCGAATGACCTCGCTATTTATTTCATGAACCTACTACAAAATAAAACTCACCTCTCTTTTTCGTATGCCGAAACATTTATATGTGATGCTATACTAGATTGCACAATATCTGTGGATGAAATACAAACAGTAATTCGAAAAGCAAAAGATGGGAAAGCACCGGGAGAAGATGGGATACCCTATGAATTTTTTAAAAATGCCTCTGCATCTTTTTTTTAACAATTTGTTGGCATTTTTTAACAAAATTTTAATGAGTGCGGAAGTTCCAGCATCTTTCAAAACATCCATTATATTTCCTATTCATAAAAAGGGTGATTCGAACATCGTTGAAAACTACCGTGGCATTTGTTTCATGTTATAGCGATATATTCTGTGGAGTACTGGTTTGCAGACTAGAAAAGTAGGTGGACGAAAATAACATCCTTTCTGAATTTCAAGCAGGGTTTAGAAAAAACTATTCTACTATTGATCAAATTTTCTCCCTGACATCTATAGTTAAAGCATATCAATCAAGAAACAAGAAAATCTACGCATTTTTTGTAGACTTCAAAGCTGCGTTTGATCTGGTGAATCGAAATGCAATGCTGTATAAGCTTTCTGAACTGGGTGTTTCTACACGATTTCTTCGAGTAATACGCAACATGTATACGGACACAAAGGCAACAGTATGGGATGGAGCAGTTTTTTTGCAATGGTTTGGAACAGATACTGGTGTTAAGCAAGGGTGTCTTCTCAGTGCCCTCTTGTTCTCTCTTTTTATAAATGACATTGTTAAACATCTTCCCGGAGGTATCCAAATTGCAGGCGTTATCGTAAATGTATTGCTCTATGCCGATGACCTTGTTATATTGTCAGAGTCAACAGAAAATTTACAGTTAATGATAAATCGTCTTGCGGCATATTGTGAAAAATGGGGTCTCGCTATCAATACTGAAAAGTCAAAAGTTATGGTTTTATCAAGATCAAATCAGCGTGAAGTGAGAAGTATTTGGACTTTTAATGGAACGCGTTTGGATGTAGCGAAAGAATACAAATATCTTGGAATTAAACTCAACTCATCTTTGGATTTTAGGAAACACCTCACAGAAAAATGTAATGCATCACAAGGTCTCATCAATTTAACATGGAGAAATGTATTTTTATATCCACATATAAATCTCTCTGTCAAATACAAAATCTTTGATTCTGTTATAAAATCTTCGCTTTACTACGCTGCCCAAGTTTGGGGGTTAAGAGAGTATGAAGAAGTTGAAAAATTACAATGAAATTTTATTAAAAAAACTGTTTTATCTTCCGATAAATACTCCGAACTACGCCATGTACCTGGAAACAGGGCTACCAAAATTATTTACATACACTCTGAAGCTTCAAGCCGATTACATCATTAAAGTTTTGAAATACCCTAAATCCCGTTTGTTCAAAAAGCTGCTACTATATGAGATAAGAAATAAAGATTGGTGGATGGAAACGTGGCAAAACCTTGGTACTGCATATGGAGAAGTTATCGACCCAAACCTGCCCCAAATTTTGAAGGATAAATTTTATAAAATTATACAAATGCAAGAAGACTGTACTCGAAATCTAATGTTTGAAGAGGCCTGTCAGTCGTTAAGCAGAATACTTTACGCCCAATTAGAGCACAATCTCTGTGAAACAAATTATTTCACAGATACATTCAGTTGTTAGGAAATCTCCTTGATATTCAAAGCAAGATGTGAGGTTTTAAGTCTCAACGGAAGCCCCTACAACGGGAATTTCAATCAGTTCTGCACTATATGTAACATGAAAGCCAAAGAAAACTGCTTCCATCTACTTAGCATTTGCTCAATTTACAAGCCTTATAGACTGCGTTACTTTGGAAAAGCTGTTCTTTCAATGGAGGAGACAAAGATCATCTTTAACGGAGCGTACTGGAAAGAGCTTGCCTTGTTTTTGAAGGAAACCTATAAATTTAGAATGCTGCTTGTAACAGAATATGCGTGATAATGATACAAAAATACAAAAATACAAAAATACAAAAATACAAAAATATACAAAACAAATTCAGTTTAGTTTTTAATGCTATTTTTTTCTTTGCTTTTTTAATATAAAATATTTTAATGATGCCAGTCGAGCTGACGGCTAAGCCAAAGCTTATAAATTCATAAAAATCTATGTAAATGTAACAAACTCAAAATGTCAATAAATGAATTCTTTACTTACTTACTTACTTACTCATTTCTTGTTGTATGGAGCGTTCATATGTGTTTGTGAACTTCTAGAACACTAGGCAACTGATAGGTATCAGCTAGTTGGTCAACAAAATCGAATAACTGGCTGATGTCATAGGTTATTGTTGGGATGTTTGGATTGCGCCGCTTAAGGTGACCTTCGTAGATCTTAAAAACTCTTTCCATACAATCGTTCACATTCTGGTAGTCACTGCAAGTGCGGATTTTTGGTGTATGCCAGTTTTAAGAAGTAGAATAATTGTGTGCAACAACATTTTTTTGTTTTAGTTTTATGGATTAGAAAAATTATTGACAGAGACAGGAAGTTTCTATATGATGGAGGCGGTGGAGCAAAATGTTAGGTGATCTGAAAGCAAAACTCTTGTTTGAAATATTAAACACTTTGGGAATAGTAGATATTTATTACATTTTGTTAAGCTAATACGGTTCCAGGCCTTTGCGCTTTACCTTGGTAGTTTTTTTCTGTTTTGACGCTTAATTTTTTTTTTTTGCCGTTCACATTCTGTTAAAGCTGACAACATATGCGATGAAAAATTAACCCTAGATATGAGATTAGAAATTAAAAACTGGATCTGTAATTGTGATAAAATAAATAAATAAATAAAAGTTGGATCATGTGTTGTTTTTGCAAATACATATATTTTTCAAAGCAGATCTGATCCGGATCAGATCACGGGGAAAATAAAATAAGGCTAAGCCGTGTTTTATTATCCTTTGTGATCTGCTCCGGATCAGATCTGATAATAAAACAACTTGGATCAGAAAAACTTTTTTTTCTAAATGTTGGCTGCATCGTTTCCAGAGATAAGAAATTAATTAGATGGCAAACCTTTATTTCTTTTGCCCCGCAACAACCGTTTGTTTACATTGTTGTTTTTGTAATCCATCCTCTGCCTGTGAATACGTGAGAGCCAGGGCCGGATTTAAAGGTGTGGAGGCCCCGGGGCAACAAAGGAGTGGAGGCCCCTTGGCCCCGAATTAAATTCAAAATAAAATGAAAATTTTTCTTCCATCTAGTTTTCTAATGAATAATTTATTGCGAAACCAAGTATAGATTATTTTATTCCTTAACGAACATATAAATGCAAATGGAAACAAGAATTATCTTAAAATAACTTTAAGCGTTAACGAACGGAACTTTCCGTTCTTTTTTCGCCGAAAAATCGTTGATGATTTCGCTGAAATCCAGTTCCAGAAGCAAATCACTTTCAATGACCAGGAGAGAAAGCTTTGATAGACAGTTTTGCCCCATAGTAAATAAGTACATTCTCAATGCAATTTCAAGGTTTGGGAATGTAGCTCTGAAATTTTGATTTTCGAGAATTTGGTAGTAAAATAGTTCTGGAGATTGATCTATTCCATAGTCTTTTCTATATGAGTCGATCAAAGATACAAATTGAACCAACTCACTACCAATACTAGTTTCTAAATCATCCTCATAAACTTCACCAATGCCTCTGCTGCAGCGTGCAATTTCAACATCAAACTTCTCGGTGTGATTAAGAAATCCAAATCTCGAACGTACAGCTTCATAGGCATGCAATCTCTTGGTTAGAGAAACACATAACTGGTCGATCACTGGGATAAAGGCGGAAACTTTGTATTTCTCCTTCGGTGTCAGATTTACATCTTGTGCTTTCCCGTAGTCGAACGGATTCAGCCTCACATTTCTCATTCTGGTACGTGATTGTACGTATTCGTCAAAATTTTTTTGGCAGCTTCCTCGTATCAAAATCAATCGTTTATTTTGGATTCCACGTATGATTTCAATGATTCTAATGCACGCATGGCCGATTCAGCAATCATTTTTGGGTCTTGCAATAACTAACTTGTAGCGTTTAATCGCTCCAAGATGTCGTTCCAAAAGATTGCAAATAAAGCGGTTTCGAGACCACGCATCTTCTGTAGAAGGATCGCTGCTTCATTCCTCGCGATGTCTTTTTGATCTTTATCGGAAGATATGCTGGTTAGAGCTTCCTCGATTTCCGAATAGCCGTCAACTAAGGCCTTCGTAGCTTCAGCTTGACAAGACCAACGAGTGTCACTAAGCTTTTTCAAGACGTAATATTGACCGATCGTTCGTGAATGTATAAGACTCCTGGATTCCCTTCCCTGCTACCAGCACGCCACTCAGCCAGGTACCGTCTAATCCAAGGTATTGGCCACAGAGGGCAGCCACACGCTCACCTCAGCGCTCGCACGAGACGTTTACCGCATTTACTCATCGAAATACCAAAACTACGTAAATATTGTACAGTGGAAGTCAAAAAACATTTACTGACGATTTCATATTAAAATTACTAACGCAATTTAGCATAATTACCAAATTTTTATTTAGCAATGGTTATTTTTTTCTTTTAGATTTCATTATTTTTTGTAAAATATAAATTTTGGATTCTTAGTAATAATGGCTCAACGGGTACTTGGCGCAAATTTTAACAGTAAGAAAAACCCTTATGTACGCAAAGACCTTATGTAACTTAATGATGCAATAGTGTAATCGCATCACCGAATTTCCAGAAATCAATTACTTCATGTAGCCAGCTGCAGTTTTCATTAGAATTAATTCCTAAGAAATAAACCAAATTATGTCACCATTCTTATTCTTTGTCTATCCAATTATAAATACATGTGAAGTTAAACTTAAGGTTGAGTTGCTATTCAGTTGTTACTAATAAAGGTTCAGGCAATCTGCCTGATGAAAAAATATTTTTTTAAAAAATAAAGTGTTCCAACTATTAACTGGCGCCCGAGCAGGGACCGTGATCGTGTTCAAAACTCTCGCTTCGAAAATAAAGTACCTAAAAATTTAAAGCAAAAGTGAAAAGTCAAAAAATAAAGTAAAAATTCAAAGCAAAAGTGAAAGTAAAAAAATTAAGTAAAAATTCAAAGCAAAAGTGAAAGTAAAAAAATTAAGTAAAAATTTAAAAGCAAAAGTGAAAATTAACGTTAAAGTGAAGGACTTAAAATCAGCAAAGTGATAAAAGAGAAGGCCCCGGAGTCACCTTTAATAGAAGAAAGGACAAAACGGAAACCGCCAACCCTTTCACCAAGAGAGTTACCCCCACGTGGACCTGGAAAAACACTGGAAAGCACTCCCAAGATGTTTATAATCTTGTAAGTTATATTAAATGAGAAGTGAATAGTATTAAGAAAAGTAAAAAGATTAAATTTAAAAAAAGAAAAATTATTGAACAAAGAAAAGAAATTTAAGAAATATTGATATTAAAAAAGTTATAAAAGAAAAACAATGAAAATTTTAAGAAAAATTAAAAGTATTAAATTATCGAATGTGAATTAAAAAATGGCACAAAAAGTAGTTGAAATAATTAAAGCTGAGCCACCAAAATATACCTTAGGAGAAAAAATAAAATTGATTCAGAAAGAATTTAATGATGCAAAAAAAGCAAATAATTGAATAAGAAAAAAAGTAATTAAAATTAAAAAATAAAAGAAAACAAACACAATCAAATATTTGAAAACATATTATTGAAATAAGAAAAATAATTAATTGAAATATATTACAAATGAATTTATTAAACTATAAAAGTGAATTTATTAAACTATAAAAGTTATTTACGAAAAAAATTTTTTATAAACCATTGTTTATCTCCTTACTTTCTTGCAAATTTTTATTTAAATATTTTATTCAAAAATGAATCCAAATAACTTAATCAGACCCCCTCGTGTCGATAATCCTGTACCACCTGGTGCACCACCTGCTAACGCAGGACAACCACCTCAAAACATTAACAACGAAGCTTTCAATATGAACGCTATCGCTGAACACGTGAATAGGATAATTCACGAAACTCTTGCTAGGGAAGGTAGGACCATTCTTCAATCCTTACTAAACCCAAATCTCGATTTTACAAATGACACAGACCAAACTATAAATTTAGGAAATGATAGGAACTTGGCAGACCTAGACAAAATCCCAGATGTTGTCAAAAGTCTCCGAGAATTTTCTGGACAAGCAGGAGAATTAAGCTCCTGGAGAAAAAGTGTCGACAGAATTTTAACAATTTATGAACACCTCAGAGGAACACCAAAATACTACGGAATCCTAAGCGTCATTCGCAACAAAATTGTTGGTTTAGCTGAAATAGCCCTCGAATCATATAATAAGCCACTAAACTGGCAAAAGATTTCAAAATGTCTCACCCTGCATTACGCGGATAAACGAGACATCGGCACATTAGAGTATCAAATGACTACTCTAGTACAGGGAAATAATTCCATTCCCGAATTTTACCAGATGGTGTACCAACACCTTTCCCTTATCCTCAATAAACTTTCAAGAATGGATATGAACCATGAATCCCTCACTAACATGATACAATGTTATCGTGGAAAAGCATTAAACACATTTTTTGTTCGAGGATTAAGAGGCGATCTTCCACGCCTCCTTAGCATTAAAGAACCTGTAGATCTTCCACAGGCTCTCCACCTTTGTCCTAAACTTCAAAACATAGACTATAGAACGCAATACGCGAACAATAGTCAACATATTATGCGTAGAACTCAAACACACATGCAACCACCACCGGTACCTCCAAGACGTCGTGATCAAAATATTCCCGGTCACCACAAACAATTCCATCCCGAATTGTTTCACGATCCGCAGCCGTATAAGCCCAACTACAATCAACAAAACAGGCAACAATTTGGTGCAAACCAACAAAGATTTCAGAACAGGACACCATTCGGAGCACAACCAAACAGGTATCCAGGACACTACGTCCCTAGGCCTCAGCCTCCACCAGAACCAATGGATGTCGATAGAAGCATCCAGTCCAGGCAAGTAAACTACGCTAATCGACCACCAATTCGTCATTTTCCCGTAAAACGTGGAAACCCAGTTAATTCCCAACAGCATCATCATAGACCAGCAGAAAAATTTCAGAGAATTTATAACACTTACGACACCGAAGGACACAAACATCAAGAAGACCATAGAACATCAATTCCGGATGAATTGGAAAACCCAGACATAGACCAATATCCAGAAGAAGAAGAAATCACCCCCCTTGACCAAGCTGAAGAACCAGACAATATCTATTTTTTAGACTAAACGACTCTTCACTTCCTTACGCCGAACTCAAAGTGAAGAGTGGAGAAATATTAAAGTTTTTAATCGATACAGGCTCCAATAAAAATTATGTTCAATCAAAACGTATAAGAAATCCAATATCAAACGAAAAATAATTTTTTGCTATTGGTGGTAACATAGAAGTTACTCACCACTCTTTTTTCAACCCATTCCAAAAAAAGCTCTAATAAACTTAAATTTTTTATTCTTCCAAATTTAACAGCATTCGACGGTATCATAGGAAACGATTCTTTAAGAGAACTTAAGGCAATCATACACGCAGATAAAAGCTTTATGACCATCCTTGGAAACATTAACATTCCATTAAAACAATTCTAATCTGAGAGAGTAAATAATATAAATATACGTAGTTCACATCTATGTGATTCACAAACAAAAAAACTTCACAATATTATTAGGAAATGTCCTAGTCTTTTCGCAGAACCCGACGAAAAACTAACCTATGCGAGTAACGTAAAAGGTGAAATCAGAACTACTACAGATACACCAGTGTACTCAAAAACATACCCGTATCCAATGGCACTTAAAGAAGTTGTCGAATCCCAAATAAAAGAATTACTTGACCAAGGAATTATAAGACC
The DNA here is from genome assembly GCA_914767635.1 of Melanostoma mellinum. Taxonomy (NCBI): domain Eukaryota; kingdom Metazoa; phylum Arthropoda; class Insecta; order Diptera; family Syrphidae; genus Melanostoma; species Melanostoma mellinum. The sequence continues at coordinate 121,778,425 of OU612059.1, read as the reverse complement.
ATCTCGATCTCCATACAATTCTCCTGTATGGATAGTTCGAAAGAAGTTAGACGCTTCTGGGCCCTATTGCACCAGTTTACAAATTACAATCACAAATTTGTATTTGTAATCCACAATCACAATTTTTGTACATGAATTTGCGTTGCACGAACTACAAATAAGTGAATTGACAATTTTGTGATGAGAATTACAAATTGTACAGATCACCTACAATTTTTTGTTGCACCATTTATGCTCAGCGCTTGTAATTTACAAATTTAATTCAAAATTTTGTTGAACGTTGAAGCGAACAAAACTATGAATAACACCGGTCAGCAGCATTTTTGTGCATGGGTTTTATACCTAATATATTTTGATTATATAAGCAAATCTATATAAAAAATTGCGATTACAGAACGAAAATATTTGGTTTTTAAGAAGTTAAGGGTTGGAGGGAGGGGGGGGGGGGGTTTGGTTTCAAAGTAAGAAAAAAGACCTTTTTGTGAATTTTTTTCTTATATATGGATTGATTAATTTTTTCGGACCTTTTGTACAGTATTGAGCATATTTTCGACAATATAGGGGAATTTTTTCATGCAGAAATATTGAAGCATAAGCCGGTAACAGAGCTTCCTCCAGAACGTCTTGAGAAAAACTAAATTATTGGCTCGAGCACTCACTACCAATCCAAAGTTAGTGCGGTGTACGCGCCAGTTACCCAACCCAGTCGAGCTATAGGTCAATTTATTACAGTCTGCAGTTTGTGGGAGATCTTAAGCATCATTGTTGGAAGGAACATAGAAAAACCAGTAGCTTTCATTTTTACACAAAGCGTCCATATGAAACACATTTCCCTTACTTCCAACACTCTGTATCCTTTCTTTGAACCAAAAAGACCGCAAAATAGTTTTTTTCTCAAGATGTTCTATACTATGCTATGCTAAGCTTGTGCTAAAATAATTCTGCATGAAAAAATTACCCTTTATTTTGTCGAAAGTATGCTCAATAATGTACAAAATATATGTATAAGCAAAAGTAAAACCCACGTGCAAAAAAAAACTTTTTTTGTTGACCAGTGTAATCAAAACAAAAAAAATGTTGGCCGTCTTGGCGTTAAGGCGCAGTTTTTTCGGTTTTTTCGTACTCTGCGTCCAATAATATTTATGATTTCTTATGATTTAGAACATCTTAGTCGAAGTCTTTCATCAAAATTTAAATGGCTCTCTATATTATAATTTTCACGCGGACAGTAAACTTTTTTCATACGAAAAAATACGCTATAGAGTTAATGCTGTGCCTTCTACGCAAACACATTTTAAATAACTATGAAATACAAATTTGTAGAAAAATATACACACAGTCTTTCACCTGTAGAATTCTTTCACAAAAAATTGTGATTCTCTTTCATATGGTGCAACAGAAACTTACAATAAAGTAGGATTTTCAACATTTTTTTGGTTGTAATCTACAACTACAAACTTATTTTCGTGCAACAGAAAATGATATTTTTTAACAAATTAATATTTTGTAATTCACAACTTCAATTTTGTAACAACAAAATTCTTAGGAAATAAAAAATAAATTTTTTTTACAAATTTGTGATAAAAACGTTTGTAATTTACAATATTGTAAGGTGGTGCAATAGGCCACTGGTCAGAAAAAATTTAGAATGGTTATTGATTACAGGAAACTGAATGCAATTACTATTTCAGACAAGTATCCGATCCCAGAGATCACTGAAGTTTTAGCGCAATTAGGTAAGAATAAATTTTTTATTATTATTGATTTAAAAAGCAGATTCCATCAAATTCCGTTAAGGGCTGAAGATATTGAAAAAACTGCATTTTCTGTCAACAATGGAAAATACGAGTTCCTGAGACTACCATTTGGTCTCAAAAACGCTCCCTCAATCTTCCAAAGGACATTGGACGATATCCTAAGGGAACATATCAGCGCTGCTATGTAATTACTATTTCAGACAAGTATCCGATCCCAGAGATCACTGAAGTTTTAGCGCAATTAGGTAAGAATAAATTTTTTATTATTATTGATTTAAAAAGCGGATTCCATCAAATTCCGTTAAGGGCTAAAGATATTTAAAAAACTGCATTTTCTGTCAACAATGGAAAATACGAGATCCTGAGACTACCATTTGGTCTCAAAAATGCTCCCTCAATCTTCCAAAGGACATTGGACGATATCCTAAGGGAACATATCGGCAAGCGCTGCTATGTCTATATAGATGATATCATCATCTTTGGCGAGTCTGAAGACGAACATTTAAAAAACATAGAATTGGTCTTTACGACCCTAAATAAAGCAAATATGAAGAGTTGTGGTGAGTGCACATATAGAGGGGTGAGTAATAATTTTTCAATCAGCGCCGAAAGTAAGCGCAATGATAGGTTTCCTTTTGCCATTTGCTAAGGGCCAGTTTTTCAGTGAAGAGTTATCCTATGGTAAGGAGTTAGTTCTGACATAACTCATGATCGTATGGGTTAATTCGAAAATTCTCACCACAGGACAACTCTGCACTGAAAAACTGGCTCTAAATGACAGATGAGCTAATTTGACATAATTCAGAAAAATGACAATGGAAAATTGCTGAGACTTATGGTGAGTTAAAATTTTTCAGTCTGTCTTTCATATTTTTCTATCCTATGGTGAGGAGTCAACTCTGACATAACACATGATCGTATGGGTTAACTCTGCACTGAAAAACTGGCTCTAAATGACAAATGAGCTAATTTGATGTAGTTCAGAAAAATGACAATGGCGAATTGCTGAGACTCATGGTGAGCAAACACTGAATGGTGAGTTAAAATTTTTCATTCTGTCTTTCATATTTTTCTATCCTATGGTGAGAAGTTAACTTTGACATAACTCATGATTGTATGGGTTAATTCGGAAATTCTCACCACAGGACAACTCTGCACTGAAAAACTGGCTCTAAATGACAGATGAGCTAATTTGACGTAATTCAGAAAAATTACAATGGCAAATTGCTGAGACTCATGGTGAGCAAACACTGAATGGTGAGTTAAAATTTTTCATTCTGTCTTTCATATTTTTCTATCCCATGGTGAGAAGTTAACTCTGACATAACTCATGATTGTATGGGTTAATTCGAAAATTCTCACCAGAGGACAACTCTGCACTGAAAAACTGGCTCTAAATGACAGATGAGCTAATTTGACATAATTCAGAAAAATGACAAAGGCAAATTGCTGAGACTCATGGTGAGCAAACACTGAATGGTGAGTTAAAATTTTTCATTCTGTCTTTCATATTTTTCTATCCTATGGTGAGAAGTTAACTCTGACATAACTCATGACCGTAAGGGTTAACTCGAAAATTCTCACCACAGGACAACTCTGCACTGAAAAACTGGCTCTAAATGACAAATGAGCTAATTTGACGTAATTCAGAAAAATGTCAATGGCAAATTGCTGAGACTCATGGTGAGTTAAAATTTTTCATTCTGCCTTTCATATTTTTCTATCCTATGGTGAGGAGTCAACTCTGACATAACCCATGATCGTATGGGTTAACTCGAAAATTCTCACCACTGGACAATTCTGCACTGAAAAACTAGCTCTAAATGACAAATGAGCTAATTTGACGTAATTCAGAAAAATGTCAATGGCAAATTGCTGAGACTCATGGTGAGTTAGAATTTTTCACTCTGCCTTTCATATTTTTCTATCCTATTGTGAGGAGTCAACTCTGACATAACCCATGATCGTATGGGTTAACTCGAAAATTCTCACCACAGGACAACTCCTTTCATATTTTTCTATCCTATGGTGAGGAGTCAACTCTGACATAACTCATGATCGTATGGGTTAACTCGAAAATTCTCACCACAGGACAACTCTGCACTGAAAAACTGGCTATAAATGACAAATGGGCTAATTTGACGTAATTCAGAAAAATGTCAATGGCACTCATGGTGAGTTAGAATTTTTCATTCTGCCTTTCATATTTTTCTATCCTATGGTGAGGAGTCAACTCTGACATAACTCATGATCGTATGGGTTAACTCGAAAATTTTCACCACAGGACAACTCTGCACTGAAAAACTGGCTCTAAATGACAGATGAGCTAATTTGACATAGTTCAGAAAAATTACAATGGCAAATTGCTGAGACTCATGGTGAGTTAGAATTTTTCATTCTGCCTTTCATATTTTTCTATCCCATGGTGAGAAGTTAACTCTGACATAACTCATGATTGTATGGGTTAATTCGAAAATTCTCACCACAGGACAACTCTGCACTGAAAAACTGGCTCTAAATGACAGATGAGCTAATTTGACATAATTCAGAAAAATGACAATGGCATATTGCTGAGACACATGGTGAATTAAAATTTTTCAGTGTGTCTTTCATATTTTTCTATCCTATGGTGAGGAGTCAACTCTGACATAACTCATGACCGTAAGGGTTAACTTGAAAAGTCTCACCACAGGACAACTCTGCACTGAAAAACTGGCTCTAAATGACAAATGAGCTAATTTGACGTAGTTCAGAAAAATGTCAATGGCAAATTGCTGAGACTCATGGTGAGTTAAAATTTTGTCATTCTGCCTTTCATAGTTTTCTATCCTATGGTGAGGAGTCAACTTTGACATAACTCATGATCGTATGGGCTAACTCGACAATTCTCACTACAGGACAACTCCTTTCATATTTTTCTATCCTATGGTGAGGAGTCAACTCTGACATAACTCATGATCGTATGGGTTAACTCGAAAATTTTCACCACAGGACAACTCTGCACTGAAAAACTGGCTCTAAATGACAAACGAGCTTATTTTGACGTAATTCAGAAAAATGTCAATGGCAAATTGCTGAGACTCATGGTGAGTTAAAATTTTTCATTCTGCCTTTCATATTTTTCTATCCTATGGTGAGGAGTAAACTCTGACATAACCCATGATCGTATGGGTTAACTCGAAAATTCTCACCACAGGACAACTCCTTTCATATTTTTCTATCCTATGGTGAGGAGTAAACTCTGACATAACTCATGATCGTATGGGTTAACTCGAAAATTTTCACCACAGGACAACTCTGCACTGAAAAACTGGCTCTAAATGACAAATGAGCTTATTTGACGTAATTCAGAAAAATGTCAATGGCAAATTGCTGAGACTCATGGTGAGCAAGCATTGAATGGTGAGTTAAAATTTTTGATTCTGTCTTTCATATTTTTCTATCCTATGGTGAGGAGTAAACTCTGACAACTCTGACATAACTCATGATCGTATGGGTTAACTCGAAAATTCCCACCACAGGACAACTGTGCACTGAAAAACTGGCTTTAAATGACAAATGAGCTTATTTGACGTAGTTCAGAAAAATGTCAATGGCAAATTGCTGAGACACATGGTGAGTTAAAATTTTTCAGTGTGTCTTTCATATTTTTCTATCTTATGGTGAGGAGTCAACTCTGACATAACTCATAATCGTATGGGTTAACTCGAAAATTCTCACCACAGGACAACTCTGCACTGAAAAACTGGCTCTAAATGACAAATGAGCTAATTTGACGTAATTCAGAAAAATTTAAATGGCAAATTGCTGAGACTCATGGTGAGTTAAAATTTTTCATTCTGTCTTTCATATTTTCTATCCTATGGTGAGGAGTTAACTCTGACATAACTCATGATCGTATGGGTTAACTCGAAAATTCTCACCACAGGACAACTCTGCACTGAAAAACTGGCTCTAAATGACAGATGAGCTTATTTAACGTAGTTCAGAAAAATGTCAATGGCAAATTGCTGAGACACATGGTGAGTTAAAATTTTTCAGTGTTTCTTTCATATTTTTCTATCTTATGGTGAGGAGTCAACTTTGACATAACTCATGATCGTATGGGATAACTCAAAAATTCTCACCACAGGACAACTCTGCACTGAAAAACTGGCTTTAAATGACAAATGAGCTTATTTGACATAATTCAGAAAAATGTCAATGGCAAATTGCTGAGACACATGGTGAGTTAAAATTTTTCATTGTGTCTTTCACATTTTTCTATCTTATGGTGAGGAGTCAACTCTGACATAACTCATGATCGTATGGGTTAACTCGAAAATTCTCACCACAGGACAACTCTGCACTGAAAAACTGGCTCTAAATGACAAATGAGCTAACTTGACGGAATTCAGAAAAATGTCAATGGCAAATTGCTGAGACTCATGGTGAGTTAAAATTTTTCATTCTGTCTTTCATATTTTTCTATCCTATGGTGAGGTGTTAAATCTGACATAACTCATGATCGTATCGGTTAACTTAAAATTCTCACCACAGGACAACTCTGCACTGAAAAACTGGCTCTAAATGACAAATGAGCTTATTTGACGCAATTCAGAAAAATGTCAATGGCAAATTGCTGAGACTCATGGTGAGTTAAAATTTTTCACTCTGCCTTTCATATTTTTCTATCCTATTGTGAGGAGTCAACTCTGACATAACCCATGATCGTATGGGTTAACTCGAAAATTCTCACCACAGGACAACTCCTTTCATATTTTTCTATCCTATGGTGAGGAGTCAACTCTGACATAACTCATGATCGTATGGGTTAACTCGAAAATTCTCACCACAGGACAACTCTGCACTGAAAAACTGGCTATAAATGACAAATGGGCTAATTTGACGTAATTCAGAAAAATGTCAATGGCACTCATGGTGAGTTAGAATTTTTCATTCTGCCTTTCATATTTTTCTATCCTATGGTGAGGAGTCAACTCTGACATAACTCATGATCGTATGGGTTAACTCGAAAATTTTCACCACAGGACAACTCTGCACTGAAAAACTGGCTCTAAATGACAGATGAGCTAATTTGACATAGTTCAGAAAAATTACAATGGCAAATTTCTGAGACTCATGGTGAGTTAGAATTTTTCATTCTGCCTTTCATATTTTTCTATCCCATGGTGAGAAGTTAAGTCTGACATAACTCATGATTGTATGGGTTAATTCGAAAATTCTCACCACAGGACAACTCTGCACTGAAAAACTGGCTCTAAATGACAGATGAGCTAATTTGACATAATTCAGAAAAATGACAATGGCATATTGCTGAGACACATGGTGAATTAAAATTTTTCAGTGTGTCTTTCATATTTTTCTATCCTGTGGTGAGGAGTCAACTCTGACATAACTCATGACCGTAAGGGTTAACTTGAAAAGTCTCACCACAGGACAACTCTGCACTGAAAAACTGGCTCTAAATGACAAATGAGCTAATTTGACGTAATTCAGAAAAATGTCAATGGCAAATTGCTGAGACTCATGGTGAGTTAAAATTTTGTCATTCTGCCTTTCATATTTTTCTATCCTATTGTGAGGAGTCAACTTTGACATAACTCATGATCGTATGGGTTAACTCGAAAATTCTCACCACAGGACAACTCCTTTCATATTTTTCTATCCTATGGTGAGGAGTCAACTCTGACATAACTCATGATCGTATGGGTTAACTCGAAAATTTTCACCACAGGACAACTCTGCACTGAAAAACTGGCTCTAAATGACAAACGAGCTTATTTTGACGTAATTCAGAAAAATGTCAATGGCAAATTGCTGAGACTCATGGTGAGCAAGCATTGAATGGTGAGTTAAAATTTTTCATTCTGTCTTTCATATTTTTCTATCCTATGGTGAGGAGTAAACTCTGACATATCTCATGATCGTATGGGTTTACTCTAAAATTCTCACCACCGGACAACTCTGCACTGAAAAACTGGCTCTAAATGACAAATGAGCTAATTTGACGTAATTCAGAAAAATGTCAATGGCAAATTGCTGAGACTCATGGTGAGTTAAAATTTTTCATTCTGCCTTTCATATTTTTCTATCCTATGGTGAGGAGTAAACTCTGACATAACCCATGATCGTATGGGTTAACTCGAAAATTCTCACCACAGGACAACTCCTCTCATATTTTTCTATCCTATGGTGAGGAGTAAACTCTGACATAACTCATGATCGTATGGGTTAACTCGAAAATTTTCACCACAGGACAACTCTGCACTGAAAAACTGGCTCTAAATGACAAATGAGCTTATTTGACGTAATTCAGAAAAATGTCAATGGCAAATTGCTGAGACTCATGGTGAGCAAGCATTGAATGGTGAGTTAAAATTTTTGATTCTGTCTTTCATATTTTTCTATCCTATGGTGAGGAGTAAACTCTGACAACTCTGACATAACTCATGATCGTATGGGTTAACTCGAAAATTCCCACCACAGGACAACTCTGCACTGAAAAACTGGCTTTAAATGACAAATGAGCTTATTTGACGTAGTTCAGAAAAATGTCAATGGCAAATTGCTGAGACACATGGTGAGTTAAAATTTTTCAGTGTGTCTTTCATATTTTTCTATCTTATGGCGAGGAGTCAACTCTGACATAACTCATGATCGTATGGGTTAACTCGAAAATTCTCACCACAGGACAACTCTGCACTGAAAAACTGGCTCTAAATGACAAATGAGCTAATTTGACGTAATTCAGAAAAATTTAAATGGCAAATTGCTGAGACTCATGGTGAGTTAAAATTTTTCATTCTGTCTTTCATATTTTCTATCCTATGGTGAGGAGTTAACTCTGACATAACTCATGATCGTATGGGTTAACTCGAAAATTCTCACCACAGGACAACTCTGCACTGAAAAACTGGCTCTTAATGACAGATGAGCTTATTTGACGTAGTTCAGAAAAATGTCAATGGCAAATTGCTGAGACACATGGTGAGTTAAAATTTTTCAGTGTGTCTTTCATATTTTTCTATCTTATGGTGAGGAGTCAACTTTGACATAACTCATGATCGTATGGGATAACTCAAAAATTCTCACCACAGGACAACTCTGCACTGAAAAACTGGCTTTAAATGACAAATGAGCTTATTTGACATAATTCAGAAAAATGTCAATGGCAAATTGCTGAGACACATGGTGAGTTAAAATTTTTCATTGTGTCTTTCATATTTTTCTATCTTATGGTGAGGAGTCAACTCTGACATAACTCATGATCGTATGGGTTAACTCGAAAATTCTCACCACAGGACAACTCTGCACTGAAAAACTGGCTCTAAATGACAAATGAGCTAACTTGACGGAATTCAGAAAAATGTCAATGGCAAATTGCTGAGACTCATGGTGAGTTAAAATTTTTCATTCTGTCTTTCATATTTTTCTATCCTATGGTGAGGTGTTAAATCTGACATAACTCATGATCGTATCGGTTAACTTGAAAATTCTCACCACAGGACAACTTTGCACTGAAAAACTGGCTCTAAATGACAAATGAGCTTATTTGACGCAATTCAGAAAAATGTCAATGGCAAATTGCTGAGACTCATGGTGAGTTAAAATTTTTCACTCTGCCTTTCATATTTTTCTATCGTATTGTGAGGAGTAAACTCTGACATAACCCATGATCGTATGGGTTAACTCGAAAATTCTCACCACAGGACAACTCTGCACTGAAAAACTGGCTCTAAATGACAGATGAGCTAATTTGACATAATTCAGAAAAATGACAATGGCATATTGCTGAGACACATGGTGAATTAAAATTTTTCAGTGTGTCTTTCATATTTTTCTATCCTATGGTGAGGAGTCAACTCTGACATAACTCATGACCGTAAGGGTTAACTTGAAAAGTCTCACCACAGGACAACTCTGCACTGAAAAACTGGCTCTAAATGACAAATGAGCTAATTTGACGTAATTCAGAAAAATGTCAATGGCAAATTGCTGAGACTCATGGTGAGTTAAAATTTTGTCATTCTGCCTTTCATATTTTTCTATCCTATTGTGAGGAGTCAACTCTGACATAACCCATGATCGTATGGGTTAACTCGAAAATTCTCACCACAGGACAACTCCTTTCATATTTTTCTATCCTATGGTGAGGAGTCAACTCTGACATAACTCATGATCGTATGGGTTAACTCGAAAATTCTCACCACAGGACAACTCTGCACTGAAAAACTGGCTATAAATGACAAATGGGCTAATTTGACGTAATTCAGAAAAATGTCAATGGCACTCATGGTGAGTTAGAATTTTTCATTCTGCCTTTCATATTTTTCTATCCTATGGTGAGGAGTCAACTCTGACATAACTCATGATCGTATGGGTTAACTCGAAAATTTTCACCACAGGACAACTCTGCACTGAAAAACTGGCTCTAAATGACAGATGAGCTAATTTGACATAGTTCAGAAAAATTACAATGGCAAATTTCTGAGACTCATGGTGAGTTAGAATTTTTCATTCTGCCTTTCATATTTTTCTATCCCATGGTGAGAAGTTAAGTCTGACATAACTCATGATTGTATGGGTTAATTCGAAAATTCTCACCACAGGACAACTCTGCACTGAAAAACTGGCTCTAAATGACAGATGAGCTAATTTGACATAATTCAGAAAAATGACAATGGCATATTGCTGAGACACATGGTGAATTAAAATTTTTCAGTGTGTCTTTCATATTTTTCTATCCTATGGTGAGGAGTCAACTCTGACATAACTCATGACCGTAAGGGTTAACTTGAAAAGTCTCACCACAGGACAACTCTGCACTGAAAAACTGGCTCTAAATGACAAATGAGCTAATTTGACGTAATTCAGAAAAATGTCAATGGCAAATTGCTGAGACTCATGGTGAGTTAAAATTTTGTCATTCTGCCTTTCATATTTTTCTATCCTATGGTGAGGAGTCAACTTTGACATAACTCATGATCGTATGGGTTAACTCGAAAATTCTCACCACAGGACAACTCCTTTCATATTTTTCTATCCTATGGTGAGGAGTCAACTCTGACATAACTCATGATCGTATGGGTTAACTCGAAAATTTTCACCACAGGACAACTCTGCACTGAAAAACTGGCTCTAAATGACAAACGAGCTTATTTTGACGTAATTCAGAAAAATGTCAATGGCAAATTGCTGAGACTCATGGTGAGCAAGCATTGAATGGTGAGTTAAAATTTTTCATTCTGTCTTTCATATTTTTCTATCCTATGGTGAGGAGTAAACTCTGACATATCTCATGATCGTATGGGTTTACTCTAAAATTCTCACCACTGGACAACTCTGCACTGAAAAACTGGCTCTAAATGACAAATGAGCTAATTTGACGTAATTCAGAAAAATGTCAATGGCAAATTGCTGAGACTCATGGTGAGTTAAAATTTTTCATTCTGCCTTTCATATTTTTCTATCCTATGGTGAGGAGTAAACTCTGACATAACCCATGATCGTATGGGTTAACTCGAAAATTCTCACCACAGGACAACTCCTCTCATATTTTTCTATCCTATGGTGAGGAGTAAACTCTGACATAACTCATGATCGTATGGGTTAACTCGAAAATTTTCACCACAGGACAACTCTGCACTGAAAAACTGGCTCTAAATGACAAATGAGCTTATTTGACGTAATTCAGAAAAATGTCAATGGCAAATTGCTGAGACTCATGGTGAGCAAGCATTGAATGGTGAGTTAAAATTTTTGATTCTGTCTTTCATATTTTTCTATCCTATGGTGAGGAGTAAACTCTGACAACTCTGACATAACTCATGATCGTATGGGTTAACTCGAAAATTCCCACCACAGGACAACTCTGCACTGAAAAACTGGCTTTAAATGACAAATGAGCTTATTTGACGTAGTTCAGAAAAATGTCAATGGCAAATTGCTGAGACACATGGTGAGTTAAAATTTTTCAGTGTGTCTTTCATATTTTTCTATCTTATGGCGAGGAGTCAACTCTGACATAACTCATGATCGTATGGGTTAACTCGAAAATTCTCACCACAGGACAACTCTGCACTGAAAAACTGGCTCTAAATGACAAATGAGCTAATTTGACGTAATTCAGAAAAATTTAAATGGCAAATTGCTGAGACTCATGGTGAGTTAAAATTTTTCATTCTGTCTTTCATATTTTCTATCCTATGGTGAGGAGTTAACTCTGACATAACTCATGATCGTATGGGTTAACTCGAAAATTCTCACCACAGGACAACTCTGCACTGAAAAACTGGCTCTTAATGACAGATGAGCTTATTTGACGTAGTTCAGAAAAATGTCAATGGCAAATTGCTGAGACACATGGTGAGTTAAAATTTTTCAGTGTGTCTTTCATATTTTTCTATCTTATGGTGAGGAGTCAACTTTGACATAACTCATGATCGTATGGGATAACTCAAAAATTCTCACCACAGGACAACTCTGCACTGAAAAACTGGCTTTAAATGACAAATGAGCTTATTTGACATAATTCAGAAAAATGTCAATGGCAAATTGCTGAGACACATGGTGAGTTAAAATTTTTCATTGTGTCTTTCATATTTTTCTATCTTATGGTGAGGAGTCAACTCTGACATAACTCATGATCGTATGGGTTAACTCGAAAATTCTCACCACAGGACAACTCTGCACTGAAAAACTGGCTCTAAATGACAAATGAGCTAACTTGACGGAATTCAGAAAAATGTCAATGGCAAATTGCTGAGACTCATGGTGAGTTAAAATTTTTCATTCTGTCTTTCATATTTTTCTATCCTATGGTGAGGTGTTAAATCTGACATAACTCATGATCGTATCGGTTAACTTGAAAATTCTCACCACAGGACAACTCTGCACTGAAAAACTGGCTCTAAATGACAAATGAGCTTATTTGACGCAATTCAGAAAAATGTCAATGGCAAATTGCTGAGACTCATGGTGAGTTAAAATTTTTCACTCTGCCTTTCATATTTTTCTATCGTATTGTGAGGAGTAAACTCTGACATAACCCATGATCGTATGGGTTAACTCGAAAATTCTCACCACAGGACAACTCCTTTCATATTTTTCTATCCTATGGTGAGGAGTCAACTCTGACATAACTCATGATCGTATGGGTTAACTCGAAAATTCTCACCACAGGACAACTCTGCACTGAAAAACTGGCTATAAATGACAAATGGGCTAATTTGACGTAATTCAGAAAAATGTCAATGGCACTCATGGTGAGTTAGAATTTTTCATTCTGCCTTTCATATTTTTCTATCCTATGGTGAGGAGTCAACTCTGACATAACTCATGATCGTATGGGTTAACTCGAAAATTTTCACCACAGGACAACTCTGCACTGAAAAACTGGCTCTAAATGACAGATGAGCTAATTTGACATAGTTCAGAAAAATTACAATGGCAAATTGCTGAGACTCATGGTGAGTTATAATTTTTCATTCTGCCTTTCATATTTTTCTATCCCATGGTGAGAAGTTAACTCTGACATAACTCATGATTGTATGGGTTAATTCGAAAATTCTCACCACAGGACAACTCTGCACTGAAAAACTGGCTCTAAATGACAGATGAGCTAATTTGACATAATTCAGAAAAATGACAATGGCATATTGCTGAGACACATGGTGAATTAAAATTTTTCAGTGTGTCTTTCATATTTTTCTATCCTATGGTGAGGAGTCAACTCTGACATAACTCATGACCGTAAGGGTTAACTTGAAAAGTCTCACCACAGGACAACTCTGCACTGAAAAACTGGCTCTAAATGACAAATGAGCTAATTTGACGTAATTCAGAAAAATGTCAATGGCAAATTGCTGAGACTCATGGTGAGTTAAAATTTTGTCATTCTGCCTTTCATATTTTTCTATCCTATGGTGAGGAGTCAACTTTGACATAACTCATGATCGTATGGGTTAACTCGAAAATTCTCACCACAGGACAACTCCTTTCATATTTTTCTATCCTATGGTGAGGAGTCAACTCTGACATAACTCATGATCGTATGGGTTAACTCGAAAATTTTCACCACAGGACAACTCTGCACTGAAAAACTGGCTATAAATGACAAACGAGCTTATTTTGACGTAATTCAGAAAAATGTCAATGGCAAATTGCTGAGACTCATGGTGAGCAAGCATTGAATGGTGAGTTAAAATTTTTCATTCTGTCTTTCATATTTTTCTATCCTATGGTGAGGAGTAAACTCTGACATATCTCATGATCGTATAGGTTTACTCTAAAATTCTCACCACTGGACAACTCTGCACTGAAAAACTGGCTCTAAATGACAAATGAGCTAATTTGGCGTAATTCAGAAAAATGTCAATGGCAAATTGCTGAGACTCATGGTGAGTTAAAATTTTTCATTCTGCCTTTCATATTTTTCTATCCTATGGTGAGGAGTAAACTCTGACATAACCCATGATCGTATGGGTTAACTCGAAAATTCTCACCACAGGACAACTCCTTTCATATTTTTCTATCCTATGGTGAGGAGTAAACTCTGACATAACTCATGATCGTATGGGTTAACTCGAAAATTTTCACCACAGGACAACTCTGCACTGAAAAACTGGCTCTAAATGACAAATGAGCTTATTTGACGTAATTCAGAAAAATGTCAATGGCAAATTGCTGAGACTCATGGTGAGCAAGCATTGAATGGTGAGTTAAAATTGTTGATTCTGTCTTTCATATTTTTCTATCCTATGGTGAGGAGTAAACTCTGACAACTCTGACATAACTCATGATCGTATGGGTTAACTCGAAAATTCCCACCACAGGACAACTCTGCACTGAAAAACTGGCTTTAAATGACAAATGAGCTTATTTGACGTAGTTCAGAAAAATGTCAATGGCAAATTGCTGAGACACATGGTGAGTTAAAATTTTTCAGTGTGTCTTTCATATTTTTCTCTCTTATGGTGAGGAGTCAACTCTGACATTAATCATGATCGTATGGGTTAACTCGAAAATTCTCACCACAGGACAACTCTGCACTGAAAAACTGGCTCTAAATGACAAATGAGCTAATTTGACGTAATTCAGAAAAATTTAAATGGCAAATTGCTGAGACTCATGGTGAGTTAAAATTTTTCATTCTGTCTTTCATATTTTCTATCCTATGGTGAGGAGTTAACTCTGACATAACTCATGATCGTATGGGTTAACTCGAAAATTCTCACCACAGGACAACTCTGCACTGAAAAACTGGCTCTAAATGACAGATGAGCTTATTTGACGTAGTTCAGAAAAATGTCAATGGCAAATTGCTGAGACACATGGTGAGTTAAAATTTTTCAGTGTGTCTTTCATATTTTTCTATCTTATGGTGAGGAGTCAACTTTGACATAACTCATGATCGTATGGGATAACTCAAAAATTCTCACCACAGGACAACTCTGCACTGAAAAACTGGCTTTAAATGACAAATGAGCTTATTTGACATAATTCAGAAAAATGTCAATGGCAAATTGCTGAGACACATGGTGAGTTAAAATTTTTCATTGTGTCTTTCATATTTTTCTATCTTATGGTGAGGAGTCAACTCTGACATAACTCATGATCGTATGGGTTAACTCGAAAATTCTCACCACAGGACAACTCTGCACTGAAAAACTGGCTCTAAATGACAAATGAGCTAACTTGACGGAATTCAGAAAAATGTCAATGGCAAATTGCTGAGACTCATGGTGAGTTAAAATTTTTCATTTTGTCTTTCATATTTTTCTATCCTATGGTGAGGTGTTAAATCTGACATAACTAATGATCGTATGGGTTAACTTGAAAATTCTCACCACAGGACAACTCTGCACTGAAAAACTGGCTCTAAATGACAAATGAGCTTATTTGACGTAATTCAGAAAAATGTCAATGGCAAATTGCTGAGACTCATGGTGAGTTAAAATTTTTCATTCTGTCTT
Source organism: Melanostoma mellinum (assembly GCA_914767635.1). Classification (NCBI taxonomy): domain Eukaryota; kingdom Metazoa; phylum Arthropoda; class Insecta; order Diptera; family Syrphidae; genus Melanostoma; species Melanostoma mellinum. The sequence continues at coordinate 121,762,692 of OU612059.1, read as the reverse complement.
TCATATTTTTCTATCCTATGGTGAGGTGTTAAATCTGACATAACTCATGATCGTATGGGTTAACTTGAAAATTCTCACCACAGGACAACTCTGCACTGAAAAACTGGCTCTAAATGACAAATGAGCTTATTTGACGCAATTCAGAAAAATGTCAATGGCAAATTGCTGAGACTCATGGTGAGCAAACATTGAATGGTGATTTAAAATTTTTCATTCTGTCTTTCATATTTTTCTATCCTATGGTGAGGAGTTAACTCTGACATAACTCATGATCGTATGGGTTAACTCGAAAATTCTCACCACAGGACAACTCTGCACTGAAAAACTGGCTCTAAATGACAAATGAGCTTATTTGACGTAATTCAGAAAAATGTCAATGACAAATTGCTGAGACTCATGGTGAGCTAAAATTTTTCATTCTGTCTTTCATATTTTTCTATCCTATGGTGAGGAGTTAAATCTGACATAATTAATGATCTTATGGGTTAACTTGAAAATTCTCACCACAGGACAACTCTGCACTGAAAAACTGGCTCTTAATGACAAATGAGCTTATTTGACGTAATTCAGACAAATGTCAGTGGCAAATAGCTGAGGCTCATGGTGAGTTAAAATTTTTCATTCTGTCTTCCATATTTTTCTATCCTATAGTGAGGAGTTAACTCTGACATAACTCATGATCGTATGGGTTAACTCGAAAATTCTCACCACAGGACAACTCTGCACTGAAAAACTGGCTCTTAATGACAAATGAGCTAATTTGACGTAATTCAGAAAAATGTCAATGGCAAATTGCTGAAACTCATGGTGAGTTAAAATTTTTCATTGTGTCTTTCATATTTTTCTATCCTATGGTGAGGAGCAGAGATAAGAAATTAATTAGATGGCAAACTTCACACACACATTGAAACTGCCTACAAGCTGATTTCACCTCTACTACTTTGAGTACAGCTTCCACTTCACCTTTACTGCAAATCTCACTACTACCACTTTGAGTACAGCTTCCACGTATTCACAGACAGAGGATGTGATTACAAAAACAACAATGTAAACAAATGGTTGTTGCGGGGTAAGAGAAGTAAAGGTTTGCCATCTAATTAATTTCTTATCTCTGGTGAGGAGTAACTCTGACATAACTCATGATCGTCTGGGCTAACTCGAAAACTATCACCACAGGACAACTCTGCACTGAAAAACTGGCTCTAAATGACAAATGAGCTAATTTTCTAAGCTGAGTTGCTCTTATTTGTTGCTTATTGTTTCTTCCATTGGGTTTCCTTCAGACGCTTCCTGGAAATCTTTAAATTCATTTTGATGTTATTGCAATAAAACAATTGTACAGAAAACAGAATTTTTTTTTTTTTTTTTTTTAATTAATAGGGTGAAGGTGAAAATTACCTTTACAAGCACGTCGACCTGAAAGTTCTTTTGTGCTGTTCCCTTAGGTTTAATTACACGAAGTGTATAGGTTTGTTCATTCGAAGCTGAGGTCATGTAAGAACCTAAGAATCTTCGAGGAAGAGGTGTTTCTGATATCAAGGGGACAGGGGAACCCTTTATTGAATATTTTAAGCCTGGATCTAGCTAAGGCAGGGCATTCACATAAAATGTGTTCAGCTGTTTCTATGTCTTCAAGACAGAGACGACAGGTGTCATCTTGGCTGATGCCCATGTTTTTAAGATGATACTTGAGAGAGCAGTGTCCAGTGAAGAAGTCCGTAAGTAACTTTGCGTCGCGTTTGCTCATGTCAAGAATTTCTTTCATACGTTTGTGGGATAAGTCAATGAATAGTTTTGACTGACGATGGCCATTTGAGTTGTTCCAGGTGCTGATCATGATCATGCTGAAAACAGAAGTTAATAAGAGGTAAAGATAAAAAAAAGTAAAAATTGGATTTTTTGTCTTTGGATACTTCCAGCTCTGTGATAAGAAGCCTTCGCAAAAAGAAACCCGGGCAACGCCGGGTATTTTCGGCTAGTATTATATATAATCATGTTTGTACAAAGTACTGTAGGTAAGGACACAACGTGAAAAAAATATGAAAGGAAAAGTTGTTAACTTATGTTAATACTAGTTAGAATTTGAAAAAAAAAATGTCCGAAGTCCTTGTTGTGGAGGCCCCTCTTTTGTGGAGGCCCAAGGCAACTGCCCCGTTTGCCCTCCCCTAGATCCGGCCCTGGTGAGAGCTGAAAAAAAATGGCGTAAATAATTTATGAAAGTGTGTTAGAGTATATTTTCATTTGAGGTTGAGGAAACTCTTGGTCGTTTCGAAAGAAAAATTCTCCGAATGATCTATGGTCCCGTTTGCGAAGACAATGTGTGGATAAGAAGATACAACAACGAGCTGTATGAGCTGTACCGCGACATGGGCATAGTCAGAAGAGTACGCATCGCGAGGCTACGATGGTTGGGCCATGTAGAGCGGATGGACCCAAACGCTCCGGCTCGTCGGGTGTTCGAAAGCACATTGCAGGGAAATCGCGGAAGGGGAAGACCTCGATCTAGGTGGCGCAATCAAGTGGATGAAGACCTCAACCAACTTGGAGTGCGAAACTGGAGAGAGCTCGCCCAAAATCGAAGTCGTTATAAAAGAATGCTGGTTGAGGCCCAGGTTCACCCCGAACTGTAATACCCACCTAAGTAAGTTAGTAAGATAGTAAAAAAAACCTGACCATTTTTCAACACAGAGCAGTTCACACTAGATACATACATAGTTGGAAAGACTTTGATTTTGAACTTCGACAGACAATTCTGATAAAGTAAACTAGAAACTTTTCAAATCGTGAAAAATTTCATATAAACCATGAAAATAAGTTAAGATAACAGAAAAGTATGAAATAAAACATAATTTAAGTAAAATAAATAGTTTTGTATGCCAGAAAGGACTTGTTGCGCAGTTGGCTGTAAGGTAAATCATATTTTTCGCTACGATTACGTAAATTATTTGTAATAACTTATTAAAAAGTAAAGTTGGACGACTAATTTGACAATCCGAAAGGATAATAAAACACGGCTTAGCCGTATTTTATTTTCCCCGGGATCTGATCCGGATCAGATCTGATAATAAAACAACTTGGATCAGAACAAACTTTTTTTCTAAATGTTGGCTGCATCGTTTCCAGAGATAAGAAATTAATTAGATGGCAAACCTTTACTTCTCTTGCCCCGCAACAACCGTTTGTTTACATTGTTGTTTTTGGAATCCATCCTCTGCCTGTGAATACGTGAGAGCTGAAAAAAAAAATGGCGTAAATAATTTATGAAAGTGTGTTAGAGTATATTTTCATTTGACGTTTAAATATCTTTTTACTAGCGTAGTTCACACTGTTCAACTAGTTGGACAGACTTGGTTTGATGCATAGAATGGTATAGAACAAAAGGGAAACCGCTTACTTCTCTTGCCACACAACTTAAATTTGCTTATATTGTTGCTTTTGTTACACAAGATTTATCTGTGAAGTAGAATACAAATTAGTATTAGTGAAATTACACACACCACTTTTTATATATTCGGGTATCAAATTGATGATTTGAAATACAAAAATTAAAAGGCGTTTGAGAAAACAGTCTGTGTATGGATTCAGTGAGTATATTTTCATTTGACGTTTTAATATCTTTTTACTAGCGCAGTTTACACTGTTCAACTAGTTGGACAGACTTGGTTTGATGCATAGAATGGTATAGAACAAAAGGGAAACCGCTTACTTCTCTTGCCACACAACTTAAATTTGCTTATATTGCTGCTTTTGTTACACAAGATTTATCTGTGAAGCAGAATACAAATTAGTATTAGTGAAATTACACACACCACTTTTTATATATTCGGGTATAAATTGATGATTTGAAATACAAAAAATTAAAAGGCGTTTGAGAAAACAGTCTGTGGATGGATTCAGTTGTTGTGTAAGTTATGCTTACACTTTTTTATGTCTCTTCTTTGGATTGATTTTTTTTTTTTTTTAGAAAAAAAGAGGAGGCTTATATGCTAACCTGGAGAACTCAGACCTTATTTCCAGTCCATTGTACTATCAAGGATAGCAGCCTTCCCTTTTTTGTGTTGCAGTAGTTGGAAATAAGGTATTAGAAATTTCATATATAACCTCACGGGCCTCGAAACTAGGAGGCTGAAAGAAAAGTAGATGCCCAGAGCGGGATTCGAACCCACGCGTCCGGCCTATCTACTAAACTCTTTTTTTTTCAATTTTAATTCATTTTTATTAATCTTTTCTTATATCTACTTACATGCTAACAAAAATGTGTAAAACTAGCTTATATAATAACTTAATTAACTTACTGACCCTAGGCGGGTACTCTAAATTATTCAATATCTTACTACTAATGCCTTTCGGCCTTAAGATACCTTATTAATTACAAACTAGAACTATTTAAAACTAAGAAAATTTAAAAAAAAAAACTTAGCTCTCTTGATCATTTTTTTTTGTTTTCTTAAAACTAATTTAAACTAATTAAAACTACTTTAATCTACTTAAATCTAGAGCAGCCACAGTAGTTTTTTTTTTTTTTGTGTTTTGTAATTTTTTTGGGTTTTTTGTATTTTGTATTTTTTTTTGTATTTTGTAATTTTTTTTTGGGTTTTTTGTATTTTGTATTTTTTTTTTTTGTATTTTGTAATATATTTTTTTTTTGGATTGTTGTGATTTTTTTGTTTGTCACTGTGCCCACCCCCTATACCCTAAGACTTACACGCTAAACCTTTGTAAGCCAGCCATTGGCGACTCGCTATCCATATAAAATTCTTGTTGTTGCTCCGACAACCACCAGAACATTTTCGACGTTTTAACAACGTCACGACGATCGCGATCTGAGACCGCCCTACTGAACCGGAGGAGCTCTTCAGCTTCTCCGCCTACTGCGGTGACGTCTCGGTTGTAAAGGAGCCGTCGTTCCACGGACTTTCGGCAGACGTGGTAGATTAGCGGAACCGCCAATCTATCCTGAATCAGCCCTACCATATCAAAATAGAGGAAAGCCTCCGGTGGGACAAATCCACTGAAGCGCGTGTTCTCCATATACTCAGTGTTGGGGTAATAAGCCCAAAAATCAAGCCATTGGTCGAGGTCATCGCCCTTGCAGTGTGACCCCGAGTCAGTTTTTTCATGAAGTTGTCGATTCTGTTTATTTGAGCCCCGTTGTAAAGGACCTCATTACGATAGTATTTTCTGTACTCCGACTCTGGTGTTCTGTGCAATCCAAGACAGGTACGCAGACACTGTCTCTCAAACACCCGAATCTTTTCCATTTGAGACGCTGTAACATTGAACCACACGGGGCACCCATAGACAATCATTGGCCTTATGAGGGCCATGTAGCAAATCACCTTCACTCTGCTATCAAGTTGACTGCTGTGAAACAGTCACCTTGTCAGAGCAAAAGCTCCTCTAGCCCTTGCCAGAGCCGCATCCATATGTTTGTTAAAATATAGATATTGATCTAGCCAGATGCCGAGATACTTGACTACTACTTTGCTTGGCAGTGGGTGGCCATGTAGATCAACGATCACCAGCTTTCGCCAGTTCTTTCTCGTATCCCATGAGGCCCGAGCCAACGGGGTTCTAAACACAATTGTTTCCGATTTCTGAAAGTTGATTTTCAACTTCCAGTCATCGCAATATTGCTGAATCTTATCGAAGTCACGCTGCAAGAGTGTTCTGATGACCTCGATCTTTGGACCTGTTCTGTACGCGATTAGGTCGTCGGCGTACGCTATAGCATGGTGAAGGGAACCAATTAGATCGCCGGTGAAAATGCTAAACAAAATAGGCGAATTCACCGCCCCCTGTTGTAGACCGTTCTGTATTTTAAAAGTTCTGGTAGAAGTTATATTGCAACTTTTCACAACAAACGTTCTACCATGAAGCATGTCATTCAGAATATATAGCAGTGGTTTACTCATGCCATACCTGATCAACTTATAGAAAAGACCGTCTAACCAAACGGTGTCGAAAGCCTTCTCCAAGTCAACCAGACATGCACCCGTACACTGCTTTTTAGCTTTGTTCCATTGAATATCAGATACTAGTTTAGACGCGGCATGTATGGTATCATGACCCGCCTTAAAACCGAACTGATTTTCGGGAGTAATATTTTTGTCCTCAGCCCATGTGGACAGTGCTCTATTGAGAACTTTCTCGAATACTTTGCTGATACTCGGAAGAAGACTAATTGACCGGAGATTTGCTGGATTGGAACCATCCTTACCTTTTTTAAGGAGAGGATGGACCACTGCCGTCTTCCAACGTACTGGATAATATGCATTATTCAGCGCATTGTTGAACAACGTGGTGTATATGTCCACCGCTTCCGCAGGGAGGTTTCGCAGCACAACATTGGGTATGCCGTCGACTCCTGCTGACTTCTTTTTCTTTATTTTGTGAAAGATGTTCTCGAGGTCCATCTTAGAAACGAACAGGGTGTTATCCCCGTTTCGCTGGGCGATGACTGCATTTGCAAGTCGGTCGTCATTGCACCTAGTGAAACCAGGATTCTCGGATCGCCAATGCGAGGTCTCGTCTCTAAGATAGAAGTGTCCAACGAAGGCTCTGTTCTCGAGGTCGTAATTCGGGCGAACGCACTCATTCACCTTATATACTCGCTCGAAAACAGCACCCACGGTCTCTACCTTCTCTTGAGCATCTTCCACTATAAAGTGGTCATCATCCAAGATGGCCTCATCCGGATCTATCCCTATTGTCAAAAGTAAGTTTTTATTTTCTGTCGTCCTTTGGAGTTTAATACTCTGAAGGTCATTTTGATCTTTTCTCCTAAAAATTTTATTTATTTCCGGAAACATACTCGGGTTATTGGACTGTACAGCCCGAATTTTGTTGTGCCAGAAACATGAAATGGAAATTTTATAATTTTCTTTAATAAGTTGTTGGAGATTTTTGATCTGTGACCTCAGAGTTCTAATCTCCAAATCGTGTCGGTCAGTAAACCTCCTGTGCAAGAGTTTGAGTCTCGACAGGAGTCTACTTTTTTGTTTGTAGAGTGCGTCGATTGTCGCGTTTCTGTACATGTTCGTTGAATTATGTTGCCTTTATTTAGGACTTGTCCTATCCATTGTAGTGCGGATTGCATCCTCCATACTTTGCAGGTATCCATCGATCTCAACGTTCGACAGATTCCTGTTGCATGGCGGCGCAATACCGTTCGAACGAATTTCCCTTGCGACGGCACCGGAAAAGCGCGGCCAACGTGTCTTACCGTAGTTGTAAGAGTGCGTCGGCACGTACTCCTCCAGTTCCACAAGGTTGTTCGGAAGCAGTATGACTGCGGCAAGTCAAGACAGTGGTCACTGTCGTACTCAACCGTCGTCAAACAATTTTTAGTCCGTCGAAGAATGTCGTCGGTCAGTTTCAGTCTTGAGTCTAAAAGCAATAGATCCAAATAAGAGCCACTTCGAGGATATGAAGGCCTGTCAGTAGCCAGCAGATCGACTTTACACTCAATGCTGTGGAACCCCAGCCAATTGAAAAGCTGGTTCCCCCTTGGATTGGCTAATTGATTTCCCCAATCTTGGTGTTTAGCATTGTAATCACCGGCCAAAAGGAAATAGTTTTCTTCTGAGTTCAGTTTCAGACATCGAAAAAGTGTTTCAAGCTCTGCTATAAAACATGAATTTTGAGAAGCTTCCGGCGCATAGATCGCGACCACATACAAGCACCTCCCCTGTTGGAGAGGGATGCATACAATACACGCTTCCAGCAACTGGAATCGGCGTACTTCACCACTATATATTACCTTATGAGCAATGCCCTACGTATGAAGATCGCAACCCCACCCGCGAAAGTCGAGTTGGGTCGGTCCCTCCTTACGATAATGTAATTGTTATCCGTAAATTTGTGATGCTGGTTTAGCCTAGTTTCGCTAACCATACATACATCGGGACATTGGTCTTTTAACAACTCAAAGAAGTTGGTTCGTCGTTCTATCCTAACTAGCGAATTCACATTCACGGCTAGGATCTTGAAAGGCCTCTCCGGCAGCGCGCCCGTTAACCTAAAAATTGCGCAAGCGAAGGCACTGCACGATAGATTAAATCCACCCTACGCGCCTGCTCACTTATTTGCCGTGATAGTTCACTCATTTGTGCCTGAATGACACGCAGAGCGACCATCACCTCTGACTCCCCAGTCGCAGCCTTAGACACAGATGGCTGTGCGGCCGCTTTCTGAGGAGGCTGTACCGTTTTCCCAGCCCCCCACGCCATTTGGGCGTAGGAGACTTCGGGAATGACGGCCCTCGGAATTGGTCTGGCTGTTTGCCTTCCCTCATCCTTAGTTGCTGTTGGAGCAGCTTTTTTTGATTTTTTAATAATCTGGTATCGAGGACAACCCCGATAATTAGCAGGGTGCCCATCTCCACCACAGAGAACGCACTTCAGTAGGGTCTTGTCTTCGACCCTTGTCTCACCGAGCTTGCACTCTTTGTCATTGTGGTTCTCTCCACACTTGACGCACCTCGACTGCATTTGGCAGTTGAATGCGGCGTGACCGAACCGTTGGCAACGAAGACATTGTAAAATGTCTCCGTGCCTGTTTAATTTTTCCCATCTTACCATCTGGTAGTCCAGGACGGAGATTTTCCTTAGACTCTCCAGACGGCTGTTGGGTGATAAAGTGACGAGGAACATCGGCAATAGCCGCTTCTCCCGTCTTGCCTTGGCCGTGGTGAACGACTTGACCCCGATGAACTCGAGATCGTCGCCCGCCAACCTGCGGAGTTCAACTAAGAGCTCCTCTGGGTCAGAGGTAGGTTCTACCCCTTTCAACAACATGCATTTTGGTTTCTCCTCTATGGGAGTAAAAGTAAAATGTTTGGTGGCTGTCACTTTCAACAACTCCCGAACGATCTTATGGTCACCAATGTTTTCACATTGGATCGCATGCCGATCTTGACCTAATCGTTTTATAGTAAATTTATCGCCAATGGCGGACTTACATATGTTTTTCGTTGCTTTCAACTCCATTTTTAGGGTGTTAATAGGGGCACCCTGCTTTTTTGTGGCTTCATCTGCTGTTGTTGTGCTGGCTGCTGATGTGCTGGCTGCTGCTGTAGTTCTGCTGGCTGCTTCTGCTGCTTTTGGGCTTGACTTGTTGTCGCGGCTTTTATAGCCGCGGTCCCCCGTGGCTGCTCATTGGTAGCAGTTTCCTTATTTATTTCAGCTTTTTTAGCTGTAGTCCCGCGTTGCTGCACGGGCGCAGTTTTTTTGTTTGCAGTCTTTTCTGCTGCTGCTGGTCGCTGTTGTTGTTTTGGCGCATCAACTTTTGACTGCGACTGTTGTTGATGCGCCTCCCTCTCCGCTCGCCTGCGAGCCTCTTGCCTTTCTTTAATTTCGGCAATTTCTTTGCTTAATTTTCCCAGCGTCTCGGTGAGAAACCGCATCCGCTTTTCGTCTTCATCGTTGTTGTCGTTGTTTTCGTTGTTGTCGTTGTTGTCGATGTTTTTGTCTGCCAAGGCAGCGAACGAATTGCCGCTACCTCTATAACGGCCCTCGCCACCGTTTGATTCATAATCGTAAGTCGAATGGAGACTTACGATGCTTTCTGAACTGGTCAACATTCCATCGTCGTCGACCTCCTCTGCCGCTCCCTTCGCCTTTTGTTTTCGGGGCACTAAATTCGGCTTTACTTTTAGGCGCCGCCTCCTCTTAACTGCAGTTCCAGCTGCCTCTGATGTTGTTGCGGTTGTTGCCGCTATCTGTTTTGCGGTTGTTGCCGCTGCTGTTGAATTTGTTGTTGATTCCAACAATTCTTTATTCGCAGAGGCATCTTTCGATGCCCCCGCCCTTTTCTCCTTGACCATCTGTTTTTTTTCCCAGTCAATAGCGTTTTCTACCTCCCGGTTATGAAAAAAAGCTTCCAAAATTTTGGTCGCCTCTGAGTGGGATTTGAACCCACGACCCTTGGCTTCAGAGTCCGCCACTCTACCACTCTGCTAACTTTTAGTTATCAAATCTATAACTTAATTTGCACTTAAACTTGCACTCACTTGTAAAAATACTGACACTGCTCCGTTGAAGTCTTTCCTGCTCGAAAGTCAAAGATCGACTGACTACTAAACACTCTCCCACTGCACCACGGCCGCCCTTCTTTGATTTGATGTTAGTTGGATGATCTTTTGTTACTAGCTTTCAGATTGTCAAATTAGTCGTCCAACTTTACTTTTTAATAAATTTTTACAAATAATTTACGTAATCGTAGCAAAAAATATGATTTACCTTACAGCCAACTGCGCAACAAGTCCTTTCTGGCATACAAAACTATTTATTTTACTTAAATTATGTTTTATTTCATACTTTTCCGTTATCAAATAACTTATTTTCATGGTTTATATTCACGATTTGAATAGTTTCTAGTTTACTTTATCAGAATTGTCTGTCGAAGTTCAAAATCAAAGTCTTTCCAACTATGTATGTATCTAGTGTGAACTGCTCTGTGTTAAGAAATGGTCAGGTTTTTTTTTTTTGAAGTGAAAACTTCTTTAGGCGCGTTTGGCACTTTTGCGATGGGGGTAAAGCAATGAATTCGCGACCGACACCATTTTTTGGCTCATCGTATTTCGTTTTACATACGTCGTCATAGCCCACCGTCATAGCCCATAGTCTCAGGTTCGATTCCCAGCCATGACTTACATTTTTTTAGTTATTTAAAGTGAAAACATAAATAAAAATTGTCGCCACGGCTGGGATTCGAACCTGAGACCTTAAGTTTAATAGCCAACGACTCTTTTTTTTTTTTCATTTTCAATTCATTTTTATTCAGTTTTTCTTATATCTACTTACATGCTAACAAAAATGTGTAAAACTAGCTTATATAATAACTTAATTAACTAACTGACCCTAGGCGGGTACTCTAAATTATTCAATATCTTACTACTAATGCCTTTCGGCCTTAAAATACCTTATGAATTAAAAACTAGAACTAGTTAAAACTAAGAAAATTTTTTAAAAACTTAGTTTTCAGGATCATTTTTTTTTTGTATTTTCTTAAAACTAATTAAAACTAATTAAAACTACTTAAATCTACTTAAATCTAGAGCAGCCACAGTAGCTTTTTTTTTTTTTTTGTGTTTTGTAATTTTTTTTTTGGGTTTTTTGTATTTTGTATTTTTTAATTTTTTTTGGGTTTTTTGTATTTTGTATTTTTTTTTTTTTTGTATTTTGTAATTTTTTTTTTTGAGTTTTTGTAATTTTTTTTTTTTTTGGATTTTTGTGTTTTTTTTGTTTGCCACTGTACCCACCCCCTATACCCTAAGACTTACACGCTAAACCTGTAACCTGTAAGCCAGCCATTGGCGACTCGCTATCAATGTCAAATTCAAGTTGTTGCTCCGACAACCACAAGAACATTTTCGACGTTTTAACAACGTCACGACGATCGCGATCTGAAACCGCCCTACTGAACCGGAGGAGCTCTTCAGCTTCTCCGCCTACTGCGGTGACGTCTCGGTTGTAAAGGAGCCGTCGTTCCACAAACTTCCGGCAGACGTGGTAGATTAGCGGAACCGCCAATCTATCCTGAATCAGCCCTACCATATCAAAATAGAGGAAAGCCTCCGGTGGGACAAATCCACTGAAGCGCGTTTTCTCCATATACTCAGTGTTGGGGTAATAAGCCCCAAAAATCAGGCCATTGGTCGAGGTCATCGCTCTTGCAGTATGACCACGAGTCAGTTTTATAATGAAGTTGTCGATCCTGTTTATTTGAGCCCCGTTGTAAAGGACCTCATTAAGATAATATTTTCTGTACTCCGACTCTGGTGTTCTGTGCAATCCAAGACAGGTACGCAAACACTGTCTCTCAAACACCCGAATCTTTTCCATTTGAGACGCTGTAACATTGAACCACACGGGGCACCCATAGACAATCATTGGCCTTATGAGGGCAATGTAGCAAATCACCTTCACTCTGCTATTAAGTTGACTGCTGTGAAACAGTCGCCTTGTCAGAGCAAAAGCTCCTCTAGCCCTGGCCAGAGCCGCATCCATATGTTTGTTAAAATATAGATACTGATCTAGCCAGATGCCCAGGTACTTGACTACTACTTTGTTTGGCAGTGGGTGGCCATCTAGATCAACGATCACCAGCTTTCGCAAGTTCTTTCTCGTATCCCATGAGGCCCGAGCCAATGAGGTTCTAAACACAATTGTTTCCGATTTCTGGACGTTGATTTTCAACTTCCAGTCATCGCAATATTGCTGGATCTTATCGAAGTCACGACTCTGCCATTGCGCTAAGAAACACCTTAATTTAAATGCTACTTAATGACTTAAAACAATGTAATAGCAGCATTACCTAGTAGTAGAAATACAGAGAAGAAAGAAAGGAATTGAAGGACAGAGAAAAATTTATGCAACGCAGAAAAAATAAAAAGCACCAAACATTTTACTACCATTACAATGAAGTGGATGAGTGAAGCTGGAAATTTCATCATGGCAGAGTAGGTGACGCACTGGTCGATGATTCGAACTTTACAACAAATTAAAAGAGAACTCATCGCGATGATTTATCGATGGAATTGAAATGGTTGCATGAAAATTGTTTGAAAACCATTACTCAAATGTTAATTAATTTCGTTTCTAAAATTAATGCATCGTCCTTTTTTTTATTTTACTGTCAAAGTTTACGAGCGCAGTTACAAGATCTGTAGACACTATCGTTAAAAAATTGAATGTATTGATTTTAACCGAATTTCACAAGGGTGACGAAGAAATATAGGTATGTATGATATTCCAGATTTCAATTTAGTTGCAAGTTTCAGAAGATACGATTGTCCAGCAGCAGGAGTAGCTATCTGTAAAATGTTGTCTGATACAATATGTACCATATGTTGCTCAAATCATATGGATTTGCATACGAGGTACACTAGTATGTTTAGTACTAATGTTTTTGCCACTCTGGAAATGGATAGCAAATTATAACAGCAGGCGTTTATAATTCACCGAATACGTCTTCAATTGTAATACGACAGTTTTTATATAAAAATTTATTTATTTAGTCTGAAGACGCTTCTGCATACCATCACGATGAAATTGGGGAGGGATTTGATGATTTCCCAATGATTTTGAGTGGTGATTTCAACATCAACTTCGCCGATGCTACAAATTTGCCACTTTTTAAATTTTTAAAAGAACACTAATTTACAATGACGAATGACCGCAGCCTTAGTACCTACAACGAAATATAAAGCGACAATTGATGCAGTCTTTGCGATATATTTAAATAGATTCCAGACAAAATTGTTCGATTCCTATTTAAGTTACCATAGACCTATTATTTCAGTATTAGAATACGATGATTGTAGAGATGATAATAGAAGAGATGAAATTGTGAATGACAACTCATAAATTTCATTGATGTTCTTCTATATGTATACATCTACTCTACATATATTATAAAAGATTTTCCTGTACATTAAAATATTTACTGAAAATTCAATTCTGTTTTCACTTCTGTCGGCACTCCCGGAGTGCTTCTTTTTTTTCTTACCTACTTACTTAGGTGGGCATTACAGTTCGGGGTGAACCTGGGCCTCAACCAACATTCTTTGATAACGACTTCGATTTTGGGCGAGCTCTCTCCAGTTTCGCACTCCAAGTCGGTTGAGGTCTTCATCCACTTGATTGCGCCACCTTAGACGAGGTCTTCCCCTTCCGCGATTTCCCTGTAATGTGCTTTCGAACACCCAACGAGCCGGAGCGTTTGGGTCCATCCGCTCTATATGGCCCAACCATCGTAGCCTCGCGATGCGTACTCTTCTGACTATGCCCATGTCGCGGTACAGCTCATACAGCTCGTTGTTGTATCTTCTTATCCAAACATTGTCTTCGCAAACGGGACCAAGAGTTTCCTCATCCGCTTTCGATAAGGTCCATGCTTTCACGCTTCCACGTACAGCAGGACTGGAATGTTTTAGGTTTTATACAATTTCACCTGGGTTTTTCTAGAGAGGGTTTTCTTTCTCAATTGCCTTCTTAACTCAAAGAAAAATCGATTAGCCTCAGTCCGTTTTCGCAGGATTTGTCATGGAGGCTATGCTTACCGATTGTGTTTCCAAAGATGTCCTCCTTCCCTAGCTTTGCGTTAAAATCGCCAAGAACGATTTTCACGTCGTTGTTAGGGCACTGCTTACACGTTTCTTCGAGGAGCTCGTAGAAACAGTCTTTTGAATCGTCGTTTTTCTCTTCTGTGGGGGCATGGGCGCATATGAGGCTAATGTTGGCGAATTTAGCCTGCTGCGGATGGTGATTTAACGCTCATTGACTGGATTTTGGCTAATCACCTTATCCCTGAGTCTTCCTCTAACGACAAATCTGCACCCAAATAAACGCTGTTTCTGTTGTCTGTAGCATTCGCCATAGTAGATGTCACAGTTTTTCATCATCTTTATGCCCGGTCCACTCCATCGCACTTCTTGGATGGCGGTAGTGTCTGCTTTGCAGCAGTTTAAACGTCCGCTCATTCTCTCCTTCGAATTCATCCGCTGGAACATTTACACGAAAGCACTCGTAGACCACTGAGATTCGTGCAGTCAGTCATTGTTCGCAGAGCAATTATAGTGTTGATCGATAACAATTATTTTGTTCCGGATTCCTTTGTCAACCGAATAGTACAACGCCCATCCACCAATTACTAGAAGACAGACATGTTTATGGTGGAAGCCAAAGCCAAGATGACGTCAGGCCTTCTCAAACTGTGGAGAGTGTTTGCACGAGACGTTTTTAGTTGTAATGCCGTCTGCCATACTAAAAATAATTAAGAAACAACTTTGAAAAATAAAACTGCTTTTAGAACTTTTAAATATAAAATTCTTTACTATAACGTAGCAGGACTGAATAATAAGTCTAGCTTTACTGATTTTTTTATATTCGTAAATCAATTTGAATTCGTTTTTCTGTATGAAACTTTTGTAACTGATACTAACTTAAGTAATTTTGAAAGTAAATTTGTTAATTTTGAATTTATCTGGGTACCCGCTATTAGATTGCATTCAAGAGGTATCCAAAATATGAAATGTTCTTTTGAGGTATGTGAAGGTGTTATGTATGTCAAGCTACAAATTAGTGGGAACTTCTATCGCATTTTACCAATTTACATCAACTGCAACCAATGGAACAACGATTTTGAGGTGTTGGAAAAAGTATGTCACAAGGCAAAACATCTGATATTTTGATAGTAGGTGACCTTAATGCTAGGCAGAGAAAACGGATACGAAAACAACGCAATAGGAATTGAGCGAAAATCTAAGGATACAATTTGTAATACAAGAGGAATAAGGCTAATTGATCTATGCAATTCCTATGGATTAAGGATTCTTAATGGTACAACGTTGTCGGACGTTGACATGAAAATTGAAAGTGTATTGTATTCCAATCACTTACCGATGGTCTTGACTTTCGAGAACACTTAAATGGAAGCTGGAGAAATGAGAGCGATCAATTCTTTCTCTAAATTAAAATGGAAACAAGTAAAAGCAGTGAACTACCAGACAAGGTTGGAAAGGGGACTTGTAACGGAAACCGATGTTCTCCCCTCCCACTCCTAGTAGACCACCCTTACAACCCCATATGTACAGGCATATGAGGCTGATCCGGGCAGCAGGAGAGAGAGGGGTGTCCAGGCTGTGGCCGCTGGCATGCTTGCATTTAGCCATAGGCAATAGCTCGTCGGCGGGGGGTTCTTGCAATCACAGCTCTGAACAGTGTTACGCATTTATCATGCCATGTAAAAAAAATGTGGTGACCCAGTTGTCCTCGTACGCGTTCCATAGCGGGGAGGGTCTTCGATGTTGTAGACCCTCGGAGGTTTTGCCCACCCTTTGTATCCAGCGAATACCACCATGGCTACTGCGACCTCCTATTTATGCAGTAGCCCCTTGCTCTCTATCGCCTACCACATCCCTGTCAACCTCACCTCAATCCTTGGATCCTTTCATCCGATCATCTTATAGGTATCTGCCCAAAGGTAATGAAAGAAATTCGATCAACCAACAAAAAAAAAAAAAAAAATCATCAACTCATTCCCAAGAAAGAAAATCGCCCTTTTTTTTCTACTACGTTATAATGTTTCGTTTATTAATATTATACTGCTTTAAAGTCATAAGTTCAGTTTTCCATAGAGTGAGTATAGCGTAAAAAAAAGAAAATATATAAAAAAATAATGTTTGATTCAGTAACAATTACGTCAGGGTAAGTGCTCTATTTCTTATATTAAGTTACTAAAAATCTTCTGTTATTTCAGGTTGTATTGTGCTCACTAAAAAAAAATATAGGTAAGATACAACCTTAAAATTTTAGAAATACTTAACTCTTATTTAAAATACTTCTAATTATAAATTTTTTCTGCAGATGGCAACAATGTTTACAGTTTCCCTACTTTCAGGTTATTAATCTTTTATTGCCATTTAAGTCTTTTTATTTTACAATTCTACAAAAAAAATTTAACTTTTTTTTCGCAGATGGCAACACTGTTTAGATTTTTTTTAAATTTTAGGTAAGTAATCTTCCAATCGATTTTTACCTTTATCTTTCAATATTTAAAAAAAAATTAAATTAATTTATCTTTTTTTTTCAGATGGCAGCCCTTTCCGATCCCCAAAACCAAAACAAAACCAAAATATTTGTTCAGGAGAATTGCTCCAGTTACAATAAAATTTTCATGAAAAGAATATGTACACACTTACTCAGTACTCTCCTCCAAGGTAGTGCACCACTTTGGCTGATTTATACGCTGTATGCTAGAACGATAGGAGGTGCAAAAAAAATAAATTTTGGATTTATGATTGGTTCTTGAAACCCATGGGAGACCACCACATTTTACTTTTCTTTCTTTAACACACTTTGTTTTGTTTTCCTTTTTTTTTCTTACTTACTTTTTTTTTGCTCTTCCTTTCCTTTTTTTTCAATATAAAAAGATATATCTACAACTATAGGCACTTCTTTAATTTACCCTTCTTACTTAAATTGAATTTACACTCTTGTATTTACTTAATCTAATCACAACTTTAACTCTTAACTTCTAGTTTTCACGGCACGAAAACACTACACTTGGGTGCGGGATCGGAAAAGTAATGGGTAAAAAAAAATCTAACATGGGGTATGTATGAGAGGGGGGGATAAGGCAGGTCGGAAAAAGGGAATCTCACTGGGACACAGATTTGATCACACCGTTTTTTTTTCTTTTTGACACGTAAGTTACTGCTGCGGCTGCTGATGATTAGGAATAGGTATGTCGATGATGGGGAAGATGATGATGATGGTGATGATGATGATGATGGGGTTGCTTGTTTTTTATTTCTAGGTTCTTTTCACTTAATCTTCTTCTATTACTTCCTTATGTTTTTTCATTATACTTTTACTTTAACTATTTTTTTTTTTTTAGGTACTTTTCTTATACTTTTACTTTTACTATTTTCTTTTCACTTTTCTTATACTTTTACCATTACTATTTTCTTTTCTTTCTAGGTTACTTTCACTTTTTTCCTATCTCTTCCTTATTTTTTTGTTGAGGGCGGGGTGTTAAAACACACCCCCAAATCACTTTTTTTTCACTTATGATTTAATAAAAATTAGGAATTCTACTCCTCGCATTTGTTTTATTGTTCCATATGGGAAAAAATACTTCCGACCAATTTGGACTAGGGCAGCCGATCGCGATTAGAATCACATATTGATTGACCCATTACCGTCTGTGATGGCTAAGCTGATCTTGTCATGTACCAACTCGACCGTTGCACATGCATTTAGCCGGTACAGTTTGGTTAGTACATGACAAGATCACACCATCGGATAGCGGCCTACTATTGCGGCTTATCTCTAGCGGGTGGTAATTGTTTAATTTTTGTGGGTGGAGATAAGCTCGCCTATTTTGCATTTTTTGTCGGTTGCTATGCGTGGTATATATTTCTTTTGCAGACTTGTGTACTGCGAAAGGACAAGTAGGGTGGGTCAGGTAAGTTATGTGTGTAATGAATACTATGGTGTAATCATGTGTAGTATTATGAGTGGTTATTTATTATTGATGGTAAGTATTATAGTATGTAGTTT